>OU862906.1:74049187-76449187 GCA_917880885.1 Limnephilus marmoratus
CGGTATGGTAAATCGTACCACCGGTACATAAATCGTACCTAGAACATTATTTCACTTTATTTGAAAGAAGATATGGTCATTTTTAAGGCATGCATGCGTGGCAAATGTCTGGGTTATTGGTGCAAGCTTAGGTGTGATTTGTTTGTTTATTTTTTGTTGGTTTGTTGGTGTGTTTGATTGTTTGATTGTTGTTAGTTGGTTTGTTGGTTTGTTTATTTGTTGGTTTGTTTGTGGGTTTGTTGTTGGTTTGTTTTTTTGTTTGCTTGATGTTTGTTTGTTTGTTTGTTTGTTTGTTTGTTTGTTTGTTTGTTTGTTTGTTTGTTTGTTTGTTTGTTTGGTTGTTTGTTTGTTTGGTTGTTTGTTTATTTGTTTGTTTGTTTCTTTGTTCATTTGTTGGTTTGTTTGTTTGTTGGTTTGTTTGTTTGTTGGTTTGTTTATTTCTTTTTGTTTATTGATTGTTTGTTTGTTGGTTGGTTTGATGTTTGTTTGTTTGTTTGTTTGTTTGTTGATTTGTTGGTTTGTTTGTTTGTTTATTTGTTTGTTGGTTTGTTTGTTTATTGGTTTGTTTGTTTGTTTGTTTGTTGGTTTATTGGTTTGTTGGTTTGTTGGTTTGTTTGTTTATTGATTTGTTGGTTTGTTTGTTTGTTGCATTTTTTTTTGTTTGTTGGTTGTTTTTTTTTTTTTGTTGATTTGTTATTGATTTGTTGGATTGTTGGTTTGTTTGTTTGTTTGTTGGTTTGATTGCTTGTTTGTTTATTTGTTTGTTGGTTTGTTTGATGATGGTTTGTTTGTTTGCTTATTGGTTTGTTGGTGTCTTTGTTTGTTTGTTTGTTTGTTTGTTTGTTTGTTTGTTGTTTGTTTGTTTGTTTGTTGGTTTGTTGGTTTGTTTGTTGGTTTGTTGGTTTGATTATTTGTTTGTTTGTTTTTTTATTTGTTTGTTTATTTGCTTGTTGTTGGTTTGTTTGTTTTTTTTTTGTATGTTTGCTTACCGTATGGCTTAATTGCTGTCAATGGCTGTGGAACGATTTGCCGGCCTCTGTGTTTCCTCCCTCCTACAACATGGGTCTCTTCAAGACCCATGTTCACTCCTTCCTTTCCTCAAAAAGACCCTCCACACAGCATCTACAAAGATGACATAGGCCCTGAGGGAAATTATTTTCCTCGAGGCCTCCTGTGTGGTGCTAATGTAAAAAAAAATTCACCGAGCCGCAATTTCGTCGGAGTGTCCTGTTGAAAGCGGCGTACACCGCAAACCATACTTTAGATTTTTGTACAAAAAGTTGTACACAGTGTTCTCTGAGTTTTAATAAACAAAATTCCATTCATCGCTTACTTGGAAATAATTACGAAACTTTCATACTTTTACCACACACTCACCGTGGTCTCCGCGTATGGTAAATCGTACCGGTACGATTTATCAACCCACTGGCGGTACGATTTAGCAAAATTTGAGTTTCTATAAAATAATGACAGCAGAAATGTAACAATACACTTGACAAGTATGATTTTTCAATGGCAAATTATAGAATATATACATGTTAACTGAGCGTAATTTGAGAAAAAACTAACATACCTTTAAACACAAAATGACCTTAGGCAGGACCCGAAAAAATTAGATCAAGATGGTGAAAAAACAGAAAAACTATACTGCCAACGGACGCATGATCCAACACTGTTTAAAAATGATGGGACAACTATGACGCTTCTAACAGTTCACGGAGTGTTTCCAGGATTAATAAAGAGTGACCCGTAGCGGAAATAATCGGGTGGTACGATTTATCGACCGGTACGATATACCCTACTCTCCCCTATTTGTTCTGAAATAACTGGGGAATGCAACTCATTTAATCTCTTAATTTAAATTTAACTTCTACGTGAACTGTTAATAAGACGTAATGCTCCATTGCTTGTACTTTTATGGATTTTTAGTAAAAGTACTAAAAAAGTATCAATAAAAATGAAATAAATTGTGCATTCCGTTTTAGGAAAAGGGTAGTTTTATTGCTGTTTATAATGACAACTTTTAAATTACTTTTGTTTGTTACATAATTAATGTTTCGTGTTTCGTTTCTGAACTGGTGCAATTATTCATTATTAATTAAATTATTATTATTAATTAAATTTTGGAGGCGGGTATGGTTACCGCAGCTCGGGAACAATTTATTGAATAATCAACACCTCACTCTAAATAGTTTGTCACGTTTGGTGACTTAACAGTGGTGCCCGGGTTCACGGAGTGGGGTTTGTTTAGATCTTTGTGGTGATTGCGTTTGCCCACTTTCCGCGTGGCGGGCCAGATCGGAATAAATTAGTTGAAGGATAACTTTTGACCTCTATAGCCGGGTTCTCTCGACCCACCGCTTTGAACAGCTGTGGGTCGAGAGAACCCGACGTCCGAACAACGTCCGTCACTCCGGTACACATTGATTGCCAGATTCCTTCCCCCCTCTTACATCTTTTTCTTCCCTGTACGTCCTCTCCTTCCTATTCCTAAAATAACTCTCTGTAGAATTCCCTAAGATGACACAGGCCCTGAGGATTTTTTTTATCCTCAGGGCCTCCTGTGTGGAGCTAATATGAAAAAAAATATAACTTCCGTAAAAAAATGTATATTTAAAATACCATGAATGACGGTTAGAAAGGAAGAAAGCTCTAGAACACGCGTAGGTACATGCCTTTTATACTTACTTCCACATCCGTATATCCGTCAGAGATATACTTTCTCATTTACCTTAGGTCTCCAACCTATGTTCATTACAGTTGATAGACACTTGATAAATATGTTTACGTAATTAATTCTAAAATAATAATATGAAAAGGAATTCATTAGAAACAGAAATTTATGATTATAAACTGAACAGAAGTGTACCCAAATTTAATTTAAGAACATTTATTTAATAACATTTTCATGGCCACAGTCCGCAGCATCTGTAAATAGCAACATTTATGGGTTCGCAGTCGGAACACACGTGAAACCCGCGCTCCGTATATTTTTAATATTATTTAGGTCATTTCTACTAATCGTTCTTGAATTCAACAGCTCGGCTGTGAAACATTTGGCCCACCTTTGTGTCTTCTCCCTCCTTCAATACGGGTCTCTTCAAGACCCATATTCACTCTTTCCTCTCCTCAAAAAGACCCTCCACACGGCATCTCCACACGTCAGACGACATTGGAAATTATTTTCTTGAGGACCTCCCGTGTGTAGTAAATCTATAAAAATATTTTTTTACGATAGTGTAAATGTGTGCAATAAATATGACATCAAATTTTTCAATGTGTTATTTTCGAAGTGTCTCGTTTTTTTACAATAGCTCCACACAGGAGGCCTGAGGAAAATAATTCTCCTCAGTGCCTATGTCACCTTTGGCGATGTTATGTGGAGGGTCTTGAAGGAGGAAGGAGATGAAGTTCTGAAAAGGGAAAAGGTATTAGGGGTGGGTAGGAATCTGGGATCAGTGTATCCAGGAGTGATGTACGTATGAATTATGAATCCACCCCTCCCACTGCGGTGCAAGGCGATGTTTCGAGAGCGTCCGACTGGAGAATTCAAAGGGACTCTGTGGTGTCCGTGGCTGCCCAATAGTGATGGCAGCGCCAATTATGATATGCGGATTCACATATGTTAAGACGAAGTATTGTGGTTAGTACACGAATGAAGAGAGTAACAGTATACTGTACTGGTATTTATTAGGGAGCTGCCTAAAGTAAAAGAGGACGTACTTCTGGCACGCATCGTCTTTTATAGATTCTCGCAAGCATACTATCTCGCTTGCTCACATACACATTCACACAGACATTACAGACTCCCTCAACTATTCTCTCCCGATCCGGCCTGCCATGCAGCTGGTGGGCAGATGCATCCGCGTCCAAGATCCGGACAAACCTCATCCCCAAAAGTTGCGAATCACTTGGGATGACCTTTGGCAGAAGTGTTGGTTATCCAATAAATGGTTCCCGGGGCGACGGTACCTATACCCGCCTCACAAATTGTAATTAATTAAATTAATTTAATTACAATTCATTATATATAAAGGAGTGGCTGCGCAATTTTAGGAACAACATTAATTATTATCTCATTTTGTAAAGCGTCCTAATGGTAGTATTAAATTCATTTTTTATTACTATTATTTCAGTTAACAATAAATAAAAATCCGCTGGCCCTGTTCTAATTTAGTTGGCTCTAATAAAACTACTCTTAATTTTCAGGCATTGAAATAAGTACAGTCGTGGATGTGTAATAATTTGAAGGGTGCTTACTTGCGGCGACTGCTCCAATAAACATAACTCCATGGCCTCCCTCGGGGAGAGAACACTGGAAAATATGTTTGAAGGCTTGAAGGCTTAGACGTCGCTATTTTAAGGCCTAACGTTTGCTCATAAACGTTAACAAAGCCCATATTCTGAAGGTCCAAATGAAAATTTCAGACGTTTACAGCGGAAGTAAGAAATCATAAGGTTATTTACGATGGTAATATAAAATATACCTGCGTCCGTGGAAGTTATTGGATTTTCTTTTTGATTTGTTTTCTGGCTTTGAAATAATTTTGAAACCAAACTGTGACAAGAGCGATCAAATTTTCATGTTCACCCGAGTAGAAACTTATTTAAAAGTCGGTACGCTTGCGCTGTCTTCTACGTATGTAAATATGATAAAATCATAATATTTATGAAGAATGTGGCATGTAGTTAAGTTATTTTAATGTATTTAAATTTTTATCACATACTTTTTTTTACATGACATCACAAAAAATCTCCACTACCCAAATATGTGAAAATGCGTAATGTAGAATTTTATAAGGAAAATGTAAAATATCTCTTCGAAACAGACCAGGGAGAAGAGTTTTAGGTTAAGTTAGGTAATATAAGAACAAAATTTGCTATCCAAATCAGGTTTTTAAACACAGTTGAAGTCATTATCATGATTTATTTTTGGGCATGGGCGCTCGCAGGGGGGGGGGGGGGCATGGATTGATTGAAAATAGTCAGATACTCTAATTAACTCAATGGAGAGTCGGTTTTGTGAAGCCAACAGTACACAATTTAACTTAGCGTTGCTACATCCTTCGAAATTATTTAAACTGAATCGTCAACAGTTTAAGGATATAATGTCTACTATTAATCATGTATACCATTTTGATAATTTTGAAACTAAAGCCTTGAGTTGGTTTGATTTTTGGAAAACGCGCGAATAGCCAAGATTTCATTGACTTAATCTTTTACCAAGTTTTATCCGAGTGTCAGGTATGCCTTACTAGTTTTGCTAACATTACCAGCAACAACATGTACAGTGGGGCGATCATTCAGCACATTAAGTCGTGTAAAAACATGGCTTAGATCTACAATGTCAGATGAACGTTTGTCTGGATTGTGCATGTTAAACGTACACAGAGACAAAGCGAACTGCAAGAAAAAATACTTTATGAACAAAATTGTAGATATGTTTGGTAGCGATAACAGACGACTTCAGTTATTGTTTAACCCATTGGCCACAAACCCCGGCAGTCTGCCGGGCGTGCAACTCAGATACTTAACCACAAACCCCAGTACGCTGACGGGCTAGAGTATGTCCGCCAAAAAACGGAAAACGAGCTCAACAATGACATTTTTTAATAAAATTTTAATTAGTATACATGAATGTAAAAAAACAAAAATTATTATTGTTCGATTTATGAATATTATGTTTTTTTGTAACTTTTGAATAAAAATGTTGAAAAAAAACTTACGAAAAAAGATAAGGTTATATTTGTATCCTTATTTACTCATATTTTAATATTTTGAAATTTTTTATTTTTATGTTTTTCTTTACCTTAATATGTAAATAAATTTATAGAAATTAATTCATTTGAATATATGGTTTAAAAGTTACATTTGATTTAGTACACCAATGCAGGTTTTCAATTTTTGGTACAAAATTAAGTCAGTGGTGAAGGCCAGTTTTTTTGCTCATTACTTCTGTGGCCAATGGGTTAAAGAATAAATTTTATTTTAAATTTATGTTGTAATATTTTTTGTTATATACATATAGTCCAGTAAAGGAAGGAGTTGTAGAGTGCGTGAGCAGGAACCTAAGCGATTCTTTCAGGACTTGTTTAGGGTGCTTAGGGAGTGAACATACTAAAAGTCCTGACGTCTAGGTGGTGAGCTAGGGGGGGGAGGGGGGGGGGGAGGTCCCGATTTTCGGTTTCCCATTTATATCTCAAAAACGGTGCGTCGCAGAGGAAAACTTTTTAAGAATAAGTAAAAGCTCATAAAATTGTCTACAACTTTTATTCTATACGTAATTTTGGAAATCCCAGCCGTTTTTGAGTTATACGCTCCACAAATGTCAATATTTTCAAAAAAAATCATTTTACTCACATTTTTCATCAAACATTCCTTCATGTCGTCTAAAATATTCATCCAAGAAAGAAATTGGTTTGAAAGAAGTTGTAAATAATTTAATTACCTTTTAGAATATATATATATACATATGTAAGTAAATCTCTAACCAGTAAATATTTACAGCAATTTTAAGTTTTTTCGTAAAATGTCGTCATTTTCAGAAAAAGCTGTTTTTTCTTACCAAATTATTAAGACGGGTTTTTTCTTCATGGGAAATTCATTATTAATTTTTGCCCGCAAGAAAGCAGGTAAGTTTTAGTGTGATAAGATGATTAGTGGAATTCATTTTATAATCATTATTATTGTAATGGGTGATTAGGCTAGTCGTCGAAGATGCTACAATAACGTGCTACGATGCTGTTCGAGTTGGTGAAAAGGCAATGAATGCGATAGAGGGCTTGACATTCTCAGACATCAAGTTGTCCCGCAAAGATCGTGCATTCCCAATGTCTTCTGTCAGCTCGTCGATAAAAATTCACGACGAAAAGGTTGCAGTTGACCCAACATTGCTGTTTCAGCGGATGTGTATAAGCAAACGATCAGATGAGGATTTGATGAAATTCTTTGAGTATGAGTTGGCCCCATTTCCCTTGGCACTGTTCAATAAAAGTGGGATGCGAAAGACAAATAAATCTGTTCTGTATAGCTTATTCTAGCCTACCAAAAAAACTGTTGTACTGTCTCAGATGAACATAGTTGTGGACGGAGGATATCTATCATATTATACATATTATCTATATTATACAGAGTAATTTCTGACTCCAAGTACAATTTTGAAAAGCCCACCTTGCTTCTCCTGATAGTTGCAGACGTTGTATCGCATCCGGGGAGGAGTGGAAGCAATCAAAAGGACAGTGAGGTCCACATCCTCACCAAAGACAGCCACAGAGTTGTGAAAGGATAGTTCCACAGCAGTCTTCGCGATAAGGACATCAGCATCATCGGTGGCCTGAAGAGTCTGTATCCCATTCTCCCGAAACTTTGTCTGTAGTAAGGAGATGAAGTTACTTTTGTTGGTAGGATTGGATAAAAAATCTTCCTATTTAACGGGTATTGATTTGTTCCATGTCAAATTGATGTCTGCTGATCTTCTCAGTCTGTATCGTCGCATCTGTTCTTGTGATTTCGTACTATTGACCAGATTTGCGTACCATCAAATACCACAGTGCGAGTCATTCCAGGATAGTGGTGGTTGACATAGGTGATATAACGATCACAAATTGCGGCAACGGAGGCATATTTTTGTCAAATTACTCTGTATAATATAGATAAAACCTATTCACAAATAAAACCTATAATATCACCTCACCAGTTTGGATTTATGCCAGGTAGAAGTACTTTGTCCAACTTAATTATTTATGAAAATTTTATAACCAATGCTTTCAAAGAAAAAAAACAAGTAGACTCTATTTATACTGATTTTAGTAAAGCCTTTGACACAGTTTCTCATAAAATTCTCATTTGGAAATTAGAAAAACTTGGTATACGTGGCAATATATTAGCCTGGTTTGAAAGCTATCTTACTGGAAGACAACAAATTGTTAGAATAAAATCCTCTCTGTCGGAAATAATTTATGCAACAAGTGGAGTTCCACAGGGTTCACACCTTGGTCCAATCTTATTTATCTTGTTTATAAATGATCTTACAAAAATATTTTATGATGTAATCATTTTACTTTTTGCTGATGACCTTAAAATTTTTAGAATTATTCAAAATATTCACCATTGCAACATTCTTCAAGATAATATCAATAAATTATTAATTTGGTGTAATGAAAATAGACTTTACCTAAATATCTCAAAATGTCAAATAGTTAGATTTTTTCGAATAAAAAATCCAGTGATTTACAATTACAACATTGATAACAATGCCCTTCAGACATTAACACAAATTAAAGACTTAGGCATCACTTTTCAATCAAATCTTTCATTTGTTAACCACATAACAGAAATCTCTAATAAGGGCTTAAAAATGTTGGGATTTATAACTAGGCTTACTAGAAATTTTAACAATATAAAGTGTATTAAACTGTTATATTTTGCCTATATTAGAAGTCAACTTGAGTACAATTCTCCCGTCTGGAATCCACATTATAGTATACATGTTCAAGCTATTGAAAGAATTCAAAACAAATTCTTACGTTTTCTAAATTTTAAAATGGGTATTCCAGCTAATATGTTGAACTACAACACTATTTTAAATGATTTGAATATGCTCAAATTGTCCGACAGAAGAATTTTCTCTGACTTGGTATTTCTATATAAAATTCTAAATGATTTAGTTGATAGTCCGGTATTGCTAGAATTGATAAGCTTCCGGATTCCACAACGTAATACTAGAAGTCAAGATTTATTTCAGTGTAGAAATTCTGGAACTAACTACCATATGTATTCTTCTTTGCCCAGAATACTAATGGAGGGAAACAATTATACCAAGTCAGTGGACATCTTCAATGTATGTTTAAACAAATATAAAATATTGTTACTGAGACAGTTCAGTTATGTACATTGAATGCTTTGTATTTTCTTATTATTCATATGTAATGTAAAAGCCCCGAAAAAGGGCGTTAATCAATAAATAAATAAATAATATGTATAATATGATAGATATCCTCCGTCCACAACTATGTTCATCTGAGACAGTACAACAGTTTTTTTGGTAGGCTAGAATAAACTATACAGAACAGATTTATTTGTCTTTCGCATCCCACTTTCATTGAACAGTGCCAAGGGAAATGGGGCCAACTCATACTCAAAGAATTTCATCAAATCCTCATCTGATCGTTTGCTTATACACATCCGCTGAAACAGCAATGTTGGGTCAACTGCAACCTTTTCGTCGTGAATTTTTATCGACGAGCTGACAGAAGACATTGGGAATGCAACTTGATGTCTGAGAATGTCAAGCCCTCTATCGCATTCATTGCCTTTTCACTAACTCGAACAGCATCGTAGCACGTTATTGTAGCATCTCCGACGACTAGTCTAATCACCCATTACAATAATAATGATTATAAAATGAATTCCACTAATCATCTGTTCGAGAACAACTTACCTGCTTTCTTGCGTGCAAAAATTAATAATGAATTTCCCATGAAGAAAAAACCCGTCTTAATAATTTGGTAAGAAAAAACAGCTTTTTCTGAAAATGACGACATTTTACGAAAAAACTTAAAATTGCTGTAATAAATATTTACTGGTTAGAGATTTACTTACATATGTATATATATTCTAAAAGGCAATTAAATTATTTACAACTTCTTTCAAACAAATTTCTTTCTTGGATGAATATTTTAGACGATATGTAGGAATGTTTGATGAAAAATGTGAGGTAAAATGATTTCTTTCGAAAATATTGACATTTTTGGAGCGTATAACTCAAAAACGGCTGGGATTTCCAAAATTACGTATAGAATAAAAGTTGTAGACAATTTTATGAGCTTTTACTTATTCTTAAAAAGTTTTCCTCTGCGACGCACCGTTTTTGAGATATAAATGGAAAACCGAAAATCGGGACCTCCCCCCCCCCCCCCCTCCCCCTCTAGCTCACCACCTAGACGTCAGGACTTTTAGTATGTTCACTCCCTAAGCACCCTAAACAAGTCCTGAAAGAATCGCTTAGGTTCCTGCTCACGCACTCTACACCTCCTTTTGGACCATTCGTTTACTGGACTAATATATTGTGTTAATAAAAAAGTTGTTGCTACAGTATGCCCTTCATTACTACAGTGTCCTGTCCGTTCGTTCGCCATGCAAATACGCTCCAGTAAATTAAAACTACATTAAAGTATTACTAAAAATATTTTGCCCCCCCCTAGAAAATTTTCTGCGGGCGCCCATGTTTTTGGGGTATTATTGCGTGTTGCGCTACCCTCTTCTTTATCCAACTTTTCTAACAGCGTTACAGTGTCCATTATTAGGAAAGGTGTGTAATGAAATCACGTCAACACTTTTTGCCGTATAAATCTCAAATCATAATATAGTCGAAGCCATATCAAGTTATTCAGTACCACCGAGGATTTCAAATAGTTTTATTTTATTTATTTCTTTATATTACAATTTTTACCTAATTTTTAACATTTTTAAATATTACATTTTATTATGTGTAAGGTAAGTTTGAGAAGGTGAAACTGTTGGTTGGTAATATTGTATGTTTCGTGAACACCTCACTAGGAGAACCTGTGCTAAGGTGTTAGGAGAAAAAAGAATTCAGGTTACGAATAAAGGTAGGTTATTCATAACCCGAGAAGGTGTGAACAATTTGGGAGGCGGGTATGGGTATCGCCGCCTCCGGAACCATTTATTGGATAACCAACACCTCTGCCAGAGGTCAGCCCAAGTGGTTCGCCATGTTTGTGACTTAGCAGGCATGCTCGGGGTCATAGGGTGAGTTTTGTTCGGGACTTGTCAGCGGATGTGTCGGACCATCAACCGCGTAGCAGGCACGATCAAGAGAGACTGGTTGAGGGAGACCTTTTGATCTCTCCGGCAGGACTCTCTTAGAACATCGCCTTGCACCGCAGTTGGAGGATTGGATTCATACGTCCGTTACTCGTGGACACACTGTCCTTTAGTTTTCAACCTAATATCTTTTTCCTTCCCAGAACTTCCTATCCTTCCTTTTCTGGGAAATCCTTTAGACAGCATCCACAAAGATAACATAGGCTCTGAGGGAAATTATATTCTCCAGGCCTCCTGTGTGGAGCTAACGTAAAAAATTGTTTGTCCCTCTTTTTTTATTAAAAAAAAAACAATTAATAATTATTTATGGTTTCTTCAATTGATTTTTATTTTAAACGTTACGAGTAAATCTCAGTTAGTAATATTTAATTAAATAAAGACAATATTTTAAACGTTACGAGTAAATCTCAGTTATTAATATTTAATTAAATAAAGACAATATTTTAAACGTTACGAGTAAATCTCAGTTAGTAATATTTAATTAAATAAAGACAATATTTTCGAAACCCAAACAAAAATTTGAAAACGGAAAAATCATGAAAAGATATTCGCAGTTGGTTCGTGTCTCAGAGGTGCCAATATCTTTTTTTCTGATTTATAGTTTTTAAGGGTTTTATGGAAATAAGATTATTTATGGTTTTGAAATTTTTAAAAACTCATAAAATCAATTATAAATACGTTCATCCGGCGAAATAGTTTTTCTTTGGGAGTAGAAAAATGACAACGCTTTTCGTTGGTAGACGAAATTTTTAATAAAGTGTCACGTGCTAATGTTTCCTCAATCTTTTGAATTTTAAAAGCAAAGAGTTGGAAAAGACATTGTTATTTTATAACTTCAAGTCCAACTTTTTAAATAATAAATACTGCTCTCATTCCAGCGACATTTTAACAAACTTTAAAGTTTGTTCAAACTTCGGCTTCTTTTTCGACGTTGTTTTTATTGTTTTACATGTCAATTGCAATTTTTGTAGAGAAAATCATTTACATATTTTCATATTTCGTTGAAATATTTTGTAAAAATATCTCAAACAGTTTGAAAACTATTCTTGCAAACTTGAAATAAGAAGTAATAACTTGATTATTCTGAAAAGACAGAACTTTACAAAATTTGGGTTCAAATTGCTTAATTATTATGGCATAAACTGCTGAATTGTTTAATTATTCATCTTTGGATGTTTGTTTTAATGGACACTTAGGCTTGACAGCATTCAAAAGAAACAGACTTTAAAGGGAGAAACAAAGATATAAACGAAGAGAAACATTACAAAAATATTAATAAGGTTTTTAAAGTGAAAACTTCTTTAGCACCGTTGTGATCTGAAACTCGATGAAACGAAAAAGCAACATTAAAAAGAGACAAACACATACATCTACAGGATTTAGCCTGCGAGAGAATGATATAGAATAATCGGTCTCCTCTTTGTGCGGTGCTTGGTAGCCCCACTCTTGTCTACTCTAGTTTTCTGAAGGTTTCACTTCTACCGCGTGTAACCTGCTCGTACGTTGTATTTTTTAATATGTATCATTCAACGTTTTTTTTACATGAGCTCCACACAGGAGGCCCTGAGGAAAATAATTTCCCTCAGGGCCTGTGTCATCTTTGGGGATGCTGTGTTGAGGGTTTTTTTAAGGAAAGGAAGAAGGGGAGAGTTCTGGGAAGGAAAAGGGTTTAAGGGGTGGGTAGGAATCTGGGGTTTGAATCAGTGTGTCCTGGTCATCCGCCTCCAAAACCTAGACAAACCTCACCCCATGAACCCGGGCACCTCTGCTAAGTCACCAAACGCAGCGAACCACTTGGGGTGACCTATGGCAGAGGTATTGGTTATCCAATAAAGGTTCCCGGGGTGGCGATACCCATTCCCGCCTCTCAAATTGAATGTGTTTTACACATATTTGCAAAATAATACTTGTAAAAGTTAATACTAAGCTTCGATTGTGATGTAAATACTCTATTATTATATATTTTTTATTTTTTAAAATAATTTCTATAAATATACTTATAAGGAACGGCTGCATGGCCTTTTTCATCCAGAACTAAAATTTCGTTTGAAGACCAAACTGAATAATTATTTTTTTGATCAAAAGGTAAAGCAAATATCTGCCTTATGGGCTACATTATTTATTTTTGTTTCAAATTATAAAATATAGGCTATAAAAGATCTATTTTTCGCATTTTCAAATGCAACTTTGGAATTTTTTTGTGAGTAATTGATTGTATTTTAAAAATACTGATGCCCTACCCACTACGTAAATATATTGAAATATACACTTAAATGAGAATTATTAAAATGATCATTTTGATGGGCTTAAATTTAAATAATAAGGCACTGATTTAGGCTCTTTGCTCACGGAGAAACCGAAACCAAACTTAAACTGGTTGGCATCTTAAAAAAGCTTATCTTACGGCTCAACTCAACTGTACGATATCAGTAATTATATCAGCTTCGTCATTAACGCGTGGAAGGAATCAATGACTAGGTATTTCCAAATGAGCATTTTCCATTTTTCATTGAAAGCGTTCCCACTTGACCGACGCCTGTGCTCGATTGCAATATTTTATCTAATAACTAACTGAACCCGACCACGCTTCGCTGTGGCTTTGTCTGATTTTAATTATTAGAGGAGTTAACATAAATTGTTTAGCAACTTTGCATTTTCCAAGAAGACACATTGCTTAATTGAATATCTGCTGTGACTATGCTGTAGTGCAGAATATGAGGGAAGAAAAAAAAAACATTCGTTAATTTTTTCAATTATTTATTTATTCAGACCTTAAATGCTTTTACAATATCACTTTATTATAGATTAGCACCTATTAGTGTCAGCAATTCTTTGTAGTTGATCAGTTCTGCGTTGCAAAACGATATCGCGAGGATGAAATTCTTCTCCAACCATGACAATTCCCACCTCATTAATTTTTGGTGCATTATATCGTCTGAAATGCTCACTTGCTGGTGTTTGATCAGCACTAATGATAATTTTATGGCTGTCTGATGGCATGAGATCAATTGCATTTTTGAACATTCGAATCAAATTATTGTTATCATGTAACATTTTTTGCAACGATTCAACAATATGCCTTTTGACTTTATTAAAGATTTGACAGCGTGCATTCAACTGATCATTTTGATCTTCCATGAAATATATTTGTAGAAATTTATGTTGATTGCTATGAAAAGGAAGCAAAGAGCCAGCTTTATGGTAAATTTGTCCCTAAATTTTAAACGTCGGCATAAAATTTTCTGTTATAATGTTAGCGCCAAATGAAGTCATCTGAAAACATGAATTGTATTTTCTAATATTTTTAAGGAAATATTTTGAATCATCAGTAATTCCTTGCAACAAATTTATCAGTGGCGCTATTGGCTTATCAATTTCAGGTAACTTCACTTTGCTACTCGCACAACACATTCCTTGAGTTTCTCCTTTAAATTTCATCGCTTTGCAGTGTGGACAAACTTTATCCATTTTACCGATTTGAACAAATTTACATGAGGTATTGTATTGAATATCTGATTCGTATGAAAAAGCAATTCGATGGTACGAAGCATGGCTATTCAAAAGTTACACTTGCATTCGTCTTCGGCATTGATCTATTTCTTCTTGACGTTGTTGAGATGAATGTGCTGCTCGTCGTCTTCGCGCTTCTACTCGTAAGCTTTTAAGTCTTTCTTCCCGACGATTCGCCAGTTCTTCTGCTCTCCTCTGAATAATTCTAACTCGAACATTTTCATTATCGTCTAAACGTTCTTGATCAGTGCGGTTTAATCTTCTCTTACGATCTGCGTTTGCGTGTCGAGTACGACAGCCTATGTTTGAACGTGAGCGAGGCATCTTACGAGTGGTGATCAACTTAAAAAAAAAAAATTTACACATCAATCAACTGGTCAAAGTTACACTTTTTTGACCCTTTGAAAATTTGTCATATATAATTCGATTTGTTAATCTGATTTTTTGTAGGTGTTGCAAAGTTACGAACTGACATTCAGAACAATTATGAGTAAATTTAAAACGCACAGAGAAAATAAATGAGTGAAAATAGTAATATAATTTGTTAGATATAATTCTACTTTTAAATCCGATTAAATTATTTTAATTCCCAATTGTAGGTATCATAAATTTTTGTAACTTTTAATAAAATTAATAAAATGGCAACACTGTCTAGAACTGTCATTCCGTTGTTTACTTCGACAAATTATGAGTCAATTTTAAACGCATAAAATTATCTTTTTCCTTTGGAACTTCCAAATAAAAAGTATGTAGAAACGCTTTTCTGCTAAAATGCAATGTTCTGTAAAAATTGAGTCAATCCATCGATTACTTTCCGAGATTAGCGGACGCAAACATACGGAACCTAAATTTTTATATATATAGACGATAAATAGATAATTCGGGACATTTTTTTAAGTGATCGATTACCGAATAGTTTATCTAGGATTGTTTAAATTCTAATCCGGGAGATATATTTATTTCACCTCAAAAATAATCAGTACAAATATTGTTTATTCTAAAATTTTTACATATCAAGGCACAAATAGACATGTATAATAACTTCTGCAATTTTCGTTTGTATTACAAATCTGTATGTGAGATTTCCTATCATTTTTACCTATATGTTTTATTTTATTGTATGCTTTTGTTGTTCACAATTTTTTTTTCATTGTTTCATATTTTCTTTATTATTTGAATATTCAAGTATTTAAAATAAATGTGATACTCAATTTATAAACTAGAATGTAAAAGCCCATTAGAGCGTGTAATACATTAGTAATAAATAAATAAAGCATAGAGTATGTAATGCAAAAAACAATTTATATATCTTAGAAAACTATCTACTTTTGCCACTAATCTTTTCATAAATATAATACTAATAGTGATGGGGGTAGCATATATAAGATCGTGCAATGTCCAGTATTTTAAATATAATGTCCTCCGCGTGCAAATCTGTATCTTCTCCAAGCATAAACTTTCTAATTAAAGTATTTCTAACTGAAGTGACCTGCCAGGTAAGTATGTTTCTGTATCCATTTGTAAATAGTAAAATTAGATAGAACTAAGATCTTAATAAATTGCACAGCGCCCTTGAGGTGATTTTTCACAAAAACGACGCGCTACAAATTATCCAATTATTATTATTATTATCATTTATGAGCAGTGAATAACTTCCGTCGGAACGAAATTGTTAACCATATTTAACGAATTTTGAGTTGAAGAAGCCGTCCTATTCTAAAATATTATATTTCGCAGAGATTTGGGTTGCGAACGCAAGATATCTGGGCTCTCATCCAAAATTTGAGGTTACATTTTCCTGCTTCTTCTAATCTTATATCTTTAATGAAAATGTGGATTCATTTTCAGTCCTGAATAAAGAATGAATAAAGGTAGGCACGACGTAGTATTTAAGTAAAGCCTGGGATTGGTTTTTGGCTGCAAGCCTTCAGTATAACTGGGATTCTGTCCTCGACATCTTCAACTGTAAGCTCGATATTAAAGCTTTAATCCTTTTACCAGGAATTTCCTAGAGCAACTCACACAGCAAAAAATTAAGAATCTTATAATTTTATTACTAGGGATTCTCTTTGTGATATCATGGAATCTGAAAAATATTTGCACTTGTATAATCTTTTCGCTATATAATATATTTATATATTTCAGTAAAGGATAAATCGTTTAAATATCTTATTGCTTTTTCTATATATTTCTATATATATATATTTAAGTGCATGGTTAATTATTATTTACATTAAATACCAGCTGACCCGGCGAACATCGTACCGCCTGAGAATCAATAACTGTTGTGTTAATTTATTAATTAAATTCAATTGTTAAAAAATACACAATGAAGCAATTATCAGTGGGTATCAGAGATGGCGTTTTGTGCGGATTTTTTGTGATTTTCTTACTTTTCCACTTACTTATGGGAAATGCATTTCATTTTCTTTATACGTGTGAGGGAGATTTATTAAAATTATTATATTTTTCCTGTGGAGGGTGCAGACATACGTTCACCGTTTGTCCCATTTTCGACTGTTGACATTTGGTGTGTAAGAAAGAGGGACAGCATTATATTTAAAAACAAACGCAAAACAATTAGCGCATTGACGTTTGACGTTTTTGAATTTTTGGAATTCACTCCCTCAATAAAATCACTCAAACTCAATATTCCACTTCCCGCAGCTCTTTCAAAAGATGAGAATTCGTTCCATACAAAATGTACGAGGAAAAGAGTTTTCTTCATAACTTTTTTTTCGTGAATTTTTCTGATGTTTTAATAGCTATTCTGCTATTCGGGGCAAAGACAAATCCAACAAATTAAAGATCATAAAAATCAGTCCAGCCGTTTTTGAGTTATAAACGTATAACTAACCCAACTTTGTTTTATATAATATTATAAGATTATATAATAAATCAAGACGGTTGTCAAATTACTAATAGTACCGTAGGCTCCATCATACTTTCATTTTGCATTTTTAAAAATATATTTCTTGCATGAGTAAACCTCGGCGTAAAATGAATATAAGGCTTATTAAATAATTTCTCGGAAAAAAGAGTATAATTTAAACAAAATAAGCAAAAGAAACTTACACGTGTAAGTATATTTAATATTGCAAATCTTTCGACGAAAGATGATAATAATATATTTGTATCGTTAGCGCTGTATATTAAAAAAAAAATCTCATTTTTTAATATATTTAATATTCCAAATCTTTCGACGAAGGTTCATAATAATATTTTGTTACCGTTTGGCGCTGTATATCGAAAAAATATATTACATATTTTTTATAATTTTTGCGTTAGTTCTAATAACATAATTGTATTTATAAATAATGAGTAATAATATAAGTTTTTTATAAGAAAAACTCTCTTTTTATTACTTTTGACGGTTATTCCAATCAATGTAATATATCATTGAAGAAGAAGATAACAATAATAATCTTAACTATGAAAGAGAACATGACACAGAAAAATAGAAAAAGATAATATATTATAAAAAGTCAATAGTTCCACATGAATAAATTCGGATATATTTATCCGAGACGCTATCCAGGTTACAAAACCAATTCTTAGAATGATTGTTTCCAATAAAAGGGGTAGTTGCCCGCAATACGGAAAAAAGATAATACTGAAAATTCTAAAACTTGAAATATGAGATTGACAAATACGACGGTTTAACTGAAGGTGGCAATGGCGAGATTGGTTAACGCGCACGTCCTGGTTAGACGAGAGGTCTGGGTTCGGGTCCCAGTTGCGACCATTATCTTTTTTTTTATTTTTCTGTGTCTTGTTCTCTTTTATATTTTTGTTTAGATTATTAGACACATCTACCGGATCTGCCCTGATGTCCGAAACGTTGGCTAAAGAAGGAGGTAGCGCAACACGGCATAACACCCCAAAAACAAATAACGAAAATAGATTATTATTGTTATATTCTTCTTCAATGATACATTACACTAATATTAGGGTTTCACAAAATTGCAACAGGAACAAAAAATGTCATTTTATTATAAGTTCTCCATATAATAATGGAAATAGTTAAAAACCTCACGTTTATACGGTTTTAGTAGTTTTTTCTGACTCTAACTATATTGGTTAACAGCAAGCGAACGTTTCTTATAAAAATTACCTGTCAGAAGCAAGGCGACAGCTCAGGTAATTTATAAATTCTCAGTGCCTTAGAAAGCAGCCAACTTTGAACTTGTCATACCAACAACTTATCTACGTTTACGTGTTCTGTGGTTTGAAGCGGATAAACTGTTTATAAATATTTTGTATTTTTTATTAATTGTTTATATATTTTAGAGATTCTTTCTAAATTGGTTGTTAATAATAAACATTATTTATTTAATAATCAAATACGAATCAGTAGACAAACTTCTCAGAGTCTGTTTTTATTTTAGATTTTCACCGCCAAAAATATTGTAATGATTTGTTTTTGGGGTATTATACCGTATTGGACTACCTCCTTCTTTAACCAACGTTTTTGGGCAGATGTACTACCAGAATAACCACACTGCTGACCAGACAACTCAGAATAAAATCAACTCAACACCTCATTTGAAAAGTCATTAAACGTCTTTATAAAATTGTTTAAATGGGTTACGTTCGTCAAGTTTATTGGCTAATTTTCAATATTTTTAAGTGAAACTTCTTTAGCCCCGTTAGAGCGATTTGAAATTCGGATGAAACGGAAATGACGCACTACGGCACCTGCGAAGCATCAGACTGCGCTCAAGGCTCCCATTGGTTGAGATATAAAACATTTACAAAATAAACATATTTATTTTTTAAATCAATATTCAATCTTCAAACCACTTTAAAATAAACAGGCAAAAGAAAGCGACATCTAGGGTCTTTGTAATTTCACTTCTATTGCGCGAGAATTTTTTTTTTTTCATAACTTTTATTGACTTTTCGAAAAGGTGTTGAATTGACTTGATTCTGAGTTCGCATGAAACCAAAATAACTACACATCTGTGATGTTACGTATATTACAGTGTCCATCTCACACCCTGGGATGGACACTGTCCGAAACGTTGCCTAAAGAATGAGATTGCGCAACACGACATAATACCTCAAAAATAAATCACTTACCATCCATTCCAAAGGATGCTCTGTATTAATCTGCCGGCGGGATAAATGCTTACTGAAGATTCCCGCCTGTAGATCGCCTATCTTTGTAACCGTTCGAATATTAACCAAACGTCCGACGATTGTCTCTACGGTGTAATAAATACTACCAGAGACACCTATTGAGACCCCTTAAAACTACGTATAACTACATGTACCAACGACATCTATTGGGAGACATTGAAAATAGATTTAATATTCAAACATTACAATAATAATAATAAAATAAAAAACTGTTTCTGAAAAAATTAGAAAATACACAGATTTAGGAAATGAGATTAAAAGAATTTGGCATTCTCGGACTATAAAAATATTACCATTTGTTATTTCGGCCACTGGCATAATACCTAGGAATCTGATTCAAAATTTAAGCATATTAGATTTGTCAAAGAATTTGTATATAAAAATGCAAAAATCAGTAATTTTAAATACATGTAGGATTACAAAAGATTTTTTAAATATTTATATTGAGGGATCAGTAGGATTTATAGGTTCAATTAGAAATGCCACAGAGCCGAACCCTCCGATATCAAAATATCTGGAGTCGGTGAATTATATTCCCATTTGGTCTCTAGTAGGTTGACATGTTGTTCTTGTATTATTTTGTATTTATAATACTTATATAGTGCAATTGCATAGCGTGGGTTGACTAGATGATCATTTGGGGAAGTGTGTGAAAGGGTTTAGTTTTTCCTTCTTTTTTTCCTTTTTTTTTTTTTTTGGGAAAAATTTAACCCGGACATTTAAATCTGGTGCATAAAATAATAAGTTTTATTTATTTCAGCCGAACAGAGCGGTGGGTGCAATACTCTGTCAGCCATAAAAAAAGTTATATAACCTGTTTACAAATATAATGTACCTAATCAGTTCTCATCCTTAATTAAGCATTTTCAATAGTGCCTAACTAATGAACTAACATTTTCAATAAAAACATGTTAATTTATTATAGACCACTTTAAAAGTGGATTAAAGTGTAATAAATTTTTATGTTTTTATTGTTAATTATGGCAAGTCAATGATTTTTACAATTATGAACTCTCATTTGTTCACGAGTTTTTTTTCCTTCAAGATATGTTTCGTTTAAATAACCATATCTATCAGAAATTTTATCTTTTTGAAAGTTTTCTTCTTTTCAAAATTCATATAATTTTCTACAACATTCAGTCCAGCAGAGTCAGTGTTATGTTAATATCTGAAATATCTGGGTTATATTTTGCTTTTGCGTTGAGGAATTTATTTTTCCCTTAGGAAATCAGCTTTTCAAAAGTAACATACCATTAAAGCCCTTTTTGATAACTTCACCAGAATTCGGATACATTTACCTTTCGAATGCGTACTTTCAGGTACAAATTCATCCACAGAGTTATTTTAAGTGAAATATCATACCCTGTATTTTAACTGACAGAATTTTCTATGTACCTACTGGATTAAAAATGCTTATATCTGTGTTTCTCTTTATTTTACTCATAAAAAAGGAATGTGTATATTTTCATTGTGAGAATATCAACAGTGAAACGTTAATTGATAGAGACTGCTTTAAAATACATTTTTTTAAATAGTTTTTCAAAATGATTTTTAACATCAACAAGTTGATCGTTTTAAAATGCGTTTATCTCTAAATAAACAATAAATTTTAAGATGTTGCTTATTATTGTCAAAGTGCGCTATATATGTTTATATATGTATATACGGCATGTACAAGTATATAATTACATTGTTTGAAAAGTGCTCTTTGATTTTACTTTGGTTTTTTTACGACTTAGCGGGGGTTGGTAGAAATGGATTCAAACGTCCGTCATCACTTGACACACTGATCCACAGATTCCTATCCACCCTTCATGCATTATCTCTATCCAGAACCTTCGTCTCCTTAAAAATATCCTCCACACCGTATTCCCAAAAAAGACGTAGGGCCTGGGTAAAATTATTTTCCTCAAGGACTCTCATGTAGCGCTAACGTAAAAAAGTATTTTATGGTATGTACCTACTACGAAACTAATATTTCAAAATTACCAATAATTCTTTGGCAAAGAAAAGCTAGTAAAGCTAAATAACATTGTGGGTTTCACCTTGCTTTATAGTTTAGATGGCCTTCTGGCCTATTACTACTTCTTATTCATTATCCCCATTGATATGTGTATTGTGTATATATCGCACCCGGGGGATAACAATGGCCTAACTCAAAAAATCTCTTTTTTCAGGAGAGCGGTTAGAACATTTCATTTGAGTGAAATAAATCAGTTTATCAACCAATAAAAACACCTTATTGTGATGATCATTGTGCCACTATTTTTGCTTGAATTTAGGTAAAATATTATAGTATAATAACGACATATTCGCTTTTAAGGCTACTATAATATTTTTAAGAATTGTGCCATTTTTTTCTGCATACTTAACTTAAAGGTGCTTTTTTGACTTGTGCCACTGTTATCCCTCAGTGCGAAGTATTTGTTGGTTTTTGAATTTTTATTTAAAGGTTTGAAAAATACAAGAAAAAACAGATAACTTGGTTTAAGGTGACTGAAATAATATTGCTGAAAATGTTCCTATTCAATCAAAAATATTTTTTTACATATAAAGGACATGTCCTAAGATACGGCATTATGTTTGTTACGGCGCAGTGTATATCTATCTGGCTATTTATTTATGCCTTTTTATTTGAGTCACTTTAAATGTTATTCTTTTAAACCTATTTTCTTTATTATGGTATCACGTTATATGTGGGCTTTGTTGTTGTAAATATACCAAACTAAAATTATTTTCTTTCAGTGATCCGACGTTGTTTCAAAAAGTAATTGTGACACTTTCCGTTTTTTTCAGTTGCGGTGGCGGTGTCTTTCTTCCTCTGTTGGGCTCCATTCCACGCGCAGAGGCTCCTGGCGGTCTATGGAAAAAACACAGAAGAACACACTCAAACTTTCATGGAGGTAAATCATATTATAAAAATCATATACTAAAACAAATCAGCAGCAATTGTAAATATACAAACACACGGGGCACGGTTAAAAGGAGCATTTTATTTGAAACACTTTTTATCAGTTAGATAACAATTGTTATGAACAACTATTTTAGTAATAGTCTAAGAGGTCACGGGATTTTTCATAACGATCATGGATACGGTTAGATTTACTTTTATAGTTTGTAGAGTAGTCCCCTAATGTGAATGACGTCGGTCTGCCTGCTCTCAGTGGTTGCAACTACGAGTTATAGAGCTTACAAGAGGCTTCATTGTTGCGAAAAAAAAACGATCAGAGAAATGATCAGTTTGAGTACATATTCAAAGTATGGCGTCTCCGCAGATGAAATAAGTTGGTCTGCCTGCTCTCAGTGGTTGCAAATTCGAGTTATAGAGCTTACAAGAGGCTTCATTGTTGCGAAAAAAAAACGATCAGAGAAATGGTCAGTTTTGGTACCTATTCAAAGTATGGCGTCTCCGCAGATGAAATCAGTTGGTCTGCCTGCTCTCAGTGGTTGCATTTCAGAGTTATGATGCGCACAAGTCACTGCATTGTTGCGAAAAAAAACGATAACAGAAATGGTCAGTTTTAGTACCTATTCGAAGTATGGTGTCTCCACTAACTGTGATCAATAAAATTAAGAATTAAATCGAACAAATCCAATTTTTATTAATTCAACTTACATAAACTAAATCATCTTTGGGTAAAATCACAGATCACTTTGGGTAATCATTTTGTAGAATATTGCTAAGGATTAAAGAGTTAAATATTTATATTTTTGATTATTAAAAAAAAATATTATTTAAAATTATTTCATTATTCTAGTTAAATATTTACTTACTTCTAATATTCTTTTAATATTTTTTGAGTTTTTCATTAGTCACATTAAAATCCATACTAAACCACAAAATAAAGTATTAAATCAGATTTTATAAATATTTAGCTTGCAATATAATCTAATAATTTTTGGGTAAAATCACAGGTTCATCATCACTTTAACTTAGATTTCTTTTTTAACTTAGATAGATTTAACTTAGATTTCGTCATCTTCAGAATCTACTTCTTCACTGCTTAGGCACGTAGACGATGAGTCTGTAATGTGATAAAATAACTGTAAAGTTTGATAGAAAAAATGACGGTTATATGATGATATGGAAATTATTATACACATGTATATGTAAAAAACATAAGGAAACTGTATGTGGTGACCCGACAATTGGTCCGGCGACAGTTGGTCCGGTGAGAGTTGGTCCGGCCGACAGTTCATCCGGCCGAAATTTGGTCCGGCGACAATTAGTCCGGCCGAAAGTTTAGAAGATGTTTTCTTCAAGTAAGTATGCAAAAAGGATATACGGCCGTACAACCAAAGTCAATATACTTATATCTGAAGGCATCTTGAGTGAAAATCTGCTGTGAAATTATTTTTACTAATAATTTCGACTCTCTGAAGTAGCATGCGGCAATCACAAAATACGACATACTTATATGTGCAATCGGCCTAGCAAAAAAACGCTTAAGATTCCCATTTGCATATAATATAACTTTTATATCTGAATATAACACAAGAGTCCCAACTCCCAACTGCTCCCAACCGTCTCGAGCCAGTGAGACTATGGCATCCCCAATTTTGGTATGGTGTGATGCTGAAGGTAGTGGGGAGAGAAAGGAGATGTGGAAAATGTACCTGGCTATTCAGATATAGTCATCAAACACCGCTAAAGCCATTACAAGTAACGTTACAATTCTGAATGAATGCTGACGAATACCAAAATACGACACGTGCAATATCTACTTAAGATTTAGGAGGTCGTATTTTGCTATTCGTCAGTATTCATTCAGAATTGTAACGTTATTTGAAATGACTTTTGCCGTGTATGGTTACTAGATCTGGATAGCCAGGTAATTTTCCACACTGCAGTGCAAGGCTATGGGTCGAGAGAGTCAGGCTGGAGAGATTAAAAAGTCTCCCTCAACCGATCTCTTCTGATCCGGCCCGCCATGCATTAGGTGGGCAAAGGCATCCCCCGCCAAGACCTAGACAAACCTCATTCCGTAAACACGGTCACCAAACGTAGCAAACTACTTGGGATGGGACTATGGCAGGGGCGTTGGTTATCCAATAAATGGTCCCCGGGGCGGCGCGGCGGTAAACATATCCGCCTCCTAAATCTTAAGTAGATATTGCACATATAAGTATGTCGTATTTTGCTATTCGTCAGTATTCATTCAGAATTGTAACGTTACTTGAAAGGGCTTTAGCCGTGTTTGATGATAAATCTGAATAGCCAGGTACATTTTCCACTTCTCCTTCATCTCCCCACTACCTTCAGCATCACACCATACCAAAATTAGGGATGCCATAGTCTCAGTGGCTCGAGACGGTTGGGAGCAGTTGGGACTCTTGTGTTATATTCAGATATAAAAGTTATATTATACGCAAGTAGGAATCTTTAGTTTTTTTGTTGCTTAGCCGAAGTATGTCGTATTTTGTGATTGCCGCATGCTCCTTCGGAGAGTCAAAATTATTATTAAAAATATTTTCACAGCGGATTTTCACTCAAGATGCCATAATTGGAGGTAATCCACCACTTACCCGCCCTGGTATTAAGTAACAGATGGTTACTCCTTCAAGGCTCTCGCAAGGACTCTAATTTTTGTGAAAGAACGAAGCTATATTTAGTTAAGAACGAATTTAGACCTCCAATGTCCCTGCATACGTTGTTAGCAAGCAGTATGCAAGTGCTTGGCGGGAAATAAAAGATACAATATGTGTTAGTATGACAGAATATAGACAAGATAATGGGACAGGTTGGTGAATGTCCATGAGGTGGCAAGCGCTGGGTGAGTGTATCCAGCATATTCTACAAGCACCTGTTTGGGAGGAAGACACAGTACAGTGGAGGTGCCATCAGATATATGTAAGTATATCGACTTTGGTTGTACGGCCGTATATCCTATTTGCATACTTATTTGAAAAAAACGTCTTCTAAAATTTCAGCCGAACCAATTTTCGCCGGACCAATTGTCGCCGGACCGCGAATTTCCAAAACCTATACCGGTTCAGTCGCTTTACATTTTCAATGATCAATTGATAGCTTGGAGGATTTTTGATTGAATTTATCCAGATATTTGATACGTATTTAGCTCTAAGTATATGATGAACTAGTTCGATTTCAGACGGTGGCAAAAAAGGAGCATCAAAATTCATAAGAGTTTTGTAAAATTTTTCATTCTCTTTATTGGGCTTAATTTGTTTTAGGGAAATCTTTTGGCGGGCCCCGTTTACAGATTTACTCTTCACGCCATATAGCTCACAAATGAATTGTTCAATTTTGCATTTGGTTTCATTTTTTGTCAACGGAGCATCGCAACTTAGCTCAAGTAATGATGAACCTGTGATTTTACACAAAAATTATTAGATTTTATTGCAAGGTAAATATTTATAAAAACTGGATTTAATACTTTATTTTGTGGTTTAGTATAGATTTTAATGTGACTAATGAAAAAGCTCAAAAAATATTAAAAGAATATTAGAAGTAAGTAAATAAACTCTTTAAGCCTTAGCAATATTCTACAAAATGATTACCCAAAGTGATCTGTGATTTTACCCAAAAATGATTTTGTTTATGTAAGTTGAACTTTAAAAAAATGCATTTTTTCGACTTAATTACTTATTTTATTGATTACTGTCATTTTTTTTCTCTGAAATACAACCACTAAGAGCAGGCAGACCAACTCGTTTCACCTGTGGAGATACCATACTTCGAATAGGTATTAAAACTGACCATTAATTTCTGTTATCGTTTTTTTTCGCAACAATGAAATATCTTGTAAGCTCTATAACTCGAAGTTGCAACCACTGAGAGCAGGCAGACCAACTTATTTCATCTGCGGAGACGCCATACTTTGAATATGTACTAAAACTGACCATTTCTCTGATCGTTTTTTTTTTCGCAACAATGAAGCCTCTTGTAAGCTCTATAACTCGTAGTTGCAACCACTGAGAGCAGGCAGACCGACGTCATTCACATTAGGGGACTACTCTACAAACTATAAAAGTAAATCTAACCGTATCCATGATCGTTTTGAAAAATCCCGTGACCTCTCGGTCTATAACCAGAAATAGAAAATATAGCCTTTTAATAGTTATTTCATTAAAATGTAAGTTTATTCAACTTTTATTAGAACTACTCTCTTTTATAACTTTTTGAAGGTTATTCCCTTCAATTTTATATATCATTGAAGAGGAAGATAACACTAAGGCCGGATGCAGTGCATGACCGACGGTCGGTGCGTATGTCGGTCGTGCTTCTCATTTGTATGAAAATTCATAAATCGTTCAATGCGGGACCGACCGTACGCATGCGTATATCGCTACGCAGTGCGTACGAGAATCGTTGGTCGAGCGCGTGCGCATGCGGACCATCGGTCGACCGATGAGCTAGACAGTGTTGCATCGATCGGTGGACGACGATCGGGTGTACGTGGTATCTACGTCTTCTGTTCCTAACACGTCTACGAAGATAATAAGCAGCAATTAAACTATTCGTAAACGTGTCCATTTCACTTACGACGTCCGGTCAGCTTGTTGGTCAAGCATGAACTGACGGTACGCACCGACGGTTGGTCGGTGGTATGCGATCGTCTGGACCGACCGTACGCACCGACCGTCGGTTGTGCACTGCAACCGGCCTAACAATCTAAACGAAAACATGAAAGAGAAGAATAGAATTAATAATATTATCTTCGACTATTTTTTGCTACCGTTTTGTTTTTATTTTTCTATGTCTTGTTCTCTTTCGCATTTTTGTTTATTTAGATAATTAGTGTTATCTTCTTCTTCAATGAAAATTTATTATTCACTTGGAGGCTTTTGTTATTGTTATGTGAAAGTTTAAGTTGGTTTTTTTATTCTCTTATTTAACCTAATCAACTATAGAATCTTAAATAAGTTCTTAAGTTCTTAGTTTGGGTTTAATTAAAAAATAAATAAACACTGAATCGTTTTTGGCCACATTTTGGCTAATTTGCAAACAACCTCGAGCATTCACTAGTCAAATTGTGACCAATTTGAAGAGACGTTTTAAAACATTTATTGGAATTATTTCAAAGTTTCGTTGTATACTTCGACTAATCACAAAATTAAGTTAGTATTTTCACTTTTCAACAATGTCTCGCACCTCTTCTGAATTATCTTTTATTGGCATTTCGCGAACCGAAATGATTGAAATATATTGTTTTACAAATCATTGATCGTCTGTTACGTATTAAAAAATGAATTTTCAACAATTTAACAATTTTTTACAATTGTATTATAAATCCTAAAAATATGGAATTAACGGATATGTATAGGATGGCTCTCTAACACTACAAACATATTGTATGTTACATAATAAAAATTAACAATAATAATAAATTAATAAGAGAAATCTCCAAATCGGACGCTCAGAAATCCCGGACGCTGAAGGGGTAATAATTGCTTGAGTGGATTAAATAAAAACCTAAAAACCTATTTTAATATTATTATGTCAAAACATGGCGTGAAGAAAAGATGTAATGTTATCCGTATTTTGAATGAAATAGTCATTAAAGTATATTATTTACCATTTCCGGTTACTAAAACAGTTGTTAAATAAATAAACCCATTATTTGGGCCCGTGACGTCACTACATGAATATGTCCCGTCTCAGAAAATGTTCCTATTAATTTTGTAAAATTCTACCCTGATTTATTTTTTTTATATGGCAACACTTTGATTTCAGGTGAATTTTTGAATTTGGCATTTAACGTTCACTAGATTTATCGTTTGTTCTCTGCGAACTTATCATTTGGTTTGTCTTTTTGACAGATGTTATGAAGAGAACCCCGTACATTTTACGCTGTCTGTACGTGTTTTAGAGGTACAATGGTAGTAGTGCTGATTTTAACAAAATCAAATTTTATAATATTCCTATTATTATTATAATTTACAAGTACAAGTATATTACATTGGAATTAGTAATAAGGACGTTGAACATTATGATTTATGATCATTAAGATGGATCAAGGAAAAAAATGTATATGAGATATAATATTTTTGGTATGCCTCGTTATTCTCCTGTGCCCTTTCTTGTGGAAAACGTTCTTTTTTTTAAGATGATTTTCGGCGATGTAATTATCGTTTTTTTCGCACCCATAAAATTATGTCCCGTCTTTCCGGTTTAACAAAAAATAGTCTGATTTTTCGGATTGAAATTTTCAGAAAATCGCCAGGGTTCCAAAAATACGATAAAAAAATAAAAAATGTCTTAGAATATTTGCCTCACCGGATTTTTTTTTTAAATGTGATGAAAGTGACCTATTGGCTTTGACTTTACCATCACCACGGCGGAGGTGTCTACTAATATCTACAGGAATTCCAAAAACTGAAAAAATCGAACTAATATCTATGAGAATCAAAGTGTTGACGAATATCTACAGCTCAAACTGTTGACTAATATCTATGACAACCAAAGTGTTGACGAATATCTACAGTACTGGCAGAGGTTGGATTTGCAATTATGTATAGCATATTGGAATAACGTCATATTGCGTATGCAGTTTAAAAAACTTAATTTATGTAAGTAATGTAAAAATCCCTGATATCGGACTATTGGACACATTTAGCTGATTAGTCCAACCTACGCTCTGTAGATATTATTTTAACCTACGCTCTGTAGATATTAGACAACACTCTGAAGTTCGTAGATATTAGTTCAACATATGAGCTGTAGATATTCGTCAGACATACAGGCTGTAGATATTAGTAACTGGAGTGACCACGGCTATGCTTGTATTAAGTAACACAACAAAGGCTTGACCTTACCAAAACCATTTGATTTTTTCTTATAAATATTTATTCCACTGATGTGCACAATTTTACAATATTAGTTCAATTGATTTCCGATGAGTAAAAACACTCAGGTGGCCTCGAATTTGTTCTCATTGCCACTTACAAATATACTTGTTGGTAATGGTTTTAGTTAAGGTTCCGACGAGTTTTCAATAGAGCCACGTGCTTTTCAACTTCACTCACACTCTTCATATTTCTGTTTCCAATTTATTCGCCTCTGACATCACGTATTAAGAGAGCCAATTCTACTAACCCGAGGCATTGAAACTCACAAAAATAAAGAAAGATCTTTATTGAAAATCACTTCAAATAAGATAGATTTTTATCTTTACCCAGTTACTTCTTCCTTCTTCTTCTTGTGCCTTGTCCGTTCAACGGACGTTGGCTATCATGTTGGCTATGCGGACTTTGTTTACTGCGGCCCGGAACAGCTCCACGGTAGACTGGCCAAACCACTGTCTAAGGTTTTTCAGCCATGAGGTTCTCCTTCTTCCAGGGCCCCGTCTTCCGGCAATCTTTCCCTGCATTATGAGATGCAAGATCTCATACTTCTCTGGATGTCTCATCACGTGTCCAAGATATTGAAGTTTTCGGATTTTTATGGTTTTAATTACTTCCTTTTCTTTATTCATCCGAACCATAACATCTTCATTTGTGAAGTTACTTCAGTTACTTGAATCTTAATAAATTGTGAAAAATTTCTGAACATTTTTCAAGAAACTGTTAAAAAAAGCTAACGGTTTTGCTCAAATCTCTTCAGTATCCTAAGTAAAAAGCTCTATGTTATATTCGACCTCCACAAACTTAAATAGGAATCACGCCAAGTGGTTTCTGCATTCGATGAACAAAGTTCATAGATTGCTTCCGTTGGTTTGACCTAGTTCTAATCTCAAGTTGTATATGGAGTGTTCTAGTGTAATAATTATAATCTTTTAACGATAGAATTTCATAGTAAGATGATGTGTACAACTTTGTTATTAATTATATTATGTTTAATGTCGTAATAAAATGTTAACTTGTCCAATAAACCTTAGCGTAATGTCCAGAACGTTTCTAAGATACCTCAGTTTATCCGACAAGGCGTTATGCGGTGAACATACTGAGTACGTAATGAGAGGGATGAGGATTGGGTGGGGAAGGGTAGAGGGCGTCAGTGGCGTCACGTAGTAACAATAATTATAATAAACGGAAACACTAACTGCTATATGCCCCCGTGACTGTCTTAACTCCATCTATTTTACCAGTCCAGGCTGGAAAACGTTAATACCGACGGAGGACATTATAATGTCGATAATATCAACTGGAAACATTAATTATACACGATTTAATATACAAAACCTAGATTTGTGAGTTTTTGATTGTTGGACAGTAAAGTCGTCAGCAGTCGAGAATCTGTGGTTAAGATAAAATGGGGCCATTTTACTGTGCGATTGTCGATTGAAGTAGTCAAATAACGACGTGATTAAGATTAAACAGCTCCATTTTACTCATGCGGTTGTCGATTGAAGCAGTCAAATAACGACGTGTTTAAGATTAAACGGCTTCATTTTACTCGTGCGGTGTCGATTAAAGTAGTCAAATAACGACGTAATTAATATTTAACGGGTCCCCTTTACTAGTGCGGTTGTTGATTGAAGTAGTCAAATAACGACGTGATTAAGATTAAACTGCTCCATTTTACTCGTGCGGTTATCGATTGAAGTAGTCAAATAACGACATGATTAAGATTAAACTGCTCCATTTTACCCATGCGGTTGTCGATTGAAGTAGTCAAATAACGACGTGATTAAGATTAAACTGCTCCATTTTACTCGTGCGGTTGTCGATTGAAGTAGTCAAATAACGACGTGATTAAGATTAAACTGCTCCATTTTACTCGTGCGGTTGTCGATTGAAGTAGTCAAATAACGACGTGATTAAGATTAAACTGCTCCATTTTACTCGTGCGGTTGTCGATTGAAGTAGTCAAATAACGACATGATTAAGATTAAACTGCTCCATTTTACCCATGCGGTTGTCGATTGAAGTAGTCAAATAACGACGTGATTAAGATTAAACTGCTCCATTTTACTCGTGCGGTTGTCGATTGAAGTAGTCAAATAACGACGTGATTATGTGACTAAATGATCAAAAATTAAAGTGGTAAATTGATCGGTGTCGAATAACGAAGTGGTCAACTGAACATGAGGCCAAATAGCGATGTAATCGAGTAACCATGTAACGAGTAACCATAATTATATATTAACCTGATCCAGTGGCAAAGTAGTCGAAGTCGAAGAACAAGCCACTAAATTCGCAAGAAACCAAGTGATCGAGTGACCAAACAAAAGTGTGGTGGCCAATGTGAAATGTACTTTATTAGTGTTTGAACTACCAAGTGCACGAGTGATCAATAACTAGTTTGTTGTTAGAGTGAATGAGTTATCGAGTATTCAGAACTTCACCACTTTCACCAGTAATAAAAAGATTAGCACCGCGCGGCTCGATGACTTGTTCATTTCATTGCCAAATAAATCATGCGTCAGCAATTTAACCCCGTCCTTTACAACAAATAAGTATAATCATAACCTTGCATATAATACGTCCAAATAAATCGTTAAATTTTTCAGATAAAAAAACAAACTCATGCAAACACCCTCAGTATGGCTAGACGCAATGAAAGTGGATGTTAGTCTAAGCGTAAAATATCTAAGACATGTTATCACAGACGACCTGAAAGATATAGAGGATAATGTAAAGACAAAGAAGAACGATGTCCTTTAGAGCAGGTGTGCTGTCAAGGCGTTTTAACTTTTGCAGTACAAACTTTAAAAGTATGCTTTTCAACGCTGCGCATCGCTGTACATCTCAGAACTATGGGTAGATTACACTACATTCCAATGGCATGAGATGAAAGCCACTTACAATAAATAGTGCTTGTCGCCAACTATTCCGCCTACCGAGATACTACAGCGCTACGGAAATGATCCTGGGTGGACGAGTGCACTCTTTCATAGCATTTCTCCCCCACCATATGGGAAACTTATGGCACAGGCTATGCCAATCGAAGAATACCATAATTATTTATGTATTATTTCGAAACAAATGCAATTAATTGCATTGCACGACCTCTGTAAAGATATATAACTTTGTAAACATCACTAATCAAAACAATTGATCTGTTGTAATTCAATGGTTCCTTCGTCGGGGTAAAAGTAAAATGAAAATTAATAAAAATAAAAATAATTAATAATTCTTTTAGAGAAAAAAAAATAATACGATACCGTCATTAATTAGTTATTATTATAAACATAATATTTTATAAAATAAACAAAATTATTATAAAATATTTAAAAATATAATTTACTTAAGTAATTCAAATTTAATGCTGTTTTTATTAAGTTCTGCAATTATTTTAGTTTTTTTCAAACTGTGGTTACACCACTTTGAGACGACTTACTTAAATGATTCTATTTACCCCCGCTCAATATCAATTTAAAATGGTTAGTTACCGAAGAAAATGGCTACACAAAATATATTATAAAAAAGGTAATAATCTAATTATTATTTTTATAAACGAAAACTTTTCTTAAAAACACTGAATAATCAAGGAGTAAGACGTCTATACGACAAAAGATAAATAAAACATAAATAATGATTATGAAAATGAATGAAAGTGAGAAAATGAATGAAAGTAAAAAATATATATTTGTTATTAATAATATTTAATTGGCTAGTTACACTTTTTGTCATAATCATCATCATCTTTTTCCCCTTGTCCTATTCGGGTCGGGGACCCACTGCATCGACAAGGCTCCTCCATACGTCCCTGTCTTGTGCTGATTGTTCGGCCTCTGTCCATGGCATGCCCATCCTCTCCTCACACAGTTTCTGAAGTAGCCTCGCCCAACTGTATCTGAGGCGACCCACTGGACGTCTACCCTCTGGAATCGCATTCAGTATCTTCTCCGGAATTCGGTCATCAGACATTCTTAGTACATGCCCAAGCCACCTCAATTGCGATTTTTCTATGAAGAGTAGCAGTGGTTCAATGTTCAGATCGTCTCGGATTGTCGAGTTTCTTATATGATCCCATTTCGTAACCCCTGCCACTCCTCTCAAGTACCTCATTTCGGCAGCTTTGATTCTAGAGCGTGTTCGTTCGTTTAGCATCCATATCTGGTGGCCGTAAGTACCGTTTTAAACACTGCCATCTTTGTCTTGATACTAAGCTCAGCTTTTCTTTTCACTGAGCTATAGAGGGGATGCAACACATCGCTTATCGCGCTAATTCCACTAATTAACACTTTTTGTAATTTCTATAATTTCAAAATTATCTAATTGTAAATCCACTGTATGTGTATTATTAATTTGATAATTGATGAAAATAATTATATATAATATCGTCCCAACGTGTTTGCAAACTCTACGCCTTGATCCATAAAGCGAACCACGAATATCGGGCGTTAATTATTTATTATGGCGATAATTTCCAACAAATTAGCACTTTGCCGCTTATTTTGTACACAAGGAGAATGGCGGCAAATACGAGCACTTTGTGCTCAAAGTTAACAAGAGGGAAAATACTATTAAGCCAAGTTTTATGACTGTCTTTCTTTCTAATATCTGTTTGCCTCCGTTATTACAAAACTATGGAGGAAAACGTAAATAATGAAAACCATATAATAACATACCTATACCGCTTTAAAACCCGCAAAATATAATTTATTTTAATTGTGTAGGTATTTGTAGAGCGAATCCATTACGCGTTTGGGCAAAAGCTAAGAGGTGATTCGCTAGACATTAATTTGTGTGGTTATTACAAATAATGGGAGTAAATAGTTCCGAACACTGTAGTAACAATAGGATGGAATTTTGTTGTAGGCGTGTCCGTGTGCCCGAAAACAGTTCATTTTTTCCTTGCTCCTGGTGAATTTGATCAAATCTTCACTTCCAAACGCTTATTTATTTAATGAATAACTTATTACTTTGTATAAAACCACTATATTTAAAACAATATCAACATGTTTCGACAACAATGTTGTCTTCATCAGGATATGTTACTATGATAAATGACAAACAAGTATAGACAAATTAGAATAAATAAGAATAAATTATAACATAGACAAAATATTAAAAAGTAGAGGTGATTAATTACTTAGATACTAATCATAAAAAATAGTTATTTAAGGAAAAATAAAATTGCATTTAGATAATAAAATTTTTTAAGAATAATTAATTAAAATAATTAGTCTAAATCAAAAATCAATAATTATAATTAGTTGTAAGTATTAATAAGAAAATAAATTTAAAAGATGGCTATTTTTAAAAAAGGTTTGGTTATTTATAATATTTAATTTACTATTAATGCTTTTTCTAATTTCTAAAATTTCTAAATTATCCAATTGTATGCCCGTAGTGTTAGAATGTAAAATTTTAAGACCTGTATTAATATCAAAAGAATGACTTGTTTCCAAAATATGGTTGGCAAATTCAGAGTAATTATTATTATTTAAACATCTTATATGTTCCTTAACTCGAATGTTAAAATTTCTAGAAGTTTTTCCAATATAAAAAAAAAGTTACAATCATTACAAATTAATTTATAAACCCCAGATTTTTTCAAAAAATCACATTTATCCTTATTATTTAATATATAATTTTTTAATTTGTTGTTTGTATAAAAAGCTGGTTGTACATTATTTGGCATGTTTTTAATTATTAAATTTGAAATGTTATTATTTAAAAATAAAAATTTTCTCCAAATATTATCATTTTCAACAACATGTGGATAGACAAAAGATCTAAAAAACTTTTTCTTATATTTTTTGTTTAACATATTGTCTATTAATTTTGAATTATAACCGTTATTAATTGCAATTTGTTTAATAGTATTTAATTCTGTTTTAAAATTACTCAAAGATAAGGGAACATTAATTAATCTACTTAGTAAGGTATGAAAAGCTGCTAATTTTTGTGAATATGGATGATTAGATGTTTCATGTATAATGATATCTGTATATGTATCTTTACGAAAAATGTTAAATTCAAATTTATTATTAATGATAGAAATATTTAAATCCAAAAAATTTTAACTGTAATTATTTCCAATTTCTAGGGTAAATTTAATTTTTTTGTTGAGTTTATTAATGAAATTTAAAAATATATTTAATTGTCTATTAGTGCCAGTCCATATACAAAAAATATCATCTACATATCTTTTCCAAAAGTAAACATATTTTAATAATAACGCACAACTTTTAAAAAGTTTATCTTCAAAATTGTTTAAAAAAATATCTGCTACTAGGGGACTAGTGCTTGAACCCATTGCTAATCCATCTTTTTGTTTGTAAATAATATTGTCAAATTGAAAATAATTTTGTTTTAGAATAACATTAAAAATTTTATATAAATCTTGTGAAAAGTTTTTGGAAATGTTTGAGGAATCTAGTAATTCTTTAATAATAAATTTAGTTTCAAAAAGAGGAACACTAGGAAATAAGTTAACAACATCGAATGATATTAACATAGCATTTTTTAGCATCATTTTGCTTATTTATTTTACTTTTTAATGTATCTATAACTTTGTGGTTATCCATTATAGATAAATGAAACAATTTAACTTTGTTTGAATCACTTTTATATTTGAGTAAATCCGACCGGTTTCAGAACGACCAATTTATTTCACTATTCATATCTTCAATTCATACATTATAGTTATAACACTTTTAAAATTGCAACTGCCTACTCCTTTTGTTAAATATTAATGAAAGTTTAATAAGCATATCATACACGGTTTTACCACCCAAGCGTATTTGATATAATAATATTTCCTCAAGATTTACTCGGTATTAATTACTGATTTCCTCGGATTTAATTATTAGTTTTTCCCGGAATTGCCAGGCTGTTGAATAGCAGCAAGAAAAGTAAACCTGGGACCAATTCGACTCCTGTGTGCCTACCCATAGAAGGCGTCAAAGACATTACTGATACAAGTACAAGGCCTAATGTAGATGCCTAAGTATTTCAAAACTAAAAGCAAAACTTCTTCATTTTAGTACACCTATTTTCTCGAGAAAAAAGCTTTCTCTAGTGCCCTGAAGAACACTTGTATCAATTGTTTATGTTCGCCTGTAAGATAAGTTACCTATATTACTTTTTCGTTAACCATCGTTCATGAACAGAAGCCCGAATGTCTTCCATACTCCATACACATTACACATCAAAGCCATCCAAATATTGTTATTGGTCAAACAAAAGATCGCAAATAGCTCAGAAACAGCACTCTAGGGAACATTTTTTGTTTCGTGCTTTTTTCAAAGCTACGTGTACCTATATTACCTCATTTTATTTTAATTGTGACTATAATACGGTATTCGGGCCATCCCATCAAAGGATTAGTCTTTTGAAGACATCAGTCGTTTTCCTATAATATTATTTTATAATTATAATTTTATTTATTTATTTCAACGCCATAAAATGGCTATTACATTCCAGTGATACATGATACACAGTGGTACATAGGAGGGTAATTACAATGATAATAATGTACATTAAACAAAGTACATATGTATGATAACAAGTAGTATTTAGTTATAGGATACAAATATGTTTTACAACAACAAAAAAAGCTCATACAAAATACACATTTATGTGCAGAATAAACAAACATAAGTAAGTAAATAAAGGTGAATTCTTAGAAAAATTCTCAACATCAAGTATAATATACCTACTTTACTTTTATATGTACATATTGTTGGATTCTAGGAATTGGCTAAAATGGACTAACTTAGTAATGATATTATTGTTACCTTCAGTTGAAATGCCTGAAGTTTGAAATGATTACAGGTACTGCTAATTAGTTCTGCTTTTCAGGGCTGCCAGTTAGAGAATCAATAATAAATATTTGGTTTAAAAATAATAATTTAGAAAAAAAAATATACATTATTAGCTATCACTTAACTGGTCTGTCTGATAGTTAATATAAATGAAGCAAGCACCCCAAAAACAAATAACGAAAATGAAGCAAGCAGTTTGGAAACTATATTTGAGTATGACATAGACACCGTGCAGACGAACACTATTATACCTAACATTAATTATTGTCATTGAGGTATGATATTATAGCCTTCTTATAACTATATTCGGTGCAGTTGAACACATCTACTACTTCTGAGAAGGCATTTCCAATTGCATGCAATCTAGGTATAAGCGAGTATCTAAATGACTCAGTCCTGATATTTTTGTTGCAATTAAAAAGAATTTTGGATCGAGTAGTTCTAGTAGGTATGTGGAAGGTAATTAGGTTTAATAATTCAGGACTGTCTATAATACCATTAACAATTTTAAAAATAAAAGTCAAGTCGGAAATAAGTCTTCTATCTGAAAGTTTGAGTAAGTTTAATTCTTTCATTAAGTGATTGTAATTTTTTGAAAACCCCGCTACTTTAATAATAAAAATGATTAATGTCGCTAAGCAATTATAAAAAAAGCGTAACAGAAAGTATAATATTATCGGTCACAAATTATTTTCCTTATTATTTTGACGTTTTGCTGCCAACGTATGCGGTCATTTTATTGAAATTAATACTTCAATTTGGGAGGTGAGCATGGGTATTACTAGGTTTGGTGACTTAACAGGGGTGCTAGGGGTGAGGTTTTTGTAGATCTTGGGGACAGTTACCACCTTCTGCGTAACGGGTCGAATCGGGAGAGACTGATTGAGACCTTTTGACCTCTTCAGCCGGACTATCTCAACCATTGGAGGGATGGATTCATACGTCCGTCGCTCCTGGACACATTGACCCAAGTTTCCTACACAACCCTCGTGCCTTTTTGCTTCCAGTTCTTCCACTTCTTCCTTTACATAAAAAGACCATCCACACAGCATCCCCATCCCCAAAGATGATATTTTCCCATGCACACGACGATTTTTTTGTTAAAATACAAATTATATAAATTTAAGAGTAGCTAGCTATGTAGAATTCGGAATATGTATAGAAAAGACAAAAACAACAAACGAGTATAAACGATATTTTTTAGGTCACGCCGTATGTAATGTAGTATATAAATATTTACGTCACAGTATATGTAACTGAAGTATAAATTATAAAATCTTATATGTATAGTATTATAATTATTTTACGTGTGTGGCGTGATTATATTAGATACTAGCGAGTTCCCGGCATGCGTTGCAACTCCACTAACAAAGAAATTGTTTCGCCATACGTATCTTTTTCCATTCGTCCCGTTCCTATTCGGCCTCCACTTCTCCTTCCATGTCCCCTTCCCCTCACGCGGCCCCCCTTCACCTTCCTCGCCTTCCCATACCCCTCGAAATCAAAAGCCTTTCCCTTCTCCCGCGTTCAATATATCCAGTCTCGGTACATTCAGATTTACAAACAGCTAGCGTTCCACATGTTGCAATTTTTTACAAATTTTCTATTACATACATACATTTTTGTATATTATAAGAACAATCAATTAAATTCGGTACCTAACATTGTATCTATTTAAAATAAATATAATTTTTGATTAGATTCAAAATATTCGATTTTGGTTAGTACCATGGGCGAGTTCGTCAATTAAATTCATCAATTTAAAAAATTTCGAATACTTAATTTTAATTGAACAATCAAAAATGTTATTCAAAATTTCATTTTCAAATTGTGACATTTTTGACAGTTTTTTAAGAGTTTTTGTAATGATTGAAAAAACTTTTCAATTGTATTGAGGTGTGGTTGTGATAATTCAGAAACTTTCGCGAGGACGGAAAAGGGGTAATTTGATAGTTTCAAACATTTCCTATGCTTAATATAGCAATACATAGACATCTCATATACTCATATATAATGTTTACACCCAAGCAAGCATATTTTGATTTTTATATACCTACATATAAATTATTTTAATTTCGTCTGGTAGAAGATTAAAATGAACGATTAAATGATAATGAGTAAGTCCACAACCTGTTAGCTATGACAGAATTACCACTATTAGTATAATGCATGAGATTAATATCAAGACTTGGTCTGCAGGAAAACTTGCCCGTGAAGCTAGCACGAACATGTTGAACAAGTTTTGAATGAGAGTAAGGGAAGAATTTTAATGAACCCACGTAGGTGGGAGCAATTTTCGTGACTCGTAAAAGCTTTGCCACGTAGGTAAATGGTTCAGCGCTAAAAGTTAAGGGTTATAAGTGGTGGCTTAACATCTTACATCGTGTCAATGAAAAAATAACGTTTCTTAAAGTAATCCGTAATCAAAATACACCTAATTTCACCCTTTACACTCAAATCGTGATTTAATTTTTGCGTTTAAAAATACCTACCTTTCGGAATATTTCGAACACCTAACGATGCAAGCATTCCAGTATTACGGAGTCACGTACATTCTGGGTATTACGCTATGTAATGATCTACACCTCTATACAATAACTTTGAAAATGCCGAAAAGAGACTGGTTGAGGGAGATCTTTTTTTTTTTTTTTTTTTTTAACTTTATTTATTTTCATTTCTTTGTACATATAATATATAATTACAAATAGTATAAAATAACATAATATATAATAACAAATAGTATGAACAAGGAATGAAAACCCACTAAGGCACTGCCTGAGTGTGGGTAATATTAAAACAAAATACTACATTTCTAAGTACCCAAAGTATAAAATAGACTTAAAAAACAAATAAAATATAAAGTTAGTATAAAAAGTTAGTATTACATAGGTAGAATAAGTGAAAAAGGTTTTTTTTTGCTTTTATAAAAATAAAATAAAATATGGAGAAAAACATATTGATTTTTCATATTTTTTTTTTTTTTTTGTTATTACAAAAAAATAAACAGAAAACATATTGTACTTCAGTTTAGAAAGTTACAGAAAGTGAGTTGTAGAAGGATGGACAAGATTATAGAAAAAGCGTTTCAATATCTACATTATTCAACCATAATTTTACCTCTTTTACATATTTTATCATTTTATTTATCATTTGAGTTTGTAGTGGTAGAAGGTTAAATGTGCGAGGACCAATGAAACTGCTATGTGTCTGCAATAATTTTGTATCGGTTTGTGGGGTGTAAAATATATTATTTATTCTTTTGCTCATTCTGTTTTCATTTATTTCGAAATTATTTTTGTTTTTATATACATATTTCAAAGTTTGTAATATAAATAATTTACGTATATTAAATATTTTAGTTTCTTTGTATAATAAGTTGGTCGAGAATGTAGACTTCTTCATCTAGACTTCTTCATCCGGACTCTGTCGTAATCACTTTATATACACTCTCGATGGATTCATACGTCCGTCATTCCTGGACGTATTGCTACGTTTTCTAATCTCCTTACGGCCGCTGTTCCTAACTTTTTGATAGATCAATCTGAGTCTGCCATCAGCTAGGCAATTTGTAAGTATTTTAAAGGTAACGCTCGATTCTCGTTGTTTCAAAATATTTTTTTTATTTATTTATTTCATTTTATTAGTATCTATAGCAAAATTTGTACATAATGTATTTATAAATTATATAATATTAAGGTATTATAAAGAACAATTTTTTTTCACAGTCCTCCTCACTAGGGTTTCCTGTTCTGAGGCGGCCTGTAGTTTTTCCACATTTGTATTTAGTATCCAGTTGTATTTACATGGTCTTCAGTATGTTTGATAGTTCATTTTCACTTTGTTCTCTCATCCATATTTTTACTTTTGTTTTAAATTTATTTATTTCTGTTATTTTTTTGTTTGATTTGGTAGAGCGTTGTATAGTTTTGTCGCATTGAATTTCATATTTCTTTGTCCAAAAGATGTTTTCAAACTGGCTGTAGCTAGAATATTTTGGTTTATTGCCCTGGTTGTGTATCTATGTTGGACAGTGGAGTATTCTGATATGTTTTTTTTTTTAATTTTAAATAAAATATTTTTTGCATAAAGTTTTTGTATGTTGTAGACTTGAATGCTTTGAAATAATTCTTCTGTCGGAGTTCTAACCGGTAATTTCAAAATTTATCTTTGAATATCATCTAAGGTGACCCCGCCCACCTTAGCCCAGCCCAAAATGGCATCAAAGTAAAAACTTTCTATGTTAAATTGATATTAAACAGTTAAATATTGTATTTATAATTAACGCCCATAATTTCTTTTAAATACTGTTATCTATAAATTTCAATTTATATTTTATAAACAAATGTCTATAATATATATATTAAAAATAGAGTGTCAGTTTGACCTTTGCCGCCGGCGCGTCGGTACAACGTGACGTTACCGCCACTCTGTTGACAGTTTTTATAACTTTGCTTTGCTCAGTCCTAACTTAAACCACGTATCCGGCTTCCTTAGATTAAGCGATGCTTGTGTGTTGGAAAGAGCGTAGTTGTGCATTTGAGCAGTGTTGAATCTTAGTTTCAGCTTAGCAGTTGATTAGTAGGATTGGGAACAGAAGCCGTTAGTATCACTTGCGATCTAAAATATTATTGAAAAAATGAAATAATTTAACTTTATATAAACCACTTATTTGATGCGCAAATCCGACCGGTTTCGGAACAAACGTTTCTTCGTCAGGGAAAGCTTATACAGCTTATAGTATAAGCTTTCCCTGACGAAGGAACGTTTGTTCCGAAACCGGTCGGATTTGCGCATCAAATAAGTGGTTTATACAAAGTTAAATTATTTCATTTTTCTATAATGGATAACCACAAAGTAATAGCTACATTCAAAAATAAATAAAAAAATAAAAAAATATAAAATATTATTGCTTACCATTAAAAAAAATCGAAAAAACTTTTTTTTCCTTGATTCCATAGTTCTCCCTTCGAATTATTTTAGCAGGGTGAGGTTTGAATTTCAAACATATTTATTATTAATAATTGAAATCTGGGACTAAAAGTGACAAATTTCTGAATCGCCTAGAGATGAAAATTGTTTATTTGATTTCTTTGCGTAAAAAACAGTGATTATAAAATTTTACTCCTGCTTACAATATATAGACCACAATTTCATCAATCTGGACTACCTTTCAGAAGTTTTAGTAGTTTAAAATAAGAGAGGTTTTTGGGTACTTTATAAATCAAATTATCAAAACTGACATAGATATAACCGACATTGTGAAAAAAATCCAACGCTGACGAAATTGAAAATGCGATTTGAAAATAGTAATACTGCCCTAGAAATATAAAACAGAAAAAGTGATATTTTCACGACATAATGGTTTGTGTTTTGTTTAGGGCATGACAATATATATATTTAAGTCTAGCGTTGTTTTCAGTTATAAATGAGTATTTCAGTTATAATTTGTATAATGAAAATTTTCACTTATAAGTTTTTAAATGGAGGAACTTTAAAATCTTCGAAGTTGCATATCTTCATGTAGTTATTTTGTCCGTACTTTATAATTACATCTGTCAGTATAATTATTTTTGAATACACATATTCTCCTGTATACACTGTGTACTTATAATTTCGTGTATCACTTTTATGTAAAAGTATTTTGAGGTGTATAACCAAATAAGCAAATAAAATAAAGAAAAATGACCCCCAACTTCAACCAACCCTTCAAGCGTTTTTGGTTGGTGATAAAAACTGATTTCCTACTTTTTAGTACAATACCCACTAATGTTCTGACAGAGTATAAACCAAGGTATTTTCACAACAACGAATTATTTGCAAATATTTTTTTTCGTAACTCCACAACAGGAGGCCTTGAGGAAAATAATTTCTTTTGGGGGCTACATAGAAAACTCAGAAGAGAGGAAACGCATATGCAGGCAAATCATTCCACAGGAGGGCCGTTGAACTCAAGAACAAGTAGTAAATATGATCCTTCTAATCAAGAATATATTTGTTCAATAATGTTGGTCTAAATTCTAACATCGACGTTTTCTCTGTTTCACTGCCCAAATTTAAAAAGAGCATCATGTCAATATTATGAATTGTTCAATGCGCATACATACGTACACACACACACACACCCTCACACACACACACACCCACCCTTTCCCACTACATACATCACCCGGTAATTACTTAATAATGCATACCATAAATAATACACTACAATGAAACACATAATTGGTACACACCATGAAACATACTTATTAATTGTAATTTTATTTCACCGATGTACTGTTTGTTTCTGTTTAAAAAAAGAACAAGTCGGAAATGTGATCATTTAAATATCACGTGACATATAACATCAACGGGCCTATGTCATCTTCGGGGATTACTTGTCGATGGTATTTTTGTGGAAAAGAAGGAGTGAACCAGTGTCTTAAAGAAACCTATTTTCTAGGAGGGGGAAAATGCAGAGCCCGCCAAATTACTCCACAGCCGGGCAGTTGAACTCAAGAACGTGTGGTAAAAAACCCATTCTCATGTGACAAATAATGTCAACGTGTACAAATGATGGGCGCGCGTTTGACATGTTTCCCGACTATGCACCGACGCCAACGGGATCAATGCCGCTAGTTCCTCGAAGTATCTTCCATGGTAGAACAATGACAGCACTCCCATCTAATGCCAGTGCTCTAAATGTTGCAATACATTTGTTAAGATATGGAATATATGGAGAGTCAATGGTTTTCTATGAGCATAAGTCACATTACTAAAAGTCGTCTTCCTTTGTATACGATTGCATTTAAATCGTGTTTTAATCCAAATGATTGATTTAAAACATCATTCAAAAACTTCCACTGACTTATCCAAAAACTACATCAAATTTTCTCGTTGACTTTTACGAAAACAATTATTCTCCGGGAATATTATAATGCGCTGAAACTCTGGCATGAATCTCTCCCCCCGCCGCAGATATCTAAGCTTTACGACTCCATTTAACTTCGGAGTTGGCAGTCTTAAGTACTGAAACTTCCGAATTATTTCCCTAAATTAGCGGTTTGCGTTATAATACGAGGGGCCCAATTGCAACCGTCGCGGGAACGAGAGGTGTTAATGACTTGATCTTATTGATTTCAACGATCAACATGCGGTTATATTTGTGTATTGCAATTTCTCTTCCTTTCTGGCATCTATAAGTAAGCCTTATCTTACATCTATAGTAATAACTTACTATACCTTATTCTGGTAAGCATAAGGTATAGTAAGTTATCATAAACCACAACAACAATATAACTTTTAAATCTCAAATAAAAATCTAGATACGAAATATATCAAATACTGACACCAATATCAAATAGACAATATACTGACACCAAATATAGACTGAAACCTAAACCACTCAACTGCATTAAAAAAGTAATCTAATTTATTTGTTAATTATTTCGGAAAAAACACTACATAGCATATTTAAAATAAATTACTTAACACGTACATAAAGAATATCATTATCTCAACTTATAACGAAAAAGAAAGATAATCAAACATTTATTATTTTTATTGTTTAAAATTCTCCACGTTAACACTTTATTTAATTGCATGGTAACGTATTAATCTACCTATTATTATTATATATATAACTAGCTTTTGCCCCCGGCTTCGCTCGCATAGTATTAGGGGGTTCCCACTCCGCCTCCTCCACCTTCCCTATCCCCATTCTACTCCCCCCCCCCTCCCCCATCCCCCTTCCCCAACCCCCCCTCACCTCCACCGCCATAACCGTTACATTCATTTTTCAAACAGCTCGCGTGCCACCTATTAAAGCGTAACAATCAAACACTCAGTTTCGCATTTATAATATTAGTATTTTAAACGTATTTGAATTTTAACTACCAAATGCAATTCCATAGTAAATAAATAACAAAATTTCAGCGCACGTCAAATAATTACGTATAGTTTCCAAGCAAAGATTTATTTTGGTTTTCGTCTGGACAATAAACGTATAATAAATAATTTCATAACGCCAGAGCTTTCCAATATATACAACCAATATTACTCGCAAATAATGTTGCTTTTTATTTATGAAAGAATTTTTAAAGTCCATTCAATATTTTTTGCGTGAAAGAGTAAAAAACATCCATGCATCCATACTCGCCTTATTAGTAGGAAGGATGATATAAACAACATTGTCTGGGGCGGACGGGCGGGTAAACATCGGGCAGGCGGCGTTGATTTGATTTTTATACAAATCTACTATTTTCTTGACCTTCAAAACATGATGAAGGTTACCGTGTACATAATATTTTATAATACTCTGTGTAAAGCCCGAGCAACGCCGGAAACTTCAGTAAGCATTTAATAACAGAAAAATTATTTACAAAGTTTACAGTAAGAGCATAAAAATTGCTCAATTAATATCATTTCTATATCATTTTACACTTTCAGGAAAAGTTTGAATTCCGCAGCGGGCACTGTCTTGCATAAAAAAACGTTAAATTTTGAATTCCCTTTCTCTCGTCAAAAAAAATTATTCGCACGACTGATTTTTGAAGAAATTAACGGTATAATTCTTTCTCCTCATTCTCAAACCAACGATTAAGAAAGGTTTGCAGTCTTAATCATCAGGACAGATGGTCCGATAATACGGTTTATGACCCAAAAAATCAATCTACATTACGAGAACATCAATTAAAAATAAACAGACCACGTTGAACGTTTAACTGTCATTCAACGGTAGCATGTTTGGAAAATTAAAAGATATTAAGAATTTTTATTGAGCTTATTAAAATATTTTTAACTGACCTCTCTCTATTCGCACGAACAAACTGTTTTTTTAATGACGGATTTGATAATAATATTACAAAACTATTCCGACTTCTTAGATAAATTTACAACAACGGAAATAAAATTATTTAACGAAAATATTAAATTGTTTTACAAATAGTTTAATTTTATTATAGGTATTGAAATGTTATTATTTTTTTAGTTTTTTTTTCTTATTATACATAATATTCGGTGACCAGAAAGTTGACCCCCCGAAATGATATTTACAATAAATTTCTAATTTTTTGCACATTATTAACCAATTTTCAAAGGTAAAATCGACTCCGAAAATACCTTTAATAATAAGTTGGTATGAATATCAAACGAATTTATATACAGTGTTGATTTTTTGTAAGTAAACGCTGGTATATTACAGTATGCAGACAAGTAGTTTTATCCTTGACACATTTTAATGAAAATATGTTTTATTCTATGGTTATTCGGCGGTACATACTATCTGCATACCCCGTAACTTATTTATATTTTGTGTAATTAGGTTTACCTATTTTCCCTAAACCGACTGCATATTGTATAGAAGTATGTCGGGGGACCAACTGTCGGCGGATTAACTGTCATGGAATCGTAATATTAATACAGACATTAAATACTATGAGTAAACTACCCATCCACAGTTTCACTTTCTCAAACCTACCTTACACCCAACATAATTAAATTGCAAAATATATTATGTAAAAATGTCAAAAAATAGGTAAATACTGTAATATATAGAAATAAATTAATTGAAATTGAAATATAAATTCTTTGAAAGATATTTGTGGTTTTATCAGCACTCGTTGTTTCACTCGGTTGCGTATTTCCAAAACCTAAACCGGTTGAGTCTCGGTAGCGATTTACAATTTACATTTTAAATACACTTGTTATCTTGTTAGTTTGTATAGATTATTTTTTATCACTTTGCCAAAACAAAAATTGTTCTAAAATCTAGATAAAATAATCTTTCCAATGTGTATATCACAAATTAATAATTTTATTTCTAAATATTTAAATGTTGATATTGAAAATGTAAACTGTCGCTACCGCGACTGTACCGGTATAGATTTTGGAAGTACGTCACCGGGTTGAAAGAAAGAGTAAAGAATTACGACATTGTGAAATATATTTTGTTCTGTTGCTCCTAAAAATATAACTGTATTATATTTGCGAGAACTTCTAGATTTGATTTGTTAGATCTTTTCTCTTTCTTATATTTCATAGAAAAAATCATAGAATTGATAATCTGTTGGCACAAGAAAAAAGTTATTATGATATTTACGGTCGCTGTAAAGATTTGGAAGAATTTCTGAACGACGAAACAGCGGAAAAACAACAATTTTCGTTCTCTTGTTTATGTTCATCTGATAAAATATGTTAATCTTTTCGTTTTGTTTTTTATTAATATCGGTAAAAAATCCACAAGAAAAAACATATTTTGATTAAATTCACTCTGTTTTTGTTTAAGCAAAATTTATGGATGCCGAAAATTTCCCGAAATGATAATTTTGTTTACCTTCCAGGTGTACAGGATACTTACCTACCTGTCGGGGGTTCTCTACTTCCTGTCAACAACCATCAACCCCTTCCTCTACAACATCATGTCCAACAAGTTCAGGGAGGCTTTCAAGGTATGCGAACAACCTCATCCCTTCATACTTCAGAATATTCCGGTCGCAAATCACTTAGAGGCTCATTACCACAAAGCAATCAGCAGAATTGTTTCGACTACTGTCGCCAGGCAGAGCGAATCGGATTACGTGTTTCGAACTCGTGTTCTAATCCTACCCCTAAGATTTGAGAGTGTCTTCAGAGAAGGGGAGTAGTAGTAGTAGTAGTAGTAGTACTTGTAAAATCGGGATCATCGATAAATAATATTATTTGTGTACTGGGTGTAAGAAACCTGAGATAAATAAGAGTTTTCCATGTTTTTTGTCGAATCAAATGGAAGTAACCGTTTTCGCAAGAAAAATCCAATTTTAAGCTGTGATTTAATTCGTAAAAAACTACGACAATACGTTAAAACACGTATTTGGATATTACTGACTTTGAAAGTATTATCAGCTATAAGCTTCTAAACTATTTGAAAACACAGTTACAAGTAGGCAGTGCCGAAATAAAAATACCTGGTTGTAAGGTTTTTGTCAGGATATAAGTGTCGTGCAAATTAACGGCCTTTTGTGAATTTTAACCAAAGAGCATTTCAAGATTAGGATGAAAAGTGGGCTAAATTAATAAAACTGAAATGCCTGACGGATAAAATTTTAAATTAAATCAGGTAGTTCAAAAAGAACAATTCTTGCGTGTCAAGATACTATAACTATGGGAATTCAAAGTTTTATCCCAAATTCTACTTTAAACGATTTTTTAACATAAATTACCACTGAACAAAGGGTGTCATTTTCAAGAAAATGTTGCTAATTTATTCTGTTTAAGAATACAGTCTTTCGGTGTAATTTATTCACTAAATCTGGTAAATTTCGTCGTTAGTTTATTACGATTACCGAAAAAATATCATACATAATATTTCAAAGGAAAATTTATTTTTCCTTTATGTACTTTATACTTACCTAATGTTCCACAAAAATAATTAATTTTCAGACGTACTTATCTGGCTTTGATAATTATTAGGGTCTGCTTCATTCCGGAAGATGTAATTATTATAGGTTAATAGAATAATACATAGGAAATTAAACCTTAAAAGAATGCCCAAACTACCATGGCTTTTATTGCGGTAAGGCAGTTTATATGTTCAATAAAACTATTCAGAAATTACTCTGCAAGTCTTGGATCTGATACTTTAATCAAAAAAATATTCCTACAACTAGAATATTTATTTTACCTTGTGAGTTTTCATGCTTTACGAGTATTGTATTGATTATCCACGTATAAATAAGTAATTTTCAATATTATGAAATTTTTTTTTAATTTAGTATCAGTTTTCTTGGTTTTAGTTTTGTTAATGTGGTCCCAGTTTTTTTAATGTAGTCTCAGTTTTCTTTCTCCCAGTTTTTCTAATATAGTCTCAGTTTTCTTGGTCCCAGTTTTTTTCCAGTTTTCTTCTACATAATAATGTCTTATTTTCTTTTGTTTTCTTCCAGTTGTTTTAATGTTGTCCCAGATTTCTTGGTCCCAGCTTTTTTAATGTAGTCCCAGTTTTCTTCCATCTAATAATGTCACTATTTTGACTGTTATATTAATTAGTAGTCATGTTTGATTGTTAACAATAAGAGTTTGCAAGTCTTAAGGGTAAAATAAAATTATCCATAATTTATAACGAAGTACCGATACCCTCTTTTAGAACATCGATGAAACACGAAAATTAAGACACTTTCTATGATTTCTCTTCATAGATTCAATCAATTGATTTAGATTCCTTCCACGCTCCCAGATAATACTTGTTGCATTTTTAATTTCCCTTTTAGGTAATCTTGGCTCTGCTTTAATCCCGGATTAATTACTTTATTAAGTTATTTGGGTTAGTTTTGAATGTTTTATTCAAATGGTTCACTGACGCCATAGTGTAAATTGACTTTATCTCTAGTGGTGTTTCGTAACTGGGGTTTTAGTAGTGCTAGTAGAAGTTATTTCTGAAACACTTCATATTCTGTTAGATTTTATAACATTTTGAAGTTACAATTGTTTGCACGGTTTGATGTTTATTTCAGTAAGTTTCTAACCTCTAAGTCAACTATCCTGAAGTTAATTTTAACCAGCAGATATGAACTTCTCTGTATCTACCTAATATCCAGTAAATAACCTTTTCAAATCAACGTTTTTTTCATCATAAATGAAACAATGTTACTTTGTTTGTTACATTTTTTTAAATATATGCTTTACAGTCCCATTTTAGACATTTTCCTTTCACCGTCCGTTCTATCTCATCCCCCCACTGTTCACTAATCTGTACTTCCCCCATGCCCACTTCACTTAGTAATTTCAAGTTAGTTTATTTTGCCCTGAGGAAGAAAGGTTGTTCCGAAACCGGTTGGCATTTATTAAATAACATTGTTTCATTTATTTATAATGGGTAACCAGTTCAAAAGCCTTATTTTTTTTTAAACTATACGAGTATACATTGATTGATTTTACATTAGCTCCACATAGAAACCCCGGGAAAAACTCCCTCAGGGCCTGTGTCATCTTCGGGGATGCTTTGTAGAGGGTATTTTTATGTAAAGGAAGGAGAGGAAGATTTGGGAAGAAAAAAGGTTTGAGGGGTGAATAGGAATCTTGGGCCAATGTGTCCAGGAGTGAACACATATATATTCATACTTCCCACAGTGGTGCAAGGCGATGGGTAGAGAGAGTCCGGCTGGAGAGATCAGAAGGTCTCCTTCAACCAGTTACTTCCGATCCAGCCCGCCAAGCAGTAGGTGGGTAAACGCATCCACCGTCAAGACCCAGAAAAACCTCACCCTATGAATCTAGGCACCCCTGCTAAGTCACCAAACGTAGTGAATCATTTGGGGCGACCTACGGCAGGGCAGGGATGTTGGTTATCCAATAAATGGTTTCCGGGGTGGCGGTACTCATACCCACCTCCCAAATTGATTAAATACAACAAATATAAAGCACACTGTAAAGCTGTGTCCTAGTAATATCAGAGAAGAGGTTTTAGAATGGAACAAATTTCCATGTGTTACAAATTGCTCAATTTCGACTTCACATAAAGTATCGAATTCAAGACCTTATGGCGTATAAAATGTTCACAAAAATTAGAACATATTTCACGTATTTCCGAAATTACTTTTCAAAACGTTTGCTATTTATTATTTTGATAATTGTCATTATTATCTGTGAGTGTCAAAGACATGAATAATAAAAAAATAAACTTTTGTTTTATCAATAGACATATCATTTTGATCCATATTATTTTAATTGCTCCGTCAAATTGAAATTAATATCTTAGGAAGAAAGAACGTGAACATTATCCATTTTAATAACACATTTTGATTCACCCTGACTAATATTCCACTGAAACCTATACGTTTAACACATGTAAAAATTAAAAAAAAAACTGTAAATATACCTATGTAGAATAAATTGTCGAAGTGGACAGACACGTTTAAATGATTTCGATGTTTATAAATTTCATGAAAGAATTTCTTTCTCTTTACCTAAGAATAGTAGGCAAAGAAGCTAACTTGAATACTTTTGAATCAAAATGCTGTTCATCCAAATTTAAAACCGAGTATTTTAAAACTACCCCAATTTTTCAAATTACCGGTCGATTCAGTTTTTTCCGCCTCATCTTCAAGTTTTAGTCGAATGATGAAGTGCAAATTTATACGAGAACCCGTCAGCGCAAGGAGCGTTCCGGAAACATTAAATGTTATTATCGAATCTTTCCTGACGAAGGGTTTGTTCTTTGAATCCTCCCTTCAAACGACGAACAATGCAGCTTTCAATGTTATAAAAGCTCCTACCCTTAAGTCTCCGAAAGCTTGGCGAAAAAACTGTTGAAACTATTTTTATGGTCGTAATAAAAATATTAGTATTTGTGTGGAAATAACACAGCCTTAGAAAGTATCACATGAACGTATTTTTATGAGTATTTTATTCATTTAATGTTTTGTGGTTAAATGGATTGAAAATGTCTTACGACGTACCTACACATAATCAACTGGTTTTTGAATTTCCGGAGTTTTATTACCCGGCTTGGGTCTCGAGAGAACTTGAAAAATTACATTAATAAAATCTTTTTTTACAAATTTTTAATATTTCCTTGAAACGCGTGCTTTTGCTTGATATACCTCGTAATGATGAAATAAACTTCATCTCTTCATTTCCGCACGTTTTTCCTTTTTGCGAAACGGACCAAAAATAAAATTTGAAAACTTTTTGTTGTGATTTATTTCCCGGGGTGTGTTGCGTAAGTGATGGGCTAATTTTAATAAAAATATATTCAGCGCTGCAAAACCCTTACTTGCCTAAACAGAAAGTTCCACTCCGCCGTACACTTAGTTTCTATCCTAAATTAGATATAAACATAAGTTGCTTTCAGCTATATTTTTCCAAAATAAAAAGACTTTATGCATATAATAAGTAAGAGGGTTTAGCAAGGGATCAAAATTAGGCCCGCTCTTAGTTTAATTCACATTCTATAGTCTTTAAAAAAGAAACCTAATCATCGTTATGCTCTTCGTAATTGAGTAAATATCCATTCGTCTCAATAAAGTTTCTCTAAGCTTTAGGTGACCCCACTATTCATTACTTCAATCATTTCAATCATCCATTTCAATCATCATCTTCTCTTTTATTACCCCTGCTTAGATAATTAAGTATTTCACAACTCTTTCTGGAATGGTTCCGGTATTGCAACATTCCCATCTTAAAAATAGGCGTATTACATAATACAGTTAGCATATTATCTTATCGAAGAAAGCAATCACTTTATGACTTTAAAAACTTTATTAGAATGTGTGCATTACATCAATTGGTTTCGATTATATCCTAAACTTATTCAGAGCAGTGTTGTTATTAAAATCTTTAAAATCTTTTAAAAATAATGTTGATTTGAAGAAGGGATTTAACCAAATCCAAGGGGCTACGAATAATCTAAACATTTTAGAACTCCTCCTACTTTTGTTATTATAAGTAGAAAATATTGCCTTTTCAGTAGCTTCGTACATATCAGCACATAACCACCTTGAGGCGCTCCGAACTGTCAAATTAAAAATTTAGTAGAGAAAATGCAATGTAGAATGAAACCAATTTATTGGGATTAATAGAGTGTTCGGACATCACATCAAAGGGTTACCCTAAATAATATTGTTATTTGCGTTTACCTAACTGCTGCAGCTGCGTTATGGACATCATTGCGCCGAGCAATTTCCTGCGCATTTATAAAAGCGCAGAGCGAATGCACTATCAGTACGGGTCGCCTCATGCATTACTTTGACCCTTTCCCGCAAATGAATGCAGCTGCTTTGGGAAGCGAATATTACTTCATTCATTCTGGACCCTTAGACCTACCCTGGCGGCCTGGAAGGAGCAAAGTATGTTTGTTCCTTTATTATCTGAGGTGATTCACGATCGATGGTATGCGCAGGGGGGTATATTGTTATTCTTAATGACGCAGCTCGAGTGACTGGACGCAAAACAGTTGTATTATTATTATAATATCATGTTAGGTAAATGGATGATGCCGTCAAAGTGAGCTCTCAAATACACTATTAGTCACATTTGATTTCATACACGAGTTTCTTCTTTTGACTAATTGACTTAATCATTTAATTGAAATTTGGGAGCGGCTCTAATCAGGACGTAGCCAATAAAGAATTCTTGGCTAGCAAATGATTAATTAACCCGCGACGCGTGGGTGCGAACCCGGTGCATTTGTCCTCCCAGATAATACTAAGAAGGTTATTAATTAACCCGCGACGCGTGGGTGCGAACCCGGTGCATTTGTCCTCCCAGATAATACTAAGAAGGTTATTAAAATTTTGAAAGCAATTCCAATATTTTTTCCGGAAAGCAAAACTGCTAACTTTCTGTGTGCCTATATTATATCATCTCTTTATACCGCCAGTGAAACTTAACGTAAATCCTAAAGGGTAATCAAAGTGTAGATATTATTTTATTTCAACGATAAAAAAAGGCTTTAGTTTGGCCATTAAAAGGTTTTGCCGTGATAGAAATAGCCCCTTTTCAGCGAGGCTCTTAAGGCACGCACCTGGCGAAGTACCTCGAGGGAGAGAACATTAAATTTATAGAAGAATTACTTGGACAGAACGATTATTCTCTTCCTTACAATAAGAGGCTTCCCTAATATAGAGGGCTATTGAGAAAATATGTCGGTTTTGAATTCTTGTGCCCCGTGAAGAATGAAGACCTAATTGTATAGTTTGAGCCGGAATAATCATTTCAAAGAGCTCATTGACTTTTCAATGATCTTCAGTAATTAAGCCACATTTCACAATAGGCGTATAAGCTTTATAAAAAAATATTTTTGGTAGTAAAACTGCGTTGGCAATGAAACTGAAAATTATGTTAACTTGCCGAAAAGCGAAAAAACGTTTTATAAAGTAGTAAAAACAATAGAACAATGAGGAAAAAATTAAAACTATTAAAAAAATCTATTCTTCTTCTTGCTGCCATTTTTGAAATTTCTAAGTTTTCGCAATTGTCTTACCCTCAAAATACCATCTGCGTTATCAGGAATGGATCCTTCATGCTTTGAAATATCTATCCATCATTTAAAAAATATTTAGTTAAATCCCAAAATGACTACTACTTTTTTATTTTAATTTTTTCTCTGTTCATTGCATATTATGGATACATTATTTGTGGATTTTTCGACCATGCTAGGCTGATGCCCGTGTTATGGTGGTTGATATTATGACATTATTTAATTTGTACCATAAATGGTTATTGAAAATGTGTTCCTTGACTGTAGGAAAAAATAGACAAAACTTCTTATTGTTTGTTACATACTTTTCAACTATTGTTCACTTAACCGTCCTATACTCGCGCGTTAGTCTCTCAGACCGACAAGTCAATAAGTCGTTGTTTTCTCAAAAATTAACAAAAATGGGGTTTTTAGCAGTTTCATTTGTTGTTAGGCATTGTTTTTTATATGAATACCGCACAAAAGTCCCGACTGCTCCCGTCTGAAGCCAGTGAGACTATGGCATCCCCAATTGGGGTATGTTATGAGGCTGAAGGTAGCGGGGAGGGGAAGGAGATAGGGAAGAGGAAGGTGAGGAAGTACCTGGCTATTCAGATCTGGTCACCAAACACGGCTAATGCCATTTCAAGCAACGTTTCAATTCTGAATGATGGTCTAACGCCAGGGCGATACTGAGAGTATCTTCCATTCTGGAACGTGCCGCAAATATACCATTTATTATTTTAAATGAATAAATTGTGAAATAACACAAATTAATAAAATAAAATTTATTTTCCCCGCCGGATTCGATCCCGCGACCTTCGGTGTGCGAGTCAAGAGCCTTACCGCTGAACTACGCCGGCCGTCGTGTTAAGTGCGGCACGCGCATTGGTGCATAGTGGATTTGCGAAAGTTATTTATAATTATCTTTATTTATTTTTATTTTATTATCGGTCTTTTGGGTAAGTAACAAGTACTACCCAAAAACTCTAATAATGATAAATTCTTATTTTTATAATATTTTATTGTTCTTGATACTTATTTATTAGATTTCCAACTTTTTTTATAAATTAACACATGAAAAAGTTTACTTTGGTTTTTAAAGCTAGAGTACAAAAAACTATGCTCTTTTTAAGAGACTCGGTTTAAATCTATTTCTACTACATAAAGTTAACGTTTCTCTTTTTCTAATTCAATTTTACCCCCTTCTATATAATAAATTCCAAATATGCTTAAAAAGTGTAAAATTAAAATAAAACAGATGAGATGAAATCTTGGTCTGAGACACCGTACGCGAGTATTATTACGTGTTATTCCGTTAGTGCGAGTATACAAAAGGTTAAAAATAGAGTATTTTCACTGCTATTTTTTCATTCTCGTAAAAAATTAGAATGATTAATGAATTTTCACATTTTTTTATGTTGACAAATGTGTCAATTTCTATAACAATTTAAAATTTGCCATTTTCGATTGCCGCCAAAACGATACGTTCGTTTTTATTCGCTAATTCGGCGGCGTTGACGTCACGCCGGGCAACATTGGTGACAACCAGTTTACCAGTCTGTGCAGGTATATTATACGTCATGAGTATTACATAACATATTTAAATTTATGCCTACTGTGTGTATATATGTATACTATGTACTGCGTACATTTGACTGAGTTTAACATGCCTTTTTTTTCCTTTTTTTTGTCATTTATCAATACGCCTTTTTGTTAAATTGAAATTTAATTGCTTCAAATCATTATTGTTTTATCTTAATGTTCTACAATCAGACTTGAATTGTATAATTAAAATCAAAATACTGATATGTTTTTATTTATTTTTTACATGAGCTACACACAGGAGACCGTGACGAAAATAATTTCCCTTAGTGCCTTTGTCATATTTTGGGATGCTGTGTGGAAGTTTTTTTAAGTAAAGGGAGGAGAGGATAGTTCTGGGAAGGAAAAGAAGGTTTAAGGGGTGGGTAAGAATCTGGGGTTCAGTGTGTCCCGGTCATCCTACTCCAAGACCTAGACAAACCTCACCCCATGAACCCGGGCACTCCTGGTAAATCACTTAACGTAGCGAACCACTTGGGGTGACCTATGGCAGAGGTGTTGGCTATCCAATAAAGGTTCCCGGGGCGGCGGTACCCATTCCCGCCTACCAAATTTTTAACTGTCATGTTCATAATATTATGCAAACAAAAACCTAGCTAACAACCACTCTGTAAATTGTCATCTCAAAACTGGCGTTTCACACCTTGTAAGATAAGCAATACGTCATTACTGTAATCAAATGTAATATTAAAGTAATGAAATAAAAATAATTAATTAAATAAAAATGTCGTTGTAGCCAGATGAAACCATTTCAGATTATGCGAACGCATTACACATTTATAGCACAATTATTATAAGAATCAGAAAAATAAATTCTATATCTTCCACAAATTTTTAACATAATTTGAAAATATCGCATTATGTTGAAAGCTCGTGTACACTTAGGTAGTAAAACTATATTCACTTATAAGTTATTGTTTCTTATTTATTGTGAACACAAAACTTATATTATTTGTTTTCTCAAGAACAATCAGCGACATCTTGTATCATGTAGCGGGGAGGACCGTATAGTAGAGGCAGGTTACTAAGCAATACTCCTCCACATCTGGGTGGCTGGAAGATATATCAATCTGCGGTTACCCCCTTCTGCGGTGGCATTAATTAAATAGACGATTTGAGCCCTCTCTTATCTTTCTTGGAGCCTCACAAAACTCCCAAGATTTCAAAATAAAGTTTTCTTGGAAATGTAGCAAACTCCAACCACGATAAGGCGGGCGAACCATAAAATATATGTATGCTCACCAAGATTTCTTAGATATATTCGGACTTTTTTCCATGAAAAAAATTTTGAAAAAAAAAAAATTGAAAAAAATCGTGGGTCATTCAATGACGTTATATAAATAGACTGGCAATAGTCTCACATACTCGCAAAATAATGTGGCAAGTAAGCAACACTCTTCGTCGCTTTAGTTCGTATTTGTCCAACAGACCATTAGAAAATTTTTCAGGAGGAGAAGGTTTTCTATAATTATTTCAATAAAACATTATGATAGGTGTTTAAGATAAAGCTATTTCCGTAAAGTTAAAGGTCCAATTAGTTTAAATAATCCTTAGTTAAGTGATTAACTATCATTTTTCATACTTTGTTTTTTAATTTTAATGTGGAGATTGAACAAAAACTAAAATGGTCTGTTGGACAAATAAGAACTGAGGCGACGTCTTTTGTTTTCAGCGGTTTTCAGTAATTTCTTAATTCAAAAGTTATTCATGTATTGAAAGATATGCTACTTACACACTGAAGCCAAATTTCCGACGGCCTCAGTGTGCACGTACCATAAGACAATTAAAGAATGTGTGTTTTTTCTGTAATGACGCATAAAATTGTCGGACGGGGAACATGAACATTATTTGTATTGCTTATAATAATCGAAAATAATAAGTAATTAGTTGTACATATATATGAAATGTTATTTCTTCACTTTTACTACCGTTTGCCGTGTAATGGAAACGTTTTCTCATCACACGGGAGGGCATTTTGGCGCCTTTTAAATGCAATTTTCCTACTGGTAAGACACAACCTTACTCGACTAGTGACAGTTTAGTACTAAAGTACTAGAAATCGAGACCAATGCAATTGCCTTGCTTTTGGCTTCCCACTTTGAGATTTCTACCCCGCGTCTACAGTATAAAACATCTATGGGGTCATTAAATAAATTATTCGCATTCAATAAATCTATGTATACAAAAATCAATATTTGCTTCCTTGCTTGTATGTATTTTTGTTCCTTGGGCGTTGCTAAACCATTCATCCGATTGCGATGAAACTTTGGGTATTTAATATGCGCGTGCCCGCGATGGTTTCTGTTTATAATTGTGCGAGCTTTGGAGTCATGAAAGTATGTGTTGCTAAACCATTCAACCGATTGCGATGAAACTAGGTATTTGACATACGTAATACGCATGCCCGCGATGGTTTCTATATATAATGGTGAGCTGTGGCGTCATCAAATTAATTCCTAAAAAATTCATCCCACTGCGATGAAACTCTAGTGAGTTGTTGTGCGCATGCCCGCGATGGTTTCTGAATATAGTGGTGAGCTCTGGCTTGGTGAAATAATTTCCTAAACTATTCATCCAATTGCGATGGAACTTTGGGGATTTGATGGCATCTCCAAAGATGACATAGGCCCTGAGGGCAATTAATTTCCTCACAGGTTCTCCTGTGTGGAGCACCATAACACGGGCATTTGACTGGCACGGTAGTCGAAAAATCCTCCAATTATTTCATTAACAAGGCAAAGAATAAAGTTTTTTTTTTTAAATGTAAAAATATATGTTTATTTATGAATATGTTTTTAACCAATATATTTTTCATGCTACTTAAGTACACCCAGAAAAAAACAAAATAATATCTATTAGGTACCTATAAGCTACACACTAAAACACATTTTTTGTTATTCATATTGAATCATTGCAATGGATGTGTTCACAAACAAAAAAAACCTATTAAAAGGAACTAATGCAACAAATAAAGGAAGCACTCATTTTAAATTAATTACTCTTTCCTACTGAAGAGTAATTTAAGAGAAAACCTTCAATCCCAAAAATAATGTATGTACTTTAGAAATCCCCAGCAGAAGTTCTAAAGCAATTCTCCGCCAACCGATCGTGATTAACTTTTGACCCTGGAGCAATCAATTTGTAATTTTAAGCTTTAATGGTGATACCTTTAATGTAGATAGCATCTACTTCGATGAAATTGACTATTTGGCCATTGTACACAAGGATTCTTAAGTGTTTTCAAGTTGTGCTTGATTAAAAGCTTAAATATAAAATAAACATAAATGTTCATTGACCTTAGTCGAGTAGAAAAATCGTTATTTTTCTTTTGCCCTTCGGAAAAATTAAACATGTTTAGTTTTTAAATTTATTGGTCCTTGATGATGCATGACGCACAAATGGGTTAATAAATTGTGAAAGAGTAGAAGAAAATATAATGGAAAGCTCAATTGATATCAAGAATCGGAAAAGAACATGAATTTTCATTGAACTGAATTGTACGTAAATGAAGCAAGGAGTGCCTAACAAGTTATTTTTATGTGTCGTTTTGTCTTCTTTCCTTTGTCTTCTAGCCTTGCAGAAGCGTTCTTAACAAACCATGCCGAAACATCGCAATAAAAATCTATAAATACCTTTGCTTATGTAAGAACCACAAACAGTACAATATTATATATCGTTACTACATTTTATGTATTGGGTATTAAATAGTAGATAGGTACTCATAAAGCTTGATTTATGGAGGAAATAATGACATTCTTGTAATTGTTTTTAAATAATCCACTGCGCAGTTGACTTTGTGTAAATTTTTAAATGAAGACTGTCAAGAAACCAACATTTTACAACATATGTAAAATATGTAACATTTAAAATGGCTTTCAATAATATCCACTCAGGCATTTAAGAAATTCCGAAAACCGACAATGAAATCTTTCTTGTCCCTCGATGTCGTACAAATTATAAAAATAATTTACTTCCTTTTATGGCGTTGTTTTGAGCACCATGTGTTTTCTGTTATTACCAAAAAGTAATACCAAAAAGCCACAAATTGAATATCAATATATAAAAACAATTTTCAAGGTCAATATGTGAGTGAATCAACAAGGTGATTTTTTTTTAGCGTAGGAATCTAATTAACATGGTTTTTAAGCAACAGTGCTTTGCACAGATAGTATTTTACGCACTTAGTCAATTAAAGTAAAATAATATTATATAGGTAGTTTGTTTTATTGAGCACGTCTTGAGTGTTTCAAGTCGTTAAAAACCTTGTGTTTATTGCTGGCTAAGGAAAATGGAGCAACATGTACAAAAATGATCATTTGGTTAGTATAGGAATAAAGTACAAAGAAACGAACGAAAAACTTTAGCACGTGTTTAACCGAGGACTTTGGGCATCAGAGGTTTCTATAACCATTTGTTCCGTTTACATCGGACTACTTACATTACTTTAACAGCCATTCACAATCAGGCGGAGTAATTTTACCACCTGTGACGTCTCCAAGGAATCACCTTCAATGGCTACGCTGTTTTAACGATTTCTTAACCTCCAAAACACAGAACTTGTTCAGGAGTGGAATCAATAAACTGCCAATAATATTAGAATCTCAGGTCAAAATATGTTACGTAAAAAACTGTCATGACTACAAATAACAGTCTCGTAAGTCAAAATAAAGATCCACACTTGAGTTTGGTCGTTTAAAAAAATTGTTTGAAATAGAGATATCGTGAATATTTAAAAAAAAGGATCGAAACTAAATTATTTTCTCTACATATTTTAAATATTAAATATGTATTACGTGCAGCGATTACACACAATATCACGTGCTAATATAGAAGTTACATAATATATACGAATATCGAATTGAGTTACTGTCATGATTGGTATTATTCACATTCAAAAACTGTACTTCTGTTGGGATACAAACTGGTTTATTATGTGTTTACGTATTTATAATAATTATACTACAATTAACACGACCTATTAATACTCAGGCTAATTGAATCTGAGCGGTAGGCTCGCGAGAACCACTCTCGACGGCCTCCGCGTACCCGGGCACCCCTGTCGTCAATCGATAGAAGCACTTTCCCTGCTGGCATCTGTTGGCATCTGATAAAAGCTCTTTCAATACTTTACAGTTGAGTATTTAAAATTATTACAAAAGTAAACTTTAAAAATAAAATTTGCAAAAATTAAAAATATGTCGGTATTTCTTATGAAATAATAACTTGTGTACCTACTCAAAATAAAAAAAAAATCACATCTATTTTGTTATCAGCGCAATATAAACCCTATGTCAACACGATATTGCCTAAATTCGTCATCTATGATCAGCTGGCTTTATTTGCGAGCACGGTCAACGAATGATCCCGACAGTCGGTTAACAAAAGCCGCCAATTTTATCACGGCCTCCTGAGTGTCAGATAAACTGTCAATTTACACAACTTTTTAAATAATGACGTTCGTTGTACAAAATAACTGGCCTATTAATGAGTGTATGACGTAGGTGTACCAACGAAGATCTTAGAGTTGAAAGAAATCGTAAACATGATCCAAAGAAATGACAGTGGTTTAATTATAACTAGAGACCTCATTAACTAATTTACTCCCATTTAGTGTCTATTGTGAAGTGTTAATGCATATTAAAGTTAGAATTTCATTTCGAAGTATTCAATATTTTATTAGAATTTTTAATTTTTCGTGGCGGTTTGACATTTAGGAATTTAAATCCATAGACAGATCCGCCAGTGTTGGCAACGAATATCTATTTCTAATATATTCCCTCTCTACTTATGTTAGACGGTCAACACTGCAACCGTGCTTGGGATATCGATATAAAATCGAACGATATCGTAAAAGTTTCGATTCCACCGTGTTAGACCTCCTGGTAGGAATGCTATTAGAAGGAAATCTATGTACCGGTATCACAATGGAAGATGGTCTTGATATATTCGGCACCGGTGCATAGTCAAATGCGACGACTCGTTTTTTAGTTTAACAACTCGGCTGTGGAACGATTTCTCTATTTCTGATTTCTGTGTTTCCTCACTCCCACATCATTGGTCACATGGTCTTCAAAACCCAAGTTTACTCTTTCCTCTTTACTAAAAGAGTCCATACAGCATACCCAAAAATAACACAGGCCATGAGAAACATTATTTTCCAGAACCCCCTATGGATGGTTAATGTAAAAAAAAGTTGTTTCTGTGAAATTTTTCACGTTCAATGAATTCAAATTTGCTTTGAATTAAGAGAGACGAGCGATGATTTAGGTACCTCACACACCACTTTCTTTAGGGTGAATTGCCTATTTCAAAAAAAAACTTGTTACCTTTTCTGTAATGTTTTAACAGAATATCATTTGTATTATCTTTTTCAAAATTGGAGTTATTAAATCCCGTGATTTTTGACAGGTCTGCGTTAGCATTTATCAAAAACGCTACGAACTGTTATCAACTTAATAGTTTGCTGGTACGTGAGTGGAGTGGGTTCAGATTTATAAATATATATTTTTTGTGAACTTGAAATCAGTTTCTCCAAGGCACGGCGAATCTGAACGAATCACGTAAGCTTTAACAGTATTATAGAATAGGTCAAAGATATCATCCCCCGGCTAAAACGTTCCAACCCTTGACATATTATTGCGTACTTGGACCGGACATTACATTTTTGGAGGAGTTAAATAAACAGTTGAATTTCTAATTCCTTTCCTAGGGAGTTGTTTCCGAAAGCCAAACACTACGCTTTTTATTATTAAAGTTTCAGAAAAGTTAACAGTAATCTCAATCTAGGATTACAGAACAAAAAGTCTCGAGGTTTAAGGTGTTGAGACTGATATCCTTTTGAAACTTTTTTTATACAGAATAATAGATGGAGCCATTCGATCAAGAGACAAAATCTAATTTATTTGGGACTCTGAAGACGGTAAAAATAAAAAGATTTGTAGAATTTTTTTCGACGAGAGAAGTGAAATAATAATAAAAATAATGTTAAAAATATTTGTTCATTTATACGGCCCAACTTGACGGCCTTCGTGGGGCAAGGCTCTCGACTAACAATCCGATTGATGCGGGTTCAAATTTCTGCATGCGCAAATAAATTTTATTTGAAAACTAACTAACTAACTAACTAACCATCACGCCGTTTCCCCGCAGGGGTAGGCAGAGAGGACGGATCGCCAAACATCCCGGTCTTGGCACACATTCCTTGCCTCGTTTACATTCATGCAACGTCTCATACATTCTCTTCTATTATTCTGACTCTTGACATGGCCCGACTCAAGAATATGATTCACTTGGTCGTGCCATGTCTTTCTTGGGTGTCCTCGACTTCTTCTACCATTCACATTTGCGTCATATATTCTCCTTACACTCCTTTCCTCGTTCATTCGCTCTACATGCCCATTTGAGAAATTTTATTTGAATTTGAGTTATTTCACAATTTTATTAATTTAATAAATTTTTGCATACTTGCGACACGTTCCAGGGTGGATGATACTCTCGGTACCGTCCGGGTGTAAGACCAACATTCTTAAATTGAAATTCTAATTATGTTAAACGCTTTAGCCGTTTTTGGTGACTAGATCTGAATAACCAGGGTCATCCACACCTTCCTCTTCCCTACCTCTACCTTCAGCCTCACAACATACTCCAATTGGGGAAGCAATAGTCTCACTGACTTCAGACTGGAGCATTCGGGATTCTTGTTCCCAAAAATATAAATAAATTATTGGTTGAAAACAAAGTCCCCATTTCATTTGGCTATGCTTCTAAATTATCTGTTTTTTAGTGTTCAGATCTGAACAGCCAGTGCTCTACAATATAAAACGGAGCACAAATTTATCGCCCAAATCCCGTGCTGTAATTTTTATAATTTTATCAGCCAATCATAAAACGTAGCGTTACATGATATACATGGAGATGAACTTATAGAACCCAACTTGATGCTATTAAATATCAAGTTAAAATCAAGAATAAAATTATTTAAATTGCACTAAGAATCAAACCAACGTGAGTCCAGCGCAAGTCAAAAGCGTAAAGTCAATCGATGGCTACTTTTTTTCTTGATACAGACAGAAACTCATTTTAGGGCAAGAGGAAATCCCAAAACCTATTATTAAAGGGGACAAAATATAATTTTAAATACTTTATGGGGAATAAAATATGTGAATCTCATATGCACACTAAAGTACACTACTTAATATAACGAAAGGATAAACTAAAGAAGAGATAAATAACAGCAACGAAATAAGAAAAATAAACAAAAGAAGTAATAAAAAACAACAAGGAAATAAGAAAAATAAACAAATATATGCACATAAGCGCAAACTCACAGCTCGAATTTACGACAGAAATTTTTTTGAAAAGAACATAATACGTATATCTCTCAAAAAAATAAAGTACTAAGACTAATAGAGAAAGAGTCAATATTAAGTAAGAGGCGGGTGTGGGTACCGCATCCCGGAGAACTATTTATTGGATAACCAACACCTCTGCCAAAGCTCACCCCACTATTTTTGGTGGTTAGCTACGTTTTTGTGACTTAGCAGGGGTACCCGAATTCAAAAGGTGAGGTTTATCCGGATCTTGGCGGCGAATGCTTCTGGTGGAGGGATCGTGAGAGACTAGTTGAGGGAAACATTTTGACCTCTCCAGCCGGACTCTCTCGACCTATCGTCTTGCACCATAAGAGGAGGGATGGATTAATATGTCCGTCAATCGTGGACACACTAACCCCCAGATTCCTACCCACCCCTCACACATCTTAGTTTTCCAGAACTTCGTCTTGTTCCTTTCCTCGGGACCTCTTGTGTGGATTTAAATAAATTGAAAAAAGTGATCATAGTATGTAGCCGAAAAAAATGTTCATTTAAACTAACGTAAATAACTAAATTCATGAAAAATCCTTGATTCTGGGCAAAAAGGGGTGGTCCGCTTGATAGATTCCCCTATCTCAGAGGTCGGCAAAGTGCGGCTCCGGAGCCGCATGCAGCTCTTTGGCCTCTTAAGTGCGGCTCTGGCACAAATGTCTGCGGACCAAAATTTTATTTCATGGAAGACGTTACATCTAAATCAACTTAATCATAAACTACTAGGGTAAAGGAAACATATTTTTTTAATGTTAGAAGACGTCATTTTATTCGAAAACAAATTATCCGTTTTGCTCAAGATTTTGAAAGAGAAACATTGTTTTACTTTCCGCGTCTGCTGAAGCATTGCAAAAATTCCTCCGTTGACAAACACTATTTCAAAATAACCATTTTAAATATGAAGGAAGCATTTATCAGCAGGTTTCAGGAATTTAAAGACAGCAGTTTAAATTTGGTAAATTTAAAATACAATTGCAGGATAAAAAAAACAAGGAAATGTAGTGATCTAAATTTGAACGTCTTTGTGTTGATTTGGAAAACTGGAGAAGAACAAATGTGAGCTAATTTCACAACACAAGTGGTCTGCTTTGAAAGACCTGGACGTATTATATCATATTCAACGCCTGGAGTAGCGTTCTGACTCTTATGATCAGCTGAAGAAACTCACGTTTCCTATTCTTTCTTTTTCTACATATTCATGTGCACATATTCGTACTACATATTCATGGGAACAATCTTTTTCAAGGATGAACTTTTTCAAGATAAACTGAGAAGTAATCTTATTGATGATGAGAACCTGGAATCGTGCTTAAAATTAAGAATAACAACATTCAAACCTGACCTACTCAAACTCTCCAAGGAGATGCTAAGAAATTGTTCGCATTAAGTGTTTGTCGGTCATTGTCATGTTTTAAATTTATGGAATTATTATATTTTATCAATGATTAAAATCAAAATAAAGTATGAAATCAAGTTTATTCAGCGTACCCGTTATTTTACGCAGTGCTAAAATTATAATAAATGTTTTCTAAATCAGTAAACAGATTTGGCTCCCAAATTTTTTTTGTGTCTTTGTAATGTAAGTACATATATGGCTCTTTGGCTAATAAGTTTGCCGACCCCTGCCCTATCTTAATGCGAATTGTAATTTTTAGAGCACAGGCATCAGGTAGGTATACTATCCTTGTTCTATCGGTATTACAATGCTCCGAGGAACTAGCGTCATTGATCCCTTCGGCACCGGTGCGTAGTCGGGAAACACTCTAAACACAACACAACGTACGCACACGGTTGACAATTGTCACATGTGAACGGGTTATTTCTACTACTCGTTCTTGAGTTCAACAGCTCGGCTGTGGAACGATTTGCCGGCCTATGTGTTTCCTTTCTCCTACACCATGGGTCTCTTCAAGAACCATGTTCATTACCTCCTAAAAAAGACCTTCCACAGAGCATTTTCAAAGATGCCATAGGTCCTTAATAAAATTATTTTCCTCAAGGCGATGTCTGGAATTTATTAATAGTAACATTTGTTATTATTGCCACATGCTTTTAAATATGAATTTAGTAGTTATATTATGAAAACACTTTATTTCGTTCCAGGAAACAAAATTCTGTCCGTGTTTTTACAATATTCAGTTCATGAAAGCATTAAATTTATTTTTCAACGGTATTAAAGTTAATATCATCAACTAAAATGAGGGTAGGTACATTTATTTATGAAAACGTGATTTAATTTGACCACTTTCAGGATCCCCAAAGGTTCTGAAGTATTCGCCTTGGCTTTGTAAATAAAACGTTTTTACCGTTTGATTCAATTTAGCCGTTTTCTAAATCTTATGAATTATTCAATAGACAATCGAAGAAAGACGTTGGAATTCCGATAATTTTGTTTGGATTGATTATTTTGTAAAAGTTTTGATACGGGAAAAGCAAATATCTGGACCGTGACAAAAAGGAAACAGAAATAATATATATACAGAATTAAACAAGTTCTTTGTTTAAAACTACTTTATTTTGATTTCTATTTATCGCTCGGTTTCGGTTGTCCTCAACCGTCTTCAGGACAATAAACATATAGAACAATAATCCTGAAGCAGTTTGAGGTCAACCAAAACCGGTCGACAATTATAAACCAAAATAAAGTTGGTTTAAACAAAGAACTTATTTCATTCTGTATAATGTCAAGCAACAAATTGTTTTCTTTCTTCGATAATGAAATAATAAATGTTCCCAGTGGAAACGGAAGTTGTTGTACGGGTATAATAATTGTCATACACCAATATGTAGGTACTTACATCATAGATTCTTTTTAAAAATATAATGTGTAAACAAAGTTACTCTCATAGGTACGTTTTAAGATTTTCACGGCCAAAAGCATTTTCGTTATTTGTTTTTGGGGTGTTATGCCGTGTTGCGCTACCTCCTTCTTTAGCCAACATTTCGGACATCGTTGCAGTGTCCATCATCAGGGCAGATCCGGCAGATCCGGTAGATGTGTCATGATGTATCCCTGATGATGGACACTGCAACGATGTCCGAAACGTTGGCCAAAGAAGGAGATAGCGCAACACGGCATAACACCCCAAAAACAAATAACGAAAAGTTACTCATGTTTATGCGAATATTTTCAAACATCGAATTCACGAACATCTTCCAAATTTTCAAACAATGAGTTCCAATAGTTGAATCAATTGTATGAAAAGGTCCCTTGTGGCCTATGTCATCTTTGGGGATGCTGGTGGATGGTCTTGTGGAGGGGAAAAAAGGTATGAAGGATGGGTAAATCTGGGGTCAGTGTGTCCAAGAGTGACGGACGTGTGAATCCCTCCCACTGCGGCGTAAGGCGGTAGGTCGCGTTAGTTCTGTTGGCGAGGTCCAAAGGTCTCCCATAAGCAGTCCCTCCCGATCCGTCCTACCACGCAACTGATTGGCAAATGCATCCATAGTCAAGACTAAGACCATGTGTCACCAAACTTAGCAAACAAATATTATAAAAGTCAAAATTAAATAATAAATGTGAACTTTGAAGTACAAATTACTAAAACATAATTAATGAAATAATTAAAAACACTTTGTTTTTACCACAATAAACTTTATTTAAAAGTCGACATTTTTCAAGAACGATGTTCTCCTCATCAGGACATATAATGTACTAAAAAAATGATCAAACATAGAAAGACAGGCATGGGTAGAAATGGAAGTAGTGGCGAGGAGAGAGGTGGAAAGGGGAGGTTCTTAGAAGATCAACAAGGGGGAGCGAGGGAGTGGTGGAAAGGGGGGTGCTTAGAAGAACAAAGACAAAAATTACAATGGAAATATGTTTAAGATAGGGTTATTCACAAAATTAATTTGATTGTTAATGTTATGAGAATATTTGATGGAGAGCACGTTGGCGCCAAAATGTCATGAAAATATTTCCTTTCACATTGGAAGCTAAAATGTTAGGAATATAAGATGTAGAGCAAGAGACAAGTGAGATTATTTCTGGAGAATTTGTATCTCAGACGTGGACCTTAAGCAGGCGGCTGTGTATACTTTGTATGAGGATAGGTTATTTAATAAAAGAGATTATTGCTTTGAGATAGTTAAATTAATTTATTAACAATTACAAATAAACATCAGGGCTAGACTATGTAAATCTGAATGGGCAATGTTTTGTCTTGTCATGTCTGCGTCTGCAGATGCTGGATGTGGTTTTAATGCAGCAGAAATAATGGGCTCCCATGATACTCCGCTGCTGATCCAGGATTTTAATTATTGTCCTGATGGTCCTCAATGATGGATGCCGCTGATGGGCGCGGATTTATCAATCTTCACATGTTGTTAAAATAATGGCGAACTATGACTATTTGATTACGTCGAGCCGCCACAGGGACGGTGGCCGTGGTCACCTGTGGCTGCTCAAAGAATGAGGAGCTCAAGACCAGTCCTGCCTAGTGAACCCCTATGTGCAGATCCTCAGTATCACCAACTGAGCAAAGGTAAACATTTAAATGCTACCAATATAAAGATGTTGAATGTTAACAAATTTCACACCAAAAGTACCCATACACAGATAATTCACTTGTTACATAATTTTTTATGTAACATTAATAATATTTAAATTTCTATAAACATTTTTCCTAATTGCTAATATTTCTAAAAGATCTAAGTGAAAACCACTAACGTTAGTTTGTAAAATTTTAAAACCAGTATTTATATCAAATGAATGGTGAAATTCAATTAGATGGTTAGCAAATTCCGAATAATTATTGCTATTTAGACATCTCAAATGTTCCTTAATCCTCGTTTCAAAATTTCTGCAAGTTTTACCTACGTAAAATAATTGCAGTCATTACAATTCAATTGGTAAAGTCCGGATTTTTTTCATTTTTTGGTCTTTGTCCTTGTTATTGAAAATATAAATATGTAAATAGAAATTTAAATATTATTAACAATCAAATTAACTTTGTGAATAACCCTATCTTAAACATATTTCCATTGTAATGTTTGTCTTTGTTCTTCTAAGCACTCTCCTTTCCACCTCTCCCCCCCATCCCCCTTGTTGATCTTCTAAGCACCTCCCCTTTCCACCTCTCTCCTCCCCCACTACTTCCATTTCTACCCACGCCTGTCTTTCTATGTTCGATCATTTTTTTAGTTTATTATATGTCCTGATGAAGAGAACATCGTTCTTGAAACATGTCTACTTTTAAATATAGTTTATTTTGGTAAAAACAAAGTGTTTTTAATTATTTCATTAATAAAATGGTGCCACAAAGTGAATTTGCAAAATTTGAATAAATAAAACATAATTAATAAATAAAATAATATCAAGGAAGATTTTTTTATCAAAAAACAGAATTTTTAACCATTTTTTTAATAACTTTATTTTTACTAACCGGTTTCGGTGTGAGCTGAAAACAATTGCGTCAATCTTGAATTTTCAGAAAAAAGCTATGCTGCATAATATTTCACGCAAAAAATTCATCGAGACGAGAAAATTAGAGAATCCAAAAAAACAGAACCACAGAAAGGCAAGTTGGGTGAGCAATTCAGGATGAAGCACAGAAAATAACGGAGAATAGTTGAATTGCATCAATCTGAAATAAATTGTACCACAAATGTAAGCGATTACCAGATGGATGCTGAAATTGAACAAAACACCTAGTTTGTTCAGCAAATAGTACTAAAGTGTAGGCTTAGCCCGTTTCTTGGCATTATCTTGTGAAAGTGCTGTAATTCAACATGACTGTGGTCATTAATATAGTTTGACAATTTCCCAAGTGAATTTATTATTAACAAGTATTAAGTTATTGTTTTAGCACAACGATAAAGCTTTCCATCCAACACTGGCTAACGGTTAATTTTAGCTGGAACGAATTTTAATTAAAAAATAATTTCTACAAGAATCTCTACAAAACTAATTTCCACTTAATTCAAAAACCCGTCAGTGAATAAAACGGATTTTATGTTCTAGTTTAATGATCTTAAGGAATTCATTCAGAAAATCTGTTAATGAAATTTTTTCTAAAACTCTGAAAAAACATTATATTACACTGCTACACAATATAATTGACCCAACTCGAATTCAGTAATTCACTATACTTTCTATACCAACGGATTCTTTTATATTTACCGTGACAGCAAAAAAGGGCATTAAACATACGTTCCTTTTCGCTATAATGATGCAGCTCTTTCTCACACCCGACCTGTGCCGCTCGTCAACCGGTGTGTCATAAATTAAAAATCAAAATTTTTGCGCAATTTTGACCCTTATGTATAAAGAAAGTGTATGAAAAACACGGTCAGAATCGCTAGCTCTATTATCGCCCTTTACCATAGAAAACGCCGCAATGCAGCAGGTCACTCCGAATAATTTGTATGAAATTTTTCGTCGGGCGGGATGTGCGCAGGTCTTGCGCATGCGCGAAAAAAAAATATTTTTGTCTTCGATTTTTACCCTTCTATGTACAAAATTTGAATAAGAACACGGTCAGAAATGCTAGCGCCAACATTCTCTATGAGATGGGTAAAAATTTCATTCACCTTGCAACATTAGAAAATTTTAAAATAATTTTTGGCTATGACATCCATCTGTCAAATTTTGCCACGATTCTTTTGGTCAAGTCGATGCATGTTATGTGACGAAAACATCGTAAAAACCTATTAATTTACGTAATTAACGCAAGTAATGTTATTTTGGTACATAGTTTAATGTTCTAGGAACGTATTTCAGTCAATAAAATATACTTCTTCTTCTTCAATGGCGCTACAGCCCATTTCGAGCCTTGGCCTCCTTCAAAATAAGCCTCCACCGCCCTCTGTCCTCGGCCGTCGTCTTCCAATCTGCAACATGGAGTAATCCTCTTGCATCCTTCCTGACATCATCCTCCCATCTCAGTCTAGGTCTGCCCGCCTTTCGTTTACCTCCCGGGTGTCCTGTCAGAACCTTCTTCGGTACTCGTGTGCTTGGCATTCGGTGCACATGTCCGGCCCATCTTAATCTTTGGAGTCTTAAATGGGTGGAGAGTCTGGGAGCTTGGTAAATATCATAGAGCTCATTATTGTGGCGGATTCTCCATGCCTCTCCCTCTCGCACCGCTCCTAAGATTCTTCGAAGTACCTTTCTTTCGAAGATGTCCAGCTGTTCCGCTGACTTTGCTGTCAGGGTTCCCGCCTCACATCCATAGGCCAAGACCGTTCTGATAATTGTTTTATATAAGGTTATTTTGGTTTTCCTATGGACGTTTCGGGATTTGAACACTGGCAGCAACGCGAAGTAAGTTTTGTTAGCGGCTGTAATGCGCTTTCTTACTTCTACTGGGTCTTCATTGTCCTGCGTTATGATGGAGCCCAGGTAGGTAAACTCTTCGACCACTTCGAAATTATAACTGTCTTTAAATTTCACTTTATCTTTTATTCTGCGGTGAGGGGTTCTGGTTTGCATCATGATTTTTGTTTTATTTTCATTGATTTGCAAGCCCACCTCTCTTGCCGCAGTCTCCAAAGGGTCAAACACTTCTCTTACAGCCTGTAGGGATCTTCCGACAATGTTAAGGTCATCTGCGTAGCCAACTATTTGATTGCTTCTGTAGCAGATGTTTGAGTCGGTACTGATCATTGTCTTCCTCACGACGTGCTCCAGTACAATATTGAAAAGGGTGGGTGCTAAGCCATCACCTTGTTTCAGCCCCTGGGAGACGATAAAATCCTCCGTTGTTTCACCTCCTATCCTTACTCGACACCGTGAGCCGACCATTGTTGCTTTTACAAGCTTGACTATTTTGGGCGGTATTCCAAAATTTAGGAGTATTTCATATATTTTCTCCCTGTCTATACTGTCGTACGCCTGTTTGAAGTCAACAAATAATTGATATATGTCTATATCGAATTCCCAGCATTTTGTCAGGATTTGTCGAGTAGTGAAGAGTTGATCAGTGGTGGATCTCCCCCTCCTGAAACCTGCCTGATATTCTCCTAGTAAGTTTTCTGAGTAATATTCTAGTCTTTCTTTCAAAATCATTGTGAAAATTTTATACGCTGTACAAAGTAACGATATTCCTCTATGATTTTCACACATCAATTTGTCTCCCTTTTTATGTATAGGGCATATTATGCTAGTTTTCCATTCTTCTGGTACTCTTTCGGCGGTCCATATTTTCACAATGAGATTGTGTAGCAGGTTCTTCAGTTGTTCGTTTCCATATTTATAGAGTTCTGCAGGGATATTATCTCCTCCCGGAGTTTTATTGTTTTTCAGTTTCTTTAGGGCAGCCCTTATTTCTGCCATTGATGGTGCTCTCGTTGTTTCATCACTATTTAGCTCGTCCGGAATGAGAGTTGGTTCGACTGTCAGGTTGTTATTGGGATTTAGGAGTTGTTGGAAATATTCTTTCCACCTAGTCTTGATCTTTTCCTTATCTCCTATTATGTCTCCATTACTATCTCTGCACAGAGATGTGTTGGGTTTGAAGCCCTTTTTAAATACATTGACGCCTTTATATGCCTCACGTGGATTGTTATTTGCAAAGTCATGTTCCATTTTCAACAATATGTTGTTAAAATACAATCTCTTTTTTCTTTTAATTAAATGGTTAGCATCTCTTCGTGCTTGTTCGTAGGATTGTCTTTTTGCTCTAGTTCCTCTTTCTATACATAATTTTTTCAAAACATTTTTCTTGCAGACGCTCTGCGCGCACTCCTCATCGAACCAGGGGTTTCTAGCCTGCCTTGGTCTATTTCCAATGCCTGATTCCGCCGCTGTCAGCAGTGCATTTCTCAGATTGGTCCAATCCTCTTCTAAATCATTTGGGGAGAGCGGATCACTCAGTTGGTTTGGTAGGTTTGTTGACAATGAGTCATGATATCTTTCCAATCCCTCTGGTGTTTTAAGAGCATCAATGTTTAGCTTTGGGATACTTGGCTGATTAGACCTTTTATCTCTTGCTATTCTGCATCTATAGGATGCTACTACCAAATAGTGATCCGAATCACAGTTAGCTCCTCTGTAGCTTCTTACATTTGTGATACTGGTCGCCCCTCTTCTTTCAATTAGGATATGGTCTATTTGGTTATGGTATCTGCCGCCAGGTGATGTCCATGTCCATTTATATATATTCTTCCGTGGGAACTGTGTTGATGCTATTATCATATTCCTTGATTCTGCAAAGTCAATCACTCTTGATCCATTGTTATTGCTTTCCGTATGAAGACTGTTTTTTCCTGTAACCTGATGGTGTGCCGGATCCTGACCAATTTTCGCATTAAGGTCTCCAATTACCATTTTTATATCATTGGATGGTATGGTGTCATATATCTGTTCCAGTTTATGATAGAAAGTATCCTTAGTTACTTCATCTTTGTCTTCTGTCTCGGCGTGAACGTTTACGATGGAAATGTTAAAGAATTTAGTTTTTATACGAAGTATACATATTCTTTCGTTTACAGCCTTAAAACCAATTACTTGATTTTTTAATCTTTGGTTAACGATGAAGGCTACTCCGAACTCATGGTATTTTTCGTTGCCACTGTGCATTATTGTATGCGTTCTGGTATCAAAGGTATCAGTGCCTGTCCATCTTGTTTCCTGCACTGCTAATATATCTATTTTGTACTTTTCCATTTCTCCAAGTACTTCTCTGAGGGCCCCACCTCTGTACATCGTTCTTACATTCCATGTTGCCATTCTCAAGTCCATATTTCGATTGCCATGTTGTCTGCCGGGTATTTTCGCTGTCCGAGGCTTAGTTTCCGGTTTCGTAATAATGCTATTTTTACAGGGAGTGGTTATTAGCCACTCGCCCAACCCCTTACTGGAGGCGAGGGTTTTTCTGTAGGGGTTTTCCTTCCCTTAGCTGGGAGGTTCTGGTTTTATGGCGCCAGAGTTTCGCCATTCGCCCCCTCTCCGTCGGCTATGAACCCGATGATGGGATGGACGTCCCACACCGGTGATCACATTGCCCAGGGGTCGCGGGGCCATGACGACCGCTCGTGGACGCCAGAGAGTTGGACTTGTTGGTAGTGCTGCTGATGCAGCTATGTCCTTTGTAGCATTTCTTGAGGCGCACACCATCCAGCTTGATGTGTCCCACCACGACCTACCAACCCTTCGACCCCCCAATAAAATATACAATAGCTCAAAATTAATCCACAAAACTTTCAATTCAAAATTCAAGGTCGGGATTTTGTCAAATTTATTTATTTTTGCCCTGGCCCTCAATGGTGAGACACATAAAATACATGTCACTGTTTTCTTCAAAGGACTACTTTTTTGCGACTGAAATTGCGTTTAATTTTGTTTATGCGTCTGAGGGAGATGTATGTAAATGATTGTATGTTTCCTTTGGAGAACTTTGTTTCCCTAACAGCGACTGTTGTCATTTAGCGTGTAAGAGAGAGCGGTAGCATTTTTGTTTAAGAACAAAAGCAAAACTATCAGCGCATTGGACTTTTGACGGTTTTGAATTTTTGGAATTCACTCACACTTCAATTTTATCCATGTAACTATATTCCATACTTTCAAAATTATCGTCACACCAATTAGTTTTGGTTGGGGTCTACGGAGACGTCACGGTGCGGTGTGTGAGAGAGATGCAAGAAAATGATTACCTTTTTCCTTTAGAGGGACATACCTAGATGAAAGATAGTTTTGAAAGAGTTGCAGCAATATTGCTTTTTTTATGCCATCACGATGCTGTTACCGTGAATCGTCATGGTAAATATAAAAACGTCCTGACATGAATCACTTCCAACTTGTAAATAAATAATTTTATTTAATAGACAAAATGGAAAACGCACGTATGAAATCAATTGTGTTTGAAAGTGTTTTTGTATTACGATAAAATTATATTATGATAAAAATATAGCAAATAGTAATAGCTATTTCACTTCCAGTCAGCCGATCTATGTCACAAAGAAAGTGTATTCCCCCACGACAATAAATAATTTACGCATTCATAAAAAAGCGAAATGAATTTGCAATTCGTTATGAATCACCTCTTACATTCCTTCATTCCCTCGGCAAAGGATTGCAGCTACTAAAAAAACCAACAACATACTTTGCTCCTCAATTCGCTTCCCTAACAGCTGCACTCGTTTGCGAGAAAGGGTCAAAGCAATGTGTGAGGCGACCCGTGACTGAAAATAAATTCGCAACTCGCCTCAATAAATGCGCAAGGAATTATTGCTTGGCGCAGAGATCACATATTATCAATAATGCTGCTCCAGCAGTTAGTAGTTAGTTACGCTAATAACTACATTATTATAGAAAATAGTGATATCGTTAAAAGGGCTGATGCTTTGATGGGAGGGCCCGAATACATAATTAATCCCAATAAAATGGTTTCGTGCATTTTATGTTGTCATTTTCTCTTATTTATTTGATAAACTCCTCAAAACAATACACATTTTCCTCAACATAAGGAACATATATAAAATAAAACAAATGAAAACAATATATGTTGCACTTTGTCAATCAATAATAGAATATGGAATAATTATCTGGGGAGAAGCAACAAACTCAGCTATCACTTAGAAATCGCGCAGAAAACTAAAAAACATAGACTAACTGTACAGACCAAATATTCAATAGTTGTGACGTACTATATATATGTACGCCAATCACACGTTAACACTCTACTAAACTACATTTTTTACCAAAAAAACAAATTTCAACAAACTCAAAATATCACTAGACCAGAAAGACAATCGTACAAAAATAACATAAAAACTCCGACAGTGAATACAAGCTTTGGACAAAGGCACTATAAATATCAACGGTCTTACCATCTATAATATAAAAATGAATCGGTGAATTTGTTGGTAAGCGCAAATCTCGAGAGCAGCTGAACCGATTTCGCTAATTCTTTTTTTAGAATATTCCTTGAAGTACGAGGATGGTTCTAACGGAGAGAAAAAATAAGAAAATTGCGCAGAAAATTGGATAATTTCAGAAAACCTAACGACTATCGCACGTTTGACAGTTCGCGTATTTGAGAATGACATTTTGCAAAACAATGATTTGTTAAATCAGGATTCTATTTTTGAAAATCTTTAAGTTGATAAATATATTTAAAGTAGATACTCCCCTAATAGTTTGAATCGAATCAAGAATTTTAGATATTTTAAATAGGTACCTATGTTAGGTACCAAATTTAATACACATGATAAATGGAAATTTGAATAAAAAATGTAAAAGGTGGCACGCGGGCTGTTTAAAAATGGAATGTACTGGGATTGAATATATGGAACACGGGAGGAGGGTTGGCGGGACGACGGAGCGGGAAAGGAAGAGGGAAGGCGGGGAAGGTAGAAGGGGAGTAAGTAACGTGGGAGGGGAAGTGGACGTGTGAGGGGGAGAGGGGAACTCGGGAGGGGGGTTCGCGGGACGGGGGAAGGGGGGGGGAGTGGAGTGGGGAGAGGGAAAGTGGAGGTGACGGAGTGGGAACGCGAGAGGGGAAGAGGACGCAGGAGAAGAAGGGGAGGCGGAAGGGGAACGGGACGAATGGGAAAGGACACTCAGGGAGAAACAATTTCTTTATTAAATGGCATAGCAACGCATGCCGGGACCAGCTAGTTGAAAATAAAATAGAAGAAAACAAAAATAAATTCATACTCAAAATTTAAAAAATGGATTAAAGAACAAAAACAAAATTTCCAAAATCTCATAGCATAATAAGAATAAAACACACACACACAAAACCAATATAAAACAAATCATAAAATAATTCATTTTACATTAATTATAAATTTTTATTTTTAGTTTAATTTTAGCATCCTTTTTTATGCAGCATTATTTTTATATTATTTTTAATGTATTATGTATAAATTTTTGTTTTATAAAATGGAGGCCTCAGCACAGGTGAGCTACCCAGTGAGGCCGACATTGCTGAATTGTTTTTGAATTGTAAGAAATTATATCAAATAAATAAATAAATAGCTAGAAGCGGCTTAAAGCGCGTTTTAACATTTTTTACACGCAGGAGGAGCTGAGAAAAGTCCCATTTTTGGGGATGCTGTGCCGAGGGTCTTTTAAAGGAAAGGAAGGAGATGAAGTTCTGGGAAGAAAAGGGTACGAGGGGAGGGTAAGAGGGATGGGTAGGAATCTAGGGGACAATGAGTCTAGGAGTGACGGAAGAATGAATCCATCACTCCCACTGCAGTGAAAGGCGATGGGCCGAGGGTTCTGCTGGAGAGGCCAAATTAATGATCTGCCTCAATTAATCTCTCAAGCAATCAATCTGGCCCGCCACGCAGTAAATAGTCAGATGCATCCGCCGCCAAGAAACAAACTTCACCTTCATGAACCCGGGCATCCCTACTAAGTTACCAAACGTAGCAAACATTTTTTTATCCCTGATGTCACTTCTCAATCAAATGCCACAAATAACTGTTATACTCTTTTTTTAGTTATTTCATATTTAAATATGATTTTGTTCCATGTAAGTGGTTATAGTATATTTATACCTTTGATATTAAATCAATAAATACTAAACCATTTTTTTCATCATATAATTTGGTGACTTGGCAAGGGTGCCCGGGTTCGTGGGCTGAGATTTGTCCAGGTCTTGGCGGCCGATGCGTCTGCCCATTTTCTGCACAGTGAGCAGGAATGAGAGAGACTGGTTAAACCTGGTTAAAGTGGTAACCCTCACAACTATTTCCTTTCCAGAACATCATCTTCTTCCTTTCCTTAAAAAAACTCTCCACACAGCATCCCCTAAGATGACATAGGCCCTGAAAAATAAATTCTCAGGGCTCAGGGCCTGCTGTGTGGAGCTAATGTAAAATAAATCTTCTAACACGATTCTATTAAATGTCTTTATATTAACTATTCGCAAGCAACTTCATACTCCACCGGACATGAAAATCTAAGTCTCGGTGAAACACTCACGATTGTGTCCTATGTGTGGGTATGATTTACTTAAAGTAGTAAAATATCGACGCTATAACTGTCATCCTCAGGGGCAAGTTTGCGAAAACAAGCTAATAAGTAACATCATGAACCGAGTAATTAATTTTGCCGTAGGATGTGGAACAAAAATACGAGGAGGCATCTGAAGATCGACCTAAAGGCTGCCGGGATTCTAGGCGCGTTCCTTTTACTATGTTCGTTAAGTACGAGCTACGAGAAGGCTGTTGTTATAAGAGGTCTCGTAAAATCTATAGTTTTCAATAATGCAGACTTGTAAATCTTCTTTAGTATAAAAAGGAAATACGCGTCACTACTTTTCTCGTAAACGACACGAAAAGAGAAAAACGTAACATTGTAACTCCCAGTAGAACGATTAAAAATCAAAATAATTATTAAAATCAAATTAAAATATTGTAAAGTGCAATGGTTTCTATATTTTCTCTCTTGCAAACATGCTTAAACGAAGTAAAACTTAATTATTACTTAATAGAAGCAGTTAAAAATAGATGAATATATGAAACTCACAAAGACACAGCAAATAAAAAGGTAACGATCGCAACTGGGACACGTTCTCGAAACTTACCAGGACTGGCATCTTTTCCAATTTATTGAGTTATTGCCACCTCCAACAGTGATGCCTCTGGAAAGACTCGCTAGGTTAATTAACTGCCTCGCAGGAAATGCGGATATTTTCCACATGTCCCATAACGAATTAAAGTGTGAAGTATTATTAACTGCATGTACCCACATGCAACCTTTTTCTTTACCGCATTTACAATATACAGGTCAACATTATCGTCTTCACTTATTTCCCTTATTTTTTTATAATCATATTTTTGGGTGATTGTAAAGTTCTACCCGAACATAATACGAGTATATTATTATAATCTAGGTCATTTCCCGGATTTATCCGATTTTATTTAAAAGTGATATCTTTATACTTTTTCGATAATTTTTTTTTTTTTTTTATATAGGCAATTCACCCTAAATAGAATGCTTTGTGCCGATAAAGTTAAGAAAGATAGTTAATACATATGAATACCGCGCAAGAGTATATGTTATGCAGCTGAAGGTTGTGGCGAGGTGAAGGTGACGATGAAGACGGTTGTCGGGAAGTACCTGACTATACAAATCTAGTCACCAAACGCGGCTAAAGCATTTTCAAGCAACGTTTCAATTCAGAATGGCGGTCTTACACCAGGGCGATACTGAAAGAATCTTCCATTCTGATATACTTCATATTATTTTATATTACTAATTGTGAAATAATACAAATTATACAAATAAAATTTACTTGTGCACGTCAGGAGTTGAACACGCAACTTTCGAATTGCTAGTCCAGAGCTTTACTCCTCGATCCCGATATTCTATGTACACATAATAAAATTTCAATAATTTTATTAGTGTATTTTATTTTCGGTATCTTTGTCAATTACATATATTAATTGAGAGTTATTGTTGATATCTTCTTCAATGATGTGAGATTACGATGAGATTTATAAGTTTTTTTTCTTTATTTATAAAAGTAATTTTGTACGAAGTTTTTTACAGATTTTTCAATTTCCCCCAAGGCACATGCCCGTATTATGGTTGTCGAATTATGTAAATGTAATTATATAAAAATGAATCCCTGTTTCCTTTGGTCACGCCATAACTTCAGAAGGACTTTAGTTATTTCATTCATCTTTTTTTAATACTTGTAGAAGGTTCTTACAGAAAGAAAAATTAAGAAAATTGCGTAGAAAATTCGATAATTTCAGAAAACTCAATGACTATTTTAACTTCGCACGTTTGACAGTTCGCGCGTTTGAAGAAATTGAATTTAGCAGGCAGCTGTTTTTTTTGTAACAAAAGAATTGTCTATGGATTTTTTAAAATTATTGATATTTTAAATAGGTACCTACGTTATGTACCAAATTTTAATGATTGCTCTAATAATAATAATATACAAAAATGAATATTTGTGATATCAAAAAACTAAAATTTTAATTAAAAAATTGTAATAGGTGGCACGCGATCAGTTTGAAAACTTAATGTCCTGGGACTGAATATATGGAACGCGGGAGAGGAGAGGGTAAAGGGAGGCGGGGAAGGTGGAAGTGGAACGCGGGAGGGTAGGGGATGCGGGAGGGGAACGGGGATGCACGGGAAAGGACATGCAAGGAGAAACAATTAATTTCTTTGTATATGGCATTGCAACTCATGCCGGGAACCAGCTAGTGTAATAATTCAAATGTAATAATTGTGAATTCGTTAAATATTCAGTTTTTGTAAAACAAGGAATTCTTTAAGCGGTTTCTAGGACCGTATCTTTTTTTGATATTTCTTCTTCAGATTTTCGATTAAATTTCGCCAATATTGTCTTCTTCAATTTAATTATTATATGCGTGACAGTCTCTATCGGTAGATTTAATGCATTGAATAATGCCAATGCATTCTATGGAATGCCTGACACATGCATAGCCCGGGCATTGTAAATCTAATAATATGCCGAAAAGTCAACAGTCAAAGGACATAAATTCGTCATTTTATACCACGTTTAGAATTCTATGGAATTGATTTGAGCTGACATACACGATGCATAAATTTACATACCATTCTTTTTACACAACACTCAATTTTTCAGAAGATAACAGAATTAAAGGGAGAACAACGCTTGTCTACTGTACTCGTGTAATGGTTTTTTTTTAAATAATATTTGTCAACCTGGAGTTCTAGCATTGTGAAATCAAAAACTTTGCAATATCGGATCGATATCGATATGATTTTATATCGAAGTCCCTATCATGGTTTCACCATTGACAGCCAAACCGTTATACAGTGGGTTGCCATATTAATAGGGACACCTTCGAAAAATGTGTTTTCTCACTTTTGTATTCGTACAACAAAGGTATTTATGATTTTAGTTACAGTTATTATTATTTATTAAGAAGAACATTTAGATTGGATTATTTGAACACCATTTTTGTCCATAATCTGCATTTATTTTTTTTGTTAAATAATTTTGAAACTTTATCGCACGGAAAGTTAATATTTTGTTATTTCGCCTTTAGCCGCAACCACAGCTTGTACAAGCCGTGGCATACTCTTAATGCATACTTTAGCTCAAGAGAGTAACGCCACCCTAGGATGAGGATTTCGATGAGCTGCTCCTTGGTTGTGATCACTTCCTTGGCAATCTCTCTCATCTTGAGCTCTCACAGGCTTTCAATGGGGTTCATGTCAGGGGAATTCCATTGACAAGGTAAAACCTGCACGTTTTTTCAGCTAGGAATGCAGTGACTGTCATGGCTTTATGGCCGGATGCAGAATCGTGCATAAATACGTACTCCTGGCCACCAGGGAACCATTCTCCGACTTGAGGCAGCAACGGATTTTCCATTATTTATCTGTACTGGTCATGCCTTATGGTCCCTTGCATAATGTGGAGGCGCCCCATCTTATTGAAAGAGATGACAGACTATACCGTGAATAGCGGTAAGCTATTTGATCATCTCCACAAGACAGTCCGGATGGAATTTCTCCACTGGGTCGGGCCGGACGGGACGGGAGAAAGAAGATTTGTCCACCAAAATTTGGAATATGAACTCTACAAAGAAGCATACCTAAACAACCACAATCAGATGACTGGGATTTTTCAAAAGCTTGAAAACTACAAACATATTAATTTCCTACCCTCCAGTCCTCAACGGTCAAATTTGGTGTGCCTTGGCCCATTTTAGTCGATTTTTCCGCATAGCTACCGTAAGGCGAGGTTTTTTTATCTGGACGATTTTCAATGAGGTTCTCATCAGCCAATCACCTCTGGACTGTACTTTCGGAGACCTCGATACCTTCGATTGTTGATCTTGTTGATCATCAGGGTCAGACGAGCCAAACTTTTTATTCGAATTTGAAGACGGATGTCTCAGATTTTATGGCCAACATGGCGATTCGTTTTCTGCCACATTTCCCATCGCGATCCACTTCAATGGGCAGGTTTTGAATTTTTTTTCTTTATCCTGTTAACCACCGAATTTGAAATACCTGTTATGGCTGCTAATTCCCTTTGGGAATATTTCGTGTCTAATAATAGTGTCTTCACATCCGCAAATTTCCTTAGAGACGTGTTTGAAAACCAAGTCACTCGAAAAAACCCAATATTGGGTTCAACATGGCAAAAAACTATTAATTGAAATAAGGAATGAATAAAAACTTTGCAAAAGTGATAGACAATCAATAATGATTTAAGTTTTCGTGTAGCTAAACTTTCAAAACTCGTTAAAATAATTATTACGAATATGTATTTTTGAGACCCTCGATTACGTGTTTTCAGAAAAATGCTGGCAACGTGGAAATAACATTAACTTTACTAGTGTTTCCACTTGTTAAAAGAGTCAGTGGTGATATCAGCAGCAAAAATAACGAAGTAATGGCCACCAAATGCAAGTTATTTAGAAGTAGAGGCAATGTAAACTCAAAAATAACAAAATATTGGTACTGTCCCTATTAATAATGCAACCCACTGTATAAATAAGATATCGATACGCTGGCAATACAACACCGGCGGACCCGTCTGCGAATGTTAAATGCCAATCAATTAGTAAAAATATTAACATTTTGGCAATATTGGATTGAAATACTAACCTAAATATGCTTGGAAGTCTACATTAACTTTTTGACACTAAACGGGGGTTAATTGATGAATCGGTTAATTAATCATATTTCAACCATTTAAGTTTCTCAAAGATCGAACGAAATAAACTGCTCGCGTCTGAGTTGAATTATTTATGTTTATGGATCGCGTCTATAAGTTCTTTCAGTTCTAAAAGCTTCGTTATATCAACTCCGTTCATTAATAAGCCAGTAATTTTGCGACGAACGACATTATGCTCATTTCAAAACCCACTAACAATTAGGCTACTTTAGAACTCACTAGTGCTAAGTGTACTGGAGTCGAATTGTATTATCTGGGCCCCATTTGAAGCATCCTATATTTTAAACATTGAAAGAGTTCATAAAAAATTCCTACGTTTTTTATTATTACGCCTCTATGGAACATATCCATATTTGTATCCATCGAGATTTATTTTAGGTATGACTAACTACTATTCCCTAGTAACTCGTAGATGTTTTGCGTTGCTAAAATATTTCTTTCAATTAATCAATGGCCTCGGCTCTAACGGTGAGATTCTGGCGCAACTCAATTTATTTGTACCAGAGTCTCACTCTCGGGCACGTCGCCATAACATATTATATTGCCGATCGAGTCTTACAAATCTGTACCCGAATTCGCCCGTGGGAAGAGCTATACGCTATTTAAATATATTAGATAAAAATTTCGACATATTCTTCGAAAAATTCAATGAGTTTGTAAGGTTTTTGACGCTACAATCTCACTGTGAAAATGGTACTATTACAATTAATTAGATAAAATATCTGTAATGTTGTAAATTTTTTGTATACAAATAAAATAAAAATAAAATAAAATTATCCAAATAGATGCGTATATTGACAGTTAATCGAAACTTCTCTGATATTATGGAGTCCATGATAAAATTTATCACCGGTCGGAATACCTCTTACCAATTGTTGACGTGATCGCTAATATTGATAACTAACCATAGGTGACGGATTTGATCAATATCGTATTAATATTATAGAGTTTTACCGATCGACCATGCTAAACCTTCTGATCTTCATATTGATTCCTTCATATTCATATTTGTGTTGTATTGATTGTTAGCTGAGGTAGGGGTCGACCACTTGCGGCTTTTTTCGTAGGCATTTGCGGCCTTGCGTTTGCCCACCGGCTGCATGGCGGGCCGAATCGGGAGAGTTTGATTGAGGGAACCCTAACTTAAATCTCTGAAACCGGTTAGTTCGTTTAGCTCTTGAAGAAATTGTGATGAGCAGAAGAAGACTATCATAAGCCTGAAATAATATTGTTAAGTTCGACAGAGCTTATAATAATTTAATAGAAAGCTTAAAGGTCTAAAAAAAATTGTACTCAATGGCCATCTGGGAGGCGGATATTGGTACCACTGCCCCGGGAACCTACGCCTCTGCCGTAGGTCACCCCAAATAAATGTTTGAAAACCCCACGTTTGTTGACTTAGCAGTGTGTGGGGTGACGGTTGTCTAGGTCTTCGTGGCTAATGCGTTTGCCCACCTACTGCATGGCGGGCTGCGTTGAGAGAGATTATCTAGACCTAATCTAGACCTCTCCATCTGGTCTCTCTCGACCCATCGCTTTGCACCGCAGTTGGAGGGATGGATTCAAACGTCCATCACTCCTAGGTACATTGATCCCCATATTTCTACCCACCCCTCATACCCTTCTTCTTCTCAGAACTTCCTCTTCTTCCTTACCCTAAAAAGACCCTCCACACAGCATACTCCACATGACATAGGCCCTGAGGGAAATTATTTTCTACAGGGCGTCCTGTGAGAAGCGAATTAAAAAAAAATTATGAATGCAATAATGGATTTTCTGCAAAACAATTAGGCCCAATTGTTTTGCAGAAATTCCATTATTGCATTCATAATTCAACCCCTCCCCCTACAACCCCTCCCCCCACCCACACCCTCCCCCCTCCCGCATTTATTTGAAGTACTCTCCTAATAATTTGAATCGAATAAAGTATTATAGATATCTTACTAATCATGCCACCCATTGCAATTTTTTATACACATTTCATAATGCCAGAGCTCTGAGTTATAGGCTATATGTTATTCTGATGTATGAGCTATATTATTGTAAAGTTTCATTAAAATCCATTCAGTAGTTTTTTCGTGAAAGAGTAGCAAACATACATACATCCGTACGTACATCCATACATCCATGTAAAATTTCGCCTCTATAATTTTAGTAAGATTTGCCAAGTATTTCTTTGGAGTAGTTTAGTCTCCCACGTAAAGAAAAAATTATAATCCTTGTTTCAAAAATAACATTAAACTGGTTTATTTTTTCTGTATGCTCTGTAAAAACATTTCGATTAAAGTATTTCTTCTTCAAACCAAACTAATTAGTAATTTATGAGACCGTAAACAATATCCTAGAGCGAGTTTCCGTTCAACAATCCAACACAACATATTGATCGCATGGAAGCCAAAATATTAAATGGTAAATTATTTGAAATATGTAAATCTGGAATCCATTTTGGGAATAAATATCGTCAATCTATTGAATTGTAAATTTCGATAATTAAATTTGTATTCACAAACAATTCAAATCCTAAATCTACAACCAACTAATTAAGTTTCTTTGTTTTACGACTTTGAAAAGATTACTGCGATAAGCCAGACAAAGATTCAATCGAAACCTTTGATTAACTATTTGACTTGAATATGATTTATAAATAATTAGAGGGATAATATTGACACGTTTCCCAGAATTATTATTTAATGACGAACTATTTATCAGTAATTTATCAACCCCTCAGCTAATTTCTTCACTTTTCGAAACAACTCGTATAGGTCTCATATAATTCGTTGTGTCTTTCTTACTATAATGATTAGAACTATGATCTTAACGGTGTTAGACAGAGAAAGCACCAAGCTTTTTATTAAAATCTAAGAGGTAACCACAAAATAATGAATATATACACCTTTATGAAACCAAAGTTTCAAATCACTATAAGAAACTTTGAGGATCTTTTATTAATTATTTTTACATGAAACGATAAAAAAGTTGACGATGACATTTATAATACTGGTTCTGCTGGTTCCCGGCATGCGTTGCAATGCCATATTCAAATGAATAAATTGTTTCTCCCTGCATGTCCTTTACCGTGCGTCCTCGTTCCCCTCCCGCACATCCTTCCCCTCCCGCTTTCCACTTCCACATTCCCCGCCTACCCTCTCCCCTCTCGCGCTCCATGGTCCCACCAACCCCCCTCCCGCGTTCCATATATTCAGTCCCAGTACATTCACTTTTCGACGAGCTCGCGGGCCACCTATTACAATTTTTTTTATGAAAATTTGCTTTTTTCATATATTATTACGAATATTCGTTTTTGTATATTATAAGAACAATCAATCTAATTTGGTACCTATTTAAAATATCTATAATTTTAAAAATCCATAGACATTCATTGTTTAAAAAAAACAGCTGCCTGCTAAATTCACATTCATCAAACGCGCGAACTGTCAAACGTGCGAAGTAAAAATATTCGTTAAGTTTTCTGAAATTATCCAATTTTCTGCGCAATTTTCTTAATTTTTCTCTACGTAAACACCTTCTACAAAGTATTAGAAAACTTTTAAAAAAATATGAGTTAAATAAGTAAAGTCGTTCTGAAGTTATGGCGTGACCAAGGGACACAGGGATTCATTTATTTATATATATGTAAATATTACGTAACTAACTAACTAACTAACCATCACGCCGTTTCCCGCAGGGGTAGGCAGAGAGAACGGACCGCCAAACAACTTGGTCTTGACACACACTCTTTGCCTCACTCACATTCATACATCGTCTCATACATTCTCTTCTATTTTTCTGACTTTTGACGTGGCCCGACTCAAGTATCTGATTCACTTGATCGTGACTATTACGTTAATCTATATAAATATATATTATATATATTTTTTATAATTATAAATCCCTATTCTTTAAGTACCTACTGCATACATGTATTTTTTTCTGTTATTAACTTTTGTACTTACGCAACTTTTAAACTGTACTTTTACTGTACTTATGATGTATTTTTTGTTTTTGTAGTTATAAATCTTAAAAAATTTTGTTCAATAAAGATATATTATTTTTATTATATATATACGTTTACGTAATAATACGTGTGTGTGTTTTTATTGTTTTAGTTATCAGTGATTTTAGTTAGTTAGTTAGAAAAAAGGTGAGGTGAGCCATTTTAAAAACTTTTTTTAAGTGTGCATTCAAAATTTTTATACATTCAAAATTATATGTTAATTTTGAATTACTAAATTTTAGTATTTCATCACCTTTCAAAAACAGTTTTCAGTTTTTGGAAGCGTTAAGAAATATTACATTTATTTAAATATTTTGACTTTCTAACGAAATAGGCCCGAATCCTGAGAGGTTAATTGACGTATTGCTTAACTGTTGCCACATAATCATTATAATCGTAGGGCTCTATTTTATGATTTTACATCATTTGCAAGATTTATGCTATATCCGTTGATTCATCCATGTCTGATAATATAATTAATCAATACTACTTGTACCGCTTTAACGCAGTTATTCCCTATTTAATCCCACCGTATTTAATCCACCCAAAGAACATTTCACCCCTTTGCAAACTGAAGGATGTCGATCAAACCGCGCTAATTGTTATTCAGATCATTTTATTAATTAACATTATTGCGTGATCAGCAGAAAGCCGTATATCACATATTTATCGAAGAAGGAGTGATATGCCAAATTTCTCATGCGATAATGATTCGAATATATAATAATATTATATTAAACACAATTAAATAACTATGTTTCAATTCCACTTTACTATTTCTTAATCCAACCGGTTTCGGTTCATGTTGAACCTTCCTCACGGGTGTATAAAAATATGTATTGTTATGGAAATATATATTTTTATTACAAATATATATTTTTATTCACCCCTGAGGAAGGTTCAGGATGAACTGAAACCGAGTGGATTAAGAAGTAATAATGTGGAATTGCAACAAAGTTATTTTATTGTGTTTATTATAATTATGTATTCCTTTTTTATTGTTATTAAGTTTATTTTGTAGAACTCCATTTTAATTTTGATTTATTTTATAAAACCAATTATATTATTCTTCAATGTATAAAAACAGTTTATTATAAACAAATTCTGCTTTGCAATTTTTAGTATGCGTTACAGCTGTTTCGCCCTCTGAAGGCATTATCAAACTGTGGTTATTACCACCTACAGACGATGTATTTATATCATTTCTAGACAGGTAATTATGATGAAAAAATTAATTTCTTTTATTTTTATAACCTGCGCCCCAGTAACTTCCCAGTAAAATGATTGAAAATACTAACGGTTAAGTTTCCCAATTACTACATTGTTTAATTTTGACTGAACGTCTGGTCGATAATTATGTCATAAAATAAACCCATGATGATTCATCACTTTACTTTATAACACAATTTATATTTGAAACTAGTAGACCCGGCCACACGTTGCTGTGGCTAACGAAACACAACGCCATTACCCAACCTTTATAAAATCCACACCACCCGCTTGCCAGCTGCCCGCTGCCCGCTGCCTGATTGAATATTTGAATTTATCGGCTTTTCTCTACTATAATAAGCATGTAAAACCTTCCCCTTGAATCACTATCTATTGGTGAAAACCGCATGAAAATCTTTTTCGTAGTTTAAAAGATCTATGCGCACATATATTTTGAGCGACTTCATTTTATACTATGTAATGCAATTCGAGCGATCGCCACTAATTATACAATGCTTGCAATGCAACACTGGATATTTGAAAAGGGAAAATCAAATACCTACTTACTCTAGGACATCTATTTTCCATTTTATTCCGTAGAACGAATTTCAAAAGTGACTATAGTACGGCCCGCCAGCCGTTGTAAATCGCAAAAAAATATGTTTTCTTTGAATTTCTCGGCTTTTCTCTAATATAATTTACATGTATTATACATATAAACATTCCTCTTCAATCACTCTATCTATTGGTGAAAACCATATGCAAATTCGTTGCGTAGTTTAAAAGATTAACGCGCACATACATTTTGAGCGACTTCATTTTATACTATGTAAGGATAAGGAAGGAGGATTTGAACTGTTCGTAATTATCCTCAAGAATTAACCCACTATGATTCATGGATTTACTTCACAGCACAATTAGGTATTTGAACTTGATTTGAATATATCTAAAAGTGGCGATCGAATTATATTTGTTGTTCGTTAATTAAAATAGCTGTATTATTAACATGGGGCGCAGGTGATAAAAATAAAAGAAATTAATTTTTTTCATCATAAGTACCTGTATAGAAATGATATAATTACATAGTCTGTAGGTGGTAAGAACCACAGTTTGATAATGGCTTCAGAGGGCGAAACGGCTGTAACGCATAATAATAATTACGAAACTTATTTACAATAAATTGTTTTTATACATTTAATAATATTATTGAATATATAAAATAAATAAAAAATTACGTATTCCCACAAAGTGGCTATATGTGAAGATATAATAACATTATTAAACATTATATAACTTCTTTAATGATATAAAGTTTTGAGGATGTGAATTCTAGCGTACCTGAAAACTGGGTGTAGTTTTAATCGACTTGGTAATTTTTCCAGTGTAGAGATAATGCGTTAAATCTTCCTCGGACCTCACCGACTTTTTCTCCCATTCACTACTGTATACCACATTGTTATTTGCTGTTAAAAAAACTACATTATATCGACTTTAATTCGACTCCGTAACAGTGGCGGTCCGTGGGGTTTCAGTGAGCTAGAGTGCTAAGATTTAAAAGTACGACATTACTGATGTAGCTGAAAATGTTTTTTTTTTTCAAAATTTCAATTTTTTGTATGAAGATCTTTCATGCGGCGCATCCCCTACCTGAAAGAATCCCGAAGATCTTCATAAAAAAAGTTGATTTTTGAAAAAAAAAAAAACGTTTTCAGCTACAACATCAGTAACATCGTACAACATCGGCTCCGTGGTAAGCGTTCAAAAAGAAGAAGATGGTTTGAAAGTCAGTTATGTAAATACGAATGATAAAGTGAGCGCACTAATATTAAAAAAAAAAATAAAAGCGGAAAATGTGAAAATATTTAATGAAATACGATTCGTTTAAATAAAAGTATAAATCTCTTTAAATTCGCATAAGTTGCATTTAAAGATACATTGTGAATGTTTTCATACTTGTAATACGTTAAATAACGGAACAAATAATGTGTTTTGACTAATTATCGGAGCACACTGCGATTTTTGAAGTGAACACTTTTTTAGCACCGTTGTGATTTGAAACTCGATGAAACGAAAAATAGAGACACTAAAAAGACACAAACATATTCATCTGTAGGATTTAGCCTGCAAGAAAGTGGGATAGTATAATAGGTCTCGTCTTTTCGCTGTGCTTCGTAGCCTATCGGTCTCCTCTTTGTGCGGTGGTTCCTACCCACTCTTGTCTACTTCAGTTTTCTAAAGGTTTCACTTCTACCGCTGTGTTTTTTTTCTATCGAGGGAATTTAATATAATTACCGTTTCGGTTCTAGAAAAGTGTAGATATTATCTTCAAAAATATCATATATTTTTTTGGGAACTTAAAAATTTTAAGTGTTTAAGAGAAATATGTAATAAATCGGTGGAAATTCGGAATGCCTGGGCTTAAGTCTTCTTCAGGTGGCTCCGACTTTTTCTATCAATCACTACAATGTGCTACATCGTTACTGTTAAAAAACACATTTTATCAGCTGCAATTCGACTAGCATGTCCAAACGCATATGGCTTGGTCGAGGGGTAAGCCTCATGACTCGCAATCCGAAGGTCGTGGGATCAAATCCCGGCGTTAATTTTATTTGATTAGTTTGTGTTAATTTTTATCGAAAAGTATGTACATAATTTGTTACATCATTCAAATGTTGGGAAAAAAAAGAAATCCACCATCCTGTAAATTCCATTAGACGAAAAATTTTCCCGTTTCGGGACTCTCCAATCCGCCAGATATGACGGGAAATCCGACACTGCTAGCTGTACGCTAGCGCTTGCCTCAAGATGGCCGCCTACCAACAGCTGATTTCGTTACTCAGAATTAGTTCTCGCGTGATTCTTGCTACTGGCCAGCAACCTGCGACTTCAAATTTTCTACAAAATGTCGTCAGAATGGGCGGGAGAAACAAAAACTGTAGCTTTAAAAAATAAGTTAACTTTTAAATCTTGATCATTTTTTTTCTATTTAAATACCTTTGATTCTGATGGACGGTTTACATTGATAAAAAATTCCTTATTGAAGAATTAAGAAAATCTCTATACAAAATGCTAAAGTGACGTGTTTTCCCGGGCCCAAATGACGTCACACACACACCCCGCCTCTTGCCGCTCGGATTCCGATCGTTTTGGCGGGTTTAATAAAATTTAAACGTTGACAATAATTTATTATGAAAACGAATATAAAAAATTACAAATATTTAAGTTTGAATGTGAACAGTAATAAAAAATAAAATTAAAATAGACTCAACTTCTTTATTGGGAGTGCCATAGTCTCACTGGCTCTAGGCGGGAGAAGCTGGGATTCTTGTGAGATACTACTAAAAGAAAACAATAAAAAACGAAACAAAACAAAAGTGCTAGGAAATTTTCTTAGATTTACAAAAAAAATAAATTATATACCTGGTGAAAAGTGAAAGAGATCGTTTCTTTCGGAATCCAACTGGACCTCGAGCTACGCCACGAGCTTGCGAGCAGCACGATGAGTTTTTCTGTTCAGAAAAGTGCCTGTGTGAGCTAACCTCGTTAAATACATTTACTTCCAACCTTGATCTTATCCCTGTGTATCACCATAATGTACATGTACAACTAAACAATAATAAAACTGGATTAATCGACACCTTAATTTCTGTCGTTTGGGCTGTAGGAACCTGCTTTTGCAGAAATACGTATGAAATGCGTATTTATACGTTCTTTTGGTAGTAATATAGTAACAATTCAACTACTACGTTCCCTATTCTACAAATTTTCCACTAAAATAGATTCTTAAAATCTGTCTCAAAAGCCTAGTTTATTGATAATTCATAAACAGCTTTTTTAATGAAGACAGTAATAACAGAAATCGGGTTATATTTATTATAAACAAAGGGTTTTCGGAAACCTTTGGAAATCCCCTAGATGACAGTTATACTGAATCTCTGTCAGTGGATGTTTGCTGGGGCGGGAAACCACTTCTCGTTGAAGTTCAATCTGTTAGCGGATTAAATGACCGCCGTGATTAAGGGGTACGTATTTATTTAGTCAAAGCTCTCAAGGCTTTGACTAAATAATCTCTATCTTAATTCTCTGATATAAATAAATTATTATTTGACAATGTACATTAAATAAAATAAATAAAATACAACTGGAGACGAAGATTGTTAGGCTCGTATTTATTATTACCACGCGTACTTAAATTAATGTCGTTGATATATTCCGCATGATATTCAATACTCGAATAAATATAACTGAATAAAATATTTATATTTTTTATTTTGACATAAAAACAACAATCAATACCCGTTATATTATTTTACTAGACGCGTAAAAAAAAATTAACAAAAACTATCACTGATCATTGATCAATAATAACAAACAAACAAAAAAAAAGGATTAGTTGCCCGAGTAACACCGCGTACAGAAAACCAACCCATTTGCACGCTGAAACGCATCACCATTCAGCGCAAATAAGAGGACTAATCAAAACGTTAGTGACCCAAGCGACCAGAATATTTATATAGCAGAATACAACTAGTGCTTGTTAATGGATACAAATCTTCTGGTGTACCTCAGGAGTCAAATCTTGGCCCCCTATTTTTTCTAATATTCATAAATGACCTTGGTTCAAAATTAAACTATGATTAAGCTTTTTTCGCCTATGATCCTTAATTTTTTCGTAAAATCAGAATGTTTCGGATCACCAACTACTTGAAAATGACTTCATTAAACATTAGTGGTATTCTGTAAATGATATGCACTTAAATATTAAAAAATGTTATGTTTACTTAAATTTAACTCGAAACAGAATTACGAAGGATTTTACTGTATTGTTAAAAATAATTTTCTTAAAAAGGATTTTCCATAAGCTATCTACGAATCACGTTTGATTCTAAATTCACATTTGATGTTTATATTAACGACATCGAAGAAATCATTTAAAATATGCAGATTATTATGTACACTATTCAAAGACACTGAATCAATTCCAACCCTTTACAATGCCTTTAATTAGAAGTAATCTTGAATATTGAAGCACTATTTAAAATCCCATTACTGAATATATGAAAAATAGCTAAGAATTTTATCTTTCAAAATTTTAGTATTGGGTAGGACACGATATCATGATGAGTTTGTATGAGGTACTCAAATACGGTGGGACATTAACTATGTCTGAAGAGTCAACAATTTCCAAAGAACAATGTTCCCGTGTTATGTTCCTCACACCGTTCTCCCCATCCCCCAAAATTATCCGTCCCACTACCCCCAACTAAAAAAATGTAATCATAAATTTTAAGTTAGTTTTAATTTTGCTAGTGAATGACACGGTTGTGTCGAAACCGGTAGAAGATAAATGAAAAATGTAAGTAACAAATGTACGTGGAAAATAAAAGGATGAAAATAGATTGAGTGCTGAAGAAATGAAATTACTGAGGCATGTGCGTGGTAAAACCATGAACGATCGTATGAGAAATATGGAGATCCACCAAGAATGCAAGGCTGATATAAGCGCTATAAGTAAGAAAGGAACGCTCAGATGTTTGAGAACGAATGAACGAAGAAAGGAGTGTAAGAAGAAATATGTGAATGGTAGAAAAAGTCAAGGACTCTAAAGGAAGACATGGCACGATCGGAGTCAGAACAATATCGGTCCTTACATATGAAATTGGCGTTTTGTATGGGAGGAACATAAAGTCGATTTTTTTTAATATAATGTATTTATTTAATCAAAGTATGTACCATTGCTATCTATGCACTTTTGCCATCTCATAGGTAGTTCATCGATCCTTTTACTAAAAAAACCATTCGGACGGGAATCAATAAAATCTTTGAAGGCGGATTGGACTGCCCCATCGGAGTTGAATTTTTTCCCTTGCAAGAAGTTATCCAAATTTCGAAAAAAATGGTAATCTGTTGGGGCAAGGTCCGGAGAGTACGGTGGATGTCTTAGACATTCCAATTGAAGCTCCTCTAATTTGGTAGCCATCTGTTGTGCAGTGTGTGGTCTAGCGGTCAACGCGCGTTCGTTGATTTGCTTCACTCAATTCGTGAGGTACCCACCTTTCAAGCTTTTTCGCCTTCCCAATTTGCTTCAAGTGGATTAAAACAGTTTTATCACTAACACCGCAGCCTGCAACTAACTCGGACGTGGTTTGCGATGGATCCGCTTCCACAACAGCCTTCAGTTCTTCATTATCAACTTTGGTCTCCCGCCGTTTACGGGGCTTGTTCTGCAGGTCGAAATTTCCAGAACGAAAACATTGGAACCAAAAACGCACTGTGTTTTCTTTTGCGGCACCGTCGACATAGACATCATTAATCCTTTGAGCCGTTTCTGCAACACTGGGGCCACGGTGGAACTCGTACTCGTAAATAACGCGATATTTCAAGTTTTCCATTATGTAAACTAAGTGACGCAAAGAAAAAAAACAATTAAGGAAAAAACAAATGAATTATAATTTTTGAAACAAAAATACATGAGAAAATAGCTGTATAAATTTGAATTTGAAATTCCTAACCAAAGAGAAGATATTTGAGATCAAAGTTACCAGTACGGCAAAACTCCAATTTCATATGTAAGGACCTAATATAAGAGATTGTATGAGATGTGAAAGACGCAAGGACTGTGTGCCAAGACCGAGATATTTGGCGGTCCGTCCTCTCTGCCTTAACCTCTGGAACGGCGTGATAGTTAGTTAATTAGTTAGTTAAAAATTTAAATACGATATTACAATTTCAAATAAAGAATTATTATTTTTAAAATAAAATAATGTTGGTACCTACTGTCTAATATTGATTTATTCTTACTAAAAGAATGTTTACCAAATCGTGATTGTCGCAGACAAATTGGCCAAATTTAATGATAGTAAAAAAGGAGGTTTTCCAATTTTTTTTAAAACTATTCTGATGATAAAATAAAAAATGTATTTTGACATGTTGCCTGATAAAGTAATCAAATAGTTCTCCACTTTCACAAAATACCATCACACAATATTTTTGATTTCCACAAAGCATAAAAAAAAGTTCAGTCCTCCGTCAAACCGAGATATGGACGGGCTCCAATCAAAATTCTGCATCCAAAATCATTGGCCCTTAAAAAACATATTTCGAATATTATCGGAATTTTCCGTGTGAAATTCTGTCAATCATTCTGTTTGTATTTTCGTATCCAATAAACAATCTTGACGCTGAATGGAATTCTGCCTGGAATTTAAGGTCTAATAAATTGACAGAGAATCTATTTTTCGATGAGTTTAATGTGATTCACATAAAGGGAATTCAATATCGCTGAAACTGAATTATGGATAAGTTAATAACAAAAGAAAGAATAATTGTGATAGATGTTTTAAAATCGTTACCTATACAATATTCTTTTCCAATACATATAGCTTAGTTGAAAATATCTTCATCGCTTTTTTATTACAAATACTCGCAAAAACACAATATTTCTTTCATATACTGGATTACAACTTGGACGGCGGTTATGAGTACCGCCGCCCCGGGAACCATATATTGGATAACCGACACCTCTGCCAAACAACCCCAAGTGGTTTGCTACGTTTGGTGACTTAGCAGGGGTGCCCGCGTTCATAAGTAGAGGTTTGTCCGTGTCTTGGCGGCCGAAGCACCTGCACACCAGCTGCATGGCAGGCCTGATCAGGAGAGAATAGTTGAGGGAGTCCTTTTGCCTTCTCCAGCAGTGCTCTCCAGGAACATCACGTTGCACCACAGTGGGAGGGATAGATTCATACGTCCGTTACTCCTGGACAAACTGACCTTAATTTCCTACCTTCCCCTCATACCCTTTTCCTTCCCAGAACATCCTCTCCTTCCTTTCCTAAAAAGACCCTCCACACAGCACCCCCCCAAAGATGATATAGGCTCTGACGGGAATTGTTTTCCTCAGGGTCTCCTGTGTGGAGCTAATGTAAAAAAAAATCACTCCCACGTCATTTTTGGAGGTGCTGTATAGGTAAAAATGAATTACCTCTGCCGTACCACACCATGTAGTTAGCTACGTTTGGTGACCGGGTTCATGGGATCTTGGCGGTGGATGCGTCTGCCACCAACTGCGTAGCAATCTGGAGAGACTGGTTGAGGGAGACCTTTTGACCTCTCCAGATGGACCCTCTCGGTACATTGCCTCGCAACGCAGTAGTGGGGAATGTAGGGATGGATTCATTCGTCCGTCACTCCTAGACACACTGACCCTCAGATTTCTAAGCACTTCTCTTTCCTTTCCATAAAAACCCTCCACACAGCATCCCCAAAGAATATGCATTCCTTGAAGAGAATTATTTTTCTCTGGGTTACCTGGGTGGAGCTAAGGTAAAAATAAATTATTTGATTTGTCGTCGTTTTGTGCAAACGAGTGAGAATAAAATTTGATAATTGAAATTAGATGTACGATTATGTATTTTCCGTTCAAATTTCGTAGACATCTTAAAATGAAGGAAAAAATAATGATTTAAAAATCTGGAATTTTAAATCGTTTAGGATAACGAATTACTTAAATTAATCTGTGGAGTAATCCTAAGACTTCCTAAGTTTTAATTTTAATTATCAGTTTGTGAACAATTCCAAGGGAATCTGACTAGTTTCGTAGGCTTCTCCAACTAATCATGGCATATCTGAAGCAATCACCAGGGAAGTAAGTATCTACCAGTCGAGAATAACGTGAAAAATATTCACCGTTTTAATTAAATTTATTTAGTGCCCAAAAGACCGTACATTTATTTTCAAAATTAATTTCATAATTCGTCGGTTTTCTAACTAATCTCACCGCTCTGTCACGCAGGAAGTTAAATTAAATTAAATCACTACATAGTGACTTTATTAGTGTAAACATAATTTCCCGAAAGGTAGTACTGCAGTACTGCTGCCAGGTGATTTAAGGTGTGGAACTTCTGACAGTGAATATTTTAATAGGCACCTAAAACTCAATTAAAAGCAACAATAAATTATAATACGAGCTTTGTTAAGCGCCCTTTGGGTGATTAAAGCACTAAATGGCGCTAAATTAAATTTTCCAGAAATAATAAAAACATGCTTGTTGACAGAAATTTTTTGTTTTGTTTTGTGACGCCTCACAAAAATTAATAGAGAGATTTGCAAAATATTACTCCGTACAAAATTGGTTCGGACTATCTATCGCATGGTTTACCGCTGAAGCGCCACAAGCATGTTTTGTACGAACTACTCGTATTTCGTAACTCTGAAAGTTCGATAGTCGCTGAATTCATAACGCACGTATGAGATTCATTTCGGACTAGCTCTAGGGAAATGTTACCTAATACGGACGGGGGGATTTTTTAGTACGGAATTTAGAACACTTTTTAATCCCCTAAAATACAAGGTAATCGAAAAATATGGACAACATGTAAAAAAACTATTGGAGGTAAAATGTGCGGAAAAAGATTTTTTTTCGTACCTTAGTATGTTTCGATGTGTGCACAGTTCGTTATTTTAAATGTTGTCCATATTTTTCGATGACCCTGTATATAATGCCTTTTTTAGAATAAACTGAATGCATTTTCCGAAAAAAAAGGGTAATTGGCATACAAAATTCCATCGATAGGAAAAAAATCGCAAAGTTTGCTCCGAAAACACTTTTGGATTAACGAACTTTATAGTAACTATAAAGTTCGTTAATCCAAAAGTGTTAACTGTTATCCATAACTGTTATGAATATATGGTTGTTTCCTTGTGCTGCTTAGAACATTTGAAGATGGTTTGAAAGGGAGATAATATGACATGAATGTTAAAGGGTGCGCCATAACCTAAAAAAAACTAGTATCTTCAATAGGCTAAAGCGAAATTTTTTAATGAAGCATAACAATTTAAAATAGAGTAAACGTCTCTCAAAAAAAAATCTTGAACATCTACCACGGAGCCTTAAAGTGTGGCCAAATTATAATACAAGATTGTTTTGTTATCCTCTAATTATTTTTTATTGGAATTCCCCGTACAAATACTATTTAGGGAAAACCGCCGCTGGTATTTTCTATATTTGTCTAGTTCTGATAGATTCGAAAAATCTCACAAAACTTGTTAGGATAGTTGGGACCACACATACGATGCTAATGGTCTGAACTTGGCAATTCAGACTAATTCTCCTTTTGGGCGAAGAAATTATTTGTGGCAGGCTTATCTTCACCTCTATTTAATGACCTTCCAGAACATATCAAGTCAGTCATTTATGACTTGATATGTTAAATTATTTATATTAACCGAGGATTGCCAACTTTTTTTTCTTCTAAATTAATAATAATATAATTTTTCTCTTCATCTTCATCCTTTTAAAATTAATCATCACACATCATAATCACTCTTGACACTCTACAACCCCTGGTGGGTCTTGGCCTTCTCAAGAGTCTTCCTCCACTCATCTCGATTTTGTGCCAGCTCTCTCCAGTTTAGAAGCTCCAAGGTAGATATATCTTTGAGGACGTTGTTGCTCCATCTTAATCTTGGTCTTCCCAGGCTCCTTCGACCTATCGGTCTTGAGTTCAGCAGGGACTTTGGTGCTTGATGCTCGGTCATTCTCTCTACAGGGTATCCGGGGGTAAAGTGCATTAACTTCGGGAGGTGATTGATTCTACATGATGGTAGGAGTAAAAAAGATTAACAACCAAATTCCAACATTTTTTTCCCATACAAAAAGACGTGCCTACTAAAAATCCTTAGTGTGAGGTATGATCTTACTTGCTGAGAGCCTGCCGGGCGCCTGACTCGATTGTGACTGGCCCGTATCATAACAGCGAAAAATAATAAATCTGGCCGCACAAGCTGGACTAATTTTATCTTTTTACCTCAAAACTACCCCTAAAAGTTGGAATTTCGAAAAAAGTTATAAATCTTTTTTACTTGTACTATCATGTAGAATCACCTCCCGAAGTTAATGCACTTTACCCCCGGACACCCTGTATATGACCCAGCCACCCCAGTTTTCCCAGTTTTATAAATTTTGTGACGTTTACATCCCTAAACAGAGTATATAGCTCATTGTTGTAACGTCTGCGCCAAAATTCAATAACATAATTAATCATTTAAAATCATGTATCGACACATAGTCAGTATAGTCACCCTATGTGTGTACATTGTTTACTCCAATATAATGTTTTAGTTTCCTTGAACTTGTAACAATATTGTTCTCTCAATATTTTATTTTGTGTTATTTTTATTATGATATAAAATTATTAACCTCAACATAGGCTTGTCCTAGCGAGGTTAAAAATTCAAATGTAAACAATAATGCCATATTAAGAAAAAATAAACAAATAATATAATTACACATCATTCCGATGTAGTGAATTGACTTTGAAAATCATCGGGTTTAAGTTAATTAAATTCATTATTGCATCTAGTTTGTGGAGCTCAACTTGTGTCACCAGTAATTTATAACAACATCACAAAAACAATTTAATTTTAAAATGAACAAACCGATCATATAATTTTTTTAAATGTGGTATAAACCCTTGAAATTGAAAAAAAAAACGATTTTCAAGAAATGAAAAGTAAAAATATCTACAAATTATTTTTGCACCATTTTAAAAAAGTAGCGTGGTTCCAAGTCATTTCGTCATGAAAAAATCTTGTAAAACAAGTTTTCCAGTCTTAACTGCTCGTTTGTTCAGAAATAAAGCAATATTGACAACATTATGTTACAATCCTCACTTAAATACGCAAAAGATATTATTTGTTATTCCACTAAAGAAAGTTAAGTACCAAAGTTAAGTAAAAATTACCTACGAAAACATCGACGAGGGTTCTTTGTTGTTATTGTCGATAATCTCACGTGGATATGAACTTACACAGACATTATTTTTACAATAATTGGTTCACTTCTATCTTTAACGTTATTATTTATTTACTTGACTTTTTTCTTTCTGTTGTTTTACCATTTTGTATCTATTAAGTGTAACTACTTTTGTTTTAGTTTGATGCTCTATAATTTGATAACTTGTTCAACCCAATTGGGACGTTAATAATTTATGAATAAAGGAGCGATAGGAGCATTCGCTTGTATTACGAATCATTTTCTGGGATGTTTTTAACGATATGATATTCGTACAATAATAATTTGAATAGTTATTATAGATCTAACTAAATAATTTACAACTTAACGGAAAACAAACATAAAATAGGTAGTCACAAAAATAATGTTTTGAAAGACAAACTTCTTTCAGGAATCAACATGGTTCATCGATACAGCATACCATTAAACGCTTACAAACAAACATTAAAAAAATTTGATAAAGCTGCCACCTGGATTGTTCTGCTAACGGTTAGGGGTCAAGAAATATGGGTAGAAAAAAGTATTAAAATTAGTATTTTTATTTACTTTAACCCCGCACAAGTGGGACTGAGGAAAATAATTTTCCTGCCATCTTTGAGGATGTTGTATTGAGGGTCTTTCATGAAAAATAGCAGGCGTGAAAATGGATCTTGAAGTGATGTCTACCTGACCATTGCAGTAGGAGTAAGGAAACACTTGGACTGCAAAACCAATTTACAGCCGAGTTGTTGAACTATGCACAGATGCCGAAGGGATCAATGACGCTAGTTTCTCGAAGCTTCAATACCGGTAGAACGAGGTCGGAATTCCCACCTCACGACTATTATCTAAGGATTGCAGTTAGTTTATTAAGACAGTTCAATAAAAATACAACATTACTAGGAATTATTTTTGGTCTGTTAAATTTTGCAGTATTATGGAATTCTTCTAACTAACTAACAAACCATCACGCTGTTTCCCCCCAGGGGTAGGCAGAGAGGACGGACCGCCAAACAACTCAATCTGGCACATACTCCTTGCGTCGTTCATATTCATACATCGTCTCATACATGCTCTTATATTCTTACTCTTGACATGGCCCGACTCAAGTATCTGCTTCACTTGGTTGCGCCATGTCTTTCTCGGGCATCCCCGACTTCTTCTATCATACACATTTGCGTCATATATTCTCCATACACTCCTTTCCTCGTTTATTCGCTCTACATGCCCAAACCATCGGAGCGTTTCTTTCTTAATCTTACTCATTACACTTACATCGCGGATTTGCGGATCTCCACGTTTCTCACATGATCTTACATGGTTTTACCACCCGTACGCGTCAGGTATCTAATTTTTACAGCATTCAGTCTACTTTCATCCTTCCACTGCCAGTTCCATGTCTCACTGCCATACACCAGGGTAGGTACCATCAGGTTCTTTGGACAGTTTTTTGTTGGTGCCAACTACGTTCAGTCCTCCATTAATAGAGTTACCTGCATTCGCCCTTCTTTCAATATCTCTATCAGCCTTCCCATCTCTCGTAAACATACTTCCCAAATAAACAAACTCATCCACCTACTCCAAGTATTCATCATTAACAACTATGTATGTTGCACACAGTTTTCGTACTCTCACTTTCAAATACCATGACTTTAGTCTTCAAACTTCTACCAGTAATGAAAAAAAGTTTTTAAAGTAAATCATAACAGACCTCAAAATACGAAAAAAAAATTACAATAAGCATTGTTCCTCTTTTGACATTAGGCTCAGCCATCTTTGTTACTGCTGGCAGTTTTGTGAAAGGTCACCATAAAGGCCAGAGGCATCCTGAGGGTTGAGATTAAAAATTCATCCACGGCTACTTAATTTCCTCGCATCATAAATAATTATTATAAAACATGCAGCACGCGACCAACAAAACACAGCAGATAATACATTCATGAGATTGAAATGAAGGCTGTGTCCGGAAGTGGGCGTCGCATCGCGTTGGAGGGTGCTATTTTCTCCCAGTCTATTCGCGGTTTGCATCTGGGTGAATAATGTCACAGGATATTGCGGACACAATATCACATTACTCTTTCAGTCGGCGCTGAAAACAGAAAATTCTCGTGACGTAAACAACGCATTATTTCAAAGCAGTTAAGTCGCTGTATACTTTAAAGCATGAGCCCAGATGGCATACAATTAACTCTTCAAAATTCGGGCGTATTTTATCAGACGGAAAACATATTTCCGTTGTGCAATTAAATCCAAATAAATGGAAAAATTACGAACGTATCCGAAAACTAAAAATTCTTTTTAAAGGTGATTAAATACGCTTTTAAATTTTATTATTAGAAAAACCGATGTAATTTTTGAAATATAAAAATTTTGAATGCAAACTTTAAAATGTTTTAAAAATGGCTTGCTTTAAATTTTTCTTACTAAAATTAGTGATAATGAAAAAAAAACACTTAAATATTTAATTAAACAAATCTATATGAAAATCAAAATATGTTTGTTTCTGGGTTTGTATGTTCGTATGTCCCCTATGCGTTGCTAAACCATTCATCCGATTGCGATGAAACTTTGAGGATTTGATGTGTGCATGCCCGTGATGGTTTCTGTATACAATATTGAGCTCTGGCATCACGAAATTATGCATTGCTAAACCGTTCATCCGATTGCGATGAAACTTTCGTGAGTTGTTTTGTTTTGAGCACGTCAACGAAGGTTTCTATATATATATATATATATATACTGCTGAGCTCTGGCATTATGTCATTTGTGTTAAAAATTGCAATAGGTGGCATGCGACCTGTTTGAAAACTAAATGTACTGGGAATGTATGGAATGCTTATTGAATGTATGGAATACGGGAGGGGGGAGGGAAGAACCCGGAAGCCGCGGGTAAAAGCTAGTAAATTATAAATGTTATCGTAATCCCACTTTTTTGTCGTTTCATATAAAAATAATTAATATAAAATTCACAAGGCTTTACACTTTTTTTTCAAATTGCGGTCGGAAACTTTAATTTCTGAAAAGGTGAATTTTAATTATTTTATGGTTAACTTTTAAATTTAAATATTAGGTCCTTACATATGAAATTGGCGTTTTGTATGGGAGGAACATAAAGTAGTTTTTTTTTTAATTTAATATATTTATTTATTATTAGAGTCCTCTTATTGCTGATATATTTATGAATGATTTGGAAAAAACTGTTTTTAATTCAAAATCACCTCTTTTAAACAATGTTTTACTATGGAAGAGATATGTGGATGATATCTTCGTCATTTGGACAGGATCTGAACGTCAACTCAACAACTTTCTTAACCTTTTAAATTCCTTTCATAACCAAATAAAATTTACGATAGAAATAGGCAATGAAAAATTAAACTTTTTGGATTTAACTTTATCTATTATAAATAATAAAATCTATTTTAGTATATATCGCAAGCCAAGTTACACTGACATAGTAATTCATAGGACCTCCAACCACCCTGTCTCACAAAAACACTCCACCTTCCATTCCATGATACACCGCTTAGTAAATGTCCCAATGTCTAATAATAATTTCCTTTCTGAACTTTCAATAATAAAACAAATTGCTATAAATAACGGATATGAACCAAAATTAATTGATAACATCCTAAATAAAAAACTTATCAAAATTTCAAAAAATAAATATCTATACAATTCTAATAATATTAATGATAAAGAATGGCGTAAAATTTTGTATATTAATAATTTTTCAGTTCAATGTTGCAAATATCTTCCTTCTAATATTAAACCAGCGTTTTATACAAGAAATAATATCGGTAATTTTTTGAGAAATACTAAAGATAAAGACCATAAATTGACTAATTCCGGAATATATAAACTCAAATGCAATGATTGTCCCTCATTTTATATTGGAAAAACCACTCGTAATTTTGAAATCAGAATCAAAGAAAATTTAAGGTGTCTTAATAATAATAATTTTTCTGAGTTTGCTAACCATATAATTGAAAATAACCATAGTTTTGAAAAAATACAGGAATAAATATTCTTCATATTAATCATAAAGGAAAACGTTTAGATAACTTAGAAGCCTTGGAAATTAAAAAATCCCTTAAAAATAATGAATCTATTATCAACAAACAAAAAATATTGTCATATAGCCCAATCATGGATTTGTTCCCCTACCCACCCACTCTACACTAATACCTACTTACCCAATCTACATTATTATCTAGCAACAGCTCCACCCCTATCATAATAAAACATTGTTCGAAACTGTCAAATTAGTATAAGCTTTCCCTGACGAAGGAACGTTTGTTCCGAAACCGGTCGGATTTGCGCATCAAATAAGTGGTTTATACAAAGTTAAATTATTTCATTTTTTTTTATATATTTATTTAATCAAAGTATGTACCATTGCTATCTATGCACTTTTGCCATCTCATAGGTAGTTCATCGATCCCTTTACTAAAAAAACCATTCGGACGGGAATCAATAAAATCTTTGGAGGTGGTTTGGACTGCCCGATCGGAGTTGATTTTTTTCCTTTGCAAGAAGTTATCCAAATTTTGAAAAAAAAATTGTAATCTGTTGGGGTCAAAACGCCAATTTCATATGTAAGGACCTAATATATAGCATGTTGTTTTTTTTCTTTCCAATACCGTTTAGATCATGTATCTCACTATGATAGTAAGGAAGACACGACGATTTCTGAGACCTTTGTGAGCTGGGACAAACATGGTCTCCTGTGATTATAAGGGTTAAATTGTATTCAAAGTCTTTGTTTCAATTCAAATTTAAATGATTTTGACAAAAAACCAGACGTTCGTGGAATCTGTGATCTTTATTAAAATATATGTAAAACGTTGAAAACAGCCTTCTTACCCGTATTTGTAAAATTAAATATTGAAAACAATTCATTTTTCATTAAAGTTTGTTTTATTTTCTACGTAGGTACAATACAATAAAAAAACCGGTCACGGTCGTTGAAGTTTGAAAAAATGTTAAAATAATGTACTAGAAGATATACAAAATACTAATATTTTCATAAAATCACATTGTTTTTGCAAAAAATCTCTGAAAATATTATTGCACGAAAGGAAAATGAAAAAAATTATTGTGGTTCACCAAACAAAACCAGATTTAATTTATAATAGAGCGTATAAAATAAATTAAGCTTTACCAACCGCAAATATGTAAATTTCAATTTCCCTTTATTTCATAAAGCCTTGTAAAATCTAAGGAGAAATCTTAATTACTCATGAGGTAATTAGTTTTAATTGTTTTCTTATTAGTTAAGCCTCCTAGAGAAAATATTTAAAACATTAATGGTTCTCTTAAATAAAATCTGTCGTAGGTTAAACTATTTATGCGTAATGCGTTTTCAATTTGGGAGACGGGTATGGATACCACCACCATTTATTGGATAACCAACACCTCTGCCATCGATTACTCAAAGTGGTTTGATGCGTTTGGTGACTTGGCAGGGGAGCCCGGTTTCATAAGGTGAGTTTGTGAGTGGGCTGGTTAGACAAATCTCTGTTCATGAGGTTCGTCCCACTAGCTGCCAGATGGCAGGCCAGATCGGGAGATAAGAGTGGGGAGGCTACGATGCACCGCACAAAGAGGTGACCGATTTGTCTATCATAGGCTAAATCCTACGGATGTATGTTGTTGTCTCTTTTTATTGTCGCTTTTTCGTTTCATCGAGTTTCAAATTACAACGAGACGAAAGGAGTTTTCACTTCAGTAAATAAAATTAATATTATGTTGCACAATATTTTTGTAAACAATATTGTAACGCAAATCACTAAAAATTCCGTTACCTTAATAGGTAACGGAATTTTTAGTGATTTATAAACACAATAAACACGTGCGACATTGTACTCAGTGTTGGCATAAAAATGAAATTGTTCATTTTTTTTTTTTATATGAATACCGCACAAACTGCTCCCGTCTGGAGCCAGTGGGACTATGGCATCCCCATTTGGGGTATGTTGTGAGGCTGAAGGTAGTGGGGAGAGGAAGGAGATAGCGAAGAGGAAGGGGGGGAAGTACCTGGCTATTCAGATCTGGTTACCAAACACGGCTAACGCCATTTCAAGCAACGTTTCAATTCTGAATGGTGGTCTTACACCAGGGCGATACTGAGAGTATCTTCCACTCTGGAACGTGCCGCAAATATACTATATATTATATGAAATGAATAAATTGTGAAATAACACAATTAATCAAATAAAATTTATTTGCCACGCCGGGATTCGATCCCGCGACCTTCGGAGTACTAGTCAAGAGCCTCACCGCTGGACTACACTATTAATATATTAATAGTACCCCAAATTTGTTGCCCAAATCATGTATGGTATGGCTAGGTATCGCTGCCCCGGGAACCGTCTATTGGATAACCAACTCCCCTGCCATATGTCACCCCAAGTGGTTCGCTAAGTTTGGGTCCTTTTTTTACATCAGCCCCACACAGGAGTCCCTGAGGAACAATAATTTCCTAAGGGTCCATGACATCTTTGGAGATGCCGTGGGTAGAGAGCTTAGGAAAGGGAGAAGACTTAGCGGAGGTGCCTGTGTTCATGGGGTGAAGTTTGTCGGTTAGGTCTTGGCGGCGCGACGGATGTTTTTGCCTACCTACCTGCCACACTGTGTAGCGGGCTGGATTGGGAGAGACTGGTTGAGGGAGACATTTAGACCTCTTCAGCTGGACTGTCTCGACCCATTGCCTCGCACAGGGCAGGCAGGGGAGGAATGGATTCATATCTCAGTTAGTCCTGGACTCATTTACCCCAGATTCATATGACCACCATACCTTTTTCCTTCCAAGAACTTTATCTCATTCCTTTCTATAAAAAAACACTACAAAGCATCCCCAAATATGGCAAAGGCCCTGAGGAACTTTTTCCTTAGCTAGTAAAAAAAACGCCATAAAAGTACTCGCAGTAGAAGTGAAACCTTGAGAAATCTGAAGTAGATAAGGATGAAGAGCCTATGAAACACCGCACAAAAAGGAGACCGATTATTCTATCTCACTCTCTCGCAGGCTAAATCCCAAAGATGTATGTGTTTGTCTCTTTTTAGCGTGGCTTTTTCGTTTAATCGAGTTTGAAATCACAATGGTGCTAAAGAAGTTTCACTTTTAAAATAATACAATTGTGCATTTCACATAGGTAGAAGTGAAACCTTCATAAAACTAAAGTAGACAAGAGTGAGGAGACCGCACTAAGAGGGGACCAAGTATACCATCTCATTATCTCGCAGATTAAATCCTGAATGTATGTATTTGTCTCTTTTTGTTGTTACTATTTTTCATTTCATCGAGTTTAAAATCATAACAGTGCTAAAGAAGTTTCACTTTAAAAAAAAAGAAACAAATTGATTGATGTTTACCACCCATATAGCGGCTTTCAAACCGTTTCTTCTCTTTATTACTCCAAGCTATAAATAATTATTACCTACTTATTGTATGAATTAGGAACAACGAACACGTAGATGTGATGATAATATTATTATAAGCATGTATCTAGCCAAGTTCAGAACCAAATCTAGTCCTAAGTTTTGCCTAACAGCCTCCATCAGCGCTATACATCACGCGGCGCCTGTTGTTCGGGTGATCAGTATATCTCTCAGTATTGATGCTACAGAATTTGCCTATACATCAGGCGCAGACCGCTTAGCCTTATCAACTGTGGTACCGGATGACAAGATTCCTTCTCAACACAACCACTCATTTCTCATACTTATTCCATATTGCAAGACACATAAACAAAACTTTACAGACTTGGTTTAGATAATTTGTTATGGTTAGTAGTTTTCTATACGTTTAGAAGTTGGGAAATCATTTTATTATTTATTCGCAAAAATCTTAAGTTTTAACCATTGTCGTATTTAACCGATCTTAATTATAATGTTTATTTTGAATTTCAAATAAAATTGAGGTAACATTCATGTATACGATCTTCAGTGATACTAGTAGCCAATAAACGAGACGGGTTGAAAGTTTTCAAAATCAACTTAAATAAATGAGGAAACACTGTCGCTGAGAAATTTGAAAAATTGGTATTTTACCAAACTGTTGCTGTCGTTTTTACACCCCCCCCTTCCCTAACCCCTCCTCGCCAACAAATTCTGAGCGAAGGGGACAATAGCACTTTAGGCTGAAAATTTCTTTATTTTTTCAGCGTTACAACAGTTAAAAATTCCGAATTTATTACAATGTTTCTTCTTTCATATACATAGAAAACCAAAAATTAGAAAAAGAAACGGCCATAGTATTCGAATCGTCAATCAGATAAACAAAAATTTTAACAAAACAAAAAAACGACTTAAAAAAATGCACTAAGAAGTAAAAAAATAATTTCGTATTCTTCTACAACTTCATGATCAACTTACTTTTTCTACTTCAATGTGTAGGTACGATTGTTATTTTTGGAATCGGTGTCAGTCAAGGTAGGTTTGTAACTACATACATAGTTATAGGTGAGATGTGCTTGCGTCGCACAAGCGACTTGACGAGGCGAGAGGCGAGAGCGGGGCTGCGGCGTGAGGGGAGCTGTCAAGTGAACACGCCGGGCCGGGTACCTTTGCTGACACCGACTCCAAAAATAAATATCATACCTACGTATTGATGAGTAAAAAAGTAAGTTGATTATGAAGTTGTAGAAGAATACAAAATATTTTTTTTTACTTTTTAGTGCATTTTTTTGGTCGTTTTTTTGTTTTGTTAAAATTTTTGTTAATTTTTTTGATTTTTAGTGAATCTGAAGTACACTTACCAATTTGTCTGAATATGGGTAGACCTACTAAACGTGCTGCTCATATGACACAGACATAATTTGACCACAACGACGTTAGGGTCAAATTAAGAGATTCGGCCGAGTTTCGTTAATTTGCTCCTAAGAATTGAAGAATTCCGTTACTTTGTCATGGATTCGATAATCAGAACCTAACCAAACTCTCATCAAACTACCCGTGAAGTACATCCTTTCCAATAAAAAAAGAATCATCGAAATCGGTTGGCGTGATATTGAGTTATTCGTCCATTAGTCGCGCAGATACTTAATTCAAATTTAAGACTTATATGATTTTCTCATGGATGCGATTGTCGAAACAGGACCAAATTAAAATGAAAGTATACGGGAAGCACCAGCTTTCAAATAAAAAGAGAATCATTAATATCGGTTCACCCAGTCGAAAGTTCTGAGGTAACAAACATAATTTTTTTTTTGTTTTAAATACAGTCGAATTGAGAGCCTCCTACTTTTTGAAGTCGTTTAAAAATCGGAGACACCGTCATACGATGAGTTCGTAACGTTTTTGCATGAACAAGCCAAAATACTACATGGAACTTCAATATTACCAGAATGGAAGTCACAACAGCACGTGAAGAAAAATTTACATGAAGAACAATATTGCCACGCATTTATTAGTTTTTAGTTAAAAACACTACTAACGCGCGTTATGTAATTTATTGGTTGTAATTTATTCGTTTTTAAACGCCCAATATTTTTAAAAGTATCTCCTGAAAGTAGGCTTAAAATAACTCAAAAGCATAACTTCTGTCGAAATTGTCTAAGTACAATGGACTCTGTCGATACACGTAAATCGGAAAATCGGTGCAGATATTGTAATCAAAACTATAACAACTCTTTATTGCATTTTGACGACACTTCATCCAATTTTTCTTTGAGCGAGATTAAAATCAGACAGATAATTTAAAATTACGTACTTTCAATAATGGATATGCCTACTTTTTTTCTCCAAATAAAATATATTTATGATACCGCATCTATTAGTATTCATGATTCCAGGAATAAATAACAGAAAATATGCGTTATAATCGATAGCGCATCGCAAAATGATTTTATTACAATGAAATTATGCAAAGGCCTTGTCTAACCTTTATTCACAGATTGCAATCAAACAAGCATTAAAGGCATTGGAGATATTTCTCAACGCATTAAGAGGGTATTACCAGAGAAAACCCGAAATATGTCATTTTTAAATCAAATTTTAGACGTATCGACTCTTTTTTTTCGTTATTTGTTTTTGGGATGTTATGCCGTGTTGCGCTACCTCCTTCTTTAGCCAACATTTCGGACAGCGTTGCAGTGTCCATCATCAGGGTCGGATGATGGACACTAGATGTACCGGATCTGCCGGATCTGCCCTGATGATGGACACTGCAACGCTGTCCGAAACCGATCCGCTGTCTGCATATCCGGCAGATCTGGCAGATCCGGTAGATATATCACATCTACCGGATCTGCCGGATCTGACCTGATGATGGACACTGCAACGCTGTCCGAAACGTTGGCTAAAGAAGGAGGTAGCGCAACACGGCATAACACCCCAAAAACAAATAACGAAAATACTTTTGGCCGTGATAATCTTAAAACGTATCTATATTGACTCTTTTCCACAAAAAATTATAAATGCTTTTCGAAAGATTGTTCTTTTATATAGCACTCGCATGTTTTAAATTTTGAGGAAAAATGTTTATTTTTAGTATAATGAGGTTATAACATAGGTCGTTGGCAGATTTGTTAAATTTTCTAAAAGGATTTTGTATTATACCACACCCATTTCAAATCATATAATCATACGGAAAAATAGATCAATACATTATCTAGGTATCGCGTGTTTTAGAATTTTATTTTTAGTTTAAATGTGTATTTATTTGCGTACTTACGAACTAATATATTTCAGATTTTTTTAACATTCTTATTTAACTTAGACATTACTGAAAAATGATAAATACTTAAAACAAAAAAAATAATTACAAAAAGTACATAATTTTAATAGTTTTATCATCACGCTTTTCATCATTTTTGGATGAAGGTAAAAATTAAAACAAATTTGGACTGAAATAAAACCGATATTGAGTTGTAATTTTAAAAAGCTGGTACGGAGAATAATTAATCTTTCTCATTGTAACCGCCCTGCACGATTATAAGAACATCTTTCGACGAAATGTGGATTTTCGGCCGCTGGCTGGTTAAACGCTCTGAAGAGGAACGTACGCTCGGCCCATTCCTGCTCGTTTCATGCAAATTTTAGATTTGGATTTCAGATCAAAGTACCCAACCATACTGAAAAATTATTTTTGTAATCAAAAGCTATATCAAATATCTAGTAAGGATGTGAGCTATTTTATTTATTTTTGCTTCAAATTATAAGATATAGGTCATTAAAGATTTTAATGTTTGTGGATTGTAGAGGCGATTTGAGCAATTATTTGCGAGTAAATGAAAAATAATAAAAAAATTATTTTACTATATTTATCATGTAAATATGATGAAATATAAAATAAAAAATAAAAATTTATTAAAAAAATTATTTTGAAGGGTGTAAATTAAAAATACAAATTACATATTTAGGGCGGAATAAAACAATGTTGTTAAAATATTAAAATTACTACCCAAAAATGCATTTTTAAGATTTTTTATTTTATTTATTATTGTATTTTTAAAATAAATATAGTAAAATTGTTTTTTAATGTTTTTCTTTTACTCACAAATAATTGCCTAAGTTGCCTCCAAAAAACATTAATGTTTAATGGCCTATATCTTATAATTTACAGCAAAAATAAATAAAGTAGCTCACATCTTTACTAGATATTTGTTATACCTTTTGATTACAAAAATAATTTTTCAGTATGGTTGGGTATTTTGATGTCAAATCCAAATCTAAGATTTGTACGAAAAGGGCAGAAATGGGCCGCGCATACGTTCCCCATTTTCAAGTTTGAGTCTCGTTATAATAATAAAACATCTTTCTCCATTCGACCTCTGGTCTTGGACTACATTACAACCCAATTGCCGGCATATTCTATAAATACGAATGCATTGTCTTACCTGCATGAATTGCCCCTCGCCAACGACAAATTCCACATCTCAAAGGTCGTCGATGCAATCATTGGTACTAATATTTTTGGCCAAAACCTATTACCTGTCAAGGTAAAGGGCACTCAGTCATAACCGACAATCGAGACCAGTTTAGGTTACGTTGTAGTAGGAAACGCACCTACTCGCATAAAATATGCGTCGCAATATTCATTTAATAGGAAGTGAAAATATAAAAAAACTCATTGTGAAACGCTGCGAGAAATCTCCCTTCAAGATGCGGAGAATCCATTCCACTTTTATTTCTGTGTGTAATTTCCCTGTAAAATACAATTATTTCCATTTTAAGTACATAGATAGAGTGGAAGAGACGAACAGAGGAAATTTCTGCAAACCAATCCCAGGATTGAAACAGAGAGAGAGAGAGAAGTCATTGCCGTTTATGTAAAAATCACTAGCTGAAACACTTGTGTTTTATAATGACGTAAACATTTACATGATCATTTACTAATGGAATTGCAATACGAAGAACATATATATGAAACACTTGTCCGCAGCATCCTGGAATACAGCTACATTATTTGCCCCCCTTTTGAACAAAACCATATCCTAGAAATAGAAAGAGTACAAAAAAGGTTTATGCTTTACCTGTATATGAGGGAATATACATACTACCCATTCCTGTATCCATCGTTGTTCTTAACAGGAATGCTCGATCTTAATATCTTAGAAGCCCGCCGAAAAATATTTTCGGGGAAACATTTTTTTAACTCTCCCGCAGCCAACTGGGGCCGAAGGTAGACCCCAAAATAACTATCCTTCTTATATCTACTTAAATACATGAAATATATTTTTAGTATTTTAGGTATTCCTGCGCAAAGGATCAATACGTAATATGCCATTTAAAAAAAATGTGAAAAAATCGTTGATCGCAGGAAAAAATATTTTGTCAAATATAGGTAGGTAATATTCCCTGCAAAACATAAATAACAAAAAAAAAGTATATTAAAAAAAGAAAAAGTGTTTTCTTTTTTTAATATACTTTTATACGACCCCCACGTCATGTTTGGCATCTTGGCCTGTCGAGAGTTAAGCTGATCTCTTCGCGGTACTGTACTGAATCCATCTATGTTGAACCAGATTAACCTATGTGTCCCTAACGCGTATACTCGTGGGAGATCCTACGCACTTTTTTATGCTCCGAAAGCGAGAACTTCTTCCTTTCGGAATGCGCCATTAAACAGAGCAATTCAACTGCTTAACGATTCTGCATTGAGCATCGACATTTTCAGTGTAACCTTATAGAGAGTTCAGTAACTATCTTTTGACATACGTCTCAACATAGTGAAACTGCCCCCTTGGACTTTTTTTTCTCTTAAATTTTGTAATCTTCTCTGTAATAAAACAGTTACATACCAAATGTGTAACTGTTTTATGGGGAACCTGAAAAAATAAATAAAATAAACATACTAAGTAGTGGGGAATAAATAATAAAGTAAGGAAAATTATTTGTCCCCACTACTTATTATGTTTACCAAGCCTAAAAAATATAATGCATTTAAATAAGTGATAGCAATAACGTCATTATAAAACAATTTAAAAAACCCTTACACTTCGTGCAAGGGAAACCAAAGGGATAGATTCCGAATCCCATATAATACGCTCTCAATTAGTGCCCTGCAAATTGGTTTAACCGGGAATAAATCAATAAACAACTTCAAAAATTGACATTTAAAATCATATAAATAGGTCGTCTCAATGTAGACTAACCACAGTTTGAAAATGGTCTTGTAAACCGAAACAGCTGTAACAAAAATACATACTAAAATACTTGCAAACAAACAAACGAACTAGATAATAACATTATCAAATTAAATTTTGATTAAATTCTTAAAAACATAATTACTGCAGTGCTTGTCTCAATATGTAAACAATAACCTGAAGTAGATATTGTGTTTTATTTTTAGAAACAACTTTAAAACCAAGGTCAACTTTTCGTTTTTAAAATACACCACGTTTTAAGGAAAAACAATGTATCTTCAATAAAATTCATGAATTTCGTCGGGCTAAATCTAAAATTAATTCCAAATCAAAGATTATTTTATCATAAAAAACAGCTTGACCTTTCAGATGTTAGTGATATGAATATCGTAGCACGTAGTGAATAGGCCACTTGCATCACATTTTTTTAAAATTTTTTCCGGTTTAGGCAAATATTCTAAGACATCAAAGACGGTATACAAGACGGTATACAAGCACAAGTCGAAGAAATTATATTATCACAAGGTAACTGCCTCAGAATTGTTCTGAATAATAATTTATGTATTTTTGCTATTTATAGATCACCTTCTTTTCAGAGCATAGATTCTTTTTTGAATTCACTCCAAACAATTATTAGCAATTCCAATAAATTTGAACGTCAAATCATTATAGGAGACCTTAATATTAGCACCTTATCTCCATTTCACAACCAATTCAACGACTACATATGCCTGCTCACAGAAAACGGATTCATTTTGACAATCAATACACCAACTCGAGAACAGGGCACGAACAAATCCTGTTTGGATCACATCAACGTAAAAAATATTAACTTCACTGACTCATTCGTTATCCACACGTCAATTTCCGACCACTATACGACAGCCCTGTGCTTTAAAGATAAACCGCCCCCCCCTGCTAAAATCAAGTACGTCCCTCGATTAAATTTTAATAATTTAATTGAGGACTTGCATTTAGAAAACTGGCAAAAAGTATTTGATCAAATTGACACTGACATTGCCATGAAAGAATTCATTTGTATTCTACATACATATATATCTAAACATACAAGTAACGAACACATATCGAACAGCCAGTTTAAACTTACGCCCTGGATCTCTCCCGGCCTTTTAAAATCGATTCACAAAAGAAACCAACTTCACAAAAGGGCCAAAAAGTTTCCAGATAATATTTTAGTACAAACTCACTACAAGAAATATAGGAACTTATGCAAAAAGATTATTAAATATACAAAGGAAAATTATTTTAAAACGTTCATTTACGAAAATTCTTATTCTCCAAAACGTATGTGGGAAGCATTTCGAAATATTAGTAAAACAAAAATAAACAGGTCTTCCGAAATTAAATCGTTAGATATCGGTAACGTAAACTCCTCTAATCCTAAAAATATGGCGAATTTTGCTAATAAATACTTCACATCGGTGGGAACCACACTTGCCAAAAAAATTCTCGATAAATGCAATAAAACAGAAATCGAACTTGCCAAGTTGGTCACCTCTAGCCTCGTCCATAAAATAGACAATATTCAAACATCGACGAATGAAGTCTTGGAAATAATTGACGACCTAAAGCCATCTAACGCTTGTGGACCAGACAAAGTCTCGACTAATCTGCTTAAAGTAACTAAGTCATTCATAGCATCTCCGATAGCGTTCATTTCCAATCTAAGTCTCAAATCAGGAATATTCCCTAACCATCTAAAACATTCAGTTGTTGTATTACTACACAAAAATGGAGATAAATCTGCGATTCAAAATTACCGGCCGATATCTTTGGTCAATTCAGTCTCAAAAATTATAGAGAAAATTGTTAAAAATCGTCTTAGCTTTTATCTTGAAGATAATAACATTCTTTCTGAGAGACAATATGGCTTCCGTCCGGGTTTAGGTACTGAAAATGCCATTAGCAATCTGACTAAAGTAATTTCTAATAACATCGATCGAGGCATCAAAAGCATCGCGATCTTCCTGGATCTGGCTAAAGCTTTTGATACCATCTCGCACAAAATCCTTTTGAAAAAATTACAGCTAATCGGTATACAGGGGCAGTTACTTAAATGGTTAGGAAGCTATCTGGAAAATCGGAGCCAAAGAGTTATTATTAGTGGTACTCTAAGCGATCCAGCCAACATCGTATTTGGTGTACCACAAGGAAGTACTTTAGGACCGATATTGTTTAATATATATATCAATGACCTTTGCAACAGCAACCTTGCCGATCATATCATCACTTTTGCTGACGATACGGTCTTAATATTTGAGGGCAAAAACTGGTATGAAGCGCACAGAAAAGCAGAAATTGGAATAAACAATGTCAAACATTGGCTAGACTATAATCTTCTTACTCTTAACACGGATAAGACAAAATTTATACGTTTTAGTGCAACACAAGCGGGTCAACCCAAGGTTATACTAAATATTACTATTCACATTTGCAATGAACCGAACTCTTGTACTTGCAATAACCTAGAATGCGTGGATAGTTTAAAATATCTAGGGATCACCATAGATAAATATCTGAGATGGGACGAACACATTAACGCAACGGCCTCAAAAGTCAGAAAACTTACACATCTTTTTATAACCATCAGAAATATTCTCTCTGTTAAAGATATGAAATCAATATACTATGCTATGTGTAATTCTTTACTCGAATATGCATCCCTAGGATGGGGTGGATGTGCCAAAACAATATTAGACTCCCTGGCTAAAGCTCAGAAATCAATACTAAGAGTCATCCTTAAAAAACCATTCAGGTACCCCAGTGATGCATTATTCACGGAATTGAAAGTACTTGATGTTAGACAATTGTATATTAGAAAGATTATATTACATGTGCAAAAACAACGTCAACACTTCCCGTCCATTGACCATCTTCACGACACTCGACTTTCAAGGAACAATCCAATAGTCCCAATAAAAATCACGACGTCCCTCGGCCAACGGCAATTTTCGTACTTAGGACCTAAATTATTTAATATCATTCCTAATGATTGGAAAACTAAAAGTGCAAATGTTTTGCGCAAATTGATCAACGACTGGCTCCTTGATTTAGGGAGGATCAAAAGCGAAGATATGTTGACCAATAGTTAGTCTCATCATATAAAATAAAACAAAATTAAAAATATATAAGAAAATAAAAAAAACAAAAAAAAAAAAACACACTCATAGTTCCATTCATTACAAAAACACGTACTTACCATTGCAGAACACAATTGTCTATTCTTTTATCAATACCCTTCCCATTTTTTTCTACATTCAATTCCTGCGAAGATCTTTCTTTTCATTATACAAAATTACGTAAATTATAATTTATACATAATACGTACAAAATTATACAAAATTACGTACTATGCGTAATATTACAAAAACACGTACTTATCACTTCAGAACATAATTGTCAACTATTTTATCAATACCCTTCCCATTGTTCTACATTCATCTCCTGCGGTGATCTTTCTTTTTATTATTACCATCTGGATTTTACTTACTTTACCTGTTTTATTTTATTTTAAGTGCTCTAAGGGAAAATATCTTAGTAGGATGAAAAAATGACGCAAGGAAGGGGAAATAAATACAATTGGTTATCAACCCCTTTCTCATGTCACTATTTATACATTAATTTAAGACATATTTACATACAAATTGTTTTATTTCATTTGCTGCATCCTTTTCGAGTCACATTCTTTTTGAGTTTCTTTACCCGCTCGTAAAGTTGAGGGATACGTCACTCACGTTAATTATACTTATTTTTTGTAATCATGTTTAAACATCCACTTTAATTATAATATGGATTTTGTCATCACACTTGAAGCTGGTCTCGATTCTCGATTTTTGCTAGCGATTCACATGTCCAAACATTTATCTAGTGTTAAACAAGCATTCGATACTAAATCTGTACTTTAAGACATTGTTTTTTTCTCTTCGCTTATTCTTTTTTTTATGAGTTCAAAATTGTAGTTATTAACTAAAGCTTCTACGAGGAATTTAATCGTAACACTTGTTTCATTCAATAAATAATATGTATATAATTTATCAATGTAATATGAAATTATGATATGAACTAAATTTGTCAATTTGACTGGCCTAAAACAGGATCCATTCCTAGTTGGCTAGTCAAAGTTTCCACATATGTTTCATTGTATAATTTTATGCGAAATAAATATTATTATTTTTATTATTATTATTACATTCTGTTTTTTTTTTTTTTTTAATCGTATTTTTGAAACCCTGGGGATTTTTTGAAAATTTCAAACCGAAAAATCAGACCATTTTTTATAAACCGGAAAGGCGGGACATAATTTTATAGGTGTGAAAAAACGATAATTACATAGCCGAAAATCATTTAAAAAAAAAGAACGTTTTCCACACGAATGGCACAGGAGAATAACGAGGCATACCAAAAATATTACATCTCATAAATATTTTTTTTCCTTGATCCATCTTATTGATCATAAATCATTAAAATGTACAGCGTCTATATTACTAAATTCAATGCAATATACTTGAACTTGTAAATTGTAGTAATAATAAGAATATTATATAATTTTATTTTGTTAAAATCAGCACCGTAATCATTATACCTCTAAAACATGTACCGACATCATCTTCACGTTCTGAAGAGAACCCCGTACCCATTAATTGTACGGGGTTCTCTTCAGAACATCTGTCAAAAAATCAAACCAAGTGATAAGTTCGCAGAGAACAAACAATAAATCTAGTGAACGAATTCAAAAATTCGCCTGAAATCAAAGTGATGCCATATAAAAAAATAAATCAGTGTGGAATTTTATCAAATTAATAGGAACATTTTCGGCGACGGGACATTTTCATGTAGTGACGTCACGAGCCCAAATAATGGATTTATTTATTTAAAAATAAAAAAACTGTACATTTCTAAAAATTTTTACTAACATTTTCGTAATCTTAGTAAAAAACTCTATCCACACGATTTTTTCCAAGTCGTTATGAAGTCCATGCAAGTGGCCTATTGTTTTAAATGGAAATAATCTGGTTTAGATATGTATATCCACCCGGCTTTCATCGTGGAATATTGTATACCAATTGTACAAACATTTAAAATAAATCAAAGCTCCACAAACAACGTTGGAATAAACTTTAATTATTGTTATTATTAACGTATGTTTGTCTGTTTATCTGTTTGTAAATTCATTAAACATTGAATACTTGCTTCTGTTCAAACAACTTTATCTGTTTTGTGGTACAATTTCCGCTCCCGGCTGCTTCGAAATGGAAAAAATGCTTTTATTTAATGGTAGGATTACCCAAGATAAATATGCAAAATTTATTTAAGGCAGTGGCGAACTGATTGCTAGGCCGGTCGAGCTGGGCCAAGTGCCGGGGGACATAAATATGGGAAAACGGCCCTAAAGGAGAACGTATTTGATGTTAAATCTTTCTCTCTCTCTTTCTGTAATCGTCTTCTTGAGGGTTGTAGTTTTCATGATTTGAACTGCATTTGATACTCGTATTAAAGCAATATAAATATCGTTACTATTGTTATTATTTAACATTTTTTGTTCTTGTACAACAGAATATTTATTCCGATTACAGTACAATTGAGGCACGTGACTCTTCAATTATAATTCCAAGGCATTTAGTGAACAGCGACTGGTTTGCAAATTCATTTAACAGCACCTTTCCCCTCGTCGTGCCATTTGCCACACGTGCCACTTTGTCAGAAAGTCGGTTCTACAGTTCAGTACTCTAGTTCGCATGGTATGTTAGTTCCATACAGGAGACCCCGAGGAAAACAATTCCCCCAGGGCCCGTATCATCTTTTGGGATACTGTGTTGGGAGTCATTTTGAGAAAGGATGGAGAGAAAGTTATGGGAAGGAAAAGGGTATGAGGAGTGAGTAGGAATCTGGTGTTCAGTGTGTCCAGGAGTCACGGACGTATAAATCTATGCCTTCCAATGCTGTGCAAGGTGATTTTCCGAGGGAGTCCTGCTGGAGAGATCAGAAGGTCTCCCTCAACCAGTCTCTCACGATCCGGCCTGCCACACAGATGTTGGGCAGTCAAGATCTGGACAAACCTCATCCCGTGAACCCGGGCACCCCCGCTAAGTCACCAAACTTAGCGAATGGTCAAGGTATTAGTAATCCAATAAATGGTTCCCGGGGAGGCTGTACCCATAAACGCCTCCCACATCGTAAATATAATAACCACAATTACGTCGTAATAAAGTTTTGCTAATTATTACGAAGGTGCTTCACAACAATCTGTTCATAATGATAACAAAAACTTAATATACATTATATGGTAACAATTTCACAGAACCTACTCACTTCTTGTGTACTATTGTTATAATAACAAGTAAAGGCTTATTGAACTCTGTGCACACCCAATAAAAAAATAAATAATTATTGACAAAAAATAATTATTCAGTTGAGAAACTCTTCACGCCAAGTTGCCGACGACATAATACCTTCGAAGTAAAAAACATGACTAGGCTTCCATCTTGCGCTCTCGCAAATAACGTAAAGAACTCGAGTGAGACGCAACGACGTTAGCCACTGCTCTTAATTCTGCTTGCCCAAATGCAAGCGTAATACGGACCAATTTACTAACATGCCTTTGATTGTATACTAGTGTATACATCTAAAATTCATAACTTCAGCCTAGGCGTAAACAAATTAATTAATTAATTACGAATTATCGCTAATAGGGAGACATTTAGCGAACATGGATTCAGCAATCACTTCTGTCATAAGCCCTCTGACAACTCTCGATGGGATTATTGTAACTTGGCTGGTGTAACATCAACAATGCCACGATCACAAACGTATAATATGACTTTTTTTTTCGTTGTTATTTTTGAGAAAAAAAAACAGTAAAAATACCCTATTGATATGTTATTATCGATGTTGGACTATTATTTCTTTGGACCAATTATTTGAAAACTTGGCTATCATGGAGAGCATTAATTTCTACGTTTCCGACGGTTGTCTTCGTCATCGACAACGTAGTTATTTGCTACACTTATAATAATTTCATTAATATATTTTCAATTTGGGAGACTCGTATGGGTACCGCCGCTCCGGGAACCATCTATTGGATAACCAACACGTCTGCCATAGGTCACCCCAAGTAGTTCGCTACGTTTGGTAACTTATAAGGGATGCCCGGGTTCATGGGGTAAGGTTTGTCTGGGTCTTGGCGGTGAATGCATCTGCCCACCAGCTGCGTGGCAGGTCGGATCGGGAGAGACCGGGGGTGGTTGAGGTAGATCTTTTGACCTTTCCAGCAGGATTCTCTCGGAACATTGCCTTGCACCGCGGTTGGAGGGATGGATTCATACGTCCGTCACTTCTGGAGACACTGACCCCCAGATTTTTATCCAACCCTTATACCTTTTTCCTTCCCAGAACTTCCTCTCACTCCTTTCCTCAAAAAGATTCTTCGTACAGCATCCCCAAAGGTGACATAGGCCCTGAGGAAAATTTTCCTCAGTGTGGAGCTTAAAAAAAACAACAAGATTAAAAGACGAACGTTAAGACGTTATGAATGTGAACAAAAAAACATTTTACCCATATGAGGAAATTTATTTTATTTATTTATTTATTACATAAGATACATTAATACAGCAAATATAACATAATAATAATATTTCAAAATAACTGTAAATATTAAAATGTATACAAGTGTTATTATGTCTTGTTTGTCTATATTAGTTCCTAGCTAGGCAGATTGCCCGTTCTAAGGAACCAAATGCTGGTGAAAAATTGCAAAAATGTATTCTGTACCAAAAAAAAACACAAAGTTTTTTTTTTGTAGATTAAATACCTATAAGTATACTAAGTTTTTACTGGTTGTGCCATTTAATAGTTAACCATGTAAAAGTTTATGTTTTAAGTGACATTATTGATGAATTGAAAATTTTGAGTATGGAAAATCATGTCCAATGAACCAACGAAATTAAGCCTGTCTACTGGATTTTTGTCATCATTGACGAACAAATTTTAAAGAAATACAATCATAAAGGTTTCTTCGTAAATTCCTTCAATTTCAGTTGGTTCTTTATTACAATTTTTCGGAAATCTATTTCTACAAACATTTTAATTTTTCTTAATAAGGCCGCTTTAAATAAAGCCTTTGAGGGAGTATTTTTGCCCTGGGGTTGAGATATTTTGCTGCGCCTCTGTTCGTTAAGAGACATTATTTTTTACACAAAGCAATTAGTTTTGTTAAAGTTTAATGGCGGCGTAATATAACTGGAAGAAATCCTGATGAGCCTTGGTTTATTTGACGATTAAAATATTTAATTTCTTTTTTAAATATCACGAATTTGGAAGTACAAGTAATGTACAGTTTCTTCTATTTTTAAAACATTACGATAAAAATTACTTTTTAAAATTTACTTATTTAAACCGTTACCCGTAACTATAGTACTTTCAATTCAAAGGATAATGAAATGGGGGAAGAATAAGGTCGGTTAGAGCCTGACTGTTCGGATCTAGTCACTAAACATGGTTAAATACATTTCAAGCTATCTACGTTTCGATTCTGAATGGTAGTCTTTCAAAAGGACGAGAGTATATTATGAAATCAAGTTTATTATAATATAATTATGTATATATGTTTTTATGAATACCGCATAAGAGTCCCAACTGCTCCCGTCTGAAGCCAGTGGGACTATGGCATCCCCAATTGGGGTATGTTGTGAGGCTGAAGGTAGTGGGGAGGGGAAGGAGATAGGGAAAAGGAAGGTGAGGAAGTACCTGGCTATTCAGATCTGGTCACCAAACACGACTAATGCCATTTCAAGCAACGTTTCAATTCTGAATGGTGGTCTTACACCAGGGCGATACTGAGAGTATCTTCCACTCTTGGACGTGTCGTAAATATACTATATATTATTTTAAATGAATAAATTGTGATAAAACACAAATTAATCAAATAAAATTTATTTGTCACGCCGGGATTCGATCCCGCGACCTTCGGTGTGCGAGTCAAGAGCCTTACCGCTGCACTACGCCGGCCGTCATATAAAGTGTAAATTATGATGTATAATATATTATACGTTCAGGGAAGGAAATTGGTATGAGGGGTGGGTAGGAATCTGGGGGTCAGTATTTTCAGGAGTGACGGACGTACGAATCTATCTCTTTAACTGCGATGCAAGGCGATATGTCCTGGGATTCTGTCTGGAGAGGTCAGAAGACCTTCTAAAGCAGTCTCTTTCGATCCGGCCTGCCACGCAGCAGGTAGGCAGAAACATCGCCCCCCAAGACCTTGATAAACTTCACCCATGATTCCGGGTACCCCTGCTAAGTCACCAAACGTTGCGAACCACTTGGGTGACCTAAAACAGAAGTGTTGGTTATCTAACAAATGGTTTTCGGGGCGGTAGTACCCGCTATACCATACCCTCCTCTTAAATTTTAATATACCTACCACTCTTAGCTGATAAAAAACAACCGGTCAGTAGCTGAATTGGTATCGCGTTTGGGTCCCACCCAGGCGCTGTGGGATCAATTCCTCGGCTGGCTAAGTACTTTATCACGACACAAGCAATATTATCCGCTAACTGTGGTAGTAGTAGGATATTTTCAATGTTTTCATACTGTGAGGTTATTCGTAAGCCGGGAATGTTTTGTATTTCTTTAAAAAAAACAAATAAATAAAGTTTATGAAATATTTCTTTTACATCTTTCTTAGAGATGTCCGCAAAAATATAGTTTCATACCGATGACAGTATTCTGTAAAATTAATTTATGCATGTTTCAAATAAATCTTTATAAAATATGCACTTCGCATTATTATTATTTATTTATTGTTTCTACACAATTAAAAGACATTTTTGGCATATAATTTTAAACCCAACTAGGGTTCGGCCTGGATCGGGGTTTATAATTTCACAATTTAATATAAGTAACACACATAAATATCACTCGTTATCAAACAATTAAGTAAAAGCAAAAGATTAAAATTAAAAAATAAAAATGATAAATGGAGAAAATTGGTAGAAAAATGAATACATGAATCAACAACAAAGTGTTGAGAGAGAAAACAAAATGTTATTATTCATTGTGTCATTATTAGTTAATACCATTTTCATCAAAAGAGAAAATCAAAAAAATAGTCTATTATGGTATTATAATGTGTATTTTTACTATCCAGAGAAAACAATGTGAAAGCGCCTCACTGTGAACGGGTCTTCATATTCCATTATTTTCTACGTCTGCTAGAATGACGATAAATTGGAGAGTGTTTTTTTAAATATTTTTTTTTTAAATGTGTACTTTGTTACAGTAACTTACGATCAATAAAATACGCGAAAACATTTATTATTTTTTATAGGTCTCGCTCACTAGAACATAGTACAAAGGAAGTTGTTGCTTAGCTCTATTTCGTTTTTATACTGTAGGCCGTAGGTCACTGATCCGTTTTGTGAAGAAGTTTTGTCGCGATGATTTAACTATCAGAATTCGTGTAATTAAAGTTGGTGCGAAGAGTACATATTTATAGTAGTATTATAGTGGTAGCGCAACACGGCATAACACCCCAAAATATAAATAATAAAAATACCTTTGTGAAAGTCTAAAATTATGCCAGTATATATTTAATTTATACATATTTATTTTAGAAATGAATTATAAGTTTGTATAGCGCCCTTAAGGTGATTTTTCACAAAAAACGGCGCTATATAAATCATCCAAGTATTGTTATTATTTATAACTTTCGACTCTGGCCGTCCGTTTGATATGTAGATTCTCCTATCTTCGAATGTGTAGTGTTCAAACAACAGTTCTCCAACTCGTCTTGGAAGAAGATTTCTTATTGAGAAAGCAATAAAGTTGTTTGGTATTAATCTGGGTTTATTTGATACTTTGCGTGAACAAGGGGTGACCAAAATGGTCGACCTATTTGGAAACTGGCTAAATGGAATCTGATGCGAATGAACTCCTAAAGAATGTGGCCAGGCCATTGGTCCCTCTGGTGTCCAAACACCGAACTAACCTACCTGCCATCTAGCGGACTTTTGGGACAGCTCTTAGCACTGCCCTCTATGTGACAAACTCGGAAGCTACATCTAAGCTTTTAGATATACTATTGCAATTTTTTTTTCTTGTTCTACCGGTATTTTAATAAAAAATACTCCGAGGAACTAGCATAATTGAGAGCGCGCTTCATTAGAGAATACTTCAACGGTTTGCGTTTGCGAAGGCAGTTGCACAAATAACATATTACAAAATGCGAAGACCTTCGTCCGCTTCCTAGAGATACAAAGCCTGCCAAAGACATCGCTTTGCCTTTTAACCCCCTAGACACCCATCTGTTATAAACTCAAATGGTTGAACGAAACGTTGTCTAAAGAATGCGAATAAATCTCTACTATACTTTTGGCCGTGAAATCTAAATTCACATCTATTGATTACACGTCTGATGATATAAATTGTAACGCTGTCCGAAATGTTAGCTAAAGAAGGAGATAGCGCAACACAACAAAAATAAATCTCTTCAATACTTTTGACTGTGAAAATCTAAAATCATATCAATCGATTACACATTTGGACCGATGATGGACACTGTAACGCTGTCCGAAACGTTAGCTAAAGAAGGAGGTAGCGCAACACGGCGTAAAACCCCAAAATAAATCACTACAATACTTTTGGCCATTTTTTTTATTTTTATTTTTTTTTTATTTAATGAAAAGATACATGATTTTTGAAATTCTACGCCAATGAAGAGTACTAGCTCTTGAGCTTGGCGTAGGAGTTATTTTACAGCTAGTTCATTTTTATAACATACATTTTACTTACATTTTCCAATAAATATAAACTATATATAAATATAATATATAAACTACTATTTTTCACTTTTATAACATACATTTTACTTAGTATATACAATAAATATAAACTATGTTGTGATGTTAATTTTTGATATGCTAGGAATTGAAGTTATAACATTTTGATTGGTGTTGTTATGGTTGTTGATTTTTTTTTAAGATTAATTTGACCTTTTTCTTGAATGTTACGAAATCTGTTATTTTTTTAATTTCTTCGGGAAGATTATTAAAATATTTTATGCCTTTGTAAATATAATTGTTGTGCATTTGTTGTGTTGAAAATAGGGGAATTTGGAAGTTAAATTTATGCCTTAATGATGAGTTGAGTTTAAATTTTTTAGTTACATTTTCTTTGAATATTTGTAGTATTGAATCTTTTTTGTAGAGGTCTTCAATTTTTGGTACTTCGAAAATTTTGAACAATGATGCTGAAGGGAATGTTGGTGGTTTTTTTAAAATTACTTTAATAATTAGTTTTTGTACCACTTTTACAGGACTTATAATTTTTTCATATGCACCTCCCCATCCAATGATTCCATACTGAATTAGTGATTGGACTAGTGCATAATAGACTTTTTTTATGTTGTTTAATTTGAGAATATTTCTTAATCTAATGAATATATAGATACATTTCCTAATGCGTTTAACAAGTTCACATATTTGTCTGTTCCATTTCATATGTTGGTCTACAATTACACCCAGGTACTGTATTTCAGTTGCATGGTTTAATATGGTACATGAATTATTACAGACATCTTTGTTACATTTTGTGTTGTGTATAGTTATATTAATGTTGGGATAAGTTTTGGATTTATTTATTGAGAAAGGGATATAAACTGTTTTTTTTGCATTGATTGTAAGAAGGTTTGTATCGAACCAGGTTTTTAGGATATGGATGTCATTATTTGCATTTTCGTTTACAATTTTCCAGTCACTACCCTTAATTATGATAATCGTGTCGTCCGCATAAGATATAATGGTTCCACTGAGGTTTTGTTTAAAAATATCGTTTACGTACATGATAAAAAGTAATGGTCCCAAAACAGTACCTTGCGGTATCCCAAAATCACTTGTGAGTGGTAGACTTGGTGTGTGATTCATTTTTACAATTGAATAACTAAAATCATGACTATCGATTAATCTGGCCCGATAATGGATACTGTCACGCTGTCCGAAACGTAGGCTCAAGAAGGGAGTAGCGCTACATAATACATCAAAAATAAATCACTATAAACTGGTTACGGCTGTTTTTGGAAAAACACACAGAGGCGATACCAATCAAATTTATGGCGCTATGCGGAGGTTCCCCCACATTTTCCTCACGCTTGGTATAGCCACAATTTTGTGACCGACACCACCATCGACACAACCAGTATAATATATGGCGCTGTACGACGGCTCTCTCACTACTTACTCGGAAACTATGCGTCACCTCATTTGGATAGGGTTTTTTTTTTCAAAAATGACCTTTGAACGCCGAAGTATTTATTTTGCTCAATTCCATACCCGAAATAATTTTCAGAATCATCTGTGTTTTATTTTCGTAAATATATGTATGACAAAGTTCTAACATTAAGTATTTTCAAAAATAATTCATTTTATATGGTTGTATCATCGCTTGCACTCTCTATTTTGTTTGTATCTGACAGTCGATCTAAAATACGAGGCGCATTTTGGTTTGTCACTTCATTTGGATAGGGTTCTAACTACGCCTTACCATTTTCTAAGGTTTCTTAGTTTTCAAAGTTGAATTTTTGTAATATGTTTAACAATTTTAGTTTAAGTATTTTAGTTTATCATATTTCAATGGAAAATATTAAAATAGGACCTGGCCCTAGCTTGGAATTGCATTAGGAAAATGTAATTAGAACCTTGTGCAATGAATTATTATGCCCTAGCTCAGGGCCGGATTAACCATGTCGGGGCCCCTAGGCAATGCTCGTCTCAGAGCCCCTTTACCAATGGCGGACTAATGGGGGGGGGGGAGGGTTGAAGGGACCTCCAAACGCCTCCTTGTTCCCTTGATCAAATCCTTAACAAGGCTTTAAGGGGGTGGGGGGGAAAGGTTTTAAAACTTTTTTCGATTTTTTTCTGATTTAGCAAACATCGCGTTTTTCACTTCAAAATGCTGCCAAAAAAAAAATCGAAAAAAAAACTCCCTCTGACTACCTAGGAAAACATATTACCTTTTAAACGCATTTCGATTATTTTGTTTCAAATGATCCGACGAGTTATGGAGTTCACCGGATAACAACTTTTTTTCGAGGCACTTCCGGAGGTTCGCTCTCACGGACTTATTTATTGATATTTTTAATTTGAAATTTTTTTCAAAGATACTTAAGATATTATACTATAAAGTTTGTATAAAATAAATAAAACTTTGGACAATATGGTGGATTATTTAAATGTTTTATCCAGATCTGACAGCCTACGGACCTTGCCCACATCTGTAAACTGGATGCGTGTTTAAATATGTACACAGTACAGTCACAATGTATTTACAACGGAAACTTTATGTTATAATAATTTGTACAAGTTTAATATTGTTCTTGCTTAGTTCTTACTTAGCAATTGCCTACTCTGCCTTAGGGATAATCCGATACTGCCCTTGCTGCTTGCACAGGTTTTTATTTGCATGTTTAGGTATGTTCCAAAAGGGTAAGTATACGTCCTATTTAAATATTTTCCTTTAAATTATGTTCAATTAAAATACTTTACACAAGATTCAACCTTAAAATCGGAAATCGGTACATAGATTATGAGAAATCGTCTTTGCAAACTTAGAAACCTCATATCTCAGAACAAGGTGAAGTGAAGTTAGAACCCAATTCGAATTAAGTGACATATTGGTGGCGCCACCAGTGGTGAGCTAGAGCTGATGGGTCTAGATTCCACCCATTATAACCTAGTTACTATGATTGCAATGCACTCTGCTGACTGATCTAACCTAAATAACATTGTTGCGATTAGGCTATTTTAAGTAATTGCGCATTTTAATAAGTGCGGTGATTGCTTTTCCTTGAGGTGAAATCGCTCATCAAGTTGTTGGTATTATTATCTACGCTCATTTCTACCAGATGATCTGTGGTACACAAACTCTTCCTGTCATTACTTGTAAACTGATTGTCCGCTCGACTGGTTTAATAAATAAGATTCTAAATACAATAGTGTTATAATATCCACTATAATACAACACAAGTAAAATGTATTTTGGTGGGTGGTAAATAATTGTTAATCTAATGGTTTGATTTTTAAAAAGATGCACGTTACACTATCTGAGGGTACAAATAAAAAGATGTGGGACACAGCATTCAAACGCTTTTTATAATTTACGCACAATACTTTTGTCTCATTTGCATTCATGTTCATTAATACTAAACTTGCCCGATAAACCCAATTCGACAACATTCGAGAGTATTCTGGAATGTTCAAAAAATGCTGTTCCCTATTCCCAAACATTCCAGAATGTTCCGGGATGTTCTTGAATGTTCTGGACTGTTCAAGAAATTTCTAGAGGACGAAACTTCCAGCCCCTATAGGTATCTTCAAAAGCACGCCCTTCAGGGAACCCTCTTCGTGGATGGGGGATACAGGGCTACCACACCATACGACTCCCTTGATCGTACCGGGACTCGTTTCTGAGATTTAGAAAGACACACACTTTTGTACACTTTCTTTTACGATATATATTAATTACCTTATATCTTCAAAAGCACGCCCTTCAGGTAAAAACGGGAACCTTCTTCATGGGTGGGGGATAGGGGACCCCCACTCCATACAACGCCCTTGATAGTACCGGGACTCGTTTCTGAGTTTTAAAGGGACGCACACTTTTGTACACTTTCTTTTATAATATATATGATTACCTATACGATGCTATATTTTGTCGTTGCATATTAGCTATTCCTAACCTTAATGTAAGTCCCTATTGAAAAAAAAACCCAACAGAAGCTTCATCTGAATAGACAATTCGTGGTGGAACTCCATTATAATAATAAATATGTTTAAATAGTTTTAAACACTTTTCCGCCTATCTTATTTTTATTACTGGTTTGAGCCTGTTAAGGCCATCTTCAGACTGGTTCAATTGATTTCGTAAACTTTGGCAGTTCTGGCCTAACGGACTCTACGCAGTTATAATTATGCCATCGCAGGAGCTGGGCGCGCGCTAATCTTGTGAACGAGTAGGTATTTCTAAAATGCTTCAAAATAATGATTATAAATTATTATAAGCTATCCTGTATGTGCTCTGTAGGGATAATAATGTGAATAAATATTTTGATTTCTATGGTTTAAATGTCTATAAGACAGAAAAATAAGTATAATAAGAGGGGATGCAGCACAGCTTCTCCAGGTACCAAATTAGAAGTCAGCCACTGCTGAGGACAGGAGGAGTTGGAGGCGACTGTTGCAGCAGGCCAAAGTTTGATATGGGCTGTAGCGCCATCAAAGAAGAAGAAGAAGACAGAAAAATGCATGGGTTTGGCGACCGACCCACGTGGTTACGTTAAGTTTAGCATCTTGGCCTGTCGAGAGTTAATCGAAGGTTGGCATCTAGAAGGTTAACAGTTCCTAGTTCCATAAATGCATTACGAAAGTAATTGTTTGTCCCAAGCAAACCTTTACCGAGCGCAGAGCCAATTAGCACGAGCCACGAGGCAAAGTGCTCCATTTCTTAACGAAGGCTTCTGCGACAATCCCTTATAGTTTTGAATTTAATAAACTCCTAGGGGTGCTGAGAAACATTCACTGCAGCTCATTGAAATGCAAGTATATATTTTATCAAATTAATAAATGATGTTGTATTAGCCACTTAATTATTTATAAAAACCGACATGTTTCGTCAGCAAAGCTGACTTCCTCAGGGTTTTGACAGAACTAATTTTAAAAATAGACATACATAGGTAATAGAGAAAAATAATAGACATAAACAATAATAACATTTTGAAAGAAAATAATGTGTAAGGGACGAGGGGCAATATAGAACAATTAAAAAAAAAAAAAAAAAAATTTAAAAGGGGAATATTTTTAATAATGGGTCATTTAAAAACAATTTTTGATTATTAATGATATTTAAATTTGCATTAACACTCTTTCTGATCTCTAAAATTTCTAATTTATCCAAATGAAAGCCATTGACATTACAATGTATTAATTCTATTCCACTGTTAAAATTAAAGGTATGACTAGTTTCTATTAAATGGTTGGCAAACTCCGAGAAACTATTATTATTTAAAGCTTTCATGTGCTCTTTAATCCTTATTTCAAAGTTTCTAGAAGTTTTACCTATATAAAAGAAATCACAATCATTACATTTCAATTTATAAATTCCAGATTTTTTCATTTTTGAATCTCTATCTTTATTGTTTACTATGTAATTTTTAAGTCTATTGTTTGCATAAAATACAGGAATAATTTCATTAGGTACATTCTTTTTTATTGAATTAGAAATTTTATTATTAAAATACATCATTTTCCTCCACTTTTTCTCTTCTTTATCCTTTTGTATAGGGTAGATGTATGATCTAAGGAAATTATTCTTGTATTTTTTACTAAGAATTTTTTCAATTATATTGGAATTATAACCATTATTGATTGCAATTTGTTTAATAATATTGAGTTCTTTTGAAAAATTATTAAGAGATAAAGGTACATTAACTAATCTATGAATCATAGAATGGAAAGCTGACATTTTTTGAGAAATTGGATGATTTGAGGTGTTATGGATTACAATATCTGCGTATATATCTTTGCGAAAAATATTAAATTCAAATTTATTATTAATTATTGAAATATTTAAATCCAAAAAATTTATACTCAAATTTTGTCCAATCTCTACAGTCAATCATATGTTTTTATGGAGTTTGTTTAAAAAATTAAGAAAAATATTAAGATGTCTCAATGTACCTGTCCAAACACAAAACACATCATCCACATATCTCTTCCAACAATGTACATATTTTAATAATAAGGCACCACTGTTAAAAATCCTATTTTCCAAATAATTTATAAATATATCAGCGACCAAAGGGCTAGTACTAGCACCCATTGCCAAACCATCTTTTTGTTTAAAGATATTGTCATTGAATTGAAAATAATTTTGTTTTAAAACTATATTAAGTAATGAATTTAAATCATGAGATAAATCATTAGATAAAATTGATGAAAATAAAAGTTCTTTAATAATATATTTTATCGCAGAGATGGTTCGTATCATAACAACCAACTTAATATTATTTTTGATGAAGTGAAAACTTCATTAGCACCGTTGTGATTTGAATATCGATGATGCGAAAAATAGCGACAATACAAAGACACAACCACATGCAACTTGTTGGGTACCCATTTGGGCGTCAGTGTTAGGTACCAGGGTTAGGTTAGTGTCCATGTGGGTCGCTGGTGCTGTGGAGGTGGTTCACGTGGAGGTCCACGTGGAGGAATGGTCCACCTAGAAATCACCTTCTCACCTCGGACTAGCTTTGTGCTGTAGGAATAGTTGTGACTCGTGTTCAAGGTGCGGGTCATCTGCTGTCTTACTTCTCTGAAAACAGGGTTACGAGGGCAGTTCGGTCCAATGAATAAAAGAAGGCGAAGGAGATTCAACGTTTATTGAACAAGACAACATTCGCCGAGACGAAATCCTATGGAATAACATACACAATTAATGCAATGGTAACAAGGTGTCTTACGATCATACCTAACTCATAATAATTTAGCAATGATTCCCTCAATCCCTGGATTCAGTGGTTCGTAATTAATCGTTATATTATAGAAACAAAGACACTTAGGGATAGTGTAATTAGAAGGCCGGCGTAGTCCAGCGGTAAGCTAGAATCGCAATCGCAACAGGGGATGCCGTAGTCTCATTGGCTCCAGACGGGAACAGTTGGGACTCTTGTGCGGTGTTCATGTAAAAAAAAAGATGGACTCACGTATTGTTTTGCTAGCACGACTTGCATCATGACGATCAGTTACGGCTGACGGCCGCCATTGCGTAGGCCGTGAACGGCTTCGTCAGTAAACGATCGTTCAATTACGTGATCAATACGTTTGACGGAGGAAGTGAAACAACACTGCGAGATTCGTACTGTTTTGGTAATGCCGCGGGTTAGACAGAAGCTACGCGTATTAAGACCAACCACTCCTACTTTGAACTTATAATATATAATTTTAATGGCATCTTATTTAATATGATGTGGCACGATATAAGTGAACTTTAATATTATTTTTAATTTAATAGGTGGGTATAGGTTCCACGACCCCGGGAACTATTTATTGAAAACCTTTGCCGTATTTTCGTTAATTATTTTTGGGATGTTACGCCGTGTTGCGCTTCCTCCTTCTTTAGCCAACGTTTCGGACAACATTGCAGTGTGCATCATCAATGCAGATCCGGCAGATCCGACAGATGTGTGAGAAAACAAAAACAAAACCTTTGTCGTAAGTCACCCCAAGTGGTTCGCTACGTTTGGTGACTGACTTAGCATGGATGTCCGGGTGAGGTTTTTTCAAGTTTGTTCAATGGGAGAGGACTATCTCTCTACCCAGCGCCTTGCACCGCGGTTGGAGGGATGGATTCCTTGCGTCACTCCTGGAAACACTTCGCCCAGATTCCTTCCAACCCCTTCATACTTTTTCCTTCCCAGAACTTCCTTCCCTTCCTTTTTTATAAATACCCTTCACACAGCATTCCCAAATGTGACATATATTCTGAGGGGAATTATTTTACTCAGAGCCTCCCGTAAAATTGAACGGGTACAACATAAAGAAAAAGAAAAACTTTTTTTTTTGAATTTCAAGGAGACGCATTTTATATAGGTATTACGTAATTACATGTGACGCAAAATCTTTTCGTTGAATCATCAGATTCATCGACGACACAAGTTCTGTCTACCCAATCGTCTCACTGGAAGTCATCAGTTTGCAACGAATGGATTGCAATTTGTATTCAAATACCTCTCTCAAACCGTTTCCGAACCCGTTCCAGCAAATAGTTCTCCCAAGGACAACAAATAAATAATTCTAATCCCCAGGCAATACTCACCAGAACTGTGTTTGGGTGCGAATTTGAAAATAAAAATATATTGGTTCACTCCGGTTTAAGGGAATAAACGTAAATTGAAGGTTTTTATAATAAAGCTTTTTATTATGAAAACTGACTTAACTTTTCTAACTAACCTACGCTCATGTTATGTCCCGCAAGGGTAATCAGGGATGACGAAAATTCACACATATCTCTCTAGGAATACATTTCTCGCTTCTCTCCGGAGGTAATCTTCTGTTATTAGCTGTTACAAATCCGCTCCGCAGGTTTTTACTGCTGGACGGCGGTTTTTGACTCGGCTTCGCCCAGTTAGTGCTGGTGACAATTTTATAGATGCAATACGAACTGATTTCAAAAACAGCTCGTTCCTCGGATCCACTGTAGCTAGTCACCGGTATTTCTTTGTCTTACTAACCTTTTTTTATATATTTTTTTCCTGTTAAGCACTTGCATACTGCTTACTAAGTACCAGGTCGAATAACATTTCAAATAGTTTCAATAATTACTATAAAAGATATAAGGGCAATAGGAGTACCTTGAGGTATAAGTCGAATTCTTGAATTCGAAACCGAATTATAACAGTCGCTTTGTGTGAAATTCCACGTACACAGATATTATCTGTGACGCGGCGAGTTAACCACGCAGACGCTACGGTATTAATAACGTTCGATTTCAACTCAAACACAATGATACTCGTATGTACGTGTATAAGTGCTCACGGAAACTATTCGTATTTCAACTCAATCGAAGCGACCTTTTCAATTGGTTTTTACATCTCTGCGTAGTCATAAATTATATTGTGTGACGTGAATTATTATTTCTACGCCCCTTTCTCCAACCATTTGTACCAATTACACAAACTATTTGGGTTTATCGAGAAAGCATCTGGTTGGGCTCTTCATACAGTCCACCTACATTTATGTACTACATACACACCTACCTTCATGAACTTAGAGATAATACTGTTACATATTCCTAACCATATTCCTACCCAGTTCCTGTGGTACCTGACATGAACCGCGTTGCCAGATGATGGTCAGATTGCCAGTCACCATAAATATACCAAACCACCCACCCAGTCACCAATTGATTCTCGCCTAAGGACCGCCGTATTGCCGACTTGTGCATATCCGCACGTGATTGCCGCGCCAGACGCTAAAAAGAATATTATGCCGGTGAATTAAATCAAATCTGCTATAAATGCAGTGTAACGTAAAGCAGCCAGAAAGGCTAGTAGAAAGACCTATTTCTGTAATGTAAGAATTACGTTACACACATATCACACAAAGTCCTTCAAATATTATACTAAATTACAAACCAGCTAGAAATGATCTGGAAATAAAAGTTATTCCTTATTTTATAAAAATTACGAGTATAACCGATTCCTATCGCGTTTTACGAATTACTGCCTAGATTACTTATTCCATAACCATTACTAGACTATCTGGCTATTCGAACTAGTCATTTATGTGATTTTTTGAGAAATATAAATATTTAGCTTCGGTTTTAAAAATCTCACATTGCTGTTCAGTGGTTTCATCTGTCCTTTAGAATTGGTTTCATTATATTTATGTATAATATAATCTAGGTACGTATACCTTTCAAACGAAGAAATGTTTATCTTGGTCTATTAAGATCGTTCAAATATATTCATTACATTTCGGTGTTTTTTTTAATACCACGTTGAAAACAATTGCTTTATCTGACTGCCGGATTAACCATTGATGACCGAGATAATGTTACTAAACTTGTCAATATGAAACCCGAATAGATTTTCTGGAAATGTTTCGCATCGTAATACCAAACAAATTTATCTTAACGCCTCAAATTGACGTTTTGTGTCACAATGAACGGCCATTGCTTGGCTAAAATAGCCAACATTCACTTTTATTTCACCCTTTATATATTTATTTGATGTTCAGACTTTTTTTAGGAAGTTACTGCAAACCGAAACCTTTTTTATTCAAAATAAAGAAATACGTTCGTTCGTACAAAAGTCGGTGATAACTTAATTTTTTACGTTTAATTCCAGTTTCATCTTGATCCTTTGACGCCCAAAAAAATATTTGCATGTGCGAAATAAGTGTAAGAAATAACTTATTCATTATATATTTATATCTGATCAATACGTTTTAATTATTTTCTGTTTACATTTTTAAACCAATCTTTATTAAGATATTGAATAAATAATTATATTTAGCATGAAACAGTTAAATTTTAAAACCAATCTTCCTAATTCAACAATGCATTTGTAATTGAAATGCAAAATATGTACAGGTATCTTGATTGATTTCAATGAAATATTTAAGCATTTTGTGTTACAATTAGTCGGATGATACTGCCTCGATGTGTTTTAGCCTATTTTAGGAAGAGATGGCTAGTGAAAATTAACAAACATAAGCTTATAAAGTAAATTGATCGAGTAACACCAAATGCAGTTTTCAAGAAATTCTAAGACTGAATTGACTATGTAATAGCTGTATTTTTGTGTTACTATTCCCTCTACAGTACATCAGTGTATTTTTGATATACCTACTTCACCAAAAAGTTACAAACAGAATTCTAGCAATGTCACCCAATTCCACAACATAATTCCTGGAAAATATCTAGGAATCATGTTGTGGAAACGAGATATTATCTCAACAAAACTATGATGATGTTGTAATAGCAAGGTTTTTTCTGTCATTTCAGACAACCATCGCGCACCGCTGCTGTGGGAGGCACCGCCACGTGCGGCGTTCCACAAGGTGCTCCAGCAGGCCCCGACCTCAATCCCATCGTCTTCAGCAGAGCCCTCGGCAGGTCTCAACGGGTACTAACTTTACCATCATCCAGGCCAACAGAAACCAGAATAATGAAGAAGGAAATAACAACTCTACGAGAAAAAACCAACCTCAATTCAACAGATCTGTCAGCGCTATCGTTATGAAAACAAGCTCAACCAGGTCCCATCACAAACAACAATCGATACAATTCGTTAAAAGTCCTTCAAACTCAATCAGTATATTCACAGATAAAATTAGAAAAGGAACCATCGCAATGTTTAACGTAAAATCAGACGTTACAAAATCAGAGGTCATTGCAATCGACCAGTTTGACGGTCAAGGTGGCTTGATGTTGAAAAATAGCCAGGCCAGTAGAGATTCTATCGATAGCGTCAAAAGTCACTCAATCAGCAATTCTAGCTTACAAGATAATGATGAACAAGAGTACACGGGAAAAGAACTTGCCACTTTTATGGAGCAAGTTAATAATGGAGGCTCATAAAAACAATATTCTTCGTAGATTATTTAATGTGATTATTTAGATACGTAAATAGACTATTTGAGCAAAGTACACTGTAATCAAAAATTTGCTATTAATTTTAAGAAATTTGTTTGGATGTAAGAGTACGCAGTGTTATTAGTTTACACTGGGAATGGGAGGGAGAATAATGTGTACATACATGCACATTCAGAATACTGAACATTATCAATAAGCAAATTCTAAAACTGAATGAGAATTCACGGAACCAAGTTTTAAATACATTCAAACATGTATTTAAAACACAATAATTATATGGCTAAAACATTTTTCTATCTGCTGGGTATATTCATAGTGCGTGGTATACATATTTATATTAATAGAATCACATTTTAGTTTTCTCAAATATCAGCTAATTTTCAACTCTTATTCTAACGTATAATAATACATTATATGATTATATCCCTTTCCCTCACTTTAAAATCCACTCCGATTATATTGAAAATACAGCATACATTCCTTAGATACATTAACTGTAAACTCTATCTACCTATGGAAACAATAAATTTTAACCATTGGAGGTTATCCACAACTTAAAATAAATAAATCAATTTTAACCATTTGATAAAACTATTGAACCTATCAAATAAATGACTGTATGTTAATGTTTATGTTATGTTAATGGTATTATAGACAGCCCTGATTTACTAATCCAATTACCTTCCATGTAAAAACAAGAACTGCACGATCTATAATTATTTTTAATTACAACATCACCATCAGGGCTGAGTCATTTAGATACTCGCTTGTACCTTGATTGAATGCAACTGCATGTAAAATAGTTACAAGAAGGCTATAATAACAAACCTCAATATTAATAATCATTGTTAGCATAATATTTTTCTGATGCGTGGGTTGTATATAATTTAAATAGCGTATTTTAAATCACGTTTACTGTTCCACAAAATTGTTATGTTTATAAAAGCCAGTATAGGCGAATAATAATATTAAAAAAATAATGTATAGCCGGAAACAGAGTACTGTTTTATACAGAAAAATCTTAAGAGGATGTTATTGTGATTTAAATTCGTATAGTTTTTTGAGGTTCTAATAATGAATATTAGGCTTCATGGTATTCATTTACACCTCGTTTAACGTCGTTTTCTCTGTAGGTGATTTACTATGTTTTAAAAATGGATGCAGAATAATTTTTAATAACTTCTGAAAATGATAGGTCTAGGCATCCGCAAGGTTATGTCTTAAACTAGAATATACAAGAGAGAAGCCCTGTGTTTTAAAAAGTTAGTAAATATGATTGAGGAGGTTTGCATATTGGGGAATTGACAATACGTATTTATTTTTATTCAAAACTGCGCAAAACTCGAAGTTGCTGAAAATGCTCAAATTTTTTGATGGCAAAACTCAATGGCTTACGTACCGATTAAGCCGCACACTGCAACGAGCCGCTCTCAACTACTACCAAGTAAGTTAAAAAAATACTTACACGAATATACTTACTACTATAACCACCATTGGTTTCATACGCTTAATTTTACCCTTTTCATAATTGAGCCCTTGCTAAGCCCCAATAATGTTGCATCCAACAAAAATATCAATGTTGAGTTGTTGATGGAATAATGTTGGGCATCTTAATATGTATGTTTTAAAGTAGGAATTATGGCAATGAAAAAAATTTTAGGCCTGTGATATCATTTCAAAGGTTGGTTTGTATAATGCTTTTTGTCAAAAACACGGAGCATGGCTTAATTCATGGGAATAAATTAAGACAACGAACGTCGCTTCAACGTTGAATAAGGCCAAGAAGCTGAAGGATGCGGAAAGTAGTATTTGTGCAGAAAAAATACTAAAAGTCTGCATTTTAGCCGTTGAAACAGCTTTGTGGAAAAATGCTCTATGTTGATCTCGTGACAATATCTAAATATAACATACAATTTGAGGTTTTACTCATAAAGTTAAAAATAAAAATAAATAAAATTGTTTCTATGTTCATATGGTTTTTCGATTTTTAAACTAAAATACATGTATGACACGTGTAAATTTGTGATAGCAGTGTGTTACTTTCTGTAAGGAACGAGGAGTAAAAAAGAATATTTTTTTGGAATGATGTTATGTGAAATTTTTATATTCAACATTTTTCCACTAATTCAGCGTAAATTCTGTTAATAAACTCTAATTTATATGCCTTTCTTTCCGACTTTTCATTTAAAACATTCTTAAGAATTGTATGATAATGTATTTTAAATGTTAAATGTTTTGAAACACAGCTGGTTTCGTTTTTTCCGTTTTCTCCGAACAATAATAGTATTGTTGGATGCGACATTTTTCCGGGCAAGGGCTCAATTTATTTTATGCTAGTTTGGAGCGGCTCCTATGTGCGGCTACGATTTGGAGCTAGGTCTGGACGAAGCCAACGCTAAATGAACTTTCCTTTTATTTTACTGATGCATTAATCTTTTTTTATTAAAAGCACAATTGATTTTTCCATTTATCGATTGACCTGAAAATCTGTATATTCGAGTCGCTTCTAATTAAAAAAAAAGGAATTAACTGAATTTCATTTCAGTATTGTTACGGTTAAACTACAGACTAGGGATATGCATTCGCATATGCGAATAATTCGCATCATTTTAAACATTCGCATCAACATTCGCATTCGCAAAAGTCGATGCGAATATTTAGCGAATGCGAATGTGTGCAGAGCATGACGTGACTCGCCCACTGTCCACGTGTCTTTTGTTTTTCGAGCAAGCGTATGAGCGCGCTAGCTACATTATTTGTGATTCCTTGATTGGTTTATCGTTTTAATTGTCATTTGTCATGTCACTTGTCAGTTAGGTGCTAAAAGGTTGAGCACATAACTGCAACATTAATGAGCCTTCGACAATTTCTGCTAAAACTCTTATAAGCAATCTGGCAGGAATCCTAGATTCCTCAATTGAAAACTTCGACGGTGCAGAATCTGGAGACATTATAAGCTGTGAAATCATAGCTCAATTGAAGGCCCTTTGGACTGGTGGAAGACTAAATTGAAATACGACAAATTGAGAGATCTGGCTCCTAAATATCTGAGCGCTCCACAAGCCAGCGTTCCGAGTGAACAATTGTTCAGCTTATATGTGCTTATATGGTGTCCCAAAATACCTTAAAAAAACTTTCACTAAGCAGAAAGAGGCGGTCGTTTGATAGATTCTCCTATCTTAACAAACGGATAGCAATTTTTACATCACAGGTATCGGGTGAGAATGCTGTCCTTGTTCTACCGGTATTACAATAGAAGATCCTCCAAGGAACTAATATAATTGATCTCTTTCCAATATACAGGTCGTCGGAAAATAATGCCAACATTCAAAATAACCGTTATGAAAAAGATTTAATTTTGGTTTTCCAGAATGTTTCTCCAACAGAAACAATAGAAAAGTGTTTCCTTCCTCCTACATGGGTCTCATCAAGACTTATGTTCACTCCTTCCTCTCCACTAAAAGACCCTCCGCACAGCATCTCCAAAGATGGCGTAGGCCCCGAGGGAAATTATTTTCCTTAGAGCCTCCTGTATGGGTTTAATGTAAGAAAAATAACTTAATAACTAAGTTAAAACATAAACAGACGAACGATTCAGTATCTCTTGTGGATACTGTCAAATTTGTGTTATTTTCTATGGCTCTCAATTGCTTTTTCTATGCGTATCGTGGGCAGCCGCTAGCCAGCTTCATTACTTTGCAGTGGTACCTGCATGCTACCACAGCATACAACTTAAAACTTAAAAGAATAAATAATCATTTATACTTACAGTAATTCATGTTTTAAACGATCTATCCTAAAATATGAGATCCTCGAAATCCCTGAAATCTTAGATCGGCCAACGTCACCACAGAGAAAGCAAATAACAGTAATAGAAAATTACACAACTTTGGCAGTCGATTACTTACGGAATCGATTTCGTTTCGACAAAAGACACAGAATCGCATGGTAGGGCGGTTAAGTTTTAACTATCAAGCATCACCGCTAACGATGACTACCATACTAAAAACTAAGGTTCCCCATTGAGGCGTTTACGGATTAGCTGTATTTCTATTGTTTTAATTGGTTTATGCCCATATTGACGACGAGGCGTAATCGTCAAAGGTTTGATTGCTTCCAATGTTATGCTACCGAATAAGCCAAATAAATTTTGGTTCATTTTACTAATGAGAGATGATTTTTTTTTTACCGAAAAGATAATTTATTGAAGTGTAATTAATTCAGATTTTTCAAAAGACTGTTTTCATCACTTTACTTTTTGATTCCTAGACCCCATTAATTTAGGAGGCAGGGATGGGTACCGCTGCCCAGGGAACCATTTATTGGATAACCAACACCTCTGCCATAGGTCAGTTCAAGTGACATAGGTCGCTACGTTTAGTGGCAGGAGAGCATGGAGTGAGGTTTGACCAGGTCTTGACGGCGGTTGCGTCTGCCCACCAGAGACATGGCAGGCCGGATCGGAAGAGAAAGGTTGAGGGAGTCCCTTTGACTTCTCCAGCCGTACTCTCTCGGAACATAGCCTTGGATCGCTGTGGGAGGGATGGATTCATACGTCCGTCACTCCTGGACCCACTGACCTCCAGATTCCTATCCACCCATAATACCCTTCATTTCCCAGAACTTCCTCTCCTTCCTTTTTTTACGTTAACTCCACGCAGGAGGCCCTGAAGAAAATAATTTCTCTCAGGGCCTATGTCATCTGGGATGCTGTGTGGAGGGTCTTTTTGAGGAGAGGAAGGAATGAACATTGGTCTTGAAGAGACCCATGTTGTAGGAAGGAGGAAACACAGAGGCCGGCAAATCATTCCACAGCCGAGCTGTTGAACACAAGAACGAGTTGAAGAAACGACCCGTTCTCATGTGGCAAATGTCAACCATGTACAAATGTTGGGCACGCGTTTGGCGTGTTTCCCGTCTATGCACCGGTGCCGAAGGGATCAATGATGCTAGTTCCTCGGAGCATCTTCCATTGTAATACCGGTAGAACAAGGATAGCATTCCCACCCGACGCCTGTGCTCTAAAGATTGCAATCCGTCTGTTAAGATGGGAGAATCTATCAAACCGACCGCCCGTTTCTGCACAGAGTCGATGGTATTTTTCAGGTATTTTGGAGCTCCAGACCAGAGGTGTCTGCCAAATTCAACCGTGGGGCGCACTTGCGATTTGTACAGGGTTAGCAGTTGTGTACTATTAAAGTATCTGCGGGCCATGTACAGTAGGCCCAGTTTCTGTGAGGCTAACTTTACTCTGGCTTCGATGGAGCCCCCATACCTGAGCTGGTCACTTAGGGTTACACCAAGCATATCGATGAAGGGCCTGTTCGGAAGATTGCTTCCGTTGAAAGAGACTAGATTTTCATTTCGATCCCTTTTAGACGTAATCAGACATGATTGGGTCATTGAAACATTAAATTCAACGAGATTATTTTTACCCCAAGAGAAAACACTCTCGAGGTAACCGTCCATTCTTTGCTTCAAAGCCCTACAAGCTGTTGGAGTTTGTAGCTCATTGAGGGTTTGTCAAACAAAAAGCTATCATGAACTGTACTGTCATCCGCGTAACGGTGAATTGGTGCACATGCCAAAAGGTCGTTGAGCATTTATCGAGTGTGAGGAAGAGGTGAAACTATCGACTACCGTCTGAATCGACCTCTCCCTCAAGAAGTCGGTAATCCACGTACACAAAGATGCGGAAAGTCCGTAAAAATGCAGTTTGTTGACAAGTCCTCGGTGCCAAACCCGGTCAAAGACCTTGGAGATGTCCAGTGCAACCGTTTGGGTCTCACCGAAACGTTCCAGGCATCGCCCCCAAACATGCGTCACATACGCGAGAAGATCACCGCACGAGCGGTTCCGCCGGAATCCGTATTGACGATCGTTAATAATTTTGTTCTTCTCGAGGTATGTGAGCAGTTTGTCGTTGATCACACGTTCCATCACCTTAGATAGAACTGATGTGATCGCTATGGGGCGGTAGTTGGCCAGGTTGGAGCGGTCACCCTTCTTTGGAATAGGATGGATAACCGCTTTTTTCCAACCAGAGGGCACATAGCCAGTCTTCAGGGACATTTTAAAAAGCTTCGTCAAAATTGGAGCTATTTCTGCAGCGCACCTCTGCAGTACCAGGGCAGGTATTCCGTCAGGCCCACTAGCTTTATTAACATCAAGCCCTCGTAAAACTTGGAGTACTTCCCGATGCCGGATCCTCAGCTTTTTCATACGAAAACCGCAGTGAGGAAACTGAGGAACCGATGTCGGGATAGCACCTTTACTAAAAATACCCTCACAACATGAGATGACATGAGGAGAATTATTTTCCTGAGAGCCTCCAGTGTAGAGCTAATGTTATTAAATACAAAACAGGCATTTGAATGGATTTTAATTATTACATGAATTTCATCAAAAGTAAGGTCAAATTGCTCTCACTTCAGGCACACGGACGCGCCTACAATTATCTGTTCAGTGATGTTCATCCTCTATGACTGGTCGGTGGTTGAGTGGGCATAGCGCTTGGATCCCATCTGGGCGTCGCGTGTTCAATTCCTCGGCTGGCTAAGTCCTCCATCACAACACAAGCAACATTTTCGGCTTTCTGTGGTGGTAGTAGGAGATTTTCAAACATTGTTGAGTTATTCGTAACCCGGGGATGTTTGTCTTTCTTTTAAAGAAAAAAAAATAATAATTGTGAAGGTGACTTCATATTTTGACGATGCCTTTGGGAGGCGAAACAACTGTCACACCTGAAAGCTTATATTAAGTAATCTTTTCAAGGAATTCTGTTAATTTTGCCTCAAATTAATTTGAGTGGTTTATAAAAAACCTTTTATCTCAGTAGCAGTAATATAGTGTTACTATATTATCCTTCCACATGAATGCCTTTGCAAGTTGACATTGTAAACTGAACACTGTCATACTTTGTATGTAAATTCTAATTGAAAACTTCAACTACAACGTTCACTCAAACAAGCCTTCTGACTAAACATTTAGATTATCTCCCAAAAATTATAAATGGGTGCTTTGAATTTAGATGAGATTTTAAATGACGTCATTGTTGTGGTCTATAACAATTTTTATGAATTTACTAGAGAGTTCCCGGTATTGTTGCAATGACACTTACAAAGAAATTGTTCTTTCCTGTATATCTTTCCCACTGGTCCCGTTCCCCTTCCGCTTCCCCTTCCCTTCCCTCACGCGTCCCTCCTCCACCTTCCCCGCCTTCCCTCCCCCTCAATTTATTCAATCCCGGTACATTCAGATTTTCAAACAGCTCGCGTACCACTTTTTGTAACTAATAGTATATAAGAAACATAATCGGAATGTCACATCAAATTTGTACTCGGTGAAAAAATCTGTTACATAATTCTTCTTGAAATCTGTGGAACTATGACGGGAAGAACGGATAGAATTTGGGAAGAAAAGGGGAGATTCTGTCCAATTTTAAACCTTAAAAGTACTCCTAACATGCTGAAATACATATTATTCGCTTGGCAAGGAAATAGTATATCTTTATCTAGCTTTTCATTTCATCACTTGGAAATACCCTCCTATATAATAGAGAAATTATTGTCTTTAGGGCCTCCTGCGCGGAGTTAATTCCGTGTCAAATGTCGTAATACCGATTTTCCAAAGTCATAGTACTGTATTATGTACTAGCAGGTTCCCGGCATGCGTTGATATGCCATTTAATAAAGAAATTATTTCTCCCTGCGTGTCCTTTCCCATTCGTTCCATCCCCCTTCCGCCTCCCATTCCTCTCCCGCGTCCCCTTCCCCTCTCGCGTTCCCACTCCAATTCCTTCACCTTCCCTCTCCCCAATCCACTCCCCCCCTTCCCCCGTCCCGCCAACCCCCCTCCCGAGTTTCCTTCCCCCCTCCCAGGTTCCCCTCCCCCCCCCCGTATTCGTCTCACTCCTCCTGCGAATCCCCCTCCCGAGTTCACCCCCCCCCACTCCCGGGTTCCCCTTCCCCCTCCCGCATTCCACACATTCATTCCCGGAACATTCATTTTTCTATCAGCTCTCATGCCACCTATTAATGTTTTTATACAAATTTCATAATGCCAGAGCTCGTATCGTAAAATCCATTCAGTAGTTTTTGCGTGAAAGTGTAACAAACACACATCCATACAAACTTTCGCCTTTATAATGTTAGTGAGATTTACGGGAAAGCCTCAGATCTCTTTTTAATTTAGAAGAATGATTATTTTTTTTTTTTTTTTTTTTATATATTTAATAATATTATTATTCAATGTATAAAAACAGTTTATTATAAACAAGTTCTGCTTCTGCTTCGTAATTATTATTATAAGTTACAGCTGTTTCGCCCTCTGAAGGCATTATCAAACTGTCGATAAGATAAGTTTGATAATGCCTTCAGAGGGCGAAACAGCTGTAACTCATAATAATAATTACGAAGCAGAAGCAGAACTTGTTTATAATAAACTGTCTTTATTCATTGAATAATAATATTATTAAATATATAAAATAAATTAAAAATTTAAATGGAGTTCTACAAAATAAACTTAATAACAATAAATAATGATTATTTTGCTGGAAATATAATAAAACACACAATATTTTCTAATTTTATTACAATATATTTTAGAGACAAAAGAAAAACATTTCTCTGAACATAAATTCTGTCTTTACCTGGGAAAACTTCATGGGATACATAAATACAATTTTTATATACATGGAAGCATTTTATCTGGTAAGACGACACACTTTACAATAACATCATTTCTCAAGAATCAAGTATGTTTTTACGAAAATAATATCAATTTACTTTTTTTACTATACAGTTATTTAGATAATTCAAAGCGTACTCATGGTGGAAACGAACTAACACACTGAAAATAATTTTTGTTCGGCCCAACATTTCCGGAGATCGAAAGTTGCTCAAATTTCATTTACTTATCTCTTTTATGTCATGAAAGTCAATCGTGTTAACAGCTTCAAATAAAAAATATTACTTCTTTATTGATAAAACTTTATTTATTTTCCTCATATTTATTAATTTACACATGTCCAAGCGTTGAACCTACAATCTCCAGGCTCGTAGGCATTGTTCATTCAGTTTTACCTTACAGATTTAACGAAATGATAAAGCTAGACAAACATATATCTGCAAATGAATAAAAGAGGAACTAACAAACAAATTCTGTCAAATCCATGAATTTTGATGTATTCAAAATGTCTATATCGCAGATGCATGTACGCCTGTGATCTAGGTAGTGAAGATATCTCGCTATTGCTATTTGTATTGCATAATTTATGTTATCTCAATCATGTGCCATGATCTTGAATGTAGCAAATTTGTAATGCTAAACCTTACGTGCCGCCAAGTTGCTGCTTCCAGTACAACGGGTGTTAAATATGCATTAACCTTGCTATGTGAGAAAATTCCACAATTTCATCTGTGAATTTATAATCCGGCGGCTGCGTTTTGCAAATCAATAATAATCAACAACGAGGATCTCGGTTCGCTAGAACACGGGAGTAGGTTGAAAATTAAGACATAACGAAGTCCCAAAAAAGATTTGATAGGAGGTTCTCGACCTTCTATAAAACAAGCAACCGATTTCTTGTAAAAGCATTGTGTAATCTAAGATTCAATCGGAGATGTGTGCCATGTCTTCATGTCTAATTAGATTAGTTTTTTAAAAGTTTTGCTTGAAATTTCTTTAATAATAGCGCAAATTAAAAAAAATAAAGCAGGTTACCGTGAGATAGGAATCAACCATCTCTTGAAACTATTGTTATTCTATTTCATGCCGAGTTTTGTATCTTTTTGGTACTTAATTTGATTTACGCTTTCGTATTATTCCAAAGTTTCTTAGTTAATATAATTTTACTTCTTATTGTTGGACGGAGTTTTTGGCAATTTTATCAGATTGCTAGAATTTCGCACAATAAGTGTGAAGCCTTTATTAGTGCAAAAAAAGTCGACGTGTCGACGTAAAACAATTGGTTTTAGTTCAGTGGGTTTTAATTTCTTCTACGATTTTACTTAACAAAAATTTGGGAACATCCACAACTTACAGTTTATATAAAAAAAACTGTTTGACGATATATGCCGTGTGCAATTAGCCAGTCATCGGAGTACAAATGGAATTGCTTCGTGCAGAAGCTCGAACAATAAAATACAGCATTTTATACCATTGAGGAACTGGTGAACAATTATTCAGCAATACCCTTTAAACCGCTGTTTGCAATTACTGTCTAAAACCACACGCCGCAGAATCTCTGATGCCCAAAATGTGCATCGTGTAGACACGGGCTAATGATCCAACAATTTTTTTTCTGTAAAGGTCTTTGTGAATCAACTGATTGAAAATTTTAGTCACACATGGAACAACGCAAACCAATTATAAAAAGATCAAATCGTCTGTAACAAAACGAAGCGTTCTACAGTTAGGATACGTGCAATTTTGCGCGTAGGAATACTTCTCACGTTAGGCATAATAACATAGGTTCCTATTCGAATTATTGAATTGATTTCCTTTGTTCATGGTGAAGTAGTTAGTACTGAATGCAAATCAAAACAAGCATGTGTTTTATACTCCCGGGTGTCTAGAAGAAGGAGAATTGATCTTAGTTGATCATAAAGTATTTCAGAAGATGCGTGAGAAGTTTCTTCAACGGAAAACATATCCATTAGTTTGGATATTGCTTTTTAGGCGGCTTTTTACATTTCGATAAGCATTTATGCTGGAAAAAATACCTCAACGGTAACGGTAAAGAGAATTGATTGTCTACAAGAAGGAGAATTGATCTTAGTTGGTCATAAAGTATTTCAGGAGATGCGTGAGAAGTTTCTTCAACGGAAAACATATCCATTAGTTTGGATATTGCTTTTTAAGCAGCTTTTTACGTTTCAATTAGCATTTATGCTGAAAAAAATACCCCAACGTTAACGGTAAAGAGTTGCTTTGTTTGTTCAAAGAATTAAAATACTTGTATCCTATCTCATCAGTCAACAATGGAAATGAATGAAAAAATATTATTTTTCAGACAATAAGGTTTTACTGGCCACCGGAAAGACGCAGTTCAAATTGAGGGGCGTTTTCATAAAGAGAAATATCTACAAAAACTTTTCAGTCAGTTTTAAATGAATAATCACTCGGGTCAATATTTCATGATGATCTTTAAAAGCAAATGCATAATTAGAAAACTCAATACATTTGTGAAAATTCATTTTTATTTAAAAAGAAACCGAAAATTGCAAATTTTAACAAAACAGAATCTAGGAACATTTTCGTTATTTGTTTTGGGGGTGTTATGCCGTGTTGCGCTACCTCCTTCTTTAGCCTTGTAGATGTATCCGGATCTGCCATGATGATGGACACTGCAACGCTGTCCGAAACGTTGGCTAAAGAAGGAGGTAATGCAACACGGCATAACACCCCAAAAACAAATAACGAAAATACTTTTGGCCATGAAAATCTAAAAAAAAATGTCAATACATTTTAGTTCTACAATAAAGTCGCTTTTTAATAAAAAATAAAAATTATGCTTTGCTTCATCTTTCAAATGAGCTATTTAAAGCCTAACCACTGGAGCGATTATGGTCGAAAAATGGACCACTTTTCCTACCATTCGTAAAACATTTATTGTAATTATTTAAAACATTTCCTTGGCCAGCCCTTTATCTTTAAACGAAGCTACTGAAAAGCTTTATCTATTATAACCATAGGTAGATGTCGCAAATCCGAACTACGTAGACTAATTTAGAACGGTTAACAATAAAATTTAAAAATATTTTTTCCCGACGAATTTTTAATCAGCTGTTTACGGTTAAAATTAAGTCATTTTTACATAGATATGCACCTTTAATTATCAAATATACCACAGACAACATACAGAAATCGAAAATATTCTATGTTGTCTCGGATAAGTACCCCTCACGGCAGTTTCAAAGTAAAAAACATGCGGGATTCGCGCGGTTTAAACCATACGATTTTTCTATATTTTTTTAATAAATCCTACAAATATTAGATAAACCAGATATAAACGGTAAAAAAACAGGTTGATTCATTGGCTATATAGCACTCTAATAAGTTTTTATGTCTTCATGTTAAAATTCGAAGGTATGATTAAAAAAAAAAAAAAAAAATTATCTTCTGGGAAATCTCGAGCAATCGAAGCAAATTTATTTATTTTGCGTGCTCGCTCCAGTGGCTATAATTCTTATTTAAAAATTTTAAATGTTTAATACCTTATTATGACAAATACATTATATAGATGTATATACTTGGTCGAAGATGTATATGCATTATTTAAGTAGGTACAAGAATTGATTTTTTTTAAATAAATAAATTGAAACCGTTTAGGTCAAATATTTGTGAAAACACTCCTCAATTATCTTATTTAAAAAAAAACTCATTCATATTCTTATCTCAGTCTTAGTCAATGCAGCAGACTATAAACAATTTTATATAATTTATTCATCTTCAGTTATATCACATCATTGTGTTATTAAAATCATACTAACATAAATACATTATATTACAAATGTTGGCATTAAATTTTGCAAACAATTTTTCTTGTTGTTGTTTAAGATTATGGATACAAATTCAATTACGAACCTAACACCGAAAAAATATGTTCTCATTTCATTTTTTAAATTTAACACAATTTTTTGATTTTTCTTATAGGATATGCTAAGACGCCGCGCCGCATACCCAATTTCCACCGATTTATTACATATGTACCAAACACTTTAAGTTTTATGGCTCTTAAAAAAATATTTATTATTCTTGAAGATAATACATAGGTACATTCCCCGCACCGAAACGCATATTGTATGAAATTTCGTCGATAGAAAAAAATCACAAAATATGCTCCAAAAATTATCATAAACACTCGTTTGTTTCAGTTACTTTAAAAGTTATTTGTACGAAAAAAATCACAATGTTTCTTTAAATGCTATTTAAGACAACCCCGCGAGATTTTTGCTCTATTTTTAACGAGTCGTGTTTTATTAAACATGTTCACAATTTTCGCTTCAATTTTATCGTTTTAAATATTATCGCGCTCTCTCCAAAATTCGTAATTACAAATCTCAACATCTTCTTCTTTTTGAGTGGGTAAACGGCGCCTTAAGGAACGTACTTCACTTTCTTTAACCAGTGATTCCAGAGATTATTTGGGATTAAAAAATGTAACTGAAATTTTGAATGTTTGGTGTCTTTTTTTCTTTTTTTTCTGAAAAATTAAACAAAAAAATGTTCCTCCACTTGTCGTCACTGGTCACTCAGCCGAGTAACCGCCCAACCCCCCACCCAGGTCCTTAACTGCTAAGAGATTTTTTTTATGTTAAGTCACCAAAGGCCGAAATTTCATCCATTTTTTACTCTAAATAATATCAGAAATCATCGGTTGAAGAAAATCAAGTACATTCCATAACGTCATGTCTAGAAGTCTAGATGAATGGCCTGGTACTTGAGATTTCTGTACGCTTGATTTTGAGCTTAGTCTAACTAGTTTTGCATTCTCGTCCCGTTTCCTTGAATATCGTAATTGTAATTAATATTTGTTCTGAGTACCTTAAACAATATAAGTATGTTATTTTTATTCGTTTAATAGGGTTTTACTAATAAACTTGTTTTAAATTATACATAACTTATAGATAACCATTAATGTATGGGAAATAGTTGTTTATCCGTTGTGTAAAATTAGTAAAGGGGATACGGTTTGCTTTAAAATTTGGCTTCGATAACATAACGCACTACGTTTCAGTGCATTATTTATTGTTATCAAGTTTAATTTGTAGAACTCCGTTTATTTTTTTAATTTCTTTTATATACTTAATTAACTTAATAATAGTATCTATGAACAAGTTCTGCTATGTAACTGTCTATCAGTTTGATAATGCCTTCAGAAGGCAAAACTGGCTATCAGTTTGATAATGCCTTTAAAAGTAATTATTATTATTAAGCTGTCACGCTTAATAATAATTACATAGCAGAACTTGTTTATAAATAAACTGTTTTGAATAATTATTTTATTCAATATTCAAAGTGGCGCAAAATTAATCACTCAGATGTTGACATTTGTGAACTAAACAGCTGCAGTATAATAAACAGACAAGCAATGGAGCGCTATACTCTGCAAGAGCGAAGAATAAATGTGTCGATTTTAGCTTTAACGCTTTTTGTGTTTTTGTGTCGAAAGTCATCACGAGTGACGAGGCGCATTTCCACTTAAGCGGTTACGTGAATAAGCAAAATTTTCGTTTCTGGGGCACTGAAAATCGGCGTGTGATGCACGAAGGGCGATTACATCCACTCAAAGCGACTGTGTGGTGCGGCGTTCACTCGGTAGGAGTGATTGGGCCGTATTTTTTTGAGGACGTCATTGGCAATACGGTCACTGTTACTGGCGAACGCTACAGGGCCATGATAAACGACTTCTTACTACCGGAATTGGATTATCGGGGCTTGGTGAACATGTAATTTTAACAAGACGGTGCAACCGTACACACAACGGATAAATAAATGGATATTGTGAAGGTAGCGTTTGCTGGTCGCGTAATCTCCCGTTTTGGCGGTTTGACATGGCCAGCAAGGCAGCAAGATCGCTCGATCTAATCATCCCAGATTTCTTTCTTTGGGCTACTTGTCGCGGGTTTATGCCAACAAGCCTCAGACAATCGCAGCCCTTAAGGAGAATATTCGACAGAAATGCGAATAGTTATCACCGGAAATCTTGCGGAAAGTCATGGAAAATGCGATAAAACGGGCACAAATGTCTATCAACACTGGCGGCAGCCACTTGACGGATATCATCTTTCCACTAAACAGAAAAAATTGAAAAAGTCCAAATAAAGATTTTCTTTGTTTAAATTTTTTTTTTTTTTAGTAAAAAAGTTTTTCAAAAACAATATTGGATGATTAATTTTGCGCCTCCTGTATAAAAGAAATAAAAATTCAGTGTATTAAGTAAAAAATTATCGTTGTTTTGTTAATAATGCAGTTTTATGCAGCATTTTTTGTTTTATTTATTACTTTCAAATAGTAACTAGTAACTCAAATAACTTTTTAAACGCGTTTTGATTGAGTTATTTTATCAGAGAAAACCAGAAATATGTCATTTTCAAATCAGATTTTAGACGTATTGCCTCTTTTCCACAAAAAATTATAAATGGATTTCGAAAGATTGTTCTTTTAACTAGCATTCGCATGTAATAAATTTTGAGAATTTTTTTTAATTTTTAGTATAATAAGGTTGTTCCATAGGTCGTTGGCAGATTTGTTAAATTTCCAAAAAAGATTTTGTATTATACCACACCCATTTCAAATAATATAATCATGCAGTAAAATAAATCAATACATTATCTAGCAAACGCATGTTTTATAATTTTAATTTTAATTTCAATAAAATCATTAAAAAATATGTACGTACATGGGTTTCTTGACGAAAATTGGTCCATTTGTGTATTTATTTGCGCACTTACAAACTAATATATTTCAGATTTTTTAACATTCTTATTAAATTTAGACATTATTGAAAAATGATAAATACTTATAATCAAAAAATAACTACAAAAAGTACATTATTTTAATAGTTATAGCATCACGCCTTTCAGCATTTTTGGATGAAGGTATAAATTAAAGCTAATTTGAATTGAAATAAATTCGATATTGAGTTATAATTTAAAAAAGCTGGTACGGAGAATAATTAATCTTTCTCGTTGTAACCGCCCTGCACGATCGATAAGAACAACTTTCGACGAAATGTTGATTTTCGTCCGCTGGCTGGTTAAACGCTCTTAAGTATTTCCACAATATGTGGAGTAGTTGTTTGTTTTACTATATTATTGCGATATAGTGTGGTAATGCATCAAAGGGATGTTTATATTTATGGTGCTCTGATGATTTTTTATTTTATTTAATGTACTAAAGGAATTAACTCATACGAAGCTCTTTCAATTTGCGTTGCTTTATTTTGCGGCTTTAATTTTTTTTTTCATTTTCAGTTCACGCAAAGAAAAAAATGCTTGAACAGTAATTAAATATTAAGATTGATTATTGTTTTGTTTCTAATTCTATTTTTAATATATAATAATCTTATTTTTTAGATACTGAGCAAAGATTCTACAATCCTGGGTATAAATTCTTTATTAATATTAAACTTTTTATTCTCACGAGTATTTTTGGCCTATATTCTAATACCTTATTAATATTTAGTTTAATCGATTTGACAGTCTCAAAATAACTAGTTATCTTGCGGATTTAATCCAATTTTTTATGTACTTAAAAATATTATATTTAGATAAACGCTCCGTTAGCACATTCTCGGACTATTTCCTGTGAATGATATCTATATCAGAAAACTGTACTTACCACAAATGAATAAATAATGCATGCCAATTTAAAAATCTTTATTTACGAGTTTATTGGTGTACATTGTTATCCTTGTTGAGTTGGCCGGTTCATAGAGTGAGGTTTGTCTAGGTCTTGGTGGCGTTGCAATGCGTTTGCCCGCATTCTGTGGCTGGATCGGGAGATACTGTTTGAGGGAGACCTTTTGAACTCTCCGGTCGGATTCTCTCGATCCATCGCCTTGCACCGCAGAGAGATGGATTCAAGTGTCCGTCACTCCTGGACACATTGACCGCCAGATTCCTACCCGCTCCTTATAACTTTTTCCATCTCAGAACTTCCTCTTCTTCCCTCCACACAGGATCTCCAAAGATGACACAGATCATGAGAGATTTTTTTCTCAGGGCCTCCTGTGTGGAGGTTAAAAAAATCGAAAGTTGCGTGCATTTTGGTCTTGTAGTTAGTTTTGTCTAGGTCTTGGTGGCGAATGCCCACCTAATGGTCGGCCGGATCGGAGAGACTGGTTGAGGGAGACTTAACCTAGACCCAACCACCTGGACTCTCTGGACCCATCGTCTTGCACCGCAAAGGGAGGGATGGATTCATAAGTCCGTCACTCCTGGACACGTTGACCATCAGATAACTACCCACTCCTCTAACTTATTTCCTTCCCAGAACTTTCTCTTCTTCCTTTCCCTAAACAGTAACAGTCTCTCCACACAGCGTTCCCAAAGATGATAAAGGTGCTGAGGGATTTTTCCGTGGATCTAATGTAAACGAAAATTCAAAATGTGTGGCATTTTGGTAGTCGTGTGAGAAGAATAATCATTTAGCATTACATACCTTTTATCAGACAATGCGTGATGTAAATAATGTAAAGATTGTATGCAGGGCAAAATAAACTGTAAGGCGTTTTCGTCTGATAAATAACCATGTTTAATTATAATATATTTGTTAAACTACTTAAGTTCTTCATAAATCTAAGTTTTTATCTAAGTTAACAATTATATCGTTATAATTGGGGTCTGTTTTAGAAAAATATGTATATATATATTGTAAATATTTATTGTGGCTGTAATAAATAAATTAAATGAGAAAAAACTTCCAATAAATGTAACTTTTTCACTGTCTGTTTTTGTATTTTATTATTATTTTTCTTCCTTTCTAACAATGCAAACTTGTGGAATATTTTTAAAGGGTTAAATGAATATATTTTAGAACTCAAGAAGTAAAAGACCTTGGAAACTAAAAATAAGTGTTTAAAATAAAACAATAACTTTGTAAACACCACTTTTATTTTTATACTTTATGCCGACCGGGTTTCGCTACAACCGTAGCTTCATCAGGGCAGTATAATACTCTACAAAAAAATATTCACTTATTCTCAGTAGAGTATAATACTGCCCTGATGAAGCTACGGTTGTAGCGAAACCCGGTCGGCATAAAGTATAAAAATAAAAGTGGTGTTTACAAAGCTATTGTTTTATTTTAAATTAATAATGTCACATCACAAAGTATCCGCTTCATATGAACAAATAAAAATAAGTGTGTTTATTTATAAATCGTAGCTTCGGCGGAATAAGGTTCCATTTGACATTTTGAACAAAAAAATTGACTTCTTTGCCTAATCCCCTAAATCCCAAGCTAAATGATTAAATTTTCGGTACGTCCTAACTAACACCTCTGCCATAGGTCACCCCAAGTGGTTCGCTACGTTTGGTGACTTAGCAGCGCTACTCGGTTCATGGTGTGAGGTTTGTCCGGATCTTGGCGGCGGATTCGTCTGTCCACCAGAAGCATGGCAGATCGGATCGAGAGAGAATGGTTGAAGGAGTCCCTTTGACTAATCAATCGGTGGTCTCTCGGAATATCGCTACGGGATTGATTCATACGTCCGTCACTCCTGGACACAATGACCCCTAGATTTCTACCCACCCTCATACACTTTTCCTTCCCAGAACTCGTTTCCTCCTTTTCCTAAAAAGACCCTCCACATAGGATCCCCAAAGATGATATAGGCCCTGAGGGCAATTATTTTCCATAGGGCGTCCTGTGTTGAGCTAATGTAAACAAATATATGTATGCAGAGAGGTAATAATATGTGCAGAGGCCGAGCATCCAGCCGTATATCGCAAGTCGATGTACTGGAAATATGCTAACCAAATATCCTTGAAAACAATAATTACGGGTCCCCGAATGAGTATGTACTGCGGATGGTTCCACGCCAACTCAGAAAGAAACCAACTCAGAACCACCTCAGAAATGGTCATTAAAAGCTATGAAAAAAATAATTTTAATACAGCCGGTAACCCTAAACTAACTTAACATATTTAACCAATCTGTTTATATTTTTTAAAATGACCTTTCTGAGGAGGTTCTGAGTTGGTTTCATTCTGAGTGAACAAACTCAAGAATAGCGCCGTTTACATGCACACTTCGGAGCGACCGAGTCCCGCGCCACGTAAACCTATCGGTCTTTACTTTTCTGCGCGGCGGCCTGAAGTGGCGCGAGTCTCGGTCGCTCCGAAGTGTGCGTGTAAACGGCGCTAATGAATCCGATTTATATTTTTTTTATTTAAGTTTTTATTCCAGCAGGACTGGGATGGTAGTGCAATCCCAGTCTGCCATATTACATACACAACTATAAACCATAAAAGAAAAGAAAAATGTGTTTACAAATTAGGTAGGTACCTAATTAAAGCATAAAATGAAAATAAAATTCATCACATAAATAACAAAAAATTAAGCCTAAAATTAAAATAAATAATAATTAAACAGAATTAAAAATAAAAACATATTTTAGGATTGTCCATCAGGGAGGTCGCCTCATCATCTGCATCCATCGCTCATTTAGTGGGGAACTGAACTGAGAATGATGTTGGTTGATTTCCGTATCCTGCTCCAGAAGCTGGCTAGCCGGTGGCGAAGAAAGGCTGAGAATGAGTGCACCCTCCCCTCGGTGAACATTGTGGAGGCACTGCAGAACCTCGGTAGTTGCATAAGTTGCCTGCTCAGTTTGTCCCATTGCGCTGCTGGGTATTGCGTCCACAGTTCAAATGTGTACAGGGCAGTGCAGTATGTCTTGAAGAGTAATTTTCTGACTAGAACCGCCTTGAGAGTATTCCGGCCATTATGTTAATTGCTCTTCTTTGTCGTTCCATACCTTCTATTCATGTCTTCGATTTGGATAATATCTAATATCCAATGGATATGTTCCAGATATAAAATGTACTACTGTTACCGTTCGTTATAAATGTTAAAAAATAAAACTAAAAAAAGTGATTTTAAATCGTGAAACCTTTCATCATTTTGACAGAAAATTAATTTTGTTCTCTGTTTTTAAAAAAAAACCCCAAAAAATTTTTATCACTTTTGGATGAAGGTATCCTGAAGTATCATTTTATTTCGTTAGGTGTGTTTTTTTTACTTGAAATTTTTTACTTCTTCTTCTTCTTTGTGTGCCGTATCAGGTCCTCCAGCGTTGGCGATCACTCTTAAAAATGTCTCTCTGTCTTGCGCTGCCCGGAATAGCTTCTCCACACTTCTAATGCCGGTCTACTCTCGTGTATTTCGCAGCCAAGACATTTGTCTCTAACCAGGCCCTTGGCGACCCTCTATATTGCCTTTCAATATTAAATGAATAATTTTTTACCTGAATATCATTATATAAGCTGGATGACCCGGAAAAGAAGTTTTTATCCGAGTAATAAATATGATTATTGTTAATTCCGGATCTTTAATGTGAATTCACACATTAATCCTTCTTCTCATAACCCCATTAATACTTTTGGGTGTAAATCATATACGTACGATGAAATAATAGATTAATGGAATTTGATGTATTTTTTTTTTATTTAGATACAAGAAATTGTTTGAAATTGAAGAAGACATAAAATAGGAGATAATTGAATCACCTGCAATATTGTATCTCTCATACAAAGTAAAATATGATACAGTAAATTATATATTAATTATACAGTAAATTATTAAATTATTACTGTATCATATTAATAAAAATATAATACAGTAAAAGGTGACCGAATTGGATCTAGACAGTTGGTAGAGCTGTTGCCATGTAAGCAGAAGATCCTGGGTACGAGTCCCAGAGGTGCCAATATATTTTATGATTTTTCTGTCTCCGGATTTTCGATTGAGTTTCGCTAATATTGTCTTAATTTAATGAAAAAATATGTTCTCATTTGCTTTTTGAAGCGAAACTTCCTAAACCCCGTTAGCGATTCGGAATTCGGATGAAACGGAAATGACGCGTACAGCACCTGCGAAGCATTATACTCCCGTCAAGGCTTCTATTGGTTAAGATATAAAACGGAAACGACGCGAAGTCTGCTCACTGTGCTTTGATTATGACCTCACTTTTCAAGGCTCCTTGGTTCTTCATTGGTTGAGATTGTTTTGGTAAAGTTTTATTTTTACATTAACTCCACACAGGAGGCCCTGAGGAAAATAGTTTCCCTCAGGGCCTATGTCATCTGGGATGCTGTGTGGAGAGTCTTTTTGAGGAGAGGAAGGAATGAACATTGGTCTTGAAGAGATCCATGTCGTAGGAAGGAGGAAACACAGAGGCCGGCAAATCATTCCACAGCCGAGCTGTTGAACACAAGAACGAGTCGAAGTAACGACCCGTTCTCATGTGACAAATGTCAACTGTGTACAAATGTTGGGCACGCGTTTGGCGTGTTTCCCGACTATGCACCATTGAAGTACCCACCACTGTCCCACCCCGGTATAGGCAACTTATGGTCGCCCCTTCGGAGTTCTCGCAAGAATCTAATTTTTTTGAATAAATGGCTCTACTTTTAATGTAACGAATCTAGACCTTCAATGTCCCCTCATACTGTGTTAGGTGGCGGTATGCGGGCGCGCCTACAGGACTGTACTGTAATGGTCAATCTCTACAATTCTAAAGCCCATGGAGGTGTCAATGCAAAAGCAGTGAGCCTCATGGACAGTCGAACAAGTTGTTAGTAACATCAACAAAAAAATAAAGTAATCAAAATGACAGCAGCCGTCATGAGTAATTAGCTCATGACAGCGGGAGACATGACCATACATAATCCGGCGGGCGGCACCGAGCACTGTACGTTAAAAAGAAGGAAACAAGTAAAATAACATATATACAGATAAGAACCGGTGTCACCGCAACCTGGCTGCCGGCAGTCCCCGAGACAGTGAAGGAGGCTGATTGTCCGGCCTCCCCACAACCGGCAGCGTCGTCCTTAAGCCAGCTAGCCGGTGGTGCCTAGACGACAGTAAGTGGAAAACATGAAGAAGACCCTAGGGAGAGAAGCGTCGGGTCGCCGGAGGCGGGACGGACACCTTTCGGATGTCGTTCAGCCTTCTCCCCAGCCTCTTCATGTCACGGGGTGTGGCGCGGCAAACAGGTGCAGCTCCACCAGTTCTAGATGACCGGCCATGGTACGTAGGCGGGGACACGGTCCAGGGTCCAACCCCTTATATGGGGAGAAGGACGGTACAAAAACGAACAACGGAGTTCAGTTCTCATAGTACAGCATAACTGAAAAGAAATGTATATGTATAAGCGTAGAAAACCGCAAAACATAAAAAAATAAATAAACAAGAGCGTGTGGGAGTCATCGCTAGGCGTTTAATTGCACCAAATAACGAAAAATAAATCATAAGCATGTAAAGTAAAGAAAACATAAAATAAACATGAGCGTTGAATAACGCAGGGCCTGTGTAATCCAGAAAAAAATAAACATAACATAACATAACCAGTGCCGAAGGGATCAATGATGCTAGTTCCTCGGAGCATCTTCCATTGTAATACCGGTAGAACAAGGATAGCATTCCCACTCGACGCCTGTGCTCTAAAGATTGCAATCCGTCTGTTAAGATGGGAGAATCTATCAAACGGACCGCCCGTTTCTGCACAGAGTCGAGGGTATTTTTCAGGTATTTTGGAGCTCCAGACCAGAGGTGGCTGCCAAATTCAACCGTGGGGCGCACTTGCGATTTGTACAGGGTTAGCAGTTGTGTACTATTAAAGTATCTGCGGGCCCTGTACAGTACGCCCAGTTTTTGGGAGGCTAACTTTACTCTGGCTTCGATGGAGCCCCCATACCTGAGCTGGTTACTTAGGGTTACACCAAGCATATCAATGGAGGGCCTGTTCGGAAGATTGCTTCCGTTGAAAGAGACAAGATTTTCATTTCGATCCCTTTTAGACGTTATCAGACAAGATTGGGTCTTTGAAACATTAAATTCAACGAGATTATTTTTACCCCAAGAGAAAACACTCTCGAGGTAACCGTCCATTCTTTGCTTCAAAGCCTTACGAGCTGTTGGAGTTTGTGAGCCCTTTGGGGGCTTGTCAAACAAAAAGCTATCATGAACTGTACTGTCATCCGCGTAACAATGAATTGGTGCACATGACAAAAGGTCGTTGATGTGCAACAAAAACAAAGTCAGAGACAGAACCGATCCCTGTGGGACGCCAGCATTTATTGAGTGTGAGGAAGAGGTGAAACCATCGACTACCCTCTGAATCGACCTCTCCCTCAAGAAGTCGGCAATCCACATACACAAGGATGCGGGAAGTCCGTAAGAATGCAGTTTGTTGACAAGTCCTCGGTGCCAAACCCGGTCAAAGGCGTTGGAGATGTCCAGTGCAACCGTTTGGATCTCACCGAAACGTTCCAGGCATCGCCCCCAAACATGCGTCACATACGCGAGAAGATCACCGCACGAGCTGTTCCGCCGGAATCCGTATTGACGGTCGTTAATAATTTTGTTCTTCTCGAGGTATGTGAGTAGTTTGTCGTTGATCACACTTTCCATCACCTTAGACAGAACTGATGTGATCGCTATGGGGCGGTAGTTGGCCGGGTTGGAGCGGTCCCCCTTCTTTGGAATAGGATGGATAACCGCTTTTTTCCAACCAGAGGGCACAGAGCCAGTCTTCAGGGACAGTTTAAAAAGCTTCGTCAAAATTGGAGCTATTTCTGCAGCGCACCTTTGCAGTACCAGGGCAGGTATTCCGTCAGGCCCACTAGCTTTATTAACTTTTGCAATTTTGCTCAATGCAGGCCCACTAGCTTTATTAACATTGAATTAAGTTTTGCTTCCACCGCGTGTTAACTGCGCTCGAATTTTTTAAATTAAGCTCAATATTTTCTGATTTTTCTTACACAAGGTTTTAAGGAATGTACTTCACTTTCAGTGATTCCTGAGATTATTTGGAATAAAAAATGTAACTGAAATTTTGGTCTCTGAATGTGTGGTGTTTTTTTTAAATTTTTTTTTTCTTAAAAATAAAACAAAAATTGTTCCACGTATCGTCACTGGTCACTCAGCCGAGAAACCGTCCAATCCCCCACCTGGGGGGTTAACTGTCCAATGCCAAGAGATGTTTTTATGTTTTTTGTTGATGAAAAAACCAGTAAAAAAGTCACCGGAGACCAAAATTATAACACTTAATCGTGTAACGAGTGAAGCTTTACATTTGAGTTGCATACAAAATGCTGTAACATTCTGAGAAATTGATTGTTCCAAGCGTAACTATTATTTGGGGACTCTTACACAGAAAACCAGCCTTGCGTTCTAATCACGATGTAAAAGTTCGAGCTGCAAACATCTTTTACATGGACACCATTTTCGATTTCCGACAGCAGCTATAAACTTTGTAGTAGAATTTATAAACATTTTCGTTGGAAGAATACTAGTCCAATGAGATTAAAAAATCCGTTTAAAATGAGGTCATAATAAAATAATAGAAAAAACAAGATTTCCACTAGTAATCCCCCCCCCCCCCCCCCAGAGCTTGAAGTACCCAAATAAGGGGGCGTCGAAATTTTCCTCCACCCCATGGCTGCCGACACCCACGCTACCCCACAGCGTATAAGAAAATTCGATACACTTACTCGTCTATCTGCAGGCGCCTTGAGCGGAAAATGCTACACAAATATTCTTAATAACAATAATGCCATATTCCCGAAAGAGTATATAGTGAGGATTTACGTTCGAATAACAAAATATAACGTAGGTACTTATAACTTATGCAAATTTTTAATGATTTTTCTTTGCTACATTTTTTTGAGAATTGTAAACATTATCTATGATTCAACCAATTATATCTTCACTGGTAATGCGATTGTGTCTCGTTTAAATAATATTACTAATGTTAAATCATAACTTTGAACTCTCAAATTTAAATTGTCAAATTTACATACTTAATGAAGGGAAAGAGAAGAATTCGGAAAACAAAAAAGGTTTTATAAAAGGTTATAACATTGTGCTCTTGAGATTGGCTCTAGTAGTGATGTGTTGGTCTTGGGGTGAAGTTGTCAATCATCATAATATTACGTAAGTAAAAAGTTTTTTGAATTTTAACGCGAGTTTTATGAAGCTGTATGGAAATGAATGTTTTTTTTTTAAACAATTGTAATGTATCATTGAAGAAAAAGATAACAATAATAATCTAATCGAAAATATGAAAAAAAACATGACACAGAAAACAGAAAAAAGACAATGGTCGCAACTGGGACTCGAACCAAGACTCTCGTCTAACCGGGACGTGCGCGTTAACCAATTTTGCTTTTGCCACCTTCTGTCAAGCCGTCATAATAGTCAATCTCATATTTCAAATTTTAGAATTAACAAAATTATCTTCATCTAATTATTTTTTTTCCATATTATGGGCAACTACCCTTTTTAAATTAATAAATTCGGATACATTTATCCGAGACGCTATCCAGGATACAAACCAATGCTTAGAATTAATGTTTCCAATAAAAAGGGTAGTTGCCCATAAAATGGAAAAAATAATTAGTTTAAGATAATACTGTTAATTTAAAAATTTGAAATATGAGATTGACTATTATGACGGCTTGACAGAAGGTGGCAGAAGCAAAATTGGTTAACGCGCACGTCCCGGTTATACGAGAGTCTTGGTTCGAGTCCCAGTTGCGACCATTGTCTTTTTTCTGTTTTCTGTGTCGTGTTCTCTCTCATATTTTCATTTAGATTATTATTGTTATCTTTTTCTTCAATGAAATTTTACGTTGATGGGAATAACCTTCAAAAGTTATAAAAAAGAGAGTTTTTCTTATAAAAAATTTAATAGTATTGTATTTGGTTTCCATTACAACAGTAATTTATAAAAAATATCGAGTGCGGTTCACACGCGAAACTATACCAAAAACAATCTCAACCAATAGGAGCCTTTAAAAGTGTTGCCGTAATCAAGCGGCCAATCAGCGCAGACCTAGCGTCATTTCCGTTTCATATCTCAACCAATATAATCAAAGCGGTCAACGAGCGCAGTTTGATGCGTCATTTCCGTTTCATCCGAATTCCAAATCACAACTAGACAGAAGAAGTTCCATTTCAAAAAGTCGTTTTGTTTCATGGTCGAAATATAGATATGATTTTTAATTGTTTTTGGTGTTGAGAAAATATAGCGTTTTGTGCAAAAATCAACGTCTAATAATAATAATAATCAAACAGAGCGCGAAATCCCCCATATTGTTCTATTGGATTCAAAGAATGCAGACATCGGATGCCTACTTTGTGTGAATTATTTGTGCCCTTTACGAAGTATCATCAATCATCATGCTGCTAATATCACAACAGTAGGTCTGAATTTATGGAAGAGATTTATCCACGTACGTCCTATTTTACTGATATTTATTGAATTTCATATTTTCCAATCTGTTTTAGTAACGACGCTTTTGTGCAACATTTGTCTGGACGATATTTTCAACTCTTAACCACCGGATTTCTAAACAAACAAATTGATTATTTTATGTGTTTTGTAATCTTAGTCTCCTAAAAATCTTTTTAATTTAATTTAAAACACAACGGACTCATGCATGAATCCGACACAAAATATTTTATTCTTACCGTCAGATATAAATGTTAAAGAATTACCCTAAGAATGTGATTTTAAATCGTGAAACCTTTCAAAACTTATTATGAGAGAATATTAATTTTGTTTCACTCTGTTTTTAACAAACACATACATTTCTTTCTCACTTTTGGATGAAGGTTATTTTTAGAAATTTAATTAATATTAAATTTGATAATATTATTATTTAAGTATTTCGTTAGATGTTTTATTTTTAATTGATAATTTTTTACTTGAATATCATTACAGAAATATGTGATTTTGTTCAGTTTGCATTTCTCGCCTTCCAGATATTTTATAATAATTAATAATAATAATTGGCTAATTTATATAGCGCCGTTTCGTGGAAAATCACCTCAAGGGCGCTGATTATGATTAGTGTTTTTTTTTTTACTTCACAGAATAATGATAATTATTGTTAATCACGGATTTTTAATGTGAATACACACATCACATTAATCCTTCTTCTCATAGCCCCATTAATAATTTTAGTTGTAAAAAATATACTTTTTTATTGGTTTTCAAGGTACAATCCCGTTAAACCGCAATAAAGCAGTTTGTCAACAGTTTGCAGTTTGATAATGTTCAATTACAATTTAAATATATATGCATAATATTATTACCATAACTACATAGATTATCGCAATTAACGCACATGAATTAATATAAGCCATCTCTATTTAGTAACCATTGTTTCAGCATTTATATCAGTGTATTTGTAGAATCGCAATTTTTTAAAGTACTTGGTAACATGTTAAATATTTTTGGCACGTTATATTCCAGGGTTATTATTGTATTTTGTAACAATCATTCCTTCATTCTTTGTGAACCTTGTTTATGTGAACCTTGTTCATGAACCATGTTCATGTTCTACTTTCCTCTTATAATCCGACTCAGATATATTATTTATTTATTGAATTTCATGCCCGGCTGGGCTTTTACATGCATTTTTTTTAACAAAGAACATCTAAATTTAAATGTGCATAACAAAATTTTTTAAAAAACAAAAAAACAAATACATAAACAAAACAAAAACAAAATCAAAATCAAAATCATAACCAAATCTAAAACCAAAATACAATAAAAAACAAATTGAAATAAAAACAAAATACTCCACCATGCAAGATGGAAAAAGACTGGGAAAAGTAAAGTACATGTGAAATGATTCGAAGCAGAGCTATTCAGTTGGATTAATTAAATTTGTTGTTCTTCTTTTTGATATAAATTCTACTAAGACTTGTTTGTATTTAGTGAATGATGTGTTAAATATATCAAAAACATCTTTATAGTCATTACCCAAATTTTGTATACGGCGAACGGGGGTATACAATTGTGATTCTGTGTTGGAGTTGTCACAATAGAATGGTAGATACTGCCTCGATGTTGAATTGCGAGGTATATGGAAAGAAATCAAGTTTAATAGTTCAGGGCTGTCAATTACTGAATTTATGATTTTATGTAAACATGTTAGGTCATATACTATTCTGCGTTCGGACAATTTTAATAAATTAAGTTGATATAGTAGATAATCATAGTTGATACATTCACTTGTGATACCCATTCTGAAATTAATATATCTTAAGAATTTATTTTGAATTCTTTCTACCGTGAGTGAATGCTTAGCATAACTAGGTGCCCATACTGTCGAGTTGTACTCGATTTGACTCCTTACCAATGACATGTACAAATTTTTAATGGTTTGAATATTTTTAAATTGGCTGCAAATTCTTATTACGAAACCCAACATTTTCAAAGCTTTATTTGATGTAATTTCAATATGATTTATAAATTTCAGTTTTTGATCAAAGTTTACACCTAAATCATTCACCTCGGTTACAGCTGTTAGCACTACATCATTTTTTTTTTTATTTTTTTTTTTATTAGTTTTTATATACGTATACATGTGATATAATCATGAGTAATTACATTTTCAGGTTACAAACGGATTAAACTCAAATCATTAAATACTAACATGCAACATTGATTATAAACAGTATAAACATATATATGTATATAAGATATAACCTTTACGAGAGTGTAACTACTCGTGTGTAAAGGGAAGAGAAAAATATATATATTTTTTAAATTAAAAAAATTTAAAATTAAAAATTATAACACATACATTATATTTACGTACTTACATAAATCGAATGTGTAAAAAAAATAAAATAATATTAAAAAAAATTATAATAATTTTAAATAAATTTTTGAATAAGTATTGTTAATATGCGGTTCTAAGTGGCTAAATTATTTAAGATATTATTGTTTAATTTATTTTTGAATTTATTGTAGTCAGGTTCTAATCTCAGCTCTATTGCTAGTTGATTAAACCACACCACTCCATTGTACGTGTAGTAGTGTTGTGCAAAACTGGTATGCATTAATGGCGTACACAAGCGACCCACTGTGTTTTGCCTATTGCTCTCAACGCGGACCATGGCGTGGTGCGACTTATTAGAATAGTCTTTGTGTATTTGAAGCAGTGTATTTTTTATATATGTATTTTTTAGAGGTGGGACTTGAAAGTCTTGAAAAAGTTGAGAGGTTGAATAATCTGATGGTTTCTTAGTAATAATTTTGATTATTAATCTTTGAGTAATTTCCAACGGTAAAATTGAGGTTTTGTAAGCTCCTCCCCATGCAACAATACCGTATTGTATTATCGAATGGGCTAGAGCATAGTATATATTTTTAAGAATTTTTAAGTTAAGTATATTTCTTAAATTAATAAATATGTATATAAGTTTTCTTAATCTATTTATAGTATTGGTAATTTGAGTCTTCCACTTAAGGTTACTATCTATTATTACACCCAAATATTTTATTTCTTTTTTATTTGCTATGAATAGACAGTCATTATTTTGGCATGTTAATATTTTAGTGGTGCATTTTTTTAATGAATTTTAATATTTAAGGCGATAGGAGGAGATTTTTTGTTATTTATACTAAAAGGTATATAATAGGTTTTTTCAATGTTTAATGTTAATAAATTTTCGTCAAACCATTCTTTCAAGATATTAATATCATGATTAGCAGTTATTTCAAGTTCATTCCATGAATTTGCTTGGAATATAATTGCAGTATCATCTGCATATGAAACACGTTTTTCTGTTATTGGTAATTCAAAGATATTATTAACATACAAGATGAATAGAAGAGGGCCCAAAATCGTGCCTTGTGGTATTCCAAAGTCGCTTGTACTCGGTTCACTAAGAATGTTTTTTTATTTTTACATATTGATTTCTAGAGTTAAGGAAACTTTCTATCCATGTGTTAGCGTTATCTATAATTCCGATTTCGTTAAGCTTGTATAGTAATTTTTTGTGACTTATGCTGTCAAAGGCTTTCCTTAGGTCTATGAAAATTGCAAGAGATTTTTTGCCTTTGTCTAGTGCTTGATGTATTTTTGTTGTTAAATCTATGATTGCGTCCTGTGTGGTTATTTTTGCGCGAAAACCAAATTGTTGGTCACTCAGTATATTATTAATTCCAATAAAATTTTGTATTTGCTTTTTAGCTACCTTTTCAAAATTTTTTGAGATATTTGATAATACTGATATAGGTCGGTAGTTATTAATTTCTTTAGAGTCACCTGATTTATAAATCGGTGTAATAATAGTTCTTTTATATATTGATGGAAAGATACCCTTTTTAAGACTATTGTTTATAATATATGTAATAGGCTTTTTCAAAAAGTTAAGATGTGTCTTTAGATTTTCAACAGTGATCCCATCAAACCCTGGTGCTGATTCAGTTTTTAGGTTTTTTATTATATCAACAATTTCTTGTTCAGTTACCGTATCGAATTTTCCTATGGTTTTTTTTGATGATGTTACATCATTTTCTGCGGTAGATGTGGTATTATCTACGATATTAGTTATTTTGCTTGCGAGATTTTTTCCGACATTAGAAAAAAATGTATTGAAAGCATTTGCACATTGTTCAGGGTTATCCAAAACTTGTACCATATTGTTATCAATACGTAGCTTTAAAATGTCACTTGTTTTCCTTTTTTTATCAATTATTTCATTTATTTTTTTCCAAATTTGTTTATTGTTGTTTCCTGAATTCAATACCTTTTGTTTATAAAATTCCTCTTTGGTAGTTTTAATTAGTGCCGTTAGTTTGTTTCTGTATTTTTTAAAGTATGAGATGATTGGATTATTTAGTGGATATTTTTTAGTTAGTTTAAATAGTTTTTCTTTTTCTCGTATAGAAACCACGAGGCCATGAGTGATCCATGGTTTAAGTTTATGAAATTTATTTTTATATGTTTTGTTCGGTATTTCATAGCTTGAATCTTTTATATGTTTTTGAAAGGTGTCATGAAATTGTGATGCACTTATATTCACATCTTATGTGGTAAGTACAGATTCCCACGATTCGTGAGACAGTTTTTCATATAGTTCTTGTTGATTTATTTTTATTTTTGGAATGGCAGAGTCATTACTATTATTATTTATTTTTTGTTTTTCTATATTTAGGTTTAGTATGCATGTATAATGGTCCGTTATGTTGTTTCTCCATATTATTGTTTTGAGATTATCAGTGTAGTTGGAATTACACCATATATGATCAATACACGATGGCATTTGATTGTTAAATTCTCTAGTATACTTATTTATACAGGGTTTAAAGTTTAAAGCGGTCATCATGTTTATATAATTGTCTTTTTCAATAGTATGGTTATTTTCAGCAATGTTTATATTAACATCACCAATTAGAAAATTGTTTGCACATTTATTGTTTAGGATAATATCATTCAGTTCGGTTATAAAAGTTGGTATTACAGCTGAATGTGTCCTGTAGACTGTCATTATTTGTATATGCAGTTTATTATTAATATTCAATTTTATAATAATACAGTTTGCATTGGTCATATTTATTTCAGCAAAGCATACGTCCTTATATATTGCTTTAGTGTATATTACAATACCACTATTCTTATTAATATAATGTGAACTTTGAAAGTTGATGTAATTGGGGAGAGTTGGAACGATCGAGTTAATATTTAAATGGGCTTCAGTCAGTATGATTATGTCTGGTTTTTTTTTTAATAAATTTAGGTTTACTAGAAAATGGTCAAAATTTTTCTTTATGGATTGTATGTTTAAATGTATTACGGTAAAGGAGTTAGGAGTCATTTCAAGTATTGTGTTACAGCCATTTGTGTTGTCACAAATTAAATTTTGAACGTAAATTTTTTTTTCTAGTTGTTGAATAATGTAATCATCCATTTCTATTTTTACGTGAATTTTCTATATTATAACACAGTTTAAAATTAAGTCGCCTTGTCTTGAAGTGTGGCTTGGCTGAGGACCTTCTGCATCTACTCGGTTGGATCTTGTTACCGGAGGCTCGCGGTCCATCTTCTTGAAGTTTGCCTTCTTTTAGATTATGATGGAGTACTCATAAATTATTGGATTTTTTATTCTATGAAATCTCATAATAAGACATTTACTTAAATTTAGTTGTAGATAGTTCTCTTGGCACCAAACAAAAAGTTTAAACAAATTATTAGACAATGTTTGACAGTCATTAATATTTCTTATAGCTTTATATATTTTCATATCGTCCGCAAACATTAAAACTTGGACATCGTTGAAAATAGTAAGAACATCATTCACAAATATCAAAAATAAAATTGGTCCCAAATGTGACCCTTGTGGAACGCCGCTGGTAGCGATAAATTTATATGAAGTAAAGCCATCAATTATGCTGAAGTAATGTGATGGAGTATCTAATTTATTGAATTTGGTGTAATTTTTTAAAATAAAAATAAAACAAACACTTTGTATTTAACCACGAATATTTATTATTTTGTATAGGGTGAATGAATCTTATTAATTAATTGAATCTTATTGTAATGTGTAATACAAACCATATCGGTAGTTTGCGCCACCCTTTAAATCGACCGGTTTCGCTTCGACGAATCATCAGGATATATCAACTATAGACCTATCACATTGTTAAACTCGCTGTCAAAAATTTTCGAAAGAGTAATAAAAAACCAAATTATAATATACCTGGAAGAAAATAAATTAATCTCGGAAAAACAATATGGATTTAGAGACAAAATAGGCACAAAAGAAGCTTTGGCGTGTACAATAGACTATATACATAGCAATCTAGATCAAGGTTATAAATGCATAGCGGTATACCTAGATTTAGCTAAAGCTTTCGATTCAATCTGCTACCAAACGCTTTTTAAAAAATTAGAAAACATAGGCATCAAAGGCAAGGAACTCCAACTATTAAAAAGTTATATGAGTAATAGAACACAGCAAGTAAAAATTAACAACCATATTAGCAAGCCACTACCAATTACATATGGAGTTCCACAAGGAAGCATACTAGGGCCCGTTCTTTTCACTATTTACATTAATGAACTTTGCAGTATGAAAATAGACGGTGAAATAGTTAGTTATGCAGACGACACAGTTTTACTCTTCAAATCTAAGGATTGGAAAAATGCATACAACTTAGCGAATTTAGGAATCACGCGAGTGAAATCATGGCTAGACTCAAACACGCTTACACTAAACATATCGAAAACAAAATTCACAATGTACAGTATAAATAGCACAGGACAGCCAAAAAATAACACAAACACCATAAAAATACACGAATGTTTAAACACCAACATCTGCGTTTGCCCTCCTCTAGAACAAAAAGAACAAATAAAGTATCTAGGAATCATAATTGACCATAACCTTAGATGGACATATCACATCGAACAAGTCACAAATAAACTCCTCAAAACGATACACATTTTCCTAAACATAAGAAACATATACAAAATACAACAAATGAAAACAATATATTTTGCTCTATGTCAGTCTATAATAGAATATGGAATAATTGCTTGGGGAGGAGCAACAAACTCAGCTATCGAACACCTGAAAATTGGGCAGAAAACGATCTTAAAGGTAATACTTAAAAAACATAGACTTACAGCCGTTGTGTCCAACCTATGCTCAGCCGAGATCTCCGCTCAGCCCTGCTCAAATGCCCAAATACGCTGTGTCGAAACACAATGATCGTCCCACCACACTCAAATGTAAGGAAGGTAGCCGGGTGGATTAAAGTTGCTAAGGAAGACCTACTTATAAAAACTGACATCAGAGCGAACAAAAATCCGCGAAAACAATCGAGCTGTCAATGTCAATTAATTATCGTAATTATCTGTCATCAGTTCACTCTTTTGTCGGCTTTTTTATTTGGTTTTTCAATTTGAAATATGAATCCTATATTGAATATAGTGATTATGGTTGAATGGGCAGATATGCTTAACGATAATATTGGATTATTTAGGCGGCGGCAAGATACCGATATAAATTTTATGGAAGTATTAAATGACGGCGATTTTTATAACCGCTTTAGGATGACAAAAGCGTGTTTTTTTATATGTTTTGAGCCAAGTAGAAGATAATTTAACTTACGCAAGCGAAAGGTAAAGTTTTGACTTATTCGAGTGTCATTTTTGTAATAATATGTGGAATATAATTAGCACTTGTCGAGGACAATGTCATTCCAAGCAGCTTCTTTTAATTTTACAAGCGTAGCGTAGTTTGGGCCACCTGTCGCTTTCGACAAAATGACCTGCGACGAGGTAACTAGGTCTACAAGTCTCATTTTTTCGTTTGGCGTAAAATTTTTCGAACGCTTCGCCTTGTCCATTTTGAATACAAAATTTCAACTGATTCTAATGTCAAACTTCAAACGCACGTAAACAAAAAAGTAAGTCAATTAACACCTTATTTTTAACATATTAAATACGTTTGTTTTAAAAATGTAAAATGTCGGTTTATGTATTACACTATTTAAAATAAAATATTTGTATTAATAATAAATAAAATTAATTAACGTTTCGGTATTAATTTAACATGTAAAGTTGCTAACTTGACGTCATTTTTTGGTGTACGAAAGCAAATGGGGCTACACACCGAGCGCTACGATCAAGTTGTTGGACACAGCTAAAATGGAGCATTTTTCTAACATACCTTAGCTTAGCGGCGCAAGGCGCTAGGCTCAGCTTCACTCGGATTAATCATCCGAAAATGTTGGACACAACGGCTGTTACTGATACAGACCAAATATTCAACGTTTGTGACGTACTAGACATACGACAATTATACGTTAAATCGCTACTAAATTACATTTTTGACCAAAAAAACAACCTTCAACAAACACAAAATATCACAAACAGACCAGTTAGACAAGCATACAAAGAAAACTTAAAAACTCCCGACGGTAAATACAAGCTTTGGACAAAGACTCTACCAATATCACGCTATAAAAGCATTCAACAGTCTAACACTGGAAAATAAAATTGAGGAAAACAAAATTAAATTCCAACACAAAATTACAAAATGGATTAAAGACCAAAATAGACAATACTACCAAAATATCATAGCATAAAATAAAAATAAAAACACACATAACCAATATAAAACACAATCACCCACAAACACACGACACTTATTAAAAATATCATTTTTAACCTTATATAATATTATTTATTTTTAAATTTACGTTAATTTTAAATCTCTACTTTTTAAGTTTAATTTATCTTAATCCTATGTTTTTTATTTACTTTTTTCCGTTTTTTCACCAATATTATATATATATTTATATGTATTGTGTATAATTTTGTATGTGAAATGGAGGCCTCAGCACGGGTAAACCACCCAGTGAGGCCAACATCATTGAATTGTGTATAAAATGTAAATATATTGCATCAAATAAATAAATAATAATATATTCGTGGTTTAATAATTCGTGGTTAAATACAAAATTTTTGTTTTATTTTATAATATAATGTCTAACCACGAAATAATTGCTTCTTAAGAAAATAATTTTTTTACTCAGTTAAAAGAAATTGTTCATGGCGATTGAAGAAGACGTAAAATAGGAGATAATTGAATCTACCACAATATTGTATCTCCTATTGGAACAAAACGAATTGATTTTGGACGCAGACTTATTTAAAGGAAATTAAAATGACGTCCGGAATATGGAAGGCATTTACGATGTCAGAAGTTGACCACTTTGACCCAAATAAACCAGTTACTCACAATACACCCTACGTTCACAAGGAGTACGCGTAAGTTATCTGAATTCAGTATATTTCATAACAACTAACTTTTTACAAAGAAGAAATTAATTAAGGGGTACGGCTGCGCGGCGTTTTTCATATAAAACATAAATTTGACCCAAACAAACTGAATTATTTTATTTTTTATTCAAATGGTGTAGCAAATAATCTAGTACGCATTTGTGCGACTTTATTTATTTGTATTTTAAATTATTAAATTTGGGGATATTAAACAATTCAATTTTTCGTGATTTTACAGGCAACTTTGTGAGTTAATGATATTTATGTATTTTGGTAAGCGTAAATTAAATAACAAATTTTGAAAAATTATAGTATTTGTTATTTATTTATTGACTCCCTATTGGGCTGTTACATATCGAATACAAATTTCATTTATAACAACAGTATAACATAAACAAAAAAGCATGAACTCAATTTAATAAATATTAATATATCTAATGCTAAATCCAAATGGATGACTTTTATGTACCTATGTTAAATTTTCTATCCAAGAAAACGCCTTTTCACGATGATTTAAAAAAAAATCCTTTCATTGTCAAAGTTCCAGATTATTTTTTTTAAATAAACTCGCGAGAAAATGCTAAATTCGTCTTCAAAATCATGCAACATGGTTTTTAATGGCCTTTGTACCATAATATAAAACTAAAATAGATATATAGCACATTTTTTTACTATACAACGTGTCCGGAAACTCGTAGTATAAGCGGGAAACTGGTGTATCTACATCACGTAGAGAACCCAAAAAACTTATTTTTTTCGATCTGAGCATTTCGATTTTAATATTAATTTTTTCTATTTTTCCATTTTTTCGGCAACTAAAGGATTAAAAAAAATTTTGAGCCCGGTTTACCCTTCGATGCATTTTATAAGACATTACACAACTGAAATCAACCCCCTAGTGAAAAAATTTTTCAAATTTAACTTCGGACACGATTTACTCGAAAACGAAAGCTCAAATCAAAAAAGTTATATCACAAATCGACTCCGTGATGTAGATTTACCAGTTTCCCGCTTGTACTACGAGTTTCCGGACACCGTGTATATTCGCCATTAAAAATCATTATTATTCAGCTTGGTTGGGTGTTTTGGCCTCAAATCTTATTTTAAGATTTGTATAAAAACGGCCGTTCCTCTTAAGCGTTGAAATTTTAATTATCAAATATCATCTGCTGTCAGAATCAAAATATGTAAAAAACAAGTTTGTATTCATTTCACCATCTTAATTAGTTAAATAGTATATATTTTTTAAAGTTGCTGTGCAAAAGCGGAAAATTTCAAATTTATAAACACACTTGCTTTACGTCAGAGCTTGGGACAAAACCACTATTCTTGTTGTAATATTTTCCCTACTTAACGAGCAAGTGAAATACATGGAACAACTGGTGACCCAAAAGTTGATCCCCTGACTTTTGGCTTCCCGTAATTATAATTATCACAACATTATAATTTTTTGTGCATTATTTTCAATTTTAAACATAAAATCGACTTCGAAAATATTTTTAACAATAAGGTGGTATGGATATCGAACGAATTTATTTACAGTGTCGATCTTTTTAAGATTGGCCACCGTGTGACGGTGTCAGTCACCCGATAGGAATTATTTTTGTCTGTTTGGTTACCACATCTGTAATTGATACTTCCCTCCAAATTTCAGTTTCATAGCTTGACACTTATAAAAGTTACACTTCATCGAGTACCTCTACCTTTGTGTGTGTTTTCGATTTTTTACAAGTCTGAAAATGTCACCGTCGCACAATGCGATCCTTATATATGAGTTTTTGACCAAAAGCAATACGAATACTATCCAGCAGTCTTAGAATTCAGCCGATTTGGCACCCTGCGACTTTTTTCTTTTCAACCGACTTAAAAAACCGCTTCACGGAACGCACAGCACCCGAGAGAATGTTATGAAAATATCGAAAAGGACTCTGATGGACATACTGAAAATTGAGTAGGGGCGGTGTTTGGAGGAATAGATCAAGCGCTGGTATAAGTGCGTTGCAGTTGACGGGGAGTACTTTGAAGGGAACCATATCGATGTTGATGAATAAACTTGTATTTTCGATTTTATGAATTAAGTCCAAAAACTTTTTGCTCGAGGTATTATTATGTGCTGGTGTTGACAGTACGAGTAGTTTAACCCGTCTGCTTGGTTCAATATATTCGCGCCTCACAATCCGGAAGCCTCGATTTAACGCGAAAATTCTGAAACTGTCACTTTGGATCGAGATTGTAAAATATCTATGCAAGATAGCTTTCATATTTTAAAGACAATAAGAAGCATTAATTCGTTCTCTTTCTGGTTAAAAGGAAAATACAAATGTTCGAATGAAAGGAAGAGAGGTATATAGCTTTTAAAAAGCAAGGTCGCGGTACGTTTTTGGTCTTAGTGTAACGCGATTACGTGTTTTGGGATGTATTTATTCCTAAACAAGCAGACGGGTTTTAATCCTTGATGCAATTGAATTAAAATACCTACATCCTCCACCGTACATCCTTTCTGCACACCCCAACAGGGACACTTAGTTATTATTACGTACGTAGATATACAGAATTTTCCCTAAACAGCCTGCATTTTATATTTAAGTATGCCGGAGGGGCAACCGTCGGGGAATCAACTGTCATGGAATCGGAACAAACCATTTATGAACGAAGTCAGTTCCGTACATCGCGATGTACTGCCAAATGGTCGAACGCCGAGAGCGATGACGCGCCAAATCGTCAAAATCAGCCACTGTGGATCGTTACGAAAATAAGGAAACAAAAAATAAATAAAAAGTTGTGGTTGCTAAAGATATATATTTTTTTATTTGACACTACACAAGAACGCCCTTGCCTTTACAGATGTAAAGAAGAACATTGTCACCTCCCGGTTGGGTAGCATTGTGAGGCGGGTTAAAGTAGGGGCTGTGGTAGGGGATTTATTAATGCGGTTCTTGAAGGGCCCAGGATTATATGAAGGAGGAAAACAAATGCCGGCAGCCTATTCCAAATACACGAAACAAAAACGAGTCGAAGAAACGCACAGTTAAGATGAAGTCAACTTCAACCGTGAACAGCATTGACCTAGGGATATACTTGATCGAAGGTAAACAGGTTCTAACACGTGCACCGGGGATCATTGGTACTAGATCCTTGTAGCACTAATGAGAGAAAACTCCATTAAAATACCTGAGCAGACACATCATGCCCACATTGCATTAGAGATGGCAATCGGTCTTGTCAACGAATTGTCAATCAGACTAGGCACAGAATACGCATATATCCTACGCACAGAATCAAGTAGATTTATAAAGTACTAGCGTGTTCCCGGCATGCGTTGCTATGCCACTTAATAAAGAAATTGTTTTCCCTTGCGCCTCCTCTTCCTCTCCCGCATCCCCTTCCCCTCGCGCATTCCCACTCCGCCTTCCCTCTCCCCAGACCCCTTTCCCGCTTCCCCACTCCCGCTTCACCCGTCCCGCGAACCCTCCTTCCAAGTTCCCCTCCCCCTCCCGCATTCAATACATTCAGTTTTCAAACAGCTCGCGTGCAACCTATTGTAGTTTTTTATGTAAATTTCATAATTATTATATACAGAAACCATCGCGGGCACGTACACATCAAATCCCCAGAGTTTCATCGCAATCGGATGAATGGTTAGCAACGCTTATTTCATGATACCAGAAGTCACGATTATGTATATTTTTTTATTTATCTATATAAGGTATGTTTACATTACATTATTCGATGCCTGTCTAACTAGGGTATACCTGTGTTGAGACATACATATAATATAGAAACCATCGCGGGCATTCGCATATCAAATCCCCAAAGTTTCATCGCAATCGGATGAACGGTTTAGCAATTTTTTTACATGAATACCGCACAAGAGTCCCAACTACTCCCGTCTGGAGCCAGTGAGACTATGGCATCCCTAATTGGGGTATGTTGTGAGGCTGAAGGTAGTGGGGAGGGAAGAAGATAGGGAAGAAGAAAGTGGGGAAGTACCTGGCTATTCAGATCTGGTCACCAAACACGGCGAAAGCCACTTCAGGCAACGTTTCAATTAGCAATACACCTATACAAGCATATTTTGATTCATATATATGTATAGATTTTCTTTTATAGATTTATTTATATTCTGGTGCTTCTTATACACAAGACTCAAAAACTCAGGCTGTTCATTTTTAAAATTCAAGGAAGTACTTAAACTTGAAACATATTAATTATTAATATTTTTTCAGCTATAAATATAAATGGTTGAACATCTTTATATACACAGCCATGCACTTGGTATTCTTCTATTCCATACAGCTGCATATAACTACGTCAAAATGGCAGTCAAATGTTTTCGGTAAGTCAAATTATTATTCCAAATCGGGTCAGTTACACCATTTATAACTCGAGAACGACTTGACCGATTTTTATGACCTTTGATTTGTTGGAATTGTCTCTGCCCCGAATAGTGAAATAGCTATTAAAACATAGCAAAAATTTACGAAAAAAATAATTATGAAGAAAATTCTTTTCCTCATACATTTTGTATGGAACGAATTATCATCTTTTGAAAGAGTTACCGGAATATTGTGATAAGTACCTATAACATTGCGTAGTGAGTGAATTCCAAAAAAAAAACGTTAAATTTCAATGCGCTGATTGTTTTGCTTTTGTTCTTTAATATACAATGCTGCCCTCTTTCTTGCACACTAAATGTCAACAGTCGAAAATGGACAAACGGTAAACGTATGTCTGCACCCCTACAAAGGAAAAATACAATAATAATTTTAATAAATCTCCGTTACCCGTATAAGAAAATAAATGTATGAAAATGAACGTATGAAAAGGTATGTAAATCACAAAAATTATTAATCCGTACACATCGCCATCTCTGAAGCCGACCAAAACAAAACACGGACAGTTGTGCATCGATAGTTTCTTCATTGTGTAATTTTTAACTTAATAAAAAAAACTGAATTTAATTCAGCCAATAAGTTAACACAACAGTTATTGATTCTGAGGCTGTACGAAGTTCACCGGGTCAGCTAGTTTAATATAAACCATTATCGTGATTATTTTTTGTGTTATTATGCCGTGCTAGCGACCTCCTTTTTTAATCAACGTTTTGGACAGCGTTTTAAAATCGTGTCCATCATCAATGCAGATGTGGGTATTGTAGATTGTGTTGAAGAGTGTTCATGTAAGTAGAAGTGATACCGTGTTGTACCCGTATATTCATTACTTAATTTAATGTTATTTTCGACGTCTAATTTTGGTGTATCTTCTTCAGAAGCGGTTTCAGAAGTTCCCTTTGATGATGATTCTCAAGAATATTTCTCCTGATGAAAAGTCATGTGTCAAATGTCAGTTGCTTCGTTTATTTTCCATAGGCATAAGTGTAAAGTCTATCTATAGTCCTCTACAGAGATATTAGATTTTATAAGTAATACCCAGTATCTCAGTACTATTCTGTGTTGATTGATACGATCATAGTTCTTTGAGATTATGGTGACCGTTTATTGATATTTCGTTCTAATTCGATTCGATTCCATATACAAATTGTGGTATATGTAATTATCCATATAGTGGATAATTCGGAAACGTTCGGGTTCCGCCGAACTTTGACGAACGTCTCACGGGTCAGACAGCGGTCTCGTCCGTGGGAGCTCGCGAGAACCATTTTAGCAGCCTTAGTAATCACCGCTACGTAGACAATAATACAGTACTATTGAATCCATTGTACATTGCAATAAAGACGAAAGAACTTACGTGTACATCTCTATTATTATTTGTGGGCTAGTAAGGCCACAATAAAAGAACATTACACAAATATAATGATTTAGGATGACACACGTCCTTGTAATTCGGAAGCTAGATTTGTCTGGAGAGCTCTCGCAAAATAATTACTTGCCTGTCTTTGTTTGGTTATCTTCGACGTACGCACATTTTAATTAGACAGCGATAATGAATAGATTTGGCTCGGCAATGATGCCGTAACATCGATAGCCGAAGAATCGGTAATACACGACAATCTTGAGCAATCTTGTCCGTTAACATGGAAATCTTGTTGCTCAAAAAAAGTTACTCATTTACCAGAGCCTTTAGTCAAGATTATAGAAATTGTTCAATTTTATTCTTGTGAACGGAAAATAAAACATTATTACCTTTCATACTTTCTACAAAAATATGTCGGAGGCAATAAATTTCAAAACAACAAAACATTTTTAAAAAAAGTTTACCCAGTATTTTGGCACAAACAAATCATCACCCTCGGGGAGATAATGTACACATATTATGACGCCTTTATAAAATTACTATGTTAACTTGAATACATTTACTAATAAATATAAAACATATTATATCTTATTTGCATGTAAACGAAAACACGCGAAACACGTATGATGAAGTTGTACCGTAATTAATTTACTATGTGTGTATTTTTTTCATTAGCTTGGGTTTATGGGATATTCGGTGGCCTTGGACTGACAGCTGGAGTGCACAGACTCTGGGCCCACAAGTCCTACAAGGCCAATTTGCCACTTCGAATCTTACTAGCCATTTCTCATTCCATCTCCAATCAACAGAGTATATATCGTTGGGTAAGAGATCACAGGTAAGGTCCATATTTAGGTTTAATTACTGGAGTATTTTTGGTCACATTTTGGCCAATTTGTAAACACCCTCGAGCGTTCGCTGGCCAAAATGTGGCCAATTTGATGAGACATTTTAAAACATTTATTGGAATTATTTCAAAAGTTCCCGCGCTTTGTACACTATTTTTATTTTATTTTTATATTAATACCGCCCAAGAGTCCCAACTGCTCCCGTCTGAAGCTAGAGTGATTAGGGAGACAACGATTTCTATGAGTCCTATATGAGGTGTTTCGGAACCCGCAAAAATTTGCCTGAGGGAATAACCGTGAAATAAAATATGAAGCTTGGTAAACAATTATTATACAAATACAAGTTTCATGCATAAATAAGTACATATCATAAATAAGAATACGAGCATCATAAATGGGAACAAGCAATAATTAAAAAAATATCGTAGTTTTCAGTAAATTCCTCACGTTGCATTTTATTTTCAGAACGCACCACAAGTACAGCGACACGGACGCGGACCCTCATGATCCTAGAAGGGGATTTGTGTTTGCTCATATCGGGTGGCTCGTGATCACCAAACGTCCCGCCGTTATAGAGGGAGGGAAAACTATCGACATGACAGACATACTTAATGATCCTGTTGCTAGCTTTCAGACGAAGTAAGTCCAACTTCTTTAATATCGTCACGTTTTTGCAGGATATGAATAAACATATTTAATTTTTTGTATTTTGAGTTTGTTGTAGGAAAAATTGTGTTCATTTGAGTCCGCCTGATTAATTTTACTATGGGATTTTTGTTATTTGTTTTTGGGGCATTATGCCGTGTTGCGCCATCTCCTCCTTTAGCCAACTTTTCGGACAGCATTTCAGTGTCCATCATCAGGGCAGGTGTGTCATCAGCTGTGTCATACATCAGCCCTGATGGTGGACAATGTAACGCTGTCCGAAACGTTGGCTAAACGAGAAAATAGAGCAACACGGCATAATTCCTCGAAAACAAATAACAATAATTCTTTTGGCCGTGAAAATCTAAAATCATATCTGACTATGGGATGGTAAAAAAAACAAAGACAGTTTGAAAATGGTTTTGTAAACCGAAACAGCTGTAACAAAAATACATACTGAAATACTTGCAGAACTTGATAATAACATTATCAAATTTAATTTTAATAAAATTTCTAAAAATTAATTGGAGTTCTATGAATTGACCACAAAAACAATTAATATACAAAAAGAAAGGCACGATTTGAGATTTCTGCGACTATTTTCTCCTGAAGTCCTGGGAAGATTTAGGAGTGACGGACGTATGAATTCACCCCTTCCACGGCAGTGCTAGGCAATGGGTCGTGAGAGTCCTGCTGAACAGGTAAAAAGGTCTCTCCAAATCTGGCCCAGTCAAGTAGGTCGGCTGACACATCGCAAGAGTACCCGGGTTCATGGAGAGAGGATTGTCTACGTCTTAGCGGCGGATGCGTCTGCCGACCTGCTGTGTGGCTGGCAGGATTTGGAAAGACTGGATAAGGAAGACTCCTGCAGGACTATCTCGACCATTACCTTGCAACGCAATAGGAGGGATGGATTCATATGTCCTTCACTCCTGGACCCTGGACATACTGACCCCCAGATTCTTACCCACCCCTCATACCAAGTTCCTTCCTACACAGCAGACATAGATCTTGAGGAAAACAATATCCCTCGGAGTCTCCTGTGTGGATCTTATGAAAATACCACGGACATATGAATATATCTGGACCTGCCCTAAGTGATAAAAACGTATTATTTCCCCCTCCCCATGGAACCGGCTATAGCTCCGCCTTAAAATATGTGACGTCATCATTCTTGTAGTGACCAGCGCGGAACTAACGTCCATACATTTTACGAAATAACACGCCAAAAACGGCAGCTTGCGCTATACATTATAGGTACATATTATATGAACATAGCGAATGTGGGCGGTTCTCCAGTGTCCTCGTCGCTGGTTACAGGGGTAAGTAAATTATGAAACATTTGTAAAAGTATCTTAACTAAACACGGCAACAAAATATTGCTATGTGAATTGGGGCAAATGTTTTGGCCTTAGGGTACGATCAGGTACAAAGCGGGTTTCGGTTTTCAGATTAACGGCGTTCAGTGCCCTGTTCCACCGGCGGCAGTTGACGCCGAGATGTGGACAAACATAACGCGAATAAAACTTGCGCTACCTGCGCGGTAGCCTGACAGCAGCTGTCTGTTTTTACGAAATGTCGAGTTAGTAGACGACGATTATTTACTCTTGGAGAATCCTTTCCTAAAATTAAGGAATAAAACAATGGTATTTGGTAATTGGTATCTTTAAATATGAAAAAAAAACCTCAGAAGAACATGATAATATGTTAAGTACGTGCCTGAAAGAAATTTACTTGTGACATTTGAGGTTATTTCAAAATTTTATCTTTTTGATTTCATTACATCACTTGTCAACAACATTTCTGGTGGTATGGAATGTATTTCTTTTATCCCAGATTGGCAATTGATTGAAAATAGCGGCAATTAACAGGTCGCTCATTTTGATATCAGATTCTGACCGGCGTCACCGGCGAGCAGGAATTAAGAATTCATTCCGGTAAAGCTTATCGGCGCCGCCTCGCGTGGACATAAATCTGAACCTGCCTTCACTATGTTCGGCCTGATACGTTGACATACAAACATTCTTGTCAGCACGCCTGCGCCAGTCGGCCGCCCATGCGCCGACTAATCAGAAAACCGAAACCCGCTTTGTACCTGATCGTACCATTAGCAAATATGTTATTAACGTGGAAAGCAATTCGCGCTCCCATGTAAAAAGGTCTATTCATTCAAAGCAGATTTTGCTTTTAAGAATTAAATGGTGATATTATAATGCGAGATGCCTTTATAATGTCAGATTGATTTTTTAACGTATCACAGTATCCTTCCTCTCTTCGCCCCCCATAGTTTGGTTTTACCCCTCACCTGTATCTTCTGGTCTATTCATTCTGATGTCTATGGAAAATACATACGAGTATTATTCACGTTGCTTTATTTCGTGATAGATATTTGCAATTCTCTTTTTATTTATATTCATTGAAAATACAGGGTGTCCGGGGGTAAAGTGCATTAACTTCGGGAGGTGATTCTACATGCTATTATATGGAAAATAGATAAATAACTTGTAAAAAGATAAAATTAGAGCGGCATGTGCGACCAGCTTTATTATTTTCCGCTGTAACAATACGCGCCAATCACAACCATGCAATTTTGCCACAAGTGCAACTTGCGCTCAGCAAGTAAGATCGTTCCTCACACTAAGGATTTTTAGTAGGTACGTCTTTTTGTATGGGAAAAAAATGTAGGAATTTCGGAAAAAATTGTTAATCTTTTTTACTCCTACCATCATATAGAATCACCTCCCTAAGTTGATGCACTTTACCCCCGGATACCCTGTATAAAATTCATCAATATTCATTCAACTCATCGTGAAAATATAAAATTAATACCTAGGTTAAAACGTGTTTTTGTTTGTTTTAGATATAACTCGATAATCGGTCCATTCTTCTGCTTCCTTCTTCCCACCTTAATCCCCTATTACTTCTGGAGCGAAAATCTGAAGGTGGCCTTTCTGGTCTGCGCCCTCGGTAAATACACCATCACCTCCAATATCAATTGGTCGATTAATAGCTTCGCACATACTTTAGGGATGAGGCCCTATGACAGGTTAGTACCAATGCATTTAATATATAATATAATATATTCTTAATGTTCTCAAAAGTTGTCTTGACAGAAGCAAATTCCCGTGATATCTTGAACGAAACCATTCCTTTGTTAAGAATATTATGATCTAAATATACAATTTGGCTGTCCTGAAACGGGTATTCTGCCCAGTTGGACAGACAAAATATCACATTTGTAATATTTTTTTTATTTTTTTTATTTTTTTTTATTTATTATTTTTTAGCATATAAAATATAATGTACATTTAGATGATGTATTAATTTGCTTACATGTTCATATTCAAATATGTTAATACCACTCTTCCATGGAAGCGTTAGCTTGTGTCTGGAAGAGTAGTGTACATTTTTTAATGCTATATTTAAGTTCTTAAATTACAATGTGAATGTAAAAAACAATAAGTTGTAAGTCCGGTGATATGTAATTATAAGTATTTATCTACTATTAAAACAATTTTACTGTTTGTATAATGTGTCTAGAATTATTGTAATTAGTTGCTAAAAACAATACAAAATTTAACTTATTTGAAGAATGGAGTATCATTTGGAAACTGAGTTATAAGTAGATTAGATTAGTCGGAAACTGTTTTTTTTTTTTTTTGAGTTTATCTTTAAAATATTTTTTTACAGTGTTTATTAATTGGATTTTATCATTAATTTTTCTAATTTCATCCGGTAATCGGTTAAAAATAAGTCTTCCTTGATAAGTATAATAATTTTGTGCAAAGGAAGTGTTTAATTTTGGGCATGAAAAAATATATTTATGTCTAGTACGGTTTTCAGTTATAAATTGATATTTTTCTTTTTCTTTTATAATTTGAATCAATGCATTTCTATTGTATAGATCTTTGAAAGATGGTACTTGGAATTCCTTAAATAATTGATCCGTTGGGTTGTCAGAAGGTTTTTTTAATATGATTTTAATTATTAGCCTCTGCACAACTTCAATTGGGGAAAGATTAGTTTTGTATGCGGATCCCCAGCTAATGATAGCATGCATGCATATGTAAATAAATATGTAAATAAATAAATATAAAGCTGGACACACGCACAGCAAAGCCAGCGAGCCAAATAGCCCCCGGGCCGAGCCGAAATTCATCGTGCGTGAGGAAACTAAGGTGTTAGAATTAACCTAAAGATTTTCATTTTAGCGGCATGGCAACACTGGAATCAAACTGACTCGGCTCCACGGTCCGGTTGTAAATGGTCCCCTAATTTGCACCTTGTCCAAATGGTTCGGAGCCGAATGGCTCCGCCGTGTTCCAGCTTTACATAATTGTATTATTTTTGAAAGATACTTTACAGCCCTACATTATTTGAGTGTAGTTGATAGTAGCCTCCTTGTGATACCATTCATGAATATGAGTGAATGTGTTGACCTCCCTGCCGACTGTTGTCTGGAATAATGTATATACTTTTTAAAGATTTGTTTGTGATGACTTTACTTTTTGCAGAACCAAGGGTGGAACCCAGAGTAAAATATTAAACGTGTTTGCTTTCGGAGAAGGATGGCACAACTATCACCATGCCTTTCCATGGGACTACGCCTCCGCAGAACTGGGCTTGGAAAAACTCAATTTTACTAAACAGTTCATTGACTTGTTCGCTAAAATAGGTAATTCAAAGATTCAATTATTTTTATCCTATTACTCGTACGTAGATAAACAATGAAAGGTAAAAGCATGTTCTGTTCCCAAACAATATCATCCACAATATTTACGTATATTAGCCACTGGAGCGCTTTTTGCCACAATATGGCACTATTTAAAATACCTCGGATTGCAATTATTATAAGCAATAATTGTCAGCCTGAAACACTCATTTACATTGAAAAATCTTCCGAGAAAAGATACTTACCGCCAACGGGACTTGAACCCGTGTCCTTCTGATTGCCGGTCGGATGCTCTGACAACTGAGCTATGGCGGCTTATCAAATACCCGCCTAATAATTCAATATATACTAGTGTTTTTTTTTTTTTTTTATACATGTTTGTTAAATTTTTTTACTAATGTGGGCCTCACTGGGTGCTTTACCCGTGCTGAGGACCTCATTTTACAGTTTGATATGATTTATATTTTTTTAATTTGAGATACATATAAAATAAAGACTAAAGAAAAAAGAAACTCAATAATAACATATAAGAATTAAAAGAAAGTAAGATAGAGCAAAATAAAATAGAGTAAAATAACACTAAAATAAAACAATAAAATAAAACTATATAAATAGGATAGATACATATAAACCAATAGTGAAATTAAAAGGGTTTTATATATTAGTGAGTATTGCAATGGTGTTTATGTCTGTGTTTTTTTTTTTTTTTTTTTTTTTTTATGTTGTGATTTTTTTGTAAAGTTGCCTTTTTTGTTCTTTAATCCATCTTTTAATTTTGAGTGTAAAAAGTTTTTTGTTTTCTTCTTTTTTTTAAATCGAGTGAAAGATGGTTGAATGTTTTTATTGCCTGGTATTTGTGATGTCTTTGTCCAAAGCTTGTGTTTATCGTCGGTGTTTTTAAGTTTTGTATGTATGCTTGTCTAACTGGTCTATTAATGGTTTGTGTTTGTTGGAGTTTGTGTTTTTGTTCAAAGATATAGTTAAGAAGTGTTTTTATGTATAATTGTCGTATATCAAGTCCGTCGAACATGTTGAATATTTGGTCTGTGTCAGTCATTCTGTGTTTTTTTAGTATAACCTTTAAGATGGTTCTCTGTGTGGTTTCCAAATGAACAATAGCTGAGTTTGTTGCTCCTCCCTAAACAATGATTCCATATTCTATTATAGATTGGCAGAGTGCAAAATATACTGTTTTCATTTGTTTTAGTTTGTATATGTTTCTTATGTTTAGGAAAAGATGTATTGTTTTAAGGAGTTTATTGGTGATATGATTTATATGATGTGCCCATTTGAGATTATGGTCAATTATGATTCCTAGATATTTTATTTGGTCTGTTTTTACTATAGCAGGGCAGTCGCAGTTTTTGGTGTTTAAACAATTGTGAATTTTTATGGTGTTTGTTTTATTTGTTGGCTGTCCCATACTATTTATACTGTACGTTGTGAATTTTGTTTTCGATATATTTAATGTAAGTATGTTTGTGTCTAACCATGTTTTCACTCGCGTGATTCCTAATTCTGCTGCATTATACACATTGTTCCAGTCTTTAGATTTGAAGAGTAATACTGTGTCGTCCGCATAAATAATTATTTCTCCGTCTATTTCCATATTACAGAGTTCATTTATGTAGATAGTGAATAGCACGGGCCCTAGTATGCTTCCTTGTGGAACTCCATATGTAATTGGCAGTGGTTTACTAGTATGGTGATTAATTTTAACTCGTTGGGTTCTGTTGCTCATATAACTTTTCATTAGTTGGAGTTCCTTGCCTAAGATACCAAAGTTTTCTAATTTCTTAAATAGGATTTTGTGGCAGATTGAATCGAAGGCTTTAGCTAAGTCTAGGTATATTGCTATGCATTTTTGCCCTTGATCTAGGTTGCTATGTATATAATCTATTACATATTCTAAAGCTTCTTTGGTACCTCTTTTTTCTCTAAATCCGTATTGTTTATCCGAGATTAATTTGTTTTCTTCAAGGTATTTTATAATTTGGTTTTTTAATGCTCTTTCGAAGATCTTTGATAGTGAGTTTAATAATGTGATTGGTCTATAGTTATTTATTTCCATTTTGTCTCCTGCTTTGTAAATAGGGATCACCAGTCCTTGTTTCAAAGTACTAGGGAAGCAGCTTTGTTTTATACTAAGGTTGATTAAGTGTGTTATTGGTTTTATTATTTCATTTTTTAATTTCTGAATGCAATCTGTTGTTATCTCATCTAATCCCGGTCCAATATTGTTTTTTAATTTATCGATTATTTTTTCAATTTCCTCCTCCGTAATTGTTTTTATTGTAAGTCTTAGTTTTGTCTTTTGTGCATTGATGTATGATCGGTTGGTTTGTGTTTGTGTTTTACGGTTTGCTAAAACTTTTCCTATATTTGCAAAAAAGTTATTCACATGGTTCGCTATTATCTCCGCATTTGTACTGATATCTATTTTTTTTGAATTAATATTTAATTGTTCGATACTATTTTTCTGTTTGTGTTTTTGTGTGTATGTCACTTCTTTTAATATTTTCCATATAGCTTTTGGGTTGTTGTTTTCTTTTTGTAGTTTTTGTCTATAATATATCTCCTTAGCTACTCTTATAATTTTTGTGCAGATATTTCTATATCTTTTATAAAAATTAAGTTGTTCCATGTCATATGGTGTGTTTTTAATTTGTCTGTGTAATTTGTCTCGTTTACGGATGCAGTTTAATATTCCTTGAGTTATCCATAGTTTTATTTTTTTTGTCTTGTGTGTAAGTGTTATAAGTTTTATATTAGTGTAGTTATTTATTTCTTGTGTTAACGTAGTTGTGAATTTATCCCAGGCTTCTTCAGCATTCTGTATTCGGTATATTGGATTCCAGTCCATTTTTTTGAGTTTTTCCTTTAAGTTTGGATATTCAGTTATTTTTTTTGAAAATGTTTTATGTTGTTCAGATTTTGTGTTTTCGGTGGCTATTGCTATCATAGTCATGTAATGATCTGTAATTGCGCTTTCGAGTACTATTGTTTCGGATTTTAGTTTTGACTTGATCATTATATGGTCTATACAGCTACTTGTGTTTTGTGTGACTCGTGTTGGGATATTTATCGTGGGTTCCAGTCCATGTTGCGCTAGTATTGATAGGTATTCTATGCTTTGCGGGTGTCCATATTGTAAAGTGTTTATGTTTAGGTCTCCTACTATGATGATATTTTTGATTTTGTTGAGATCAGTTAATGTGCTGTTTAGTGCAGTTAGGAAATTTGTTATGTTATTTTTGGATGGAGATCTATATATACATAGCTAGGATACAAGTTTCTTTATCATATGTAATTTTTATGCAGTTAGAGTCTATGATGTTTATTTCTTGTATAGTCGTGTTGATTTTATTACTTGTGTATATGACTACGCCATCATTTTGGTTTTTGTGCTTCGTTGAGTGGTACGTATTATAGTTTTCAAGTGTTTTAGGTGTATATTTGTCATTCAGCCAGCATTCTGTCAGTACGATGACATCAAAATTATTTTCAAGTTGTTGGAGGTATAATATAAATTCATCAAAGTTTTTATTGATTGATCTAATGTTTTGATGTAATATTTTGATCCTATTTTTTTTTTTTTTATTGATGTTAGTCCATTGTTTAAAGTCATTAGTACTTGTGCAGTGATGCTGTTTGTCCGAGTCTATGTGTTCCATGTAGTCAGCCATGTTGAAGAGTATTTATATATCCTATCGTTTTCGTTATATCCTAAACTTGTAGGTATATTAACTGCATTGTTTAGTCCATGATGCAGAAGAAGTAGTTGGTAGTCATCACAATGCGGGTGTATCTATCCAGTGTTTAGCATATTGATTTTGATGTCTCCAATTTGGTACACGTTCCTTACATCTCGTGGTGGGGTTTTCTCATCATCCAGGGGAAGGGGTGATCTGTCTATAGTTGTTGAAGTAGTGCTGGTATCGGGTGAAGGGTTATCAAATTCTATATCAATTAATTGATCCATTTCTGGTTAAGTGTATATTATAATGTAGATTAGGTTAGGTTATCGAGAGATTGGCAAGATTATATGATTTTACTTTCAAGTTCATAATGATTTTTTATTTCAGTAATTGGTGAGCCTTCAGATTTTCGAGCCAGTAGTTTTCCGTTTTTGAACCAGATGAATTTAAAATTTTTATCTTTGGCCCTTTTTTTAGTCATCCATAAGAGATTTTTGTAATATGGCGTCAGGGTATCATTTACGTAATTTTTTTTATTTTCGTCTGCAATCTGAAGGGATACATTGGTATTTTTTTTGCCAATCATCATAGTGATTTTTTTATTTTCCTCTTTGAAGTTTAAGATTAATCGCGGAGGTTTTGTGTCTGTCGGTTTTAGAAATTTGTACTTGTCCTCCGGTTCTAGGCTTACTCCGAAGGCAGTAGTGATTCTGTTTGCAATTACTTGAGGTGGTTCGTCAGTCGATATTTTGAAGCCTGTTACCTCCACGCTATTTTTCAATTCATTTTGTTCTGTTGCAGCTATTTTCATTTCGAGGGCAACAATTCTTTTTTCCTTATTTTCTAGATCCTCTAAAATTTTTTGGTGCTGTTTCGGTAATTCAAGAATTAAATTTAATTTTTCATTAATTTCATCATATCTATCGCTAACGAATTGTGTTGATTTTTTTAAATCTGCTAATTCTGTCTCGAATTTTGAGAACATTTGTTTTTTCAACTCACCCAGTTTACGGTCAATGTAGTCCGTGAGGGAGTCTACTCTCTTGTTGAAGCCATTTTAGTGGCAATTATTATATATAATTGATAAATAAATATCCCAGTAGCGAGCGGTGAGTGGCGAGAATAATTAGGTAGCGAGTATAAATGAAACTCCAAGTAGCGAGTTCAATCGGTACGAACGGCTAGGTGCCGCGGCCTGTATCGGTATCGAGTACGGTGTCACTGCGGTGTACCTACACGACACACGTCAAACACAATGCACTATTGAATATGATATATTGAATTTTATGATTATTAACAATCGTTTGTATTGAATTTATTAATTCACTGTGATTTTAGATAATTAATACTATGTTTTAAGTTAAAATATCACTTCACTTTTTGCTAAATACACTGTTTTAGGTAATTTAGAGTGGACGCGGTTTACAATGACGTTTGTATTTGTCTATGTATCTTATTATGTCTATGTTTCATTCAACAATTACTGCTTTTTGTATTTTTTCCACCTGAAAACAACCAACTTTATTTTTGCGAGAGAGACATTGTTAGTGTTAAATCCCTCGCTAGGTGGCGTCGAGATAAATTATGTCTGCGTTTATTGGGGAAATACTTAAACTTGTCAAATATTAATTATTATTTTTTAATTTATAAACTAAAGTTTAGACAAGATTTTTTTTATGCATAGCACAAAGGGTAACAATTATTATAAGCAATAATTGTCAGCCTGAAACACTCATTTACATTGAAAAATCTTCCGAGAAAAGATACTTGCCGCCAACGGGACTTGAACCCGTGTCCTTCTCGGATGGCTTTGCCTCCACATTTGGCTAATTTTGCGTTATTTGAAAGTAATTAAGTAGAAGTTTACGATTTTATAATTTTTTTTTATAAATCCTACGAAGACGTGAAAATCGACAAAAGATAGGGGAATTCAATGGCTACTAGCAGTTAAAAACCCGCTCCGTTGCTAGGCCCTGCGGGCGGCTTTTAGGTCGGCTTCACTCAGTTTGAGGGTAGGTAACCATTTTATAAGTCCGATAAGAACTGGTTCCAACAATAGCCAGTTCCTCGGATCCACTGCGATCCAGTGACAGCTGACAGCTAGTCACCGAGTTAAACTAACCGTGACAGGCAATGACGCCGTATGTAATCTCTCCATATCCGGAAAGATACTTAAATTATATTATATATAGGTTTTGGGAAAGTTACAGGGAGAAATTAACCCCATTGTCTTGCAAACTGTAGTAACATCACCTGATGATTTTTTTTTACCCGATGTTCGGGCTACCTTGGGGCAAGATGAAGGGCATTAATAATTTTTTTTATGGTTCGTTTGATATCTGTATGATACTTAAATTATATATATCCGTAGATACCTAGGGAAGAAACATCCTCACGCGAGCTGCTGACGTAAGTGACGGCATCTTTTATTCAAATATTATTATATTATTGTTCAATATTAATAATATATTGTTCCTAACCAACATGGCTTTATCAGAGGTCGATCTACCTTAAGTAATTTAACTATCTATAATAATTACATATCCGAATCCCTTAGTCTGAAACAACAAGTGGATTCTATATACACTGATTTCAGTAAAGCATTTGATAAGATTCGACATCACATTCTTATATCCAAACTCCGATTGTTAGGCATCAAAGGAAGTTTATTGACATGGATTATCAGTTACCTCAGTAATAGAGTGCTTAGTGTGAGGATTAATTTTATAGAATCCTATGTATTCGAGGCCACAAGTGGTGTCCCGCAAGGGTCCCACCTCGGTCCAATTTTCTTCTTAATATTCATTAATGACATTGTAAACATATTTAAAGAAGTACAAGTCCTACTTTTTGCAGATGATCTAAAATTGTTTAAAAAAATACGAAATATATATGATTGCCTAATTTTACAAGCTAATTTAGATGAATTTTTTAAATGGTGCGAACAAAATATGTTATTTTTGAATACTGAGAAATGTCAAGTAATACGATTTTCCAGAACTCATTCTCATATTTTACATGAATATAATTTAAATAATGTTAAATTAACACCAGTATTACAAATTCGCGACTTGGGAGTTATATTCGATTCAAACTTAACATTCACACCACATATAGATAATATAACTAATAAGGCTTTAAAGATTCTTGGCTTCCTTTGTAGAACCCTAACTGATTTTAAGTCCTTGGATTGCATGAAAACACTCTACATTTCATTAGTTAGATGTCAAGTTGAATATAATTCACCTATTTGGTCCCCTTTCTATAAAGTACACTCTAACAAAATTGAACGAGTTCAACACAAATTTCTTAGGTACTTAAATTTCAAACTCAAAATTCCAATAGAAAACATTAATTATTTAAGTTTAATGAATCGACTAAATTTAATTACGCTGTCTGACAGAAGAATCATTTCAGACCTAATTTTATTGTACAGAATTATGAACAACCTAATTGACAGCCCTGCCATCGTTTCTACTATTAAACTTCTTGTACCGACAGGGAATACTAGACAAAATATAACATTCTTTTGCAACACATACACAACTAACTATCAATCACACTCACTTACCAATAGGATGCATTATTTAGGCAACAAGTTTGGTGGTATTGTAGATGTATTTGCTGATTCCCTTTACATTCTAAAATGCAATTTAAACCAACACTTTGTTGAATCCTACAAATTATTGTAACATGGGTATAATATATTTAACGATTTGATTTGTTATTGTAATGTTTATATTATATTTTGTTCTATGTTATTGTTAAATATTACATTGTTTAAAATATTTCACGGGTTTCCACAAGATTATACAAGTGGTTTTTTTTCTTTAAAAACTACTTGTATATTCTTAAAAGTTTTTTCACTTTTATAACTTTTGGTATAAATTCTATGTATGTGTAATCCTAGATATCTTAAATATTATTTTCTAATCTATGTAAAAGCCCCTACGGGCGTATAACAACAATAAATAAATAAATAATTATTTCATATATTCAAATAGTTTAGCGGCGGGGAGGGAAGTGGGTAGGGGAGGGGAATCCGAGAGGGGGTGCGGAATGAAGGAGGAGGTATTCGTGGGAGGCTGACGATGGAGGAGAATGGGAACGCGTGGAAAAGGACACGCAGAGGAGTGGTTATGAGAGTGGGGGACGAGAGAGGGCCAGAGGAAGGGATTGCTAAGGAGGACAGCAGGGGGTAATTTTGGAAAGTCCATTTTTGTCACATGGAAAGTTGTCAAAAACAGAATTAAAACACAAACCCTTTCTTTCAGTGGCATTGCAACGCATGTCGGGTACTTGCTAGTCTTTTATAAATATCTCAAAGCCAAGTGTAATGTTAAAACTTGTATTTGAAATAATAGACAATCGTCTACTAAATAAACCTTTTTACTTCGGAATATTAATGGAGAACTGAAAAAAAAATCAAAATTTGACCAAATGCATTCAAAACATCTAAATTCTTGGTCTACATACTGCACACTGCAGGGCACTTCAAGGTAGTTTTGCTGGACTGCCATCATAGACAGTCGCACAATAGCGGTTGTGGGTACCTACCTTGTTTTTCTTTTCATAACTCGGTATCATGGTATGATCCCCAAGACATCATTGCCTTGGATTCTACGAACAAGGAATATTTTCCTACCGATCATCGAACAAATCCACAAATTATCTCTACAAAGTAGTTTCATCCGTGTACTCGATGACGTAGGGTTTACCTATCTCGCTTCCCAGTCCAAAAGCACACCCGTTTTTTTTTCATTCTTCGATAATTAAATATATTTGTGTTTTTAGGTTGGGCGTATGACAGGAAAAGAGTTCCTTTGGATGTAGTCAAAAGACGAGTTCTGAGAATTGGAGACGGAAGCCACCACTTTGCAAAGGATTCGGATGAAATCAACTACAAGGAATGGGAGGATGACCAGCTTTTAGAAGAAGACAAGAAGTTTTCAGTTGAAACGTCGTGATCCTTTATTTGTTTGAAATCTTTAGGCTTGGTGATGGCTACAGGGTGATTTTAAAATATGCGTTGTTTGTATTATTTTGAATAATGTAATGCATTTTATTTAATTACAAAATAAATGCTTTAAAATATTATAAGTATGTTTTTTTTACATTAGCTCCACACAGGGGGCCCTGAGAAAATAATTCCCCACAGGGCCTATGTCATATTTGGGGATGCTGGGTGGAGGGTCTTTTTGGGAAAGGAAGGAGAGGAAGTTCTGGGAAGGAAAGGGGTATTAGGGGTGGGTAGGAATCTGAGTCAGTTTGTACAGGAGTGATGGACATATGAATCCTCCCATTACGGTGCAAGGCGGTGTTCCAAGAGAGTACGGCTGGAGAAGTCAAAGGGACTCCCTCAACCCGACCATTTCTCCCGATCCGGCATGCCATACAGCTGGTGGACAGAGGCATCCGCCGCCAAGAACCGGACAAACCTTACCCCATGAACCGGGCACCTCTGATAAGTCACCAAACGCAGCGAACCACTTGGGGTAACCCATGGCAGAGGTGTTGGTAATCCAATAAATGGTTCCCGGGGCAGCGGTACCCATACTAGCCTCCCAAATTGTATGTAGGTATTTCTCTCTGCAAAAGGTTTACTGTTTGTTAATAAAAATCTTCACATATCTTTATAGAATTGTAAAAGTACTAAAAGAGCTACAGTAAGAATTGTAAATTATCTCGACTTAATGACGTTACGATATCAATACTTGCAAATTATAAATACACATTTTTTGGGAGGCGGGTATGGGTACCGCCGCCCCAGAAACCAATAATTGGATAAACAACACTCCTGCCATAAGTCACCCCAAGTGGTTCGCTACGTTTGATGACTTAGCAGGGGTGCCTGGGTTCATGGAGTGAGATTTATCTAGGTCTTGGTGGCAAATGCCTTTGTCCTCCTACTGGATTGGGAGAGACTGGTTGAGGGAGACCTAATCATACATCCGTCACGGTGACCCGACATTTGGTCCGGCGACATTTGGTCCGGCGACATTTGGTCCGGCGACATTTGATCCGGCCGACATTTGATCCGGCCGACATTTGATCCGGCCGACACTTGATCCGGCGGACATTTGATCCGGCGACAATTGATCCGGCCTGATCCTTTAGAAGATTTTTTCTATAGGTAAGTATCTAAAGAGGATATACGGCCGTACAACCAAAGTCGATGTACTTATATCTGAAGGCATCTTTAGTGAAAATCCGCTGTAAAAATATTTTTACTAACAATAATTTCGACTCTCCGAAGAAGCATGCGGCAATACAAAATACGACATACTTATACGTGAAGTCGGTTTAACAAAAAAACCGTAAAAGATACCTAGTGGGGAGGGGAAGGAGATGTGGAAAACGTACCTGGCTATTCAGATCTAGTCACGTCATTTCAAGTAATCCGACTTAACCTACATACACTGTACACCAGCGACACTGTACTCACATGTTGTGAGCATTTTTTCAAATTAGCAAAATGTTCCACATCTCCTTCTCCTCCCCACTATCTTCAGCTTCACAACATATCAAAATCTGTAATTACATATTCTCACTGGCTCCAGACGGTTAGAAGCAGTTGTGATTCTTGTGTTTTTTTTTTTTTTTTTTTCTACATTAAAACCACACAGGAGGCCCTGAGGAAAATAATTTCCCTCAGGGCCTATGTCATCTTTGTAGATGCTGTGTGGAGGGTCTCTTTGAGGAAAGGAAGGAGTGAACATGGGTCTTGAAGAGACCCATGTTGTAGGAGGGAGGAAACACAGAGGCCGGCAAATCGTTCCACAGCCGAGCCGTTGAACTCAAGAACGAGTCATAGAAACGACCCGTTCTCATGTGAGTAATGTCAACCGTGTACAAATGTTGGGCGCGTGTTTGGCGTGTTTCCCGACTATGCACCGGAGCCGAGGGGATCAATGATGCTAGTTCCTCGGAGCATCTTCCATTGTAATACCGGTAGAACAAGGACAGCATTCCCACCTGACGCCTATGCTCTAAAGATTGCAGTCCGTCTGTTAGGATGGGAGAATCTATCAAACGGACCGCCCGTTTCTGCACAGAGTCAAGGGTGTTTTAAATAACGTGACTAGATCTGAATAGCCAGGTACGTTTTCCACATCTCCTTCACCTCCCCACTAGGAATCTTTTACGGTTTTTTTGTTAAACCGACTGCACTTATAAGTATGTCGTATTTTGTATTGCCGCATGCTTCTTCGGATAGTCGAAACTATTGTTAGCAAAAATATTTTTACAGCGGATTTTCACTAAAGATGCTTTTAGATATAAGTACCACGATTTTGGTTGTACGGCCGTATATCCTCTTTAGATACTTACCTGTAGAAAAAATCTTCTAAAGGATCAGTCCGGATCAATTGTCGCCGGATCAAATGTCCGCCGGATCAAGTGTCGGCGTACCGTCCAATCACCCTGCTACCTGTCCTGGGGAAGATCCTGGAGAAACTGATTCGGCAGCGTTTACGTCATACCTTATCCCCACCCTGCGAGCGGCAGTTTGGTTTTGTCCCTGGTATGTCCACTGAGCACGCCATCACGTATGCACTTGACTGGGTGAAGGCTTGCCAAAAGAGGTACGTAATAGGAATCTTCCTCGATATCACTGGTGCCTTCGATCATGCGTGGTGGCCGATGATACTTGTCAAGCTCAAAAATAGGAAATGTCCACATAATCTATTCAAAATCTGCGCTGATTACCTCTGCCACAGAACTATCATCCTTTCTTTTGGAGACTACCTGATTGAACGAATAGTTGACATGGGTTGTCCTCAGGGTTCAATCCTTGGACCTGAGTTTTGGAACATTTTGTTTGACGATTCCTCCAGGCTGCCCTTGCCTGAAGGATGTATCTCGGTGGATTACGCTGATGACAAATTGTATCTGGTCTCGGGGAACAGCAGAAAGGAAGTTGAGAGTAAAGCTGGAGAGGTTTTAAGTGTGACTTTAGAATGGGGAAAGAGAAATCGGCTGACCTTCGCTCCCCACAAGACCATGGGACTCCTGATGAAGGGTAACCTCAATAGAAGTAGAAATCCCACCATCAAAATGGGAGATACCAACATCCGATTCGTTGAGAACACTAAATACCTAGGCGTCACTTTGGATCGAACGTCCTCATTCTTGACCCATGTTAAAAGCGTATCAAGTAAGGCCCAGGCCCTCTTTTTGAAATTGAGAAGAATCTCTACTGCCGAGTGGGGACTGCGGTCTCCAGCGCTCCGTCTCCTATACAGGGGGGCTTACGTGGCGCAAGTCTCGTATGCGGCCTCTGTGTGGGAGCACCGCCTGGAGAATGCACTCATACTCTCGGCGCTCAAGAGAGGCCAGCGAGTCCCCTTGCTGGCGCTTTCGGGTGCGTACAGAACAGTCGCTTCGGACGCTTTGCCAGTTTTGGCCGGCGTTTTGCCTATCGATCTTGAAATTAGGGAGGTGTTAACAAAGAAGCTTCTAACAAGAGGAAGAACTGCCACCCATCATGGTATTGAGCTAATACCAGGTGGAGCAGTTTCCCTTCCAGGACTTCTTAGAGAGATGCGAGAAAGAACTTTGAGAGAATGGCAGGAACGTTGGGATAGGTCAAATACGGGAAGGTGGACTTTCTCCTTCTTCCCGTCAGTTAAACTCAGAATGGAAGGGGCGCACATCACTAGGGATCATCATGTGACCCAACTTCTGTCCGGTCACGGGGAGTTCAGAGGGAGACTTCATAGTCTCTCTCTATCACCCCATTCTAACTGCGCTTGCGGTAATACTGATCAAACAGCCGAGCACATTCTGTGGCACTGCGAGATTTTGACGGATGCCCGGGAGGAAATGCTCGATGGCTTGCAAGTTACTACGAGACCAGCTTGGAATGCGGATCTCGTTTCGAATAAGGTGAACTTTGAGTGTTTGAGGAAATTTACGAAAGTCTGGGTTGAGAGATGGCCTGATATTAGAGTCGCTGACTAGCTGTAAAATCATGTAGGTGCCAGGTGTATCTGCTCTTGAATCCACGGACATTCTCTTTACTTTATTACATCTACTGCTAGTATTTTATGTTTCATGCTTTATATCTGCATATTTTTTTTTTGTTATATCATCTCTATCTTAGGTACCTTTATCTTATTCTATTATATACATGTTATTCCTATTTCTTTTATTTTTGTGTGACTTATCTTTTTTTTGCTTATTTTATTTCTTTTCACATGGTTTATTATAGATTTCACTAAGCTATGCTAGACGAGGTTTTATCGAGATACCTGTTTATTATTTTCATTATTTTTATCATTTTTGTTTGCTTTTCTTCTTTTTTTTCCAGCTTCATATTCCAAGGAACACTATTGATTCAACTAACATAATCGACTTTGTTTTTTTTATTATTTTGTTTAGGTTTCTTTGTTCCTCTTTTTCTTATTAGTCTCACAATGCTACTTTGCTTCGCTCAGAAGGCTGAACTGAACTGCATCTATCTGTTTTGTTATGTTTCTTTTTCCCCTTCTGGGGGTGCGCTAGACCTCGTCCTTGCATCAACAGGAGTCAGTCGACGATGGCACGGTGCCCTCTAAAATTAATTGCGCCACCCCCAGCAAAATGTGCAGGCTTTAGGTTTGGGGGGGCGACCTTGGCTCTCCTTCGCCTTGCCTCCGGCTACTCGACGCTGAATTCCTTAGGGTCGTCGGGTATTTCCCCCCAATCTCCCATTTACTTTTCTTTGAGGCATCACCGAGGAACCGGCTAAGGGGCGCGGAAGCTGAGTGTGGTTCACGACTAGACCGAACGTCATGCGCATTCTTGCTGGGACTGCCAATCGATTAGAGAGGACTCCCAACCGTTTGCCATACCTTTATTACTTATCTACTGTGTCTTCCTCCCAATCAGGTGCTTGTAGGATACGCTGGATACAATCACCCAGCGCTTGCCACCTCGTGGACTTTCACCAACCTGTCCCATTGTCTTGCCTATTTTTGTTATACTAACACATATTGTATCTGTATTTCCCGCTAAGCACTTGCATACTGCTTGCTAACAACGTATGCAGGGACATTGGAGGTTTAGTTTCGTTATCAAATGTAGAGTCGTTTTTACCAAAAAAATTAGAGTCCTTGCAAGAGCCTTGAAGGGGTAACCATCTGTTACCTATACCAGGGCGGGTATGTGGTGGGTCCTCCAATGGATCAAGTGTCGGCCGGATCAAATGTCGGCCGGATCAAATGTCGGCCGGATCAAATGTCGCCGGACCAAATGTCGCCGGACCAAATGTCGCCGGATCAACTGTCATGGAACCATCCGTCACACCTGGACACACTGTCCCCCTTATTACTACCCAGTCCCCATACCTTTTTTCTCCCCTCCTTTCCTTCTTTCCCTAAAAGACCCTCCACACAGCATCCATAAAGATGACATCGGCCCTGTGGAATTTTTTTTTCCTTTTTTTACCTATATTTTTTTCACAGGGCCTCCTGTTGGAACTATTATAAAAAAAAATACAGAGTTCAATTATTATTTTTTATAATAACACTAGCTGACTCGGCAAACATAGATTGTATAATGACAGTAGCTGACTCGTTCTGCCATATAAGTTATTTCTAGTGAACATTTTGGTTGTCAAATAAAAATTAACGTATGCATGTAAGTACGTGAATGAAAGTTCGATGAGGTGGACGTAGCGCCATCCGTCATTCAACAACATAAATAATTTCGTTCTGTTTGAAATACGAACGACGCGTCCTCAAAAATACTAGATTTGCGATTAAAAAATGGGAGGGTGGGGGAAGGAGGGTGAAAATTGGGGTTTTAGGTATTTTTTATGCAAATAAAATAATTGTCAATAATAGAAAAAAAAATTGGATAGGGACATCCTTATCACCTGGTGGTATGAAATGTACTTTAAAACCTATTATCAAATCTACCAAATATACATAAAAAATTTCATAAAAATCGGTCATGCCGTTTCGGAGAAGTGCCATCACAAACACCGTGACATGAGATTTTTGTTACATAAGATAGAAAAAGACAGTACAAACAGGGAAGCTTTTGTGAGGTGCCTACATCACCACCTGTGTGAAATAATGTGATGTTATATTTCTGTACCCGAAAAGCGTGCGGATGGAAGTCCAATATTTGACAAAATGATTTTTTGATGAAGACTTGAAGTAAATTGGCATCTTTATCAGTGGAAAGAGTCATATTATGAAGCAAAAAAGGATTTTCCAAAATATATACGGATGCAACTACCTTTGATGTAACAACTTAGAAGCAAAAAGATGTACATGGAGATGCATCTTTATGATTTAGTTGCATTTTGAGTATTATGACTCAAATCTTACGTAGATATTATTTAGTATTATGCCTCAAATTATACATTACTACGTTTTCTATGGAAGTAAACAATTTTCAAACATTTATCCTTTTATAATACAACACATGTCATAACAAAATATTCCACTTCATTTTGAAGCAGAAGGACTCAATTCCGTTTTTGTTTGACTCAAGTCAGCGTTTTTTTTAAACAATGTTTTTAAAGGCTTTACATATAAAATATTTCGTTTTATTTGCTCGTTTTTAAAACAAAACTAATACCTATATTTAGTAATTACTTGTTTTTGTTATCTATCTGCATGGATATCCGAACAAGTTGTGAGACCATGTTTACAGAAAAAATAGTTTTTTGGCTCTCCTGAACATTTACCTTTTTAGACTTGCATCCGTATGCCTCGGGTACCGATTGAAGTTAATGGATGTGCATCAGTTTCCGCGTGTTACATACAGGCAGTTAGGATGTCAAAATTCAGGAAAATTAATAGATTATATAAAAAAATTATATACATTTATGGTGAGTTATTTTTGGGGTATTATGCCGTGTTGCGCAATCTCCGTCTTTAACCAACGTTTCATACGGTGTTGAAGTGTCAAATAGTTCTTGGTATCCCATAATGGAAGGGTACACCAAAAATAAACGCAGAAAATCACTTAAGGCGATCCACTAGTTCAGTAAAAAATCGAAATCGGAATTCATGCCCTTTATGGGAGGAGTTTAAAAATACTTGAGAAAAGCTTTTGGAAAGGTTGGAAAAGGTATTTGAGAGTTTTGTTTTACAGGTTGATTTCGTAAAGACCTGTAAAAAATATTAATTCCTGTTTTACGCATTGTTTATTGTAATAAAACGGAAATTTAAAATTGATTTCACGAAATCAAGCTACGCGGAGTGACGCGTTCATCTCCCGCTCAGTTCGGGGCGTGACTGAGGTTTGGCGACTGTGACTGTGGCGTGAACAGTAATTCTTCGGTGGACGCCATAGGGTTCACTTTGAAAAACCGAATTCGTTGACTAGCGGCCGTATTGTAAAATAACAACGCAAAAATGCATATTTTATTTTATTTTGGGAAGATTGGGTGTAAATATCACTTTTTTTTACGATCATTATAAAATAAACTGAATTAGCCACATTATACAATGAAACCATAACCGAAAAGGGGTTTATAAATAGGAGAGTTTGGACTTGAAAGTGTGTTTTTAGACCTTATACTTTATTTTTTTATAGGCTTATTAAAAGACTTATAAAAAAAATGACCGATATTTTTAAAGGCCAAGGTATGTTCTACACGCAATATTTAATTGAAGCATCTACAATACTTCTAAGCGATCAAATTTTCAAAACAAAAACATATGATTTTGTATGATTTTGCATTATTTTGTATGGCTTCATCTTAAAATTTATTATACTTACTACTCGTGTAATATATATAATAGCTCGTAGAAGAATTGATCTGCGACGTCACTGGTTGTGCTTAGATTATAACGATATGCGCACTTGAAGTGAAATGTCACAATACTGCGCTATATAAATATAATGTTATTATTATATTTATATCAAAATAAGTAATAGGTACTTTTACACCACGACCGGAATCAAACTCAGAACATCTGCGTAAGCGTTGAGGAATACATTTATATTTTACTAGTTGGTTACCGGCATGCGTTGCAATTTCATATTCAAAGAAATAAATTGTTTCTCTCCGCACGTCCTTTCCCGTGCGTCCCCGTTCCCCTCCCGCATCTCCTTCCCCTCCCGCATTCCTCTTTTACCTTCCCCGCCTACCTTCTCCGACTTCCCCGCCCCACCAACCCCCCTCCAGCGTTCCATATATTCAGTCCCAGTACATGCATTCAATCCACCATACCGAAACTCTTTGAAAGTCTGATACTTGACAAACTTTTATCACAAATAAAACCTATAATATCACCTCACCAGTTTGGACTTATGCCAGGTAGAAGTACTTTGTCCAACTTAATTATTTATGAAAATTTTATAACCAATGCTTTCAAAGAAAAAAAACAAGTAGACTCTATTTATACTGATTTTAGTAAAGCCTTTGACACAGTTTCTCATAAAATTCTCATTTAGAAATTAGAAAAACTTGGTATACGTGGCAATATATTAGCCTGGTTTGAAAGCTATCTTACTGGAAGACAACAAATTGTTAGAATAAAATCCTCTCTGTCGGAAATAATTTATGCAACAAGTGGAGTTCCACAGGGTTCACACCTTGGTCCAATCTTATTTATCTTGTTTATAAATGATCTTACAAAAATATTTTATGATGTAATCATTTTACTTTTTGCTGATGACCTCAAAATTTTTAGAATTATTCAAAATATTCACCATTGCAACATTCTTCAAGATAATATCAATAAATTATTAATTTGGTGTAATGAAAATAGACTTTACCTAAATATCTCAAAATGTCAAATAGTTAGATTTTTTCGAATAAAAAATCCAGTGATTTACAATTACAACATTGATAACAATGCCCTTCAGACATTAACACAAATTAAAGACTTAGGCATCACTTTTCAATCAAATCTTTCATTTGTTAACCACATAACAGAAATCTCTAATAAGGGCTTAAAAATGTTGGGATTTATAACTAGGCTTACTAGAAATTTTAACAATATAAAGTGTATTAAACTGTTATATTTTGCCTATGTTAGAAGTCAACTTGAGTACAATTCTCCCGTCTGGAATCCACATTATAGTATACATGTTCAAGCTATTGAAAGAATTCAAAACAAATTCTTACGTTTTCTAAATTTTAAAATGGGTATTCCAGCTAATATGTTGAACTACAACACTATTTTAAATGATTTGAATATGCTCAAATTGTCCGACAGAAGAATTTTCTCTGACTTGGTATTTCTATATAAAATTCTAAATGATTTAGTTGATAGTCCGGTATTGCTAGAATTGATAAGCTTCCGGATTCCACTACGTAATACTAGAAGTCAAGATTTATTTCAGTGTAGAAATTCTGGAACTAACTACCATATGTATTCTTCTTTGCCCAGAATACTAATGGAGGGAAACAATTATACCAAGTCAGTGGACATCTTCAATTTATGTTTAAACAAATATAAAATATTTTTACTGAAACAGTTCAGTTATGTACATTGAATGCTTTGTATTTTCTTATTATTCATATGTAATGTAAAAGCCCCGAAAAAGGGCGTTAATAAATAAATAAATAAATAAATCAGTTTTCAAACAACTCGCGTGCCACCTATTACAATTTTTTTATTCAAATATTCGTTTTTCATATACTACAAATATTCATTTTTGTAAATTATAAGAACAATCAATCAAATCTGGTACCTAACATAGGTACCTATTTAAAAAATCCATAGACAATTCTTTTGACAAAAAACCCGGTGCTAAATTCAATTTCATCAAACGCGCGAACTGTCAAACTAAGTTAAAATAGTCGTTAAGTTTTCTGAAATTATCCTATTTTCTTACATTTTCTTTCCGTAAGAAGCTTCTGCAAAGTGTTAGAAAACTTTAAAAAAAGATGAATGAAATAGGTAAAGTCGTTCTGAAGTTATGGAGTGACCAAGGGAAACAGGGATTCATTTTTATATATAGATATAGATTTATTTCCAAATGTACACAGAATTATCATTATCATTACCATTAATTGTTAAGGCAAAAATTTTCTTCCATAGCAAGAAATAAATTAACAAGGATAATTCAATGAATAAAACAACAGCACCTCAAGAAATGTATATACTTCATCGTATGTGCATTAATTAAATATAATAAACAGAATAAATAATGAACCAAAGGAATGTGAGAGGGGTGAAAAAAGGAGGTGTGAGATAACACCCGCCTCAGTCATTATTAACAATTATTATCATTGCCAAGCCAATAAAAAATATATATATTATAAAATATCCGGATGGCGAGATATGCAAATTGGAACAAGAAACAAACAAAAAAACACCAAAAACGCAAAATTCTAGTAAAAAAACAAGTTATATATATCACACACAATACGCAATTATTTGAAAGCACAACAAAGCTAATGAAATATTTGAGGGTTACATCATTAAAAAATGAGAAACAGATTACGTGTTTGTTTTAAGCAGAGTAAAACTAAATTAGTATTTTGTCGTAAAGCGCTATGAAACGTTTCACGATTTAAAATAACTTTTTTAGCGTAATTCTTTAACATTTTTTTAACGGATGTTATATAAATAATTAAGGAAGATAATAACTTACTTCGAAAACCTGCATTCTTTGAATTCAATAGAACCTAGGTGTTGCCATTGGAATGAAAAAGTTTAGTTCCAATTTAATAAATTTCTAGACTTAATTGAAAAACTATACATAGAGTCTGTCAATTAAGAGTAGAAAATATAAATAATGGAACCACGAATTTTTTAGGCTGGCAACACCAATTTAACTGTCAAATATTCATCTAAGGGCAATGACACTTAAAATACAGAACACTGTAAATGACATTTTAAAAACATTTTTTTGTTCTTAGAAAAAAAAAAAAATCGAAGAAGCACTGTTGATAAATACCTACTTATGACATAAATTTGATTAAATGGTTTTTTACAAATTGATTTGTTTTAATTTTATGTGACATAAATTTTAATTTAACAGTAGGTAGGACCGAAGAAACAGTAATGGTGTGTTCAGTTACACTACTTTTAGATCTGAATGATCTGATTTAGATCTAAAATTGGAGACATGATTTGAAAGTATTAAAGCTACTTAAGCTAGTATTAAATGAATGTGAGCAATTTCTAACTGTGCTTTTTATTTTACTATAGTATCGTTATTTTTCATCGCATTAACACAAAATCGCAAAGGCATAATATACCTAAGTATATGCAATTCTAATTTTGAAATCAGTGGATGTCGAAATTGCAATAAATTTTTTTTTTCCTTCTTTAATGTTTTTTTTTTTTTTTTAAATTTAAAAAATATATAGGTTACATGGCTTTACGTTAGCACGATGTTATATTTTTAGTATTGCCATTTGAACTACAGTGGCGCACTCCTATATTTTCTACTCTTATTTGACATACTGTGTATTTCGGCGATTCATTTTTAGAGATAGATAAACTACGACGCCAACAAAGCACTATTTTTGGTGTGAATTGGCTAATTAAAAAAAACATCGTTTCCAAGGCAACAATTTGTTTTGCTTTCTTCTGACGTTTTCAGTAACTCAATTTTGTTGCAAATTTCATAATGCTAGAGCTCAACATTAGTTTCATACAAAATAACGAACAAAAAAAAAGAATTATCCAATTTGGTGCAGTCGTTCGGAAGTCATTCGCATACTTACATTTATTCATTTTTAGATATAGATAAACAATGACCCCAGCAAAGCACTCTTTTAAGGGTGAATTACCTAATTTAAAAAAAACCTCATTTCCAAGGCAACAATTTGTTTTGCTTTCTTCTGACGTTTGCGATAACTCGATTTTGTTAGGAACAGAAAACGTATGATAAATAATTTCCTAACGCCCGAGCTTATTCATAACGCCAGAGCTAAACATTATATAAATAGAGCCTATATTACTCGCAAATAATGTAGCTTTCCATTAGTGAAAGAATTTTTAAAGTTCATTCAGTATATTTTGCGTGAAAGAAAAAACATACATCCATACATCTATCTACACATCCATACAAACTTTCGCCATTATAATAATACTAGGATAGGATACGATAGGATTTCGCGCCCTTGAGTTGATTTTTTCACGAAAATGGTTACGGACATAATATTACTACAATTGACAACTTCAAATATGTATTGACGACTTCCGTAGTCCAGTGGGTAAGACTCTTGACTCACAATCCGGAGGTCGCGGGTTCGAACCCGGCATGCGCAAATAAATTTTATTTGATTAATTTGTGGTATTTCACAATTAATTCATTTAAAATAATATGTAGTATATTTGCGGCATGTTCCAGAGTGGAAGATACTATCAGTATCGCCCTGGTGTAAGACCACCATTCAGAATTGAAATGTTGCTTGAAAATGGCTTTAACCGTGTTTAGTGACCAGATCTGAATAGCCAGGTACTTCCCAACCCTCCTCTTCCCCACCTCCTTCCCCTCCCCACTACCTTCAGCCTCACAACATACACCAATTGGGGATGCCATAGTCTCACTGGCTCCAGACGGGAGCGGTTGAGATTCTTGTGCGGTATTCACTGTAAAAAAAAAAAAAAAATTATATAGAATATGATAAGATTTCGCGCCCTTGAGTTGATTTTTTCACAAAAATGGTTACGGACATAATATTATTATAATTGACAACTTCAAATAAATATTTCTGTAGAATAATAATAATAATAATAATATAATAATAATAACAAGAGAGAGTAGTATAGTTTCACATCTATTATATATGGATGATATAAAATTATTTTCAAATTCTGAATCAAATTTAGAGAAAATGATTAAGGTAGTTAAAATTTTTTCAGATGATATTAAAATGACTTTTGGTTTAGATAAATGTAAAACTATCCATATAGAGAAAGGCAAAATTGTAGATGGAGACGAGGGTATATTTAGAAATTTCAAAATTCAAAGTATGAAAGGGGATGAGGTTTATAAATATTTAGGATACCCGCAATCGAATAGATTAGATCACACTAGTATTAAAAATGATATTAGGATTAAATTTCAAACTAGGATCAGAAAAATTTTAAAATGCAATCTATCTGCTAAAAATTTAGTAAAAGCAATAAATACTTGGGCAATACCTCTACTAACGTACTCATTTGGCATAATTAAATGGTCCAATACAGATTTAGATAGTTTAGAACGATTAATTAGAACTACGTTAACAAAATTTAATTGCCATCATTCAAATTCAGCTATAGAACGAATTAATTTACCTAGAAATTTAGGAGGTAGAGGTGTAGTCAAAATAACATCTTTGAAACACAATCAGGTAGAAATGCTTAGAAATTTTTTCCATAGGAAAGCTAATAGCTCAGAAATGCACAAAATAATTTGCAAGGCAGATAGAAATATTACACCTTTAAATTTATATGACGAGAATGCCAACATTCTTATAAATACTAACCAGGAATTATTAGATTCCTGGTCAAATAAAATTATTCACGCAAAACACTTCAATTATCTCAATCAAACGTATGTTGACAAACTTTCGTCAAACAAATGGTTGAGTATTGGAGAGTTGAGCGCAGAAATAGAAGGATTTATGCTTGCCATTCAAGATAGAGTCATTAATACTAAAAATTATAGAAAGCATATAATCAAAGATATAAATCAAATTGATGATTTATGTAGAAAATGTTTGGCTTTTCCCGAAACTATAGAACATATTATATCGGGATGTTCTATATTAGCGCCTTCTGAGTATACATTTAGGCACAATCAGGTTTTAAAAATAATTCACCAAAGTTTGGTAATTAAACATAACTTGATTGATTGCCGTAATGTAGTACCTTATTATGAATATGAACCAAATTCATTTATAGAAAATGAATTTTATAAAATATATTATGATAAAACTATACTAACAGACAGAACAATTAGTCATAATAGACCTGATATAGTTTTACATGACAAAATTAAAAAAATAACTTATATCATTGATGTAGCTATTCCAAATTCCTGTAATATTCAAAAAACTGTTTCTGAAAAAATAAGAAAATACACAGATTTAGGAAATGAGATTAAAAGAATTTGGCATTCTCGGACTATAAAAATATTACCATTTGTTATTTCGGCCACTGGCATAATACCTAGGAATCTGATTCAAAATTTAAGCATATTAGATTTGTCAAAGAATTTGTATATAAAAATGCAAAAAGCAGTAATTTTAAATACATGTAGGATTACAAAAGATTTTTTAAATATTTATATTGAGGGATCAGTAGGATTTATAGGTTCAATTAGAAATGCCACAGAGCCGAACCCTCTGATATGAAAATATCTGGAGTCGGTGAATTATATTCCCATTTGGTCTCTAGTAGGTTGACATGTTGTTCTTGTATTGTTTTGTATTTATAATACTTATATAGTGCAATTGCATAACGTGGATTCACTAGATGATCATTTGGGGAAGTGTATGAAAGGGTTTAGTTTTTCCTTCTTTTTTTTTTTTTTTTGGGGGGAAAATTTAACCCGGACATTTAAATCTGGTGCGTAATTCCAGGATGTGGGGAGGATAGTGCAATCCCACACGTCCCATATATTTGTACATATTTAAACAACAGTTAAAATAAAAAAGTAAATAGAACAAACAAATATAAAAGACATAAGCGATAATAGAAATAAAATAAATAATCAATTATAATGTAGGACGTGGTCTGGAGTAAGCTCGGGCCCAGCGCTCGCTCAGGAGTGGCGCTTGGTGCTGGAAGGCTGCGATCACCACTGTGTTATCGGAAGCCATTAGCCGCATCCTAGCTCCAGTGACCCGGTGTCTCATTAGACCGGCGAATCCGTGTAGTCCTAGCTCCGTAAATATTGAAGATGCGCTGCTGTATCTTCTGTATCCAAATATAATTCTGCAAGCATCATTATATTGGATCCGGAGTCGTTCTATTGAGCTGGTACGGTAGTGACACCATGTTTCACATGTATATAGGTTAGTGCAAAATGCATTGAACAATGAATATAAGATTTCGCGCCCTTGAGTTGATTTTTTCACAAAAATGGTTACGGACATAATATTATTACAATTGACAACTTCAAATATGTATTTTTATAGAATTTATTTATTTAATTTCTCACCATACATGTGTTCTTATTTTTTTTTTTTTTACAAAAATATTAACCTCACTAGGCTAGCAGCCTGTATTGAGGTTAAATTCATAAATTTGAGTGGTGCATTTACACACAAATCACTAAAATACAAAAAAATCACTAAAATACAAAACACTACATCCAAAACACTAAAATATTATATGCGGAAAGTAAGAAATAACAATATTATATTGGTGACCAGATGGGTAATTTGTAACAATATAGACCATAAAACAATCCTTAATAAATTACTATACCCACCAAGAAACAAAGGTAGTTCAAAACAACTAGGGTGACACTCCGATTTTTACAAATGGGACTCAAATAAAATCTGGTTATTTAAAAAATATATATGTTTATATATATCTTTTTATTTAAAAAACAAATATTATTAAAAAAAAAATATCTTATTATTTTAAAATATGTTTTTTTTTTATTATTATTTAAAAAAAGGCCAAGGATGAAAAAATAGTATGCCAATCCTCTGACAACACAAAAATCTTAACATTTTTTTTAAATTTAGCTAATGAATTGGAAGACTATGTAATCTGGCAGAATATTAAATAGAAGTGGAGCCTGATATAAAAAGTTTCTTTGGCCAAAAGATGTTTTAGTACTTATTGCGACAAAGTTCATTCTTGAGCCAATTCTAGTGGTATGGATTTGTTGGGTTCTTTCTGCAGAATAAATATTGATAAAAAATTTACAAATTATTTTAGAGATGTACAGCTGTTTTATACTCATAACGTCAGATTCCTTGTAAAGAAGTTTCGATGGATAATGAAATTTTTTTTTGTACATGACCTTAAGAATTAATTTGTGAGCAATATTTAGTGGCTCTACATTGGACTTTAGACAGGATCCCCAGCATACAATATTGTAAGAAAGTCGAGATTGTACTAAGGCATAATAGACAGATTTTAATTTATCTTTATCCAGTATATGACGAAGTTCTTTAAAAATATAGGTAAGTCTCCTGATATTTTTTGTTAACATGTCAATATGGTCATTCCATCTCAAATATTGATCAATATTTACACCTAGGTACCTTATACAGTCTACTCTTTCTAAAGGGTGGCAATTACAATTACAATTTTGCAGACAATTGTGTATAATTAGATTATGAGTGTTGGAAGGCTGACTTTTTGATGATATGCTAAAAGTTACATATTTTGTTTTTGATGTATTCAAAGTTAAGATGTTATTATTTAGCCAACTCTTTACTATTCTTAATCCTGAATCACATTTGTCAAAAGCATCTTTCCAGGTTTTACCCTCAAATATTAAAGCAGTGTCGTCTGCGAAACTAACAATATTACCAGGAATATCTAAATTACATAAATCATTAATGTAGATTAAAAACAATATTGGTTCAAGTACACTACCTTGTGGAACCCCAAATGAGATTTGTTTGCTAATGCTTAAATTATTATTTATCTCTACTTGTTGTGTTCTATCGCTAAGATAGGATTTGAACCAACTTAATGCTGTACTGGAATGTGAAATGCCAAGAGAAGATAATTTTTTGAGGAGTAATCCATGGGAAACCGTGTCAAATGCCTTTGATAGATCTAAAAACACAGCTAAGGCTTTGTTTCCATAATCCAGGGCACTAGTGACTTTCGACAATACCCTCAATACTGCATCACTAGTTCCTCTATTTTCTCTGAAACCAAACTGATTGCTAGAGAGTAGTTTATTTGTTTCTAAGAATGATACCAATCTCGACTTAGCCAATCTCTCTATTACTTTTGAAAGCGTGTTGAGTAGGGATATAGGTCTATAATTATTGACATCTAGTTGATCTCCACCTTTAAAAAGAGGAATCACTTTAGCTTTCTTACAGTGAGAAGGGAACATCCCACTCTTGAAGCTAATATTAATAATATGAGATATGGGACCAGCTAATTCGAATACATGGAGTTTATATATCATAACACTTATAGAATCAATACCGCATGAGAAAGACATTTTTAAATCATTTATCACATTTGTCACTTCAGAAATGTTAGTTGGCTTAAAGTCGAAATTGTCCCCGGTAATCTGAAGTTCAGATTTAAAATCATTCACAAGATACGTCTCACTGGTTTTATTATCACTGCACAAATTGTTAGCGAAACTTGGACCAATATCACTGAAGAAGTCATTAATGTGATTAGTAATTATATTTGGACTCTCTTCCATTGAAGTAATAATATTATTAATTTTCAATTTTTTTATGGTAGTTTGTTCCTTTTTAAGGTTTATGGCCTCCTTTATAATTTTCCACTGTTGTTTAATGTTACCATTGACTTCATCTAATTTTCTTCTGAAATATGCTTGTTTTGTTGTTCGTATTATCCTAGAACACCAGTTTCGATATCGCTTATAATATTCAAACAGTTCCAAGTTATAGCTTTCTTTTCTACATCTGTTGTGCAATTTATCACGTGTTCTGAGGCATTTGATTAATCCAGCGTTTATCCATGGTTTTAGATGTTTCATAATATGTTTCTCTTTTTGTACTGACGTACAACTTTGCACATGGGTTTTCAAACATTTTATGAAATTATCAGTTGCCAGATTGACGTCATTTGTTGATAGAACTATATCCCAGGATTCCTCCTTTAATTTGGTCTTCAAGAGGTGGTTGTCAACAACAAATTTAGGTTTTACATTATTATTTGAAATATTATGTAGATTTAAGCTCATAAACTTCATTAAAATTGCATAATGGTCTGTTATGCCAGTAGTAAAAGCTGCTCCTTGTGGTTCAAATTTTGATTTTGCCATAATATGATCAATGCAGCTAGATTTATTAGGAGTCACTCTTGTTGGTGAGTTTATTATGGGCTTCAAACCATGAAACGCCAGAAGTGATAGGTATTTTTGTGTTTTTATGTTCTTCAAATCTAGGGTATCAATATTTAAGTCCCCACATAAGATAATCTCCTTATTTTGCAAAGATTCAGATGCAAGGAATTCATTCAATGAGTCGAGAAAGTTGTCTATTTTAGTCTGGGATGGAGATCGATATACAGCTAATAAATATAATGTATTGGATAATTGCATTTTCAAGCAGTTTGCACTGGGGAGAGCAATTTCCTCAACAGTTACCTGAATGTTTTGTCTTACGTAGATAACTACTCCATCATTTTGTAAATTGTTCATCATAGTTTTGTAGACTACGTACTCTGGAATGCTAGGCATATTAATTACACTGCTCAGCCAAGCCTCTGTAAAGACTAGTACTTCCGGACGATGATTAATGCAATCCAGCATAGAAACAGTTTCATCAAAATTCTTGCTTATACTTCTAATATTCATGCATAGTAAAGAAAATTTTGAATCTTTCAAAAAATTTTTGCAAGATAATGAATCTTCAAAAGTTATGTTAGGTTCAGTATTGTCGGTTATATTATTTATGTTTTCCAAATCATCCATTTTTTTTTTTTTCAATAAAAGTGTCAGACTTAGGGGGGAGGATTACAACAATTTATTCAAATCATCTTCGTGTTTGATGATAATGACTCTTGAAGATAGTTCTGGGTTCTTTTTCACGCAAATTTTATTGTTCCGAAACCACACAAATTGAAATTTAGCTTCTTTAGCTTTTTGTTTAGTTTTCCAAAGAAGGGTTTTGGAATATGATGATAGAACTTCTCCAATGAAGATGTTCCTGTCCTTCAATTGCTTTATACTTTTGCGTGCGTTGAGAAATTCAGATTGGGACTTTTCATCTTTGAAATGGATGATCATCCTCTGAGCTCCGGGTTTATTAATAGTTTTATCAGGATATTGAGTAACTTGATAAGATTTAAGAATAATAAGATTAGAGAATATGATAAGATTTCGCGCCCTTGAGTTGATTTTTTCACAAATATGGTTACTGACATAATATTGAAAACTTCAAATTGAAAACTTCAAATATCTATTTCTTTGCAAGTTTTCATACCACAATAATTTTTGGGAAGGTACTTTAGGGACGCTCTGCAAAGTTAAATAAACATTTTTCTAAACTAAAACCATATGAAAAGAAAAAGGCACAGAAAATACAAGTAAATTTACAGATTTAAATGTTGTGTATTTTTAGAAGTGAGCTTCCATAAACAAATTTACTAATTGAGATATTTTGTTCACAGATATTACGTGATCCTCATGCCAATATCCTGCTTTATGCTTCCAACTTTCATCCCCATGTACTTCTGCGGCGAGACCTTCTCCAACTCCTTTTTGTTGTAACCTTGTTCCGCCATATCTACGTCCTCAATGTGACTTGGCTCGTCATCAGCGCCGCCCACAAGTTCGGCAGCAAGCCCTACGATCGGCACATCAGCCCCTTCGAGAACCTCTTCGTGGCGGCCGTCGCCTTCGGAGAAGGCTTCCACAACCACCATCACACCTTCCCCTGGGACGATACAAGATTGCTGAGTTAAGAGGCTGTTCCACCAACATCACCAAAGGCTTCAACCACCGTGATTTGCTGGGCTTACGACCTAAAGACAGCCTCTGTAGACATCATTGAAAAACGCGTGAAGAGGACTGGAGATGAAACGCACAACCTTTGGGGATGGGGAGAAAAGACCTACCACAAGAAGAACTTGACCTGGCAACAAGAATCAACCCGAAAGGCGATTATAATGTATTTGTGGCGGCCACGTCTGCCGAATTCATTGCGCCGCCACTGGACTCCAACCGAACGCGCTAGAAGCACACTACGATCTACCTACCGTTACTATGGCCGGCCGCGCCGCCTCGTAAATAATAATTCCGCCACTTACGCGAAAGGCCTAGAACAGGGGTGGGGAACCTACGGCCCGCGGGCCGCATGCGGCCCGCGAGGCCTTTTGGTGCGGCCCGCGGGCACTTTTGATGCGGCCTGCTGAAAGAACCACAAAAAATTATACAGAACGGGATGGTTTTTTCCGGGTGCTTCAGATGCATTTTTAAGACGTTATTACAAAATCGTTACTAGCAAGTAATTTAGATACAAATAAAAACGTGATAAAACATTACTTTTATTTTAATTTGTTATTGTGAAACGATAGTGAAATTCCATCGGAACTTCTAATTTTCTTGTGCGCAACAGTCCCGATATTTCAGGATTGATGGTCACTCTATTCGGAGGGGAATCTTAGGCAGTCTGTCATAAACGTTATTTTCTTGTCATCGTTGCGGAAGTAAGGTGGATAGTAAATCAATAAAATCCTATCAATGACAACTTTCTTAAATGGGTAGAGAGTTATTTAACAAATAAGCAACTGTTTGTAAAGTTAAATGACGTAATATCGGATGCCTTTTCTGCCACTAGTGGTGTGCCACAGGGCTCCCATTTAGGACCAATACTGTTTATTTTATTTATTAATGACATTGTAGACATTTTTTCCGATGTTGATATCCTGTTGTTTGCTGATGATTTAAAATTATATAAAAAAATTAAAAATATTTCTGATTGCATAATTTTACAAAAAAATTTAAACAACTTGTTTAATTGGTGTATATGCAATAAACTGGCACTTAACATTAGTAAATGTCAAATAATAAGATTTTATAAAATAAAGAAACCGATCATTTATGAATATAATCTTGACAAAATTATATTAAACTCAGTAGAAACCATAAATGATCTAGGTATTATTTTTAACTCAAAACTTACATTTATTAGCCATATAACTAATATTATTAATAGAGCAATGAAGATTTTAGGATTTATTATTAAAATAACCAAACAATTTTGTAACATTGATACTATTCGCATTTTATACATAACGCTAGTGAGAAGCATTTTAGAATATAACTCTACGATTTGGGCTCCACATTACAATATCCATATTCAAGCGATTGAAAAAGTCCAGCATAGATTCCTTAGGTATATTAATTTTAAATTAGGTATTCCAAGAGAATCCGTTGACTATAATTTGTTATTAAACTGGACTAATCTCGTAAATTTATCAGATCGCAGAAAAATCTGTGATCTATTAATATTATATAAAATAATTCACTCGGTCTTGGATACCCCTGATTTAATAGAACTAATACGATTTCATTGCCCTGGTCGCGCTAACAATAGACTGACTCTACCGTTCTACTATAATAACACACATACATTATCACACTATTACTCACCAATCAGTCGACTACATATTTTGGGAAATGAATATGCTAACATCGGCGACATTTATTTCTTAAAATTAGCGCAATATAAATATGCACTCAAAAATTATTTTTCCATAATGTAACTTTATATACGCAATATGGACATGTTAAAATGAAATGATGATATTTCTCATTGTTCTTTTTTGTTATTTTTTGTTGTGATACACAAAATAATTGTATGTTATTTTTAGGTTTCAGTTTTTAAGTTTTTATTTTTTTTATTTTTTCCATAATGTAACTTTATACACGCAATATGGACATGTTGAAATGAAATGATGATATTTCTCACTTTTATTTCTTGTTATTTTTTGTTGTGATACACAAAATAATTGTATGTTATTTTTTAAGTTTAAAACTACTATTATGTAATGATATTACTTTTCTTACTTTTGTACTCTATTATATGTTTATTTATAAAAGGCAGTATAGCCGTTTATGTATTTAAAATAAAATAAAATAAAATAAAACTACGAAGAAAAGAAAAGTTGAAACTGAGTGAAATGTGAAATCATTTGAAACTAAATTAAGGCTGTGCAAAGCAACTCGAAATGAATAACACGACGCATTTTCCAACACTGCAAGGATAAAAGCCTTCTACATCGTTTAAATACGCTGGTGAGTGCGCGAAATTAAGTGAGGCATTTAATGAACGATTTAAGGACGTGAAAAGAGAGCAAACGGATTTTAAAATATATGTGTACACCATTATATCATCGAATATGCCTGATAATTTGCAATAATATAATAATAAAGTCAGGAATCACTGGTTATATTAGGTCAAGCACAACATTGACATTTTGTAAATAATACAAACATTAATGCCGTAATAATTGCAATACTTCTGGCATAAAAAAATCATTACATGTAATTTATTGTAATTAGTTAAATAAATATAAAATTATATTGCGGACAATAAATATGCTACTTCAAAATGTAGAAAAACCATTCACGTAATCACAGTACAATTTAATTTAAGATGGTTGACTAGTGGACTCCTATGCAGATTCATTCTAAAGGTAAAACCAAACTTGTGTTTACAATGCAAATTCCTGTTGCGGATTTATCTGCTAACCTAAACGCATTTAGAAGGTAAAACCATTTTGGTGTTCTAGGTACAGTATTAAAAAGCTGGGGACTCGCAGGAAAAATGTAGAAAAACCATTCACGTAATCTGAGTACGTGGACTCCTATGCAGATTCATTCTTAAGGTAAAACAAATCTTGTGTTCACAATGCAAATTCTTGTTGCGGATTTATCTGCTGACGCATTTCGAATGAAACCGTTCTTGGAAAACCATTTTGATGTTTTATGTGCAGTATTTATCAAAAGCTGGGGACTCACAATCCAATTCGCTCTGACGGAAAAACTAGTTTTGTGTTCAAACTGCAATGAAAAAGTTCCATGTGTGGTTCGTCTGCTTACGCATTTCGTAGAAACCCGTTCTCATTTTTGAAGTGCATTTATAAAATTCTAGTTGCTTTTGTGTTGCCAGTATTAGAGAAAAGCCATTTTCATGTACTCAGTAAAATGGCTACACTCAGTAGTTTTAAGTCTCCGCGTACAGATTCACCCTATAACCGAAACCAGTTCTGTGTTTAGAATGACAGTTCATTTTTTGACGCATTCCATGTGCATACTTTGTGCTGCCAGATTGGAGGAAAGCCATTTTCATATTCTGAGTGGAGTTTTAATTCCACGCATAGAAACTCACTTTATAATTAAACCAGAAGTGTTTAGATTTAGAATGCAACGAAAAATTTCCAGGTGGAGAGAACCATTCTCGTTTGTGAAGTACAGTTATAAATTTGTAGTTGCATACGTGCTGCCAGTATTGAAGGAAAGCAATTTCACGTTCTGAGTATAGTTTTAATTCCCCAGTACAGATTCAACCTGCAATTAAATTGTATTAAGAATGCAACAAAAACACATCAAATGTGATTTCATTTGCTGATGCATTTCTTATGCTGGAAGTGTATTTATAAAATTCTAGTTTCGTATTTTATGCTGCCAGAATTAGAAGAAAGCCATTTTTATTTTCTGAGTATAGTTTTAATTCCTCGCATGCTACTTTAATCTAAATTGAAACTAGTACCGTGTTCAGAATGCAACGAAAAATTTCAGATGTGGTTTCATCTTCTGATGCACTTTGACGGAAACCATTCTCGTGTTTAATAAAATTCTGGTTGCAGACTTTGTGCAAGTCAGAATTTTAGTAAAACCAGTTCTTTGAATGTGGCTCAGTCTCCCCCCCCCCCCCCCCCCCGAGACTGAAATCGGAGTGCGGCCCGCGGGTTAAAGTACGAACATTTAAATGGCCCGCGATGCTGAAAAGGTTCCCCACCCCTGGCCTAGAACGTGTGGCTGTACCATACAAGTTCCCACAGAAGGTTCGAGCGATTTCTCACCTTTGCGTGAATTCACGGCATTACCTACCGCGAGAGTAATTACTCGCCGCGGCTATATAAGCAGCCGATCGCTCGTCCGCTGCAGTCAGTCAGTACCTTCCCATTCATCGGTCAAGCAACACAGTCCGAGCAGTGCCGCGACTAAGTACGTGCCTGCGCCGGGCACCGGCCCCGCGCAGTCAGCAGTGAACAACATTTGTCCAGTGTGACACCAGGAATGTTTCCAGCACCTTCGAGGAACTTCACCAACCACCAACCGGCAACGAGCCAGCAACCAACAACCGGCAACGAGCCAGCAACCAAAATCCTCACTGCCTCTCAAGGTTCCTTCCTGCGTCACGTGTGTGTGTCGACTCAAAGGCCACACAGCCGCCATACCTCGTCAACACGACGACGGTCGACCGCCTGGACCAAGGTCATTTCTACACCGCCATGGTGTAGAGCAACACGCCAGCTCCCTGAAGACCTGTGATCTTCACCGCCGTAGTCTCCTGACCTTCTTCACTCATCATCACGCAGCAGCATCACTAACGGCACCACTGTCACTCCGCTCCGCTTCGACCTCCGCTACGTATCCCCAAATAAAGACTGACTCACTACACCGACTGACTCCTTTTATTTCTCATCCTGTCTCTAGCGATACGGCCCGCTCCCTCATGATTATTTATTTATTTATTAAAGCCCTTTTTCGGGGCTTTTACATATTATTATTTATTATTTTTCAATATTTATTAGTAAATTTCGGACATCATCTGACCAAAAAGCAATTGGCAATACGCGGAGAGCATCACAATTTTACGATAACTAATAGAAAAAAAATGCAATAGTTTAAGAGGTAAAAAAGTACAAAATTTTGAACGAGACGAGAATATATCATGATATTAAGGAACGATTTATTTATTTATGCTTTTTGTTCTGTTATTGTGAACACGTAAATATGGAAAAATGAATATTTAAATTTATTTAAATTGGTACTTATTTTAATATGTTATATTATTAAATGAAACACAATATTCTGGAAGACTGAAAACAAAACAAAACAAACTCAACAATAAAAATACGTATATCTAGGCTTAACACTCGATTGTAATTTTAAATGAGATGTACTTACATATACAAAATGTTTGCACACGGCTTAGAGCCATAGTGAGCAAACTTTACAGGCTGAATTTTTTTGTTCCACCAAATACTCTTAGATTTGCATATCTGTCATTGGCGGAACCCCTAATAAGATATCGAATAACCACGTGGGGACATTCAACAAAAACAAATCTTCTTTCAGTGTAAAACGTACATTATTCTTTGGTAAAATTATTATTAAAAAAAACTGAATACGAACAAAGACATGATGTACCAAAATTGTTACTATACAACTCTATAAATTTATTATCTGTTCGTGCAATAATGTGGCTTAAAATTGCGAGTCAGCATACATCTCAATCTGAATACAATAAACTGGTGGTTCATATTCATAATACAAGACTAACTGCAAACGATTTTTTTTTTACATTAACTCCACACAGGAGGCCTTGAGGAAAATAATTTCCCTCAGGGCCTATGTCATCTGGGATGCTGTGTGGAGGGTCTTTTTGAGGAGAGGAAGGAATGAACATTGGTCTTGAAGAGACCTATGTTGTAGGAAGGAGGAAACACAGAGGCCGGAAAATCATTCCACAGCCGAGCTGTTGAACATAAGAACGAGTCGAAGAAACGACCCGTTCTCATGTGACAAATGTCAATCGTGTACAAATGTTCGGCACGCGTTTGGCGTGTTTCCCGACTATGCACCGGTGCCAAAGGGATCAATGATGCTAGTTCCTCGGAGCATCTTCCATTGTAATACCGGTCGAACAAGGATAGCATTCCCACCCGGCGCCTGTGCTCTAAAGATTGCAATCCGTCTGTTAAGATGGGAGAATCCATCAAACGGACCGCCCGTTTCTGCACAGAGTCGAGGGTATTTTTCAGGTATTTTGGAGCTCCAGACCAGAGGTGGCTGCCAAATTCAACCGTGGGGCGCACTTGCGATTTGTACAGGGTTAGCAGTTGTGCACTATTAAAGTATCTGCGGGCCCTATACAGTACGCCCAGTTTCTGGGAGGCTAACTTTACTCCGGCTTCGATGGAGCCCCCATACCTGAGCTGGTCACTTAGGGTTACACCAAGCATATCAATGGAGGGCCTGTTCGGAAGATTGCTTCCGTTGAAAGAGACTGGATTTTCATTTCGATCCCTTTTAGACGTAATCAGACAAGATTGGGTCATTGAAACATTAAATTCAACGAGATTATTTTTACCCCAAGAGAAAACACTCTCGAGGTAACCGTCCATTCTTTGCTTCAAAGCCCTACGAGCTGTTGGAGTTTGTGAACCCTTTGGGGGCTTGTCAAACAAAAAGCTATCATGAACTGTACTGTCATCCGTAACAGTGAATTGGTGCACATGACAAAAGGTCGTTGATGTGCAACAAAAACAAAGTCGGAGACAGAACCGATCCCTGCGGGACGCCAGCATTTATCGAGTGTGAGGAAGAGGTGAAACTATCGACTACCGACTAAACGATGGACTTCTTGTAATTCTCAAACACCAAAATAAATACTGTCAAAGAACTCTAAACTATTTTAAATTTTGCACAATTTCAAACTTCTTTCCTTAGAAAAAAAGATTCAAAAACAGGTGGAAAAAGTGATCAGATAATAATTTATATCTATTTCTATTTTTAATACTAAGTCTTGAGATGGAAAGGCTGATAGAGATATTGAAAAGAGGGTAAATGCAGATAACTCCATTAAGGGAGGATTTAACGCCGCCGTTGTCGCCAACATAAAACTGTCCAAAGAAGCGAAGCTAGCCGTCCATAATGGAGTGCTGGTACCCACACTGATGTATGGCAGTGAGCCATGGAACTGACAGTGGAAGGATGAAAGTAGACTGAATGCTGTGGAGATAAGATTCCTGACGCGTATCTGTGGTAAAACCGTGCACGATCGTGTGAGAAACGTTAAGATCCGCAAAGAATGCAAGGTTGATGTAAGCGCAATGAGTAAGATTAAGAAAGGGACTCTCAAATGGTTTGGCCATGTAGAGCGAGTGAACGAAGATAGGAATGTAAGGAGAATATATGAAGCAAACGTGAATGGTTAAAGAAGTCAGCGACGCCCGAGGAAGACAAGGCATGACCAAGTGAATCAGATACTCGAGTCGGACCATGTCAAGAGTCAGAATAATATAAAAACATGTGTGAGATGATGTTTGAATGTCAACTAGGCAAGGGGTGTGTGCTAGTGTGTGTCAATTATTTCAACTTTTGAATTCAGAAACGTCCGGGGTCTCAAAAGTTGCGTCTTACAAAGAAAATGAGAACTGCATTTAAATATATTTTTTTAAATGGTTATTAAATTAAAAAAGACCCCCTGCACAGCATCCCCAAAGATAAAATAGGTCCTGAGTGGAATAATTTTCCTCAGGGCCTCTTCTGTGGAGCTAATGTAACAAAAACTTTTTAAACTTTTTAAAATGTGAACGGTCACATTTTTAAAAGTAAAAAAAAGACTACTTCGTAATCACAGAATAGGTTAATAGACATACATAGTACGTATATCGCACTGTAACTGAATTATTTTCTAAAAAAAACATAAAGTAATAAAAAAATGATGATTTGAATCTGCTGCATTTACTGGAGTCCAAGTTCAAAAATTTGTATGCAACAATTTTATTACTAACGAACTAAATATATATATCAACTCGCATCTTGCGGACAACAATAGTTCGGGTTATTTTGTTGTAGCAGTTCGACGTATTAACTAAAAATTATAGCATTTGACATCGCTGTATCGGAGAGATTGAATAAGAGGGGCAGTCAAGTGGTAATTCTATTGCTATTTTATCTTTTTTGTGTAAGTCCCAGAGAATGTTGTCCCCGGGTCCTGTATAATTTTAGGGGTGCTGTATAGGGGATTATTTAGAAAAGATGTTGATCGAGGGTTGAACCAGAGTCTTGAAGATGTCTACCAAGTTTTCAGGACTTGTAGTCAACGCAAGTTTATTAGATCCTACTGGTTTGAGGTGCTTCATATTTTGCATTCTCAATTTTACCTATCTTTACGGTGCAAATTTTGAAAATTTAATTCAAAACACTCTTGCGCTAGCGCACAGAGTTTTATAATAATGTTAGTTAGGATCTTATGAACGTTAGCTCTTAGTACAAAAACCAACAAACCTTTCTGCATGTGAGTTGCAGTTAACAGAAAACGTAATTGTTGGCCACGTAATTGTCATGTTTTACAGTTGTTGCTCATGGTGCCAAAGGAGCTAATAAATACACTTCTTTGAGATACCTTCCAATCCTGCCGATAGAACAAATATTGCATCTGCGTAAATCTCCGATCAATTCATCGTTTCCCGATTGTGCATATCTTTAAATCCGGTAATCCGATCTTTCAAGTCGGTATTCTGACAGAAAAGATCAGAAAATTTTAAAATTTATGTTTTTAAACGTAACTAATGCACACGTTATTAGCAGCACGTTCCAGAGTGGAAAATACTATCAGCATCGCCCTGGTGTAAGACCAGGTTGTAAGCATTTTTCTACAAAAAGAAGAAAAAAATTATTTGTACCTACATTATTTATGGAATGATTGAGTTTACAGAAATACCAATCAGTATTTTAGAAATAGCTTTTGTAATGTTTAATGGTTAGATTTTAAAATAGATTTTTCGCTACACCTCAAAAAGCATTTTTTTATTCACCAATAATTGATCTTATTTTCTAAAATGTTATGTTCATCCCACGGAATGGAACATATCGCCTCAAAAAGGCGCCTCTTTCCTGCGTTACTTCTTTAGCAGTTGATTGCAAACCTAGACCATCTTTTCTGCCGGACAGACTTACATAAAAAAATTGGCATAGCAAATTAAAAACGATGATTAAAAACAAACTTTTCAGAAAATGCCATCTTATACAATTAGGTACCAATACAAAGCTCCCTTGAGGTGATTCAACCACTCAACAACTGAGCTTGTAATTTTTTTTAAATTTTAATTCAACCAGCTGACTTGCCACGCGTTGCTGTGGCTAACGAAACACAACGCCATCTACTGGATGGTTTCTCAACCTTTATAACCACCGCTATCTGTTAATTTTCTGCAAATCAAATCCACACCGACCGCTTGCCAGCCTGCTGGTCCACCACATACAGACATTCTACTTTACGTATTATGTATTTCGACAAATTTACATAAAACCTTCATAAATTATATACCTAAACCTTCCACATGAATCACTCTATCTATTGGTGAAAACTGTATGAAAATCAGTTAACGAATTAAAAACGCGCGTAGGACGAATTAAAAAAAATGTTTGGGTTGTAATTAAAAAAAAAATTACTATGAAGAACAGGCATAATGCCTAAAAATTCACATTTATAAATGTTTAACTACTTAGTAATAATAAAAATAATTAGCTGAACATGCAAAAAAAAAATGACAAACAAGAATGGGTAAAAGGTAGAATACAAATAGGTCCAAAAATAATTTATTATTGGCACCTGCGTTGATGAGACACTGATTTTCTGGTACAATATTATAATGGTAGATATAATAAACTACAGGTTATACAAAATAGGGTTACGAGGTTGATTTTAAAATGCAACATTTTTACTAGAGTTAATATTATGTTACAAAATTTAAATATGGTGACAATAAAACAACATATAATATATAATACATTAACAACAAACTTAAAAATAATATGCTCCCAAATTATCTGCAGAGTAATATTATGTTTGAAAAAAATGTTCACAATTATCCTACGAGAAGACGCGGAGACTTTGGGCTTCCCAAAACTTATTTTTCGAGCACACAAAATAGCGCGTTTTATAAAGGGCAAAAACTTTATAACAGTCTGCCAAATGCCGTAAAGGAAGCCACAAGTCTCAGTACTTTTCGTAGCATATGTGCATTATATGTAAAAAATATTTTTTGATTACTTAACAATATTATTCTTATATGATGTATTTTTGTCTAGTCATCTTTTTTATTTATAATTCTTTTTTAAAATGTATTTGTAAATGTCACTGTACTTCGTATATTGTATTTTTTTATATTTTCCTACTAGATGTATGAATAAATTTACGTACATCTAAATAAAAATTTCAAAAACAAACAAAAAAGACAAATATTGCATGTTTTTAAAAAAAAGGGCTTCATCACAAAATCAACTTGAAATGATTATATTGTAATGTAGGTTATTAATTGTTTTTGTGTTTAATTCGTTGAACTCCATTAAATTTTTTTTTAAATTAAATTTAATAAATGGTATTATGGGGCATACATTCATTACGTCAGCAGATTTTCTTCCAATCTAGACCCCCCCGCCTCTTGGTGAGATAAATTTGGGCCACTTCGTATATTCTTATCTTAAGTAGCGTGAGATTTTGCTGGATCCCCTCCCCCTTTTGAGCTCCCGTAATTAATGTAAGCCCCTGCAAGTGTTTCAGATTTTATTTTTGTGACAGTTGTTTCGGATTATAAGGCCATTTTCAAACTGTGTTTAAAACTCTGTAAACGGCTTAAACATACGATCGCCCTTAAAAAAATAAAATTTAGAGTGGTATAAATAAGTCGTCTCAAAGGGGTTTCACCACAGTTTGAAAACGGCCTTCTAAGCTGAAACCGAAACAGCAGTCACAAAAATAAAAATATTTGCGGAACTTAACAATAAGATTATTAAATTTTAAATAATTTACGTTATATTCCAATAGAGAACTCCAGTCCAATATTTTATTTATTTTTATTGTTTAATGACCTTCTAACTTAAATAACTGCACTTTTTTTAGTATTTAGAGTTTGTTTTAATAGTTCAAATAATAAATTGTCAAAGTTTTAATTTTTCAAGATTCCCAAAAGCCGGCGAGCCACATTCAAATAAAAAAAAACTGGTTTAACTAAAACTAAACAGTTACATAACTTACACTCGGAATATGATGCAAATGGTTTAGCTAAAATTCTGGCTACACATAATCTGCAACCAGAAGTTTATTACTGCACACGAAAATAGTTTCCATCAAAATGCATCACCAGAGAACACCACAACTGAATTTTTTTGTTTCATTCTGAACACAGCACTAGTTTTAATTTAGACTGAATTTGCATGCGGGGAATTAAAACTACACTCAGAACACATGAAAATGGCTTTTCTCTAACTCTTATTCTGGCAGCACAAACTATGGAAGAAGAATTTTTTAAATGTATTTCCAACCCAAGAAATTCGTCAGCAAATAAAATCACACCTGACGTGTTTTCGTTGCATTCTTAACAGAACTGGTGTTAATAACTGGATGAATCTGTACGCGGGGAATTAAATCTACACTCTTAACTTGAATTTGCTTTCCTCCAATACTGACAGCACAAATGCAACTACAAATTTATAACTGCACTTCAAACACGAGAATGGTTTCTTACGAAACGCGTTAGCAAGATTAAACCCCTCCTGGAATCTTTCGTTGCATTCTAAACACAGAACTGGTTTTAATTATAAAGTGAGTTTGTATGCGGGTAGTTTGTAGTTTTTCGACAAAACCACACTTGAAATTTTTTCATTGCATTTTCAACACTAAACTGGTTTTACCATTAGAGCGAATCGGATTGTGAGTCCCCAGCATTCATTAATACTGCACCTAGAATATCAAAATGGTTTTCTTCCGATTTTTTGCAGCCGGAACGCAAGAACGGTTCCCTTTGAAATGCGTTAGCAGATGAATCCGCAACAGGTTTTAAGAATTTCAGAATTTTATTAAAAATTTGCATTGTGAACAAAAAATTGGTTTAACCTTAAGAATGAATAGGAGTCTACTGGTCCAGCGGTTTAAATTAAATTGTACTCAGATTACGTGAATAGTTTTTCTGCATTTTGTAGCATATTTACCGTATGCAATTAGATTAGATTAGAACACGAATATGGTTTTATGTTTATTTAACTATTTAAAATAATTTACAATAAAAAAACACATAAATTTGTTTAAGACCACTTTTATTTTAAAACACTCTACCGGTTTCAGAAGCACCCTTCCTTCATCAGGAGAATATTATAACTAAACTATGATACAGAATGTTAGGTGTTTGAGTGGGAGTTGAACAAAGGGGTGAGGTAATTGCGGGATTTCCGGAAAGAACAGAGCGGTTAATTGGAAAAATATTTAAAACGGGACTGAAAGATAAATTAATTTGGTTATTCATATGCACCAGATTTAAATGTCCGGGTTAAATTTTCCCCAAAAAAAAAAAAAGGAAAAAAAGAAGGAAAAACTAAACCCTTTCACATACTTCCCCAAATGATCATCTAGTCAACCCACGCTATGCAATTGCACTATATAAGTATTATAAATACAAGAACAACATGTCAACCTACTAGAGACCAAATGGGAATATAATTCACCGACTCCAGATATTTTCATATCAGAGGGTTCGGCTCTGTGGCATTTCTAATTGAACCTATAAATCCTACCGATCCCTCAATATAAATATTTAAAAAATCCTTTGTAATCCTACATGTATATACTTTTGATGGAAATAATTTGTTACTATGACTGCTTAAAAATGCAATCTGACCTTGATGCTATTGCAGAATGGTCAGTAAAGAACAAATTAGAATTCAATATAAAAAAATGTGTAACTATGACATATACCCGCTCCGAGAAGCCCATAGTTTTTGAATACAACATTAAAGGGCAAACATTATGCCGAGTCAACAGCTTTAAAGATCTCGGTATCGTCTTTGATCCCAAACTGACATTCTCGGATCATATATCACGGCTCACTCCAGCTTGCTACAAACTCCTGGGTTTCATCATCAGAATATGTAAGCAATTTGATGACCCAGATGCAATGATAGCCATGTTTGATGGAGTCATAAGAAGTAAGCTGGAGTATGCCAGTGGTGTGTGGACTCCGCACCAAGCGAAATATATTAATATGCTAGAACAAATTCAAAAAAAATTCCTTAGGTATGTCTATATGCGGATGCATGGAACGTACCCGAGATTCATGCACCATATGGAATTACTTGAGGCAACAAATAGATTTAGCTTGGAAACTAGACGTCATGCAAATCTTGCAATTCTTAGTTTTAACATAATCCATAACCGTATTGACAGCCCATTCCTCTTGGAATGTTATGGCTTATACGTGCCTGAAAATTTCAGCCGTAGTCGTCGACACGACTTGTTCAAAATACCATACGGCAGAACAGATGTTCTAGCACAGCATAGCATGACAAGAGGAATGGTGCTGATGAACGAAATATCGGAAACACTAGATATATATAACTGAGATAATTGTACAGTAATTGGATAAAAATCTGTTGTACAATTTAAAAAAAAAAAAAAAAAAAAAAAAAAAAAAAAAAAAAAAAAAAAAAATGTATTTAAAATGACTGATTTTTGCATTTTTATATACAAATTCTTTGACAAATCTAATATGCTTAAATTTTGAATCAGATTCCTAGGTATTATGCCAGTGGCCGAAATAACAAATGGCAATATTTTTATAGTCCGAGAATGCCAAATTCTTTTAATCTCATTTCCTAAATCTGTGTATTTTCTTATTTTTTCAGAAATAGTTTTTTGAATATTACAGGAATTTGGAATAGCTACATCAATGATTTTTTTAATTTTGTCATGTAAAACTATGTCTATTATGACTAATTGTTCTGTCTGTTAGTATAGTTTTATCATAATATATTATATAAAACTCATTTTCTAAAAATGAATTTGGTTCATATTCATAATATGGTACTATATTACGGCAGTCAATCAAGTTATGTTTAATTACCAAACTTTGGTGAATTATTTTTAAAACCTGATTGTGCCTAAATGTATACTCGGAAGGCGCTAATATAGAACATCCCGATATAATATGTTCTATAGTTTCGGGAAAAGCCAAACATTTTCTACATAAATCATCAATTTGATTTATATCTTTGATTATATGCTTTCTATAATTTTTAGTATTAATGACTCTATCTTGAATGGCAAGCATAAATCCTTCTATTTCTGCGCTCAACTCTCCAATACTCAACCATTTGTTTGACGAAAGTTTGTCAACATACGTTTGGTTGAGATAATTGAAGTGTTTTGCGTGAATAATTTTATTTGACCAGGAATCTAATAATTCCTGGTTAGTATTTATACTAGCATTATTATTTAGGGATTTTCTGATTTCTAGTGCTTCTAAATTATCTAATTTTTTGCTTTTATTGTTACGGTGAAGAATTTTAACCCCTGGGTCCTTATTAAAAGTGTGATCTGTAGAAATTAGGTGATTAGCAAACTCTGAAAAATTATTATTATTTAAGCATCTTAAATGTTCTGTGATTCTAATGTTTACATTTCTAGTTGTTTTACCAGTTAAAATTTATTTATTATCCGCTTTACTTCCGCAATTTGGGAGGTGGATATGGGAACCACCGCCCCGGGAACCATTTATTGGACAACCACCACCCCTGCCACAGTTCACCCCAAGTGGTTCGCTACGTTTGGTGGTAGGTTTTGGTGTGGAGCTAATGTAAAAAAAAACGATAACTAGAAAATAATGTTAATGACAGACTGCCTAAGATTCTTTGAATAGAGTTGCCATCAATCCTGAAATATCGGGACTGTCTCGTACAAAAAAGTTAAAAGTACCGATGGAATTTCACTATCGTTTCACAATAACAAGTTAAAATAAAAGTAAAAGGGGATGTTGAATCCCAATTTTAATTGTATCTAAACTACTTGCCAGTAACGATTTTGTAATAACGAATTAAAAATGCATCTGAAACACCGTTAAAAAAAAACCATCCAATTCTGTGTAATTTTTTGTGGTTCTTTCAGCAGGCTGCACCAAAAGTGCCCGCGGGCCGCAGGTTCCCCACCCCTGGTCTATATGAACATATTTTTTTAAAGCCATCCTACTAATATTATAAAGGTGAAAGTTTGTATGGATGTATGTTTGTTACTCTTTCACACAAAATCTACTGAATGGACTTTAAAAATTCTTTCACTAATAGAAAGCTAGATTATTTGCGTGATCTATAGGCTATATATATTGGTAAGCTCTTGCGTTATGAATAATCTTTGGCGTTATGAAATTACTTATCATACGTTTTCTGTCGCTAATAAAATCGATTTATTGCAAACGTCAGAAACCAATTGTCGCCTTGGAAACGATGTGTTTTTAATTAATTAGACAGCTCACCCTAAAAAGAGTACTTTGTTGGTGCGTACTTAATAACTATCTCTAAAAATGAATCACCGAAATGTATGTATGCGCATAGACCCGAACGACTGCATCAAATTGGATTTTTTTTTTGTTCCTTATTTTGTATAAAATTTGGGTTGAGTTCTGGCATTATGAAAAGTATACAAAATTATAATAGGTGGCATGCGAGCAGTTTGAAAAATGAACGTATCGGGAATTAATGTGTGGAATGGGGGAGAGGTGAGTGGGGGGAGTGGCGTGGGAGGAGCGGGTGTTGGGAGGGTGTTGGTGGAGGGGGGAAGGGGAGAGGGTAGATATTGGGGGGAGGGGGTTAGTGGAGGGCGAGGGGGGAGGGAAGGAAGGGGAAAGGAGAAGGATGGAGGAGGGTGTGGGGAAAGGTAGGGGGTGGGGGAAGGACGTTGATGGGGGGAGTGGTGTGGGGATAGGGAATGTGGAGGGGTAGAGGGTGAGGGGAGTGGTGGGTGGAGGGAGTTGATGGGGGGAGTGGGATGGAGGGAGTTGATGGGGGGAGTGGAGTGGAGAGAGGGAAGGTGGAGGAGGCGGAGTGGGTGGAAGAGGGAGGAGGGGGGTTGACGGATGAGTGGAGTGTGGAGAGGGAAGGTGGAGGGGGGGAGAAGCGGGGGAATGGGTGGGTGGAGGGGTAGGGGGTTGGGCAGGGGAGTGGAGTAGGGGGAGGGGTGGGTGGAGGGGGAGGGGGGGTTGATGGGGGGAGTGGAGTGGGTAGATGGAAGGTGAAGGAGGCTGAGTGGGAATCCCCTAATACTATGCGAGCGAAGCCGCGGGAAAAAGCTAGTATGTAATATTTTTCACTGGAGTTCCTTATTCTAAAAAACATTTTTTCAGTAGATAATATAATGTATTTAATAAAGTTTCTAGTTGATCTGGTTCGAAAAAAAATTTTTTTTTCGAACCAGATCTATATATTTTTTAACTTTGTTTTTTTTTCCGTAATTTCACGGGTCTGCGCGAGTTAAATATGGTTTCTTTTTAGATAATTAAGAATGCCGCCTAACAACTTCAATACCACGGGAGTGCTCTGCGAGGACGATGTCCTGGCCATGGACAGCGAGTACACCTCCGGCAAGGCCGTGGGAGACCACCGCGTGGCCTCCAAACGTGACTTGCAAATCGTGTGGACGAATGTGGCGCTGTTCACGATCCTGCACCTCTCGGCGCTATACGGACTATTCCTCATCTTGACCGGCACCTCCATGTGGCAGACAAATATTTTCAGTGGGTACACAATCATCATTATCTAATATTCTACAAAACGATAATACTAATAAATCTAAATCTAAACGAAACATGAAAGGGATCGCGGCAAATAAAATTTAAAAAAAGGCAACGGCCGCATCTAGGAATCGAACTCAGAATCTCTGCATTATGTGGACAAGGCCTCTAATCTCTGAACACTCGGTTATTCTGTTTCATGTTTCGTTCAGATTTTTTTCATTTTCTAAAGGTTTTCTTCTACGTTGTATTGGATTTTCAATATTATAATTTGGTAGGCGGTTATGAATGCCGCCGTCCCGGAAACCGTTTATTCGATAACCAACACCTCTGCCACAGGTTACGGTTTGGTGCCACCTCTCATTCCTTTATCTTTCCCAGAAATTCCTTTCCTTCTTTTTCAAAAAAATTCTTAACACGTCATCCCCAAAGATGACACAGGCCCATTATTTTCATCAGAGTCTCCCATGTGGAAACATTATTAAATTTATTACAAAAATGTTTTTTTTACAAACAAGTTATACTGTGTAATTATTATTACGCAACTTCCGAAGGCGTTATCAGCTATGAAACAGCTGTCACGCGTAATGATCATTATCATTACATAGTATAAAATTAAGTCGCTCAAAATGTATGTGCTCTTAGATCTTTTAAACTACCCAACGGATTTTCATGCAATTTTCACCAATAGATAGAGTGATTCAAGAGAAAGGTTATGTATAATACATGCTTTTTATAGAAGAGAAAAGCCGAGAAATTCAAATATTCAAGTAGTGGATTTTATAAAGGTCGGGAAATGGCGTTATGTTTCGTTAGCCACAGTAACGTGTGGCCGGGTCTGTTGATAATAATTATAAATACCAGCAAGAATTGATACGATAAACAGGGTTTCTACAGTTTGCACCGAATATAAAAATTCACAATTCGGGTATTTAGAGATACTCGTATTGTCATTTTTTTTCTTTATGCATAAAATAGCTTTGGTTTACCGTTTTTTAAGAGGCTTTTTGACTACCACACTCGGCACAAGCCCGTATTATGATAGTCAAAATATGTGTATTTAATTATATTCATGTTAAATATATAGTTTTTACTTGTGAAGTTAATGAACTTAATGATAAATTGGCAAAAGGTTTTTTTCAGAATTAGAATATTTAAAAAAAAGTTAATAACAGAGCAAATTGACTTAATTTAATGATGTCAGGCATTCTATAAAATAGTTCTTTCCCTTTCCAAATGATCAATTCTGAACACTCGTGATATAATAATAATAATAAAATAATGAAAATAATGATCTATGTACATCACCTTCCAATCCTTGTAACACCTTAAAACAATTCCAACAAACTAACATTGATGAAATTAAACAGGCTATTCATGAATTAAAAGGTAATTCTTCCCCTGGTTATGACAATATTTCTGCAGAAATACTTTTAAAAAATTCTGATTTACTTTGCAAACCATTGGCACACATCATAAATTTAAGCTTCGCAAATGGCAACTTTCCTTTAAATTACAAAAAAACTATTATTACGCCCATTTTCAAATCTGGTGACCCCACCCTAAGCAGTAATTATAGACCAATTTCTCTTACCTCAAATCTCTCTCTCTGGTTTCAATCCTGGGATTGGTTTGCAGCAATTTCATCTATTCGTTTCTTCCACTCTTCCCTGTCCTCAAATATAGCAAAAATATTTGAAAAAATTGTTAAAAAACAGATGTTTAAATTTTTAAAAGAAAATAATATATTAAGTGCACATCAGTATGGTTTTAGAGAAAATTTGAGCACTCAAGATGCTATCGTAGATTTAACAAGTGAAATATATAAATATTTAGATAATAAAAAAAAATGCATTGGAATATTTGTCGACTTAAGAAAAGCATTTGACAGTATATCACATTCTAATCTTATCTCGAAACTAACGAAAATTGGTATAACCAAAAATGCCTTAACATGGATTAAAAATTACCTACTTCATAGAGAGCAATTTGTCAAGTTAAATGGTTTTCTGAGTGATTCACAGACCAGTAATTTTGGAATCCCGCAAGGGACAGTTCTAGGACCAATTCTTTTTATCATTTATGTGAATGATATTTTTAAACTCACCATAAAGTCAAAAATAATATCATACGCTGATGACACAGCGATTTTAACTCATGGACTAAACTGGAGTGAAACTCAGAAAACGGCTGAAATAGATATAAATTTAATAAAAAAATGGTTTGATCAAAATCTACTATCTCTAAATACAGAAAAAACTTTTGTAATACCATTCACTCTGAATAAAAATGCTACCCCTGAGAATCTAAACATATGTATACACTCATATAATTGTAATCCAAAGTCATATATATGTAAACCTAAGTGCTCTATACTCACTGTTAAAACAAATGTAAAATACCTCGGTGTAATTATAGATAGTAACATAAAATGGAAATTACAAATCAATACAACAGTAGAACGGTTAAGAAAATTAATTTACATTTTTATTAGAATACGTAATACACTAAATATTGGATTATTAAGAACCATCTATTTTTCCCTAATTCAATCAGTATTACTATATGGAATTGTTGGCTGGGGTGGTGCTTTCAAAACTTCTCTTTTGCCTTTAGAAATTATCCAAAGAATATTAATAAAAATAATTCTAAAAAAGCCATACGATTACCCTACCATCAAATTGTTTTAGGAATTCAAAGTCCTTTCACTTCATATTATTTATAAAAAAATTACGCTTTTACAAATACACAAAGATTGTCTCAATAATGTTAACACTCTTTTTTCGAACAGCAATAGAACAAATATCCTTGGTTCTCTGACTATACCGCGCTGTTACACCACCACAGCCCAACAATTCTACAAATATATTGGAGTTAAATGGTTTAACGAATTACCCTTGAAATTAAGATTGGAAACAAATTACACAAAATTCAAATAATCAATAAAAACTCTTTTTATATAACTTTATCAACATAACAACTCAAATATAACATTAGTTATCCTTTTTCTCTCATTATTTTTTAACCTCCCCCTCTTCAATCTGTTGTTTTTCTTATCTATTATTTGTTTTATACATATATATAAAAAAATATTTATATATATGTACAAATATAATTTTTTCTTATTTTCTGTTAATTATCTATTTTTGTTTTAAATATTTAAAAAAACATTATTTTTCGTTTGCTAAATTGTGGTTAACATGCGTTTATCCGCCTTTTTTACTCGAGCTCTGCTCTTTGTAAAGCGTAATATTAAATGTATTTTAATAGAAAACTTTATTTAATGTATATAAACATGTAATTGATACTATTTTATTAAATAAAAAAAAATAAAAAATCAATATGAGTTTTCGAATTCCTGGTATCAATGCTCAGCGAGTTGAACGTTTTGGGGGCAATATAAAAGAACTTGTCATCAAGTCACTTTGAATGCGGGGCTCGGACCACGGCCCCCCGATCTAAGGGGGGCAATGTCCATCGTCCATCCTCCTCTTTAGGTGACTTTAAGGTTAATTTTGCCTAGACAAAACGCACAATTTGTTTTTTGAAATAGGTCAAGAGCTAGGTCGCCTCGTATAATAAAGCATTTTGTTTTCGCGGTTGCATCCTTGAAAAAGAATTTTCGTGAGAAACGTCGACACTGAAGGCAAAAATTTACAAAAACTTCGATAAAGATGACCTGTGTTTGTTGCTGTAGTGCTAGAAGAAGTACCTGGTTATTCTGATCTGGTCACCAACCACGACAAAATCATTTCAAGCAACTTGTCGATTCTGAATAGTGCTCTTTTGCCAGGGCGATAACCAGAGCATCCACTCTGGAACGTCATTGCGTGACTGTCTTGTAGCTAGTTGTTCACTGCGTCTGCCATTTTTCATATCATTTGTGAGTATCTACTTATGTATGTCTTGTTGAGGACTTTGAGTTACATAATCATAAACTCAATCTTTATCAAATATGTTGTAATAATATTGTTTATGCTATTGTCAAGTTTTTTATTGTTATTCGATGTCTTTAAGCATGAAGGCGATAAAATAAATTTAAGGAAATCGACTGACTCCATTATTGTAAATATCATTCGAGGAAATAGTCAATGGAAGTCAGTTTTAATAGGGAGTAAATAATATAGTTGTTATAATGTTATAAATATTTTAACACAAGTCCAAACACGTAAAGTAGATAGATAAGAAAAAGTAGAGTGCGTCGTGCATACAAAATGTTTTCATGGCAGATAGCATCTAAATACAAACATCTTCATGCTATGAACAATTGCGGTGTGGTGGTAATATTAAGGCAAATGAAATTCACATCAATTATGCGATTTTCAGCATCGTTTGTTGTTGTTCATTGTTAACAATCTAAGTTTATCCGGGCTGAGTTCTGAAGGATGATGATTTACATCACGATGGTGAACCGTCAACAGAAGAGGACAATAACATAAAAATAAGGCAGGATTTTTTTAACATTTCGCACAGGGACAGTCATTTATGATACCATGCTTCACAAGGGAATAGTCCTGGATCATAAAGAGACCAATGTATAAAGGCGAATGTTAACCTTGCACTTATTGAGTTGGCGTGCTCCTCTTCGTTCTCGAAGTGACTTCAAGTATTAGTAATTGGTTGGACGAGTAATACAACTTAAGTGATGCTACAAAGTGATTTTGCAATTATTTAAGAAAAGTTACAATATTTCCACTTTGCTCAGGTCTTGGAGGCTGTGTCTGCCCACCGGCTGCGTGACTGACCGATTCAGAAGAGGCTGGTTGAGGGAACTCCAGAAGACTTCTCTCGACCAAACGTCGTGCACCGCTGTGGAAGGGCTAGATTCCTAAGCTCCTGGACACACTGACCCCCAGATTTCTATCCGTACATTTTTCTTTTCTAGCAATTCATCTCCTTCCTTTAATTAAAAAGATCTTCCACGCAGAATTCTAAAAGATGAAATAGGCACTGAGGGAAATTAGTTTTCTCAGGGTCTCCGGCTTATATTTAATAATCAATTTATTCAAATATTACGGAATCTGTGAATTGTTCATGATTGTTTGCTTTGCTTTTCTCTTTGTGAAGTAGACCCCAACTCAAATGCAGAGCGCCCCTGCGATTTTGTAAAGGGTCAATTTTGTGTGTCTTTTTAAAATAAATTCTAACAATTCATCGAAATTTCAAAGTTTATTTTCAAGTTTCATAAAAGTTCTGTTATCATTTCAGTTCTTTGATACAACTGGTTAATATTAATATCTAATCAGGACTTGATTAGAACCTTTGATGAATTGTTCAAATTCTGTAAAACAACCTGTCCTTATTGTTTCGAAGTTCTTACCATACCGATTATATTACGTGCTCACCTTCTCATTTTAACTGGGTTCCGTTTACTTTCACCCTAACTCTTTTTTTCATGCCTTATTATTTCTTGTGTGTATTTAAATAAATCATTTTATTTTCAGTGTATTTCCTTATCTACGCCTCTGGTTTGGGCATCACAGCGGGATCCCACAGGCTCTGGTCTCACAAATCCTTCAAAGCCAAAACGCCTTTAAAGATACTGCTGACTATATTAAACTGCATGTCTTTTCAGGTAATCTTAGGTTCGACCTTTTGCGGGTTTCAGCGAGACTTAAAATCGCATTAGTAATTAAAAGTGGGAGACAGAATTGTGTTAATCGTTTCTGGATCACGTCGGTTTCCTCGAAGTTATATATTATCAATTATTGATAAAGGGTCATGGTATATAGAATTCTTGGGTTACGGTTTCAGAATCACTCCCTCATTGTATTTAGTAAAATGAGAAATACTGGACTTCGGGTTATTATTCTTTATCGTGTTTAATAAAAAATATTAATTCGATGTTGAATACTCCTGCATTGCTATATTGTTTGATGTCTTTCCATTTTCCTGGCAGGACAGTGACAAGACATTTTTTTACATTAGCTCCACACACGAGGCCCTGAGGAAAATAATTTACCTCAGGGTATAATTTACCTATATAATCTTAGGGGATGCTGTATGGAAGGTTTTTTTAAGGACAGAAAAGAGAAAAAATTCTTGGAAGGAAAATAGGTATGGGTCAGTGTGTCCAGGAGTGACGTTCGTATGAATCAATCCCTCCAACTGGGTGAAGAGATTGCATTATATTTTACAACGCAGATTTTATTACGCGGCGAGGTGCCCATAATTCTGTCAGATTAATTTATTAACAAACCACTGGCAGGGACACGCCCACCCCACTCCCACTTTTCCGCGAATCCCCGTCCTGAGTTCCCCTCCCCCATCCCGAGTACCCCTTCTCCTACCCGGGTTCCCCTCCCCCTCCCGCATTCCATACATTCATTCCCAGTACATTCAGTTATCACTCAGCTAGCATGCTACTTTTCATAATTCCAGAGCTCACCAGTAGTTTTATACAAACCTTGTCCTGACAATAACGAACACAAAAAAAAATCTAATATGGTGCAGTCGTTCGGAAGTTACGTACATTTCGGCGATTCATTTTTAACAACTACGCCTTTAATAAAATTTCCTGCAAATACATCAACAAGTTACTAAGACCACGATTTGTTTTGCTTTTCATCTGACGTTATCAATAACTCGCTTTTGTAAGCGGCAATAAACGTATAATAAATGTAATATATTAGTATTTATTATTTATTATTTCATAACGCCGGAACTTACCATTACATATAGCCTATTTATTGTTCTGATGTTTGTGCTATATTATTGTAAAGTTTCATTAAAATCCATTCAGTAATTTTTGCGTGAAAGAGTAACAAACACACAGACATACATCCATACAAACATTCGCATTTACAATATTAGTGAGATATTAAATAAGTATGATGATGTTAGACTAAAAAAAACAAACCAGGCTTGCCGTATTGAGAAAGGTACTTTATTAATTTTATTTCAATAATGTAGCTCCCATTTTTAGATAGAGTAGTTTGACGTCAAAAGCTTTACGCCTCTTTGATCATAAAATAAATAGATATTCATCTGACAAGATGTAACGGGTTACTGCGTCTGACTGGGGTTGACATGGATACAATATCTCGATGTATCGGGCCTGTCAATAGATTTGTCTGCTTTACTTCAATTTTTCGCTCGAGAGAATTGGTTGATGATGTTTTCAAGTATCCTCATCCTATATATCTATTAATTAATTTATATAAAACTTTGTGGCTTTGGTTTTTGTACAAATCTTCAGTTTTATTCCGAGATTTATAAAAAAAAATTAACCTTCAAAACAAGAAGAAGGTCACTGACTATACTTAAATTAGAAAAACTAATGCTACGATTTGCGAATATATTTTTTATTTTTTATTTAGAATGTGGTCGGGACAGTATAGCGTAAAATCGTTGATAAAAATAAATAAAATATTATTTTCGTAATTGCAAATGAAACATATATGTGTTTCCATAATGCTGATGGCTGTAACACTTAAAGAAATTTATTCTATAATGCCTTGATAATTTATTTATTTACCTCGTACTTAGGCGCATTACTGATTTATAATCCTAGCACAATACACATGTAAAAATGTAACAACCTAGAAATAGATTGGGAAATAATAGTATATTTAACAGTTCTTACATAATTATATAAATCTTGAAAAAGAGACCTAAAGTTATCATTTTGCAGCTGCATACCAAAGTCATGGTCAAAGTCATTCCACTGTAAACGAAATAGGTAGTTTATTATTTTAAATGTTGTTACAGTAAGGACCCACTCCTTTTGTAGATGATTTCAGGAAGCAAACCCACGTGATGTATAAATCCCAGGTACCCACCATGCGATCTCATATAAAGAAGAGTTTATTCTCATCGACCCATAAGATATTGAGTCCAAAATAAGTTGAAATTTAATACATTTTTAAATATCACATACCACCCCGAGCTGTTTGAGATGGTCAACAAAAAGCAAGCCAGTTTTACTTTAAATATCATCAGTCAATATCAAGAATAGTAGTGGACCCAAATTCGACCCCTGAGATATTCCTGAAAACGCAGGAAAACCTCTGAACTCATGACAACGATCCATACACAGTCTCAAAAATTTTTAATAGTGGTCAATGTTTATTCTATAGATCTATCTGAAAAATGAGGTTTAGATACAGGTTTCTTCGTCCTGCTTTGTCTGTTTTGTCTGTTTTGTCTGTTTTGTCTGTTTTGTCTGTTTTGTCTGTTTTGTCTGTTTTGTCTTTTTTGTCTGTTTTGTCTGTTTTGTCTGTTTTGTGTGTTTTGTCTGTTTTGTATGTTTTGTCTGTTTTGTTTATTTTGCATGTTACCACTACTTAATGATTGTGATTTAAAAATTTTAATTCATCATCGTAACCTTTAAGTATTTATGTCCAGGATTCCGTGATAGACTGGGCCCGGGATCACCGTATGCATCACAAGTTCAGCGAAACCGACGCAGACCCCCATAACGCCACCAGGGGATTCTTCTTCGCACACATGGGCTGGCTGATGGTCAAGAAGCACCCTGAGCTTAAGGCCAAACGTCGCGCCATCGACATGTCTGACCTCTACGCTGAACCCATCCTCGTGTTCCAAAAAAAGTAAAATATTTAAATATTACGTATTAATGTAATCAAAGCGATATTATGTAAGTTTATCTAGAAGATTTCGACAGGTTCTGTAGTTAAACTTATTAGCGGTGATTTAACATGAAATATTTCACTATACCAGCTTCAAAGATCTGTTTAAGAGTCTGCACTACATAATGACCTATTAAACTCACTTGGTTCTTAGACCATCATAAAACTAACTAACCGTCACGCCATTACGCCGCAGGAGTAGGCAGAGAGGACGGACCGCCAATAAACTTGGTATTGGCACACACTCTTTCACATTCAAACATACTCTAATACATAATCTCATAGAAAATCATTATTATAAAAAATTAATTCAAGAATGGGGGAGATTAATGTGATTTTAAAAGTATACATCCACTTAAAGGTTACAAAATCACAAAAAAACAAAAACGAAAAACAAAAAAATACTTGTTATTCGATGCTGAAATCTGGACTCCGAATTATGAATGGGCTACCCTCTTTCTTTGTTTTTTTTTTTTTTAATATATTTCAACGTGTCATTTGGTGTGGCAAAAGAACAGATCTAAAAGTATTTTGCTTTATATTTTAGCTTCACTATACTATAAAATAATTTCCCTAAGGGCCTATGTCATCTTTTGGGAAGCGGAAAAGAAGGAGAGGAAGTTCTGGGAAGGAAAAAGGTGTGAGGGGTAAAAATCTATTCCTCCGGCTTCCGTTCAAGGCGATGGGTGGAGAGAGACCAGTTGGAGAGGTCAAAGGGTCCCCTCAAACCGGTATACCCTAACCCGGCCCGCCACGTAACTGATGGGCAGGCGCACCCGTCGCAAAGACTTGAACACACCTCACCCGATGAATTCGGGCATCCCTGCGAAGTCACCAAAAGTAGCGAACCATTTTGGGTGATCTATGGCAGAGGTGTTTGAAATCGAATAAATAGTTTCCGGCTCGGTGGTACCAGTATCCGCCTCCCAAATTGGAATTGTTGCATTCACCACGTCATGAAAAGATATAGAAATAAAAAGGTACCTGCGAAAATGTGAAATGTGAAAAAAAAAATAAATCGGTGTCAGATAGAAAAATAATTCAAGAGCAAATGTGGCTTTTTGCCACCATGAAAAAAATATCATAAATTATGGATTATACTCGCATTGTCAACATTTTGCTGCCTGTAAAGTTGGATCACTGAATAATTTTGTACCTTTTGCCTTCACTGTACCGAATCGTTTGAGGAATGAATTGACTGAATTTCATATATTCAACCTTTTTTGAGAGATGTGATGCGAAATTTCCGTGTTCTCTAATTCATAATTAACTTTCCAGATATTATTTAATCTTGATGCCGATATTCTGCTTCTTGCTGCCAACTGTGATGCCCAAGATCTTCTGGGGCGAGTCCTTGGTTAATTCCTACTTTGTATGCGCCATGTGCCGTTATACCGTCGGTCTCCACTTTGCCTGGCTGGTCAACAGTACCGCCCACACGTATGGCACCAAGCCCTATGATCAGCGCATCGGTCCAACGGACAACAAGCTTGTAAGTGCGCTCGTCCTTGGGGAGGGATCTCATAATTTCCATCACACCTTCCCATGGGACTACAAGACTGGGGAACTAGGAGGAATATTGAACTGGACAAAAACGCTTATCGACAAGTTTGCCAGCATTGGATGGGCTTATGATTTGAAAACGGCGTCTGTTGACGTCATTCACAAGCGAGTGCTGAGAACAGGAGATGGCACTCACAGTCTCAAGGGACAAGAAGATAATGGCGAACCAAAGGCAGAGAATGAGGGGCTAACAAAAGATGACTAACATGTTCTTATGTTTTGTTTACCAAATAATAATATTAAATTGTAAATCAACGAAATTAGTATCTTAAATTGATGAAATAATTCAATTTGAATGTCTATAGCTCTGCATCCCAAACGTACCTCCTACCCGATCGATGTAAATCTTTTATTTCGTTTACTACCAAGAACCACCAAACATAAAATAAAATAATTGAAGTCTCTCTTCCAAGGGGAGAGACAAATAATATGTTATACCAACTATGTGTATGAGATTGAGTAGGTGTTTTCATTTCCAATAAACATATTTTCGCTATCGCCCATGTCTTTCAATGTTTAAATTTTGACTGGTAGTAAATATCTTATAAACCAGTGAGTTTCTTCCTTTATATATCTGAATTTCTTATTTTAGCCATAGAGGGCATCTCACATACAAATTTCATTTTGAAAGTAAATGTCATCTCGTTATAACTTTTCTTCAATTAAAGAAAATAATTAAATGACTGTTTAATAGAAGTCTTGTTTAAACTTTTCATTTCTTTTCATTAATTTGTTTATTCCTTCCGGATCCGGTTTAAGATGGTGTAAATTGTTAGATACTAACTTTTTATCTTTATATCGGAATAATCAATAATATAAACCCAACGGCCTGAAGGAAGTTTGAAAAATGAATTGTCGTTGAGGTGGTGATATTTCTTTGAACAAACTGTAACTTCTTATTTGAAATTAAAATTACTGAAAATATTTTTGGTTTATAATTATAGATATTTAAGTACCTGCTTACAAATCTCATGGTTTCGGAACTATTTACATTTTAATTTAATAAATAATTAAAAAAATCCAAATATGTTTTTTTGGTCTGAAGTCTACTGTTCACAGAACTACTAGTAAATAATTATTTCTCAGTAAAATGATCGTCACCGTGGGATTACGTGGCGACAATCTACATTTTTGAAATACTGATTATTATGAACTCAACACGGAAAATGCATCTGCCAGGATTATAATTTAAAATGAAAAGAAGGTATTGGAAAAACAAAAGTATATTGTAAATAGGAAGACATCCGGAAACTAATACTGTTTAACATAAAGGGCTTGCTTTGGTAAATAAATTGATGATGACACATGAATAAGCCTTATCGTAACTGAGGCGTGACTTGTCAAAAACTCCTCATTTGAAAAATAATCTAACATCGCGAGAATGGAAGGTCTGCAGAACAATGAGAACAAAAGAGCCGTCCAGAAGCATGACAGGTTGATGTTTTCAAATGCCAATCATCCTCCCAGGATGACCTCTAGTCAGCTTCAAAGAAGGCGAGAGTCCCTTCCAAGAAGTGTGATCACTATCACAGCGATTTTAAGTCGATCCGTCGTATGTCTGCCTGCAGGTTTGACAACAGTTCTACTCCAAAATATTCCAGGGCTGGCAATCTGATCTATGCCCGATTGTCAATGTGCAAGTACTGGAGGTGCCACATACCGAGACCATAAATATGGTATTGTTATGTAGCACGCTTGAAAGTACATTTGAATAGTAGACCTTCCCACCAAATCGGCACTACGGGAGCAAGACCGACGCAGGTCCGCATGCATGCGCAAGCAAGCCGCTGGACCGCCCGCCGCGGCGGTGTGCGGTGTGCCCTGTTCGTGTCCGTGTCCAGCGGCTTGCGCCGTGTCGTGCGTTCGTGTACAAGGATGCTGTATTACGTGTATACGAGAAAGTATTAAACCTCGTGCGGTTCCTCTCGTTACATCTCCTCTTTGTGCGGTGCTTCGTAGCCTCCCCACTCTTGTCTTCTTTATTCTTCTGAAGATTTCACTTCTACCGCGTGTGAACTACACACTTCTAATTTTTATTTACATTAGTTCCACACAGGAGGCCCTGAGGAAAATAATTTCCCTCAGGGCCTATGTCATCTTGGGGGATGCTGTGTGGAGTGTCTTTTTAAGGAAGGAAAAAATAGGAGGTTCTGGGAAGCAAAAAGATTTAAAGAGTGGGTAGGAATCTGGGGGTCAGTGAGACCAGGAGTGACGGACGTATGAATCCATCCCTCCAATTGCGGTGCAAGGCGATGGGTGGAGAGAGTCCGGCTGGAAAGATCAAATGGCCTCCCTTAACCAGTCTCTGTCGATCCGGCCCGCCACGCAGCAAGTGGGCAGACGCATCCGCCGACAAGATCTGGACAAACCTCACACCATGAACTCTAGCACCCCTGCCTATTTATTTAATGTAAAATGTTTCCTAGTGTTTAATTTAATTTTATATCCTTGATGTAAAAAATTGGTCAAAATCGGTTCAGTAGTTGTAATGGTATTGGTAGCCTAATTAAGTCTCGCCTGGTGCATCTCACTTGCTGGTCATGCTTATGACTCCTGAGACTTGACTTTCTGGCTTGTAGAAAAAAAATAATAAATTGATTAAAGTTGGTTTGGAATTTAATCGAAACTGTTTGACTATTTAATTGGACGAAATCGGGTCTGACTTCCTCCAGTGATTATTTCCATTCCTAAGGCCAAAGTCCTGATGCGTGGAAAAAAGGAAATAATCAAATTCAAAAGTGGTTTATGAGTCGTGATTGTTCATGAGCGAGTTCGTACTCCAACTCGCACTTGGCCGATTTTCGGGTGGCTGTGACCACAACCTTTTTCGAGGGCTGGATCCGCGCCAGGGTCTGGCTGCAGTTACGGAATCTATAAACTTACGGACTTATCATCCTTGTTTTGTGCACTTCTTAAACATGAAATTAGCCCATCTTCGTTCTCACTTACATATATAATACTCGGCAACGGATTCCGGCTTAAAGCATCAACATGCTGCATACTTTTACCCGGCCGATGAAATACCTTATACTTAAAATCACTAAGCAATAATTTCCATCTGGCTACACGCAAACGCAAATCTTTCTTTTTCATTGTCATAGCAAAAGCTTGACAATCAGTTACAAAATGGCATTGATAACAAATATACTCCAAACTTATTTAACGCTCTTACAATTGCCAGTACCTACCTCTTACCCATAACTAGTGTGCTTCGCCTCTGCGGGTGTGGTTTTTCACTGGCAAAATAAATTGGATGGAATTTCCCGCTATATGGGTCCATTTGCTTTAAAATTGCCCCATACCCCTCCATAGACGCATCTGTATGTAATTCGGTCTCGGCCCCTATTCTGTATAGTTTTAACAGAGGACCATTGGCAAGTACTATCTTTAAAGTCTCAAACGCTTCGGTTTCTTGATCCTCTAAACTAAACTTTACCTCTTTTTTTAACAAATCTGTTAACGGCTTAGCAATCTTCGCGTAACCCCTAATAAACTTTCGAAAATACCCCGTAAGATCCAACAAACTTTAAACCTTTTTGACAGATGTTGGCTTATGAAAACTTGCAACGGCCATGGTTTTATAAGTAGATGTTTTTATAGTCGATTGACCGGAAACTATCGAAACTGGCCCCCGCTTACTGACACATTTCGACGATATGTTAGTAACAGTCTCTGGGCAGATTTGCATTATAATAAAAAGTAAGTAAAGCAAATCAGGATCGAAATAAATTGGAACACCCATCCGCAATCCCCTATCACCCCTCAGTATTTTTGTGATACTGTTCATTACTACACAAGCACACAAGCACACAAGTCTATTTTAAAATGATTCTACGTAACTACCCTTTTTACATTAGCTCCACACAGAAGGTCCTTAAGAATATAATTACTTTCAGGGCCGATGTCATCGTTGCAATTGCTAGGTGGAGGGTATTTTTAGGAAATGAAGGATAGAAAGTTCTAAGAAGGAAAAGGCATAAAAGGTAGGTAGGAATTAGGGGTCTGTATGTTCAGGAGTGATGGATGAATAAATCTACCTCTCCCACTGCAGTGCAAAACGGTGTTCTGGGAAAGCCCTACTGGAGAAGTCAATAGGTCTCCCTCAATCAACCTCTCCCGATCCGGCCTGCCACGCAATTGCTGGGCAGACGCATCTGCCGCCAAGACCCGGACAATCCTCATCCCACGAACCCAGAGACCCTTGCCAAGTGACAAAGGTGTTGGTTTTCCAATAAATGGTTCCCGGGGCTCCGTGCGCCGTTCACCGAGGGCCGGCCCCGAAAGCAACTAGTTTTTTTTTTTTAAGTCCAAGGAATAAATTTATCTTGTTTTGAAGGATTGTACCACAATGTACATTTGTTACATAAATTTATTTACTTGCTACGGGTTTCGACACCTCCGTATTCGTGTTCCCAGATTCTCTGTTTACGAAAAAATAGCTATTCCGAGTTTGATAATCCTTTATTAGAAACAAGCCACAGCTTCCAAAAAAATAAAGTTAATACATTGTGATTTGTGCGACTTAGAAACCTTAAAAGTGAACAATAAAATTAAATCAAAAACTAATTTAGTAAACAAAGTAACAGCCTCCTGCATGTCACCTTTGTTGACCATGTTTCCTTGTTATTTTGACTCCTCCCACCTCCCCCTCTCCAAGTCACCACTCCCACTACCTTCACCTAATAATATGTAATCATTTCTGTACTTGTATTATGTTTATGTTACATTTAAGAACGCTAGTGTTTCGAAACCGGTAGCAAATAAATAAAATTATGTGACGAATGTACATGTGAAATTAAACTCTTCAAAACTAATGTCCAGAAGATTGTTGCGTAGTTAATGCCCAAGAAATTAAAACAGAACCAAGATCATTATCGTTTTCTGAACAAGCTGGTGGGCAGAAATGTGATGGAATTAGTTCAATTGTAAGGCAAACAAATGTGATGGTTCGATTGCAACGCTAACAATGCCGGGTAGTCATAAATCAACGCCACTACCGCCGATAATTGGTCAGCGCAACTCAAACAGAGTTGCGCAGGTCAGGTTGGCTCTTGATGAAATAAAGCTAAAACCTTGGAGGAAATATAGGGTGGCGCAAAACTACCGATATGGTTTGAATCTTTTTTTTTTTTTTGGTTTTAGGCAATTCAGCCTGAAAAGAGTGCTTTGTGCCGGTAATAGTTAAAGTGGATAAAAAAATTCGGTTAATCTATTGGGAAAATAATAAACCAAATTAAATATTGGACTCATTTAGATCACTAAAACAAATTAAATATTGAATTCATTCAGGTTAATAAACTTACATAAAGCTGTATGAACACGAGAATTGTTAAGAGATAAAAGGTATGAAATGTTAAGGGGGGACTGGTGTTTGATTTTAATAGGCCGGCGGTATATGTTCTTAAAAGATGAATGGTTTTTACAGTTAAAGAAAACGTGGTCGAGGGTTTCCTCTTCCACACCGCACTGGCAGACCGGATCATCTAAAACTCTAATTCTAGACAAGTGAGATGCAATTGAACAGTGACCAATTCTCATTCTCGAAATACATGAAATTTATCGTTTTGAAAGTTTTTTACCGTGAAACCATGGCTTAGCAGGGATATGGTTTTGAATTCCAGCATAGAAAGATCCAGTTCTTATTTTGGAGACTGCCCAATTTTCTTCCCAGGCACGAGTCATGTTGGATTTAAGAATCGGGAAGACATCGGAGATATTACACATTACAATAAGATTCAAAATAAAATTTATATACAAAAACTATTACTGCCTAATCTCGGGCAGACTTGTCTTCCTTGTATAATATTATATGGGCTTCACGATGAGATCTAAATAGATAGAAACTGAATTTAAATATTACCGTTATGCATAATTTAATTTAATTGCCGGCAACCCGGACGTTTATTGAAATAACATTATCATATACAAACAAGTAAGTAACCCGCCTCACAAGACGATGTCTTTTCTGAGACCTGAGACAGGTACATATATATGCAATATGCATACATACACACATATGTAGGTTCACATATGTATACGCATGCGTGCACATAATCATAAAAACATAAGTATATAAAATCTAGATAAAATGATTGGAAATTGTTAAAAGGTTATCATAAAACCAAAACTCTGAAAAGAATTATTGGTAATTGTTAAAAGGTTATCATGGGATGTACATAGTGTCATAAAACCAAAATAAAAAAAAAAAACTATTGAAAATTGTTGTAAGGTTATCATGAAATTTTATATATAGTTTCATAAAATCTAGAATTTCGTTAAAACTTTAAGAACACATAGTAATGCCAACATTTAAATCTAAATATTTTAACATTTCAACAAAATAATATAAATAAACGTAGGAGGTAAGAAGCTTACGAGTAACATGCGTAAAACATAAGCAGTATTAATTAGGGGTGAATCCCAGGGGTGAATCGATTCATTGTGATTCCCTCGGCCTTTTGAATTGATTCATTTTATTCATTCCTTTAATTCCAAAAAAAAAAAAAAAAAAAAAAAAAAAAAAAAAAAAAAAAAAAAAAAAAAAAAAAAAAAAAAAAAAATAATAATAATAATAAAAAAAAATAAAATAAATAAAAAAAACCCTCGCTTACTTAAAAAACCTCGGCTACGAAGCGAAAGAGGAGGCCGAAAAGGCTACGATGAACCGCAAAAAGAGGAGACCGATAATACTATCTCATTCTCTCGCAGACTACTTCTACATACTTCTTAGTTCTCCTTTAGGTGCATGTGTTTGCTCTTTTTAGTGTCGTTATTTTTCGTTGCATCGAGTTTCAAATCACAACGGTGATAAATAAGTTTTCACTACGCAAAGCCCTCTTCTTAGTGTAAATTATGTTGTTTTGAAAAATCGTAGGTACTAAAAACGACGCGCGACGAGGTTAATGAAATATTTCAATGTGTACTTAGATATTATTTTGCCCAAAAGACAAATTTTTAACAAGAAAAATGTGTTTATATTAGGCAAGCAATTAAATCTTAAAATTAAACAGTTTTCGTGGTTAACCCTTAAAGTTTTACTAATTTTTATTTATTTATTAAACTTAAAATTGTTTCATTTCACGTGATCTAAACTTCCCACTACCTTCAGCCTCGCAAAAAATCCCAATTGGGGATGCCATAGTTTCATTAGCTCCAGACGGGACTTGTGCGGATTTCACATAAAAAACATACTATTATCGCGCTTTCATAGGTAGGTATATCCGGACCGGTCACCTGGAATAAGCTCCAGTCAAATATATATATTTTAAATGCACCTACCTCAATGGTGAAGTTAAAAAGACGCGCCGAATAAAAACTAATTAAAAGCCCTGGCGACACGCGTCGTATAATTTGTTACAAAAATAAAGGAACAAATCGCTCGATTATCATTTATCAGTATCACGGTTCGATAGCGACTGATTTTTTGTTTACGGCTAGAGTAGACAGAGACAGATACCACAAAAAAACAATAATATAGATAAACATCATTTTGTTTCTACAAGTATTGCATCACAATTTACGCACGTGTGAGGGAGAAAAGACATAGAATAAACTTTCGCTTTTAGTCCTTTTATTAACGTTCCGCGGTCCGAAGTGGGAAGTTTCACCCTAAGATGACGGCTTGGCCGAGCGGGGACTAACGACGAACCGATTCTCTGCGGGCATCAAGAAATGAATTGGGAACTTCTGACTAATAAGTGTCTTTTGTCTTGCTGTGACTTGAATAACTTGCATTCCGCGGACCGGTCGGATCGACTCGACACGTGGTACCCAGGGACCCGTGGGACTACGACGTCATAAATGAATAAGAAATAAATGTTTTGATTCCTTGAATAAGTGAAACAGAGATTGGGGTTGCGGATTGAGTTCGCACAGACCGAACAGGTTACAGGACTATGACCACGGAGGAACGATTCCTCCGTGACTATGACTGGCGGGACTGGCGGGACACAACTGAAACAGACGCGACACACGGAGCTCAGAATTATTTGGATCTTGGCTGACTCGCTTGGCGGTTTTGTCACTTGGATTGGGGACGGGGACTACAGGGTTTTTTTTAGGTATAAGATTTACTGCGCGGGATACTACACAGTACCCGTGAAAGGCAATTTCGCGGCGCGCTTCGCCTGTGGTAGGTGTACCTATCCGCGCAACAAATATCCAGAATAATATTTTATTTAATTCTTACGAAACACTACAATATTTATAGAGTACATTATTATTTTCTTACCTCAATATAACATGAAATATTTAACTGTAAAATAAATTAATCAAAATAAAAATAAATATGGTGCTGTTAAAAAATCGTAAGATGCAAGGCCAAGGGTAAGGAATAAAGATTTAATTCCTTTTGAAAATGAGAATCAGATCGAGTGTGTTACAAGATTGAATTTATTCATTTAATTCAGTCATTCAATTTTGCCCACGTCTAGTATTAATAGGAAAGAATAAATCTCTATAAATGTAAGTAACCCATATGTAAATAGAGAATGAAGATTAGATTAGGATGGTAGTAAATAACTTGGTGATGCATGCCCTTTTTTTGAGTAGCAACCATGTGTTGAAATGTTTATTATACATAATGGTAATATTCGAATTCAATTCTTATTATGTTCTTTTTCAGTTTTAAATTATACATAATGGTAATTGAATTCAGTTCTTATTCAGATGTATATTATACATAATGGTAATTTTTTAATTCAGTTCTTATTATGTTCTTATTCAATTGAATATTATACAAAATGGTAATATCTTAATTCAGTTCTTATTCAGTTGTATATTGTGCATAATGGAATATTTGAGTTCAGTTCTTATTCAGTTGTAAATTATACACAATGGTAATATTTGACTTCAGTTCTTATTAGTTCTTATAAAGTTATATATTTTTTATACATAATGGTAATATTTGAATTCAGTTCTTATTATGTCCTTCTTAAGTTGTAGATTTATTATACATAATGGTAATATTTGACTTTAGTTCTCATTACGTTCTTATTCAGTTATATATTTTTTATACAAAATGGTAATTTTTGAATTCAGTTATTATTATTTAGATGTCATCGTAAAGCATATATCCAAATAATTCTACTGATTTAGTTAACCACCATTGGAATAAGCTTGTTAATTATTGGATATGATTTTAGATTTTCACGGCCTAAAGTATAAAAGTGATCTATTTTTGGAGTAGGTATTAAGCCGTCTTGCGCGACCTCCTTCTTTATCCAACGTTTCGGACAGCACCATTTATTTATTTATTTATAAGAATATCGTACATTGCTTAGTTTTTTTGTGGTGTTTCATCCGCCATGCTAGGGATATCCCTGTGTTATGGCGGGTGAAGTTTACAGATTTGAAATTATACATTTGTAATGGTTGATAAATAAAATTAGAAGTTGTACAGATTAAATTAAATTGCAAAATTTTATAATATTATTTTCAACATCAATTCTCGTCTTCTCGATCTTGTCTTTACAGATTCTTCTAGTGTTAATGTTTATGCCTCTGATGAAATGATTCTTTCAATCGATAAATACCACCCCCCCCCCCCCCCCCCCCCCCTAATAATCATTTACCTCAATACTTTTGTTAAGGTAACTGATCCCACGACTGTCAAACGTAATTTTGAAAAAGCAGATTACCCAAAGATTATAGAATTTTTATCTACTAATAATTGGGTTTATGATCTCACATGTAAAAGCACAAGTTTAAATGAGGCCTTAGAATATTTTTACAATGCAATTTATCAAGCAATCGATAGCTTTGTTCCCCTACAAAAATAATACACTTCTAAATTCCATATTGTAAATTTATTTGCAGATTTCTTTAAGCGTGTATACGCTAAAGACAATGACAACATTTTATCTGATAAACCCCAATTTACCGAAAGCTCACTCAACTTGCATAACATTCATGTGGAAGTAAGTGATGTTGTGACTTTTATCAAACAGCTGGATATCAGGTCGAATTAGGGGCCAGATATGATTCCCTCAATATTACTTAAAAACTGTGTTCATGTTCTAGCTCTTCCTATTACTATAATTTTCAATTTATCTTTATCTACAGGTTGTTTTCCTGAAATTTGGAAAAGTAGCTTTATAACAACTATTTTTAAAAAAGGTGATAAAAGTCAAATTGAAAATTATAGACCCATATGTATTATGTCATCACTACCTAAAATTTTTGAAAAGATTGTATTAAGTAAAATCATGCATCAAATTAAACCGCTTATATTAATATTTCAACATGGTTTCATGCCAGGCAGGCCTACGTCATCTAACTTATTGCTTTACGAAAATGTTATTTCTAATGCACTCTCCAAGGGTCATCAAGTTCACACTATTTATACTGATTTTAGCAAAGCCTTTGATACTGTTTCTCATCGCATTTTAATGGAAAAATTAGAACACTTAGGAATAAACGGCAACTTTCTCGAATGGCTTAGAAGCTACTTATCATATAGAAAACTATCTGTAAAATTAACTCCACAACCTCATACACTTTTTTTGCCTTAAGTGGGGTCCCCCAAGGTTCCCACCTAGGACCAATTCTTTTCCTACTATTTATTAACGACATTTCATTAATTTTCGATAATATTCACTTTTTTCTATTTGCCGACGATCTAAAGATGTTTAAATCGATTGAAAATTCTTCTGATTGTTTAACTCTGCAAATGAACTTAAATAAACTTTATGAATGGTGCATCGCAAACAAATTATATCTTAATATCAACAAATAGCAAACGATCAGTTTTCATAGATCTAAAACCCCTTTACTATTTGACTATACAATTAACAATGCCACTCTAAAAAGAGTCTTTGAATTCAACGACCTTGGCGTTATTTTGATTCCAAATTACGCTTCTTGAATCACATTATTAGCATTACCAGTAAGGGATTAATTATAATTAATTATTAAGATTTATCCTCAGAATCCTCCAAAATATCTGAAAAATACCCTCGACTCTGTGCAGAAACGGGCGGTCCGTTTGATAGATTCTCCCATCTTAACAGACGGATTGCAATCTTTAGAGCACAGGCGTCGGGTGGGAATGCTATCCTTGTTCTACCGGTATTACAATGGAAGATGCTCCGAGGAACTAGCATCATTGATCCCTTCGGCACCGGTGCATAGTCGGGAAACACGCCTAACGCGTGCCCAACATTTGTACACGGTTGACATTTGTCACATGAGAACGGGTCGTTTCTTCGACTCGTTCTTGTGTTCAACAGCTCGGCTGTGGAATGATTTGCCGGCCTCTGTGTTTCCTCCTTCCTACAACATGGGTCTCTTCAAGACCAATGTTCATTCCTTCCTCTCCTCAAAAAGACCCTCCACACAGCATCCCAGTTGACATAGGCCCTGAGGGAAATTATTTTCCTCAGGGCCTCCTGTGTGGAGTTAATGTAAAAAAAAAAAAAAAGAATCGCTAAAGACTTTAATAACATAAAAACCATAAAATTACTATACACGTCTTTGGTTAGAAGTCAGGTTGAATACAATTCAAGCATTTGGTGTCCTCATTTCAACTCTCATTGTTTAAAAATTGAAAAAATTCAAAAAAAAATTTACCTATTATTAATTTCAAAATTGGTGTTCCTATTATTGAAATCAATTATGTCAATTTACGCGGTAAACTTAACTTATCGAAATTATCTGAAAGGCGAAAAATATTTGATCTCCTTTTATTGTATAAAATTGTTCATTCAAGGTTGGACTGCCCTGACGCTATAAACTTGTTATAATTATAATAAATTTGGAATGGTATTTTATTTGTTGTGAGAGGGGATTGTTATGTGTTTGTGTAAAAATGACTGGCGAAGGACCTTGATTTTGTGTTACTACCACTGCTTGCAATAAAAAAATACATATTGCATAGAAAGGAAATGACTCACCGGAAAAGGATAAGAACTTGTATGCTGGCAATGCAATCATCTGCATTCTCTCTCCATCCAACAGGCACAAAACAGCAATAGTCGGGAGTTGGTTTATTTTATAGTACACGGCGCAGTTATTTTAATGGCGGTAACCGGGAGCAGAGCACAGTGGTGGTCTTGCGACGGGAGTTTATTGCAGACTGATTAAGATTGTGGGTAAGGTTGACGGGTAGGCAATTGGGAATAGGTAGGACAAAGGACTTGCAACAGTAATTAATACCAATCCCAAGCAGTGACAGTATGTATGCGTGCTATGTAGGTATGTGTATGTGTAGGTATATGTACGGGCGTAACCAAATTTGGACAAATTATATAGCGCTGTTTTTGCGAAAAATCGCCTCAAGAGCGCTGTACAAATTAGCATGGATTTTACATTAGAATTTACTTAACTTAGGAGGCTAGATAACAACTCGTCTTGCAGATATCAAGCGCATGGATTATTGGAATTCTAGCCCCCCGATAAATTAAATAAAACATCTTTTTATATGCACGTATTTCAATTTACTTAACTATGTAGGGGGCTAGATAACCACTCGTCTTGCAGCTATCAAGTGCATGGATTGTTGGAATTCTAGCCCCCCAATAAATTAAATAAAATATTATTTTATATATAGAGGTAAGAAACTTAAGGCACAGCACGGCAATCTGAAAGAGAAATAGTAGGTCCTCGATGCAGTTTCTCATGAAGAATCAAGCAGATGAAAAATTTCAGGCTTCAAGACTTGAGTGTTTGTGTTGTTAATGAGTCGTGATTATGTAATTATTGTTTGCATGTTAGGTTATTTAAATTATTTAGTTAAAATTTTTAAATTGATAAATTTTATTCTAGGTGGAGGTTATCGATCTTACATATTTTGGTCTATGAGTTTATTTTTTTGTGTTGTTTCTGATAATGTAGAATTTTTTTACTTACATAATGTCAGTATTAGTATTTTGTTTAAGAGAGTTTTTTTTTAAATAAAAATAAGCTAAACTTAGAAATTGAAAATCAATAACATAGCTAATAGAGAGTATTTTTTATGCTGAAGGCACAAATTGCCAAAGGTTAACGTTAGTTAATACTTAAATGAAGTACAACATTATAGATAACGAATTACTTAGTTTTTTTAATTAATTACAGTCTTTATTTTTGGTTAAGACTGAAATTTTATTGTTAAATGGAAAATGAGTTTATTTTAATAGATTAGCTCTGTATTTTTCAGTTCATTTATATTTTTTGGTTTTTTAATCTGTCTGGATATTATATTTGAACTTACCATTAGTTTTTAGATTTAGAAATGTTGAATTTTATCGAAATTAATACATTTCCGGGGGGTGTGTTAAGAATAGTGACATCTATGGGATGATTGCTGTAGATAATCGTTGATTAAATCTTGATCAGTTTATTACGATAAAATGAATACTAGAGACATCTGGTTGATTTTTATTGAAGCTAGTGATACTAACTAACTAGAATAGGCCACGTGACTCAGTAGGTGCCGACCGCCATTGTTATTATTATTGTCAGTTCATAATCCTGAAGACGGGTATTTTATATTTTTTAGCAGTATAAAAGGGGTGTAATTCAAAATACTTTATCTCTCGCATTAATCGATACCTAGGGTACAGTCCCCTTATTTCCCCAGGCGGGGTCCGGGCCAAAATTAGTTATAAAAGTGTTGATTTCATTGTTGTAAATTCAAAGTGATTGTAAATAAAAACGACTCTATATTAAAAAGTGTTTTACAATATAAAAAAGTCCACTACCCCGATGAAATGAAGTTATTAAAATCCGGTACGTAGTGAACAGATTTATAGACAGATGAAATGAAAAGTTAAAAGAGGACTTCAATTAAAGACAGTCATTTCATTATTTTCTCTAATTGACAGGAAGTCAATTAGAGAAAATAAAACTAACAAAATGACGCTTACTTTCAAAATGATATTTTTATGTAAGATGCCCTCTATGGCTAAAATAAGAAATTAAGATATATGAAGGAAGATATTCACAGGTTTATAAGATATTTACTACTAGTCAAAAAAATTTACATTGAAAGACTTAGACGATAGCGAAAAATATTTTTATAGGAAATGAAAACACGTACTCAATCTCACACAGTATCTTCAATTATTTATTTTTTGTTTTTGGTGGTTCTTGATAGTAAATAAAATATAAGATTTACATCAATCGGGTAGGAGGTACGTTCGGGCTGCACAGCTATAGACATTCAAATCGATTTATTTAATCAATTTAAGATACTAATTTCGTAGATTTAAATCTGAATATTACTATTTGGTAAACAAATTTTAGTCATCTTTTGTTAGCTCCTCATTCTCTGCCTTTGGTTCGCCTTTATCTCCTTGTCCCTTGAAACCGTGACTTCCATCTCCTGTTCTCAGCACTCGCTTTTGAATGACGTCAACAGGCGCCGTTTTCAGGTCATAAGCCCATCCAATGCTGGCAAATATGTCAATAATCACTTTTGTCCAGTTCATTACTCCTCCTAGTTCTCCAGTCTTGTAGTCCCACGGGAAGGTGTGATGGTAGTTGTGAGATCCCTCCCCAAGGACGAGCGCACATACAAGCTGGTTATCCGTCGGACTGATGCGCTGATCATAAGACTTGGTGCCATACGTGTGGGCGGCACTGTTGACCAGCCAGGTAAGGTGGAGACCCAAGTTATAACGGAACATGGCGCATATAAAGTAGGCATTAACCAAGGACTCGCCCCACAAGATCATGGGCATCACAGTTGGCAGCAAGAAGCAGAATATCGGCATCAAGATTAAATAATATCTGAAAAGTTAATTGTGATTTTGAGAACAAGGAAAAGTCGCATCTCTCAGTGTGATGTTGACTTTAAAAAAGGTTGAATGCAGGAAATTCAATCAATACATTTCTCAAATGATTCGGTACACTGATGGCAAATCATATCATTCACTTATCCAACTTTGCAAGCAGCAAAATTGGGCAGTGTATAGGTACATTACATAATTTATGATATTTTTTTGTGGTGTAACCATTTATTCGATATCAAACACCACTGCCATAGGTCACTCAAAATGATTGATAATGTAGTGTGGCTAAAATATACAGAAAAACACTTTCAACCCTGTTCTTCTAAATAATAAATATATCTAATAGTACGTTGTAATATTTTTTGTAAAAAAGCAAAACAAAAAAGAGGGTAGGTAATTCGTAATTCCGAGTCCAGATTACAGCATCGAAGAACACTAGAGAAAGAGAAAGTTATTGACCTTATCAATCTCAAATAATGCTACAGACCATTCTTTTTTTTGTTCCATTTATTAATTCTTGTTTTTGTCGAACTTTTACTTTCTCACTTTTACGTGGATATATACTTTTTAAGATTGTGGATACATATACTTTTAAAACGTGTGAGATCACACTAATCTCCCTACATTATAGAATTAAAGAAATTATTATTACAATGATTTTATCTAAGAACCAAGTGAGTTTAATAGGTCAACCTGTAATGCAGACTTTTAAACAGATCTTTGAAGCTGGTGAAGTGAAATATTTCATGTTGAATGTGTAAAAAATCACCGCTTATTAGTTTAATTACAGAACCTATTGAAACCTTCCCGATAAGCTTACATAATGTTGCTTTGATTACGTTAATACGTTATAATTTTTTTTTTATAATTTTATTCATCTTAAAAAATGGAACATGTTACAGTGTTACTTTTCCTCCATTAAAAGCATTTGCTTGTGGATGGAGGAGCTTGTGGATACATTTTAAATAAGTACAATTTACACAGTCAGATGTCTCACATAATATATATTATGCACAGATTCACAGTTAATATACTGTTAATACACCGTCAAAACACAGTTTAATCATATCACAATCATGATCCTTTAAATAAAAGATAAAATCATCTACATATATTCAGTAATAAGTAAAATAGGTATAATTTTTAGTGTGACATTCATGTGGTGATGAGGGAAGCAGCAATTTTCCTCTTGGTGATTTCTCTAAAATGTTTTTTGATGGAGTTCAATAATTGTTCTTTGTCATTTATGCTTCTGATTTCTACTGGAAGGTTATTAAAGAAGTATTTTCCTTGGTGTGTATAATGGTGTTTAGTTTGGGGCAAACAAATACATGTGTAAGTCTTTTACGATTTTCAGTTATGAATGAGAATTTATCCTTTTCTTTTATAATTTGTATTATTGAATTTTTCTCAAATAAGTTTTTAATTGTTGGAACTTTGAATTCTTCGAATATGCGTTCAGTGGGGAAGTCTGGAGGTTTTTTTTAGTATAATTTTTATAATGAGTCTTTGAACAATTTCTATGGGGGTCAAACTAGTTTTGTAAGCTGCTCCCCAACTGATAATGGCATACTGAAGAATAGACTGTACTAGTGCGTAGTATATTGAGTATAGATTTTTCGTGGATAAGAAGTTTCTAATTCGTAAGAATATATAAATTAATTCTTTTTATTGTATGTCAGATGTGATCTTTCCATTTTAGGTTTTTATCTATGATTATTCCGAGATATGTAACTTTATCCGCTGTTTTCAGAAGTTATAATTATAGTTATAATAAAATATTTTACTTCTTTTGGAACACAAGAATGGGTTCAGCGTAGAGGTCAGACATGTCGATGGCGCGACGTTTGGCCATAAGCTCAGGGTGCTTCTTGACCATCAGCCAGCCGATGTGTGCGAAGAAGAATCCCCTGGTGGCGTTATGGGGGTCTGCGTCGGTTTCGCTGAATTTGTGGTGCATGCGGTGATCTCGGGACCAGTCTATCACGGAATCCTGGAAATAAATATTTAAAGGTTACGATGATGCATTAAATAATTTTCATTCACAATCATTAAATAGTCTAGCGAATTTTGTTAGTGGTAACATGCAAAACAGATAAAGCAGAACGAAGAAGCCTATATCTAAACCTCTGTCATTTTTCTGTTGATTTTTTTTATCTCTTAGCGCGGAGAAGAATTATAATATACCGTGTAGATTACGACCTACTATTAAGAAAGATCCATAGAATAGATATTGACCAATATTAAAGATTCTTAAGACTACGCACGGTTCGTTGTCATGAGTCCCGAGGTTTCCCTGCATTTTTAGGAATAACTCAGGGGTCGAATTTGGGTCCCCCTACTATTCTTCCTATCGACTGATGACATTCAAATTTAAAACCACTTGGGGTGGTATGCGATATTCAAAATTGTATTAAATTTCAACAACTTATTTTGGACTCAATATCTTATGGGCCGATGAGAATAAACCCTTCTACATATGTGATGTTTGCATCACGTGGGTTTGCTTTCTGAAATGCGTTACAAAAGTCTCCTATAAATAAGGAATGGGTCTTTACGGTAACAACGCTTAAAATAATAAACTTCCTATTTCATTGACAGTCTATGCCTCCAGGAATGCTATGAATTTTTTTTTTCTTTTCTTTATTCATTATATAACTTTTCATACAGTTTATACAGCTGATTCGACTACCACGCTAGGCACATGCCCGTATTATTGTTCGGATGGAATAGCTATCGCTAAGTTTGACACCATGACCTGCTACGTATTCCAAATGAAGGTCATGGTGACATCAAGTTGACATCATGACTTTGGTATGCAGCTGCAAAATGATATCTTTAGGACTCTTTCAAGATTAATAAAATTATGCAAGAACTGTTAAATGTAATATTATTTTATAATCTGCTTATAGGTTGTTACATTGTTACGTATGTATTGTTAGGATTATAAATCGGTAATGCAAGTAGGCATGAGGAAAATAAATAACTTATCAATGGAGACACATACATGTTTCATCTGCAATTACAAAATAATATATTTTTTATTTATAATCAACGATTTTACGCTATACGGTCCCAACCACAGTACAAATTAATAATTACAGTATTTGCAATTCGTAGCATTTTTTTTCTTATTTTAGTGTGGACATCGACCTTCCTCTTGTTTTGAAGGTTTAAATAAAATTTTATAAATCAAAGAAGCGTAAAGCTTTTGACATCAACTACTCTATCTAAAAATGTGAGCTATATTTTTGAAATAAAATTTATCATTCTCACTTACCTACTCAATACCTTGCCTTCTCAATATGGCAAGCCTAGTTAGCTATTTTAACCAAACATCATACATATATTAATTTTCAGTTCACTTTATTCTGTCAGCATCGCCCTGCATGCCAAATCGACCACTCTGCCCATCCCGTTTAACCGACCGAAGAGACCGTTTTGGCAAGATAGAAAGTGGCAAAATATATGGACCGTTTAAGACGAGGTTTCACACATTTTTTACTGCTATAAAATTAAGTTTATAAAGTTTTAGTTCCTAAAAATAAATTTTTAGAGCGACGTTTTTTGGGAAAAATAACAAGAAGGGACTAGGTACCTACCCGCGTACTATGATAAAAAAATCTGTAAATTTTTTACTGCAGTAAAATTAAGTTTTTCTCTATAAGAAAAAAATTACGGCGCCGTTTTTCGTGAAATATGACAACGGGGGCGCTAGGAACCTACCCGCGTCGACTTCCCGCGACCTCCGGATCTCGACAACGGCTGCCGCCACATTTATACAATAAACTCATTAACGATGATTATAAATATAATATAGTTAAAATATTGTATAAGAAAGAAAAATAAAATTAAAAGATAGATACATAGTAGGTTGATAGGACGTAATTGATAGGGGACGGTACAATTTGCACATCCAGAGTAAAACAGTTTCACCATAATTATAGTAAGGAAGAGACAGACGTGCCTAAGGGCGAGGGGAATTAACCAAATTGCTCTGAGCAAATGCAGAGTGGGGTGGGCGTGTTTCTTGCAGTGATTTCTTAATAAATTACAGTATCCAAACACTTCGCATTGTACTAGTAATATCACCATTCAGTGTTCAAAAATAAAATGTGTTAGATAACTTGCAATCTCTTGAACGTAGTTGGAGGGATGGGTTCATACGTCCGTCACTCCTGGACCCCAGATTCCTACACACCCCCAGATTCATACCCACCCCTCATACCTATTTTCTTTCCGGAACTTCTTCTTCTTCCTGTCCTCAAAAAAACTCCACACACGATCCCCTAAGATGACAAAGGCCCTGAGGGAAATTATTTTCCTGTGCGGAGCTAATGTAAAAAAATGGGGTACTGTATTGTTATAGTCCTGCAATTACATGGAAATAAATCAAACAATATAGCAATACAGGAGTTTTTAACATCAAATTAGTAATTTTTAACAGTATTTCTCATTTAACTAAATTCAATGAGGGAGTGATTCTGAAACCGTTACCAAAGGATTCTATATACCATGACCCTGTTTCAATAATTGATCATAATACATAACTATGAGGGCAACCGATGTGATCCAGAAAAGATTTTCACAATTCTATCTCCCGAGCCACTAATGCGATTTTAAGTCCCGCTGAAACCCGAAAAAGGTGGAATCTTAGATTACCTCAAAAGCCATGCAGTTTAATATAGTCAGCAGTATCTTTAAAGGCGTTTTGGCTTTGAAGGATTTGTGGGACCAAAGCCTGTGGGCTCCCGCTGTTACGCCCATACCAGAGGTGTAGACACCGAAATAGGCTGAAAAATAAAATGATTTATTTTAATGAAGACGAGATAGAAAAAGGCATGCAATAAAGAGTTAATGAAAGTAACCGGAACGCTGTTGAAATGAGAAGGTAAGCACGTAATAGAATCGGTGTGGTGAGAACATCGAAACAATAAGGACAGGTTATTTTAAAAAAATTGTACAATTCATCAAAGGTTCTAATCAAGTTCTGATAAGATATTAATATTGGCCAGTTATTTCAAAGAACTTAAATGAAAACAGAACTTTCACGAAACTTGAAAATAAACTTTAAATTTCGATGAATTGTTAAAATGTGTAATCAAAAAGACACACATTTTTGACCCATTTACAAAATCGCAGCGGAGCTTTGCTTTTGAGTTGGTGTCCACTTCAGATCCGGAATCCCTAGAAAAGATAAAAGTACAGCAAACAATGCGATTCACAGATTTCCTAATATTATTTGAACGGATTGTATTATTTGGAAAACAGATTACATTTTTTATTTTAAATCCATGCAGGAGACCCTGAGAATAATTTCCCTCGGTGTCTATTTCATCTTTTAGAATGCTGTGTGGAGGATCTTTTTAATTAAAGGAAGGAGAAGAATTTCTGGAAAAGAAAAATGTATGGGTGGGAATCTGGGGGTCAGTAAGTCCAGGAGTGACTTATGATTCCATCCCTTCCGCTACGGTGCAAGGCGTTTAGCCCTGGCGCAAATTGAGCCCAGTCCACGCATGTCCACGCACAGCACCGCGTGACCGAAACCCAGCCTACGTACACGTTTTTTTAATAGTAGCGCATATTTAACACAGCCCACACCCACACCATACCCAACCCACTTCTCGCAGTATGCAAGATGACAGCAAGGCAGCAACTTCTTGTCGATTTAGAATCTGAATCTGAGGATGAAAAAAAAAATATTTTTTTTACTTGACCTTCACACTAGAGGCCTTGGGAAAAAATAATTTCCCTCAGGGTCTATGACATCTTTCGGGATGCTGTATGGAGGGTTTTTTTTAAGGAAAGGAAGAAGAGGAGAGTTCTGGGAAGGAAAAGGGCTTAAGGAGTGGGTAGGAATCTGGGGTTCAGTGTGTCCCGGTCATCCGCCTCCAAGACCTAGATAAACCTCACTCTATGAACCCGGGCACCCTTGCTTAATCACCAAACGTAGCGAACCACTTGGGGTGACCTATGGCAGAGGTGTTGGTTATCCAATAGAGTTTCCCGGGGCGGCGGTACCCATTCCCGCCTCCCAAATATAAATATATGGATTGTGTGATATCAATATAATTTACTATTTATTATATACTGAAATCAATTTCTTCATTATACTATATATAATGTAATTTAATTCTTGGGCTATCTTCTCGAATAAATCATCCTTCAGTTTTGCTCTAATGTAATCTTCATGAGTTGAATCATATAACACAAGAAATCCTCTAACCATTTCAATTCATTTATCCATGTTCTAGTAACAAAAACATTGTTCACACAGACAAAACAAGGGACCCACGATCCACGAAACTGTGTCGAAAGCACAACACGCCCACGCGCGACAAAGCTTGGGACTGGACTGGGCGTGGAATGTGTTTAATATGCGCCGCTCCAACAGAAACCATGTTCTACAAAATAACCACGCGTGTGCTGTGCGAGAACTGTGCGTGGACTGGGCTCAATTTGCGCCGGGCCTTAGTCGAGAGAGTTCCCTCAACCGGTCACGCAGCCAGTGGGCAGACGCAGCCACAAAGGGGGCAAAGCGGGAATGTTGTATCTTTTTTTCAATAATTGCAAAATCACTTTGTAGCATTATTTAAGTTGTAATATTCGTTCAACCAATTGCCAATACTTGAAGTCACTTCGAAGAACGAAGAGAAACACTCCAACTAGAATGTGTGCAAGGTTAACATTCGCAGTACAAGAACGATTCGATTTTTACAACTCTTCATAAGCAACTCAAATAGCGTTATTAGCTCAATCGGGATCAATGAAGACATAACTTTCAAATACCTTAAGTCCATCGATATCAAAAAGGGACCGGGGAACGACCAACTTCCAGGAATCTTTATAAATTATTGTAGTAAACAACTGACTACCCCCATCTTTGCCATTTTTAAACTATCGCTATCTGAAGGAACATTTCCTGACTAGTGGAAAACAGCATTGATTACCCCAATCTTTAAAAATGGTAGTAAAAATGACTTCTCCAACCATCGACCTATATCCAAATTACCCATTCTAAGTAAAGTTTTGGAAAAAATTGTTTACGATCAATTATATTCTACCATCTCTCCTTCACTTTTAACTAATCAACATGGCTTTACGATAAATCGCTCCACAACCTCGAATCTTATGTCTTTTATAAATTTTCTTCATGCTCAAATGGATATGCGATGCCAGGCAGATGCCATCTATACAGATTATTCCAAAGCATTCGACCGTGTTAATCACTATATTCTTTTACAGAAGTTATTTAGTCTAGGAATTCACGGTGATCTCTATAGATGGATCGCATCATATGTCAGTAATCGGCACCAAATCACGGTTGTCAACAGTTTCGCATCCTGTTTAACGGTAATCGTCTCGGGTGTGCCCCAGGGGTCGCATCTCAGACCACTTTTATTTAATATTTACATAAATGACATCTATGTATGCTTTCAAAATAGTTACTTTGTGTTATATGCGGATGATATGAAATTTTTTAAACCTGTACAGTCTTTATCGGATTGTATAGAATTACAAAGCGATCTTGATCATTTGTGCGCGTATTGTGAATCAAATTTGCTGTCCTTAAATATTTCTAAGTGTCACTCAATTACATTTACTAGAAATAAAAATAAAATCATCTATTCTTACAACTTGAATAATAAACCTTTACAATCTACGTCTACATGTAAAGATCTAGGTGTTTATTTAGACAACAAATTAATTTTTGATAAGCATATCGAACACATAATATCAAAATCTTACAAGATGCTAGGTTTCCTATTAAGAATATGTAAAGTTTTCAAAAGTTCTAAGACTCTTGAAATGTTGTTTGGTTCATTGGTCAGAAGTCCACTGGAGTATGCGTCCCCGGTATGGAATCCTCAATATAAGGTATACATAGATATAGTAGAAAGTATACAGAATAAATTCTCTAAATATTTATTCAAGAAATACAACAAAACTACAGATAACATGTTAAGTTTACAAAAAAGACGCACATTATCAGATCTGCTGTTTCTGTATAACCTGCTAAATAATAAAATAGATAGTCCTGAATTGCTATCCACTATTGGTTTAAATGTCCCAATGAGGCGTACCAGGCATACTTCTCTTTTTCATATAGAATCCAATAACACTAATGCAGCGAGTAACTCACCAATTACTCGCGCAATCATAACTTATACCCACTATGAAAAATTACTACACTTAGACATTTTTCATGATTCCTTGCAAACATACAAAACTAATTTATTAAATTTCTATGCGTGATATAATTGTTTTAAAATTACTTACACTTAACTTTTCATTAAACTTTAATCAGTCAATTACAATTAGTGAGCAGATAATTCTTGATTTTAAAATGTCTCCTTATCTCCCCACCCCCCTTTTTTTCTTCCTTTTTATTATTATTACTTATTTATTCGATAATTAAGTTTTAATACCGGTTCATATCTCAGGCGTAATTACCAAATGACATTCTATGGACTAACTTAATAGGTACATAACCATGTAATAATTTAATTTAACATATCTTATAATCTGTATTATATGTACTGTGTATGTCTTAATAAACAATAAATAAATAAATAAACTCACTGGATTTTAAATCCTTTCTCTAATAACGTTGGTCTCTTTATGATCCAGGCTTACTCCTTCCTCCCTTATAGATCATGGCATCTTTCATGTTGGTCCCCCAAGTGCAAGAAATGAATTTACGGAGATCCAGAATTTTGTCATCTTTTAATTTTATTGTTCTCTTCTTTTGAAGGTTCACCATCATCAGGCCAATGCTCATCCATCAGATAGCAGCCCGGAAAAACTTAATTGTGAACAAAGAACAACAACAAACGAATCTGGAAATCGCATCGTGATATGAGTATCATTTTTTTTTTTTTACATTAACTCCACACAGGAGGCCCTGAGGAAAATAATTTCCCTCAGGGCCTATGTCATCTGGGATGCTGTGTGGAGGGTTTATTTATTATATTTGCATTAATATTACCACCACTCCGCAATTGTTCACAGCATCTAACGTTTGTTTGTGGATACGTTCTTCCATGGTAAGATTGTGTATGTACGACGCACTCTATGTTTTTTTATCTATCCTCTTCACGTGTTTCGATGTGTGTTTGAATATTTATATTATTATAACTATCTTATGTATGCCCTTTTAAAACTGACTTCCACTGACTATTTTCTCGGGCGATATTTACAATAATGTAGTCTGTCGATTTCCTTAAATTTATTTTATCACTTTTATGCTTAAAGACGTCGAATAACATAATATAATAAAAACTTGACAATTGCGTAAACAATATTATTACAACATATTTGAAACAGGATGAATTTACGATTATGTGCTCAAAGTCCTCAGCTAGACGTACATATTTAGATACTCACAAATGATATGAAAAATGGCAGAACAACAAGCTACAAGACAGACACGCAAAGATATTCCAGAGTGCAAACTCTGAGTATTGCCCTGGTGAAAGAGCACTATTCAGAATCGATAATTTGTTTGAAATGGCTTTAGTAGTGATTGGTGACCAGATCGTGATAACCGGGTACTTCTTCTTGCACTTCATCAAAACTATACAGGCTATCTTAATCGATGTTTTCGTAATTTTTTACCTGCAGTGTCGACGTTTCTCACGCAAACTCTTTTTTAAATATTTTATTTTGATATAATACAATATTTTATTCACCAGACGGCCTAGCTCATGACCTACCTCATAAAACAAATGCTCCATTCTGGGAAAGATAAAGGAATGAGTGGTGGCACTAAACCTGTGGCAGAGACGTTGGATATCCAATTGAGGGAGCTGACTCCGCACCAGGAGATAAAAGAAAGGCGAGAAGTCGTAGTAATGAGTTCAAGTCGTTTTTGCTACAGCTACGTAGCAATGGTCAATTTGGAGTGGAGTAACAGAGTGCAGACAGGAGCGATATTGAGTTATGAGTGTTGAAGGTCAGTGATGCTGCGGTGGAGCAGACCACAGGTCTGCAGGTCACCAGCATGTAACTCTGGAGCGTGGTGGTGGAAAAGACCTGGTCGTCCTTTCCGTCGCTCAACGCGGTGAGTCGCGGAGTTGAACGACGATGACTCGGTGGGTGGAGCCATTTGCGGTAGTCCTTGTGAGGCGAAGGAAGTCTCAGTGGCAGCGAAGCGCGATGGGTTTCGATAGCGTGATAAACTGCTGCACCCTAGACAGAAAACGCGTTGGGCCTTATAGTCACGGGCAGTTGAGTCTCTTGAGCTGATGGTGTGATGGAACATGTTAGCTGCGAGATTATGAGACCTCGAAGGTTGTTAACGCAAATAAGTTCGGGCTGTGAGTCGCCGTGGGTCTGGCCAGTTGCCGGCAATACGTGCCATTCAGTTGTTCTCGAAGAATCGGCTCTATATAGTGACCTATGATACAAGCGCGAAACTTTCTAGTAGGGTGGCAATATTTTTATTAGGCTGCCAAAAGGGCCACGCCGGACCAGATACTTTAGCGTGAAGATGCGCTTGCACTGTAGCGGTAGTAGATAGGTACACTGGCGAGAGGTAAGTACTTGCAGCCGTGAAGATACCAGGCTTATCTCGAATGTTCTTTTACCGGCGGAAATCATGATGTGGTCGCCACACACTCCCTCCCCTGTGAGGTGGAGTGTGTTGCAAATGGTTTCCGAGGCGGCGGCAGAACCCATACCCGACTCCCAAATTATAAGATTGAAAATAAATATAATGATAAAGAAAACCTTGAGAAAACGAAAAAAATAAATCTAAACGAAACATAAAACAGAATAATCGAGTGGTTAAAGGGCTTGTCCATGTAATACAAAGATTCTGAGTTCGATTTCTGGTTGCGGCCGTCACCTTTTTTGAAATTTTATTTTCCTGGATCCCTTTCATGTTTCGTTTAGATTTATTATTATTATATTTTTGTTCAATGTTAGATAATGATGATTGTTTACCCACTCATGACATTTGTCTGCCACATAGAGGAGCCGGTCAGGATGAGGAAGAGTCCGTATAGCGCCGAGAGGTGCAGGATCGTGAACAGCGCCACATTCGTCCACACGATTTGCAAGTCGCGCTTGGAAGCCACGCGGTGGTCTCCCACGCCCTTGCCGGAAGTGTACTCGCTGTCCAAGTCCAGCACATCGCCCTCGAAGAGCACTCCCGTGGTACTGAAGTTGTTAGGCGGCATCCTTAACTATCTAAACAAAAACAATATTTAACTAGCACAGACTCGTAAAATCACAAATAAAATAAAAATGAATATTGCGAATATATTTTTTTAATCGAACCCCAATCAACATGTTTGTAAATGTTCGATACACTTGTATTATGTATATAATAGCCCTCTATACGGGCGTTTAAATAATAAATAAATAAATAAATAAACTAGATACTGAAAATAATATTTTTTAAATTTGGAATGTAACGCACATTATTTCAACTTTAATTTTAATTTATTTGACAAATGTTATTATTAAGTTCTGCAAGTATTTTATTTTTTGTTTTTATGACAGCTGTTTCGGCTTACAAGGTCATTTTTAAACTGTGGGGCAAACATTTTACGACGACTTATATATAATTCTAAATTTCAAATTTTTTAATGTGTAAATTGATTTTAGAAATTTAGAATCATATAAATAAGTGGTCTCGAAGAGGTTTAACCACAGTTCAAAATGACCTCATAAGCCGAAATAACTATCACAAAAATAAAAATAATAAAATACTGGCAAAACGAGGTTATTTAATAGGTCTTAATAAGAATATTATTAAATTTAACTAAAATTATATTGTTTTTAATTATTTAGAGTTCTAAGAATAAAACACAAAAAAAAAATAATAACGTACATTACGATAATCATTCCAAGCTGATATTGTGACGAAGCCATTTATTAAATTTATTATAGAATGTACTGAAAAAAAATATATACACATATATATATTTTTTTTTTTTAATTTGGAATTTAACGTATATTACATTAATCATTTCCAGCTGATACTGTGACGAAACCCTTTATTTGAAGACGGGAAATATTTTACCACCGGATCATTGTCTCATAAACACAGGTGACAATGATAAATTGTTTATGGGCCTATTTGTTTTCTACCTTTTCTACCATTCTTGTTTGTGATTTTTTAAGAAATACAAACATTCCCGGGTTATGAATAACCCAACAATGTTTGAAAATCTCCTACCTCCACCACACTAAGCGGAAAATGTTGCTTGTGTTGTAATGAAGGACTTAGCCAGCTGAGGAATCGAACACGTGACGCCCGGGTTTGACTCAAACGCAATGCCCTATTCAGCTACTGACATTTACTTTTGAATATTTAACTAATTGTTTTTATTATTACTACGTATTTAAACATCCATAAATGTAAATTTTTGGCATCGTGCCTGTCTACTATACTGAAAAAAAAATTATTACAACCGAAACTTTTTTTTTAATAGAGAACTCCAGTCCAATTTTTTTATTTTTTTTTATGAATAAAGACTTTCAAACTTAAATAACTGCATTTTTATTTTTATTTTTATAGTTAGTTTTAATAGTTAAAATAATTGTCAAAGTTTTAATTTTTAAAGACTCCTAGAAACGCACCGTATCTATGGTGGCCTTCACCCACCTGTAGTTTATTATTTTCAAGTTGTCTTTTTGAATCAGTGATATTATGTCGAGGGAAATTTCCCTAGATCTAGGGGAGAAAAATATTTTTTAGGGATAAGGGAAATCAGAACAAAATCTAGGGAAATTTCGAACTCTGGCAAATTTTTTATTACGTATTACAATATTACTTTACTAAAAACAATTTGAAAATACAATGTCAAAATATGACACGAATAGTTAACCTCAAATAGGCAAAATTTATTCCAGATTGTCCGCAAATATAGCCCCTTTCGTAAATTGTTGAGGGCCTAAATTATGTTTCAATAAACACAATAACTATTATTTATCTAAATCTCTATAAACAGTATGAAAATAAACCAAAAACACGAAATGTTGAATATGTCATTTCAAATGTCAATACTGGTCAATAAAATACAATACATGCGATCACCAGGTGACAGCGTGACGCGTGACGTCACCATTCACCATTTCAGTAATGCCAACTTAACGCTGTGTTTTCAGGAGAGGTTTAAAAATGCACTTTTTAATATTTTTTTAAAAACTCTGCGTTTAATATTATTAAATAAAAGTTATATATTCAGAATCAGCGTTTATTGGTCTATATGAACATATTTTTTTAAAGCCATAATATTTTTCACTGGAGTTCCTTATTCGCGCAGACCATTGAAATCACTAATGGACATTATTTTTCCAATTTTGAAAATGACAATTAAAATATTATCACTGGTCTGAATTTATTAATCAAGCATCCAGTCACAATTTTTAAAATTACATTGATTCAAATTTTACGCAGAACTAACGCATAGCATAAATATCCGAAGTTAGTATATCGAATTAAATTATTACATTTAAAAATTTTAAAAAATGTATTATTTACACAGCTCAGTTTAGTGATTGAATCACCCCAAAGAATGGGAATTATCTCATTCTCTCACATGCTAAATCCTATGGTTGTATGTGTTTGTCTCTTTTTAGTTCGATATTTTTCGTTTCATCGAGTTTCAAATCACAACGGTGCTAAAGAAATTCAATCAATTCAAAAATCACTTCAAAAATGGTTCGAAATTTATTGTTGGTTTTTTTTTATTAAGGGGGTCTTTGAAAATTGTGCTTAATTTCCTAGGGGTCCGTGGCTGAAAAATGTTAAGAAACGCTGGTCTAGGGGTAAGGCTCGTGACTAGCAATCCGAAGGTGGTGAGTTCGATTCCCAGCGTTCTTAAGTAAATTTCATATGAACGATTTGTAAATTCATTAAAATAATATACTCCTGTAGGGAAAAAATAAAATAAAAAGGACTCCCGTCACGGCAGCAGCTGGTAGACTTCTGGAAAGCTGGGAAGCCAAGGGGTCTCTCACGACTCCTGGATGCTAGCGTTGATAAGATAAGATATTCAAATACAAAAGAGATATGCTATGACGTCCGCGCGACTCTCGGCGGACTACGACCAAATCTGGGTAGTTTGCATACGAAAAGAATTTGTTAATTTCGTTGATTTTTTGAAGGCGTGCATTAGTACTGTTTTTTTTTTAAGGTGCCGTTAACCCGGGCGTTTATTAATATCAAGAGTTATTTACATTTACATATATGTGCGCTACCCGACTCACTAGACAATATCTGTTCTGAGCCGGGTAGCAGTATCTATAATTACATATATCAATAAAGATTATAGCAAAAAAATACAAAAGATAATAAATAAAAATACAAAGCACAAAAGCAAAACTTAAATAATAATAATACAAAAGAAAAACATAAATAAAAATACAAAAGATAACCTACATATAATAATCTAGATATAAAAATTTTTGCAAACATGTATAAAATAATTGAACATTTTCAGTACGAAAGTTCTTTTTTTTTAATTTTTATATATGTTTAAATAATAATATACAATGTATAAAAAATTAACACGTTCAGTTTGCAAGTAGCTTGTTAATGCAATTCCTTTTTTTGTTCAATAACCACGTATTGAAGTTTTTATGTGTATGTTTTCTATTGGTTTGAGTTATGTGTTGTGTTTCTTTTAAGAAAATGTTGAATATGGAATGTGCGAGGTTAAGATTCATGTTTTTTATCAAGAATGTTAACAATATAGTTTGAAAACGGAAAGAATTCGTTCATTTAGTTTAACGTTCGTTTGGTTAATTCGTTAATTATTCGTTCATTTAGTTTATTTGTTATTTGGTAAACAATATCGGCGACACCCAGAAGCGCAGTCCCACCTAGTAAAAACTGCAGATTTCACATCTTTTATATTTCAATATCTTTGGTTGACACGCTAACTCGTGAATTTGTACCTACCTACCTCTAAGTGTGCTAATAACGTGTATATTAGTTAGTATTACTTCGTGCCGCCTAATAATGTGTGTATTAGTTCCGCATAAAAACGCTAATTTTAAATTTTCTGGACTTTTCTGAATTTTTTAAAATGATTTAATACGTAAAGTAAATTGAGTAAGCAAAATATGAAGCATCTCAAACCCGAGGATCTAATAAACTTGCGTTGACTACGAGTCTTGAAAACTTTTTTTGTTTATTTTTTTTTTTTGGAACATTTATTAAAGTTACATTTTACAACATAATATAACAACAATATTTCAATAACTCTCCTAATAAAGCAGCTGCTTGTGTTTAGGAGAGGACAACTAAATACTTTGACATGTATATAAATTAAAAATATTATTACAAAAACTAATTGTAATTTGATGAGAAAATACGATACAAGTAATAAAATTATTTTATAAAAAATAAAACAACACTTTCTATTTAACCACGAATTCGTGGTTAAATACAAAGTATTGTTTTATTTTTTATAATATAATGTCTAACCACAAAGTAATTGCTTCTTATGAAAAAATAAAATTTTTGGTTAGTTAATAAATGATTCAAAGGATTGATAAAGCAAAACATATTTCTAAACAATAAGTTAAGTCATGAGGTGGTACTAGAGTATTTCATTTTTTTTTAATATTTGTCGTAGTTTCGGACAGATATGATTCTTTTGCTAATATTTGCTTATATATGCTTCCTCCAACAGATATGATTCTTTTGCTAATATTTAATTGTGGTTTAGTATTTTTATTAAAAAAATATTTATGTAATTGTAGCAGTGCAATTTTTTCATAAATTTTTGTAAGTGGGGGAACCGGGAAATCTTGGAAAACATTTATTGTTGGGTAGTAATAGGGCTTTTTAAAGATGATTTTTATTAAAATTTTTTTAATTGTTTCCAGTGGAAGTAGGGATGATTTTTATGCACCCCCCCCCCCCCCCAAAGATACGATTCCATATTGTAGTACCTACAGAGTGCGCAAGTGCTTAATAAATATCTTTTAGTATTATTGGTAGACATCTTCAAGACTCTGGTTAAACCCCTTATAAACATCTTTTCAAAAGTATCCCCTACACAGCACCCCTAAAATGTTATAGGACCCGGGGAACAATACAATAAACTCTGAGACTTACACAAAAAAGATAAAATACCGAAGTCACGAACAACTATTAAAAAAAGAAGTGCTAACGAACAACAAAAAAGTATTAGAATTACCACTTGTCTGCACTTCTTATTCAATCTCTCCAGAACAGTGATGCCAAATGCTATATTTTTTAGTCAATACGTCGAACTGCTACAGCATAATAAACTGAACTATTGTTGTCTGCAAGATGCGAGTTGATATATATTTTTAGTTCGTTAGTAATAAAATTTTCGCATACAAATTTTTGAACTTGGACTCCGGTAAATGGAACAGATTTAAACTACCTCTATTTTTTATAACTTTTATGTGTCGTTTTTGAGAAAGTAATCCTATAATGTAATGCGATACACCTACTATGTATATCTATTAAGCTGTTCTGTGATTAGTAAATAGTCTTTTTAAACATTTTAAAATGTGACCGTTCACATGTTTACCAATTCGTTTGACCAAAGTTGGAACAAGAATCTTTGAAGAACATTGTGGACACTTGACATGAGACTTGTTGGTAAAAAAATTCGTAGCATTTTAGCATCATGGGTCAGATAAAGTGAAAAGAAAAACTAAAGATTTTATACGCCGTTGAAGAAGAAGATAACACTAATAATCTAAACGAATATATGAAAGAAAACAAGACCCAGAAAATTTAAAAAGATAATGGTTTCAACTGGGACTCGAACCCAGAACCTCTTGTCTAAACGAGAGTTGTTCTTCCAAAAAAAATGTATAAATGTATGCCTGTCTCATTAAGAAAGGGACCCTCAGATGGTTTGGGCATATAGAGGGAATGAAAGAAGAAAATAGTGTGAGAAGAATATATGACGCATAATATGTGAATGAAAGAAGAAGTCGGGGACGCCCGAGGAAGACATAGCACGATCAAGTGAATCAGATACTTGAGTTGGGCCATGTCAAAAGTCAGAAAAATAGAAGAGTATGTATGCGACGATGTATGAATGAACGTGAGGCAAAGAGTGTGTGCCAAGACCGAGTTGTTTGGCGGTCCGTCCTCTCTGCCTACCCCTGCGGGAAATAGCGTGATGGTTAGTTAGTTATTCTTCCAATTTAACTCATTTGTCGCGAATGGTTTGTAAATAATCTTCATCCAAAAAAATCTGAGTTTCGTAACTCGGCTGTACATACCTTTAACCTCCAAAATTTACAACAATTCTTCTTTTTTTTCTTTTTCGAACCGAACAAACACGCGAATCGAACACGCGACGCTCGGGTGGGACCCAAGCGCTATGCCCACTCAACCACTGATCAGCCGTTAATACCAAATTACACATTGTTCTTCATAATGAAATGATGGTCTTAGTTCCTAGGCCCAGTGACATCTCAAATTATTTGATGACACTCGCCGACCAGATATTTTATAAAACACATAAAAAAAAATTTATATAATAAAACGTTTATTCATCGATAGATTTTTTTACATTATTACATATTTTGTTCTTTTTTCATTGATTCTATTGACGAAAAGGTCAATGCTCAGCTACAATAAATTCAGGATTTCTCTCTGAATGAAACTTGTTTTCAGCAGTGCCTCCAATATGAAAATAGAAAATAATAAAATAAAAATTAAATTAATAAAAAATAAACACAATTAAAATAAATTACATAAAAATAATTAAATCAAATCACCAATTGAACCCACAAAATTTAATACAACACAAAACCCGACGTCAGTACAGTTGTGTCAATTTGACCCGCGCCATTTTAAAATTAGCTTATTTCTTAGAATTTTTGTGCGACGTTGCCACACTTCTCAGTAGCTGGTGCTAACAATCTCCCCTCCCCGTTCAGAGTGTTCAGTGCAGTGTTGCCAACTTAGCAACTTTATAGCTAGATCTAGCTATTATTTGATGTCAGACAGCTACATTTTAATGAAACTTGTAGCTAAACTTTTTAGCTACTTTATATAGCAACTTTTCGTCATTGTTTTAGAGCAATTCTTTCGGTGACAACACATACCAAGATATAAGTACTCTTGCTTTAACTTGCCTTTCACTGCTACATTCTAATGCAGAGGTAGAGAGGTTATTCTCTCAGATGAATTTAGTTAAAAATAAGCAAAGAGACCGAATGAGTTTAACAACTCGAAAAGCGAAATATTATATTTCTTTTAACTTAATAATAAAATAAAAACTCTTAACTCAATCCTCTGCATTAGAGACTCTCAGGAAAAGTGGTAAACGCTGCTATAACTGTTTTGCCTAATGATGTACTGCTTATAATACCATGGGTACCGCTGAAAAATATTCAAAATCACTGAAAGATACTGAACCCCAGCCATTGACATCTTCTGATCTTCCTCTTTAAATAGTAATGTTTACTTTATTTTTTTATTCAATAACGTGTATAAGATATTTTTTTCTCTTTTGTTGGATTAAATGAAAAAAAAACGATTGTCAGAATTTGTCGTTTTATTGTAACTTATCTACCTACTGTAACGTTAAGCTACTTCTAGCAACTTTTTGGGGTAAAAAAAGCTGGCAATCTAGCAACATTTTGTAAAATGTCTAGCAATTTGGCATAGCTAACAGTTGGCAACACTGGTTCAGTGTTGTAGCGGCCGCGACGGTGGATAGACGTGACTAAACCCGAAAAGGGTAAATGTGACCCAACCATACATTTCGTGTCGTAATTTCGCGCTAATTAATAACTAAACATTACATTCGACAATTGGTTCACCAGCTATGAATTAGTAAACCACTTGCTTCGAGAACACAAGCTGACAGCTGTAGGCACTGTTCGCAAAAATTAAAGACAAATATCCGAAAACAATGGGAAAAGAAATAAACTCGTCGACTTTTGGTTTTTTTAGAAAGATATCACGATCGTTTCATGTGTTCCAAAAAAAAATAAAGTGCTACTTCTAATTATCTTTTGTATAATGTTAATGTAAGTACTTGCATACTGCTTAATAACCCCGTATGCATGGACATTGGAGGGTCTAGAGTCGTTCAAATAAATGTAGCTTTATTCAATAAAAAAATACAGTCTTGACGTGTGCGGTGAAGGAGGAAACCACATGTTTCCTTATAACGCGCCGTTGGGAAAGTGGTGGGGTCCCCTCCAATGACAATTGGGAATGGGTCAGATTGCCAGCCCTGGAATATTTTGGAAATGAACTATTGTCAAACCTACAGGTAAGTTTCAAATCTGGAGAATTGAAAATGAAGCTTTCATTCTTTGTGCGGCAGACCAAAGCATTGGGTGATCCTCTGGACTGACATACGACGGATTGACTTAAAATCGCTGTGAATATGGTCATTCTTCTTTGAAGGGACTTTCGGGGAGGAATGCAGATCCCGCCAATGTCTGGAAATTAAATAAAAAGGCACTTTCTAAATGAGAAAAGTGTGGAAAAGCTGAATAAAACAAAAATTAAGGCGCGCTCGGCAAAATTGAGGGAGATACAACCGTTCAAAGTATTTAAAATTTCACTTCGCGAGTTGATATTGACAGTCCGCCCGCCATTTTGTCATAACCTAATACGCTAAACATGGTTTGTGATACAAAAAGTGCCCCTTTATAACGCCTACTCACGTCAAGGCAAGAAAAACATCCCAGTTTTCAAGTGGTTTAGCGGCTACGCTAGGTTTGAGTAACATGGTTTGTGATTCTGGCGTACTATTAATTCTGTATTAGGTCTGGGATCCAACATAAGCAATGAAAAAATGGCGAACGGACTGTCAATATCAACTCGCGAAGTGAAATTTTTAATACTTTGAACGGTTGTATCTCCCTCAATTTTGCCGAGCGCGCCTTAATTTATTTTTTATTCATCTTCTCCACACTTTTCTCATCTAAAAAGTGCACTTTTATTAAATTCCCTGACATTGGCGGAATCTGCATTTCACCCGACTTTCGCCTTGAAGCTGACTGGTGGTCATCCTGGGACAATTCATGATGGAATTCCATTATGCCCTATAATATGTTATAATAAAACAAATATAAAACTATTTTCCACTTAATTTCATTGACCACTAGCTTTTTTCCCGCGGCTTCGCTCGCATGGTGTCAGGGGGGTTCCCACTCCACCTTCTCCACCTCCCCCCCCTTCTCACTGCCCTCCCTCCCCCTCCTCACTCTCCGGATTTTTCATTACTTTTGGAAGAGATACATATTTATATTGTAGTAGGAATGGTTATTATATAAACTAAATCCACTATTTTAAATTCGAAATTATTATGAAAATTACAAAGGATGCCAAAGCGGAGACTTGGCAAATGATTCTAATTGCTTATTCATTACAAAGTTAGATTCTAGTCTATCTAGTTTATGACATTTATTACAAGTATGGAGAACTTTAACGTCTCTGTCTTCATTAAACGAGTGTTTGTTTTCTAATAAGCGTGATGTTACATTCGACAATCGCCTTTGTCATTCACCCAGTTTGTAAAGTGTTCTTTAATTCGGGTTTTGAATGACCTCGCAGTCTGACCTATGTAATACGATGGGCAATTAGCGCAGTTCACTTGGTAAATGCCTGAATTTTCATATTTTTCTCTCTTATCTTTATTGTTGATTTACATTGTAAAAATCTGTTTTGCATTTATCATTATTAGTTAATCTGGATATTTTTGTTGATATTTCGCCAATATTCTCGAAATTCGACAGTCTAAAACGACTTAGTAACAAATTTTATTACTATAATTAATTAGAATCCTTGTAGACCACCCCTCTCTCCCTCCCCATATGTTATGTATATAAACCGTAGACAAAAAGATATAAAGCAAGCCCTTTATGCTAGACAGAATTATTTTCCAGATGTCTTTTTATTTACCATACACTTGTACTCGTATTTCGAATACCATCTTTTCATTTTACACTAAAACCTAACCTTGTAGATGCATTTGCCGTGTTGAGTCCATAATAATCAGCATTTCAATAATATATTTATATATATATATATATATATATAATAGGTTTAATTCCTTTTTATTAATTTTTAAATAAAACACTTGTGTTGCAAAGTTTTTTTTAACTAAGAAACGACATTTATGTTTATTTATATCACTTTGAATGGTATTTTTCTAACAATCAAATAATAGAATAACAAAACAAATGACAATCGATGATTATATAATATATATAATAATCTTTATTCAATGAAATAACAACAATATAACTAAAAAAATTACGTGCTCAAAGTAGTTTACAAATAGATTACATCAATCAGTACAGAAAAATTAACAAATAGGAAGTAACGTAAGAAAGGTTACACAGGAGTAGTATAGTTATACAGTATTTTTAGTTGTGCATAGCCTGCCTCATTAGGTGAACCTGTATTGAGGCAGAATTTTTGTTAATTGTTTCTCGCAATTTTATCTATGGTTTTTTTATAAATGTGTAAAGTAGGTTTCCATACAGCAAAAACTTTATTTTAGTTAACATTATTGTTTGCATATACCTACACAATTCATAAACTGCAAGGTTATTACTACAATAACAACTGTCAATGACTGGGCGTTTGGGTGAGGGCACCAGTATAGGCTCGATCATTAGAATGTATCCATATTTTAACATATTTTTTAAACTCTCTCTGTGTTTGACTCAGTTTGATATTTTCTGGGAGAATGTTGAATATTTTTATGGCAAAGTATCTAAAGCTACGTTGACCAAAGGTGGAAGAGAGTGCTGGAACTTGCAATATGTCTTTGTTGGAGTAACGTGTAAATCTTAAGTTTATTTTTTTCGTAAAGCACATGTTTGTTTTTAAAGAGATGCATGAGGATAGTTTTTACATAGATCTGTCGAACATCAAATACTCTCATTATTTTGAATATAAGGTCACTGTTTGCAGTTAGAGGAAGTTTGAGAATAATTTTCATAATTGTTTTCTGCGCCTTTTCGACAGGATCTAAGGCTGATGAAGTGCCCCCTCCCCATGCAATGATACCATACTCAATGATAGATTGGGTGATTGCAAAATAAATCGTTTTTAGGAGTTCTAAGTTAAGAAAGTTCCTTATGGATCTGAAGAAGTGTATTGTTTTTCTAATTTTATTTGCAATGATCTGGTTGTGTAGGTTCCATTTGAGGTATGAGTCAATGGTGAGGCCGAGGTATTTCATCTGTGAAGTGTGCTCTAAACTGGGGCACTCACTACATTCATTGGAATTCGTACAGCTATGAATTTTTATGGAGTAATCATCATTAGGTTGGCCTGTAGTATAGATGCTTGAAGTAACTGTAGTGTTGGTTATATGAGTATCTGTCGGGTAGGTTCGGGAATACCGAACCTAGCCGAAGCGGCCGGACATCGGCACAATATAATAGCGAGCACAGAGCTCGTGCTGTTCTTTCTCGTTAGGCGGCTTACAGCCAACACTGTAAATATTATATTCCAATAAACAGTCTCCGTGTACCAAAGATACTACGTGTTTTAAATAAGTAACCTTGAAAACATCCAAGAGCGATACTGGAGATTAAGGGCCCAGTATTACCTGCAGTACAGGACATTACAAGTGGCGCAGCTAAAAAGGATTACACGCCAGACTGTTTATCAGATTGCGGCGAGTCGTGACTTGCAAAAATCTCCCGAAGGTGACAATAAATCACTTGGGGCACCGCTGAAGTGCCATCCATCAGGAGATTTTCAGGGCATAATAGGAGACAGTGGAGAAGGAGGAAAGAAGAGGAAAATCACGGGACCCTGGGTAACTAAGTCCAGCCCGGTAATACAGGAAAGAAGAGGAAAATTACTTACGGGACCCTGGGTAACTAAGTCCAGCCCGGTAATATACAGTGGAGAAGAGGAAATTACGGGACCCTGGGTAACTAAGGCCAGCCCGGTATTGATAATCCTGGAAGCGGCTGGGCGCCTGGACTGCAAAGGCGCCGGTTCCTGGTGTCAGGTTGTTTTGTTTCTTTTTCTGGAAGGTGTTATTGTTGCCGGGTGTGTTTTTTTTTGGTGTGGGCGATCATGGAATCGGGCGGAATTTCCAGGTTCTCTCACGTTAATGGGGATTGGAGTTTGTTTCGCCTGAGGTTAGAACAGTTCCTTCTAATTCGTGATGACATAAAAACGACTAAGTTAGATGCTTCACAGAAACGCGCATATTTGCTAAATCTTCTAGAAGCGGAGACATTAACTCTTTTGATCAACTTATGTTTTCCTTCTAAAGTTACAGACGTGGCATTCGATCAGTTAATAGAATTAATTGAGAAACATTGTTCCAGACCGCGATCGGTGTTCAAGGAACGAGAAAATTTTTATCAGGCCAAGCAATCGCTTGGTGAATCAGTCAGGGATTTTGCAGTGCGTTTACGAGGATTATCTTCGTTTTGCGAGTTCGGAACGCGTTTACCGGAATGTTTAGCTGATGTTTTTGCAATCGGCATTTTGCCGGGCCGAGCCAAGGAAAAAATTTTTCTCGAGGGGACTAAATTAACGTTTAACAAAATGGAAGAATTAGCAATAACGGTTTCAGTTTTAGATAATCTAGTTCCGGAAATTAAATCAGAAATTTCCATAGGGACGTCGGGCGGCGTGAATTCAATTAATCGCTCGTATTCGCCGGGGAGAGATTCACTTCCTGATAAAACTCAAGGTTTCCGGAGGTCATCTTCGCGGTCGAAAAGTCCCGAGCCGAGAGGATTCTCGAATATTAAAAAATGTACCATTTGCGGTGAATCACATTTAGAAAAATATTGTAAATTTAAGAATGCAAAATGTTTTAATTGTCACAAAATAGGGCATTTGAAGAAATTCTGTAAGAATCACAATGTTTATCCGATTTTTGAACAATCCCGGGAGAAGGTTATTAATAGGATTTCTTACATTAATCCGTTTAGGGCTAATATAATAATTAATAAATTAAAATGTGCCGCTATGATTGATTCAGGCGCCAGTATGTCGGTCATGCCGGATTTTATTTTCAACCGATATTTTAGGGATGTAACATTGTCACCTGATAAGCGTACTTTATCTGGATACGATGGTAAACCACTTAATCTTGTAGGTAGTGCTTGTTTTACCGTGGAATACAATAATATCAAAAACAAGTTATTATTTACTGTTGTGATTAATGGCTCGGAATTGATAGTAGGTCGGGACTTCATGGAGGCTTTTAATCTGAAGATAGTTCCAGTGATGGATAATTCGGTTTCAACAATCAAAGACAAAATTGAAATGATTTACAACGAGTTTCCAGAAGTGTTTTCGCCGGGGCTGGGTAAATTCAGTAAACATAAAGTGAGTTTCAAAGTAAACAAGGAAGCTCGTCCTGTTTTTTTTAATGCGAGGCCGGTTCCGTTCGCTATTAAGGAAAAAATTGAGAGAGAATTAGAAGCTATGGTAGCTGATGGTATCATTTCTCCGGTAACCAGCAGTGAATACGCGTCTCCAATTGTACCGGTAATTAAAAAGAACGGGAATGTTAGGATTTGCGTGGACTACAAGAGATCTTTAAATCTCATGACGGACTTGGAAAGGTACCCGCTTCCCTCCATAAATGAAGTTGTTCACAAAGTAAGTTCGGGTAAAGTGTTCGCTAAACTAGATTTAAGACAGGCTTACTCACAATTAGAATTAGCTGACTTTTGCAAAAAGTATACTACAATAAATACGCATTTAGGGTTATTTCAATATAACAGACTAGTCTTTGGTTTTAAGTCAGCGCCAGCGATCTTCGCTAGGACTATAGCAAGCTGTCTTCAGGGGTTGAAGGGGGTGGCATTCTATTTAGACGATATCATCATTTCGGGGGTCAACGAACTGGATTTAGTGTATAACATACAGGCAGTGTGCGCGAGTTTACGAGAGTGCGGGTTGAGGGTCAACACGGATAAATGCGAATTTTTTGTAGAATCGGTAGAATTTTTGGGGTATGTAATTTCGGGGAGCGGAATCCAACCTCAGCCAAACAAACTTGAAGCTATAAAAAACGCTCCGTATCCTACGGACGTTCATAAATTGAAAAGTTTATTGGGTTTTCTAAATTTTTATCGGAATTTCATTCCTAGGATGTCATCAATACTGGAACCCCTGCATAACCTTTTGAAAAAAGGGGTAGAGTGGAATTTCTCAGAAGACTGTAAAGTAGCAGTCGATACCATTAAAGAATTAATGGGCAACAACACGATTCTTACAAATTATTTTCCGGACTTACCGGTAAAACTGTATACGGACGCTAGTACATGCGGACTCGGGGCTGCGTTAATGCACGTATTTAAGGACGGCACAATGCGTCCAATTGAGTTCGCTTCTCGTAGTTTGACAACCGCCGAAAAGAAATATAGTATTTTGGATCTCGAAGCTCTGGCAATTGTGTTCGGGTTAAATAAATTTTTTCAGTACCTTTTTGGAAGGGAGTTCACGTTATGCGTTGACAATATGCCGTTACTAAGAATTCTAGGGGAACACAAAAATATTCCGGTTCTCGCAGCAAACCGTTTGCAGAGATATGGCATCATTCTGGCAGGGTTTTCGTACAAAACGGAATTTGTGAAATCTTGTAATAATCAAGCAGATTTTCTTTCTCGCTTACCGTTGAAGGACACAGTTGAGGGTTTTAAGGATGATTGCGGGACTGACTTTGTTTGTTTTATTGAGAATTGTGACCATGTTAATTTTCAAGCAGTTGTGTTAGCCACCGCAGCAGATAGCGAATTACAGCTAGTGTTTAGGTATTTGCGGCAGGGCTGGCCCAAACGAGTAAATCGTGACAGCAGTATATGGAAATATTGGTTGAAAAGAAATGAACTTTCTATCGTAGAAGATTGTTTGTTTTGGCAACATAGAATAGTTATACCTGTTTCTCTCCAAAGGCAAGTTTTAGATTTATTACACAGGTCACATCTAGGTATTGTAAAAATGAGGGGAATTTCTAAAACATATTTTTGGTGGACTTCTCTAAACAAAGATTTGGAGGAAGTCGTTCAATCTTGTTCAGATTGTTCGTTGTCAAAACAGTCACCACCCAAAAGTCAATTGACGGTTTGGCCAAATCCAGGTAAAGCTTGGAGTAGGGTACATCTAGATTATTGTGGACCCCTAGCGGGGAAGATGTTTCTCGTGGTTTGTGACTCATTCTCGAAGTGGTTAGACTGTATCGAGGTGCAGAAGGCAGATTCAACTCACACGATTATGGAATTGAGGAAAATTTTTTCTAATTTTGGAAACCCTGAGTTAATTGTATCTGACAATGGCTCAGTTTTTACAAGTGAGGAATTTAGAGTTTTCTTAAAGGAGAACAATATTAAGCTTATGACTTCTCCGGTGAAACACCCCCAGTCAAACGGGCTGGCAGAAAATGCAGTAAAAATTTCGAAAATGTTCTTCAAGAAACTGTTAATAAACGGTAAATTTCCACTAGATTACAATGTCAAGCTGTTGAATTTTTTAGTGGACTATAGAAATTCTTTCCATTGTTCGACAGGTATTGAACCAGCGGTTCTGTTAGTAGGAAGAAGGCTGCGTTCTACGTTCGACAGTTTGTTGCCAGTGAAAAATGGAGAATACTTTTCGGAAAAAGTCAAGGAAGCTAACGTTAACATTTCTAAAGCTCAGTCTGATCAAGTTAGGTTGTACAGAGGGGTAAAAACCAGGGTTTTTAAAGTTGGACAAAAATGTTTGACAAAAGATTATCGTCATGATAATAAAGTCGTTTGGGCTAAGGGTGTAGTTTCTAGAAAGCTAGGTAAAAAAGTTTATATTATTAAAATAGGAAACACTGATGTGACATGGAAGAGACATGTGGACCAGATGAGGGAAATGTCAGTGAGCTGGAAGGAAGATGGCAAAATTGCGCAGCATCCCGCGTCTGAAATTTTGAGGAACGAGCCTCATGAGTTAGAGACTGCGACCTTGTTGCGTGGATTGACTGGTTGTTCTCCTGATTCCAGGTTGGTGGGGGAGGAGGTGGTGTCGGAGCAGGCACGGCAACAGAGACCATGGTCGGGAAGACTGCGTTCAAGTCACAAGGCACCTACAACTTCCAGAGGAGACGGGACAACTTGACCCAGTCACCGCGGTTAAATTATGTGTATCTTAAAAAAATTATTGTGTATGAAGTATTACAATTTATGTTAATTGTTATTTAAGTTATTTAAGTTATTTTGTTATGTAAGTAAGTAGCTTCAGAGTTGAAGGAGGGAGAGATGTAGTGTTGGTTATATGAGTATCTGTCGGGTAGGTTCGGGAATACCGAACCTAGCCGAAGCGGCCGGACATCGGCACAATATAATAGCGAGCACAGAGCTCGTGCTGTTCTTTCTCGTTAGGCGGCTTACAGCCAACACTGTAAATATTATATTCCAATAAACAGTCTCCGTGTACCAAAGATACTACGTGTTTTAAATAAGTAACCTTGAAAACATCCAAGAGCGATACTGGAGATTAAGGGCCCAGTATTACCTGCAGTACAGGACATTACAGTAACATATTTTGTTTTCTTCGTGTTGAGGGTAAGTGTGTTGATATCTAACTATTTTTTAATGAAGTTAATATTTTCTTCAGCTTTTTTATATATAGCTGACCAATTATTGTCTTCAAATAATAAGACAGTATCGTCTGCAAAGCTAACAATGTGTCCCTGAATTTCAAGATTGCAAAAGTTGTTAATATATAGTAAGAACAGAGTCGGTCCCAAAACGCTTCCTTGTGGAATTCCATAGTCAGTTGAGCGTTGATTACTGAGGGTATTCTGTATTTTAACCTGTTGCTGGCGTCCATTAAGATAGCTTTTGAAGAAGTTTAGCTCTTTGTCCGTAATGCCGATTTTCTCTAGTTTTTTAATTAGTTTAATGTGTGATATTGTATCAAATGCCTTAGAAAGGTCTAAGAATATTGAGATACATTTATTTCCTTTATCAAGGCTTTTTACAATGAAATCTGTCACACTAGCATTGTCATCTGATGTACTTTTGTTTTTTTGAAATCCATATTGATTATTTGAAAGTATTTCATGGTTCTCGACGAATTTCAAAAGTTGTGCATTAATGAGGTTTTCAAAAACTTTAGATAAGCTATTTAGTAGAGTAATTGGTCTATAGTTGTTGGTATCTGTCTTATTTCCAGATGTGTAGATGGGAATTACGATACTTTGTTTTAGGTTAGAGGGGAAGTAGCCTTGTGTAATGCTTAGGTTTTTAAGGTTTTCCAGTGGCAATGTAATCTCCGAAGACAGGATTTTAAGGATTTTAGTTGTAATTTCATCTGGTCCAGCGGAAGAAGTGTTTTTTAGAGATTTAATTGTACTGAGAATTTCTTCCTTTGTTACAGTTCGGAAGAGAAATTTTATATTTTTGTTATTTGCTTGATCCTCTGAATTGGTAGATTGGTTGATACCACTTTGGGGGATTTGAGAAGCAAGATTTGGACCAATGTTAATAAAAAAATTGTTTACATGATCAGCAACGAGCTTGGGATTTTTTGTGGTTTCAACAATGTGTCCATAAATAGAAAGTTTATTTATGGTCTGTTTCTCTTTTGTAGTTTGGGAGTTTGTGGCTTCTCTTAGTATTTCCCATATTTTTTTGGGATTGTTGTTACTTTCTTTAATTTTTTCTGAGTAGTAAATTTCTTTTGCTTTTCTGATGACGTTACAACACATGTTTCTATATCTTTTATAGTAGTTGGATGTTATTTGGTCATATGGATTATCTTTAGTTTTTTTGTGTAGCATGTTTCTTTTGTGTATGCAATTTATAATGGAGTGGTTAATCCAAGGTTTCAGGGGTTTCAGTTTATTGGTTATGTTTTTGGTCAAAGTCGTGGAATGGTTGTGAAATTCTTTTTTTAAATAGTTCACAAAGTATATCCATGCGCCCTCTGATTGTTTAATTTGGAAGAGTTCATTCCAGGATTCGTTCTTAAAGTTTTTTGTTAGTTTTTGATAATTGATTTTATTGTATGCAAAAGTCCGGTTGCATTTATTTATTTTGGTTGCTGTTTGTATTGTGAAAATTGTTGAATAATGATCCGTGATTGTTGATTTGTAGACAATACTTTTGGATGGTTTTTTGGATTTTACTATAATGTGGTCAATGCATGATATAGATCCATTTGTCGTCCTTGTTGGTGAGTTGACGGTACTCACTAATCCATGAAATTCTAGCATGTTAATATGGTCTTGGCTTTGGTGGTGTTGGTTGCTCGGTAGTATATTGATATTTAAATCACCTATTATTATAATATTTTTAGCATTGGAGAGATTTGAAAGTATGCAACTTAGACTGCTTAGGAAAGGCGTAATGTTACGAATCGATGGCGAGCGGTATATAGCCAGGATTACAGTATCATTGTTGTATTTTATTTGTGTGCAACTTGCATTTTGAATTTTTAGTTCGGTTACTGTGAAGTTTTGATTATTTTTCGTGTATACAACAATTCCATCGTTCTAGTTCCAGTTCCGTCACCGTGCGGGACAGTTTATTTTAACATCGCTCCGTTGCGCGAATCCTACCGACCCGCGCTCCGCCCCTGTTAAATCGTTTTTTGAGCAGATTTCTGCCCAATTTTAAATAGTAATAGTGTGTATACAGTGTGAAATAATTGTGCCGAATTGAATAACGTGTTGAAACATAAAATATTCGACTCCGTTAGAAGCTCACCGGTTGTGGGAGCCTTCTTGGCGTCCCACAAAAAAGTGTCGAAGTCTGTAACTTTGGAGAACGGAAACGGACCGCGGAAAAAAATATATCAGTGAATGCGCGCTATCAAGCTCTATCGAATAGGTGTACTTGGTGTTCAAATATATTTTTCTGAAAAAACATTATTAAAACTTTAAAAAAAAAAAATCAATAAAAAGTGTAGAAACCTATAATTTTCCCCAGTGAAAACGAATCATGGAAACAGTTATACCATTAAAACCGCGCTGTGAAACTCTATCGAATAAGTGTCGTAACCCGTAATTTCATTTGTTTTAACCTTCGTTTCGGAGTGTAATATTATCTACAATTAAATTCTCTTCTTAAAACTAGGGTAAGTTATGTTGAGATAAGATATGGACCGCGCAGATGAGATTTTAAAGCGGATCTCGGAAGACCTAGACCGCCAAATGGCCCACAGGGCACGTCTGGCGGAGATGGAATATGAGGATGCTGTGGAATTTGCGCGCTCACTAGAGACCACAGACCCTACTGCGGGAACCTCTCAACAATCTCCGGTAAGAGATAAAACTAACTTAGGCTTGTCGTTACAGATTGCTGATATGATTACGTCTCCCGACAAGGATCAGGAGTCAGATCCTCGGCGACTTACGGCAGGCTTCTGCAATAATGTTAATGAGGGAGTGGGAGGTAAGTCTCCAATTCAAATAAACAAAAAGCTCCCACGCTCTGATGAAGCTCAACCTTTCGAAGATTTCCTGAATAAGTTTTGGGAAAACCTCGCAAAAATTACAGGTGCTGTCACAGAGGGTAGGAACAAAATGAATAAGGAGGAGAAACAAGTTGTCGCTCAAGCGGTCGACATAATTAAAAGAGACCTAGTTATCCTGGTTGTGGAGAATGCGTCGCTGAAGGCAAGGGCTAACGCCCTCGAGGAAGTCATTACCTCTCAAGCTGGCTTAGTTGAAAAAATCGACCTTTTAATCAAACATAAACCCACTGTTGCCCCCCCCTCAGGCGGAAAACAAACAAACGCGGGCAAAAAAACGTACGCGAGTGCGGCTGGCGCTACACCTAGCGCCTCAATCTTTATCGATGGACAGGAGCGCGGTTTACCTCCTCAACAGCCGACAGTATTATTCTACCCCACGGTACCGGAAGGTAAAACGTCGGAGGACACTAAAAAAGTGATCACCTCCATCCTAGATCCAAAGTCAGACGGATTCCAAGCGGTCCGCACTAGAAGTATTAAGGGAGGAGGTTTTCTCCTGCAGACATCCAGTGCCGGGGGGTTGAAAAATATACAGAAAGCTGCCGAGAAACTCTCTGCTAGTGGTATAAAAATGATCAGTCCACAGGGCCGCCTACCCAAAATCGTACTTTACGACGTCCCGAGGGGTGACGTCTCCAAAGATGCCGCCCTATTTGAGGAGATCTTCGTAAATAATATCACAGGGAACTGCACCCTCACTAAGGACGACCACCTCAGAACCATGCGGAGGGTATCACTTTTTGGTAGGAGGGATGCCCCTACCATTAATATGATTATTACATGTCATCCTGACTGCAGGAAGGTTCTAATAGACAGCGGACATTGCTACTTTGGGTGGAACGCCTGCCGTGTTCGGGATTATCTGGGTGCAACGAGATGCTATAAATGCCACTTGTATGGCCACGTGAGCAAATCTTGCACCCAGGAAACGACAACATGCCGCCACTGCGCCGCAACCGGCCATGACTATGAGGATTGCCCCAAAAAAGCACTGGCCGCTGTCTGCGCTACCTGCTTAAGGTTTAAAAAGCCGGCGAACCACTCTACGGGAGATCGTGCTTGCCCTGCCCACAGAGCGGCTATAGAGGTACAAGTACGTATGACGGACTATGGCGGGCGCTAATTCCCTCACCATTGGTCAGGCGAACCTGCAAAGGTCTCGGGTGGCCACCCTGGAGACTCAGCGGGTGATGTCTGACCTCGGCATAGACATCATGCTTATTCAGGAGCAGTACGTGTGGCAAGGCAAAACTCCTGGAATTAATAGTCCGGGTGCGGTGCTCGAGGTGGGTTCCTCTCCGGGTGCGGGTGTCCTGGTCAATACTTCCTTGATCAGACCCCTCCTCTTGGGAGGGCTCTCAAACGAGTACCAAACCTGTGTATCCATTAAATTAGCTAACACGGAAATCATCGTGATCTCCGTTTACTTTAAGTACGGTAATCCTGTTGAACCGCATATTTTGAGCTTAACGCGAGCCCTTCACAAATTAAGAGGTCGAAACGTAATTATCGGTGGAGACTTCAACGCGCGATCGCCTCTCTGGTTCGACTATAACGGAATTCGGACGGAAAGATCCTTTGCTGTCGAAGACCTTATTGCGGCGCAAGGTCTGTTCATCCTCAATGAACCGGGCATGCTTTCTACTTTTTCAGGACCCGGAGGCGAAAGTAACATTGATCTCACTCTATGTTCTAGATCTGTTGCGACTAAAATATCTCAGTGGAAAGTTCACGAGTGTGCGTTAGTTTCTGATCATAGACTCATAACTTTTTCTGTGGGTATTCCAAAGACAGAAACTCCACGGTCTACGTGGAATTTCAGAACCACAAGGGCGGATTGGGATAAATTTGGGGAGGCGCTACGCCAATCATTAAGGGGCTTTCACGACGTAGCAGCTAGGGAACCGGACAATTTGGGGAATTTTTTCAACGCGGCGGTGGTATCGGCCGCAGAAGCCTCTTTGGGAAGAACTAACCCTAAAAAGGCTATTCGGACGCCGTGGTGGACACAAGAGCTGACTTTGCTGAAGGGTACATTTAAAAGCGCTTACAGGAATCTCAGTGTGGTCAGGCAGAGCTTATGCTCGCCCGAAGAGGCTATTGTCCTCCAAGCCCGCTTTAGGGCCGCACGAGGTGCCTATCGCTCGGGTGTCCTTTTGGCAAAACGAGCTGCCTGGCATAATTGGGTTAATGAAGTGGGTAACGCCAACCCGTGGGAAATCCACAGCGTCGTTGGAAAAACGGGAAAAGGATCTGAAAGTTACTTGTCGAGCGTGGTGCTCGGGAACGTTGAGAGTGTCGATGTTACCTCCACTCTCGAGACACTTCTGGGCAAGTTAGTTCCGTTAGACTCAGTAATAGGGGAAAGTGTTCACCATAAACAGATTAGAAATCTGTCACGGCTACCACCTAGTGAGCCCGCCCAGGGGAACGGCATGCCACCGTTAAGTCGAATTGAAGTGGAAATAATAATTAAGGGTTTGGGTCCGAAAAAGGCACCGGGATTTGATAGATTGAATGGAATAATTGCGAAGAATGTCTGGATCCACGCCAAAGAGGAGTTCTACCAGGTGTTGGAGACGTGCTTGCGTAGGGGAAAATTTCCTACGGAATGGAAGAAGGGCGTGCTCCGGATTATACCAAAGGGTAACGGTAAGCCGAAGACGGACATAGGAGCTTATAGGCCTATAACATTATTGCCAATTCTAGGCAAAGTTTTGGAAAACATCATCAAGCACCGACTACACCTCACCCTAACGCCGCCCAGCGATCTTCAATTCGGCTTTGTCCCCGGCAAATCCACGGAGCACGCCATTAAACATGCGCTTGAATGGGTGAGGGTATGCCAAAAGAGGTACGTTATAGGCATCTTCTTGGATATCTCGGGTGCCTTTGATCACGCGTGGTGGCCGATGATACTTACCAAGCTGAAAAGCAGGAACTGCCCGCGTAAACTGTTTGAGATTATTAGTGACTATCTAAGTGGTAGGACAGTTATCATAGGGCACGGGGATGTTTTAATCACCCGAACAGTCGACATGGGATGTCCGCAGGGGTCGGTTCTCGGACCCGACCTGTGGAAAATCTTGTTCGACGACTCCTCCAGGTTGCCCTTGCCTGAAGGTTGTATATCGGTCGACTACGTAGATGACAAATTGTTTTTGGTCTCTGGGGACAGTAGGAGGGAAGTGGAATCTAAGGCTGAAGAAGGTTTACAAGTGATCCTTGAATGGGGACAGAGAAATAGACTGAACTTCGTTCCCCACAAGACCGTGGGCCTCCTCATGAAGGGCATGCTCAGCCGAGGCAGGAACCCCTTCATCAGAATGGGAGGCTCATCCATCCGATTTGCAGAAAACACCAGGTATTTAGGCGTAATTTTGGACAGATCTTCTTCATTCCTGGCCCACGTCAAGAACGTCTCCGACAGGGCACAAGCCCTGTTTCAGAAACTGAGAAGACTCTCAACAGCCGAATGGGGATTGCGCTCTCCGGCGATTCGCCTGCTGTACAGAGGGGTATATGTGTCGCAAGTATCATATGCTGCCTCTGTGTGGGAGCATCGCTTGGATAACGTCTTGATAAACTCTGCTCTTAAACGGGGTCAGCGGACTCCCCTGTTGGCGCTCTTGGGCGCTTATAGGACTGTGGCCTCAGATGCACTACCGGTTCTGGCCGGCATTCTGCCGATTGACCTTGAAATTAGGGAAATATTGACCAAAAAGGAACTTATTAGAGGCAGGGCTGCTGTCCACCTGGGAGTCGAGCTGACACCGGGAGGAGTCGTGGCCCTCCCTGGCTTGCTCAAAGCGATGCGCGAGAGAACGCTGAGTGTATGGCAAGAGCGATGGGATAGGTCGACGAAGGGCAGATGGACTTTCTCCTTCTTCCCTTCAGTTAAATTCAGAATGGAAGGGGCATACATTAAACTAGATCACTATGTGACGCAGATGCTTTCTGGGCATGGGGAATTCAGGGGTCGGCTTCATAGCTTGACCCTCTCTCCTCACCCAAACTGCGCATGTGGGGATACTAATCAGGACGCCAGGCACATTCTGTGGCACTGCGAGTTGATGAAGGAAGCACGAGAGGAAATGTTGGATGGCTTGCGCGGAATAACAAGACCAGCGTGGAATGCTGACCTTGTGTCGAACAAAGAGAATTTTGAATGCTTGAAAAAGTTTGTCAAGTCCTGGGTAGAGAGATGGCCTGTACTTAGAGTCGCCGACCTAGATTAAATTCATCTTTGTTTCAGGTGCCACACGTATTGCTCCCGTCTTCTTCTTCGGTCCTCCTCTATTACTCTTTATTTAGTGAATATGCTTTGAACTATCTATAATATAACTTATGTGACCTATAAAATACTGATAACATCTGTCTATTTTTTTTTTTCTCTTCTGATCTCTGCTAACAATGATTTATGTTTTTACCTCGACAGGTCATGTTGGTGTTGGTGATCGATATTAGTGATGACACTAATGCTCGATATATTATCACTCTGAACTGATTCTGTAATTATGTTTCACATGTATAAATGCTCTTATTATTTTCTATTTTTCTGTATTAGTTTTGGTTTCCATTCTTTGGTGGCGCAACTGAACTGAACATGTTATGTATCGTCATTCCCCCATAGAAAGGGGGTGGGATAGACCCTGTCCATGCACATTGCCAGACGAACACATACCAGAGTGGTCTTCCCGCGATCCGCCCGCGCCTCCCCCATCGTCATGCGTAGGCCTGAGGCGTAACCGTGCGGTCTCGATGTCCTTCCGTCCCCCCTCCGGTAACCCGACGCTCATCTTTTCCTCAAGGTCTTCAAAATCTTCCCCTTCTCTCCCAAGTGCATTTCTTCGAGGCAAAATCGGGGAACCGGCTAAAGGGCGCGGACTTCGAGCATCGTCTGCGGTTGGGCCGATAGCTATACGTATTCTCATTGGGACTGCCCGGTGGTCAATGGAATACTTTCTCTGGCTCTTCTTTTTATATATTTTATTTTCTTTCCGCTATTATAGTAATTACTTACATTATAACATAATCATATAACTGTTTTTTCCTCATTACTTATTTTATTTACAGAAGGTTTCTTCGACTGGTCTAGCCGTTATTTTTATTTTTATTTTTCTTTTACTAACACTGTTTTCTCTTATTGATGTTACCTATTTCAGAAGAATTATTCCACGGGCTGCTACTTCTATTTATCTTTTGTATAATTTTAATGTAAGTACTTGCATACTGCTTACTAACCCCGTATGCATGGACATTGGAGGGTCTAGAGTCGTTCAAATAAATGTAGCTTCGTTCAAAAAAAAAGTAGAGTCTTGAGGTGTGCGGTGAAGGAGGAAACCATATGTTTCCTTATAACGCCGTTGGGAAAGTGGTGGGTCCCCTCCAAATTCCATCGTTCTGATTATCAAAAAGAGTTGAATTATGTGTGTGTAGTTTTTGATGATTTTAGGTGTATATGTGTTTGACAACCAGCATTCGGTCAGGATGATTATGTCGAAATCGACATTTATGTGGTGAAGTTGTATTAAGAGTTCATCAAAGTTTTTATTTATAGATCTTATGTTTTGATGCATGATTTTGGTATTGATACAATTCTCAATCAGGCGTTTACATATATTATTATCTGAAGTTGTGTAAGACAGGTTTTGGTTATGTATTTCCTCATCTAAATATTCCATTGTGAAAAGCATGTTGATAAAGTAATTACACAAAAAAAAATATTTATTTGTTTATGGAAGCTTCACTGTCCGTGGCAATCACCGGGAGTTTCACCCTAGTTGTAGGTAATGAATTAGCTAAGTAGATAATTATTATTGTTGTAATTCGAAACAATAAGTGTAAAGTTTCTCCTTACCATTTGATAATGAAGGGTGACCGGGGCAACAACTAACCGGAAGTGGAGCTCTCCAGAAACAACTAAACCATTTTTATCAGATCATCAGTGTGTTTAATGTAGATGATTTTTTCTCCTTCTTTTTTTCTAATCATAATTTTTGAATCCTTGTACCACACATAATTAAATCCCGTTTCTTTCGCCTTTGATTTTGTTCTCCATAGAAGGTCTTTGTAATAAGGACTGAGAATTTCGCTGATGTAGATTCGTTGACTTCCTGGATCCTGCGAGGTGGCTGTGTTTAAAAGTTTCCTGTTTGTAAGAAGTTGGTATCTCTTTTGGCGATTGTTTAGTTTAACATGAAATTTTGGGGGTACTCCTGGTCGTTTATCAGGGATCCTCTTCACTTCTACGATATCTTCTCCTTTTATATCAACTCCTGCAATTGAAGCCACCCTTTTTATAGCATCAAAGGTCTGCTGGTCATTTTTTGGAATGAGGCCGGAAAACTCCAATGAATCATCTTGTGATCTTTGATCAACTTCCGCCAATTTGACTTCTAGGTACTTTATTTGTTTGTCCTTTCCTACAAGTGTATTCCTCAGTGACTCTACTTCGGAAACCAATTGAGTAATGGTATCCATTTTAGCAATTATATCGTCATATTGTCGACTGATAAAATCTCTCAAGTTTCTACTCTCTAGTTTTTTTGATCTTCAATTTTTTTTATAATCGCCAATTTAAAAGCTTCCAGTTTTGTTACCATTTTTTTCCATTTTCTCGATTAACAAATCAATTTGAGAAGATACATCTGTATTTAGGCTCGTTGACGCAGGTGTTTGTCCTTTGCTTCTAAGGTTTTTGTCAGCAGACATTTTTTTTGTTTTGTTTTTGTTCTTTGTAGTAGGAAAGGTTGGACACTGGCACTACTACTCTATGTTATTATTGTATTTTATATATGTTTTTATTGTGTCTGACGTTTGGTTTATTTATGTCAAAACGAAGAGTTTGGACACTAAAAGCTCACAGATCACTCTGGTTTAGCGCAATTATTTGAGTAACGGATCACAATTATGTATTTTTAGCTCAGATATAAGTTTTAATACTGATTTCAGATAAAAAATTGCAGATAGAACTACGACTGAACTTTCGTTTTGATGTCCATAGACAATTCGATGCATTGCATTGACATTATAGGATGCATGATTGCATTCTAATTGACATTATAGGATTCAAATTTAAAGGGAACATATTTTCTTTACATATATATACATTTTAATGAGAGATAATTATTTACTAATAGTTCTGTGAACAGTAGACCTAGGAACCAAAAAAAAAATGTTGTAATTTTCGCTTATTTATTAAATTAAAGCGATTTTTTTTCTTAAACTAAAACATTTGTAAGCAGGTACTTAAATACGTACCTACTTAATTATAAACAAAAAATATTTTTCATATCATTTTTTTTTGTTTCAAATAAAAAGTTTTCTTCAGGTTTCGTTAGGTTTATATTATTATTATTCCGATTTAAAGATATCCAACAATCCACACCATCTTAAACCGTACCCGGTACGTAAGATCAAATTTACAGACAGATAAAATGAAAAGTTAGACTTCATTTAAAGAGAGTCATTTCATTATTTTCTTTAATTGACTGGAAGTCAATTAGAGAAAATAACAAAAGACGCTTTTTCAAAATGATATTTTTATAAGAGATGCCCTCTATGGCTATAATAAGAAATTCAGATATACGAAGGTAGATGTTAACTCTTTTTTAAGATATTTACTGCTAGCCAAAAATTTTAACACTGAAAGACTTAGACGATTGCGAAAAACATTTTTATTGGAAATGAAAACACCATACTCAATCTCATACACATAGTTGGTATAACATATTATTTGCCTTCCCCCTTGGAAAAGTATCTCCAATTATTTTTTTTTGTTTATAATGGTACTTGATAGAAAATGGAATATATCAATCTCACACACATTTTTTTTTTTTTTTTTTTTATTTACAAAAGGATACATAAATTATAATATATTTTTTACAATAATTAATTACTTAATACATATATATGATGTACCCCCATAAATAAGCAGGGCTTGTGTTTATGGGGGGTGTTACAATTTACAATATTGGTTCAATTTATTATTTTTTATTCAGTTCAAATTTTCAGTGTAATTTTTTAGCAGAGTTTTAAATTTTTTTATGTTTCTGTTCATGTTTCTGATTTTTTCAGGTAGTGAATTAAAAAATTTAACTCCGAGATATTTATGATTTAAGTAGTTGGTATAACATATTATTTGTCTTCCCCTTGGAAAAGCATCTCCAATTTTTTTTATTTTGTAGTGGTACTGGATAGAAAATGGATTATAAGATTTGCATCAATCAGGTAGGAGGCTTGGGCTGCACAGCTATAGACATTCAAATTGAATTATTTAATCAATTTAAGATATTAATTTCGTTGATCTACATCTGAATGTTATTATCTGGTAAACAAATGACAAGAACATTTTAGTCATCTTTTGTTAGCTCCTCATTCTCTTCTGCCTTTGGTTCGCTTTTATTTCCTTGTCTCTTGAGACTGTGACTTCCATCTCCTGTTCTCAGCACTCGCTTTTGAATGACGTCAACAGGCGCGGTTTTCAGATCATAAGCCCATCCAATGCTGGCAAATATGTCAATAATCACTTTTGTCCAGTTCATTACTCCTCCTAGTTCTCCAGTCTTGTAGTCCCACGGGAAGGTGTGATGGTAGTTGTGAGATCCCTCCCCAAGGACGAGCGCACATACAAGCTGGTTATCCGTCGGACTGATGCGCTGATCATAAGACTTGGTGCCATACGTGTGGGCGGCACTGTTGACCAGCCAGGTAAGGTGGAGACCCAAGTTATAACGGAACATGGCGCATATAAAGTAGGCATTAACCAAGGACTCGCCCCACAAGATCATGGGCATCATAGTTGGCAGCAAGAAGCAGAATATCGGCATCAAGATTATGTAATATCTGGAAAGTTAATTATGAATTAGAAAACAAGGAAATCGATTCATTCCTTATGATTCGGAACGATGATGGCAAAAGATCATATTATTCAGTGATCCAACTTTACGGGCAGCAAAATTTTGATTTTTTTCATGGTTGCAAAAAGCCACATTTGCTCTTGAATTCTATTTTTGTTCATATGATATGCAGGTAACGATATTTTTTTATTACGTGATAAATGCAACAGTTCTAATTTGGGACGCGGGTATGGGTACCGCCGCGCCGGGAACCATTTATTCGATTTCAAACACCTCTGCCATAGGTCACCCAAAATGGTTCTATTTCTGGTGATTTTTTTTTTTACGTGAGCTCCACACAGCATCTTTGGGGATGCTGTGTGGAGGGTTTTTTTAAGGAAAGGAAGGAGGGGAGAGTTCTGGGAAAGAAGAGGGTCTTAGGGGTGGGTAGGAATCTGGGGTTCAGTGTGTCCTGGTCATCCGCCTCCAAAACCTAGACAAACAAACAAACAAACCCCATGAACCCGGGGATGACTTAGCAGGGATGTCCGGATTCATTTCATGTTCGTGTCTTTGCGACGGGTTCGACTTCCCACCAGCTGCGTGGAGGGCCAGGTCAGAGGAGACCGATCTGAGGGGACCCCTTGACCTCTCCAAGTGGTCTCTCTCTACCCATCGCCTTGCACCGCAGTGAGAGGGATAGATTCTTACGTCCGTCATTCCTGAATACACTGACCCTTGGATTTCTGCCCACCCCTCATTACCTTTTCCTTCCCAGAACTTCCTCTCATTTTCCTTATCTCAAAAGATGACACAGGCCCTAAGGGAAATTATTTTATAATTTAGTGAGGCTAAAATATAAGGAAAAACACTTTCAGCTCTATTCTGTTGCCACATAAAATGATACGTTGTAATGTAATTTTTTTTTAAGCAAAAAAAGGGGGCAGGCCATTCTTAATTCAGAGTCCAGATTTCAGCATCGAAGAACACTTGAGTAAGTTACTGGCCCTATTAATCTCGAATAATGCTACGGACCATTTCTTGGTTTATTTAGATGAATATTATATATTTTTGTTTTTGTTTTTGCCTTGCTTGTACTTTCTCCCCTTTACGTGGATACATTATAATTATTAAAAGTGTGAGATCACACTAATCTCCCCCCATTATAGAATTAAAGAAAGTATTATTAAAATGATTTTCTAAGAACCAAGTGAGTTTAATAGATCAACATATAGTGACGACTCTTAAACAGATCTTTGAAGCTGGTAAAGTGAAATATTTCATGTCGAATGTGTAAGGAATCACCGCTGATAAGTTTAACTACAGAACCCATTGAAATCTTTCCGATAAGTTTACAAAATGTCGCTTTGATTACATTAATATGTTATATTAAAATATTTTACTTCTTTTGGAACACGAGGATGGGTTCAGCGTAGAGGTCAGACATGTCGATAGCGCGACGTTTTGCCATAAGTTCGGGGTGCTTCTTAACCATCAGCCAGCCCATGTGTGCGAAGAAGAATCCCCTGGTGGCGTTATGGGGGTCTCCGTCGGTTTCGCTGAACTTGTGGTGCATGCGGTGGTCCCGAGCCCAGTCAATAACAGAGTCCTGGAAAAACAGTAAAATTGTGTAAATTATAAAATTGACGCCAAATTCGGCATTTTCAATTTATACCACATAATACCGGGACCAGTCTATCACGGCATCCTGAACATACATATTTAAAGGTTCCGTTGATGCATTAAATAATTTTCAATCCCAATCATCAAGTAGTCTACGAATTTTGTTAGTGGTAACATGCAAAACAGACAAAACGGACAAAGCAGAACGAAAAAACCTATATTTAAACCTAATTTTTTTTATCTCTGAGCGTTGGAGAGAACTATAATATACCGTGTAGATTACGACCTACTATTAAGCAAGATCCATAGAATAGACATTGACCAATATTAAAGATTTTTGAGAGCATGGTGCGTTGTCATAAGTCCAGAGTTTTCCCTGCATTTTACCTTAGGGATCGAATTTGGGTACTATTCTTGATATTGACTGATGACATTCAAAGTAATACTTGCTTGATTCTTGTTTGCCTCCTGTGTGAAGCTGACGTAAAAAAAACACGGCTAAAGCCATTTCAAGCAACGTTTGAATTCTGAATGGACGTCTTACACCAGGGCGATACTGAAAGTATCTCCCAATCTGGAACGTGCCGCAAATATATTATTTTTAATTTAATTAATTTTGAAATACCACAAATCAATCAAAATAAATTTATTTGCGCACGCCAGGACATCCCGCAACCTTCGGATCTGGAAAACTGCGGCCGTCACATTTACTTAATTTTTAAAATGAACTCATAAACGATATTAATATAATATATTAAAAATATTGTAAGAAAGAAAAAAATAATTTAAATAGATATATACGTTGTAGGTTGATAGGAAGTTATTTAAAAGTGGCGATACAATTTGCACATCACGAGTTAAATAGTTTCACCATAGAGTAAGGAAGAGACAGACCTGCCCATAAGGGCGAGTGGAACTAACCAAGTTACGCGGAACAAGGGTAGTGGGGCGAGCGTGTCCCTGCCAGTGATTTATTAATAAATTAATCTGACAGTACATGGGCACCTCGCTGTGTAATATCACCATTCAGTGCTCGAAAATAATGCCTGCTTAAGAAATTACTAGTTCTTTTTACAATATTGCGCACGTTACTATCGCTTAATCACAAACCACAAATTAGGAGAACTTTTGACTGAACAATTTTTTAATACTATTTAGTTTTACAAAAGTATTATAAATCACACTCATTTTTCACAACCCGATTCGAAGGCGGGTCGGTTTTTAACCGTTTTTTACGAACATTCCGATCCTGCGCAGAAAGGTCCTACTATTGACTGCGCAGAAAATCTTACTTTAGTGAACTTTACTTTTATACGCAGGGTCTTCAAAGTACGAATGACGTCGCAGATTATTCATATCATTTCAAAATAAAAAAATAAACGATGACATTTTGTGTTAAGATCAGTATTTCATTTTATTAAATCCTATGAGGAAGTGATTCTGAAACCGTAACCCAAGGATTCTGTGTACCATGACTCTTTATCAATAAATGATAATTTTATTTTAAGTCCCGCTGAAACCCGTAAAAGGTGGAACATTAAAGATTACCTGAAAAGCCATGGAGTTTAGTATGGTCAGCAGTATCTTTAAAGGCGTTTTGGCTTTGTAGGATCTGTGTGACCAGAGCCTGTGGGCTCCCGCTGTGATGCCCACACCAGAGGCGTAGACACCGACAAACACTGAAAATAAAATTATTTATTTTAATACACACGAGAAAGAATAACGAATGAAAAAAAGAGTTAGGATAAAAGTAAACGGAACACAGTTGAAATGAGAAGGCGAACACGTAATAGAATCGGTAAGTTAAGAACATCGAAACAATGAGGACGAATTGTTTCACAGAATTTGAACAATTCATCACAGTTTCTAATCAAGTTCTGATAAGATATTGTACTTAACAAAACTATATATTTATCGAACTAACAATTATTTCATGTATATAATTATATACATATATATACATATTTCGACAATCATTATTACGGATGTGTGTGTCTGTAATAAAACTGTATACAAAAGTTATTTTACGCATAAAGAAAAAAAAGGACAATATCGCTAAACACCCGTGGGATAGTGTGAATTTTGATTGCAGCAGACGTTTACAGATATTCGGTGCAAACTGTGAAAAACCTGTTTGTCATATCAAGTTTCATTGGTATTTATAATTATTGTTATGCGTTACAGCTGCTTCATATTTTACACAGTTTGATGATGCCTTCGGAAAACGAAACAGCTGTCACGCATAATAGTAATTACACAGTTGTTTTATTATTTCTTACATTAACTCCACATCGAAGACTCTGATGAAAATAATTCCCAAGGGCCTGTGTTGTCTTTATGGATGATGTGTGGAGGGTCTTTTTAGAAAAAGAAGTTCTGGAAAAGATAAAGGAATGGAGGGTGGCTCTAAATCTTTGGCAGAGGTGTTGGTTATCCAATAAATGGTTTCCGGGGCGGCGGTACCCATACCCGCCTCCCAAATTATAATAATGAAAATTAGACATAATGTAGACGCAAACCTTTAAACACTCGGACTTATAAGCTTGTTTTCACGATACCATAACATTATCAGATGTGTGGCGTATGACGCGTACCAATCTTATAAAAAAATGCTAATTAATCTAAACGAAACATGAAACGGAATAACCGAGTGAATAGAGGCCTTGTCCACGTAATACAGAGATTCTGAGTTCGATTCCTAGTTGCCGTTACGTTTAGATTTATTTGTGTTTTCTTTTAGTTGAATGTTAGATAATAATGATTGTGTACCCACCCATAACATTTGTCTGCCACTTGGAGGAGCCGGTCAGCATGAGAAACAGGCCGTATAGCGCCGAGAGGTGCAGGATCATGAACAGCGTTACATTCGTCCACACGATTTGCAAGTCGCGCTTGGAGGCCACGCGGTGGTCTCCCACGTACTTGCCGGAGGAGTACTCGCTGTCCATGGCCAGGACATCGCCCTCGAAGAGCACTCCCGTGGTATTGAAGTTGTTAGGTGGCATCCTTAACTGTCTAAACAAGAACAATATTTAACTAACGCGAAATAAAAAATTCTAGAATGAGGAAAACTAACCGAATCTAAGCAAATTATTCTCTAAGTGATACCGTTCGAAGCAGTCAAAATGAAGGTCTCTGTTGCAGTCCCGGTACCGATAGACCATTGGATATCTTTTACACAGAGCACAACGAATACGAGATTTGCCACGATATTGCAAATGAAATTCTTGCATTCGAGGCACACGATTCCTATCTTCTGCGTCATGGCCTTCCTTCAAACGAGGTTCTCCAAATTTGGCATTGACCTGATATGAAAAAGACAATAAAAGATTACGGGTAACCACCACATGGAATGCCTTCTGGGAAGGTTTTCTCTGTTGCCTAGTCATCTGGTTTGCCATATCATGCTCGTACTTCCTCAAGAAGCATTGCAACTTCCATCCATTTACAAGAGCGCTGCTAAGGCAAGTTACAAATAAAGTCCAGTACCACTTATTTGGCCGAACGTTGATCCGATAATTTTTTATACCTTTATCATGGAGGTCTACTCCACCCATTCCCAAATTATAATTTTGTTTTAGCGCCGGGCAATCGATTTTTTTTGCATGCTTTCTCTAAAACTTTGCCTTTTTTGTCTTTCTTCGATATCTGCCAACGCTGCACTTGACTTACTGGCTCCATTCGATCATAGTTCGTGGCCACTGTTACTACACGGCTGTCCTGCCAACGGCATACGAGGATTTGGTTTTCTACGTCTACCACCGCATCAAATTCACCTGTAATTATAAGAGCGGTGAGAGTTACACTTTGGCTAGGTAAATGAACGCTATGCGCAAGGGAAATATAAAAGAAAATGTTACCTTTAGGCAATTGCTTTCCTGTCTTCAACTTGAACTGAAGCTTCAAGGTTAGGGAAGCAAACTGGCTTACATGTGCCAGTAGCGCGCATTCTCTTATCCTTCAGGATACACATCAAATGGTGAGATGTGAAGAAATTGTTCATAAATAGCTTATGGCGTGCGGAGAACTCTATATATTCCATCATAGACAGTAGGACGGATGATCCCTGACCTAATTCGGGGTCATATGTATCAGATGCTCCGAAATACGTCATTGCTTGAAACAGGTAGCCTTAGACCACTTTTGTTTATATTATTATTGACTTCTTTTTATACTGTAGTTTTGATTTTTTGGCTGGTGGTGCATTTGAAATAGATATCCGCAAGGTGTTACGACTCACACCGGACGATGTCGAAGGCTGATTCCAGTCAAGGTCATTAGCGAATTCATCTGGTTCATGCTTGTCAAGGCATGACTCGTCAATTTTCTCAATTTCGATGTTGCGCTCGATAACTAATGTGCTGGCAATATCTCGAAAGTTATCCGCCTCCGCATCTTCGTTATATATCATCAAATCATCGTCAATATGCTCTTCGTCCATCTGTTCATCAACGTTCTCTGGAGGAATCATAACAATAGCGCGTTATTAACAACATTATTGTCATCACTTCCACTATCGCTAAAAGAACGCTCCAATTCTGCCATCATTTCATCTTGATTCAACGGTTTCGTATTATAACGACGAATTACAGTAGGAGAAGTAAGCATTTTCGACATATTTGATAAAAATATACGAAAACCGCAGACAAACTATTAATTTTAATAAAAATCACTCATAAAAATACTACAAAACCGTATTATTTGAAGGCAAGCTAACCAAAAAATTATCGCAGCTAACCTCCAAAGGTTGCGCGCAGGTATCATCTGATTTCAGTGACATCTTGCGGTCACCTTATGCATTTAATACTATATTCAAACAGTGTTGCAGACCATTTAATCTTTTGATAACAATATATGATTCACACATGTTTGATTTTTTTCCGATTTAATTTTTTTTTTTTCAAAATGGGTCTATTTTTAGGGCTTTAGTAAAAAAATAATTAGAAATAGGATAATTAATAAAATTTATTAAATTATGTTAATTATTAAAAGTAACATACCAATCTGTAAATGCTGCATAACAACTTGGTGGGATTTAGCTTTATTCTCAGTGAAAAAAATCATACTTTTTTTCAATTTTTTTGGTGCCTATAGACATTGTCATGGAGGTAATGGGTTAAAAATAACATTATTAAATTTAAATGAATTAAAAAATAATAAAAAAATGGAGTTCTACGAACCAAACACATAAACCTATTTGTATTCTACCTTTACGCATTCTCGTTTCAAACACAATAAATGTTGGTTATGCCAGCCGGCCAGCCGAGGAATCGAAGACGCGACGCCCGCGGCCCTTTACTTTTGTATATTTAGCTAATTATTTTTATTATTACTAAGTATTTAAACATCCTAAATTATTTAAACATCATAAATGTAAATTTTTGACCATTATGCCTGATTCTACACCTACTGAAAAATAAATTTATTTTAACCGAAACATTTTTTTAAATTCCAAAATGCGTGAAATCACCATATTATACTATATTTCCAATTTTGAAAATGACAAAAAATGATAATAAAAAATTTTCTGTTAAAATTTTATCACTTGTCTGAATTTATTCATCACGCCATCAGTTCCAATTTTGAAAATGACATTGTATCAAATTCCACGCAGGACCTACGCACAGCGCAGACATCCGAAAAAAAGTACGTTGAGTTTAATTATTATAATTAAAAATAAAATTGTTTAATTTACACAGCTCAGTTTAGTGATTGAATCACCTCAAAAGAGCCTTCTATTGGTTCCTAATTGTATAAGATAGCATTTTCAGAAAAGTTTGTTTTACCATCGTTTTTAATTTTCTATGCCAATTTTTTTATGTCCGGCAGAAAAGAGGTTCTAGTTCTGCAATCAACTGCTAAAGAAGTAACGCCAGAAAGAGGCGTCTTGTTGTTCCATTCCGTGGGATAAATATTTACACATACTATTTAAGAAAATAAGGTCAATTATTGGTATATAAAAATATTTCTTATTGGTACCCTCATTTTATGAGACTCAATGTAGGTGTAGTGAAAAATCTTTTTTAAAATCTCAACTCAAACACAAAAGTCATTTCTAAAACTCCTAGTTGGTAATTCTGCAAAGTCAAACCTTGTCCAAATAGGTGTAGGTACATTGATTTTTTTCTTCTTTTTCTAGGAAAATGTTTGCCAAATGTTTAAAGGTACCTACCGCTGTGGAAATATTATTGCTTAGTGTGTGTTTTTTTTTTGTGAATACCTCACAAGAGTTTTAATTGCTCCCGTCTGGAGCCAGTGAGACTATGGCGTCCCCAATTGAGTATGTCATGAGGCTGAAGGTAGGTGGGGAGGAGAAGGAGATGGGGAAGAGGAAGGTGGGAAAGTACCTGGTTATTCAAATCTAGTCACCAAAGACGGCTAAAGCCATTTCAAGCAAAGTTTCAATTCTGAATGGTGGTATTACACCAGGGCGATGCTGATAGTACCTTCTTCTCTGGAACGTGCTGCTAAAAACGAGTGCATTAGTTCTTTAAGAATACCGACTTTATTGCCCGGTTTAGCTTTGAAAGTGTCCATGAATACAATTGGTCCCTAACTGTGGACAATCGGCTATTTACGGTTAACAATTAAATGAACGATAACAGTCCGCTTATATCCGCTTATATTTAGGTACAATGGGTTTGAAAGTTGTGCACAATCGGGATACGATGAATTGACAGGAGATTTACATGGAATCACTGCCGATATTTTATCGGCAGTGAATCGATAAATAATTTTATGATGATATAGAATAATGCTAGATTTCCTTGGTATTGGCGTTTTTTGCCTGTTTACCGAGGGTACTGAAAAAAACATTTTCTTGAAACGAATTGCAAATCTTAAAACGTAGGTTTCAGGTCAGAATGCTATATTTGTTCTACCGACATTTAAACGGAATTCGAAAGTACCTCAAATGAGTATCTTCATTAGCTCCTCTGGCACCAGTGAGCAACTTTACTGTAAGACACGCCAACTACGTGGCCGACTTTCACATTTTCTGATAACTGCAGCTCACCTGCAGAACGATTCGTTGGGTTTCGAGCTAAGAGCCAACGTTCATTAGATCCTAACTAACACCAGTATGAAGCCCTTTTTGCTAGCGTAAGGGTGTATTGATTTAAATTTTAGAAATTTACACTGAAAAGTAAAGTTAACTTATTTAATAGGAAAAGTAAATTGAGTAAGAAAAATATGATGCATCTCAAACCCGTGGATCTAATAAACTTGCGTTGACTACAAGTCCTGAAGACTCTGGATCAACCCTTGATCAACATTTTTTCAAATTGATCCCCTATCCAGCACCCCTAAAATGATAATAAAGGTCCCGGGGGACGACAATCTCTGGGACTTAACAAAAAAAGATATAACAGTCACGAAAAACGAAATGCTAACAACCAACAAAAATGTATTAGAATTACCACTTGACTGCAATTTTTATTCAATCTCTTCGGTACAGTGATGTCAAATGCTATATTTTTTAGTAAATACGTCGAACTACTGCAGCACAATAAACTGAACTATTGTTGTCCTCAAAATGCGAGTTGATATATATTTTTAGTTCGTTCGTAATAAAATTATCGTATGCAAATTTTTGAACTTGGACTCCGGTAAATGGAGCATGTTTAAACCATCATTTTTTATTACTTTGTGTCTTTTTTTAGAAAAAAAAGGTAGTGCGATACAAGTACTAAGTATATCTATTCACCCATTCTGTTTATTAGGAAGAAGTTTTTTTTCCTTAAAAAAATTTTACCGCTCACATTTTAAAAAGTTTCTTTGCACGTAATGAATTTTTTTACTCTCCGCACAGGAGACCCTAAGGAAAATAATTCCCCTCAGGGCCTATTTCATCGCTATTTGACGCTGTTTTATTCAGTCCGTATATTTATTTTTCTAACTGTGGCTACTCTGGAGGAATGTCTTTGTAAATGTGTTACAAGACGTGTTTTCATAAGAGCTTTTTGATTGTTTTGTTACATTTGGTTCTGCATCGTGTTTATAGTACTAAAATGGATGTTAAAGTTTCCAAGTGAATTCGATTTAGGTCAATGGAGTTTTATCAAATATCAGAGTTTTTTCTCTTTTGTTCCTAAGTGACGGCTTATTAACATTCATATTTTTAACGAACCTTGGTTACCGTGAATAATAAAAGTTTAAAATTCTAAAGATTTTTTAAAATTTTTGACAACTTGAATATTCTTACAATACCTAGTGATTTTTAATTTTGAATAACAATATATTTTTTATTTTTGTCATGGAACAAGATACGTTTAATTTGTCATCCATCGAATCTGCTCAAAAATTAAGGAGAATTGATTTAACGGAAGCCGTTGAATTTAATCCAAAAATTGAATTTTTCAACCCAAAGCGACTTGAAGAGATTGTTAATGCTTCACTCGATGATTCCTCTGAGCAGAAAATAAACTTGGACAGTTCGGTGCGATTTTCAGATACTTCCATGAATAATATTATTTTCAATTATGATGAATCATATTCTCAAGCACCTAACCAAGAATTCTACAATTTTTGCGAAATCTCAATAAGATATCATCTGTTTTAAACGAAGCAAAGGGAATGGTGACTAAAGATAGTAAATTGATTATTTTAAAGGCGATTGATGAGATTAAACACGCTTTTATTACAATTACTGTAGACTACGCTACTTTGAAAGGTAGAACATCAGCTCTTGAAGACGTAATAAATGCACAATCGGGTTTTTTCAGATAAACTAGACACTCTAATCAAATGCCAAAATATAATGTTTAATCAGAATGAAAAATTAACAACTAAATCTTATGCTAGTGCTGTCGGAACTTCTGGTTCTTCGTGTCCTAGCGCTTCAATTCCTTTTAAGACCACCGTTCCCCCCGAATATGTGCCCACCCTCAAATCATATTCAGCAGCGGCGTCAACCAATGCTACTTTTACATCTACCCAGCCGCGGATCACAACAATATCAACATCGGCTGTACCCTGTACCACTTCAGGATCTGGTACCTCCACTTCAGTTTCGATTCCCCAACGCATCACTCAGTCTTCAAAGCCGGCTCCTACCTTAGAAGCAGCCGCAAATTTGATCACTGGTGGAAGAATAACCCGCTCGCAGGCTGCGAAAGGCTCACAAGGAGGAAAAAAAAAGAGAAAATTTCAAATAAAAGTCCAATCCCTATCGCGTCTACTTCGACAGCGTCTCCCTATGCCTTATTCGTTGGTGAGACAATGCACCCATCCAGCCAAACTGTGTGTGCACCGCCCCCGCCCGATGGAGATAAATCAGATGCACCACAACTAACTCAAACTCCAGCGAGCCAATCCTGGACTTTTGACTTTGGACCAACACTGTACGAGGTAGTCAAGCGATTAAGGATGAATTGAAATACTTCCACCTGTACCCCTTACATCCGGACACTTCATTAGATGACCTGTCATCGCACTTAAAATCAATTATTAAAAATGCTAGTATCTCCTCATTTAAATTACATAAGATTAATACGAAGAGAGAATATGCATCGTTTAAAATCGGTGTTCCCGGGTCAGTAGTGGCAGAATTTCAACAATCTAAGCATTGGCCCAAGCATTCGTTTTTGAAGGAATGGGTTAATAAGATTATAACGCCTCGGCTTCCAACTATCAAACCGAGTTGACATTCCAATAACATTCACTTCTTTTACCAAAACGTTAGAGGACTTAAAACAAAATGTTCTTTATTTTTCTCTAATGTTTTGGTAAACAATTACGATGTCATTGGAATCACTGAGACTTGGCTAAACCTCAGTGTATACAACCAGGAATTATTCGATGCCAGTTTCCATGTATTCAAGGAAGACAGAGATGGTGGTAGTGGTTAAAGGAAAGGTGGCGGCTGTCTTTTAGCTGTTAAAAGTAAACTAAAAGCTGAACACATACCTGCTCTGGAGGCTGGCATTGAAGACCTATGGTTAAAAATTTCAATAGATTTTTTTGTTACATTTACATGTATAATATATTTTCCACCGGCATCAAACCTGGAAACGTTTCAATTGTTCTTTGATAAATTACACGAAAACATGGATCTTATCGGAGAAAGGAATATTATAATTATGGGAGATTTCAACATCTATTCCGCACGAAATAGCAATGATGTTCAAAATGATCTTAACTTCATATGTGAAGTGTTCGGGCTCTCCCAGAATAATGGTATTCTTAATTCGGATTCGAGGACGTTGGATCCTTTTTTATGTAACATTGCGTTAAACGTCATTCACAGCGATTCTCCCCTCGACAAATATCACCCCGCATTAGAATTCCGGTATTCTTGTAAAAGGCCGCCAAAGGCTACCAAAATTCCTAAAATTATAGATGACACTTTGCGCGGATGGATATTTGATAGGGGTGATTTTGATAAACTCTATCAGATGATGAGCCAATTAGATTGGCAAGAACTTTGTAGCTTTAACACTGTTAATGAGGCGCTACACTATTTTTATACATGTATATATAATGTATTTGACGCTTGCTTCCCTAGGAAATCTCCCAACAATGGTCGACGTAGATATTCGAAGTGGTTCTCTAGAGATACTATCGTGAACATTGAGATGAAACATGCTCACCATAAAAAATGGAAAGCTACTGGTAATCAAAGTGAATATGAAAAGTTTAGGAAACTCAGAACAATTGTTAAACGAAATGTTCATATAGCATTCCGTAATTATGTTAAATCTATGGAGAGTAATATCAAACATGATCCCAATACATTTTGGAACTACGTCAAATCACTACGCAAGGATGGTGGTATAACAGACATCATGATGCATGGTGATCGAGAAATTAGAGGAGCGGATATAGCCAATGCATTCGCAAATCATTTCCAATCAGTGTATAGTAATGAACCTCCATTACTAAATTCCACTGCTGCTGCCAAGATGAATGTGAAGGGAGCCCAAAACATTGACATAAGTCATATAGATGAATCAGATGTTAAATCTTTGATAAAAAAAATGAAACATACAAATTCGCTTGGGCCAGATTTTTTACCAGTCTTTTTTTTAAAAGGATGTGTTGAATTTTTAAAACTGCCTTTGAGTTTTATATTCAACCTCTCTTTAGACTGGTGTATTTCCTGATTCCTGGAAAATCTCAAAAATTTGTCCTATTTTCAAAAATGGATCAAGGACATCCGTTGAAAACTACAGACCGGTGGCAATACTTTCTGCCCCAGCTAAGTTATTCGAATCGATACTTCATAAACACTTGCAGTTTCAAGTAGAGCCGTTCTTAATATCGGAACAGCATGGGTTTAGAATAGGCCGATCAACTGACACCAATCTATTGGTATTCACAGATTATGTTTCCAAATCTTTAGATAAAGGCTACCAAGTAGATTGCTCATACAATGATTTCTCAAAGGCATTTGACACCGTAAACCATGATATCTTATTAAATAAATTGTCAACGATAGGTTTTTCTTTCCGGTTTCTTATATTCTTTGCCAGCTATTTTACTGAAAGAAAACAATTTGTATCACATGGAATAAATAAATAAATTAATTAATTCTTGTTTTCTTAGGAGTACCTCAGGGCTCTAATTTAGGACCACTCCTCTTTTTGATTTTTATTAATGATATAACGGAAATTATTCTGCATTCCAGGTCACTTCTTTTCGCAGATGATCTAAAACTTTTCTTGGAAATACAAACTTTAGAAGACTGCATTCGACTCCAATCAGACATTGATAGAATTGTTGACTGGAGTAAACGGAATCAGATTGAATTCAATATCTCTAAATGTTTCATTCTTTCTTTCACTAGAGCGTATCATACCTGGTTTTACCGGTATACTATTAGGGCTCTAAATTTAAAACGTGTCTCCACTATGAAAGATCTTGGTATTTTGTTTGATAGTAGGTTAACTTTTCATACTCATATCATATTGACGTGTAGTACTTCACTGAGAATGTTGGGTTTCGTCCTCCGCACTGCGAGAAACTTCAGAGACACCCGGGTTCTCACAGTACTATACAATGCTTTGGTTAGGAGTAGGCTTGAGAGTGGGTCGGTGATTTGGAGTCCACACCAAGTGAAGTATTCCCTCATGTTGGAGAGAGTTCAGAAGAAATTTCTGAGATTTCTTTACCTGAGGAAATATGGCTACTATCTGTGGCTCTACCCTACCCACTTTCTCTTGGGCATGCTCGGTGTGAACCTTCTACGGGTCAGAAGGGATGTGCTCATTGTAACACATTTCTTTAGACTGATTCGTGGAAGGTTCGAAAACTCGGCTATCATGGAGAGCATTAGTTTCTATGTTCCCGATGGTTATCTCCGTCATCGACAGCATAGACTGTTTTATCTTCCGGCTTGCAGAACTAACTTGCCAATGGTTATGCCAGTCGGGAGAGCAATCTTGCTGTTTGTGCAACAGAATTAATTCGGATATCGACATATTTAGCGTCAGTGAAGCTGCCTTTAAAAGGCAAGCTCAATTAATGCTTATATAGTTTTTTTTCTTTTTTGCCTACCATTTATATATTTAATTTAATGTTTAAGATAATACTGTTACAAATATATATTAAAAACGCATTAAAATTTTAAATTTTGTAATGTTTTTAAATAATAAATAAATTGAATTGAAAAAAAAAACCTGGCCCCATGAACCCGGGCACTCCTGCTAAGTCACCAAACGTAGCGAATCGCTTGGGGTGACCTGTGGCAGAGGAGTTGGTTATCTAATAAATGATTCCCGGGGCGGCGGTACCCATACCCGCCTCCCAAAATCATAGTAGACACATGACATGAGACTTGTTAAAATTTTGTTGCATTTTAGCATCCTGGGTCAGATAAAGTGACAAGAAAAACTAAAGATTATATCTGCTTTAATTGTGCTAATTTAACTCCCTCGACGCGAATGTTTTGTAAATAATCGTCATCCAAAAATAATCTGAGTTTCAAAACTCGGCTGTACATACCTTTACAATTTGGGAGGCGGGAATGGGTACCGCCGCCCCGGGAACCTTTATTGGATAACCAACACCTCTGCCATAGGTCACCCCCACGTGGTTCGCTACGTTTGGTGATTTAACAGGGGTGCCCGGGTTCATGGGATGAGGTTTGTCTTGGTCTTGGAGGTGGATGACCAGGACACACTGAACCCCAGATTCCTACCCACCCTTAAACCCTTTTCCTTCCCAGAACTCTCCTCTCCTTCCTTTCCCTAAAAAACCTTCCACACAGCATCCCCAAAGATGACATAGGCCCTCAGGGAAATTATTTCCCGCAGGCCTATATCTTATTCGTTTGCTACGTGGAGCTCATATAAAAAAAAAATCCATTAATTTTACAACGGTTCTTAGTGATAATAATAATGTAGAGTAGTCAATTCGCAGGTGGATTAATCTCACGGTTTATTTATTAGCAGAGGAGAGCTTTGACTCAAATCAGTTTAATGGGAATCTGGGTTCTCTTTAGGGCTCTTTCAATTTAGACGTTTCGTGTCGGACTTGGTCGGACTGCTGCCGTACGTTTACTGTGCCGCTGGTTATAACCCGCTGCCGTGCTGCTGCCGTGCCGCTGCGGTAGCAGTCCGATACCAAACGCCTAAATTGAAAGCGTTTCTGACTGCTGTGCTTTTGTATGCTAGTGATGTTTAGACGTGGGTCGTTTGATGTTTTAAATTCATTTTGAACATATAAGATGTTTAAATAATTATTATTATTCTGAATTTGCCAACCATATTTTGGAAACAAGTCATTCTTTTGATATTAATAAAGGTCTTAAAATTTTACATACTTACACTACGGGCATACAATTAGATAATTTAGAAATTTTAGAAATTAGAAAAAGCGTTAATAGTAAATTAAATATTATAAATAACCAAACATTTTTTAAAAATAGCCATCTCTTAAATTTATTTTCTTATTAATAATTATTGTAAGTGCGCAAATAAATACACAAACGGACCAATTTTCCTAAGAAACCCGTGTACGTATATTTTTTTAATGATTTCATTTTAACTAAAATTGAAATTCTAAAACATGCGATACCCAGAAAATGTATTGATTTATTTTACGGCTTAATTATATGATTTGAAATGGGTGTGGTATAATACAAAATCTTTTTTGAAAATTTAACAATCTGCCGACGACCTAACCTTATTATACTAAAAATAACATTTTTTCTAAAAATTTAAAACGTGCGAATGCCAGATAAAAGAACAATCTTTCGAAATCCATTTATATTTTTTTTTGTGGAAAAGAGTCAATACGTCTAAAATCAGATTTAAAAACGACATTTTTCTGGTTTTCTCTGGTAATACCCTCTTAACATAGAACAAAAACATACCTGTCGGACAATGCGATATTCTAAATAATATCTAACAACCCGCAGACACTTTGTTGGAGGCCACATCACGCGCCGAAATGCAGCAAGATGCAAACGCGAACGAACACCAGTTCGGGAACTGGGAATACTCCAGGGAATATTCCATTATTTACATATCTTTCATATGTAAGCGGTGGGTTTTAGTGATCTGCTTGGTTGAATTGTTTAAGTCTGCCAGAATATTGTGTTTAATTTTATAATTTAAAATATTTAGGCTAAGGCTATTACGGCACGATTTATTTTATAATTTAAAATAAATCTTTTCGTCTAGTTCAAGGTTTCTTGGTAGACCTTGATTATCACACCGAAAATACAATAATTTACATAAAACACTTTTGCCACCTTTTTTACAAAATTATAAAAATATGTTTACTATCGTAAAAACGGAATCATGTTTAAATTCGCCGTGGAGACTACAAATCAATTTTATTTATACAATTTCCTTGAGCTATGAGTTAACCATTGTAGAACAAATCTTTTACGCTCGTTTCTACTTAAATATTTTTCAGTGTTAATTTTATTATTACTATTGAAATCTCATTCTAAACACTATAAGTAACACATCCATACACCGACCTTTAACTATTTTAAGTTACATTTGAATGTCTTATTGGTAAAACAATAAAATGCTTCGAACTATACAGGGTGTTCGGGGGTAAATTGCATTAACTTCGGGAGGTGATTCTACATGATGGTAGGAGTAAAAAAGATTAACAACTTTTTCCGAAATTCCAACATTTTTTTTCCCATACAAAAAGACGTACCTACTAAAAATCCTTAGTGTGAGGTACGATCTTACTCACTGAGCGCCTGCCGGGCGACCGACTTGACTGTGATTGGCCCGTATCGTAACAGCGGAAAATAATAAATCTGGCCGCACACGCCGGACTAATTTTATCTTTTTACCTCAAAACTACCCTTAAAAGTTGGAATTTCGAAAAAACTTATATATCTTTTTTACTTGTACTATCATGTAGAATCACCTCCCGAAGTTAATGTTCTTTACCCCCGGACACCCTATATAATAAGGTAAATACCTTCAAAATAGATACGTTTTAAGATTTTCACGGCCAAAAGCATTTTCGTTATTTGTTTTTGGGGTGTTATGCCGTGTTCACATCTACCGAATCTGCCCTGATGATGGATACTGCAACGATGTCCGAAACGTTGGGCAACGACGAAGCTAGCGCAACACGGCATAACACCCCAAAAACAATTAACGAAAACCTTCAAAATACTTTATTTATTTACGAGTACATTAATGACTAGGTGGTATGCCATGTTTCATTTGGTCAGATGATGTCCGAAATTTACTGATAAATATTAATGTAGTTTTAAATTCTCATCGTCTTTCGGTTTGATTCTTGTTGCCAGGTCGAGTTCTTCTTGTGGTTGGTTGTCTCCCCATCTCCAAAGGTTGTGTGTTCCATCTCCAGTCCTCTTCATGCGCTTTTCAATGATGTCTACAGAGGCGGTATTTAGGTCATAAGCCCAGCCAATTATGGACATGAGGTCTATGAAGCCTTTGGTGATGTTGGTGGAATAGCCTTTCAACTCAGCAGTCTTGTAGTCCCAGGGGAAGGTGTGATGGTAGTTTTGGAAACCTTCTCAGAGGACGACGGCCGCCACGGAGAGGTTCTCGACGGGGCTGATGTGGTGATCATAGGGCTTGGTGCCGAATTTGTGAGCGGCGCTGTTGACGAGCCAAGTCACATTGAGGACGTAAAGCGGAACAAGGTGTGGTCTAGCGGTAAGGCTCTTGACTCTCAACCCGAAGGATGCAGGATCTAATCCCGGCGTGGGCAAATAAATTTTATTTGAATAATTTGTATTTTTTCACAATTTATTCATTTAAAATAATGTGTAGTGTATTTGCGGCACACTCCAGGGTGGAAGATACCCTTAGTGTCTTAGACCACCATTCAGAATTGAACCGTTGCTTGAAATAGCGTTAGTCATATTTGCTGACCAGATCTGAATAGCCAAGTACTTCCCCACCTTCCTCTATCTCATCTCCTTCCCCTCCGCACTACCTTCAGCCTCACAACATACCCCAATTAGGGATGCCATAATCTCACTGGATTTAGACGGGAGTAGCTGAGACTCTTGTGAGGTATTACTATGAAAAAGGTGGCCACAAACCAGGCGTTGGAGAAGTTTTCACTCCAGAAGAAAATAGAGATGACGGTGGAAACCAAAAAGCAGCAGATTGGCATGAGGATCAAGTATCACGAAACTCACTTCAAAAAGCGCCCTTGAGGTGATTTTTCATGAAAATGGCGCTATAAAAATCATCCAATAATCATTATTATTTTTAAAAACGAACATCAATTACGTGGTAACGATAAAAATCTGAAAATTTTCGTATCTTTTCGTTGCCTTTATCTTTTCATTTTGTTTTCAGACGATTCGAACATATCGACGCGCAAGCATGTTATATATAGGACTAAGTAATTGCAAACATGTTAAATTACTTAGTCCTATAATCGCCCACTTAATTAACAGAATAATTGATACGGGCCATATTCCCGATGAACTAAAATATAGCATTGTAAGGCCTATCTTTAAAAATGGAAATCACTCTTTAATAAACAATTACAGGCCGATTTCCTTACTTCCTGCATTAGAAAAAATCTTAGAAAAATATATATCAATAAATTTAGATAAATACTTAAATAATCTGAGTATTATTGATGAATGCCAGTATGGCTTTCAAAAAAATAAAATTTGCCATAAATTGCTCGAAAAATTTTCTAATCATATAAATTCACAACTAAACTGTAAACAACATGTATTGGTTCTATTTATTGATTTCTCAAAAGCTTTCGATACACTTAGCCATTTACAAATAATTAAAGAACTTGAATTTATAGGTATACGGGGTAAACTCCTCTTATTCTTCAAAAACTATTTGACAAATAGAAAAATGAGTGTTAAGATTTTAAATATAATAAGTAAATCAAGATACATCAAATCGGAAGTACCGCAAGGGTCAATTCTAGGTCCAAAATTATATATTTTATATGTAATTGCTATGTGTAAGATTTTCAAAAAGCTTGTCGATTCATTTTTGCTGATGATACTGCTCTTGTTGTATCAAATGAAAATCCTGAAATAGCTATACAAGAATTACAAAGAGATTTTAACGAGCTTCTCAAATGGGCTCATGATGTAGGATTAATTATTAATGTGAAAAAAACCAAATGCATGTACATAAAATCACCAAGTTTGAAAATGTGAAATGTTCCCAAAATAACCGCTCATAGCTTTGACTGTATACATAGAGGAATTGTTAATGTTTGTGACTGTGAAAAAATAGATTTCACAAATGAATATACTTATCTGGGAATAATTGTTGATAACAATTTTAAGTGGGATAAACAAGTGGCTAAAATTTGTAACCAGCTCAGATCCTTAGCTAGTAACTTTTACAAATTAAAATTTATTTTGCCTCATTGTACTCTTACGCTCATATATTTTTCTATGGTCGAATCCATCCTTAGATATGGTATTGGAACTTGGGGACATGCAAGCACTACTTACATTAAATACATTGAAAATTTACAAACTGCCATAATAAAAAAAATTGTCACAACAAATATTTACAAACAGAGACATAACTTAAAACTACTGTATGGCTCAGAGAGCCTACTTACAATAAAAGGTCTCCACTGGTTCACTACTATTATGGATAATATGGGGGAAGCCCTTACAAACACCTACTTGTACACAAACATACCACAAGATTTAGAGAAGGAAAGGGCCCAAAAACTCCTCGAATATTAAATAAATATGGAAGCCGTACTCTTGAATATCTAATACCAGTGATTTTCAATAAAAACATAAAATTTGAAAAAAATGAGAGACTAAGTCCTAAAATGATAAAACTATGGTTAATGAACGAAAACTCCATGTATCTTTGAATATCTTAATATAGCTGCCTACATATCTTGTTATTAGGCAGATATGTTGAAATATCTTATATATTTATGATTGTAAGTTAAAATATCTAATATTACTATGTGATCTATTCTAATGTTTCCTTAAAACTATAAATGTATTTACAAATATTTTCTTAGATATTATATTAAGAATGTTCAAATTGTTAGAACCTGCAGACAAGCTGTCATATGACAGCTTTGTGGGTCTACTCAAATTTTTGTACAAAATGTATATGTAATCTAATAAATAAATAAAAAAAATAAAAAAAGCGTTCAGATTCTTTGGCGATAGAATTTTTTCAACCACAGTTGCAGTAGTTCATGTTTACAACATTACAATAGGACTTCGATGCAGCAAGATGGAGCAACCTGCCACACTTCCAAAGAGAGTACAACCATGATTAAATAAATTTTGCCTAACTAGCTGATCTCGCGCAGAGGAGACATTCCATAGCCTCCCCGCAGCCCGGATCTAACTCCAGCTGATTTATTTTTTTATGGGTTTATCTTACTTTATCTTCAGTCTACATAAATAAACCTGCGACGATATTCCAATTAGAGCCAGAACATTCGTCAATAAATTGTAAACAACTCCGAAAAAGTTTTCGAAAATCTAACGGCCAGGTTTGGAAGTGTGCCAACGGCGAGATGGCGGCCATTTTGAAGAAGATATTTTCATGAAATAATTTTCCATCGTATTGTTGTTCTTGTCAATAATCATTCATATAAATAATTTTTTTTATAGTTTTTCAAAAGCGCAAATATTTATGATTCACTCCATATTATATTAAAAAGCGTATCAAATTGAACCGCTGATATCAAGAAAAAGCTGAAAGAATGGTTAATAGATCAAGATTTTTTTATATTGGTTTTGTTTCTAAGCGTATGGTATTATTTAAAGCATTAGTATCATTCATTGGTCGTGTTTAAGCAATCTTATACATTTGCCTTTGTGTTTTGTTGTGCGTCTTTGAGTGTGTGCACGCGTATGAGTTTGTTATATCTATCTGTCTATGTATTTTATGCCTTTTTATTGTAGACACTTGAAATGTTAATCTTCTGTAGTGACCACTTTTGCGTTCACTATATCTCGAGCCCGTTCCTAAAAATTTAACGGCCTCGCCACCGGTACCGCGCGGAATTCACGAAAAATGTTGAATACGTACCATCGAATTGGCGTATACACCGCCCGGCGTTGAGTTATTGTTGGGCGTAATTTGGAAAGGTCTAGAATCATTAAAAACGCCTTGCAACACAGCGGCGAGAAAGTTCGGGAACCTTGTGATGTGATAAACAAAAACGAGGGAAAGTGGTAGACGCATCACGGATCAGGATGGAACGTACCGACCAGCATCTACCCGACTTTCCTTTCCCTAGCATCACCTTTCTTCGCGGTACTTCGCCCTGTTGGAGGAGGAGTGTGTAGCGACTACTTTCGCGTTCACTATACCTCGAGCCCGTTCCTGAAAATGTTATGGCGCTACCACATGTGAAATACACGTAAATACGTACCATATTTCATTAATGAAAAAAATAACAGTATGAAGCTTTGTTTTTCTTTTAAACATTAAGAATATCCCCAAAAACGCAAAATAAATTGGGTAAAAAAATGTTATTCAAATATCTATCAGACAAAAAAGATATTTGTACATGAAACAAAAAAACACAAATGACCTTACAATTACAAATAAACAATAACAAACAACACAAAAAAATCTCAGTACAGTGAAACAGGTAGCTAAACGGAATTACAATAGTAAACGTATCCAAAACGCGCAGAATAAAACCAAAACATCACGGAACATAATAAAAGAGAACTCAAATAATTCAAATTCTAAAATAGATTTTCTATTTTCAGAATCAGAAAACATTGCAAATGAATTTAACATTTTCTTTGCACCACCGCTACCACCACGAAATTCATCTCAACGTCCACAATCTGCTGAAACAGTCTCGATCATTATTTATAACGCTTGTAAACAAGGAGGAAATTATCAAAATCATCGTAAAATTGAAAAATAAAAGCAGTGTTGGTACCGACAAAGTCCCTATAAAAACTATAAAAGCATGTTCAGAAGCGTTAAGTTACCCGTTGGAAATATTAATTAACAAATCTTTTGAATCAGGAACCTTCCTAGAACAATTAAAACAATCTGTTATTGTACCTTTGTATAAAAAGGATCCTAAACAGGAAATCTCAAACTGTCGACCAATATCCTAATTACCAAATTTTTCAAAAATATTTGAAAGAGCCATGTACAATCGCATTTATAACTTTCTCGAAAACTTTGAAATAATATATCCACAACAATTTGGATTCGGTAAAAGCCGTTCAACAACACAGACAGTCTCTAATTTTTTGAAAAAAAAAAATTGGAAATTATTAATGTTAGCAAACAAAACTTTAGGTATTTTTCTCGACCTCTCAAAAGCATTCGACATAGTTGATCATATAAGCTTCTTCTGATTAAAATTGAACATATGGGTATAAGAGGTTTAGCAATAAAATAGTTTGAATCATATCTAAAAAATCGTAAGCAGAAATTCAAATTCCAAACATCGATGAAAAAATGAATCAGTACAAGGTGGAATCTAAATGGAGAACAATTAACAAGGGTGTGCCGCAAGGAAACATTTTTGGAGCCCTCCTCTTCCTTATCTACACTAATTAACTTCCAATTTTTTCAAAATCTGGCAAAGAATGTTAAATTTTTGCTGAATTCACCGCTTTGTTGTTTGAATCTAATGGAGACGTTGACGAATTTAAAAAAACATGTTAACGAGACTTGCCAATTAATAGCAAACTGGCTATTATCACAACATCTGTCACACAAAATTTCAACTTGATATTGATTCATTTAACGATTGGTGCAAAATTAACTGCATGGACTTAATGTTGATAAATGCAAAATTTTGTCCTTTTATAGAATCAAAAAACCTATTCATTTTTATTATAAACTAAATAGTGTTTGTCTATCGTGGTTATCCCCAAGTGGTTCGCTACTTTTGGTGATTTAGCAGAGGTGCCCGGCTTCATGGGGTGAGGTTTGTCTAGGTCTTGGAGGCGGATGACCCGGACACACTGAACCCCAGATTCCTGCCCACCCCTCAAACCCTTTCCTTCTCAGAACTCTCCTCTCCTTCCTTTCCTTAAAAAAATCCTCCACACAGCATCCCCAAAGATAACATAAGCCCTGAGGGAAATTATTTTCCTCAGGGCCTCCTGTGTGGAGCTCATGTAAAAAAAAAATCTTCTGTCACATCTATCAAGGACCTTGGGGTCACTCTAGACTGCAAACTTTCTTTCCGTGGTCACATTAATAATATCGTAAATAAATCACTTAAACTACTGGGCTTCATTCATAGAATTACCTCTGACTTCAAACATATAAGTACACTTAAAACTCTTTACTGTTCGCTGGTTCGCCCTCACCTTGAATATGCTGGTGTCATTTGGTCTCCTTTCTATGCTGTCCACATTTATCACATCGAATCCGTACAACATCGTTTCCTAAGAGGAATTGCTTGGAGGATGGGTCTTGAAAGAGGCAAGTACTCATATGATGAAATTGAACACATTTTAAACATTTCTTCTTTAGAAAAACGTAGAAAGGACTCTGGTCTAATTTGCATATTTAAAATTATCAACAGTATTACTGATACACCTGCATTGTTACAACTCATCCAGTTTAACATCCCTTCCCGTAGATTTCGAAATAATGAATTGCTGTTCCTCAATCAACATTCTACTAATTATGGCTACCATTCTCCCTTATCCAGATTGTCGAGACTTCTCAACGCAAGTCAAAGCATTGATTTTTTTGGTGTAAAACTAAGTGACTTTTTGGCAGTCGATACGCAATATTTAAATGCTTCTTCATGCTTTGACTTGTACTGTCTTCTATATGTACTTTTTACATTTTATATTGTCATTGCTATTAATTTATATGTGTTCTCCCTTCACTGTCATCTCTGTTTTTTTTATTCGTGTTATTATTATGTTTTTAATGGATTATTGTCCGTAAATTAATAAATACATAAATAAATGAACAACTCAAACAAAACTCAAATTTCAAAATTTTGTCCAGTGCAAGCTACACCTATTTAACTATAAATGTAATATTATCGAACCTTCCCAAACTTGTTCACTGCTGGGAATACAACTAGATACAAATATAAACTGGAAAGAACATGTATCAAAAACAGTAGAAAAAATCAGTAGCTTCTCTCTTATTCTAATTCTACTGAGAAAAATATTAAACATCGAATCAGTAGTAGCCGCATACTATGGTTATGTATATTCTATAATAAAATACGGTTTTATTTTTTGGGGAACTCAGTAAACGCCAATGATGTTTTTATCATCCAAAAAGGATGCATAAGCTGGATTCATGTAGACGTTTATTTAAAAATCCTTAAATTCTGACAATCACAGACATATATATAATGGAGTAATGCGTGTTAGTGCGATCATCTACAGTCAAGTTCCCACAGAAAAACTCAACACATTAATACCAAAAGCAAACAAAATTTCAATAATGTCAATACTGTAAAAACATTATATATGTCACTCGTAAGGAGTCATTTAGAATACAATTCCACAGGTTTGATCCCCAAATTATGAGGTTCATTCACATGCGATTGAAAGAATCCAAAATATTTTTTTATGATATATAAATTTTAAAATGGGCAGTGAATGCCTAAATTACGATAACGTACTTTGTTCATCAAATTTAATTAAATTATCTGATCGTAGAATCATTTTCGATTTAACTTGTTTGTATAAAATCATTAATTCGATGTTTGATACCCCTGATTTATGTAATCTTTTCATATTTATAATCCAGGCAGGTCAGTCACAAGACTACCATATTATTGTAGCAATTCTAAGTCAACATCCCAATATTACACTCCTATGCGATGGATTCAACAACTTGGAAACAAATACTCCGATGTTGTTGATATATTTAGTACATCAATTTTAATATATAAGCATACCTCATTGAAGTTTTTTTATCAAATAGGGGAATATTTTGATAAAGCTATTAAAATTGACTAACACATTAACAGTATTTTATCGGATAAGTTTTAAGATTTTCACGGCCAAAAGCATTTTCGTTATTTGTTTTTGGGGTGTTATGCCGTGTTGCGCTACCTCCTTATTTAGCCAAAGAAGGAGGTAGCGCAACACGGCATAACACCCCAAAAACAAATAACGAAAAACAAAGTATTTTATCGGATGAAAGAAAAAAAAACTATTTTGGATTTTTTTGTATTTTGTACCTACATACTGCGTGGTTCAACAATAATATTTTAATTTTACTATTACATAAAATACTGCATTACAAAATTGAAAGAATTACTTCAATTTATCAATATCCATGTTCCCAAAAAATTATGCCGACATTTATTACCCTTTTACTTCAATAACACCAAGACACTACTAGCTTATCAAAATTCTCCTATTCCGAGACTTCACAGTCTCGGAAATAAATATTCTAATTTGGGCGACATATATTATATTAAAACTAATCGGTATAAATGTTGTATATTCTATCACTATCATTATTTAAGACACAAATAGACCTATGTACCTACCAAATAACTTCTATGCTACTACTATATTGTTTGGGAGGATCTCTTAAATTCAATTATATGCGTGAGGATTCTTAGTTTCTGTTTATATATTTATCTATGTATTTTGTCTTGTGTTTTTTTTGTGCTTTGTTGCAAAGTTTTTCGTCATTATCTTTATATTTTCTTTGTTTAAATTTTTAAGTATTTACTTTAATACAAATAGTTTGTAAAAAAAATTATGAGAAAAGCCTACTATGGCGTGTAATAAATAAATAAATAAATATTGTATTTTAAGTGTTTTAAACAGTAGTTTCCTGCACTATTTAGTAGTATAATTTCGTTAATATTGTTACATATATGTATGTAAAAGCCTAAATAGGCGTAAATAAATAAATAAAAACAATATTCCAAAGGGGACCATATTACTTGGCCGTTAAAGTATACAACAACCTTCCACAAATTCAAATCGTCACTAAACACTTTCCTTAACAAATGTCATTACACCTTAAGTGAATACCTCACATAAATGAAACACCTATTTTTGTATTTTTGTTTATATATTTGTTTTTCTTATTTCTATAAACATTAATATATTCTTCTTTGTATAAACATTATAATATAACATGTATGTGGCTAGCTGGAAGAAATGGGTGTACTTATAAGATACACCTTTTGTATTTTCTTCTTTGTATAAACATTATAATATAACATGTATGTGGCTAGCTGGAAGAAATGGGTGTACTTATAAGATACACCTTTTGTATTTTCTTCTTTGTATAAACATTATAATATAACATGTATGTGGCTAGCTGGAAGAAATGGGTGTACTTATAAGATACACCTTTTGTATTTTCTTCTTTGTATAAACATTATAATATAACATGTATGTGGCTAGCTGGAAGAAATGGGTGTACTTATAAGATACACCTTTTGTATTTTCTATTTGTGCAATAAATATTTTTTAATTTGATTCGATCATATTGACGTATACACCGCCCGGCGTCGAGTAATTGTAGGGCGTATTCTGGAATGATCTAGAATCTAGACTCATTAAAAACGCCTTGCAGTACGGCGGCAGGAACTTTCGGGAACCTTCTCACTTATTCACGAAGTGGACAAGACTATAAAAATACCAGTGAGCCGCACCGAACTCAAGTCAAGTCAAGTCTCTCTCGAGTCAAGTCAAGACATTAATTAAGTCAGCAATTCACAAGTCGTTCAAGTCAAATAATCCAATCAGTTCTCAAGATGGCCCATTTCCAGAATCCTGACGAGCAGATCATAGCCACCAACCATGGTGTAGAAGTGTAGCGCAACACACCGGCGAATTAAAGACCCGTGGTCTTCACCGGTACAGCAGCACGACCTTCACCACTAATCACGACTACGCATTGTCATTGTCTGGCTGCTCTGACCTTCGCTATGTAGCCACAAATTAAGACCATTACTCGCCAATACCTACTCTCAATACCTCTCAATAATCCGTCTCTACCGCTACTGTATCTATTTTCGCTCACTTCTACATCTATTTTCTACATTGCATATTCTCGTTATGTGCGTGTTATAATACTAAAATGCTCAGGATTCCATGGACAGCCAGACGCTCAAATGTGTCCATTCTGGTAGCCATTCTCCCTTTCATTCTCACGATGTGAGTTTCTTTTTCAAATCGAGGAGTTTTTGACATGTTATGCTTCAGTTACTCAAGAGTTATTTAGGTATCACCATCAACTTATCAATCTAAGCAAGCCCTTCATGATAGACAGTATTATCTGTCTTCTTGTTTACATACTTTTGTATTTCGAATACCTTATTTTCATTTTAAAATAACACCTAATCCTTGCAGATCCGTTTGCCGTGTTGAGTTCATAATAATCAGCATTTCAATAATGTACATTGTTGCCACTAATCCCACGGTAACAATCATTTTATGAGATATAATTATTTACTAGTAGTTCTGTGAACAGTAGACATCGGAACCAAAAATATATGTTGTAATTTTCTCGTATTTATTAAATTAAAACGTAAATTTACTCTGAAACCATTAGATTTGTAAGCAGGTACTTAAATACCTACCTACTACTAGGAGTCAGGATTTATTTCAGTGCAGTAATTCTGGAACTAACTACCATATGTATTCCTCTTTGCCCAGAATACTAATGGAGGGAAACAATTATACCAAGTCAGTGGACATCTTCAATTTATCTTTAAACAAATATAAAATATTGTTACGAAGGCAGTTCAGTTATGTACAATAAATTCTGTGTATTTCTTACTATTTCATATGTAAAAGCCCCGAAAAAGGGCGTTAATAAATAAATAAATAAATACTTATTTATAAACCAAAAATAATTGTCGTGCATTTTTTTTAGTTTCAAAAAAGAAGTTACACAATTTGTTCAAAGACATGTAGCCATCTCAATGACAATTCTTTTTTCAAACTTTCTTCAGGCCGTTAGGTTTATATTATTGATTATTCCGATTTCTAGATAAAAAGCTAGTATTCTACTATCCACACCACCTTAAACCAGACCCGGTATAAAGAACAAATTTGCAGAGAGATGAAATGAAAAATTAAAACAGGACTTCAATTAAAGAGTCATATCATTATTTTCTCTAATTGACCGGAAGTCAATTAGAGAAAATAACAAAATGACGCTGACATTCAAAATGATTTGTTTATATGAGATGCCCTCCTAAGGAAGATATTCACAGGTTTATAAGTTTACCACAATTAGACGATGAATACGAATAAACTTAGACGATGGCGAAAAATATTTTTATTGGAAATGAAAACACCATACTCATTCTTATAAACATGGTTGGTATAACATATTATTTGCCTTCACCCTTGGAAAAGCATCTTCAATTATTTTTTTTTGTTTGGTGGTTCTTGATAGTAAAAGAAATATAAGATTTACATCAATCGGGTAGGAGGTACGTTTGGGCTGCACGGCTATAGACTATCAAATTGAATTATTTCATCAATTTAAAATATTAATTTTTACTCCTGAATATTATTATTTAGTAAACAAATGATAAGAACATTCTAGTCATCTTTTGTTAGCTCTTCATTCTCTGCCTTCGGTTCGCCTTTATCTCCTTGTCCCTTGAGACTGTGACTTCCATCTCCTGTTCTCAGCACTCGCTTTTGAATGACATCAACAGGCGCAGTTTTCAGGTCATAAGCCCATCCAATTCTGGCAAATATGTCGATAATCACTTTTGTCGCGTTCCAAAATCCTCCTTGTTCCCCAGTCTTGTAATCCCATGGGAAGGTGTGATGAAAGTTGTGAGATCCCTCCCCAAGGACGAAAAAACATATAAACTGGTTGTTCGCCGGATTGATGCGCTGATCATAGGACTTGGTACCATACGTGTGGGCAGCACTGTTGACCAGCCAGGTAAGGTGGAGAAATAGGGCATAACGAAACATGGCGCATACAAAGTAGGCATTAATCAAGGACTCGCCCCACAAGATCATGGGCAGCACAGTTGGCAGCACGAAGCAGAATATCGGCATCAAGATTAGGTAATATCTGGAAAGTTAATTATGAATTAGAAAACAAGGAAATCTCTCAATGTGATGTAGACTTGAAAAAGGTTGAATGCAGGAAATTCAATCAATTCATTCCTCAAATGATTCGGTAATGATGGCAAAAGGTCATATTTTCAGTGATCCAACATTACAGCCAGCAAAATTTTGACAATATATTACATAATATAATTTATGATATTTTGTTCATGCTTGAGAAAGGCCACATTTGCTCTTGAATTATTTTTCTACATGTCACGGATCTATTTTTTTTTCATATGACATGCAGGTACCGATATCTTTTCATGATATGGTAAATGCAACAGTTCCAATTTGCGAGACGGGTACGGGTGCCGCCGCGCCAGAAACCATTTGCTCGATTTCAAACACCTCTGCCATAGGTCACCCAAAATGGTTCTCTGCTTTTGGTGACTTAGCAAGGATGCCTGGATTCGTCGGGTGAGGTGTGTTCATGTCTTTGCGACGGGTGCGTCTGCCCATCAGCTGCGTGACGGACCGGGTCAGGGGAAAACATTTTGAGGGAACCCTTTGACCTCTCCAACTGGTCTCTCTCCACCCATCGCCTTGCACCGCAGTGGGAGGGATAGATTCTTCCGTCCGTCACTCCTGGACACACTGACCCCTAGATTCCTGCCCACCCCTTATACCTTTTTCCTTCTCAGAACTTCCTCTCCTTCTTTTCCGCATCTCAAAACATGACATGGGCCCTAAGGGAAATTATTGTACATCGTAGTGAGGCTGAAATATAAAGAAAAACACTTTAAGCACTGTTCTATTGCCACATCAAATGATATGTTTGCTGGGGGCGCGCTGCTGTGGCCTACCCCAAGCCCTATTCCTGTAAAACACACACAATAACAGCCGTCGGTTAGCTCAAACCGGCTCGAACATGATTCCTCCTAAAAAACAGGGCGAGTGCCAGTGGTTCGCTTGGTCAATTCTTCCTTCCCCTCCTCTCCTCAAAATCCCCGGGACTCCCTCTTCAATCAGTACACAGTATTTGCATTTAAAGGGTTTATTCAATAAACAGAACAGGGTGATACACATACGGCCAGTGTCGGCACAAAACACAAGTTAAACTACCCTACTGACCTAACGAGGATTTCTCCCTCTCTCTATGCGTTTAAATGAAGTTACAAACGGTTCAAAGCACACGGTGGGGGGGAGGAAGCGAGTGGGTACTCACATAGCTAGATGCGTGGTCTGCCATCTTTTCTGGATTCCGTTCACAACACAATTGCAAACAATACATCGCGGAGTTAATATCGTGGAGCGCAAACAGCGCAAATCGCGCGTAGCCAGTTGCTTGGCCGAGAGCTAGCGAAGGAATGGCGGCCGGCGGGCCGCCCGGCGCTTCGCGCCTGACGCGGGGTGGTCGCGCGGTGCGGGGAGAGGAAACGGTAGGCACGTGTAGTGGGGACGATTCACTTAACCTTCCGCTCGGGAGCCGATTCTGTTACGTAACACTTCCCCCCTCGCCGCAAAAAAAGCGACGTGGTAATGGAGCAGTAGGGCTAAGAAATCCTCTTACCCTTCTAGCACTTGTGCCAAAAAAAAAAAATTTTAAGAGAAAAAAGGAGAGAGAGAGAAAAAAAGGTTGCTAGCTACAAAATAGTAGAAACAAAAACAAAAGAGAAAAAGCATGGTGAACAAGGAATTATACATGAATGAACAAGAAAGAGCAGTGACATACATAAATATAAACAAGGACCTGTTGGAGAAAGGTACAAGGGTTATGCAGTGATAGAAAAAAAATGACTCTAATTGTATCATTGGTCTGTGAGCTATGTTTGCGTAGCGTGGTTTGCGTAGGATGTTTGGGGTGTTGGGACGTTGCACTGAAGTTACACGGTTACTTTGTCACAGTAACCTGGCCCGTTTGAGATTACACTCAAAGAACACTAGGGCCTTAAAGAAAACACGAAGAAGAGAACGCAGGATGAGGCTTCTTGGTGGTGGAGAGGGTTCTACCTGTCACAGAGGTCAAAAAGGTAGCTGCTTCCGGATCCTGTGGGTGGGCCAGTATGACGTCATTGAGGTACTGGAGAGTGGAATTGTAATTGGTGGTTGGTCCTTTATAGAGGAGGTGGTTTGTGTGCATGACAGCCGTTGTTGTGATGGTGGTTGGTACACTGGTTTGTATACAGTGGGATTGTTGGATGAACAATTGTTGGTATTGTTGTTTGCGCAAGGGCACAGGAGCATTGGCATGATGGCAACAGAGCAATTTGCAAGGTGCAGCTGGAACATTTGCAAGATGCAGCAGGAACATTTGTACAATGGCAACAGGAACATTTGCGAGATGCCGCAGGAACATTTGTACAATGGCAACAGGAACATTTGCGAGATGCCGCAGGAACATTTGTACAATGGCAACAGGAACATTTGCAAGGTGCCGCAGGAACATTTGTACAATGGCAACAGGAACATTTGCAAGGTGCCGCAGGAACATTTGTACAATGGCAACAGGAACATTTGCAAGGTGCCGCAGGAACATTTGTACAATGGCAACAGGAACATGAACCAACTTAGAGCTGACGTGCTCGGGTTTGTTTGAGTGATGGTTTTGTGATGATACAATTCGCAACTACACGCACGACTCACACTAGGTTATGTTAGGTGTGGTCGGGTGCTTTTGGTACGTAGGGTTTGAAGGCATGGGACCTCCGTGACGGTAGTGAAGGCAGCATGAAGAGAGGCGCAGGTGTAGATAGGGTGAAGAGCTGCTGGTCTTCTTATTAATCCGGGAAAAAATTATTATTAGAGCAAAATTCTTGAAGTTTACCTGCCTGGTAGACCAATGATGAAAAGGTTTGGAGAGAAACAAGGTGTGCATATTGAGAAAGATTGGATTTGTTTGACGCGTAGAGAGAGAGAGAGAGACGGAGAGAGAGTTAACTAAATGCAACTACAGACTTATACATATTACAAAGGTACGTATTCAAGGAAAGGTTCTGTTTAACCCATTTAGCTTTTTTGAAACTAAATACATTTCCAAGAACACGTAGGTAAGGGTTTGTACGTATGACAAAATGCCCCTTTTCGAAAGAAGTTGGTCTTCCATGACCTATGCTCACGTCTATACGGTAGCATTTTTTCTACTTTCGAAGAACAAAACATTGAGTACAAATAAGTTATGAAAAGTGGGAAAGGAGTAGGAAGTTGAAAAGATCCGTGAATGAAGGTTGTCCCATTTGACAAACGAAACGCCAAGTGCGTAACGCATATATCCCCATTCACGGATAATTTCGAGGAAAGGAAAGAGTGACAATTGGGAACATTTGAACGAAGAAAACTGCTGAGGACTCGGCTATTTCCGAAATTCGACCTCTGAGTGAAAGGTGGAACAAGGTCTACAGCAACTTTCCTGGCACATTACAATACAATTTGGTAGAGTGGGACAAAAGGGATATACTGACAAAAAGAGTCTAATCCACTACGTGTATTGGGCAGAAGATTAGAAGGTCGTTTTATTCTCCTACTTGTTTGCGAGAAATGACAGACCCTTGCTCAAATCTCACAAACCTGGGGGTTTTCTTGTTCGTCCCCCAGACAACGAGTTAGGTGTTTTTGTGTCCATCAACTTAACTCCTACGACACGATGCCCCATAATCATGAGTGAAGCGTATGATTAGTCCTTTTGAGATAGTGGATAGTTCCTGGGTTCTTGTGACAGGAAGTCCACGGGCATGTTAATGAGTACTCTGCTGCAAAAGCAATAATTTTCTGATAACAGAAAATAAAAGGCGTGTGATCTACGCTTGGTAGGTCACACAAACATGGGGTAGATATTATTTCGTTCGCACGATTCATGGTGAGTATTGTAACGTCTTCACGTCTCATGTACAGGAATGAACGATTTACAACAAATTTTTGCCCAGTATTGAAAGACAGTAGCCCAATTACGTTCGAAAATGTGGGTCCCCATTCAATACAGACGGCGGGTGGAATGAACGATTTACAACAAATTTGCCCAGTATTGAAAGACAGTAGCCCAATTACGTTCGAAAAAGTGGGTCCCCATTCAATACAGACGGCGGATTAAGCGGTTCTCATGCCAAAGGACACACGACCAACTTAGTAACATTTAGTTATGAGTATAAAGTAATTATAACGAGCTTCTCGTATCATGGCGGATGTTTTGAGGATCTCTCCTATGATGGTAGATATTGTCACGTTTTCACGTCTCACGTGACAGGAATGAACGATTTACAACAAATTTGCCCAGTATTGAAAGACAGTAGCCCAATTACGTTCGAAAATGTGGGTCCCCATTCAACACAGACGGCGGGTGGAATGAACGATTTACAACAAATTTGCCCAGTATTGAAAGACAGTAGCCCACTTACGTTCGAAAAAGTGGGTCCCCATTCAATACAGACGGCGGGTTACAATGATGTAATTAATACGGCACTGCTGTAGCTTAATAATTTCATATTAGCATACGTTACAAGACTTGCCAAAAGGCGATAAACACAAATTTTATTGAAGATCTGGCCAAGATTTTAAACTTCAAACTAGAATAATGGTACAATAAGGGACAAAAGAAACTGATGTCATGATAAAATATGTACCTCATAATGAAGTTGTATATGTACAAGGAACAAAGTTAATGAAGGGACAAAACATATTGTCACTTTTATAACAACAAAAAAAAAAAATTTTCCGAATCCGACAAAATATGATTCTAGAAAAATAAGAGCAATTGGGTTGAGCGCCATTCTAATTTTTTGGAAAAAGAAGAAAAAACCACAAATAGCAACAAGGTTGCCCTTGAATTGTTTCGAATCCAGCGAATGTGACCTGATAGGTGTGTACATTTGGTGTATTCGAAACGATCCCCAATATACAACATTACTATGAATGTGTAGGATGGGGTGAAGAGGGAAAAGAAAGAAAGAAAAAACGGGAGGATTTCCTATTATAACAGAAATCGTCGCGACATTCTTACAATATGGTGCTGTGACCATAGTAGCGAGCCCGCGGCAAAGGTCTGAAACCAATGGTTATTATACAGACTTGTGCTTATGATTTTATATTTACAACATTAGGGTAGGGACGTACTGGTACGACAAAACCCGACACAAAACAAAAAATTAAAAAAAGGGGTGATATGACAAGATGAGGCGATGAGGTGAGAAAAAAAACGCGCGGATGCTGCAAGAATTGTGAAAGGAAAACGACGTCTCGGAGCAAGAGTTTTCTGGAACCGTTGATGGTAGGAGGAAAAAGGAGTCCCTTTCCCGAAGTGATCAATTTCAGGAAGAGGATGCATACAAGCATGAAAACAGTGCCCCAAGAGGTGCTCTTGTGGTACAGCAGGCAAGGCGCGCAGGATGTAAAAGAACATATAAAATTATGCACAAAAAAAAAATGTACAGGAGTTAGGCTACCGTTGACATTAATGTGCCTTCGGGTGTAAGGATTACCTTACGAATGCCCATATGGGTGATTATTTACATTTAATATTTACATGTAACTCACGTCACTTATGACAAGAGTTTTGCCAATTTGATAACGCCTGAGTACTTGATGTGATGGAATTTACTGATTCCGTCACAGTAAGGCATTTTGGAATTATTCCTAGGAGAAATCTTTCTATTTCTCAGGGCCTGTAGTAGTTCCTCCTTTTTTGAAGTAAAAATGTGTGGGATTATACCCAGCGTGACTTGAGGAACTTCCATGGTGTATAAGGTCGTATCAGAGTGACCTTATGTTGGAAAAAGTGAGAACTAGACTCGCAATTGGAAAGAAATTGGGCAGAGATTGACCACTGGGGACGTATTTTTACAAAAAGTTTTTGAAAAAAAACGCGTTTTTTATAAGTGTTTGGTTTATTTGAAAATTTGGGCAGCGGTTCCCCTCAAAAAACGTGATTTTGAGAAAAAATCCAGATGTTTTGAAAATTTGTTGAAAATTTTCAAAGTCCATAGACGAGAAAAAAAATTGGGCAGCGGTTTCCCTTACAAAAACGTGATTTTGAGAAAAAATCCTGATGTTTTGAAAATTTGTTGAAAATTTTCTAAGTCCGGAACGAGAGAAAATTTGAGCAGCGGTTTCCCTTACAAAAACGTGATTTTGAGAAAAAATCCTGATGTTTTGAAAATTTGTTGAAAATTTTCAAAGTCCATAGACGAGAAAAAAATTGGGCAGCGGTTTCCCTTACAAAAACGTGATTTTGAGAAAAAATCCTGATGTTTTGAAAATTTGTTGAAAATTTTCTAAGTCCGGAATGAGAGAAAATTTGAGCAGCGGTTTCCCTCAAAAAACGTAATTTTGAGAAAAAATCCCGATGTTTTTGAAAAAGGTTTGCAAATAAGCAAAAGTCCGGAAAAGAAAAAATAAAAAAACGGAAACGAGGTTCGCCTTAAATGAACATGTTTTTTGGAATATTTCGATTAGCCTTCCAAAGGGGGGGTTCTTTAGAAAGGAAAGGAAATATTTTTTCTTTTATACAAGTTTTCGTGGAAGTATGTTTGAAAATTCAACAATGTCTTGGGGAATTGTTCTTTATTTAACGTGGCTATACTGCAGCCTGATTTGAGCATACACCATTACTGGTATTTATCCGCCGACTTCCTCTTGTCATAACAAGTTATATGCAGATGTGCATACGTAATGTAATGCCTGACTCGAGGAAACGACGTCAACGCGAACCGAACGTCTTTCAAATTATGTCGTCTGTTTCTTACGAAAGAAAAAAAAGCTAAATGATGAAACAGGCGGCAAAATTAGAAAAATGCTCAATTGTCAAAAGGTAGAAAGAATTTAATCCACTTGTTTCCCTTAAGCTGCAAAATATGCCGTTATATATACAGGCCAGTATTTTGCGAAATAGACCCCTATTCGCAGTATATGTCGATATCAAATACAGACCAGCACACTGCGGAATAAGTTTATTAATGAAAACTGGTTAATTAACTTTCGGGAAACGAAGCGGGTAATTGGTTTATCATATACAGGATTTTAATTGTTGAATAACTTTGTTTTAAATATTTGTGTACATTTCCACTATTAATCTTGTATTTGAAACTAGCAAATTTAGTCGGTCGACACTTGTAAACACTATATTATTCACGACGGCAACTTTCTTGGTTGAGCACTTTACGTAGGAATACCGGTGATAATGTTTTGTCGAGTGACGACTCGAAAATGAAGGAATGTGCCCGCGATAGTTTAAATTTGCAATTCGAAGTTACACTCGCGTCGATGTTCTTTGATGGTAATGCTAGACAAATTGGGAAAAAAAACAAGACAAAACATTATAGATTATACAGTTTAAACAATGGCTGATTGAAGAACGAGGCGAGCGACTGTGAAGAGGGAGGAAAAAAAATTGCCCCTAAGTTGGGAACGCCAGTGCTGGGGGCGCGCTGCTGTGGCCTACCCCAAGCCCTATTCCTGTAAAACACACACAATAACAGCCGTCGGTTAGCTCAAACCGGCTCGAACATGATTCCTCCTAAAAAACAGGGCGAGTGCCAGTGGTTCGCTTGGTCAATTCTTCCTTCCCCTCCTCTCCTCAAAATCCCCGGGACTCCCTCTTCAATCAGTACACAGTATTTGCATTTAAAGGGTTTATTCAATAAACAGAACAGGGTGATACACATACGGCCAGTGTCGGCACAAAACACAAGTTAAACTACCCTACTGACCTAACGAGGATTTCTCCCTCTCTCTATGCGTTTAAATGAAGTTACAAACGGTTCAAAGCACACGGTGGGGGGGAGGAAGCGAGTGGGTACTCACATAGCTAGATGCGTGGTCTGCCATCTTTTCTGGATTCCGTTCACAACACAATTGCAAACAATACATCGCGGAGTTAATATCGTGGAGCGCAAACAGCGCAAATCGCGCGTAGCCAGTTGCTTGGCCGAGAGCTAGCGAAGGAATGGCGGCCGGCGGGCCGCCCGGCGCTTCGCGCCTGACGCGGGGTGGTCGCGCGGTGCGGGGAGAGGAAACGGTAGGCACGTGTAGTGGGGACGATTCACTTAACCTTCCGCTCGGGAGCCGATTCTGTTACGTAACATGTTGTAATGTTTTTTTTTGTAAAAAAGCAAAAAAAAAGAGGGTAGGCCATTTATAATTCAATCAATCTCAAATAACGCTACAGACCATTCTTTTATTTTCCATTTTTGTCTTGCTTGTACTTTCTCTCCTTTACGTGGATAAATACTTTTTAAAAGTGTGAGATCTCACTAATCTCCCCACGTACCAGAATTAAAGAATTTTTTATCACAATGATTATCTAATAACCAAGTGAGTTTAATAGGTCAACACGTAGTGCGAACTCTTAAACAGATCTATGAAGCTTATATAGTGAAATATTTCATGTTGAATGCGTAAAGAATCACGGCTAATAAGTTAAACAACAGAACCTATAGAAATCTTCCAGATAAGCTTTACATAATATCGGTTTGATTACAATAATTCTTATATTAAATATTTTACTTCTTTTGGAACACGAGGATGGGTTCAGCGTAGAGGTCAGACATGTCGACGGCGCGACGTTTGGCCGTAAGCTCGGGGTGCTTCTTGACCAACAGCCAGCCCATGTGTGCAAAGAAGAATCCCCTGGTGGCGTTATGGGGGTCTGCGTCGGTTTCGCTGAACTTGTGGTGCATGCGGTGATCACGGGACCAGTCTATCACGGCATCCTGGACATAAATATTTAAAGGTTACGAGGATGCATTAAATAATTTTCAATCACAATCACCCAAGTAGTATGCAAATTTTGTTAGTGATAACATGTAAAACAGACAAAACAGACAAAGCAGGACGAAGAAACCTATGTCTAAACCTCATTTTTTATCTCTGAACGCTGAGGAGAATTATAATATACCGTGTAGATTACGACCTACTTTTAAAAAAGATCCATAGAATAGACATTGACCACTATTAAAGATTTTTAAGACTATGTATGGGTCGTTGTCATGAGTCCTGAGGTTTCCCAGCATATTCAGGAATACCTCAGGGGTCGAATTTGGGTCCCCTACTATTCTTGATATTGACTAATGACATTCAAAGTAATACTTGCTTGCTTTTTGGTGACAATCTCAAACAACTCGGGGTGGTATTTTATATTCGAAATTGTATTAATTTATTTAGGACTCAATATCTTATGGGCAGATGAGAATAAACTCTTCTTTATAAATATGAGATCGCATGGTGAGTACCTGCGATGTACGCATCAAGTGAGTTTGCTTTCTGAAATGCGCTATTTCCTAGAAATGGGTCCTTACAGTAACAGCGTTTAAAATAATAAACTACCTTGGTGTTTCATTGACAGTCCATGCCTCCTGAAATGCTATACATTGGACCCGCGGTAATCCGGCCCCTGGCTAATCCGGCGCCCCCTGTAATCCGACTCATCATGATCTGTGAAGGTTTTCCACCACTTACCCACCCTGGTATAAGTAACAGATGGTTACTCCTTCAAGGCTCTCGCAAGATTCTAATTTTTTTTTGTTAAACGAAGCACTCATCATGATCAGAATATTATTCAGTTTTTCAAGAAAGATTACAATAAATTTAAGATTAAGATCAAGATTACTTCTGAGAGCCGTATCTAAGGACCAGTCTATAGAAAAAAAAACGTCAAAAGAACTCAACATGAAATATTTGGTTTTTGCTCTTTGTCAATCTTGGAATGCATTGCCCCCAGACAGACAGATTACTTCGGGAGATTTGGAGATCTGGTATATATGTAGTGTAATTCGTAATTCATTAATTTGTAATTTGTCGGATTACAAGGTACTCTTATTCAAAAAACTCCGAACTATAGAGGGTCTTAGGCACTACTCCATAATCCGGCAAATTCGATAATCTGACATCGCCCTACAAAACATTTGTCGGATTACCGCGGGTCCACTGTAAATTGTTCGTAGCGAACAACTATCGCCAAGATTTACACCACGAAGTCATAAGGTTGATACCACGACTTAGTACGCAGCTGCAAAATGATATCTTTAGATCTCTTTCTCAAGAGCCTTAAAGTTTTCAGCTAGCAATAACCTCGGATAAACCTCATTGGTTACGATATCGCCACTGCGGAAAGTTATAATTATACAAAAACTGTTTAATGTACTATTATTTCATAATCTATTTTTAGGTAAGAATGTTCGTATTTATTTTAATAGGATTAGACATCTGTAAAGCACGAAGGTATAAAAAAAAACCAGGCCTTATAGCAGTAAATTTCTTACAGCCATCAGCATAATGGAAATACATACAGCCTTATTAAAAAACCCTGTGAAAATTTTATTCAATTGACAAACGGCCGCGGATGTGAAAACATTACTAATTAAAAAATTGTTCATTGAAAAACACTTTAGTTTTAAAAAACTGCCATATTTTAAGATTCAATTGCGGAAAAAAATATTTCTTACCAAAACATTTTTGATGAAAATGTATAGAAATTTATAAAAAAACTAAATTTAAAAAATACAATCCTTTTATATAATGAATTTGGAACGAAACTGTTACATCACTTTTTCCACGTGCATACAATAAAAAAAATTATAAAAAATTTCAAGGTTTTTTTTAATTGCCAAAAAAACTAACCTAAAAATAATACCGACTTTTATAACAGATTTCTTGCATCTCTAAAGACGTTAATTTCTTTGTTATGTTTAGGAACATATGTATTCGATATTAATATTTAAAAAAAAAAAACACCACTTTTATGAAATTCTCATAAAATAAAATCCTTTAAATTTAAATTTGAATTTTCATATAAAATACTTTTTGACATTTCAATTTTCAAAGTACGATTATTGTTATTATAACTTGACTAAAACTTATGAAAAACCACAAAAACACGGTAAATATATCAATTATATGAATGTAAGAGTGAATTAGTCATATTAATAGAATTACATTCACATTTAAGTAATATTACACACACATCCGAGGAGTGAAATTTTTTTCGCGGTTTCAGCGCGAACGACGAATGTGCATGCGCCGCCGCCTAGCGGTTGTGAAGGAAAACAAACAATTTATTATGTACATTGTTGCCAGATTTAAAACAGATTTCAGGAACAAATCTTATTAGTAATATTTCGTATTTTTGTGTATTTTTGTTTTATTCGTGTTGCGGCAGCAACACAGGTTATCGGTCGTGCTGTGGTTTTTTTTAGTAAGGCTGATAATGTTTTATCTGCAATTACGAAAATAATAGTTTTATTATTTTTCATCGATTTTACGCTATACGGTCCCAACCACAGTCTAAATTAGAAATAAAAATATGTTCGCAAATCGTAGCATTAGTTTTTCTAATTTAATTGTAGACAGTGACCTTCCCCTTGTTTTGAAGGTTAAATAAAATTTTCGGAATAAAACTGAAGATTTGTATAACAACCAAAGCTACAGGTAATATTTTTATAAATTAATTAACAGATATATAGAAGTTACGTGAAAATATCATCAACCAATTCGCTCAAGCGAGAAATTGAAGTAAAGCAGACAAATCTATTGGCAGGCCCGATACATTGAGATGATTGTATCCATGTCAACCCCAGTCAGACGCAGTAACCCATTACATCTTGTCAGCTGGATACCTATTTATTTTATGATCAAAGAAGCGTAAAGCTTTTGACATCAAGCTACTCTATCTAAAAATGTGAGCTACATTTTCGAAATAAAATTTATGAAATACCTTTCTCAAAACGGCAAATCTAGTTCTACTTTAATCTATCGTCTTTATTATTATTTTGCAGATTTTCACCGGTAATGGCATAGATGATATATGACCTTTTCAAAATGTTGTAAAATTTTGCAAATTGCTTTATTGTTACTGAGAGCATCGAGAAATACATGAAATATTTATGGGATTTTCCAACAATTAGATTTAATGTAATATCAGGAATAATCAGGTCCAATTCAGCGGTGTTGATTGTTTTTTCAATCGCTGGACAGCGTTGGTTGATAACGTTTTCGCAGAACTTCATTAAAAAGGTAATAGAGAATGGTGATTTATTTGTCCGCGCCCGTTAGAAAGCCTTATGCACGTTCATTTTTTTATTTTTTATTATTACTTTTTTTATTTTTTTATTTCAGTACATAAGACAGGCACGATGTCCAAATATTTATATGCATTTTTTGGGGAGGGCAGGGAGACGGGGAAGAAGAAGGTCGAAAGTAGCTATTCAGATCTGGTCACCAAACGCGTCATGCTCACCGACTGCATGGCAGGTCTGATCGGGAGAGATTGGTGCGGTAGATCTTTCGACCTCTCCAGCAGGACTCTCTCCGAACATTGCCTTCACTGCAGTACACTGGTAGGGATAGATTCATGCGTCCATCACTCCTGGTAACACTGACCCCCAGTTTCCTACCTACAATTTATTTTTCCTTTCCAGAACTTCCTCCCTTTCCCTAAAAAGACTCTCCACACAGCATCCCCAAAGATGGCGTAGGCCCTGAGGTGAATTATATACATCATATGAACACCTCTGCCGTAGGTCACCCCAATTCGTTCGCTACATTTGGTGACTTAGCAGGGGTGCCCGGGTTCATGCGGGTGAGGTTTGTCCAGGTCTTGGCGGCCGATGTGTCTGCTCGCCTGTTGTGTGGTAAACAGGATCGAGAGAGACTGGTTAAGGGAGGTCTTTTATCCTCTTCAGGCCAGAATCTCTCGATTCATCGCCTTGCACTACAGTTGGAGGGATGGATTCATACGTCCGTCACTCCTGGACTCACTGACCCCCAGTTTCTTACCCATCCCTCGTACCTTTTTCCTTCCCAAAACTTCCTCTCCTTCCTTCCTAATATAAAAAAATGTATATATATTTTTTAGGGCCTTCTGCGTAAAAAAACACGGCTAAAGTCATTTCAAGCAACCTTCCAATTTTGAATGGTGGTCTTATTCCAGGGCGATACTGAGAGAATCTTTCAACGTGCTGCATCATTTTCAAATGAATTAATTGTGAAATAACACAAATTAATCATATTATATTTCATGCGCACGCCGCCGGGACATCCCGCTTCCATCGGATCTCGATAACTGCGGTCATCACATTTGCTTAATTTATACAATAAACTAATAAACGATATAAATATAATCAGCTTTACTAAAAAAAAACGAGTGTGCTTTAGACCGCACGACTGAAATAAAACTCCTTTAGCTCCATCTACATGATAGAAAGAGAGTAAGAAAATGTGCGCGCGCACTGTTCTCTCTTGCTCCTACAGTGTGATACAGACAATAGGCCTGCACTGTATCTTAGATACACGAAACGTAACTAGCTATGAGAAAAAGAGAGAAAGAAAATGTGTGTTCGCACCTCTCTCTCTTGCCCTTACAGTAATATACGAAACGTAATTCTCTCTCTTTCTATCTTCACTAACATTTATCTCCCTCTCAACTACCGTTCGCCTCTTTTCGTAACGCTCTCGTCACGCATTCGGGGTCGTCACGCAATTTGGGGTTGGTGGTTACCAACCCCAAATTGGGTGAACTTTTTTCCAAAACTGAATTATTTCTTTTATTTTTAATTTTTAACTTTATAGGTACAATCTCAAATTATAATATTTAATTAAATGAAGACTATATTAGCGAAACTCAATCGAAAATCTGGAGACAGAAAAATCAGAAAGAGATATTGGCTCCACTGGGACTCGAATCCAGGACCCTTTGCTTACATGGCAAGTGCTCTACCAACTGAGCTACGGAACCTATATCCAATTCTGTCACTTTTAACTGTATCATACTTCGACTCAGAGCTACCAACATTATCTTCATTTTCTTAACGCACTTATCATTGGCTGCTAACTTTATATATGATCGCAAGATTCGATTTTCAATTGAGTTTCTCTAAAATCGTCTTCATTTAATTAAATATTATAAACAAATAAAAAGAAAATACTTTGTTTTACGTCAGTTTATTGTTATTTTTTTTTTCTTTTCCGTCTACCGGTTTCGGTACCTCCGTACCATCATCAAGACTGAATATAAAAAATACATATTATATTTAAAATAAACAGTATTTTTTATATTTAGTCCTGATGATGGTACGGAGATACCGAAACCGGTAGACGGAACAGAAAAAAAATAATAACAATAAAGTGACGTAAAACAAAGTATTTTCTTTTTATTTATTTAAAATGTCAAATCACGATGTGTTTGCTTCTTTTGAAAAAAAAAATTTAAAAAAAAAATAAATATTAAAATTTGAGATTTTACTCATAAAGTTAAAAATTGGAAATAGGTTCCGTAGCTCAGTTGGTACAGCACTTGCCATGTAAAAAAAGAGTCCTGGGTTCGAGTCCCAGAGGTGCCAATATATTTTTCTGATTTTTCGTTCACCATATTTTCGATTGAGTTTCGCTTATATTGTCTACATTTAATTAAATATCATATTCGAATTATTTTGTTGCACAAAAAACGATTTTCACAATTCTATCTCCCGAGCCACTAATGCGATTTTAAGTCCCGCTGAAACCCCGAAAAGGTAGAACCTTGATTACCTGAAAAGCCATGCAGTTTAGTACAGTCAGCAGTATCTTTAAAGGCGTTTTGGCTTTGTAGGATCTGTGGGACCAGAGCCTGTGGGCTCCCGCTGTGATGCCCACAGCAGAGGAGTACATAATGACATACACTGAAAAATAAAATGATTTGTTTTAATACACACGAGAAAGAATAAGGCATGAAATAAAGAGTTAGGGCGAAAGTAAACCGAACCCAGTTGGAGAAGGTGAGAAGGTGAGCACATAATAGAATCGGTATGGTAAGAACTTCGAAACAATTGGGACAGGTTGTTTTACAGAATTTGAACAATTCAACAAAGGTTCTAATCAAGTTCTGATAAGATGTTAACATTGGCCAGTTACGTAATGGGGATGCGAAGACGCTTTATAATAGCGGATATTGACGAAAGGTCGGAGAGAGGAAAGCTACCTTCGATCGGAGCAATTGCAAGATAACGAAGGAAGGCGCCGAGAGACCGGACTACGCAGTTTGCGGTCTACGACGAAGATTACGACGATTTATTACAGTACCCACCCATAAAGTTTGTCTGCCACATGGAGGAGCCGGTCAGGATGAGAAACAGTCCGTATAGCGCCAAGAGGTGCAGGATCGTGAACAGCGCCACATTCGTCCACACGATTTGCAAGTCGCGCTTGGAGGCCACGCGGTAGTCTCCCACGGCCTTGCCGGAGGTGTACTCGCTGTCCATGGCCAGGACATCGCCCTCGAAGAGCACTCCCGTGGTATTGAAGTTGTTAGGTGGCATCCTTAACTATCTACACAAAAACAATATTTAACTGGCGCAGACCCGTGAAAGATAAATGCAAATTATTTTTTTAAAACGAACCCCGATCACCTAGATACTTTATTAAACTTATTATATTATGTACTGAAAATAATATTTCATAAATTTGAAATGTAATTCTAATTTAAATTAAATTTTAAGTCCGCAAGTATTTTAATTTTTATTTTTGTGATAGCTGTTTCGACATTCAAGGCCACTTTCAAACTTGGTGAAACCACTTTGAGACGACTTATTTATACAATTCTAAAAGGTCTTCTGGTGTGTAAATCACCTCAAGAGTGCATTACATTGGTACCTTATTATGTAAGATAGCATTTTCAGAAAATTTATTATTACTATCATTTTTAATTTTCTGAGCCATTTTTGATGTAATGGCAAAAGAGACGGTCTGGGTCTGCAATCAACTGCTTAAGAAGGAACGCACGAAAGAGGCATATTGTTGAGGCGATAGGTTCCATTCCGTGGCACAAATAGATACACATGCTATTTTAGAAAATGCCATCTATGTATGTAATAAGTTAATTAAAATAAGCTCAATTATTGGTGAATAAAATAATCGCTCTCCACAAGGGCTGTGAAATTGTAGCACCGTCATTTTGTGAGACTCAATGGAGGTGTAGTGAAAAATCTATTTTAAAATCTGAACACTTAACAGCAAAGCAATTTCTAAAATACTGGTCGGTATTTCTGCAAACTCAAACATTGTACAAATAATGCAGGCATATATTTTTTCTTCTTTTTGTACGAGGGTTGGCTGCTAAGTAGTGCACACACACTTAACAGTGCGAACAAAAAGACATTCAGAAGCGCGCCAGATGGAATATGGAAGTGACATTAGTCCTCTGTACGTACGCGCAAGTTTTAAAGTTGAATTCATCCACTGTGTTTTGAGAAGCGGATGTATGGATACGTGTTTTAGTGTTATGTCAACGCAGGGTAAACCGCGTACTGTTATCGAATTTTTAACTGCTGAAAGAGTGACTTCTACTGAGGTTCCTCTGCCGATAAAATGCCTAAATAGGTTTGATGATGGTGTGAACACAAAATAATGCTAACGGCCGCTGTTCCCAATCCTACTAATCAACTTCTAAGCCGAAACACTGCTCAACACTGCTCAAATCCACAACTACGCTCTTTCCAACACGCAAGCATCGCTCAATCTAAAGAAGCCGGACTAGTGGATTAAGCTAGTCTCAGCAAAGCAAAGTTATAAAAAGTGTCAACAGAGTGGCGCCATCGCCACAAAGCACCGACGCGACGCGCGATGGTGGCAAAGGTCAAGCTGATTTTTAATATCTAACTTTATTTCTTCTAACACAGCAAACTTATTTTGTGGCACCATTTTGATTTAAATTAATAAATTACTTCGTTTTTACCGCTGTTATTATTTACAAAACCAACATGTTTCGTAAGCAATGCTCACTTCTTCAGGGTTTCTTATTGATACTAATTATAAATAAAATATAATTATAAAAATAAAATATTAATATAATTAGTATCAATAAAAAACCCTGAAGAAGTGAGCATTGCTCACGAAACATGTTGGTTTTGTAAATAATAATAGTGGTAAAAACGAAGTAATTTATTAATTTAAGTCTAACTTTATTTTTAGTATACTTTCTACGTTTGTCTAAAAATTTAAAATCCCAGTTTATGGATAACAGTAGATATTTGTAAGAAATTTTGCGTGTTAATAATAAATACAATAATTAACTCTTTGATGATAATTTAATATCCAAATTCTTTACTTCGACGCCATTTTATTGCCTATGAAAGTGGGCGGGGTCACTTAAGACAATCAATGAAAAATATTAGGGAACAACGCAAATTGAGAGTTACCTTTAAAATACTTAATTATTATTTTTATTTGATAAACTAATGTTTAATACAAGATTTTTATGCATAGCACAAAGGGTAACAATTATTATAATTAATACTTTTCATTTTATTTTTATTTTAACTTTATGAGTAAAACCTCAAATTGTCAAATAATTATTAGCCTGAAACACTCATCTACATTGAAAAAATCTACCGAGAAAAGATACATGCCGCCGACAGGACTCGAACCCGCGTCCTTCTGATTTCCGGTCAACTGCTTTGTCCACTGAGCTTATCTCCTACGTCAGCTTATCTCCTACCCGCCAAATAATTCAAGATGTACTAGTGTTTCATTCAACAATTACTGCTTATTACATTTTTCCACCTGCAAACACTCAACTTTATTTTATATGGGAAAGGCATTGTAAGTGCTAAATCTCCCACTAGGTGGCGTCGAGACAAATTATGTCTACATATTTTTGTGAAATACTTTAACTCTTCAAATATTAATTATTTTATTTAATTGATAAAGTAATGTTTAACCCTCGACCCGTCGCGTGGGGTCTTTAAAAGCCCAGGTTTTACAGAAATGCTAATTATGTTCAATTTAAATGTTCCCACTGATTTCTTACTTTAGGTAGCTTCCTAAAAGGGACTATACTTGACGCAAGCGCCGAGAAAATTTAGTTTGCGCATGTGCGATGTGAGATACAGACTTGTGTTTCGGCGTGAGGCTAAAAAAATCAACAAAATACCATGAAAAATCAAGTTTATATGTTTTTTTTATTGTATTTTGTTGATTTTTTGTCGTAATAATAATAAGTCTATATCAACCTCAAATAGTTATGAGTTTGATGGAAATTGGTTAGATTTTTTTTTAAAGTTTTCTATTAAAAAATATGATTCAAAATTTCAAAAAAATGTTCCTTGTTGATTTTTAAGCTCTTGCATTGAAAATAAATAACTAATTTTTAACATTTCTTTTTATTTCAAAGCAATCATTATCACTTGACTGTAGTCAGTTAAAATAACATATAAAATGTATGCTACAACAACAATTTAATCATATTTATTTTTGGGGTCCTAAGCGACCCCACGCGACACCTCGCGTTTCAAAAAAGGCGCGACGGGCGGAGGGTTAAGACAACGTTTTTATGCGTAGCACGTAATATTTATGCATAAAATGTAATTAAACGTGATTTTTATGCATAAAATTAATGTAATAAGCAGTAATTGTTGAATGAAACACTAGTATATCTTGAATTATTTGGCGGGTATGAGATAAGCCGACGTAGCTCAGTGGACAGAGCAGTTGACCGGAAATCAGAAGGACGCGGGTTCGAGTCCCGTCGGTGGCATGTATCTTTTCTCTGGAGATTTTTCAATGTGGATGAGTGTTTCAGGCTAATAATTATTACTACTTATAATATTTTTTAGAATACTTACAGGTCGCTCAGCTGATTACAGACTCAGATTGGTCGAATGAAAAGTTAGGAAGTTGGGCCTTAAATTCCTTTGATTTTGGCGTTTACCTAATGTTTACCTACTCCTGTTTACCGAATGTCCTGAAAAAAACTTAAACTCCTCTGGCGCCAGTGAGCAACTATAAGGCACGCCAAATACGTGGCAAACTTTCACATTTTCTAAAAACTGCGCCTGTGAAACTATTTGTTGGTTTTCCTGTAAGAGTCAACAATCATTAGATCCTCACTATTATGAAGCCCCGTGTGCTTAGGGTTCCCAGATCAAAAAATAAAAATCCCGGAGAAAATTCCTGACATTTGATAAAAATTCCGGACTTTCGAAAATTACGGAATTAACAAAGATATATTTTTTTTACATGAGCCCCACACAGGAGGCCCTAAGGAAAAATGGGGATGCTGTGTGGAGGGATTTTTTTAAGGAAAGGAAGGAGAGGAGAGTTCTGGGAAGGAAAAGGGTTTAAGGGGTGGGTAGGAATCTGGGGTTCAGTGTGTCCTGGTCATCCGCCTCTAAGACCTAGATAAACCTCACCCCATGAACCCGGGCACCCCTGCTAAATCACCAAAGCTAGCAAACTACTTGGGGTGACCGATGGCAGAGGTGTTGGTTATCCAATAAAGGTTCCCGGGGCGGCGGTACCCATTGCCGCCTCCCAAACTCATACCCTTATATATCTGCGATGCAGGCACAAAATGCCTATGTTGAAAGGGTCTCTTCCTTAATAGGAACCCAATGGTCAAAAGAAAGGAACAGGCTTTCTGTAGAGTCTGTCAAGTCTATTCCCTTAGCACAGTATAATTTTAAAAATATGACTTGCGAAATGTTCTACAAAACTATTATTAAAGATTCGGAAGTTTTGAACCATATTTCTGGGAGCATTAAACTTTAGAAGAGATGTTTTTACTTTGATTTGTAATAAAAATAATTTGGTTTATTTCGTTTATTGTATCATTCTGCACTTAATTGTAGAAATTCCGGACTGTTTAGGATTCCCTCCACATTCCGGACAATGACCTATATTTCCGAACTTGTCCGGAGAATTCCGGACGTACGGCAACCCTAAGTGCAAGAGAAATTTATACAGGAAACGAATATTTTTGAAGTGAAACTTTTTAGCACCATTGTGATTTGGAACTCAATGAAACTGAAACGAGGGATACCAAAAACAGACAAAAGCATACATCTATAGGATTTAGCCTGAGAGACAATTAGATAGACTAATCATTGTCCTCTTTGTGCGGTGCTTCGTAGCTTATCAGCATCCTACTAAAAAGAGACAAAAACATACATCTATAGGATTTAGCCTAAAAGAGAATGAGATAGACCAATCGGTGTCCTCTTTGTGCGGTGCTTCGTAGCTTATCAGCATCCTATTAAAAAGAGACAAAAAATACATCTATTGGATTTAGCCTGAAAGATAATGAAATAGATTAATCGGTGTCCTCTTTGGGCTTCGTAGAAAAAATATAAAATAATTTTTAAACTTGGTAACAATATCGTAATATACTATAAAACCTACAATTTTTCTACTCCTGATGCTCTGCGTTAGTCTCATTCTCTCGAAGTTTAGTTTTCTGAAGGTTTTACTTCTACCGCGTGTACACACACATGATTTTTTATTAATGTGAAAACTTCTTTGGCACCGTCGTGATTTGAAACTCGATGAAACGAAAAATAGCGGCGCTAAAAAGAGACAAACACGTGCATCTTAAGGATTTAGCCTGCGAGAGAATGAGACAGTATAATCGATCTCCCTTTGTGCGGTGCCTCGTAGCCTATCGGTCTCCTCTTTGTGCTGTGGTTCGAAGCCTCCCCATTCTTATTTACTTTAGTTTTCTAAAGGTTTTACCGCGCGTGAATTGCACATTCTATTTTTTATTTAATACGTGGAGCAAATTGTGCAAGGAAAATATGTAGCATCATATACCCGAGGATCTAAAAAACTTGCGTTGACTGTAAGTCCTGAAAACTTGGTAGACATCTTCAAGACTTTGGTTTAATTATTGATCAACAGCTTTTCAAAATGATCCCCTATAGAGCACCCCTCAAAATGATACAGGACCCGGGGGACAGCAATCTTCGAGACTTACACAAAAAATAGCAATAGGCCACTTGCATGGATTTCATAACGACTTGGAAAAAATCGTGTGGATAGATTTTTTTACTAAGATTACGAAAATGTTAGTAAATTTTTTTAGAAATGTACAGTTTTTTTTAAATGAATAAATCCATTATTTGTACCCGTGACGTCACCACATGAAAATGTCCCGTCTCCGAAAATGTTCTTATTAATTTGTTAAAATTCCACACTGATTTTTTTTTTTTTATATGGCAACACTTTGATTTTAGGTGAATTTTTGAATTTGATATTTAACGTTCACTAGATTTATTGTATGTTCTCTGCGAACTTATCATTTGGTTTGACTTTTTGACAGATGTTATGAAGAGAACCCCATACATTTTACGATGTCTGTACGCGTTTAGAGGTATGATGGTAGTGGTGCTGATTTTAACAAAATCAATTTTTATAATATTCTTATTGTTATTGTAATTTACAAGTACAAGTATATTACATTTGATTTAGTAATATAGACGTTGAACATTATAATGATTTATGATGTAATAATATATGTTTGGTATGCCTCGTTATTCTCCTGTGCCGTTTCTTGTGGAAAACGTTATTTTTTTAAATGATTTTCGGCTATGTAATTATCGTTTTTTCGTATCGTTTTTTCCGGTTTATAAAAAATGGTCCGATTTTTCGGATTGAAATTTTCAAAAAATCGCCAGGGTTTCAAAAATACGATTAAAAAAATACAGGATGTCTTAGAATATTTGCCTAAACAGGATTTTTTTTAAATGTGATGCAAGTGGCCTATTTAAACAGTCACGAACAACTAAGAAAGAAATGCAAACAATTAACAAAAATTATAAGAATTACCACTTGACTTGCACTTCTTGTTCAATCGCTCCGGTACGGTATTGTTTAGTCAATACATCGAACTACTACAACACAATAAACTACACTGTTGTTATCTGCAAGATGCGAGTTGATATATATTTTTAGTTCGATAATAATAAAATTGACGCATGCAAATTTTTGAACTTGGATTCCGGTAAAAGCAGCAGATTCACATTTAAATCATCAATTTTTATTACTTGTGTCTTATTTCAGAAAAAATCCATTATATGTATATCTATTCACCTGTTCTGGGATTAGAAAGAGGTTTCTTTTTAATTTTAAAAATGTGACCGTTCACATTTTAAAAAGTTTCTCTGCACATTAACAATATTTTTTTGTACATTAGTTCCACACATGAGGCCCTCAGTAAATTATTCTACTCGAGGCCTATTTTATCTTTGGGGATACTGTGTGGAGGGTCTTTTTAGGGGAAGGAAGGAGAGGAAATTCTGGGAAAAAGGTATGAGGGGTGGGTACGTTGTTTTATTCAGGAGACACCGAGAACTGACATTTATTAAGCTTTGAAACATAGACATAGATGGCATAGTGGTAGGTACTTTGATTACTAAATAACACCTCCACTTATCAAAATAACGTACATCATACCCAAATTACCAAAAAAAAAAAATCATTAAAACATTCTTTACAAAGGTGGTGTCGTATGTCAATATGCTTAGTTCTTTTATTATAGCTATTATTTGAAGACAGCTTAAGTGCACTCTGATTATTATTAAATAAGGATATGGTGTATGAATCATTTATTTATTTCTTTTAACATATTACTTAAGTAAATAGCTTCCCTACAAGCTTCGGCTACACCAATGTATTCAGCTTCAGTGCTCGAAAGAGCAACTGTTTTTTTGTTTCTTAGCCTCTGTCTATCTGCTACTTTACAATCTGCCATGTTAAATCTATTTAGCAACTGATTAACATAAATTTCCTGGCTTAAAGTAACTGTACCATTAACTTTATCAATATTAACACTCATCCCTAAACAATTATTGACCTGACCCAAATCTTTTAATTTAAATTGTGAAGCCAATACCTTTTTTAAATTATTACATTCTACAATATCATTAGAAAATACAAAAAAATCATCCATATGCAAAGTAACTATTGTCTTTTTATCATTCTTATTTTTTTGTGTATTCACAATCTTCACAGGGGGATTCTTAAACCGGTCCCCGCGATTATGGTATAGATGGTTCAAGTGCGCATGCGCGGATCCCTAAAATCACATACAAAAATATTCAGGGCGCGCAAAAACTTCATTTTAGAAGGAAAAGATCGCCGTGTTGTCCCCTAACTGCGCAGTAGTCAGTGCGCACAGTCAAGCGGGCGCTAGCATCTAGTACCTATGTGTCGAGTCGAGTCCGAAGTGGCCGACCGGCCGACCGGTCGCGTTTCGCGTTAGTATTAGTTTAGTTTAGTTGTATGCTTTGGAAGAAAGGAGAGCGGTCGCACGTTTGTTCGCGGAAATGTTTCAAATTTCGAGCCTAAAATTTATCCAAATTAATTTTTTAGATTATATTTCTAAGCGCAATGACACTTTTATGTTAAGAACGCATTAATTATTTTTTGTGAACCCAAAGAATTATCAATTTTTTCTTGGTATGTTTCTGGAGTAACTGGTGGGGACTGTCCCCATGTCCTCATGGGGAACCGCCACTGCTATTATCATTTTTTTTCGTAACACCCATTTGCACTTCATTATAGTTTTACCATCCTTTGGCATATCAATGAACTCCCATGCATTATTTTCTTTAAAACACTAAAATTCTTCTTTTACTTCACTTCACTGCTTTTTTTCATTTCCCGGTAATGCTTCTTCTAAAGACAGTCCATTAGCATCATCAAACACACCCTCAGGAATGCACATATTCATCATCCCATGCCGCTCCGGCTTCTTAATGATTCTACTGGATTTAACACGCTGCTCAGGTGAATCATCAACATCTTCAAAATCACAAGTGTATCAGAAGTGTAAGTATCAGGAGTGTAAGTACTAAGTATCATCTGATGCATCTTCAACTCATGTATCCTCATCTAAGGTTATATCTTCTGAACGTGATGTATCTTTGCAACTAGTGTCCCCCACTGGACATGAGCTTTCTCCACTCTCAGTGATTGGTATATTAACATCTGGATTGTTTTCATCTTCCATATATATATTATATATATATATATAGTATTGTTTGGTTTTGGGGTAGGTCAGGGAAAGGTCACGAAAAAGCTCACTTTTGATTTGAGGGGAAAAGCGACCACTTTGCCCCTCGGGTGGGTGAAACGACAAGGGTCACTTTGGCTTGCTGCAGTTTGGTAAAATAAAATTTGGCAAGCCAAATTGACCTCTAAGTTGATTCAATTTCAAAGGCCCCACGGTTCACTCTCCTTCGAAGCTATCTATCTCTTTTCAAATGCCCGCAAAAGTTGAGAAAGATATAGCGAAAATCTCCCATACAAAATTGATTTGGCTAGGTACATAAATTTTAAATGTCATTCTTCATTTTTCGATTTCCCACCGGCCGACTGGCATACGTGATTTCTTAGAAAATATCACGCTTGGAAGCCAAAATTTAGTAAAATTACGTCAACGAGACTTTTTAAAAGGTCAATTGACCATCGCAATTATCACTTTTCACAAAAACATCGTTGTAATATTCGATTGAAAACTGACATTTGCGAAAAAACTACGGAAAAGTCATATTTTGAAACTAATGTTTAAAAATAGGTACAATTTACACGGAGACGCCTATCGACAGAATCTACAACCGCAGCTTTTCCTTGGAGAAATTCAAAAATGTGTCGAAATCTAAATTGGAACGTTCGCAGATCCTAGCGCGAAAAAAATGCTGTTGTTCAACGACTGATGGAACAAGTTTCAAATTGATTGTATTCGTACGAGGGTAAATAATAATCTTTATTAAATTTTCTCGAATCTTGCAACACTAAGCATGGAACATTATTCAAAACCACCGCAAGTTTTCAGCGAGGCCCTGACAGCCTTAGCTGACGTAATTTGTATGTAAAATGTTCTAAAACGGGCGCAGGTGTTCGATTTTCAGGCTGTGCTTGAGGTGGTTGAGACAAAGTTTAACGGTTGTGTTGCCATATAAATGAAATATTATTAACCATTTAAATACTAAGTAGGTACTTAATACAAAATTTAATAAAATCAAATAAAATGAGGTGCTTATCCCGATGACCAAATTTGTTTTCCTAAATAATAAAAATAAAATTATAGCGCCATTTTTGTGAAAAAAACCCTAGGTTTTGTAAAATAATGGATCCAAAGTATCAGGAGCGCAGAAATTGACCGAGATAATAATATGTTGTTTTAGCTTCATTAAATTATACACGGTTAACCGTTCATCCCATTGCGACGAATCTTTGAGAATTTGATGATGGCATGTCTCCGATTGTGTCTACATACTTCTGTTTGGCAGATTTCTGCTGCTAGGCCCTGTCGGCGGCTTTATACATACGTATGTTTAACTATATGAAAAACTGTAAAATCGGTAGGTACCTGAGAAACTGATATATTATAAAATTATAAAAATAAAATTAAAGCGCCATTTTTGTGAAAAATTGCATTGCACATTCTGTATAAACGTTACAGGGTACCTACCAGGAGCGCAGAAATTGACTGAGGAATATTTAACTGTATGAAAAACTATAAAATCGTTAGGTGCCTGAGAAACTGATATAGGTATTATAAATGAATCGCCGATATGCAAGTACGCCCATAACTTTCGAATGCATGCACCGAATTGGATAATTATTTTTGTTTTGTGTTTGTAATTGTTAGGATAAGGTTTTTATTGATCTTCTGGTGAGCACTGGCATTATGAAATTTGTATAAAATGGTTGCCGAAATGTTTGCACGCGCATAACTTTCGAACGGATGCATCGAATTGAATAATTGTTTTTTTGGTGGGTTCGTTACTGTTAGGACAAGGTTTTGCATAAAAATACCGGTGAGATCTGCCATAATGAAATTTGTATAAAAATGAATTGCCGAAATGTATATATGCGTATAACTTTCGAACGAATGCACCGAATCTGAAAATTCTTTTTTTATTGTTTTCGTTACTGATAGGACAAGGTTTCTATAAAACTACTGGTAAGCTCTGGCATTATGAAATTTGCATAAAAATCAATCGTCGAAATGTATGAACGCGTATAACTTCCGAAAGACTGCACAAAATTGAATAATTTTTTTTTGTTATGTTTGTTTATTGGCTGGTGAGCTCTGGCATTACGAAATTTGCATAAAAATATTTCAATAGGTGGCACGCGAGCTGTTTGAAAACCAAATGTAACGGCAATGAAATAATGAGCGCGGGAGGGGGGAAAAAACCACGGAGGGGGGAGGGTAATCTGGGAAGGGGGAGGGGAACCCGGGAGGGGTTTTGCGGGATGGAGGAAGGGGGGGGGGGGTAGAGTACGCTATGAAAGAATATTTTTTCTGTTCTTTTTTTTACTCGAATAAAACAAAATTTTAAAAGGATAAATACCAGGAGTGCAGAACTAAGCAAGGGAAAATATATTAAGAACATGTTTTTTTCAATTATTTCTAGCTTTTTGGGAAAGGTGAATTTATATGCATTTAATTTTTTTTTTTACATGAGCTCCGCACAGGAGGCCGTGGGGAAAATAATTTCCCTCAGGTCCTATGTCATCTTTGGGGATGCTGTGTGGAGGATTTTTTTTAAGGAAAGGAAGGAGATGAGAGTTCTGGGAAGGAAAAGGGTTTAAGGGGTGGGTAGGAATCTGGGGTTCAGTGTGTCCTGGACATCCGCCTCCAAGACCTAGACAGACCTCACCCCATGAACCCGGACACCCCTACTAAATCACCAAACGTAGCGAACCACTTGAGGTGACCTATGGCAGAGAAGTTGGTTATCCAATAAAGGACAACTTTGGGGATTTGTATTTCTACATTACATTATATACAACGGGTACCTGGCATGCGTTGCAACAACACTGTAACCTCGGGGTCAACTTAACTGTAATGGTTCCATTCCAAGTTCCGGGAAACTACATTATAATTCAAGCGCCTTGCAAACGCATGCACTGTATTATAACATTATATACAACGGGTACCCGGCATGCGTTGCAACATTACTGTAATCTCGGGGTCAACTTAACTGTAATGGTTCCATTCCAAGTTCCGGAAAACTACATTATAATGCAAGAGCCTTACAAACGCCTGCTTTATATTATAACATTATATACAAAGGGTACCCGGCATGCGTTGCAAGATCACTGTAACCTCAGGGTCAACTTAACTGTAATGGTTCCATTCCAAGTTCCTGGAAACTACATTATAATACAAGCGCCTTGCAAACGCCTGCTTTATATTATAACATTATATACAAAGGGTACCCGGCATGCGTTGCAATATCGCTGTAACCTCGGGGTCAACTTAACTGTAATGGTTCCATTCCAAGTTCCGGGAAACTACATTATAATTCAAGCGCCTTGCAAACGCATGCAATGTATTATAACATTATATACAACGGGTACCCGGCATGCGTTGCAACATCACTGTAATCTCGGGGTCAACTTAACTGTAATGGTTCCATTCCAAGTTCCGGGAAACTACATTATAATGCAAGCGCCTTGCAAACGCCTGCTTTATATTATAACATTATATACAACGGGTACCCGGCATGCGTTGCAACATCACTGTAATCTCGGGGTCAACTTAACTGTAATGGTTCCATTCCAAGTTCCGGGAAACTACATTATAATGCAAGCGCCTTGCAAACGCCTGTTTTATATTATAACATTATATACAAAGGGTTCCCGGCATGCGTTGCAACATCACTGTAACCTCGGGATCAACTTAACTGTATTCCATTCCAAGTTCAGGGAAACTACATTATTATGCAAGCGCCTTGCAAATGCCTGCACTATATTATAACATTATATACAACGGGTACCCGGCATGCGTTGCAAAGTCACTGTAACCTCAGGTTTCTTCATATAATTAATTTAACACACACTCCTCCTCGCTTCATCCACATTGACACGCAAATCGCAAAGTGTTTTAACCCGTCAGTTGCTTCTGCAACGGGCAAAACCTAGTATATATAGTATTGTTTGGTTTTGGGGTAGGTCAGGAAAAGGTCACTTTTTTGTTGACGCAAAAACGACCAGTACGCCCTTTGCGTTTCACCCACCTCAAGGTTCACTTTCGGTCGAAGCAAATTCAGACAAGGAAGCTGGGAGTTTTTTTTTTTCGACAAAAAAAATATATACAGGGAATTATTCTCCGATACGAATCGGCGGCGAAAACTAGAAGCTCTACTCGAATCACTCGATTATATTTCCCGCCGACAGACGGCGTTTGAAAAAAAAAAATGACGAAAAAACCCGCTTATTTCACAAAGGAAAATGCTATATAGGACTATTGACATAGGTCAGGATCTCAGATGTCAAATTTTTAGCCTAACAAAACGGAACTCTCGGCGGTTTCGGTCGTTGTTTTTCGGAAAACGACATTACCGCCGAAAAACCGATTCCGGGCTAGATGTTTTTTGAAAATACGATAGCCGGATAGATTCCGCAACTTTTAACACCAATAAAACATATGATTCTCATATAAAATACGTCAGGAGATGCTGACAAAACTCGAAATTTTCCGAAAAAAAATCATCAAAATACGCGCTCACAGATTCCATCAGAAGTTTAAATATTTGCTGGCCAGTTCAAATTAACACGTTTTTCATTCGGGGTAGGTACCTACTTATTTCGGTAGTATTGCAAATATGATGAAAAAAGCTAAGATTGCCGGAATCTAAGGAAATACGCAGGTACCTACCTGAATGGGTACCTACACAACGAATTAGGTTTAAATGCAATAAATACTAAGGTAAGGTTGTTTCGATGATACAGAATAATTGAACTTTTTTTAAGTTAATTTTCACGTTCTGTGATGGTTCTACTCAAATTCTATTGTTTTATCATTACAGACCAGTTACATCACAAAACTGAAATAATTACAGAACTCGAACGGAACTTTATAGAACTGAAAATTTAAAGAATTGTCATTTTTTTTTATTAAATATTTTTTTATTTTTAAGTGTGTTCTATTTGAACATTGTATATATATATACATTACGCGTGTTCTAGGTAGGTACTTACTTGCGGGGACTTTTTTCATTTAAAAATCAAAACATGATATTGAATGAATTTATTTGTAGTGAAAATTATTTTATGCTCAACAGCATAATGGCGTCGTTTTGGTGAAATATTACAACAAAGTACCTACTTAGTACTTACACTTGCAAAATGAAATACAATACAATTACAATAGTGAGCTCCGGCATAATGAAATTTTGCACTGCTAAACCGTGCAACCGATTGTTATTGTTAATGGACTATTTGTGCGTAAATAAATTAATTATATACAGCGGGTACCCGGCATGCGTTGCGAGGCCACTTTAACTTCGGGGTCAACTAAACCGTAATGGTTCCCTACCAAGTCCCGGGAAACAACATTATAGAATTATGCACTTTATAAAATTATATACAACGGGTACCCGGCATGCGTTGCAAGGCCGCTTTAACCTCGGGGTCAATAAAACTGTAATGTTTCCATCCGAAGTCCTGGGAAACTACATTATAATGCAAGCGCCTGCACTATGTAACATTATATACTACGGGTACCCGGCATGCGTTGCAATGCCACTTTAACCTCAGGGTCAACTAAACTCTAATGGTTCCATCCCAAGTCCCCGGAAACTACATTATAATGCAAGCGCCTGCACTATATAACATTATATACAACGGGTACCCGGCATGCGTTGCAAGGTCACTGTAACCTAGGGGTCAACTTTACTGTAATGGTTTCATCCCGATTCCCGGGAAATAAAATTTTAATGCAAGCGCCTGCAATTTATAACATAATATACAACGGGTACACGGCATGCGTTGCAAGGTCACTGTAACCTCGGGGTCAACTTAACTGTAATGGTTCCATCCCAATTCCCGGGAAATAACATTTTAAAGCAAGCGCCTGCACTATATAACATTATATACAACGGGTACCCGGTATGCGTTGCAAGGTCACTGTAACCTAGGGGTCAACTTTACTGTAATGGTTTCATCCCGATTCCCGGGAAATAAAATTTTAATGCAAGCGCCTGCAATTTATAACATAATATACAACGGTTACTCGGCATGCGTTGCAAGGTCACTGTAACCTCGGGGTCAACTTAACTGTAATGGTTCCATTCCAATTCCTGGGAAATTACCTTTTAATGCAAGCGCCTGCACTACATAACATTAAATACAATGGGTACCCGGCATGCGTTGCAAGGTCACTGTAACCTCGGGGTCAACTTAACTGTAATGGTTCCATTCCAATTCCTGGGAAATTACATTTTAATGCAAGCGCTGCACTACATAACATTATATACAACGGGTACCCGGCATGCGTTGCAAGGTCACTGTAACCTCAGGTTTCTTCATATATTTAATTTAACACACACTCTTCCTCGCTTCATCCACGTTCAGACGTCAAATCGCATAGTGTTTAAACCCGTCAGTTGCTTCTGCAACGGGCAAAACCTAGTATATAGTATTGTTCACTTTGGGAAAGCTCTTTTTCCGCGCACTTTTTCGTTGACGCAAAAACGACCAGTACGCCCTTTACGTTTCACCCACCTCAAGGTTCACTTTCGGTTCAAGCAAATTCAGTGCACCCTCAGTACTTTGATTTTGCGGAGTTTATTTTTGTCGACAAAATTAGCGCCTTATTCACAGAAAAACTGACGCGAATCAACGGCGAAAACTAGAACCAATAGTAAAATTATACTCAATTCGGCCAGGTTACATTTCCCGCCGACAGGTTCGCGTTTCCAAAAAAAAGATGTCATTTTGGCCATCAGTTTCATCCTCAGTACTTTGATTTTGCGAGGTCAGTTTTTTTCGACAAAATTAGCGCTTTATTCACAGAAAAACCGATGCGAATCAACGGCGAAAACTAGAACCAATAGTAAAATCACACTCAATTCGGCCAGGTTACATTTCCCGCCGACAGGTTCGCGTTTCCAAAAAAAAGATGTCATTTTGGCCATCAGTTTCAATGCAAATGAAAATGCTAGGAATATTGAGTCAGGTCAGGGATCGTAGACGTCAAATTTTTAGCCTAACAAAACGGAACTCTCGGCGGTTTCGGTCGTTGTTTTTCGGAAAACGACATTACCGCCGAAAAACAGATTCCGGGCTAGATGTTTTTTGAAAATACGATAGCCGGATAGATTCCGCAACTTTTAACACCAATATAACATGCCCATCCCATGTAAAAAAAGTCAGGAGATGCTGACAAAACTCGAAATTTTCCGAAAAAAAATCATCAAAATACGCGCTCACAGATTCCATCGGAAGTTTAATTATTGGTGGCCAGTTCAAATTAACACGCTTTTCATTCGGGGTAGGTACCTACTTATTTCGGTAGTCTTGCAAATATGATGAAAAAAGCTAAGATTGCCGGAATCTAAGGAAATGCGCAGGTACCTACCTGAATGGGTACCTACACAACGAATTAGGTTTTAATGCAATAAATACTACGGTAAGGTTGTTTCGATGATACAGAATAATTGAACTTTTTTTAAGTTAATTTTCACGTTCTGTGATGGTTCTACTCAAATTCTATTGTTTTATCATTACAGACCAGTTACATCACAAAACTGAAATAATTACAGAACTCGAACGGAACTTTATAGAACTGAAAATTTAAAGAATTGTCAACTTTTTTTTATTAATTATTTTTTTTATTTTTAAGTGTGTTCTATTTGGACATTGTTAAATAAAAAAAATAATTACGCGTGTTCTAGGTAGGTACTTACTTGCAGGGACTTTTTTCATTTAAAAATCAAAACATGATATTGAATGAATTTATTTATAGTGAAAATTATTTTATGCTCAACAGCATAATGGCGTCGTTTTGGTGAAATATTACAACAAAGTACCTACTTAGTACTTACACTTGCAAAATGAAATACAATACAACTACAATAGTGAGCTCCGGCATAATGAAATTTTGCACTGCTAAACCGTGCAACCGATTGTTATTGTTAATGGACTATTTGTGCGTAAATAAATTAATTATATACAGCGGGTACCCGGCATGCGTTGCGAGGTCACTTTAACTTCGGGGTCAACTAAACCGTAATGGTTCCCTACCAAGTCCCGGGAAACAACATTATAAAATTATGCACTTTATAAAATTATATACAACGGGTACCCGGCATGCGTTGCAAGGCCGCTTTAACCTCGGGGTCAATAAAACTGTAATGTTTCCATCCGAAGTCCTGGGAAACTACATTATAATGCAAGCGCCTGCACTATGTAACATTATAAACTACGGGTACCCGGCATGCGTTGCAACTGCACTTTAACCTCAGGGTCAACTAAACTGTAATGGTTCCATCCCAAGTCCCCGGAAACTACATTATAATGCAAGCGCCTGCACTATATAACATTATATACAACGGGTACCCGGCATGCGTTGCAAGGTCACTGTAACCTCGGGGTCAACTTAATTATAATGGTTCCATCCCAAGTCCCGGGAAACTACATTATAATGCAAGCGCCTGCACTATATAAAATTATTTACAACGGGTATCCGGCGTGCGTTGCAAGGGCACTTTAACCTCGGGGTCAATAAAACTGTAATGTTTCCGTCCCAAGTCCCGGGAAACTGCATTATAATGCAAGCGCCTGCACTATTTAACATTATATATAACGGGTATCTGGCATAAGTAAGTGAAGTTTTACTTCAGTCGTGTGGTCTAAAGCACACTTTTTTTAATTTATTTTCACGTTCTGTGTTATTTTGTCTTCGATCGCGATGAAACTTTGGGGATTTCATGTGCGCATCGCCTCAATTCTTTCTGTATAAAATAGTGAGCTCTGGCATCATGAAATTATGCATTGCTAAACCGTTCATCCGATTGCGATGAAACTTTGGGGATTTGATTGCTGCATCCCTTCGATTCTTTCTGTATAAAATAGTGAGCTTGGGCATCATAAGATTATGCTTTGCTAAACCGTTCATCCGATTGCGTTTGGGGATTTGATGTGCGCTGGCCGGCAATGGTTTTTGTGTACAACAGTGAGCTCTGGTATCATGAAATTACGCATTGCTAAACCAATTAACCGATTGCAATGAAAATTTGATATTTAACCGATTTATATTTAATTTAACACACACTCCTCCTCGCTTCATCCACGTTCACACGTCAAATCGCATAGTGTTTTAACCCGTTAGTTGCTTCTGCAACGGGCCCAGCTAGTATATAGTATTGTTCACTTTTGGGAAAGGTCACGGAAAACCTCACTTTCGATTTGAGGGGAAAAGCGACCACTCTGCCCCTCGGGTGGGTGAAACCTCACGGGTCACTTTGGCTTGCAAAAATTTGGTAAAATTTGGCAAGCCAAATTGATCTCTAAGCTCATCCGATTTCAAAGGCCCCACGGTTCACTCTTCTTCGAAGCGAATTCATTGTATCTATCTCTTTTCAAATGCCTGCAAAAGTTGAGAAAGATGTAGCGAAAATCTCCCATACAAAACTGATTTCGCTAGGTACGCAGATTTTAAATGTCATCTTTCATTTTTCGTTTTCCCACCGGCCGACTGGCATACGCGATTTTGTCGAAAATATCACGCTTGGAAGCCAAAATTTAGTGAAATTCCGTCAACAAGAGTTTTTCAAAGGTCAATTGACCGTCGTAATTATCACTTTTCTCAAAAACATCGTTGTTATATTCGTTTGACAAACTGACATGTGCAAAAAAAACAACATAAAAGTCGAGTATTGAAACTAATCTTTAAAATTATGTACTGTTTTCACGGCGCCGCCAGTCGACAGGACATAGAATTAAAACATTTCATTAGAAAAATTTAAAAATAGACTAAAATTCAAATTCGAACGCGAAACAAAATTGGAGTGTCTTAAATTGGCGTTGTTAGCAGGTTTTAAAATCGAATTTCATCATTCATGAATCGTTATTATGCCGGTACACGGTGGTAAAAAAAATGCTGCTCGAAATATAATAATTATTTTTTTAATTATTTTGAATGATAATTTTCTTGATATTTTTTTTTTCGAAAATATAGTCGGGCCTTCACGACTAACGTTAGAGCGGCGTAGAAACATTTCTCAAATGACGATGCTTAGAATTTCAGTTTTTTTCCATACATGTATCGTTGTGAATAATTATTTATTACGAAAGTAGTATGCGCGTTCGTGAATTTAAAAGTTGGATGTTTGACCGATGTCATTTCTAGAAAAATATTTAAAAAAAGACGATTTTATTTTTATTTTAAAAAAAATATTATTATTTAATCAATTTATTTTTACCAAAAATGAGTAACGCAGTTTTGGCGGACCCTGTTATTTAGAACACACAGATAAACCATGCAACTTAGTGATGGAAATAAGTGCTTAGGTACCTACCTACCGGCTTACCGACTTACTACCGTGGTTTTTTTGCGAAAATGAGTAGGTACCTAGACGAATTATGTAGGTACTTACGTTGGATGCCGGGTTGTTGCAATAAAATTGAAGAATTCAACATTTCTTTAAAGTTAATTCTAACGTTCTGCGTAAGTTCTATTCGAGTTCTGATGTTATATCATTTTATCCAGTTGCACCACAAAACTGAAACAATTACAGAACTTTAAAATAACTTTCACAGAACGTGAAAATTAATTGAATATTTTGGAGAATTATTAAATTTTTTTGAAAGAACCTATCAAAATATTTTTCATTTATGAATGTGTAGGTAAAGTTTCGTTCTTTTTGGACATTCTCAAATAATAATACCAGTAATGGCCAGTACCTACTTATGAGGGAACGTTGTTGACGAATTAATGAAAAATTAATATATTGTGTAAATTTAATAGCAAAGATGGTACAATTTTTTTTTTCAAATGGTGTAGGTACTTGAAAATTGTACGGAAATTAATTGATTTATACATTATTAACTAAATTTTAATGATAATACGGCACAAGAGTCCCAACTACTGAAGTCAGTGAAACTATGGCATCCCCAGTTGGGGTATGTTGTGAGGCTAAAGGTAGTGGGGAGGGGAAGGAGATGGAGACGAGGAAGGTGGGGAAGTACCTGGCTATTCAGATCTGGTCACCAAAAACGGCAAAAGCCATTTCAAGCAACGTTATGAAAATTAATAAATTTAAATATCTTAACATGGTCAATTTTTTGCTAAATTATGCAGGTAAAAGCATACTTTTTTTAAGTTAATTTTCACGTTCTGTGTTAATTCTTCTTCGATTCCGATGAAACTTTGGGGACCTTCGATTCTTAATGTATAAAATGGTGAGCTCTGGCATCATGAAATTATGCATTGCTAAACCGTTCATCCGATTGCGATGAAACTTTGGGAATTTGATGTGTGCATGCCTCCGATGGCGACTAGATACTTCTGTTTGACAGGTTTCAGCTGCTAGGCCCTGCGGGTGGCCTTATACATACGTATGTTTAACCACTGAGCGTTGCTCTCCTCGCCTTCTTTGCCTTAAAAAACCCTCAACCCAATATCTACAAAGATGAGATTACCCTGAGGGAAATTATTTTCCTCGGGGTCTTCTGTGTGGAGCTCATGTAAAAAAGGATAAATACCAGGAGTGCAGAACTAAGCAAGGGAAAAAATATTAAGAACATGTTTTTTTTTCAATTATTTCTGGCTTTCACCATCCAAGGGTACTATGTAGGTCATCATTTAAGACTGACATAGACAGGAAAGGTGAATTTATATGCATTTAATTATTTTTTTTTTACATGAGCTCCACACAGGAGGCCGTGGGGAAAATAATTTCCCTCAGGGCCTATGTCTTCTTTGGGGATGCTGTGTGGAGGATTTTTTTTAGGAAAGGAAGGAGATGAGAGTTCTGGGAAGGAAAAGGGTTTAAGGGGTGGGTAGGAATCTGGGGTTCAGTGTGTCCTGGTCATCCGCCTCTAAGACCTAGACAGACCTAACCCCATGAACCCGGGCACCCCTACTATATCACCAAACCTAGCGAACCACTTGAGGTGACCTATGGCAGACGTGTTGGTTATCCAATAAAGGACAACTTTGGGGATTTGTATTTCTATATTACATTATATACAACGGGTACCCGGCATGCGTTGCAACATCACTGTAATCTCGGGGTCAACTTAACTGTAATGGTTCCATTCCAAGTTCCGGGAAACTACATTATAATGCAAGCGCCTTACAAACGCCTGCTTTATATTATAACATTATATACAAAGGGTACCCGGCATGCGTTGCAAGATCACTGTAACCTCGGGGTCAACTTAACTGTAATGGTTCCATTCCAAGTTCCAATAAACTACATTATAATGCAAGCGCCTTGCAAACGCCTGCACTTTATTATAATATTATATACAACGGGTACCCGGCATGCGTTGCAAGATCACTGTAACCTCGGGGTCAATTTAACTGTAATGGTTACATTCCAAGTTCCGGGAAACTACATTATAATACAAGCGCCTTGCAAACGCCTGATTTATATTAAAACATTATATACAAAGGGTACCCGGCATGCGTTGCGACATCACTGTAACCTTGGGGTCAACATAACTGTAATGGTTCCATTCCAAGTTCAGGGAAACTACATTATTATGCAAGCGCCTTGCAAATGCCTGCACTATATTATAACATTATAAACAACGGGTACCCGGCATGCGTTGCAAGGTCACTGTAACCTCAGGTTTCTTCATATATTTATTTAACACACACTCCTCCTTGCTTCATCCACGTTCACACGTCAAATCGCATAGTGTTTTAACCCGTTAGTTGCTTCTGCAACGGGCCCAGCTAGTATATAGTATTGTTCACTTTTGGGAAAGGTCACGGAAAACCTCACTTTCGATTTGAGGGGAAAAGCGACCACTCTGCCCCTCGGGTGGGTGAAACCTCACGGGTCACTTTGGCTTGCAAAAATTTGGTAAAATTTGGCAAGCCAAATTGATCTCTAAGCTCATCCGATTTCAAAGGCCCCACGGTTCACTCTTCTTCGAAGCGAATTCATTGTATCTATCTCTTTTCAAATGCCTGCAAAAGTTGAGAAAGATGTAGCGAAAATCTCCCATACAAAACTGATTTCGCTAGGTACGCAGATTTTTTCAGTTCAGTTTCAGTTTCAGTGCCGGCAACCCGGGCGTTTATTTAGTTTCATGGTTATTTACATTGTTTTCTTTTCTTTTACCCGCCTCACTAGACAAAGTCTGTTCCGAGGCGAGTAAATCACATATTATGTTTGTTCCAAAAGAAATGTGTGTATTTAAACAAATATATATATGTATGTAAAAAGATAAAAAAGATAAATTATATGTTGGTATATTAAATATTTACATACATACTTTGTTTTTTAGATAAAATTAAATTAACATTTTGTGACAGTTGAATATAGCGGTTACATAATAGAAGTAATAATTAATAATTACTCATAATAATTAATGTTGCAAAAATTGCAGTTTCTCGTATTTGTTTTATTTGTATATTATATAATTTCGTGAGAACTTGTATGAAATGTTATTTATTTAGAATATTTTGAATGTCTGTTCTTTCCTTTTCATTCAACCATATTACAAATCTTTTGAAAAGCCAATTCAAATTATTTGGGGTGACGTAAGTTTTTGTTTGTGTTAGGAAGGTATTGAAAATGTGTGGTGCTAAGTAAGATTCGTGTTTTTTTGCAAAAGTTGATTTGATATGGGGAACTTGAAAGTGCTTATTAATTTTTGCTCTTGTGTTTTGTGAGTGAGGTATGTGGAGATGTGAAGTTTTTATACAGTTTTTGTAAATGATCTTCCTTATGAATAGTTTATTTACGTCTAGTAATTTATTTCTGATCATTAGCTGTTCCGTCGGATGTTGGTAAGGTTTATAAAACATAATTCTAATTATTGTTTTGTGATTTATTTTAAGAGAATTGAGGTAAGTATCTGCTGCTCCTCCCCAAACTGAAATTCCATACGTTAAAATACTTTGACAGAGTGCGAAATATATATTTTTTAGTTGATTTAATGACATGATGTTTCGTATTGTTTTGAAGATGTATGATAATTTTCGTATTTTTTTTGATAATATATTAATATGGAGATCCCATTTTAGTTTATGGTCAACAGTTAAACCTAGATATTTAATATTGTCTGCATAAACAATTTTGTCACAAGTACAGCATGTGTTATTTGACGAAATATTGGTGCAGGGGTTAAGATGTAGTTGTGGTTGGCTATGTGGTTGACCAGCCTTTGTTTTGCTAAAAGTTAAATATTTTGTTTTTGAAATGTTCAGTGTTAGTAGATTATTTTGTAGCCATTTATTTACTACAGTCATCCCTGTTTCTGTGTTTTTGAATACCTTTTCCCATGATTGTGCCTTGAACAAAATTGCAGTGTCGTCTGCATAACTGATTACTTTGTACTCAATTTTTCCTAGGTTTATCTCAGTTAGACTATTTATATAAATGAGGAATAGTATGGGACCCAAGACGCTGCCTTGCGGTACTCCATACCTGATATCTGCTTTGTCACTGCTGTATTTATTTATTTTTACTATTTGTTGTCTCTTTTCAATGTAGCTGACAAACCATTTTAGCGGTTGACCAGTTATACCGATATTTTTGAGTTTTTGTTGTAGTAAGTTATGCGAAATAGTGTCGAAAGCTTTTGCTAGGTCTAAGAATACCCCAATCACCTTTGATCCGCCATCTATGCTTTTCACTATGTAGTTGGTTAATTCTGATAAAGCATCTTCTGTACCCATTTTGGCACGAAATCCAAATTGGCGGCTTGAGAGCAGGTTGTGTTTTTCAAGGTACGCAAGTAATCTTTTTTTCATGGCTTTTTCTAGAAGTTTAGATAGTGAGTTTAGCAGAGTGATTGGTCTGTAGTTTAATATCAGAGTTTTGTCTCCCGATTTATGTATTGGAGTGATACATCCTATTTTTAAATGATCAGGGACAATTCCGAGCCTAAAACTTTGGTTGAAAATGTGTTGAAGCGGTATAAGTATGTATTCATGTAGATTTATCAGTATTTGATTGGAAATGTTATCCGGTCCCATCGCGCAATTTGGTTTGAGAGATTTAATAAGATCCGATATTTCCTTTGTATTTACTTGATAAGCATTGAACGAGTGATTTGGTCGTATGGAAGAGCAAAGTTTGTATAAAGAGTCTTCTGATGTACAGTTTTTTTGAAGAATTTTTTCCGCTAGGGTAGAGCCAACTTTTGCGAATTCAGTGTTAATAAAATTAGCTATTTTATTAGGTTCATTGTTTGTTAAGACTTTGTCTCCGTTTATTAATAGTTCTTTGATATGTGAATCTTTCTTCGGAGTGGAATAAGTAATATTTCTTACAATTTCCCAAATTTTTTTAGTATCATTTTTGGCGATTTTTATTTCTTTTTTGTAATATTTGTATTTGGCTTGTTTAATTAACTTATTACACAGGTTTCTATACAGTAAGTAATCTTGCTTTAGTTTGTTATCATTCGGGTTTTTGTGGACTCGCATATGCATTGCATCTCTTTTATGAATACTGTTGACTATTCCTTTCGTGATCCATGGTGTTATTTTTTTTTCTTTATGTGTGTAGTTCTTTTGCGGATTTTTTGTGGTGTGTTTGGTTATGTAGGTTTCAACCGTATTTATAAATGTGTTCAGCGCTGTGTTTGGGTCTATTTCATTTAGTACATTAGTCCAAGGTTCATCGTGAATATCCGATTTTAGGGACTTAAAGTTTATTTTGTCTTTCATGTTGCCATTTTTGTTTTTACTTTGTTCTTTGTTAAGAAGTATGTTTAATGTAGTTGTGAAATGGTCAGTGACAGTTGAGCGAATAATGGATGAAAAAGTTTTTTTTTCTGGTTTTAGCAAATATATGATCGATGCAGGATTCGGAGTGTGATGTAGTTTTATTATTATTTTAAATGTCATCTTTCATTTTTCGTTTTCCCACCGGCCGACTGGCATACGCGATTTTGTCGAAAATATCACGCTTGGAAGCCAAAATTTAGTGAAATTCCGTCAACAAGAGTTTTTCAAAGGTCAATTGACCGTCGTAATTATCACTTTTCTCAAAAACATCGTTGTTATATTCGTTTGACAAACTGACATGTGCAAAAAAACAACATAAAAGTCGAGTATTGAAACTAATCTTTAAAATTATGTACTGTTTTCACGGCGCCGCCAGTCGACAGGACATAGAATTAAAACATTTCATTAGAAAAATTTAAAAATAGACTAAAATTCAAATTCGAACGCGAAACAAAATTGGAGTGTCTTAAATTGGCGTTGTTAGCAGGTTTTAAAATCGAATTTCATCATTCATGAATCGTTATTATGCCGGTACACGGTGGTAAAAAAAATGCTGCTCGAAATATAATAATTATTTTTTTAATTATTTTGAATGATAATTTTCTTGATATTTTTTTTTTCGAAAATATAGTCGGGCCTTCACGACTAACGTTAGAGCGGCGTAGAAACATTTCTCAAATGACGATGCTTAGAATTTCAGTTTTTTTCCATACATGTATCGTTGTGAATAATTATTTATTACGAAAGTAGTATGCGCGTTCGTGAATTTAAAAGTTGGATGTTTGACCGATGTCATTTCTAGAAAAATATTTAAAAAAAGACGATTTTATTTTTATTTTAAAAAAAATATTATTATTTAATCAATTTATTTTTACCAAAAATGAGTAACGCAGTTTTGGCGGACCCTGTTATTTAGAACACACAGATAAACCATGCAACTTAGTGATGGAAATAAGTGCTTAGGTACCTACCTACCGGCTTACCGACTTACTACCGTGGTTTTTTTGCGAAAATGAGTAGGTACCTAGACGAATTATGTAGGTACTTACGTTGGATGCCGGGTTGTTGCAATAAAATTGAAGAATTCAACATTTCTTTAAAGTTAATTCTAACGTTCTGCGTAAGTTCTATTCGAGTTCTGATGTTATATCATTTTATCCAGTTGCACCACAAAACTGAAACAATTACAGAACTTTAAAATAACTTTCACAGAACGTGAAAATTAATTGAAAATTTTGGAGAATTATTAAATTTTTTTGAAAGAACCTATCAAAATATTTTTCATTTATGAATGTGTAGGTAAAGTTTCGTTCTTTTTGGACATTCTCAAATAATAATACCAGTAATGGCCAGTACCTACTTATGAGGGAACGTTGTTGACGAATTAATGAAAAATTAATATATTGTGTAAATTTAATAGCAAAGATGGTACAATTTTTTTTTTCAAATGGTGTAGGTACTTGAAAATTGTACGGAAATTAATTGTTTTATACATTATTAACTAAATTTTAATGATAATACGGCACAAGAGTCCCAACTACTGAAGTCAGTGAAACTATGGCATCCCCAGTTGGGGTATGTTGTGAGGCTAAAGGTAGTGGGGAGGGGAAGGAGATGGAGACGAGGAAGGTGGGGAAGTACCTGGCTATTCAGATCTGGTCACCAAAAACGGCAAAAGCCATTTCAAGCAACGTTATGAAAATTAATAAATTTAAATATCTTAACATGGTCAATTTTTTGCTAAATTATGCAGGTAAAAGCATACTTTTTTTAAGTTAATTTTCACGTTCTGTGTTAATTCTTCTTCGATTCCGATGAAACTTTGGGGACCTTCGATTCTTAATGTATAAAATGGTGAGCTCTGGCATCATGAAATTATGCATTGCTAAACCGTTCATCCGATTGCGATGAAACTTTGGGAATTTGATGTGTGCATGCCTCCGATGGCGACTAGATACTTCTGTTTGACAGGTTTCAGCTGCTAGGCCCTGCGGGTGGCCTTATACATACGTATGTTTAACCACTGAGCGTTGCTCTCCTCGCCTTCTTTGCCTTAAAAAACCCTCAACCCAATATCTACAAAGATGAGATTACCCTGAGGGAAATTATTTTCCTCGGGGTCTTCTGTGTGGAGCTCATGTAAAAAAGGATAAATACCAGGAGTGCAGAACTAAGCAAGGGAAAAAATATTAAGAACATGTTTTTTTTTCAATTATTTCTGGCTTTCACCATCCAAGGGTACTATGTAGGTCATCATTTAAGACTGACATAGACAGGAAAGGTGAATTTATATGCATTTAATTATTTTTTTTTTACATGAGCTCCACACAGGAGGCCGTGGGGAAAATAATTTCCCTCAGGGCCTATGTCTTCTTTGGGGATGCTGTGTGGAGGATTTTTTTTAGGAAAGGAAGGAGATGAGAGTTCTGGGAAGGAAAAGGGTTTAAGGGGTGGGTAGGAATCTGGGGTTCAGTGTGTCCTGGTCATCCGCCTCTAAGACCTAGACAGACCTAACCCCATGAACCCGGGCACCCCTACTATATCACCAAACCTAGCGAACCACTTGAGGTGACCTATGGCAGACGTGTTGGTTATCCAATAAAGGACAACTTTGGGGATTTGTATTTCTATATTACATTATATACAACGGGTACCCGGCATGCGTTGCAACATCACTGTAATCTCGGGGTCAACTTAACTGTAATGGTTCCATTCCAAGTTCCGGGAAACTACATTATAATGCAAGCGCCTTACAAACGCCTGCTTTATATTATAACATTATATACAAAGGGTACCCGGCATGCGTTGCAAGATCACTGTAACCTCGGGGTCAACTTAACTGTAATGGTTCCATTCCAAGTTCCAATAAACTACATTATAATGCAAGCGCCTTGCAAACGCCTGCACTTTATTATAATATTATATACAACGGGTACCCGGCATGCGTTGCAAGATCACTGTAACCTCGGGGTCAATTTAACTGTAATGGTTACATTCCAAGTTCCGGGAAACTACATTATAATACAAGCGCCTTGCAAACGCCTGATTTATATTAAAACATTATATACAAAGGGTACCCGGCATGCGTTGCGACATCACTGTAACCTTGGGGTCAACATAACTGTAATGGTTCCATTCCAAGTTCAGGGAAACTACATTATTATGCAAGCGCCTTGCAAATGCCTGCACTATATTATAACATTATAAACAACGGGTACCCGGCATGCGTTGCAAGGTCACTGTAACCTCAGGTTTCTTCATATATTTATTTAACACACACTCCTCCTTGCTTCATCCACGTTCACACGTCAAATCGCATAGTGTTTTAACCCGTTAGTTGCTTCTGCAACGGGCCCAGCTAGTATATAGTATTGTTCACTTTTGGGAAAGGTCACGGAAAACCTCACTTTCGATTTGAGGGGAAAAGCGACCACTCTGCCCCTCGGGTGGGTGAAACCTCACGGGTCACTTTGGCTTGCAAAAATTTGGTAAAATTTGGCAAGCCAAATTGATCTCTAAGCTCATCCGATTTCAAAGGCCCCACGGTTCACTCTTCTTCGAAGCGAATTCATTGTATCTATCTCTTTTCAAATGCCTGCAAAAGTTGAGAAAGATGTAGCGAAAATCTCCCATACAAAACTGATTTCGCTAGGTACGCAGATTTTAAATGTCATCTTTCATTTTTCGTTTTCCCACCGGCCGACTGGCATACGCGATTTTGTCGAAAATATCACGCTTGGAAGCCAAAATTTAGTGAAATTCCGTCAACAAGAGTTTTTCAAAGGTCAATTGACCGTCGTAATTATCACTTTTCTCAAAAACATCGTTGTTATATTCGTTTGACAAACTGACATGTGCAAAAAAACAACATAAAAGTCGAGTATTGAAACTAATCTTTAAAATTATGTACTGTTTTCACGGCGCCGCCAGTCGACAGGACATAGAATTAAAACATTTCATTAGAAAAATTTAAAAATAGACTAAAATTCAAATTCGAACGCGAAACAAAATTGGAGTGTCTTAAATTGGCGTTGTTAGCAGGTTTTAAAATCGAATTTCATCATTCATGAATCGTTATTATGCCGGTACACGGTGGTAAAAAAAATGCTGCTCGAAATATAATAATTATTTTTTTAATTATTTTGAATGATAATTTTCTTGATATTTTTTTTTTCGAAAATATAGTCGGGCCTTCACGACTAACGTTAGAGCGGCGTAGAAACATTTCTCAAATGACGATGCTTAGAATTTCAGTTTTTTTCCATACATGTATCGTTGTGAATAATTATTTATTACGAAAGTAGTATGCGCGTTCGTGAATTTAAAAGTTGGATGTTTGACCGATGTCATTTCTAGAAAAATATTTAAAAAAAGACGATTTTATTTTTATTTTAAAAAAAATATTATTATTTAATCAATTTATTTTTACCAAAAATGAGTAACGCAGTTTTGGCGGACCCTGTTATTTAGAACACACAGATAAACCATGCAACTTAGTGATGGAAATAAGTGCTTAGGTACCTACCTACCGGCTTACCGACTTACTACCGTGGTTTTTTTGCGAAAATGAGTAGGTACCTAGACGAATTATGTAGGTACTTACGTTGGATGCCGGGTTGTTGCAATAAAATTGAAGAATTCAACATTTCTTTAAAGTTAATTCTAACGTTCTGCGTAAGTTCTATTCGAGTTCTGATGTTATATCATTTTATCCAGTTGCACCACAAAACTGAAACAATTACAGAACTTTAAAATAACTTTCACAGAACGTGAAAATTAATTGAAAATTTTGGAGAATTATTAAATTTTTTTGAAAGAACCTATCAAAATATTTTTCATTTATGAATGTGTAGGTAAAGTTTCGTTCTTTTTGGACATTCTCAAATAATAATACCAGTAATGGCCAGTACCTACTTATGAGGGAACGTTGTTGTCGAAATAATGAGAAATTAATAATATATTGTGTAAATTTAATAGCAAAGATGGTACAATTTTTTTTTTCAAATGGTGTAGGTACTTTAAAATTGTACGGAAATTAATTGCTTTATACATTATTAACTAAATTTTAATGATAATACGGCACAAGAGTCCCAACTACTGAAGTCAGTGAAACTATGGCATCCCCAGTTGGGGTATGTTGTGAGGCTAAAGGTAGTGGGGAGGGGAGGGAGATGGAGACGAGGAAGGTGGGGAAGTACCTGGCTATTCAGATCTGGTCACCAAAAACGGCAAAATCCATTTCAAGCAACGTTATGAAAATGAATAAATTTAAATATCTTAACATGGTCAATTTTTTGCCAAATTATGCAGGTAAAAGCACACTTTTTTTAAGTTAATTTTCACGTTCTGTGTTAATTCTTCTTCGATTCCGATGAAACTTTGGGGACCTTCGATTCTTAATGTATAAAATGGTGAGCTCTGGCATCATGAAATTATGCATTGCTAAACCGTTCATCCGATTGCGATGAAACTTTGGGAATTTGATATGTGCATGCCTCCGATGGCGTCTAGATACTTCTGTTTGACAGGTTTCAGCTGCTAGGCCCTGCGGGTGGCCTTATCCATACGTATGTTTAACCACTGAGCGTTGCTCTCCTCGCCTTATTTGCCTTTAAAAACCCTCAACACAACATCTCCAAAGATGAAATGACCCCGAGGGAAATTATTTTCCTCAGGGTCTCCTGTGTGTAGCTCATGTAAAAAAAGGATAAATACCAGGAGTGCAGAACTAAGCAAGGGAAAAAATATTAAGAAAATGTTTTTTTTTTTTCAATTATTTCTGGCTTTCACCATCCAAGGGTATTCTATGTAGGTCATCATTTAAGACTGACATAGACAGGAAAGGTGAATTTATATGCATTTTTTTTTTTTACATGAGCTCCACACAGGAGGCCGTGGGGAAAATAATTTCCCTCAGGGCCTATGTCATCTTTGGGGATGCTGTGTGGAGGATTTTTTTTAGGAAAGAAAGGAGATGAGAGTTCTGGGAAGGAAAAGGGTTTAAGGGGTGGGTAGGAATCTGGGGTTCAGTGTGTCCTGGTCATCCGCCTCCAAGACCTAGAAAAACCTCACCCATGAATCCGGGCACCCCTACTAAATCACCAAACGTAGCGAACCACTTGGGGTGACCGACGGCAGAGGTGTTGGTTATTCAATAAAGGTCAATTTTAGGGATTTGTATTTCTACATAACATTACATACAACGGGTACCCGGCATGCGTTGCAAAATCACTGTAACCTTTGGGAGAATTCAGGATGAAATTATGCAGTGTTAATTTTTTTTTACTTTAGCTCCACACAAGAGGCTCCAAAGAAAACAATTTCCCTAGGGGCCTATGTCATCTTTGAGGATGCTGTGCGGAGGGTTTTTTAAGGGAAAGGAAGGAGAAGAAGATATGGGAAGGAAAAAGGTATGAGGGGTGTTTAGGAATCTGGGGGTCAGTGTGGCCAGGAGTGACGAACGTATGAATCTATTCCTCACACTGCGGTGCATGGCGAAGGTTTGGGAGAATCTGGCTGGAGAGGTCAAAAGCCTTCCAATAATTATGGTAACAAGGGAAAGGATAAGAGGGAGGTATAAGTTAGTGACGTATTTTATATTGTTAATGGACTTTTTGTCCGGAAATAAATAAATTATATACAGCGGGTACCCGGCATGCGTTGCAAGGCCACTTTAACCTCGGGGTCCATTAAACTGTAATGGTTCCATCCCAAATCTCGGAAAACCACATTATAATGCAAGCGCCTGTACTATAGAACATTATATACAACGGGTACCCGGCATGCGTTGCAAGATCACTGTAACCTCGGGGTCAACTTTACTGTAATGGTTCCATCATAATTCCTGGGAAATAACATTTTAAAGTAAGTGCCTGCAATATATAACATGATATACAATGGTTACTCGGCATGCGTTGCAAGGTCACTGTAACCTCGGGGTCAACTTAACTGTAATGGTTCCATTCCAATTCCTGGAAAATTACATTTTAATGCAAGCGCTGCACTACATAACATTATATACAACGGTTACCCGGCATGGGTTGCAAGGTCACTGTTACCTCAGGTTTCTTCATATATTTAATTTAAAACACACTCCTCCTCGCTTCATCCACGTTCACACGCAAATCGCATAGTGTTTTAACCCGTCAGTTGCTTCTGCAACGGGCAAAACCTAGTATATATAGTATTGTTTGGTTTTGGGGTAGGTCAGGAAAACTCACTTTTTTTTTAATCCTCCGAGTACAGGCGAAAATCGACCACTCTGCCTGTCGAGTTTCACCGACCGCAGAGGTCGATTTGGCCGAGCAAGGCTTGTGGACCGGGATTTCATACAAACGGCCGTTCCAAAAAAACGCGTTTTGGTGATCCGATAATCGACTCTTTTCCCCCTCGATCCGCAAGACCTCACGGCGTATTGTCGCTTAAAAACGAAAAAGACGCTTACGCCCTTTCGATTTCCCTCGCCCCCCTCGGCCCGCAGGCGATAATCGACCGTCGCTCCTCGAGTTTCGCCGACCGCAGAGATCAATTTGGCCCGAAAGGGGGCACGGACAGCGATCTCAGCCGGTCAGACCAGATTTCATATAAAAAGATGACGCAGGGTTAACAGCGCACCCAAACGGCGAAAACTACAATTAGATCTCTCACCGACGAAGAAATTCGGCCTCAGTTATATTTCCTGCCGATAGGTTCACCCGAGTTAACTACCCTAAACGACCCCCACCTACAAGAAGACATCGCAGTACGCCCATTGCAACCGGCACTTCATCTTGCCTAAAAATAAACTAATAAACCCTACATGTTTATTGATAACAGCTGCATCCAGCCGAGGACCATTACCGGGATGATATACTCTAATCACTATCCCTTAATCGACATACCAACTCGAAGAAAATCATTAATAGACAAACCAACGAACATTTGGATGTACTTAACGCAGCCCTCACGCCGAACAGTCCCAAAATAAAAGACTGGATTACGAAACCCCACGTATCCACGAGCATCGGGACAACAACCCCATTATCAGGATAACATATTGACCCCTTGACATGCAGCACCGAAAATAGGAAGACGACGCCCCCCCACCACGCCAGCAGGGACTATATAAACCCCGACTCTTACTTCCACTAGTTAATCTATTTTGTGCATTGAATCCAAGCACTTGCTTGTTGTATTGCTCACATAATAGTTCCCTTTGAAATTGTACTTATTTTAAGTTGTATTGTGTAATTAAACAATAAAGGATAATTTATCCACAAGTATATTTTTTTAACACTACACGACATCAAAAGTTAACTGGCGCCCAGCACGTGGGTCAATTCGAGGAAGTCTGAAAATTGGCCAAAACTAGGACTCCCTAGATATTTTAATATCTCAACGCGAAAGGACCACACACCAAAAAAATTTGTTAACTTGGCAATGAAGATCGTCGCATCAATACTTCTGTGAGTACATTTTCAATTGATCGTCTATCCCATACGTACGATAGATCCCTTCCCTACCTTATCCAAAAGGTTAGAGAGAAAACTAAATTTTTTAAAGTCACTTTGTATATTTCTATTTTTTTTTACTTTTTTGAAAAATGGCACAGCCAAATGAGAGACCCGCTCCCCAATACGCAGAGTCGATATTGGAGTATAGTGGCTCTCCCCAAGACATCAACTTATTCATAAAATCAGCCAGGGGGTTCATTACTAGAAACGGCAATACACCTAGTAATGTTGAGAAAATAATCTCAAGATTACGTGGCAAAGCACTTCACGTAATTCTCATGTGCGATCATGATAACAATATTGAAACCATATTAGAAACGCTGAAAAACGAATGTGGGGACAATAAGTCTGTTACATTATTGCAAACCGAACTAATCAACTTCAACCGCGGTCAAAAGGATTTCTCCTCAACGATCCACGAAATCAATCAAATTCTTTTTTCAATTAAAATAAAAATTTCTGATCAATATGGAGGACCTAGTGCCCACATATTGATGGAACCATACAAAGATACAGCAAGAAATACATTGTTGAATCTAATGCCAACGCACATTAAATGCGCAAACTTAACCAAAAATTATGATGCCCTGTGCACGGAAATAAGAATGCTGGAGGCTCATGGCGAGCTCCATCAATGGTCTAAACAAAATCTTGTGTTCCCACAAGCAGGACCATCTAATTTCATGCGGCCAGGACAAAGCCAATCAAATAAACCTTTTACTCGCCCTAACTTTTTTCCACCGCAAACGCAAAATTCGTTCAAACCTCATAATAACTTTAATCATAATAATCATAATCACCTTAACAATTATAATAATAAACCGTGGCATAATAATAACCAAACGCATAAGTACGTACAAAACCGCCCGTGGCAAGGAAATAATAATAATAATTTTAATACGCATCATGCGCGTTCCGGTGATGTCAGTATGAGAACGGCCCCAATGCCCCGACCTCCTAAAGGCCCGGTCATCGACCTCGGCAATGGACGTACGGCACAAGAGCTATTTTATACAGACGGGAATGATCAGGAACGGCCGGATTTGTGGGAAGACCAAGAATCTCCCCGAGAAACCTAGTCCACCTGAATCATATTAACAATGGCCTACCATATGTAGTAGCGCCATTAAATATAAAAATTCTGATTGATACGGGAAGCTCCAAATCATTCATGAATAAAAATGTGTATAATAGATTATTTCGTGACTGTAGATATGTAAACGAAGAGTTTACTGTACAAACAGCACACTCTACGACTACCCATAGAGGTGCCGTCGTGACTCCATTTTGGAAAAGAGTATTCGGCAATAATAATGCTGAAATGCGTTTTTATATTTTTGACTTTTCCCACAAATACGATGTTTTAATGGGGATAGATATGTTGAAATTAATGAATGCAACATTAATTTTAAACAACTGTAATAATATTTTAAAAACTCCAACCAGACAAGTTCAGTTGTTCCATGTAATGGATATAAATAGACTTGATGAGTTATTGGAGAAAAATAGAGATTTGTTTTCTGAGGAACTGGTAGCTAATTGCTCACCTCATGTAAAACATGAAATAAAATTAATTAAAGAAGAACCTGTGTATCAACGCGCTTATCGGTTACCGTATGAGCAGAGGCTTGAAGTTGAAAGGCAAGTCGCCCAACTTCTAAAGGATGGAATCATCCGACCAAGCGATTCGCCTTGGGCAAGCCCTGTCCATATAGTCAAAAAAAAAAAACTCAACCTATTGCCTATATTTCTAGGACACTGTCAAAAACGGAAACTAAATACAATACGACGGAAAACGAATTACTTGGTATACTATGGTCCCTCCAGCAATTCCGTCCGTATATTTATGGTAAACATTTTATCATAGAAACGGATCACCAACCGTTAGTATGGTTAACCAAGTTAAAAGAACCAAACGCCAAACTTACTAGGTGGAGACTCAAACTCCAGGAATATGATTATACGATTAGACATAAGCGAGGTTGTAATAACCATGTAGCTGACGCACTTTCAAGAGTCGAAATTCATTATAGTGAGGACGGTGAGGAGCATGATTCATTACGAGTAGAAGCCACCTCGGGCGCCCAGAGTGTCACTGACACCGTGCATAGCAATGTGGATGACCATGAGGGTGGAATCCCAATTCGTAACGAACACCCACCCCCGCGTATGAATAGGATTTTTATTGAACTAAGCGATATTGAGAAGCATAGTTTGAGAGCTAAGGAAAAAGGTACGGACCTTGTATGGTGTATCCCTTTAGAAGATGCAGAAGCAATATTTTTAAAATTGATTAAAACATGTTTGGATAAAGATAAATATGCAGTAATTATAAATAATGATAGATTATATGAGTGTTTAAGCGAATGTTATAGAAAAAATGTTGATAAGAACTCATTAAAATTAATACGTTTTACAAATGTTAAGATTGAACCCATAAAATTAGAAGAACAAAAGGAGATAATTCGTTCGACGCATGTCGAGAACCAGCGTCACATGGGTCTAGATGCCCTACTCAGTAAAATAAAACGGACGCACTATTTTAATAATATGCGGACAAAAATAAAAGATTTTTTAAAAACGTGTATAATATGTCAAAATTCTAAATACGAAAGGCACGAGCCGTCGAAGGACAGTGGCACGTCATTCATACCCTAGATTTAACTAAACTTATTGAACAATCGCAACAACTAGGAATTAATTATGATAAAATTATAAAAAGTAACAATGTGACTCTACCACATGTAGGATTAGAACGTTTGAAATATTTAATAGATCATAATAATCAGATAATTGACAATTTAGTTGTAAATAGATATAAAAGAGGCCTAATAAACGGACTCGGTACAATAATTAAAGGGATTACGGGAAACTTAGATGATAATGATTTAGATAAATTAGTGCAACGAATTGAAACTAACCAAAATATTAATGAAAAGAGAATCTCGTTGAGTTCAAGATCATTAGAGGATTATTACGGTAAACTAAAAAATATTTCACATAACCAAATGGTACTCTGGTCACAAATGAGCCATGATCATTATGAAGATAAGACAGACTTGTTGATTACACATTTAATTTATCAGACGGAAACTATCACCGAATTAATTACTAGAATTACAGAAGCTATCACGTTTGCCTCTCATGGAATGTACCACCCTAGCATTATAAAACCAAAGGTATTTATGGAATCTATTTCACATGTAAATCCTGAACAACTACCTTCTAAAGATTTTGATATTATTCAACGCTTTTTGCAAGTTAAATTCATTAAAGTTAAACAAACTTTGCACTTTATTCTCTCTCTAACTTTAGTAGAACGCACCGTCTATATGTATAACGAAATAATTCCCATCATCTCCAAAACTAACAATAAATGTTTCCAACCCCACCCTCTACCGAGACGATTATTGAGAGATGGAAAGCAGATGTATAACGCACACAAGTGCCAAGTTATTACAGACAGCCTCAGCATATGCAACAAAGAACTCAACTCCATCGATGACTGCACAACTACCGTACTAGAAAACCACAGCGAACAGAACTGCAGTCTACGCCAGATTATTTGCCCAGAAGAATATACACACGTCATCGGAGATAACATGATGTATCTATTTCGCAACGAACCAACAGCATTAAAAGCACAATGCCCTCAACATCAACAGAATATAGTAATTTCCAAATCTGTACTTGTAACAAACGACGAGTGCAGTATACAAGGAAGGACTTTCACTGTGGGAAGAATCGTTAACCAAGAAACATTACTCATTACATATTCGAAGGAAGAATTACATGTACTAAAACTACCCATCCTACATGTTGACGAAATACAAGAACCACGCAGAGAACTCGATATCCCTACCACTACGACGAGATTTGAAGGAACTATACACCTAACACTTACCAGCTGCCTGATAATTACGGCCATCGGATATATCCTTTGGAGAAGATATAAACTCTTCACAGTGCGAAGGAGTTTCAATTTTAGGGGGGGAGAGTTAACTACCCTAAACGACCCCCACCTACAAGAAGACATCGCAGTACGCCCATTGCAACCGGCACTTCATCTTGCCTAAAAATAAACTAATAAACCCTACATGTTTATTGATAACAGCTGCATCCAGCCGAGGACCATTACCGGGATGATATACTCTAATCACTATCCCTTAATCGACATACCAACTCGAAGAAAATCATTAATAGACAAACCAACGAACATTTGGATGTACTTAACGCAGCCCTCACGCCGAACAGTCCCAAAATAAAAGACTGGATTACGAAACCCCACGTATCCACGAGCATCGGGACAACAACCCCATTATCAGGATAACATATTGACCCCTTGACATGCAGCACCGAAAATAGGAAGACGACGCCCCCCCACCACGCCAGCAGGGACTATATAAACCCCGACTCTTACTTCCACTAGTTAATCTATTTTGTGCATTGAATCCAAGCACTTGCTTGTTGTATTGCTCACATAATAGTTCCCTTTGAAATTGTACTTATTTTAAGTTGTATTGTGTAATTAAACAATAAAGGATAATTTATCCACAAGTATATTTTTTTAACACTACACGACATCAAAAGTTAACTCCCGTTAAAAAACGTCGAATCGTTTAGTAAAGAGATTTCCCATACAAAACTGATTTCACTAGGAATTAATTCCGATCAATTAAACGGCTACCTCGAAAATATCGTAGAAAAAATGACATTTTATAGGCCCTTTACGGGGTGGTAAAATACAACGAAAAAAAACATTTTGCGAGAGATGTTTTTTAATAATCATAAATTATACAAGATTTAGAAACTTTAAAAATAAAAACATGTGTAGCTTCTCATTCAAAATGTTTCACAATGTCGCGTCAAACTTTGCAATTATATTGACATTTGCGAAAAATTCAATAACATCCATAATGCACATGGTTTTCAGCCTGTTAAATCGGTAGATATTTTAAATCTTTATGTAATTTTTTCCAACCTTGCAATACTGAACATGGAACATCATTTAAAACCACCGCAAGTTTTCAGCGAGGCCCTGACAGCGTTAGCTGACGTAATTTGTATGGGAAATGTTCTTAAACCAGCGCAGGTGTTCGATTTTCAGGCTTTGCTTCAGGTGGTTATGACAACTTTTAACGGTTGTCTTGCCATATAGATAAAATATTATTTTAGAATATTTTGATGAACTAGGTAGGTACCCTGAAAATTACATAAACGGATAAATAATTATCCACGGGTATCATCTATAAATTATAGCTCATGAACGACTGGAGCAAATTGGATAATTATTTTTGAGTTGGTTTCGTTATTGTTCGGGCAAGGTTTGTATAAACTAAATGAGCTCTGGAATTATAAAATTTGTTTGAAATTAATCGCCGAAATCTATATATGCGCATAGCTTCCGAGCGAATGCACCAAATTGGATAGTTCTTTCTTTGTTGTATTTTTTAATATTAGGACAAGGTTTGAATAAAATTACTGGTGAGCTCTGGCATAACGAAATTTGTTTAAAAATGATTCGCCGAAATGTAAGTACGCTCATAACTTCAGAACGACTGCACGTAATTGAATAATTCTTTTTTTGTTGCGTTCCTTATTGTTCGGATAAAGTTTGTATAAAACTACTGGTGAGCTCTGGCATTATGAAATTTGCATACAAATGAATCCCGGAAATGTATGTACGCGCATAACTTCCGAAAGACTGCACCAAATTGAATAATTCTTTTTTTGTTGTCTTCGACACTGTTAGGACAATGTTTTGTATAAAACTACTGGTGAGCTCTGGCATTATGAAGTTTGCATAAAAATGAATCGTCGAAATGTATGTACGCGTATAACTTCCGAAAGACTGCACCAAATTGAATAATTCTTTTTTTGGTTATGTTTGTTTTGTTTGAGGGGGGGAAGAAAACCAGGGAGGGGGGAGGGTACCCTGGGAAGGGGGAGGGGAACCCGGGAGGGGGTTCTGCGGGATGGAGGAAAGGGGGGGGGGGGAGTAGAGTACGCTATAAAAGAATATTTTTTCTGTTCTTTTTTTTACTCGAATAAAACAAAATTTTAAAAGGATAAATACCAGGAGTGCAGAACTAAGCAAGGGAAAATATATTAAGAACATGTTTTTTTTCAATTATTTCTGGCTTTTTGGGAAAGGTGAATTTGTATGCATTTAATTTTTTTTTTTTTACATGAGCTCCACACAGGAGGCCGTGGAGAAAATAATTTCCCTCAGGTCCGATGTCATCTTTGGGGATGCTGTGTGGAGGATTTTATTTAGGAAAGGAAGGAGATGAGAGTTCTGGGAAGGAAAAGGGTTTAAGGGGTGGGTAGGAATCTGGGGTTCAGTGTGTCCTGGGCATCCGCCTCCAAGACCTAGACAGACCTCACGCCATGAACCCGGGCACCCCTACTAAATCACCAAACGTAGCGAACCACTTGGGCTGACCTATGGCAGAGATGTTGGTTAACCAATAAAGGTCAACTTTGGGGATTTGTATTTCTACATAACATTATATACAACGGGTACCCGGCATGCGTTGCAACATCACTGTAACCTCGGGGTCAACTTAACTGTAATGGTTACATTCCAAGTTCCGGGAAACTGCATTATAATTCAAGCGCCTTGCAAACGCATGCACTGTATTATAACATTATATACAACGGGTACCCGGCATGCGTTGCAACATCACTGTAATCTCAGGGTCAACTTAACTGTAATGGTTCTATTCCAAGTTCCGGGAAACTACATTATAATGCAAGCGCCTTGCAAACGCATGCACTGTATTATAACATTAGATACAACGGGTACCCGGCATGCGTTGCAACATCACTGTAATCTCGGGGTCAACTTAACTGTAATGGTTCCATTCCAAGTTCTGGGAATCTACATTATAATGCAAGCGCCTTACAAACGCCTGCTTTATATTATAACATATACAAAGGGTACCCGGCATGCGTTGCAAGATCACTGTAGCCTCGGGGTCAACTTAACTGTAATGGTTCCATTCCAAGTTCCAATAAACTACATTATAATGCAAGCGCCTTGCAAACGCCTGCACATTATATACAACGGGTACCCGGCATGCGTTGCAAGATCACTGTAACCTCGGGGTCAACTTAACTGTAATGGTTACATTCCAAGTTCCGGGAAACTACATTATAATACAAGCGCCTTGCAAACGCCTGCTTTATATTATAACATTATATACAAAGGGTACCCGGCATGCGTTGCAACATCACTGTAACCTCGGGGTAAATATAACTGTAATGGTTCCATTCCAATTCCTGGGAAATTACATTTTAATGCAAGCGCTGCACTACATAACATTATATTCAACGGGTAACCGGCATGCGTTGCAAGGTCACTGTAACCTCAGGTTTCTTCATACATTTAATTTAACACACACCCCTCCTCGCTTCATCCACGTTCACACGTCAAATCGCATAGTGTTTTAACCCGTCAGTTGCTTCTGCAACGGGCCCCGCTAGTATATATTAATGCTCAGTTTTGGGGTAGGTCGGGAAAAGCTCACTTTTTTGTCGACGCAAAAACGACCAGTACGCCCTTTGCGTTTCACCCACCTCAAGGTTCAGTTTCGGTTGAAGCAAATTCCGAATGAAAACTGTAAGTCAATTTTTTTCGACAAAATGAAATATATACAGGGATTTATTCTCCGATACGAATCGGCGGCGAAAACTAGAAGCTCTACTCGAATCACTCGATTCGGCTCGGTTGTATTTCCCGCCGACAGACGGCGTTTGAAAAAAAAAAATGACGAAAAAACCCGCTAATTTCACAAAAGAAAATGCTATATAGGACTATTGACATAGGTCAGGATCTCAGATGTCAAATTTTTAGCCTAACAAAACGGAACTCTCGGCGGTTTCGGTCGTTGTTTTTCGGAAAACGACATTACCGCCGAAAAAACGATTCCGGGCTAGATGTTTTTTGAAAATACGATAGCCGGATAGATTCCGCAACTTTTAACACCAATAAAACATAAGATTCTCATATAAAATACGTCAGGAGATGCTGACAAAACTCGAAATTTTCCGAAAAAAAATCATCAAAATACGCGCTCACAGATTCCATCGGAAGTTTAAATATTTGCTGGCCAGTTCAAATTAACACGTTTTTCATTCGGAGTAGGTACCTACTTATTTCGGTAGTATTGCAAATATGATTAAAAAAGCTAAGATTGCCGGAATCTAAGGAAATGCGCAGGTACCTACCTGAATGGGTACCTACACAACGAATTACGTTTTAATGCAATAAATACTAAGGTAAGGTTGTTTCGATGATACAGAATAATTGAACTTTTTTAAGTTAATTTTCACGTTCTGTGATGGTTCTACTCAAATTCTATTGTTTTATCATTACAGACCAGTTACATCACAAAACTGAAATAATTACAGAACTCGAACGGAACTTTATAGAACTGAAAATTTACTAGAAAAATTTAAAGAATTGTCAATTTTTTTTATATATTATTTTTTTTATTTTTAAGTGTGTTCTATTTGAACATTGTATATATATATACATTACGCGTGTTCTAGGTAGGTACTTACTTGCGGGGACTTTTTTCATTTAAAAATCAAAACATGATATTGAATGAATTTATTTGTAGTGAAAATTATTTTATGCTCAACAGCATAATGGCGTCGTTTTGGTGAAATATTACAACAAAGTACCTACTTAGTACTTACACTTGCAAAATGAAATACAAGACAACTACAATAGTGAGCTCCGGCATAATGAAATTTTGCACTGCTAAACCGTGCAACCGATTGTTATTGTTAATGGACTATTTGTGCGTAAATAAATTAATTATATACAGCGGGTACCCGGCATGCGTTGCGAGGCCACTTTAACTTCGGGGTCAACTAAACCGTAAAGGTTCCCTACCAAGTCCCGGGAAACAACATTATAAAATTATGCACTTTATAAAATTATATAAAACGGGTACCGGGCATGCAAGGCCGCTTTAACCTCGGGGTCAATAAAACTGTAATGTTTCCATCCGAAGTCCTGGGAAACTACATTATAATGCAAGCGCCTGCACTATGTAACATTATATACTACGGGTACCCGGCATGCGTTGCAAGGCCACTTTAACCTCAGGGTCAACTAAACTCTAATGGTTCCATCCCAAGTCCCCGGAAACTACATTATAATGCAAACGCCTGCACTATATAACATTATATACAACGGGTACCCGGCATGCGTTGCAAGGTCACTGTAACCTAGGGGTCAACTTTACTGTAATGGTTTCATCCCGATTCCGGGAAATAAAATTTTAATGCAAGCGCCTGCAATTTATAACATAATATACAACGGGTACACGGCATGCGTTGCAAGGTCACTGTAACCTCGGGGTCAACTTAACTGTAATGGTTCCATCCCAATTCCCTGGAAATAACATTTTAAAGCAAGCGCCTGCACTATATAACATTATATACAACGGGTACCTGGTATGCGTTGCAAGGTCACTGTAACCTAGGGGTCAACTTTACTGTAATGGTTTCATCCCGATTCCCGGGAAATAAAATTTTAATGCAAACGCCTGCAATTTATAACATAATATACAACGGTTACTCGGCATGCGTTGCAAGGTCACTGTAACCTCAGGGTCAACTTTATCTGTAATGGTTCCATTCCTGGGAAATTACATTTTAATGCAAGCGCTGCACTACATAACATTATAGACAACGGGTACCCGGCATGCGTTGCAAGGTCACTGTAACCTCAGGTTTCTTCATATATTTAATTTAACACACACTCTTCCTCGCTTCATCCACGTTCACACGTCAAATCGCATAGTGTTTAAACCCGTCAGTTGCTTCTGCAACGGGCAAAACCTAGTATATATAGGATTGTTTAGTTTTGGGATAGGTCAGGAAAAGGTCACTTTTTGTTTGACGCAAAAACGACCAGTACGCCCTTTGCGTTTCACCCACCTCAAGGTTCACTTTCGGTTGAAGCGAATTCCGAATGAAAACTGTAAGTCAATTTTTTTCGACAAAATGAAATATATACAGGGATTTATTCTCCGATACGAATCGGCGGCGAAAACTAGAAGCTCTACTCGAATCACTCGATTCGGCTCGGTCGTATTTCCCGCCGACAGATGGCGTATGAAAAAAAAAAATGACGAAAAAACCCGCTTATTTCGCAAAGGAAAATGCTAGGACTATTGACATAGGTCAGGATCTCAGATGTCAAAGTTTTAGCCTAACAAAACGGAACTCTCGGCGGTTTGGGTCGTTGTTTTTCGGAAAACGTCATTGCCGCCGAAAAACCGATTCCGGGCTAGATGTTTTTAAAAAATACGATAGCCGGAAGGATTCCGCAACTTTTGATATCAATAAAACATACGATTCTCATATAAAATACGTCAGGAGATGCTGACAAAACTCGAAATTTTCCGAAAAAAATCATCAAAACACGCGCTCACAGATTCCATCGGAAGTTTAAATATTGGTGGCCAGTTAAAATTAACACGTTATTCATTCCGGGTAGGTACCTACTTATTTCGGTAGTATTGCAAATATGATGAAAAAAGCTAAGATTGCCGGAATCTAAGGAAATGCGCAGGTACCTACCTGAATGGGTACCTACACAAAGAATTAGGTTTTCATGCAATAAATACTAAGGTTAGGTTATTTCGATGATACTGAATAATTGAACTTTTTTAAGTTAATTTTCACGTTCTGTTTTGGTTCTACTCAAATTCTGTTTTTTATCATTATAGGCCAGTTACATCACAAAACTGAAATAATTACAGAACTCGAACGGAACTTTCTAGAACTGAAAATTTACTTGAAAAATTTTAAGAATTGTCAATTTTTTTTTATTGATTATTTATTTTTATTTATAAGTGTGTTCTATTTGGACATTGTTAAATTTAAAAAAAAATGTATATATTTATATATATATATTACGCGTGTTCTAGGTAGGTACTTACTTGCAGGAACTTTTTTCCTTTAAAAATCAAAACATGATATTGAATAAATTTATTTGTGCTGAAAATTATTTTATGCTCAACAGCATAATGGCGTCGTTTTGGTGAAATATTACAACAAAGTACCTACTTAGTACTTACCCGTGCAAAATGAAATACAATACAACTACAATAGTGAGCTCCGGCATAATAAAATTTTGCACTGCTAAACCATGCAACCGATTGTTATTGTTATTTTTAATGGACTATTTGTCCGTAAATAAATTAATTATATACAGCGGGTACCCGGCATGCGTTGCGAAGCCACTTTAACTTCGGGGTCAACTAAACCTTAATGGTTCCCTACCAAGTCCCGGGAAACTACATTATAATGCAAGCGCCTGCACTATATAACATTATATACAACGGGTACCCGGCATGCGTTGCAAGGCCTCTTTAACCTCGGGTCAACTAAACTGTAATGTTTCCATCCCAAGTCCCGGGAAACTGCATTATAATGCAAGCGCCTGCACTATATAACATTATATACAGCAGGTACCCGGCATGCGTTGCAAGGCCACTTTAACCTCGGGGTCAATAAAACTGTAATGTTTCCATCCCAAGTCCCGGGAAACTGCATTATAATGCACGCGCCTGCACTATTTAACATTATATATAACGGGTTTTTGGCATAAGTAAGTGAAGTTTTACTTCAGTCGTGTGGTCTAAAGCACACTTTTTTAAAAATGATTTTCACGTTCTGTGTTATTTCCTTTTCGATTGCGATGAAACTTTGGGGATTTGATGTGCGCATCGCCTCGATTCCTTCTGTATAAAATAGTGAGCTCTGGCATCATGAAATTATGCATTGCTAAACCGTTCATCCGATTGCGATGAAACTTTGGGGATTTGATTGCTGCATCCCTTCGATTCTTTCTGCATAAAATAGTGAGCTTGGGCATCATAAGATTATGCATTGCTAAACCGTTCATCCGATTACGATGAAACTTTGGGAATTTGATGTTCGTATGCCGGCGATGGTTTCTGTGTACAACAGTGAGCTCTGGCATCATTAAATTATGCATTGCTAAACTAATTAACCGATTGCGATGAAAATTTGATATTTAACCGAATTATATTTAATTTAACACACACTTCTCCTCGCTTCATCCACGTTCACATGTCAAAGCGCATATTTTTTAACCCATTAGTTGCTTCTGCAACGGGCAAAACCTAGTATATATAGTATTGTTTAGTTTTGGGATAGGTCAGGAAAAGGTCTCTTTTTGTTTGACGCAAAAACTCTGGCATCATGAAATTATGCATTGCTCAACCGTTCATCCGATTGCGATGAAACTTTGGGGATTTGATTGCTGCATCCCTTCGATTCTTTCTGCATAAAATAGTGAGCTTGGGCATCATAAGATTATGCATTGCTAAACCGTTCATCCGATTACGATGAAACTTTGGGAATTTGATGTTCGTATGCCGGCGATGGTTTCTGTGTACAACAGTGAGCTCTGGCATCATTAAATTATGCATTGCTAAACTAATTAACCGATTGCGATGAAAATTTGATATTTAACCGAATTATATTTAATTTAACACACACTTCTCCTCGCTTCATCCACGTTCACATGTCAAAGCGCATATTTTTTAACCCGTTAGTTGCTTCTGCAACGGGCAAAACCTAGTATATATAGTATTGTTAAGTTTTGGGATAGGTCAGGAAAAGGTCACTTTTTGTTTGACGCAAAAACGACCAGTACGCCCTTTGCGTTTCACCCACCTCAAGGGTCACTTTCGGTTGAAGCAAATTCCGAATGAAAACTGTAAGTCAATTTTTTTCGACAAAATGAAATATATACAGGGATTTATTCTCCGATACGAATCGGCGGCGAAAACTAGAAGCTCTACTCGAATCACTCGATTCGGCTCGGTTGTATTTCCCGCCGACAGATGGCGTTTGAAAAAAAAAAATGACGAAAAAACCCGCTTATTTCACAAAGGAAAATGCTAGGACTATTGACATAGGTCAGGATCTCAGATGTCAAAGTTTTAGCCTAACAAAATGGAACTCTCGGCGGTTTGGGTCGTTGTTTTTCGGAAAACGTCATTGCCGCCGAAAAACCGATTCCGGGCTAGATGTTTTTAAAAAATACGATAGCCGGAAGGATTCCACAACTTTTGATAACAATAAAACATACGATTCTCATATAAAATACGTCAGGAGATGCTGACAAAACTCGAAATTTTCCGAAAAAAAATCATCAAAACACGCGCTCACAGATTCCATCGGAAGTTTAAATATTGGTGGCCAGTTAAAATTAACACGTTATTCATTCCGGGTAGGTACCTACTTATTTCGGTAGTATTGCAAATATGATGAAAAAAGCAAAGATTGCCGGAATCTAAGGAAATGCGCAGGTACCTACCTGAATGGGTACCTACACAAAGAATTAGGTTTTCATGCAATAAATACTAAGGTAAGGTTATTTCGATGATACTGAATAATTGAACTTTTTTAAGTTAATTTTCACGTTCTGTTTTGGTTCTACTCAAATTCTGTTTTTTATCATTATAGGCCAGTTACATCACAAAACTGAAATAATTACAGAACTCGAACGGAACTTTCTAGAACTGAAAATTTACTTGAAAAATTTTAAGAATTGTCAATTTTTTTTTATTAATTATTTATTTTTATTTATAAGTGTGTTCTATTTGGACATTGTTAAATAATAAAAAAAATGTATATATTTATATATATATATTACGCGTATTCTAGGTAGGTACTTACTTGCAGGGACTTTTTTCCTTTAAAAATCAAAACATGATATTGAATAAATTTATTTGTGCTGAAAATTATTTTATGCTCAACAGCATAATGGCGTCGTTTTGGTGAAATATTACAACAAAGTACCTACTTAGTACTTACCCGTGCAAAATGAAATACAATACAACTACAATAGTGAGCTCCGGCATAATGAAATTTTGCACTGCTAAACCATGCAACCGATTGTTATTGTTATTTTTAATGGACTATTTGTTCGCAAATAAATTAATTATATACAGCGGGTACCCGGCATGCGTTGCGAGGCCACTTTAACTTCGGGGTCAACTAAACCTTAATGGTTCCCTACCAAGTCCCGGGAAACTACATTATAATGCAAGTGCCTGCACTATATAACATTATATACAACGGGTACCCGGCATGTGTTGCAAGGCCTCTTTAACCTCGGGTCAACTAAACTGTAATGTTTCCATCCCAAGTCCCGGGAAACTGCATTATAATGCAAGCGCCTGCACTATATAACATTATATACAGCAGGTACCCGGCATGCGTTGCAAGGCCACTTTAACCTCGGGGTCAATAAAACTGTAATGTTTCCATCCCAAGTCCCGGGAAACTGCATTATAATGCAAGCGCCTGCACTATTTAACATTATATATAACGGGTTTTTGGCATAAGTAAGTGAAGTTTTACTTCAGTCGTGTGGTCTAAAGCACACTTTTTTAAAAATGATTTTCACGTTCTGTGTTATTTCCTTTTCGATTGCGATGAAACTTTGGGGATTTGATGTGCGCATCGCCTCGATTCCTTCTGTATAAAATGGTGAGCTCTGGCATCATGAAATTATGCATTGCTAAACCGTTCATCCGATTGCGATGAAACTTTGGGGATTTGATTGCTGCATCCCTTCGATTCTTTCTGCATAAAATAGTGAGCTTGGGCATCATAAGATTATGCATTGCTAAACCGTTCATCCGATTGCGATGAAACTTTGGGAATTTGATGTTCGTATGCTGGCGATGGTTTCAGTGTACAACAGTGAGCTCTGGCATCATGAAATTATGCATTGCTAATCTAATTAACCGATTGCGATGAAAATTTGATATTTAACCGATTTATATTTAATTTAACACACACTCCTCCTCGCTTCATCCACGTTCACACGTCAAAGCGCATAATTTTTTAACCCGTTAGTTGCTTCTGCAACGGGCAAAACCTAGTATATATTAATACACAGTTTATCGACCGCGCACTTTTTCCTTGATGCGAAAAACGACCACTCTGCCCTTTACGTTTCACCCACCTTAAGGTTCACTTTCGGTTGAAGCAAATTCAGACAAGAAGCTGGAAGTATATTTTTTTCGACAAAATGAAATATATACAGGGATTTATTCTCCTATACGAATCGGCGGCGAAAACTAGAAGCTCTACTCGAATCACTCGATTATATTTCCCGCCGACAGACGGCGTTTGAAAAAAAAAATGACGAAAAAACCCGTTAATTTCACAAAGGAAAATGCTAGGACTATTGACATAGGTCAGGATCTTAGATGTCAAATTTTTAGCCTAACAAAACGGAACTCTCGGCGGTTTCGGTCGTTGTTTTTCGGAAAACGACATTGCCGCCGAAAAAACGATTCCGTGCTAGATGTTTTTTAAAAATACGATAGCCGGAAAGATTCCACAACTTTTAATAACAATAAAACATATGATTCTCATATAAAATACGTCAGGAGATGCTGACAAAACTCGAAATTTTCCGAAAAAAAAATCATCAAAACACGCGCTCACAGATTCCATCGGAAGTTTAAATATTGCTGGCCAGTTCAAATTAACACGTTTTTCATTCGGGGTAGGTACCTACTTATTTCGGTAATTGCCGGAATCTAAGGAAATGCGCAGGTACCTACCCGAATGGGTACCTACACAACGAATTAGGTTTTAATGCAATAAATACTAAGGTAAGGTTGTTTCGATGATACTGAATAATTGAACTTTTTAAAGTTATTTTTTTACGTTCCGTATTGGTTCTATTCAAGTTCTGTTTTTTATCATTAAAGGCCAGTTACATCACAAAACTGAAATAATTACAGAACTCGAACGGAACTTTCTAGAACTGAAAATTTACTAGAAAAATTTAAAGAATTGTCAATTTTTTTTTATTAATTATTTTTTTTTTTTTTAAGAGTGTTCTATTTGGACATTGTTAAATAAAAAAATAATAAAAAAAAAATATATATATATATATATACATTACGCGTGTTCTAGGTAGGTACTTACTTGCGGGGACTTTTTCATTTAATCAAAACATGATATTGAATGAATTTATTTGTAGTGAAAATTATTTTATGCTCAACAGCATAATGGCGTCGTTTTGGTGAAATATTACAACAAAGTACCTACTTAGTACTTACACTTGCAAAATGAAATACAATACAACTACAATAGTGAGCTCCGGCATAATGAAATTTTGCACTGCTAAACCGTGCAACCGATTGTTATTGTTATTGTTAATGGACTATTTGTGCGTAAATAAATTAATTATATACAGCGGGTACCCGGCATGCGTTGCGAGGCCACTTTAACTTCGGGGTCAACTAAACCTTAATGGTTCCCTACCAAGTCCCGGGAAACTACATTATAATGCAAGCGCCTGCACTATATAACATTATATACAACGGGTACCCGGCATGCGTTGCAAGGCCTCTTTAACCTCGGGTCAACTTAATTATAATGGTTCCATACCAAGTCCCGGGAAACTACATTATAATGCAAGCACCTGCACTGTATAAAATTATATACAACGGGTACCCGGCATGGGTAGCAAGGCCACTTTAACCTCGGGGTCAATATAATTGTAATGTTTCCATCCCAAGTCCCGGGAAACTGCATTATAATGCAAGCGCTTGCACTATTTAACATTATATACAACGGGTACCCGGCATGCGTTGCAAGGCCTCTTTAACCTCGGGTCAACTTAATTATAATGGTTCCATCCCAAGTCCCGGGAAACTTCATTATAATGCAATCGCCTGCACTATGTAACATTATATACTACGGGTACCCGGCATGCGTTGCAAGGCCACTTTAACCTCAGGGTCAACTAAACTGTAATGGTTCCATCCCAAGTCCCCGGAAACTACATTATAATGCAAGCGCCTGCACTATATAACATTATATACAATGGGTACCCGGCATGCGTTGCAAGGTCTCTGTAGCCTCAGGGTCAACTTAATTATAATGGTTCCATCCCAAGTCCCGGGAAACTACATTATAATGCAAGCACCTGCACTGTATAAAATTATATACAACGGGTACCCGGCATGGGTAGCAAGGCCACTTTAACCTCGGGGTCAATATAATTGTAATGTTTCCATCCCAAATCCCGGGAAACTTCATTATAATGCAAGCGCTTGCACTATTTAACATTATATATAACGGGTATCTTGCATAAGTAAGTAAAGTTTTACTTCAGTCGTGTGGTCTAAAGCACACTTTTTTTTAATTTATTTTCATGTTCTGTGTTATTTTTTCTTCGATTGCGATGAAACTTTGGGGATTTCATGTGCGCATCGCCTCGATTCTTTCTGTATAAAATAGTGAGCTCTGGCATCATGAAATTATGCATTGCTAAACCGTTCATCCGATTGCGATGAAACTTTCGGGATTTGATGTGCGCAGGCCGGCAATGGTTTTTGTGTACAACAGTGAGCTCTGGTATCATGAAATTACGCATTGCTAAACCAATTAAAAGATTTAAATGCAAATTTGATATTTAAACGATTTATATTTAATTAAACACACACTCCTCCTCGCTTCATCCACGTTCATACGTCAAATCGCATAGTGTTTAAACCCGTTAGTTGCTTTTGCAACGGGCCCAGCTAGTGATAATGATATCTCTACTAATTGTGATATATTTAGTTCTAGGGTTGTATATTCGGTAACCTTTGATGTTACCTGGATAGCCCACGAGTATGTGCTGTTCAGACTTCTTGTCCCATTTCTGGCGCTTCTCTTTAGCAACACGAGACATAACATTGCTACCAAATATTCTTAAATGACTGAAATGGCGGAAAATGCCCCAACTGACTCCGTGTCATTTTCGGCCATATCAAGCAATTTTGTTGTTATTGCATTAGCAGTAATTATTATTCCACTATGGCCACTATAATTACTGGCCAGTTTCAATAATTTGTGTGACGTAACTCTGCATCGAGTCACAAGTTTCAAGACGAACCGATATCAAACTCCTTAATAAGGAAATGCGTCTTGAAAAACCATTATCATTGAACATTTGCTTTAGCCTTTTCCATAAGTCTGCAGTATATGTAGCTTGCTTGATGTGTACATACAGTGACGGATCTATAGTGAGGACTATCTTCGCTTTTGTTTTTGCATCATCTCCATCTCAGTTTCTTCGGCCTTGATATACTTCTCCATGCCTTCCAATATAAGTCACCAAACGTAGCGAACCAATTGGGGTGACCTATGGCAGAGGTTTTGATTGTCTAATAAATGGTTCCCGAGGCGGCGCGGCGGAACCCATACGTGTTGGAAATGTTGGAAAAAGAATTTTTGAAAAACAATGTAGACACTTAACGTGAGACTTGTTGACAAAAATTTTGTTGCATTTTAGGATCCTGGGTGAGATAAAGTGACAAGAAAAACTAAAGATTTTATTTGCCTTTGTTCGGCCGATTTAAATACCTCGACGCGAATGTTTGTAAATAATCTTCATCCAAAAAAATCTGAGTTTTGTAACTCGGCTCTACCTAGATATCTTTAATCCCCAAATTTAACAACGTCTCTTTAGTGATAATAGATCTTTATCTCTTTAGTGATAATTATATGTAGAAAGGGAGCAAGAGCTTCTCTCTAACAACATTGAAATACAAGGAATGCCTGAGACCGCCAACGAAAATCTGCCTACGATGATGTCGACTATCGCAACAGTTACCGGACGCCCTCTTCATCAAAGTGAAATTGAATACGTTAGCAGAGTCAGTAAGCGTAATCGTACTCAAATACCTCTGACGGACGTCCGAGAAACATCATCTCCAAATTCACCTTTCGCAAGAAGTAGGACAAATTCAAAGCAGCATCAAGAAAAAAAAGGAATCATTACCAAGGGCATCGGAATGGCTGGAGTTGATCAGGGGATTTTCGTTAACAACCATCTCACGCGGAAAAAATACTTGTAGGTATATTGAGGTCCGCCAAAGGCTTTAAAAACGAACACATGTATCAGTTTTTATGGATAAGAAGCGGCAAAATCTACCTAAGGAAGAACGATACATCTCCTCCCATGTCTCGTGCGACTCGCAGCTAAAAAACCTTATAGCATAATCACCATTACCATATTAAATCACCTACCCTGTAACTACTAGTTTTCTCCAGATTTTTTTCCAAATTTGATGAATAATTACCCTTTTTATATTAACCCCACCTACAGATAATTGTACTCACTGGTCACTTATACATTCTATAATTTTCTCACGCATTTTAATTAATAATTGTGTGTTATGCTTTGTTATTCCCAGTGGATGACTATGAAAATAACTCTTGAAAAAAATATTCTTCAAGTATATTTTGTAGAAATCGAAGTTATTACTAACGTAATTAGCAAAATTTCTCAATGCTTGATTCTTTAATAATTTTCAAAATACAAGAGGTCTGCGTTCAAAAACGTTGGAGTTTCGTCTTAATATGCTGCTCAATGGTCAAACAAGGTCAAGGTCAAAAACAAGGTCAAAATCCTCAAAACTACTGACCATCCCGCAATTAAACACATCTTTTGGCCAGAAAAAACATAATTTCCATGCTACAAAATTATATAATGCCCTTCCAATTGAAATTAAGAACACCATGGAGATACAAATGTTTAAAAAAAACATAAAATTATGGTTAAGTAAACAGGAAGATGAGGAAATCATTAAAATTATGAAGTAACCCCAATATAACCTGCAGACCACAAACATTAATTCTTTTATTTTATTTATTGTTATTTTATGAAAATCAAGAAACTAGAAGATGAGGAAATAAAAATCTACACCCATTCAGCAACATGCAGTCCGCCTCGGAACAGGAATACCTAGTGAGGAGGACTGTAAACAAACCACTATATTGGTATTTTTACTTATTTTGTAATTTTACGTTATCCTTATTTGTCATTAAAATAAAAATAAAATAAAAAAATTATTGTGACTTGAATTTCATTACCAAAAGTTGGTTGGTTAATAGCATCCGATATCCATCGCACTGGTAAATCAACTGGCGTAGGCGTAATCAAAAAGATTTTTTTGTTACTTTCCGCTCTTGGAATTCATACGCTGAAGATATTTGGATGACTTGGATAAATTGGAGATATTTGGATACATCAAAATCTAGTCATAATTCTTATAACATCCATATGTGCTGCGTGTTGAGAAAGATTTGTATTATTTACTAGTCATACCAATGCCATTTCAGACTTAACGATCCCAATGACAAGTTTCTAATCATTGGCGACTATAACATGCCCAATTTTAAATGGAATAATCAACAAATATCAACTAACAGAGATCAATGTTCCCTCACATTACTTATTTTGACAAATTTAACCAAACACCTAACATATTTAGACGAATTTTGGACCTGGTGTTCTGTAACACTCCAGCTACGGTGTCCAGCTAGTTGAAGAGGGTGCTCATCATAAATCATTGATTATAGTACTAGAATTTCCATCTACTAATGCAACCCTCTCAACTCCTTGGAACAATAAAATTATTCCATAAAGCAGATTTTACCGAGATTTATGAGAAACTGAAAAGGACCGATTGGTCTACCGTTATAAATTCACCGGATTTAAATACAGCGCTACATTTGTTTTAATATTATATTCAAATATAATAAAATATACAGGGTACCACTGCTTGCTGGCAATATTAATTATATAATCATGTACCTACTGTATTTACATTTTCTTATTTCCATGTGTAATCTTGTATTACGTAAGCAACCTTTTATGGAAATTTTAATAAAAACAACATATAAATACTTAATATAATAACAATACGTATGTGCATGTATGTGTATATAAATGCATATATTTTTATCTTTTTATATACATACATATCTTTTTAATAAATATAATATGTTATTTACCGCCTCTGAACAGACTCTGTCTAGTGAGGTGGGTAAAAGAAAATAATGAACATAAATGAAAATGAAATAAACGCCCAGGTTGCCGGCAATGAAATCGAAAATTGAATTGAATTGAGAATCCCAAAATATGAAATAGGCTTAAATGAAAACTATCGTTCTCTTGGCTTTCTGTGTGGAGTTAATGTTAAAAAAAGTTACCGGTAAAACCACGTGGAGTACCTAAACCTTCCCGTCTATTTCTTGCCTCTCGTCTGCATCCTTCTTCTCATCCTTCTTCTCATCCTTCTTCTCATCCTTCTTCTCATCCTTCTTCTCATCTACTTCCTCGCTCAATTTAGTGATTAGTGATTATTTAATAATATAAATACAGGGTGTTAAGGGACGTTCTTGACTTACTTTAACCAGTGATTCCTGACATTATTTGGAGTAAAAAATGTAAATGTAATTTTGGTCTCCGGTGACATTTTTGATGTTTTTTTTTTCTAAAAAACAAAAAAATGGAAGTTGTTGAACAGCTGGAGGCGGGGTAAGGGGTTCGTCGGATACCCGGCTGAGTGACCAGTGACGACATGCGGAAAAAAAAATTAATATCCTGTATATGTATTTATATTTATGATACTAGTTCGTGGTGGAATTCCATTTTAATGATATTCCACTTTTTTATAATTTATTTTCGAGTAAATAAGTTTTAAATTGTTATCATTACAATTGTAAATATCATGATATTATATTGAATAGATACGCATTATATACTTGATAGATATGTATTATTATCTGATCATTTTTTCCACTTTTTTTTAACTTTTTTAATGAAAAGAAGTTTGAAAGAAGCTTAAGTTTTGTGTAAAAATTAAAAGACTTTCATTAGTAAGGGGGTAGGTGTTTAGTGTTTGGCTTAGTTTTATTGATTCTAAATTAACATACTAAAAAATAATAATTTCAAATAAATTAAAATATTTATTTTTCCATATTTACATGTTCACAATATCAGATCACAAAGCAAATATACATAAATAAATAAATCGTGCCTTAATATCATGATATATTCTCGTCTAGTTCAAAGTTTCTAGGTAAACCTTGATTATCACACCGAAAATAAAATAATTTATAAAAAACAGTTTGGCACCTTTTCTACAAAATTATAAAAATATATTTACCATCGTAAAAACGGAATCATTGTTTAATTCGCTGTGGAGACTCAACAAATAAATTTTATTTATACAATTGCCTTGTGCTTGTGAGTTAACCATGGTAGAACAAATCTTTCTACGCTCGTTTCCACTCATATCTTTTTTCAGTATTAATTTTATTATTGCTATTGAAATCTCATTCTAAACACTATAGGTAACACACCGGACACCGACCTTCAACTATTATAAATTTAAATGTTTAATTGGTAAAACAATAAAATACTTCGAAATGAAATGACGCTATGTGTATAATCAGGCAAACACCTTCAACTCACTTTATTTACTTTAATGGCTAGGTGGTATGTCATGTTTCATTTAGACCTCCCACATTTGGATAATTATTGTCCTAATTGTGTATTTTGTTACCTCTCAAACTATTGCATTATTTTACTAATAGTTATTGTAAAATCGTGTTGCTCTCCGCATGTTGCCAATTGCTTTTTGGTCAGATGATGTCCGAAATTTACTAATAAATATTGATGTACTCGTAGTTTTAAATTCTAATCGTCTTTTGGATTGATTCTTGTTGCCAGGTCGAGTTCTTCTTGAGGTTGGTCTTTGTCTCCCCATCCCCAAAGGTTGTGTGTTCCGTCTCCAGTCCTCTTCACGCGCTTTTCAATGATGTCTACAGAGGCTGTCTTTAGGTCATAAGCCCAGCCAATCATGGACATAAGGTCGATGAAGCCTTTGGTGATGTTGGTGGAGTAGCCTCCCAACTCAGCAGTCTTGTAGTCCCAGGGGAAGGTGTGGTGGTAGTTGTGGAAGCCCTCTCCGAGGACGACGGCCGCCACGGAAAGGTTCTCGACGGGGCTGATGTGCTGATCATAGGGCTTGCTGCCGAACTTATGGGCGGCGCTGTTGACGAGCCAAGTCACGTTGAGGACGTAGGTATAACGGAACAAGGTGGCCACGAACCAGGCGTTGGAGAAAGTCTCGCCCCAGAAGTACACGGGGATGACGGTGGGAAGTAAAAAGCAGCAGATTGGCATAAATATCAAGTAGTATCTGTGAACAAAGTATCCCGGTTAATAAATTCGATGATTAAAGCACACTTCTAAAAATACACAAAAATTTCGGAGTAACGATAAAAATCTGAAAATATACACCTTTTTTCGTGTTGTTTTAATTCTGTTACAACAGTTAAGAAAAATGTTTGTTTAACTTTGCAGAGCTTCCCTTAAAGTACCTTCCCAAAAAGTTATTGTGGTGTGAAAACTAGCAAAGAAAACCTTTTTTTTTCTTTAAAAAGAAAGAAAAATATTTTCGGGTCAAGAATAACCCAACAATGTTTGAAAATCTCCTACTACCACCACAGAAAGCCGAAAATGTTGCTTGTGTTGTGATGGAGGACTTAGCCAGCCGAGTAATCGAACACGCGACGCCCGGGTGAGACCCAAGCGCTGTGCCCACTCAACCACTGACCGGTCGAACATATTTTGTTTGTTATTAAAACAAACAAAGTGAATATAAAATATTCATTCAAAGACTGATTGGGATATACCCAGAATATATCACACATAAATCTTTTAAATAAAAATATTAATTAAGCTAAATTAAAAACAAATTGTTAGCTCGCATCGTTTTCATGAATCCACATGTAGAATTGTTAAATTAAGTACAGTCTTCCAACTTAAAGTATAATAACTTCCTTGGCCATCTAGGTTGGGAGGGACCATTAAATTCCATACGGAGCATTATAAATAAAATAGTTTCTCATTACTAAAAAGAAAAAAAATAATAATAATGTTAATCATTTCTTACTTCTTTTGGAACGCCAGGACGGGATCAGCGTGGAGGTCAGAAAAGTCCACGGTGTGACCTTTGGCCTTAATCTCAGGATGCTTCTTGACCAGCAGCCAGCCCACGTGAGAGAAGAAGAATCCTCTAGTGGCATTGTGGGGATCAGCGTCCGTCTCGCTGTACTTGTGGTGCATGCGGTGGTCCCGAGCCCAGTCAATGACAGAGTCCTGGAAAAACAGTCAAATTGTGTAAATTACAAAATGACGCCAAATTCAGCATTGACTTACAAATAAACCATACCCACAGAGAACGTGCACCTACCAAAATATTTTATGAAAACTTCTACTGTTCTCTATGTTAGGCTAACCTATAGACCTAGACATCAGCCATTGGGCCTCAGCATGGGTAAGCCGCCCAGTGAGGGCAACATTATTAAATTATACCATAAAATGTAAAATATTATATCAAAATAAAAAATGATAAAAGACCTAAAGAATTAGGGTGTATCAATTATTCGAACTTTTGAATTTAAAAAATCTCAAAAGTTGCGTCTTACAATTCTTACAAAGAAAATGAGAACTGCATTAAAAAATACATGATAATTAGCTCGCTAAAATTAAATGAAAATCAGAAAAACAAACGTATTTTTAACTTATGGTAATTAATTTTTTTCTGTAATTTAACCTTTTAACGTTCGTTTGTTAATAAAAACTACTACCAAAAATCTTCTTTTTTTCATTTCAAGTAAGTCTTCAAGAATACAGATTTTATCCAGAAAAGTGTTATTTTCCCCATTAATAATTTTAACAAACACATCACATGTATCTATTAACCTATTATGTTAAAAAAAAAAAAAACTTTCTTTTATTTTTTCCCAAATCACGAAAATTTCTTATATTTTTTTCAAAATTTTCGGCCATTTTAGCGAGCCAACAGTGAACACCAATTTTATTTATTTTTACGTTTTCGAATAGCTACAGATCATACACAACTTTTGAGACCCAAGGCGCTAAAAAATAAGGTAATTTTTTCTCTCTGTGGAGAGCGACACAAGCTATTAGACATGCGAGTCGAAATTGCGGGCCGAACCGCGAATTATGGGAAAAGAACGAAGCAACCGCAGGCGGCGTTTCTGTTTTACTATAATTTGTGGCTCGGTTCTCGTCTCAAATGTATACGGAGCATTATAGATGGCAGCACTACCGTTTTAGTTCAGTTTTTAGCGTATAAATACCATATAGCCACTCTTGAGATCGAATTCCTTTTCTCATCTTTCAATAACTCATAATTATGTTGCATTTTTTTTTCTTAATTAATTCCGTTTATTGTATTTATTGTATATCTAACCACTGGAATATTCTTCTATTTGATCAATTTCAGCCTTAAAAAGTTATAAGCCTTCGGTTTATAAATTTCCCGTCCTGATTCAAAAAATCATTCCTTTAGAATTTTAATATAGCGACGTATAAACTGCTTGGAATGTTGGAATGCACCTATATTTGGTTTTTAGGATTGATAAAAAAAATTGAGTGCGGTTCACACGCGGTAGAATCTAAACTTTACCAAAACAATCTCAACCAATAGAGCCTTGAAAAGTGAGGTCGTAATCAAAGCGGCTAATGAGCGCAGTTTGATGCTTCGCAAGTGCTGTAAGGCGTCATTTCCGTTTCATCCAAATTTCAAACTACAACAGGGATAAAAAAGTTTCACTTAAAAAATTGTAAAATTTATGGATGGGTGAAATTTGGGTATTATAAATAGAGGTAAAACTTGTTGGTTTAAGTACTTGTGATGAAATTTTATTATCTGCATCAGTGAATCGCGCTAAATGGGGCTTTTTTGATGCCTGCTAAATAATGTCAGGAGTATTTCATAACATATTTACATGTATACGTACATTTATACCTACATATACAGTATGTATATGCATACTATGTACCGCTTGTGTGTACATTTGACTAAGCTTCACTTGTCTTTTTTCTTATCATTTATAACTATACCTTTTTGTGAAACTGAAACTTAATTGCTTCAAAATTATTCTAATTTCATCTTAAGGTTAAACATCACGTACGTTATAATCCACGCATTCACAGATGGTGCAATCAAATTATTTTACGTTTTTAATACTTTTTGCACGAAATGCTTTAAAATATTAAGGTAAATTAATTGTTTGCGCCCGTACGTATTTAATATGAATATAAATAAATATTTTTATCCATAAACAAACCCAAATCTGAAAGAAAGAAAGAAAGAAAGAAAGGCTGAAAACTACAATATTGGATTGAGTCACCGATACAAAATTGAATTTTTCAGCCTTTCTTGAAAGATTTGGGTTTGTTTATGGACAAAACTATTTAATTATATTCATATTGAGTATATACGGGCGCAAACAATTAATTTACCTTCTTATTATTTTGAAGCGTAACGTGCAAAAAGTAATAAAAACCTAAAATAATTTGATTGGCGCCGTCTGTGAATGCATAGATCATAACATACGTGACGTTTAACCTTAATGTTCTACATTCATTCTTGATTTGTATAATTTAAAATAAAATATTGATTTATTTTCATCTCTCATTTTCACATTATTATGTACCTAAACAAAAACCTAACTAACAACCACTCTGTAAATTGCCATCTCAACACAGGCGTTTCACACCTTGTAAGGTAGGCAATACATCATTGCTGTAACTAAATGTAATATTAAAATAATTAAATAAATAAAAATTAAAACAAAAAAATATGATTCTGTAATGTGTACAGCTCTGGAGTTGTGAGGATTGCATAAATGACATTTCTAGGCGTTGGTTAAAACCTCCACCTCTTCATGTTCTGCTCCTACTAGATTTTCCATAATTTTGAGATTTAGTTTGTCAATGACGAGAAATTGCTAGATATTTTATTTATTTCTTTGATACAATATTTTACAATTCATGGTACAATCCAGTAATGTTGGTCTCACTGGGTGGCTTACCCGTGCTAAGGCCCCCATTTTATAATATAAGAATTTATGTATAATACATTTTGAAAAAAAATATATAATGTTGGTCACGAAAAAACATTTGAAATTAAGATAAATTTAAAATGAAAATAATGATTAAAAATTAAAGTAAAATTAAAAAATAAAATTAAATGAAAATCGGCACGTATTATGATTTGCTTGTGTGAGAGTGTTGCATGTTTTATATTGGTTTTGTATGTTGCGTGCATATGTTTTATTATTTCATCTTAAATTTTTTTCGTAATATTGTCTATTTGGTTTTTTAATCCATTTTTTTTATTTTGCGTCTGAATTTATTTTGGTTTTCCTCAATTTTTGTTACAAGTGAAAGACTGTTGAATGCTTTTATAGCATGGTATTTATGGTGTCTTAGTCCAAAGGTAGTGTTTTCAACATCACTATTGGCTCTACAACCCCTGTGGCCTCCTCAAGAGTCTTCCTCCACTCATCACGGTTTTGTGCCAGCTCTCTCCAGTTTAGAAGCTCCAAGGTAGATATATCTTTGAGGACGTTGTCGCTCCGTCTTAGCCTTGGTCTTCCCAGGCTTCTTCGCCCTATTGGTCTTGAGTTCAGCAGGGACTTTGGTGCTTGATGCTCGGACATTCTCTTCACATGACCCAGCCACTGAAGTCTTCCCAGTTTTATAGAGTTTGCGACATTTAGCTCCTTATACAGAGTATACAGCTCATTGTTGTAATGTCTGCGCCAAAATCCATTTTCTGGAACCGGTCCGAAGATGCGCCGCAGAATTTTTCTTTCCAAAACGTTCAGTGCTTGCTCATTCCTCTTAGTTAGTATCCACGTCTCAGCTGCATAAGTGAGTAAGTCCAAAGGTAGTGTTTAGTTTTTATTATTTATATTATTTTAACAATTGTTTTAAATTTGTTAACTTATTCATGTATTATTGGCGTTTGTTATTTTTGGCACCAGATTATTTATATCAATGTCGGTTTATTAATACCCAGGTATTTTATAAGGAATAAAGCTTATCTTCCACAAGTGCCAAATATGGACAATCAATCAGCTCAAAGTTCGAAGCCTAAACCTCAAAACCATGGCCAAATATTGTTTATTTGTTTAAAGAGAGACGAACCTTCCCGGGTCACGAATAACCGGCAATATTGTTTATTTGTTTAAAGAGAGACGAACATTCCCGGGTCACGAATAACCGGCAATATTGTTTATTTGTTTAAAGAGAGACGAACATTCCCGGGTCACGAATAACCGGCAAAATTGTTTATTTGTTTAAAGAGAGACGAACATTCCCGGGTCACGAATAACCGGCAAAATTGTTTATTTGTTTAAAGAGAGACGAACATTCCCGGGTCACGAATAACCGGCAATATTGTTTATTTGTTTAAAGAGAGACGAACATTCCCGGGTCACGAATAACCGGCAATATTGTTTATTTGTTTAAAGAGAGACGAACATTCCCGGGTCACGAATAACCGGCAATATTGTTTATTTGTTTAAAGAGAGACGAACCTTCCCGGGTCACGAATAACCGGCAATATTGTTTATTTGTTTAAAGAGAGACGAACATTCCCGGGTCACGAATAACCGGCAATATTGTTTATTTGTTTAAAGAGAGACGAACATTCCCGGGTCACGAATAACCGGCAATATTGTTTATTTGTTTAAAGAGAGACGAACATTCCCGGGTCACGAATAACCGGCAATATTGAAAATCTCCTACTAACACTACAGTAAGCAAAAATGTTGCTTATATCTTGATGGAGGACTTAACCCGCCGAGGAATTGAAATCACAACCTGGGTGGGACGCAATGCCAACCCAGCCACTGATCAGGCAAAGCTTTAAAAACCCCAAAGCTTCGATAGCTCAAAAGTAAGCATACTAAGCATATGCATACAATTTGGGAGGCGGGTATGGGTACCGCCGCCCGGGGAATCTTTATTGGATAACCAACACCTCTGCCATAGGTCATCCCAAGTGGTTCGCTACGTTTGGTGATTTAGCAGGGGTGCCCAAGTGTGTGGGGTGAGGTTTGTCAAGGTCGGCGGATGACCAGGACATACTGAACCCCAGATTCCTACCCCCCCCCCCCCCCTTAAACGCTTTTCCTTCCCAGAACTCTCCTCTCCTTCTTCTTAATAAACCCTCCACTCAGCATCCCCAAAGATGACATAGGCCCTGAGGGAAATTATTTTCCTCAGGGCCTCTTGTGTGGAGCTCATGTAAAAAAAAAAATTTAAAATACTGCGTGATATATGTTCTCCTGAATCCAGTAGTTCATTCTTTTACACGCATTTCTCGGCCGTCCAAGTTAGCTTCTGTCATTCATCCGCTCTACGCCCAAACCGATTGAGCAACTCTTTCTTAGTTTTACCCATCACGTCTACACCAGCATTGTTGACCGACCCGTCTTTCATATCCCTGTGGAAAAGGAGGTAAATGTAGGAAAGGAAAGATATGAAGATCAGGGAAGGAAAAGGGAATAATGGGCGGTTAGGAATTAGGAGGTCGGTGTTTCCAGGGATGACGGATGTTTGGTTGGGAGTTGATGAGTCGAGTCTGCTGAGGGAGGGGGAAGAAGGGGGGTAGGAGTGTAGTGGGGATAGGGAAGGTGGAGAAGGCGTAGTGGAAACCTCACTAATACTACATATGCGAGCGAAGCCGGGGGCAAAAGCTAGTATCAACATTATACTGTATATATTATCAATATTATACAGTATTCTTTTGATATTTAGCAGAAAATATTTATAATTTATTTATTTTAGGCACTTTTCACCGGCAAGCTGCTTTCAACCAGCATGAATTTTCAGAGAGGGTTTTACAAGTCGACAAATGTGTGTGTTCGCGCCTTTTATTGTTGCATGTGGTTCTTTGGAACTACCGATTGAATGGCCTCTGTTATAATCAGTTGAGTTGAATTCGCCTCGCCGCAGGAGACACAGGTCCTTTACCGCACCGCTTTACACTTGAATAAGCGAGCCGCAAACGTGATTCTAAAGCCGCAGCTATTATCGAGTACCATCGCCACGCGTCACTTACTCTCGCTAATGATTTCGCGATCAATTAATTGTTCATTCCCAGTCACCATTCCTTCCAAAATCTCCCATACTAACATACCTACCTTCCCAGTGAACACAAAATCTAAGAGGGAAGCAATCGGGGTAAGTGAGATAAAATATAATAAAATAGATAAGAACCACGCATACAGTCCACAACATACCGCAGCATTTGATCCCTCGATCTTGAGAGGGATCATTTGCTACCCGCCGCAACATTTGGCCATTCGAGCCGCATAACATCGAGTATTTATTTTATTATATTTACGGAAGGATTCATTGGAGGGGACCCACCACTTTCCCAACGGCGTTATAAGGAAACATATGGTTTCCTCCTTCACCGCACACCTCAAGACTCTACTTTTTTTTTGAACGAAGCTACATTTATTTGAACGACTCTAGACCCTCCAATGTCCATGCATACGGGGTTAGTAAGCAGTATGCAAGTACTTACATTAAAATTATACAAAAGATAAATAGAAGTAGCAGCCCGTGGAATAATTCTTCTGAAATAGGTAACATCAATAAGAGAAAACAGTGTTAGTAAAAGAAAAATAAAAATAAAAATAACGGCTAGACCAGTCGAAGAAACCTTCTGTAAATAAAATAAGTAATGAGGAAAAAACAGTTATATGATTATGTTATAATGTAAGTAATTACTATAGTAGCGGAAAGAAAATAAAATATATAAAAAGAAGAGCCAGAGAAAGTATTCCATTGACCACCGGGCAGTCCCAATGAGAATACGTATAGCTATCGGCCCAACCGCAGACGATGCTCGAAGTCCGCGCCCTTTAGCCGGTTCCCCGATTTTGCCTCGAAGAAATGCACTTGGGAGAGAAGGGGAAGATTTTGAAGACCTTGAGGAAAAGATGAGCGTCGGGTTACCGGAGGGGGGACGGAAGGACATCGAGACCGCACGGTTACGCCTCAGGCCTACGCATGACGATGGGGGAGGCGCGGGCGGATCGCGGGAAGACCACTCTGGTATGTGTTCGTCTGGCAATGTGCATGGACAGGGTCTATCCCACCCCCTTTCTATGGGGGAATGACGATACATAACATGTTCAGTTCAGTTGCGCCACCAAAGAATGGAAACCAAAACTAATACAGAAAAATAGAAAATAATAAGAGCATTTATACATGTGAAACATAATTACAGAATCAGTTCAGAGTGATAATATATCGAGCATTAGTGTCATCACTAATATCGATCACCAACACCAACATGACCTGTCGAGGTAAAAACATAAATCATTGTTAGCAGAGATCAGAAGAAAAAAAAATAGACAGATGTTATCAGTATTTTATAGGTCACATAAGTTATATTATAGATAGTTCAAAGCATATTCACTAAATAAAGAGTAATAGAGGAGGACCGAAGAAGAAGACGGGAGCAATACGTGTGGCACCTGAAACAAAGATGAATTTAATCTAGGTCGGCGACTCTAAGTACAGGCCATCTCTCTACCCAGGACTTGACAAACTTTTTCAAGCATTCAAAATTCTCTTTGTTCGACACAAGGTCAGCATTCCACGCTGGTCTTGTTATTCCGCGCAAGCCATCCAACATTTCCTCTCGTGCTTCCTTCATTAACTCGCAGTGCCACAGAATGTGCCTGGCGTCCTGATTAGTATCCCCACATGCGCAGTTTGGGTGAGGAGAGAGGGTCAAGCTATGAAGCCGACCCCTGAATTCCCCATGCCCAGAAAGCATCTGCGTCACATAGTGATCTAGTTTAATGTATGCCCCTTCCATTCTGAATTTAACTGAAGGGAAGAAGGAGAAAGTCCATCTGCCCTTCGTCGACCTATCCCATCGCTCTTGCCATACACTCAGCGTTCTCTCGCGCATCGCTTTGAGCAAGCCAGGGAGGGCCACGACTCCTCCCGGTGTCAGCTCGACTCCCAGGTGGACAGCAGCCCTGCCTCTAATAAGTTCCTTTTTGGTCAATATTTCCCTAATTTCAAGGTCAACCGGTAGCGCATCTGAGGCCACAGTCCTATAAGCGCCCAAGAGCGCCAACAGGGGAGTCCGCTGACCCCGGAAGGATTCAATGAGCAATATTCGTTTGAAATCATTATTAAAATACCTAACCGCAATTTGAGATTGTCAGTGTCATAACATTATCATATCTACCCGCCACTTGAATTTATTCACTTGCCCGATTGTCATAAAATTGTCACAAACATAGCATTATTATTTATCCTGCAAATGCTCAACTGTTGTTACCAAATAAGGTAATCACTCCCGGTTTTCCAGTCGCAATTCAAACCACATTAGGCTATGTCTTCATGGGTGACGCTCCAGTAAATTCTCTATCAAACACCACTTTAACTTTCTGCGCCACACACGAAATTGAGAATTTAATTCAAAAATTCTGGGAAATTGAAGATATCGGTTCGGAACCGATTCTCAGCCTCGAAGAAAAGGAAACTGAGAACATTTTTAAAAGCACCACAACTCGCCTTGAGGACGGTTCTTATGAAGTGGCTTTGCCATTCAAAGGCAACCCGTGTGACTTAGGTGATTCATTGCAAGCTGCGCAAAATCGGTTTTATGCACTAGATAGAAAATTTAAGCATCTGCCAGAATTAAAACCGCTTTATGATGAAGTGATCAGAGAACATATTCACAAAGGTTATCTATCCCAGGTAGAAGCTTTACCGTCAGAAAACGCGTACTACATTCCGCATCACGCAGTTAGGCGTGAGGATAAAATGACCATGAAAGTGAGAGTGGTTCTTGACGCAAGCGCAAAAACAAAAAATGATTTATCTTTAAATGACATTTTACACACGGGACCAAGCCTACAAAATGATTTATTTTGCATTCTTCTGAATTTACGCCTTTTTCCTATCGCAATTTCCGCCGACGTTCGTCAAATGTATTTATGTATAAATGTTCGCAAAGAAGATCGTCGGTATCAACGAATTTTGTATAGATTTGATCCGCAAAAGCCGCTTCAGGCTTATCAATACAATCGCGTGGCATTTGGCCTTAAGTGCAGCCCGTTCTTAGCCCTTCGAGCAATCAAACAGTGAACGTTAGATGAAGGCGCTCGCTTCCCTATGGCAAGGGATATTATCAAGCTTTATCATATTATCTAGCTCTGCTTTAAATGAGCAAGAAGCTATCCGCGCGGCTGGAGAGTTGATTGAGCTCTTCCAGTCAGGAGGATTCCAACTCGCTAAGTGGGCATCCAATTCAAGCAAAGTATTAGAAAACATTCCATTGGAACTTCGCTTGTCGCAAAGTGTAACTTTCGATAGTGATGCATCGCTAAAAATCCTTGGGCTACGCTGGCATCCTTCGGATGACATTTTCGCATTTGAAGTCACTCCTGACAATCGAACTTGTACAAAACGCAATATTTTATCATCTGTCGCTAGACTCTTTGACGTGATGGGTCTGGTGGCGCCTATAATTGTACAAGCCAAGCTTCTGATAAAGGAGCTGTGGATTTTAAAAATCGATTGGGACGAAATCCCACCCACGAGTATATCACGCCAGTGGCAGCAGTTCAACGCGGAATTGCCGTCAATATCGTCAATTCGTATTCCACGTCATGTAGGAGTCGCTGAAGGATGCACGTTAAAACTCGTTGGGCTTGCGGATGCGAGCGAAAAGGCATACGGAGCAGTGATATACGCTCAGGTGACCACTCCTGATAACCGAATTGAGGTTCAATTAGTTTGCGCCAAATCAAGGGTAGCACCGTTAAAGGTCATCTCCTTAGCACGCTTAGAATTATGCGCAGCATTATTGTTATCGCAACTGTTGAAAAAGGTAATTGATAATTACTCCGCGAGGTTTATTGTTCATTCAATATTTGCCTTTTCTGATTCGACTGTAACTTTAAGTTGGATTCATTCATCACCTCACCGCTGGCAAACCTTTGTTGCCAATCGTGTAGCAAAAATACACGAAAATTTGCATAGTAGTCATTTTTATCATGTCGCAGGTGCTGAAAACCCTAGCGACTGTCTATCGAGAGGTATGCTACCATCACAATTGATGGCAAATGATATTTGGTGGAATGGTCCAAAATGGCTTTGCCAGCCGCATTCCGAGTGGCCTATTGCGCCATTTAAGCACGCAAATTCGGAACAGTTACCGGAATTGAAAACCAATCAGTATGAACCGCCAATTACTTTTGGCATGTGTTCTCGCGTAGCTGATTCACCAGAAATCAAAACTCGCAACCTTGAAGCGCTTGTATCATCTCAAATTGTACCTAATTCAATTATTAGCAAATATTCTTCGTTTAATAAATTGCAACGCGTAGTCGCATGGATAATGCGTTTCGTTAACAATTGTCGTAAACTTCCTGGTACGGGTAATACAAACTCAACTTATCTTAGCTCTCGTGAGTTAAATGACTCGCTTTTGAAAATCATACGCATCGAACAGGAAACATATTTCTCTGTCGATATACGTAACATGCGAAATAACGTTCCATGTTCATCGCACATTCTAAACTTGAAACCGTTTCTCGATAGCCACGGTATTATCAGGGTGGGCGGTCGACTCAAGTACTCGGATCTGTCATACGAAAACAAATTTCCCATATTATTACCGAAAAGCTGTCATTTAGCTTATTTAATTATAGATTATTATCACAAACTATATTTTCATGTAGGCCCGCGAAGCCTTCAATTCACTATTCAGCGGAAGTTTTGGATAATGGCGGCACGAAATAAGATTCGTTCACAACTTTCGAAATGCATTGTTTGCCATAAGATAAAATCTTCAGCATTACCGCCCCCATTAATGGCTGATTTACCACCCTCTCGAGTGCAACAGAGCCGTGTTTTTTCTCGAGTCGGGATTGATTTTAGAGGTCCTTTCACTTTGAAAGATCATAAACGAAGGGGAGCCAAAACGTCAAAGGGTTATTTATGTTTATTTGTGTGCATGGCGACAAAGGCAGTTCATTTGGAAATCGTGTCTGATTTATCTTCCGAAGCCTTTATCGCAACCCTTAGCCGATTTACGGATCGTCGAGGTTTATGCTCAGAAATTATAAGCGATAACGGTACCAACTTCGTAGGTACAAATCGGTACCTACTCGACATAAATAAATTCTTGGCATCACAGCGTGATGTTATATCTAATCATCTAACTCAAAGTGGCATTATTTGGTCGTTTAACCCTCCAGCTAGTCCTCATTTTGGAGGCCTTTTCGAAGCAGGGATAAAATCTGTGAAGTACCATTTGAAGCGGGTAATAGGTGAGACCGTTTTAACTTACGAAGAATTTGCGACAGTTCTTACCAGAATTGAAGCCATTCTCAACTCCCGCCCTTTGTGCTCATTAAGCTCAGACCCTGAGGATTTAAATGGACTTACCCCAGGCCATTTCTTAATCGGTGGATTCCTATTGGGGTTGCCTGAATATGACTTTCTTGACACCGCGTCTAATCGATTAAGTAGGTGGCAACATCTCCAAAAGATGTCGCAACATTTCTGGAAACGTTGGCATTCAGAATACTTAAATACGCTTCAACAACGAGCAAAGTGGTGCAAAATTAATCCAAACATTAAGTTGGGTCAATTAGTGCTAATAAAGGAAGATTGTCTTCCACCTATGAAGTGGGTATTAGGACGAATTGTTCATGTTCATCCCGGTAAGGATGGAATAGTTAGAGTGGCTACTATTAAGACTCAAACTGGCTCGTTGGTTCGACCAGTAGTGAAACTGTGTCCGCTACCGATAGAATAAAATTAGTATTAGTTCAGGTGTATATCTAAAGTAGAAATACCTATTCCAATTCAATTTTTTGTTTTTTTTGTTTTTCTTAGACCATTGGGGTCTATGCCTTCTATTGTTTTATTTCTTTATATTTTTGGATGCTTATGCTCAATTTGTTTTATTTTCAAAAGTCAATTGTTCATTGAATCCTATCGCATCGCGTTTAATTTTTTTTTTTTTTTTGTATTTGTCTTTTCTTTTGACCACTTGGTCAAGGCGGGGGGGCATGTTCGCGCCTTTTGTTGTTGCATGTGGTTCTTTGGAACTACCGATTGAATTAATTAATTAATTATTCAGTGCCAGCAACCCGGGCGTTTATGCCCTCTGCTATAATCAGTTGAGTTGAATTCGCCTCGCCGCAGGGGACACAGGTCCTATACCGCACCGCTTTACACTTGAATAATCGAGCCGCAAACGTGATTCTAAAGCCGCAGCTATTATCGAGTACCATCGCCACGCGTCACTTACTCTCGCTAATGATTTCGCGATCAATTAATTGTTCATTCCCAGTCACGATTCCTTCCAAAATCTCCCATACTAACATACCTACCTTCCCAGTGAACACAAAATCTAAGAGCGAAGCAGTCGGGGTAAGTGAGATAAAATATAATAAAATACATAAGAACCACGCATACAGTCCACAACATACCGCAGCATTTGATCCCTCGATCTTGAGAGGGATCATTTGCTACCCGCCGCATCAGTGTGTGTGGCAAAAAAAAAATAATTATGGATTTCCCCCTCGTGACTTTACTTCCAATAAGATAACATATTAAAAACAACATTAAAATTATATGAAACCAAAAAAATGCTCGTCTAAGAAAACTTTTTCAATAATTGCATATTTACTCTGTGGCGTCGAAAGATCTTGACAAAAAATTCCTGACGAAGAATCCATTGGTTTTGAAACATGTTGATAATTTTGATTAAATAAGTGGTGTATATAGTTGTCCTAGGGAACGATCAGAAGTTACCAAAAGTTATCGATACAATCCTTATCGATCGGCCCTGCTAAGAGGCCTAGTCAGTTATTACTTTATTAGTTACATATAACCCATATCGTCTAACGTCGATTTTTTGGCTAAAAAAACTATAACTTTTTTTTATAGTTGACCCTTCGAAAAATAATTTCCCTCCCGGCCTATGTCATCTTTAGGGATGCTGTGTTGAGGGTCTTTCAAAATAAAGGAAGTAGAGGAAGTTCTTAGGAATCTGGGGGTCAATGGATTCAAGTCGCATGAATCAATCCTACTCACAGCGGTGCAAGGCGATAGGTCAAGAGAGTCCTGCTGAAGAGGCCAAATGATCTCCCTCAAACCAGTCTCCCTGGTCCGGCCCACCATGCAGTAAGTAAGCAGAAGCATGCGACCTAGATAAATCTCACCCCATGAACCCGGGCACCCCTTCCAAAGCACTAAACGTAGCGAACCACTTGGGGTGACCTACGGCAGAGGTATTGGTAATCCGCTTTAAAAATTGAGTATAGCTGAAAAACGGCGTAAACTTTTGACGTCAAATAATACCAGAAACAGATTAATCTTTAAAATTATAAAAATTGCCCAATTTTTGCAAAGGTTAATGGTTCAGTCGGGGTATTAGTTTTTATTAAGCATTATTGTGAAATTATGTTAAAAAACAAACTATTGACGATATTGAAGATGAATAAGCTGGTTTCTATGCTATTAACATATATTGATCTTTTAACTGTATCATTTCGAAAACGTATCATATTTGTAGGAAATATTATTATGGTTATTGGGTCGTCCCTGACACGCTCTCAACAATAGTCCGTGTAAATTAAATTATTTGCTTTAAGTACCAAGTAATATTTTCGGTGGTGAACTACAACATCGTGAATTTCAAAATGCTTGTAAAGGGTGGCGCAAAACAACCGACATGGTTTGAATCTTATTGCACATTACAATAAGATTAAAAATACGGAACCGTATTTACAAATTTGAAAAGATATCAAAGAAGTGGTAAAAGAGTGAAAAATTATAAAAGTCGTCCATTCTGACTATCTTTTGTTACGTAAAAAATAAACGCTAGGAGAAAATCAAATGGCGCGCGACAATGCGTGCCCTACTGCGCAGCCATTCCGCGCAATAGGGGATGACGGAAACAACCGAAGATGCACGAACACACTCGTGCATTCCCCGGTCAAGCCCGCAGCCCCGCCTCTTTCACGGCCAGCCACGTAGCAGAACTCATGTTCCGCGTATTTTACGCGGCTAAAAACACGACGTCGAAAATACGGTATGCAGAGATATTGGAGGGTCTAGAGCAGCGATTCCCAAAGTGGTCCGGGTGGACCCCCAGGGGTCCACGGGAGACTCGACGGGGGTCTACGTTGGCATGATAAAAAAATGGGGGTCCACAAGTTGTAAGTGGGGGTCCACAAAAATTTATCTGGTTTCGATAGTAAAGAACAAAAATGTTGGCTTGGCTTTACCTATCAATGTAGGCAGCTAATTAATACACCACTCAAAAAAATTAAGGGAGCAAAAAAAATCCAAATTTTTAGGTGATTTGTGACATGCTGTATTTCAGTGAAAAATGGTCGTATTGAGACTCAAAAAAAGCATTTTGAAGCTATAAGATTATGTTTTTCATATTTTTGATATTTTTTTTAGGAGCTACGGTTCTCGTGAAATCCAAATAGATAGCGCGACGGTTCTCATGCAATCCTAATTTCTTGCTAATTTTTTTTTCAGTTAGGGCGGCTTATGAATCAGATGATAGCCTTAATATTTAGCAATAATTTCCTTTTTTTAAAACCTCCCTTAATTTTTTTGAGTAGTGTATTTTAAGAAGGTCAGCGACTGTTACTTGTAAAAACTTGCATGTTCGATATTTGATTATTTTCTTGCATGTTCGATATTTGATTCTTGTAAAAACTGGCATGTTCGATATTTGATTCTTGTAAAAACTTGCATGTTCGATATTTGATATTAAGGTGGGAAATACAGGACTAGTTTTTTTTATGATTTTCATGAATTTTTGGAAAGAAAAGTACATAATTTATTGAAACTTTGAGGTCATTTTATACATCTATTTAAGAAAATATTGTGAATTTTTCGAAGCATTTCCTAGGAAAATATGAAAATTATTAACTGCTATACATCAAACGTCACCATTAGACGTAGCTTTTGTGTGCATTTTGGAGGCCATAGTTTTCAACTCAAATCAATAGGGTTTTGAATTTTATTTAAGAACATGTGTCTCTTCTATATAAACCTTACTTTTCCCAAAAAAATGGAATTTTTTTTACATGTGTGCATGTGAACAGGAAACCTTGATGTTTTGCCATTTTTTTTACATTTTTTTGCAATTAAAAAATACTTTTGACAATGATATTACTGCGAATTTCGGTTCACATAGAGCGTAATTATATAAATAAGGTATCTGAACATTTTAAATTATTTCCCCCCTGAGTCTGTAATAAGAAAATATACTATTTTTCTTTTTATTTATACCACTCCAAATTTAGGGTTGGTAGTCAGCCGCGATGCAAATATCCATCGTTAGATCTATTCTTCACATTTTTGATGAGTTTTGGGAATATGGTAGAAATGTAGCAGTAGGCGGTCCTCCGAAATGAGTAAAATTATGAAAGGGGTCTACGAGAAAAATAAGTTTGGGAACCTCTGGTCTAGAGAGTCATTATTTTTTTTTAAAGTAATGACTACTTTGTCAAAAAGAGTTTTTTTCGGAATGGAATCCTCACAACTCATCTGCGCCTCCCCCAGCGACATGTGTGGGCCTGAGGTTTGGCTGGGCGAACTCAGCGTCCTTCCGCCCTGCCTCCGGCAACTCGACGCTTCCATCCTTAGGCCGGTTACAGTGCTCGACCGACGGTCAATGCGTACGTCGGTCGCGCTTGTCAATTGTATGAAAATTCATAAATCGTTCAGTGCAGGACCGACCGTGCGCATGCGTATATCGATACGCAGTGCGTATGAGAATCGTCGGTTGAGCGCGTGCGCATCCGTACCGTCGGTCGACCGACGAGCTAGAAATGCTCTCTGGGCGACGATCGGGTGTACGTGATATCTACGTCTTCTGTTCCTAATACGTCTACGAAGATAATAAGCAGCTATTAATTAATTAATTTCGCGTATGACGTCCGGTCAGCTTGTTGGTCAAGCGTGAACTGACGGTACGCACCGACGGTCGGTCGGTGGTATGCGTATCGTCAGGACCGACCGTGCGCATGCGTATCGTCAGGACCGACCGTACGCACCGACCGTCGGTCGAGCACTGTAACCGGCCTTAGGGTATTCGGGTACGTTCCCCTACTTCCCACTTACTATCGTCAAGGCACAACCGAGAAACCGGCTAAAGGGCGCGGATGTTGAGATTCATTCACGGCAGACCGATCACCATACACATTCTGGCTGGTACTGCCAGATGACGAGAGAGGTATCCCACCCGACACAAGCGTTCTTCATATCACAATACTTGTTTTCATTATCTTTTCTTGCAGATACTTGCAACATACGCAAGATGCCATTACCCTGCGAGCAGCCGCCTTTTATGTTTTTCTCTTATCTTTTTTTAATTTGTTTATCCCTGACTTGCTTTATATTTTTCGCATTTTGAATATTATGTAAGCACTTGCATACTGCTTCCTAACACTGTATGCAGGGACACTGGAGGTCTAGATTCGTTCAAACTTAAATGTAGATTCGTTCTTTCAAAAAAATTAGAGTCCTTGCGAGAGCCTTGAAGGAGTAACCATCTGTTACTTGTACCAGGGCGGGTAAGTGGTGGATACCTCCACTGTCAAAAAGAGTAGAGTTTTGACGTGTGCGACGAAGGAGGTAAACAATGTGTTTCAAAATAAAAGTTCCTATTTTCATCGGTTGGAAGAATTTTATACGACACGCGTTGCCGTATTTCTATTATAAATCTATGTTATCAATTGACATTTAGTAAAATTCTCATACAATTAATTCACTTGTACTGTCGAAAAAATCGCACACTTTATTGAACTTCATTTCAATTTGACGAAAAAATTTTAATCTACTTTCTACCTATAATTTGGGAGGCGGGAATGGGTACCGCCGCCCCGGTATAATTTATTGGATAACCAACACCTCTGCCATAGGTCACCCCAAGTGGTTTGCTACGTTTGGTGTTTTATCAGGGGTGCCCGGGTTCATGGGGTGAGGTTTGTCTGGGTCTTGGAGGCGGATGACTAGGACGCACTGAACTCCAGATTCCTACCCACCCCTTAAACCCTCTTCCTTCCCAGAACTCTCCCCTCCTTCCTTTCCTTTAAAAAAAACCTTTACACAGCATCCCCAAAGATGACATAGGCCCTGAGAGAAATTATTTTCCTCAGGGCCTCCTGTGTGGAGCTCATGTAAAAAAAAAGTGATATATCGTAGAACAACATAAGTACACTATCCCTTGTTCAAGGTTTTAAATATTAAGCACAAACTGAAACAGTTATATGTAAAAAATGTCAACCAAAAATAATTTATGTGATTAAACAATCATTTAGTAATTTTGAGATAAGAATTAATTCAGCAATTTTACCATATCTTAAACTTTACCTAGCGTAACCACTGTATATATCAATCTAACCAATTGTTGTACTTTTAAAATTGGCTAATGCGATTCAGACATCCGAACCACAAAACGTGAATTTGCTGGTATTTGAAAGAGCTAGAGATGAAAGCTTACCTGGAAAGCTATGGTGTTGAATACAGTCAGCAAGATTCTCAATGGTAATCTGGCTTTGTAGGACTTATGCGCCCAGAGTCTGTGAGCTCCCGCTGTGATGCCCAGACCAGAGCAGACGTAGAGGATTACGGCTGAAAAAAACAAGAAAATCTGTTTTAATAATGCACATTTTCTCTTCACTTACGTCATTTTTTTTTTATTTATTTTATTTTATTTAAGTATATAAAACAGGCATGTTGCCCAAAAAATTATATACATGAATGTTTAAACATAGTGATAACGAAAATACATAGTATCGAAAATGATAATATTAACATAGTGATTGTATAATAACAAATAAATGAAATGATAATAATAACAAAAGATAGTAACAAAAGTAATTAAGCTGAGGTGAATGACAAGTAGGAATGGGTAAAAGGTAAGTACATGGTAGGTAAATGTTCATAAACAATTTATGATTGTTGCCTGTACTGGTGAGACGCTGATTTGGTAGGTACAATATTGCCTCTCTATAAATTAAGGGCTTCATCACAGTATCAGCTTGATATGATAAAAGGTAAAACTTTTTTTTTGAAATGTTTAAATTGGTCATTAAAAATGTCTATTTCTTTATTAGAGCAATGTATAGCGTTATAACTTCTCAGTGTTCGTGGTAAAGGGGAGAAATACCCTGTATTTGTGAGGTAGGCTTTAATATAGAAAATGTCTTTCATCCTCCTTGTTGACTTTCTTGATGATGTGTTAATGTTAATTTGGGACAAAATGTTTGGTGTATCAACTGATGAGTGTATAATTTTGTGTAAAAGTAATAAATCAGAAATTTTACGTCTGGCTGTTAGGGAGTGTAGTTTATAGAGTGAATTTCGGTCATTGTACGTTCCAAATTGATCAGATATACCTTCACGATAAGCAATTACACGGGTTAATTTTCTTTGTGTGGATTCGATCCTATAATTATGAATTTCATAATTGGGAGACCAAATTGTGGATGCATATTCTAGGATACTTCGCACAATTTATTAAAGTCATAATTTATTATGTATTTATTTAATTTAAAATGAAACAATACAAACAATCGCATCTGCGATTATTCTGCGAATATGAATAAACAAAATTAATTAACGCTATTTTTCATTTGACTCAACTCATTTTTTCACACAGTCAATAACTTCCTGAATAATATGTAATTATATAAACTTTATCGTTTTGCCTAGTTTACACGCATAACCAATTTTCTCCAGTAGCGTGGAGTTAAGTGGTTATCTAGATACCTAAGACTAGCAATTATAGTTATTTTTTTCTGTTAACTTGAGAAAAAATGTTTCCTGGTCGATCACGTAAATGAGTAAATTAGGAGCAATTTAGGATTGGACAAGAATTTATGATGAGACATTAAAATATTTAGTTTTACGGCAAAAACGCTTATTTTTTATTGGTAATGTGACATTATAATTTAAAATAAACAATAACTTTGTAAACACCACTTTTTTAAATACTTTATGCCGACCGGGTTTCGCTACAATTGTAGCTTCTTCAAGGCAGCATAATACTCTGCTAAAGTTAAGTTCTGTACCCGAAAAGCATACGGATGCAAGTCCAATATTTGAAGAAATGAGTTTTTGGTGCAGACTTGAAGTAAATTATCATGTTTATAAGTGGCAGAAAGATATAGGGTCCTATCATGAAAAAAATAGGATTTTCAAAAATTTATACGGTTGCAACTACCTTTGATGCAACAACAATCTTAGAAGCAGAAAGATGTAAATGGACTTGCAACTTTTTGATTTAGTTGCATTTTGAGTATTATGACTCAAATCCGGATGCAAATGGATTTGACTTCCTCCTGCCTCCAACATTACTACGCTTTCTATGGAAGTAAACAATTTTCAAACATTAATCCTTTTATAATACAATACATGTCATAACAAAATATTCCACTTCATTTTGAAGCAGAAGGACTCAAGTCCGTGTTTTTGTTTGACTCAAGTCAGCGTTTTTTTAAAGAATATTTTTAAAGGCTTTAAATATTAAATATTTCGTTTAATTCGCTCGTTTTTAAAACAAAACTAATTGATTTAATAATTACTTTTTTTTAACTATCTGCGTGGATATCTGAAGAAGTAATGAGGCCATAGTTATGGAAAAAATAGTTGTTTGGCTCTCCTGAACATTTACCTTTTTGGACTTGCACCGTGTGTTTCTCGGGTACAGCAGTTACATGTGTTATAAAGAATATATTCTGTTTTCACAGTGGGTTTAAACAAAATGGACTCCTCCAATGATAGAAGAAGTAAGCGTAAGGGTAGATGTTAAATTTGAAAGGGAAAGGGAATGTTCTTTGTCAATGGGGAACAACCTAAGTGCTGTACTTTTATTTAAATTTATTTCATTGTTAATTACTTTACTATTAATATTTTTGGCTTTCCTTAGTGCATCTAAGTTATTCAATCTTTGTTTTTATGCGTGAGACGCCTGTGTTTTTATCAATTTTATGATCTCTGTGCTCACGCCCGTGTCAAAGAACCATCTTTTGACCATTATTGCTTTATTTCAGATTATTTTTTAAATAAATCTTGCAAACCTTGTGACGTACAAAGTTTTTGATTTTTTGCCTAATATGATGGACGATGTCAAAGATTGACCTCGACATTGATTGTGTTTTACCATTGGAAACAGAATGAATGCAGTCTTCCCAAATTCCAAACAGAATTCTGTAAAGATCATCCTAGCGCACTCGCAGTTGGTTGTCTAAAATTGGCTTACATTTGGACCATGGTTCGCTGGTATATTATATTCATGTACATAGGCATTTATCTTCTTTCGCCCTTATTAAAAACTTTAGATATAACTGTGTGTATTTTCAAGGCGGTTTTATTTCATAGATCTGAAGGATGAAATGATTGGTCAATCCCAAAAAAATGTTAAAAATGTTTTTGCGATTATTCCAATAATTAGATAAACATATCGATAAATACCTATTATATTCTGCAATATAAATGACATAAAAGTAATATAATAGTTGAGGAATTTATCTCGAATCATCTAAAAAATAACTTCTTCACAATTCAACCGACATGTGTAATCTTTGGGGATGCTGTGTGGAGGGTATTTTTGGGTAAAGGAAGGGGAAAATATAAGAGGGGTGAGTAGTAATCTGAGGGTCAAGGTGTCCAGGGGTGACGGATGTATAAATCCCAATGGGTGGAGAGAGTCCGGCTGAAGAGGTAACAGGATCTTCTTTAACCAGTCTCTCCCAATCCGACTTGCAGTGACCTATGATGTGCCTTAGGTCACCCCAAGTAGTTTGCTACGTTTGGTGACTTAGCAGGGTTCATGGGGTGAAATTTTTTTGGATATTGGTGACGGATGCATCTGTCCACGAAAAGCATTGGCAGACCGGATCGGGAGAGACTGGTGAAGGAAGACTTTTGACCTCTCTAGCAGGACTCTCCCGGAATATCGCCTTGCACTGCAATAGGAGGGAAAGGTACGTCCGTCACTCCAGAATTTCCTCTCCTTCTTTTCCTAAAAAACCCTCCACCCAGCATCCACAAAGATGACACAGGCCCTGAGGGGAATTATTTTCCTCAAGGCCTAATGTAAAAGAAAAGAAACGTCAGTGATTATTTAAGTTTTCTTTGCATGAGTGCCGTTACTGATGTAGTCATATTCCTCCTCTTCTGATGCCTTCTTCTATCGGATGTTGGCTATCATCGGGGTAATCTCTACCCAGCAGGAACTTCACTCCTACCAGTCACGTGGATTACAATACCAAGAGCTCTTAATCATAACAATTTTTTGTGATCCTTTTTAACCTGACTAATTACCATATAGGTGTCATATTACTCATTCCAGTGAATAGTTTTGGGAAATCCATTTTTTGTTACCTCTTTGTTTAAATCTGTCAAATTATATCTACTAACATTTCGGTACGGCCAATATTGTATTCACTTATAAAAAACAACATTATAACCACATAATTGACAAAGGTAGATTCATAATAATTATGCGGTCAAAGTCCTCGGAAAAATTAGTACCTGAGTCGGAATAAAAGTGACACATTCCTTATAATAACTATGTTGAATAGAGCAAGTAGGTAGGTTATTTGCTACCTAATCGCCACTTGAGCTTTCGCCGCCATTTTGAAAAAACCAGAGAAATCGCGCCAAAATCCAGTTTTTCTCAAATATCTCGTTTCCAATAAAAATTTCAGCAAAAGTGTTTTCACAGGTTTAGTAGAGCATAAAATTACCTACAATTTTATTTGAACAATTTTCTTCTATCTCTATTAAATATCGAGATATGCAGTCGTAAAAATGTGTTTAAGTTTATAAAAACAGGTAAATTGCTCGACTTGGTTCGGGTTTTTATGCGCATCTCTTTTCCAGTACAATTTTGTGAAAAAATTACTAATACCAATTTTGTAGAGAATAAAATTTCTAAAAAGATGTGTGATTTTTAAGTTTTTTGTAATTTTTTTTACTTATATAAAGTATATGTAATTAAATATCGGTAGGTGAAAACAGAAAATTCATCACCATATTACCATGTTATTCGACTTTGTTCACATAACATTTTTACATATTAAAACTATAAATTAACGAGAGTGGGGGTTGACCCCCCCCCCCCCCCAAGCCACTCCAGTACTCCAGGGCCATCAGGTGTCACCAATGTATGTCTGGATCAGTATTAGAGCAACATGTAGTTCTAAATCGAGGTTGTCAACTCCAAAAATGTGGTTTAGCTTCTTAGATGTTTTTTTTCAGATAACTTAGCTCTTTATATAAATATCTTAAACAAAAATGATATTTTAAGAGTCATTTCTTTGGGAATCGGTTATTTTTGAAATCTTTGTTGTTTTTTCTCATAAATTGTCTGTAGTCGCCAGCCCCCATGAAACTATAGTCAGTCATAACTTAGGCTTCACAGGATTATAGCTCTTATAGGATTACGGATTTGTTTATCTGCATAATATTTGTGAGGGTATCGAGTCATTCTGTGGAGTTGAATCAGGAACGTCAGAGCAACATGTAGAGATGAGGCCTACATGAATTAAGAGGGATGACAAAGACGTCCAAACTGTCATTGTCCATTGATTGGTTTGCTTGCCATAAACCATTTCTTAAAACAAACGTAATTATGTCTACAAGCAGTGGCACGATGAAAAGAATGGGAAAAGATGGGGAAATTTGCTATGTCTAAAGTTATCAACCAGAACTTTGGAAAGCTACACTTAAAACGTAAGGATTCGATAGTTTTTCTTGCGACAGAGACCAGCAGCATAAAAAATCAGGGTGTGACTGTGACTATAGATCCATTAATGCTATTCCATCATATGTGTTTTGCCAAAAAGTGTGAAATTGAACTTAAAGAATATTTCCAAGAATATATGTACAAAATCATTGTGGAGCCAATGTAGCAGTGGTATTCGAGGATACCCAGATTCGGTTGAAAAGAAAAGCACTAAGGAAAAGTTTCTGGGAAATGAGAAGAACAAGTCCCGTTTTATTTCCCTACTCAGAGGCTCATTTGATCGATCGCAAATAACGACAGTACAAGCTGAAGAGGATGCTGATGTTCACATACAACAGCAAACTCGTTGTTATCTCAACATCATGCAGTCGTAATCATTGGTCAGGATATAACTCTCTCACCTCCAAACGTGTATTACCAAAAAGTTGAAATCACCTAACGCGTTGTACTCTGAGAAATGTTTTAAACACATCGAGGTAGTTGAAAACGTTTTATTCATTCGTGCCATAAGTGGCTGCGACATAACTGGTGCTCCGTTTGTACAAGGTATATACAAATTTTGTAATATTCTTCTCAAGAACCACTCAGTGAATAAAACTTGTTAATTTATTTCAAGATCCAAAAGCAAAGGAGAAACAATCACTTTAGCCGCCGAACAATTCTTTGCACTTTGTATGGCGGCAATGAGAAATCAAATTTGGAAAATTATTTTTGTCAAAGGAGTGAAAAAGAACAAATTCAATTTATCTAGGCTACCACCCACCAAAGATGCAATCCAGCAACATGTTTCAAGAACATACTTCAAAGTGCAGATTTGGCTTGGTCACCATAAAGATCCAACTGAATGGGGGTGGAAGAAGGACGCTGTTAGGTTATTAACTCCAGTACTAATGTTAAAGGAGGCTGCACCTCAGGCGTTACTGAGCTTTATATCATGCCAATGCAAAAAAGGTTGTGGTGGGAGTGCGCATGTATAAAGTCGGGTTTGAAATGCTCCCTACTCACTGTAATGGAAGCACGTGCGAGAATACTGTGGAAGCCTTCGTTTATGATGATGACGAGGAATTTGATGCCCCAGTCGCCACAAATTCGGCTAATGAGACATAGGAAGACTATATTGAAGCAGTTCGGGGCCCGTAAGTGGCAGCAAGAAACTAAAGTCAAAAATTATAAATTTTAAGAAAAAAAAAATCTTTTTTTTTACCACAACTATATACTTAATTAATATTTTTATTTAATGTTGTGATTACATTGACGGTTAATTTTGCTGTTATGTATGTTACATGTTATTTCAACAATAATTATTATTAAAAAAATAATAATCAAGATACTCGTATGCCTAGTTATATCACTATTCTTCCGATTCAATTTTTGATCTAATTATTGTGCATTTTTTATATTAGAACTGGGATACCTAATTGCGGTAAAAACATTAAACATATACCTACGCCTTTTATGAAATTTTATTCTCTACAAAATTGGTATTAGTAATTTTTTCACAAAATTGTACTGGAAAAGAGATACGCACAAAAACCCGAACCAAGTCGAGCAATTTACCTGTTTTTATAAACTTATACACATTTTTACGACTGCATATCTCAATATTTATTAGAGATAGAAGAAAATTGTTCAAATAAAAATTGTAGGTAATTTTATGTTCTACTAAACTTGTGAAAACACTTTCGCCGAAATTTTTATTGGAAACGAGATATTTGAGAAAAACTAGATTTTGGCTCGATTTCGTCTGGTTTTTTCAAAATGGCGGTGAAAGCTCAAGTGACCCAAGGTCGAAAACTCAGATTTTACATCACAAGATGAGTGTATAAAACATATAAAAAAATTGGGACTACCGGAATAATTCCGATCGCGGATCGCTAATTGCACTGGCCTATATGTTTTGCGTTCAATACAGCATTGATTTTGTTTTCAGAAAGAAGAAAATTTGAAGGCTAGTTGCATAGACATATGAATATTAATAGACCTGGGATCGAGTATGGATTCGCGTGAATCTAAAAAATGTGATGTCATCATTCTCGGTGCATTTTACGAAATAACACGGCAAAAATAGTAGCTTGTGTTTTGAAAACGTGTAAAAATAGAAGTGAAAAAGAGAATAAACCCAATTGTCGTATTACATTCCATAGGAAAGCATTATTTTACTTTATTATAAGTTTATTCAGATCACATAATATGGTCGTTTTTGTAACACACACTAACGCACACTAGTCGCTGTTTTGTGGGGTAAGTAAATTATGAAACATTTGTAAAAGTGTCTTAACTAAATACGTCAACAAAATATTGGACTATGAAAATAGGCGAACTTTACTTTGCTGTATTTGAAATTTGTAAATTTGTTCATTTCGCGGCGAGCAATTCGCGCCCCCATGTAAAAAGGTCTATTCATTAAAGAGCAGAGTTTACTTTGAAGAACTAAATCGTGATATTATAATGCGAGATGCCCATATACTCTCAGATTGAGTTATTGACGAATCACATATCACCGAATTCATCTTCCCGCTCTGCGCCCCGCTGTAGTTGGTTTCTTCCCCTCACCTTTATGTTCTGGTCTATTAATATTCAAATGTCTATGGCTATTTGCTATTTTTATCCAGTTTGTTCTGTTCGAATTTTGGGCGCCATCGGCACGATTTTCCTACCATTGTACAACATTGTTATAATATATAGGTAACCCGATAGTTACTAAAATAGTGTCTGTGATCAGAGGAGTTGGACTTGCAGTCAATATACAAATCTTCTTTTATAAAATTATAAAACATAACAAAGTTTTGCAAATTTACGATTATTGCAAAGTGGCAAGTATTGCAAAGTTAACTATTTAGATATCAACGTTTCCAAATGTCACACTATGACATTCACCAGAAATAGACATATAATTAAGTACTCTTAACCACTCAACAACGAACCTGTCATCTCTAAAGCGGAATGTAAAGATCTTGGCGACTCTATCGTTCACAGGTCATACAAAATGCTTGGTTTTGTTCTTCGTTTAAGTAAAGTGTCCAGTAACCCGTGTACAAAAGTAATGTTATATTTTGAATTAGTCAGAAGTACACTGGAATATGCCTCGCCAATTTGGAACCCGTAGTAGAAAATATACTTAGATAGCGTAGAACATATTCAAAGCAAATTTATAAAATATCTTACCTTCAAATTCAACAATAATTTGAATGCACATTTCCAACTTTGCAACAAAGGCGAGTAAAAGCTGATTTAACATTTATACACAAAATTTTAAATAATAACATCGACTGTACCGAACTTTCTTTCTATAATTAATTTTAACATACGACGTTCTATTTAATAAATAAAATAAAATAATAAATAAAGATGAGGCATTTTCACAAACCCTGAATGTCATAAAAATATTCCGAAAAAAAATCATTATATTTTTGTAATTCTGATCATCGTAGATGTTTAAAACGCGTAATTTTTAAATTTTTAAATTAAGAACAAAAACGAACATGTTGTTTTGGTGGCAAATCAAAAATGGCGCATTGTAAATCGTTTAGAAAAACACAAATATAAAATCAAAATGTCATCAACATCGTTATTACTTACAGGAAACTTACATATAACCCTTTTAGGAAATAATTGCACAAGATCAAAAGTAAAAATGAAAGCTATAAAATGTGGATAAAAGTTGAATAAAATCACTTAAATTCGATTTTGACGAGTCTCTTTGCATACACACCACCATTAAATTATTGTGTCTTGTTTTAACCCAGGGGGGAGTTAGGTTAGGTTAGGTTTAAAGCCTACTCACCAAAGACGTCGGTCTGCCACTTGGCGGCTGTGAGGAAGAGGAAGGCGCCGTAGAGCGCCGCGACGTGCAAGTACGCAAACAGGATGACGTTGCGCCATACGAACTGCAACTTGCGGTCATCTGCCGTGCAGTGGTTCCCTACGCCCTTCGTGGACGTGTGTTCCACGCCGTCCGACTCTCCCTCGAATAGCACGCCCGTTGCATCGGAAAAGTTGGGCGGCATCGTTGATTATCTAAAAAAAATGTTATTGAAAATGAAACATTATTTTTATAAAAAGTGATGAAGAATAGAAGGAAAAAATCGCGAACTCCTCGTGAAGAAATTATATTATTACCCCTCCGTGGGGGAGGGGTAAAGCTCTTTACTAGCAATCTGCAAGTCACGGGTACAAATCATTAAAAAATATACATTTGATTGTGAATTGTGGTAATTTACATTTTAATCATTTAAAATGATATAAGGTATATTTATGGGTGTGTATATACGGTATACAAATAACGCATTGGATGAACATCTTTATATTGCTGGAACAAAACTGGAGAAGGTACAAAGTATTGTATACTTGGGCTGCAATGTAAATGATAGATGGGATCCTTCAGTTGAAATCAAATGCCGCATTGAGCAAGCTCGTGCAACCTTTATCCGCATGAAAAAAATGTTCTGCAGTCATGATCTCAACCTTGGATTACGAATGCGAATGGTCAGATGCTATGTATTTTCAATATTATTTTATGGAATGGAAGCATGGACGCTTACTGAAGAATTAATTAGGCGACTTGAAGCATTCGAGATGTGGATCTACAGAAGAATACTTAAAATAAGCTGGATGGACAGGGTCACAAATGAAGATGTTATGGTTCGGATGAATAAAGAAATGAATAAAAAAATCCGAAAACTTCAATATCTTGGACACGTGATGAGACATCCAGAGAAGTATGAGATCCTGCATCTCATAATGCAGGGAAAGATTGCCGGAAGACGGGGCCCTGGAAGAAGGAGAACCTCATGGCTGAAAAACCTGAGACAGTGGTTTGGCCAGTCTACCGTGGAGCTGTTCCTGGCCGCAGTAAACAAAGTCCGCATAGCCAACATGATAGCCAACGTCCGTTGAACGGACAAGGCACAACAAGAAGAAGAATATACGGTATGAGATACTATTAGTTACTACTATTTATTAAAATTTAGCTTGAAATTGCTTCAGCCATGTTTGGTGACCAGATCTGAATCGGCTGTTGACGATTAATTTTACGATGTAGCAATCCGAAGGTCACGGGTTCAAACAATAAAAAAATGTATTCGATTGAATTGCGGTATTTCACATTTTAATAATTTAAAATTAATTAAGGCATGTTTGCGGTATATGTACGGTATAAGATACTCTCATTATCGTCCTGGAGTAAGAGCACCATTTAGATTTGGAACGGTGCTTGAAATGACTTTTGTCGCGTTTAGTGACCAGATCTGAATAGCCGGGTACTTCCAAGCTTTCCTCTTTCCCCTCTCCTTCCCTCCCCACTTCATTCAGCTTCATAGCATTCCTAATTCGGTACTGACTCAATAGTCTCACTGACACCAGACGGTCGGGAACAGTTGGGACTCATGTACAGATTCACTTTAAAAAACTGTATTAAGTATGAGTATATTTTTTATTTATTTATTGGGTTTTCATCCATTAACGGTTAACTTGACCACATATTCTATTTTTTGGACGGCATTAATGGAAAAATATATATATATATATATATATATATATATATATATATATATATATTTAAAAAAGTAAATGTAACGTGCACTTAGCATAATAAACACACATACATTTTTTTATGGAATGTGAACACAAAATGACAAAACTTTTTTTTTAATGCATAATGGAACACAAAAGAAAAATAAACAGATGCCAAGAGATATGCCTCTAACAAGGCAACTACTCTTACCACCTCGCTCCCATAACAATCTTCAGACCAGCAAAATTTCTTCGATATTTTATAATAGTTTTAAAATGTGGGTTTAATTAACTAACGTTGTAAAATCACACAATATTTTAAGCACACTGTAGTTTCAAGATTATCGAGTACGTATATATGGTGACATAACTGATGTCAAAGTTCCATCAGCGGTAAAACAAAATACTAACACAAAACATTAACACGAACATGAACCATAATTTTACCAAAATATTTACACGATTCACAACAATCATAACACTGATAAACTTTGTTATTTTCTACGTAAAATTATATCCATACCTTAAGGATACTTAAAACTATACGTAGACCTAACACAATACTTTTAACTGAACTATTGTTAACTGTGAGAGAAACTATTCAAAGAATAAAGTTTCATAGTAATTTATGAAGCAATTGTATGCATAAAAATTATAACTTAATTAGTATGCTGTACCTACACCTGGGTGAAAAGGTCGATAAAAATAATTTGCATTTTCCTCAACAGTACCTCCCGTTTCCCAACCAATTCTTTTCTCGTAGGTATATAATATCGAAGGCTACAGCACGCTATATAAATCGTTTTTTAATCAAGTTTTTTTATAACGCTATAATCGTGCGATTTTAATTGTTTTCTTAATCATTTTTTAATAAATCTAAGGTACATGTTTGTAGTGTGCACTTCAGTATAATCATAATGTCGTGCAGGGACTTTACCTGATTAATTTTAAAAAAAATAAATGACATCCTGAGGTTAAAATTGATATTTTATAAATGAAAAAAAAATAAGTGTGCAGTTCATAGGCAAAAGAAGTGAAACCTTCAGAAAACTAAACTGGAGTAGAGTGAGGAGGCTACGAAGCACCGCACAAAGAGGGGACCGGTTGTACTATCTCATTCTTTTGTAGGCTAAATCCTATAGATGTGTGCGTCTGTCTCTTTTTAGTTTTGCTACTTTTCGTTTCAAATCACAACGGTGCTAGAGAGGTCTTCACTTCATAAAATTTTTGTATATGTCGCAGGCCTATCGTAAAATCAGGCAGATCATTACGCGCATCAGGCACTTCACGATCTGCCACCAGGCACTTCACGATCTGCCACCAGGCACTTCACGATGTGGCACATCATGATCTTCCAGATTTTACGATCGGCCTACGACATATACACCATGATATTAATTTTTCAAATAGTGCAATGTCAGTACTAGTAGGTACCTAAAATGCATTCTAAAAATCTGAATTCTTTGTTAATATAAATAAAATATAAATCAAAAATAGTATAGGGCGGTTCCGACGAGAAAGATTGATTATTCTCCTGATTTTAATAGTTCCATATCGATTTTATTTAATTTTGCTTTTATATTTACCTACATTCATCTCCAAATCCCATATCCAGCATTCCCAAAGATGACATAAGTCATAAATGTGGAGCTTACGTAAAAAAAATCTTCGCACATATCAGATTCTATCATCTGGTGAGGTGTAGGTACCTACAAACAACATTGTAGTGGGAATTGAAAAAAAAAATAAAGCAAATAACGGCGATATTTTTTTTTTTTACATTAACTCCACACAGGAGGCCCTGAGGAAAATAGTTTCCCTCAGGGCCTATGTCATCCGGGATGCTGGGTGGAGGGTCTTTTTGAGGACAGGAAGGAATGAACATTGGTCTTGAAGAGACCCATGTTGTAGGAAGGAGGAAACACAGAGGCCGGCAAATCATTCCACAGCCGAGCTGTTGAACACAAGAACGAGTCGAAGAAACGACCCGTTCTAATGTGACAAATGTCAACTGTGTACAAATGTTGGGCACGCGTTTGGCGTGTTTCCCGACTATGCACCGGTGCCGAAGGGATCAATGATGCTAGTTCCTCGGAGCATCTTCCATTGTAATACCGGTCGAACAAGGATAGCATTCCCACCCGACGCCTGTGCTCTAAAGATTGCAATCCGTCTGTTAAGATGGGAGAATCTATCAAACGGACCGCCCGTTTCTGCACAGAGTCGAGGGTATTTTTCAGGTATTTTGGAGCTCCAGATCAGAGGTGGCTGCCAAATTCAACCGTGGGGCGCACTTGCGATTTGTACAGGGTTAGCAGTTGTGTACTATTAAAGTATCTGCGGGCCTTGTACAGTACGCCCAGTTTTTGGGAGGCTAACTTTACTCTGGCTTCGATGGAGCCCCCATACCTGAGCTGGTCACTTAGGGTTACACCAAGCATATCAATGGAGGGCCTGTTCGGAAGATTGCTTCCGTTGAAAGAGACAAGATTTTCATTTCGATCCCTTTTAGACGTAATCAGACAAGATTGGGTCTTTGAAACATTAAATTCAACGAGATTATTTTTACCCCAAGAGAAAACACTCTCGAGGTAACCGTCCATTCTTTGCTTCAAAGCCTTACGAGCTGTTGGAGTTTGTGAGCCCTTTGGGGGCTTGTCAAACAAAAAGCTATCATGAACTGTACTGTCATCCGCGTAACAATGAAATGGTGCACATGACAAAAGGTCGTTGATGTGCAACAAAAACAAAGTCGGAGACAGAACCGATCCCTGTGGGACGCCAGCATTTATTGAGTGTGAGGAAGAGGTGAAACCATCGACTATCAAATATTAGTCGAGTACAAGGAATAACTCGTAATGTTGATAAAATAATCAATAATACAATGAAAAGGAAAACACCGCACTATTGTTTGTAAAGTAACGTTGGAAGGGTCAAGTTCAGGATCATTGCTTATTCACAAGAGACGGAGTTGCAAAACCAGTAAGGTCGCTAATGTTCCATAAAATAACAAATTTAATTTAATGTTAACAATGCTTTTGGATTTTTAAACAGCTGTCACGCAAAAAACATGGATTTCTCTAAAAAAACATGTAGGTAGGTACTATTATAAAAATCACAGTGTACAATACACACGCGGTAGAAGTGAAACGATAAAGTCGCCAAATGTCGTGTTCGAGCATATTTATACCTACACCCATGTATTCCTCCCGTCTTACCTACCTATCCTAATATATCCATCTTTCCATTGTCACCGATTAAAGATTGATTCTAACCGCAAACATCAGTGCAATTTCAACACCGCGCGGTACTGACAGCCAAATGCTTTGGTCTCGTCGCCTAATAGTTGAAACCCGGATCCGCGCAAGATACGAGTTTTCAAGTGGAGTTTTCTTGAGTGCATGAGTGTGGGACCCCGGGACATCACCAGCAAGGTAGGGTCATCTTGTTTTCGGTGGACATCCCATTTTTTCCCCTTCATCCTTTTCATTCCAACAGTGGTAGGTAGAGATTTCGAACTCCGCGGAAGAAAATAACAACTTCCAATAGCTATCGAAACATGTCGCTTTCTTTTCTATTGCTTGTTTATTTTAAAGTGGTTTGAAGATTGGATATTGATTTTACAAAAATAAAAATGTTATTTTTTTGGATTTCGTTGGATTCGCACCTCCGTTCGCTGGTTGTCTCTGGCCGCTGAGATTTGTCACGCGTTTTACGCCACTACGCTACCGGAGGCTCGCACGGAGCCGTGAATTTACCGCATTATAAAATATTTTTCCTCATGGTCTGTGTCATTTTTGGGGAAGCTGTGTGCAGGATCTTTTAAAGGAAAGGAAAGAGGGGAAGTGCTGGGAAGGATAAGGTATGTGTGGTGGATAGGAATTGTGGATCTAGGAGAGACGGACTTATGATTCCATGCCTCCCACTGTGGTGCAAGGTGATGTTCCAAAAGAGTTCTACTTGAGAGGTCACAACCAGTCTCCCCCGATGCGGCCTGTCAAGTAGCTGGTGGACACATCCGCCGCCCAGACTCGGACAAACCTCACTCCATGAACCCGAGCACCAAACGTAGCGAACTATTTGGGGTGACCTATGACAAAGGTGTTGGTTATCCAATCAATGGTTCCCGGGCGGCGCGGCGGTACACATACCCGCCTCCCAAATTGAAGATTTGTTAAGATTGGGTAATCCATTAAATGGATAGTCCGTTGTCCGTCTCTTTTTTGTTACGCTTTTTCGTTTCATCGAGTTTCTAATCACAACGGTGCTAAAGAAGTCACTTCAAAAGATATATTCTTGTTTTAAACCAAAAACGGAAATTGGATTTTTTAACGAGATTGAGATGTTTGAACTTTATATTGTTACAAAAATACATTTAAAAAGGTAGCATCTTAAACCGAGATATATGAAAGAGGCAAAAACACAAAATTATTTTGCTTTTCCGTTATTTTTGTTTTTTCGTTATTTGTTTTTCGGGTGTTATGCCGTGGTGCGCTACCTCCTTTAGCCAACGTTTCGGACAGCGTTGCAGTGTGCATCATCAGGGCAGATCCGGTAGATGTATTATTTATTATTATTATATAATATTATTTTGCTTTGCTCTTTTTGCTTTATTTGTAAACAACTTAAGTACCTACAAATGTTAGAACTTTGACTTTCAGATATTGTCCGTACTTATTAAAATTCATTGGAAACATATTCACGAGTATTTTATTACGAAGCCATTCAAGCGCGCGAAGTCCAAACTTTTTATAGTTCGTAATTTTGTTTTGCCTACGTTATATATACGTTTTCATAATAATCATTTATGTATGAACGTAGTACACCAGGTACAAGATCAAGTATTAATATTTTTTCCGCGTATTCTTGCCATAATAAAAGCAAATCGGCTTAGCAAATTTGCAATACTATACGGAGCTTAGCGAATACGTAGCACTCAGCTTAACAATTTTCTAACTAATAAATTTGATGTTTTCGCAATAAATAAGCTTGCCGCTGAAAAAAAAATGTTCATAAAATATTGAACTATGAAACATCACGATCTTGGGGAAAAATCTTCAATTTTAGGGATTAATTTTCTGAGCAACAACTACAACGTTTTTCTTTTGTATTTTTCATATCGTGTAAATATATTTAATAATAATAATAATAAAAAATACAAAGTGTTAGAGTAATTGCAAAATTATTCCAATATTCATTAACCATACTTTTTTTTACATTTACTCCATATAGGAGGCCTTGAGGAAAATAATTTCCCTCGGGGCCAATGTCATCTGCGATGCTTTTAAAGAGAGTAAGGAATGAAGAGACCCATGTTGTAGGAAGGAGGAAACACAGAGGCCGGCAAATCATTCCACAGCCGAGCTTTTGAATACAAGAACGAGTCGAAGAAGCGACCTGTTCTCATGTGACAAATGTCAACCGTGTGACAAATGTCAACGTTGGGCACGCGTTTGGGGTGTTTCCCGACTATGCACCGGAGCCGATGGGATCAATGACTCTAATTCCTCGGAGCATCTTCCATTGTAATACCGGAAGAATAAGGATAGCATTCCCACCCGACGCCTATGCTCTAAGGATTTCAATCCGTCGTTTAAGATGGGAGAATCTATCAAACGGACCACCCGTTTCTGCACAGATTCGGGTATTTTTCAGGTATTTTGGAGCTCCAGACCAGAGGTGGCTGCCAAATTCAACCGTGGGGCGCACTTGTGATTTTTACAGGGTTAGCAGTTGTGTACTATTAAAGTATCTGCGGGCCCTGAACAGTACGCCCAGTTTTTGAGAGGTTAACTTTACTCTGGCTTCGATGGAGCCCGATACTGTTAATCATCAACAATAACACAATTAGGTTTTAATGAAAAATCCGAGGGTGGGCTCAAAAGAAATGCACTCATGCTTGTACAGCGCGAAAAAATGAATTTCAGAAGCGCGCCAGGTGGAATGTGGAAGTGACATTTCCCCTCTATGTGCATGCGCAGGTTCGAGGTCGCTGAATTCATCAGTATATTTTGAGAAGCGAAAGTATGGATACGTGTTCTAGTGCTATATCGATGCGAGTTTAACAGCGTGCTGTTATCGATTTTTTACTTAAAAAGAAACCTACTGTAAATTGATGGGCAGTAAAATTTCTTGATTGCGGGTCTGGAAATGCCATAATGTTGATGAAACACGCAGCGGACGTCCGATCACTGCCACAGACGATACACATGAACTGCAGATTTAAAAAACTGCGAACCCTGCGACTCCACACTATCATTACTTCCCCGATCTTACTTACATCTTGCGATTTTCATTTTTTTTTCTCTAGTCAAGAGAGACCTCATTACACCTCGGCCGGTGAGGCGAAGGCAGCTGGTAAGTCGGAAGAATTTTTCAGTAACGGATTGAAAAAACTTGTTACACATTGGGAGATATTTGTTAGCCTTTACGGTGACTATGTTGAAAAATAAATATATGATTTTGAAGCAACCGGTCAGCAATAAGCGTGTTTATACGTCAACGCGTGTGTCTCCATAGAAATCGTTGTAACTCCGTTATTGTTTTAGTGACATCCCTAAAACAAAAAGTAAAAGGTCGATAGTGGATCAAGCTGTACATCCCTATTAAGTTGTTCATAGAAATACATAAAAAATACCTATTCTGTCAGACGCGCGGTTGCCATATATTTTACCCGCCAAATCGCCTACGGGCCGCTCGACATTGTTAATTTTTATTAAATATTTTTATATGAAATGATAAAAAAGTGAGGTGACAAAATTGTTTATTATACATTTATACAATAGAATAAGTATTGTTTTTTACATAATCCGTGATTTTAGAACCGTATTCACATGAAAACATCACGTGAGTCAATTTAAAATTTTTTTTATGTTTGCATTCTAAATTTTAATATTTACAAATGTTAATATTTATTTGTAATAGAACAATTTGAATGCTTCTTTTGTAACCTTTCTAAAAAAGTTTTTAGTATTCAGCTACGTTCAGAAATGTTTCATTTATAGAGCTTTAATAGTGAAAAGGTAATAACACAAAGTTTTCGTAAAACTGACATTTCGTTTGAGACATTAAGTAAATATACTCGCGAAAAATCGGAGGGGATTGTACTTTAATTTACTTTTTTCCGGATCTTGCTATTTGTTTCTGTTCTGCAAGTATTTGTGCATTGCTTCTCCTACCCTCCTACCCTCCTAATTAACGGACACGGTATGCACATCGGTCCTGCGAGGAATGTATTATATAATTTATTTATTATATAACAATTATCTACGTATATCGCCAAAAACACCCCATGAAAAACATCACGTTGAAGCTGCAGTTTAACTAGATTCAGATCTAACGATGAATATACCTATGGATCACGATAGTCGATACGTAAAACTTGTTACAAAATACAATGTCAATTGGTGTCATTTTTTTATCGCAATTAAGGATTAAACGATAAATCTTTAACCATGTCGGATGCCAGCCATGATTATGTAACTCCACCCTTAAACAAAGAAACAATGTTTACGAACTTGTCCCTCCCAATGTTGTTTTACCAAACACAACAAAGCTGCGTTTGTTTTTCTAAAAGTTCAATGTTGATTTTATATATTATGTTCTCATAAAACTTGAACAATAATGACAGCAATTTATGGGTCTCGCAGATAACTTATTTTATCTTGTGCAAATTGTTTCTCAAAACCAATCGCACGAACTTGTATAATGAAAATGTATCTAAAACAACTCACAATCTCGGTTTACATACTCTGAATAATCTTAGATAAACATACAAAAATTTATTACACGGGTGATATTTTCTGCAAGAAATTTCAAATATGTTTTTAATATATTTAGTTAAATGCTTACACTGTAATTTTTCTCAATACTGAAAATTACCTACCAGCTAGAAGTAGGTGTTTATGCATGATGCATAGATATTCAAGAAAGAAGTGCCCAAGTTTGTCCCAACGAAGAAATCAACTGTTTTAAAACGTGTCGATTATTTTGATCAAATAGTGGTTTACGCAAAGTAATTTATTTTCCTTGAATTACAATGACGTCACTAATAATGTTAAATTTTTTAAGAAGAAGTAAACTGATCGTAATACAGAAAACCAAACTATCCCATTGCCTACAGTTTTGAGAAAATTCTAACGGAGACATAAATAAAGACGTGTAAATAAAATCCTTTTGTCCTACGCAGGAAAATGGACGATAGGTACAAGATAAAAGTTAACGTTAAACTCATGAATCTAATTGACCATGAAACTATCGCAAGTATCCTTAGGTCCCATAAACAGTGAAAAGTGGTAAAAATGCCAAATGATAGGACACCAAAATCACGACCAAACGTGCCGCTGTAGAAGTGACAAGGAAGACGTTAACTGACTGTGTGGAAATAAAGTGAAGGCGTGTTGTATGAACCAGAGTCTGTGGAAAGCATAGCGCAGTTGTCCAAATTCCACCCTGCAATGCAGACGATGATAATGGTAACGATATAAAAAAAGTCTTAATGATTTCCAACCTGTGATGACTAAACGATTCTAAAAAGATGTTGGTTTCACTGCCTAACTAAATCACCACACTATTTTATTTACCGATTGAATAAATAATTCACTAATTATTATTTGCGTTAAGACACAAGAACTGTACCGTCCCTCTAACACTGGAAAACTGAACAGTTAATGGAATATTTTACAACTTATAACATATCTACTATAAGTTTCCCCAAAAAAATCCCATTAATTATGAAAAACTTCGTACTCAACGCATCATATGTAATTTCCAGTCAAAACGTCACGAAAATGAGTCTTTGAATCCACTTTTTGTAAGGTTTTTTATCAGTTTTACTCGAACACATCATGAAGTAATTTATCTGGCAAAAGTGTGGCTACCATTTAGGCAGTAGAAGCGAGGAAGATATAGGTAGCGACTGCGTGATTTATTATTTTTATCATTAATATTGGTTTGACCATGAGAAAAGTACTCACATAACTATTGAATAATATGACGAAGTACAGTATTTGAAAACATAGTAAACACTCGTAAACAATTAAATTAAAATAATTTGATACCTTTATTGATAATCCGATGAAAACTTCTTATTATAAGTACGAGATTTCATGATATGAAACCTATTATTATTGGATTTTTTTAAGAATTTGCTTACATAACTTTTGCGGTGTTGTGTTTCGAGAATCTTCTCTTTTTTTAGACATTTCTCAAAGCCTTTGTCATAAAATAGTGCTCTAATGACGGAAATTGCTAAGCCGTCCAAAGGTGGTCAAAGAAGCAAGTGTAACGCACACTACTAAATACCTCAAGAATCAAATTATCTTGAGTTGTTCACCTTTTTTATCGTCTTTATACAATAGGAAGATTTTTATGAAAATATTTTACGACGGTCGTCAAAAGCGTTCACAAAACCTCTTTCTCGGACTACTTTAATAGGTCTCTTAGATTTGCTGGTAAATAAAACACCATGCATGTATGGAAATAAATTGCAGTGCCTGCGAGTGCATGTTTTGATTACAAATATATTATCTGGAGATTATTATATCTCGAGAAGATAAATTCCTTATAAAAAAATGTGAAAACTCCTAGCAGCCGAAGACGCACGGCCGCGGCGTGTCGTTTTAAAATAATATACCACTAAAATAGAATAATTTCATTATTATAATAATTCGCAACCCTACTTGTCTATGCCCGAAAATGAAACGCATTTCCGGGGATTCCCGAAAATAATCGAACTTAGAATCGAGTATGAGAATTACCACTTGTCTAAATTTCTGCCGCCAATCTATTGTTTCGTTTCGGCACGATTGACAATTTGCATGTTGTAATGCCACTCGATTACTTTTGTCCAACGGTAAAATTGAAGCTATCAAGTCGAACATGCAAAATGTGTGGTCTTTGTCATGTTTACGTAAGCAAGGGTGAGGGGGGGGGGGGTGTAAGAGCTTTGCTTACTTTTGCTGACGAGGGGGAGGGGGGGGGGGGTTAATAATTGCAAAAAATCTGCTTACGTAATATTTGAACGGCCCCTAACACAAACTATAAAAGAATGTAAAATAATATGAAAGAATATAAATAACATCATATTAATGCAATTGAACCCTAGAGTAGTCGCCCCTTTCCGCGAAACGCGAGTGATCGCGTGGGGAGCATTTTTTTAGGGAGCAGCCCGAAGTTAATGCACTTTACCCCCAGAAACCGTATAAAGGTTAAATATTTATATTATTAAAAATTGACTAAAGGTCGTTAAAGTGGGGCCATTGGTATTACCAAATTCGTAATTTAAATCTTATAACGTATTTACAGGAGGGGTTTAATATTATTAAATATAAAAAAAAACTTTTTAAAAGATATACATATGTCCATGCAATATAATATATAAATGTGTACATATTGTATTAAGAAAGTGGTCTGTGTGTAAGTAGGTATTCGCTAAATAGGACAACTAGGATTACAATGTAACACCTCTCAGACGAATAAAAAAACAGAGTTTTCAACAGCAAAAAACTTTTGAATAACTAATATATATGTTTCCCGAACGAAAAAACCACTGATTTTTTTTAAAGCCCAAAGAATAGACGAGTGTTTTTATGTGATACTTCACAAGAGTAAGTCTAAACCATATATTCCAAAATAACTATGTAGGTTCGCACGTCGCCATCCATTTGGGTGGTGTTGTGAGGCAGGTTAAGGAAGCTGTACAATGGGATTTTTTAAAGTTTTTAATCCAGCAGATCTGGGAGAATAGTGAAACAGATTATTTTGAATCATTATTTTGCGTTGTCTGCATTTGGAACTCTCAAAAATCGAAAATTTCACACACTTATTTATCAATTATATACGTACTTTGACAAAAAATGCAGATGATTACGTCGGTTCGATGAATTACATTTTTTAAAATATTTATTTGTTTACAAGAGTTCTCGTATCTTTCACAAGCAAGAACAAATATTTGCTAATCGAGTCAATAATAACATTAATCTCTTGTAATATTCCTACAGTACAATATTTATTTCATTCTGTTAAAAAAAGATAAATTCAATAGGCGTCTATAAAAGGAGAAATGTTAATTTTTTAAGAAAGATTTTAAGAAAGCTGTTTTTTTTTGTTGAAAACTTCGTATACATTAACTCCACGCAGGAGGCCCTGAGAAAAATAGATTTCCTCGGGGACTATGTCATCTTTGGGGATGCTGTGTGGAGGGTCTTTTTAAGGGAAATGAAGGAGAGGAAGTTCTGGGAAGAAAAAGGGTATGAATTCTTCCCTCCAACTGCGGTGCAAGGCGATGGCTCGAGGAAGACCAGCTGGATAGGTCTACGTTAGGACTCCCTTCACCAATCTCTCTCGATCCGGCCCGCCATGCTGTAGGTGGGCAAATGGATTGACCGCCAAGACCTAGAACATCCTCACTTTATGATGCCGGGCACCCCTGCTAAGTCACCAAACGTGAATCCATTGGGATGACTTATGGTAGGGGTGTTGGTTATCCAATGAATGGTTCCCGGGCCGACCCGGATGCGTATTTACAATCCCTACCGCGTTTCAGTCGCTTTAAATTTTCAATATCAAAATTTAAATATTTAGAAATAAAATTATTAATTTAATGAAAGATCAATCACACTAATTTTCACTGCAGTAAATTCACCGTTTTCTAATGGACTGAACGAAAGGCTAAACCAAACACTCGTTAATAAAATAAGGTGCAAGATAAATGAAAATCTAAAAACTAAAGCATGGACGACTATTGCTCATAATTGTGTTGATAAATATAATAACACAGAACACTCAATAACAGGCTTTGCACCGAGATACCTATTGGATGGTACTGATGTTTCATGCGTACCAAATGAACTTAAATTTAAAAAAAGAAACAGATGACTGGATTAGAGACAGAAAATTTGCATTAGAAAGAACAATTAAGTCACATGAATATAATAAAATATTAATTGATAAAAAAAGAACAATACTTAATTTTAAAATAGGCGATATGGTATATGTTGAAAATGGTCACAAACTAAATAGAAAAAAATTAGATGAGTTAAGGATTGGTCCATTTAAAATCGAAGATAAACTATCACAATCAATATTCAAGATTAATACAGGAGACAGAAAGATGGAGTCAAATTTTTTCCATATTACAAAACTTATTCCTGCCCCCGTACCAGAAGAAAATGAAGTTTAGAAAAAAAGAAAAAGGCATTGAAAGAAGCGAAAATCTCCAGGGAAATTTTCTAACCCTAGGGGGGAGATGTAAAGGAATACCTACCTAGAAATGCATAGGGATTCCTTCATGTTCGAATAATGAATTACTTTTCAAATGTCATTCATTGATGTGTTGTCATGGTGACATACAAACAGATTATTATTGTTTTTGACTAGCTACGTAGCAGACATTCAATTAATCAAGATATCAGAAAAATAAAGCTATGGAAGGTGTTGTCCAAGTATGGAGTGAATGCAAATCTCATACAGGCAATTGCGTCTCTGTACGAGGGAAGCGTTGCATGTGTTAGGGTGAACGGTGATTTTACGGGGTGGTTTGACATCACAAAAGGTGTTAAGCAAGGCTGCGTAATGTCACCATGGTTATTCAATCTATACATGGATAATTGTATGCAAGAATTGAAAGATGTGGGATTGGGCGCGAAATTGAATAGTCTGAAAGTATGTTGCCTGTTGTATGCTGATGATGCGGTGCTGATCTCTAACACTATGGAAGATCTACAGTCTCTAGTATCTAGGATGAACGAAGTATGTATGAAGAATGAGTTAATGATGAATGTAAGTAAGTCTAAAGTCATGGTGTTTGAAAGGGAGAGTACGAAAACAGTGTGCGATATATTTGTGAATGATGAATACTTGGAGCAGGTGGATGAGTTTGTTTATCTGGGTAGTATGTTTACGAGAGATGGGAAGGCTGATAGAGATATCGAAAGAAGGGTAAATGCCGGTAACTCCATTAATGGAGGACTGAATGCTGTTGGCGCTAATAAAAAACTGTCAAAGAAAGCGAAGCTAGCAGTCCACAATGGAGTCCTGGTACCTACCCTGATGTATGGCAGTGAGGCATGGAACTGGCAGAGGAAGGATGAAAGTAAACTGAATGCTGTTGAAATAAGATCCCTGAGACGTATGTGTGGTAAAACCATGTATGATCGTGTTAGAAATGTGGATATCCGCAAAGAATGTAAGGCTGATGTAAGTATAATGAGCAAAATTAAGAAAGGGACCCTCAGATGGTTTGGGCACGTAGAGCGAATGAGCGAAGAAAGTAGTGTAAAAAGAATATATGATGCAAATGTGAATGGTAGAAGAAGTCGGGGACGCCCGAGGAAGACGTGGCACGATCAAGTGAATCAGATACTTGAGACGGGCCATGTCAAAAGTCAGAATAATAGAAGAGTATGTATGAGACGATGTATGAATGTGAGTGAGGCAAAGAGTGTGTGCCAAGACCGAGTTGTTTGGCGGTCCGTCCTCTCTGCCTACCCCTGCGGGGAAACGGCGTGATGGTTAGTTAGTTAGTTAGTTAGTTCAGAAAAATAAGTGTTAAAGTGTTATAATGTTTTTAAGATCGACAAATAAACTTCAAATGTAGTTTCTTTGTTAACAGAGCAACACATGATTTGTTTTGTCATTACCAATAAAGAAGTACAACCAATAGACAAATTGTCTTATTATCAAATAGTATTATCAAACTATTCAGTGGAAAGATTATTTTATCTAGAATTTAGAACAATTTTTGTTTTTGCAAAGTGATAAAAATTATCAATAAAGAGGTGTATTTACAATATACGGGAATTATATTAAATTTTAAATATTTAGAAATAAAATTATTAATTTCTAATATACACATCAGAAAGATTATTTTATCTAGATTTTAGAACAATTTTTGTTTTTGCAATGTGATAACAAATAACCAATATAGAGGTATATTTAAAATGTAAATTGTCGTTACCGCGACTGAATCGGTATAGGTTTTATAAATACGCAACCCGGATCCGCCTCCCAAATCGTATTTTCTTTTATTTGAATCCATCCTTCTCACTGCGGTGAAATCATCAAAAGGTCTCCCTTAACCAGTATAACCCCAGCCGGCCGCAGGTGGGCAGACGCACCCGCTGCCAAGACCAAAATAAACCTCACCACATAAACCCAGGCACCACCGATAAGCCACCAAATGTATTTCTCAGATGCTTTGGTTAAGTCATACAATCTCATCATCATATGTAATTTTTTGACTTTATTAACTTTTCTTCCTTTATATTAAAAAAACATTTATTTCAGCTATATCAAGTGGCGGAGATGAGACGTGATACTGTGAAATAATAACTAACGACATGTACGCCCTCGCACACTGCCTTTTAACAATTTAACAATGTATGCGTGGACAATGGAAGTCTAGAGTTATTTTAACAAAAAGTAGCTTCCTTGAAGGAGGAAACCCTCTGTATCCTTAGAACACCGTGAGAAAGTGGTGGGCAACCTCCAATGTTCACTTTGGATAAAGAAAAGCAATAATTGAAATAAAAATTTCTAAAAATATTTAAAAAATAGAAATAAGCTAAGATGAAAATATGATGTCCGTATATTATATATTATGTGATTAACTTCATTATCTCGTTTTGAAAATCCCATAGGTAATCAAGGATCATTTTTTATGTTCAATTCTCAATTTTTTGCTATTATACTCTTTTTGTAGTAGTTATCTGATAGACATTTCAAAGAATCAAAGTCCAAAAGTGGATTCCAGAATTTTGGCTCATGAATCACGAAGCAGATGAATTCTCGGAAAAAAATCAGGAATCACTTTTTTATGGACCGCAATAAACTTTGAATAGGTGCACTCTAACCAAAATATATTTAATATTTTTTTTTTGTGTACTATCTTACAAATTACTTATTTTAAAATGATTGTCTGTTTTTGCAAATAAGTTTGATATAGGTATTATCAAACTATTCATCAGAATGACATCCTTTATTATTAGCACACGGTCAATGTGTTAAAAGGGACGCACATCACTTTACAATATTCAAAGGAACTTGTAGATAAGGTGGACAAAAGGAAACAAGCATCACTTAAAGAAAACTTATTTATATGTTTATGTGTTTAGATACTGTGCTGTGATACTCGTTACAATGGCCTTTTGGTACATTCAAGAGTTCATCGCTTGCTTGTGCGTTGAAATATTGAGTCATTTCTTAGATAATGATTACGAAATTATGTAATTGCAAGAAGGTAGGAAATGGTGTATAGTACCATGTCATTCACTTCCTTTTAAGATAGGTATTGGTGCTAACGACGGAATCGTCAGCTTCAACACATTATGTCTGCTTCTATTTGTCTGTTTTTATATTTACATAGGTACAACGTAGGGCGAAAAAGAACCTGCAGCACAGTACCTTGCGACTCATGGCAAGCGGATCAAAATGTAATTTGTTTCTATTAAGTCATCATCGTCATCACCCTTGACTCTACAACCCTTTGTGGGTCTTGGCCTCCTCAAGAGTCTTCATCCACTCATCTCCCTTTTATGCGAGTACTCTCCAGTTTAGAAACTCCAAGGTAGATATATCTTTGAGGACGTTGTCGCTCCATCTTAACCTTAGTCTTCCAAGGCTCCTTCGCCCTATTGGTCTTGAGTTCAGCAGGGACTTGGTGCTGGATGCTCGGTCATTCTCTCCACATGACCCAGACACCGAAGTCTTCCCAGTTTTATAAATTTTGTGACGCTCAGCTCCTTATACAAAGTATACAGCTCATTGTTGTAACGTCTTCACCAAAATCCATTTTCTAGAACCGGTTCGAGGACGTGTTTCAGAATTTTTCTTTCAAAAACGTCGGTAACGTGAGTACCGGTCTGATAAGTGTTTTGTACACTAATAGTCCAGTCAAGTTAAACATGAAAAGGGGGTTGTGCTTGCAAAAGGTCCAGTCATTCTGAAATTTTTATATATTGTTAGGACCTAAACCAGTATTAAAAAAAAATTTGCAACTTCGAAAGTGCTGTGCGAGCGGCGGTGGACCCAAAAGACCAGGAAATTTTCGGATTTTTTTCAGTTTTTTGCTCAATATCTCAGTGAAGGAAGGGTCTGACCGGTATAGTCAGTATAAATAATTTTAAAGTAGACTAAATTTGCTACAATTTAAGATCAAAGCGAGCTATATACAGCCATTGGTTTCCAAGATACAGTCTTCGAATATAGGCCATTTTTTTAAAAAATTGAAATTTTTTCGAAATGGTCACTTATTTTGTAAAATAATTTCTAAAATACACATCCCACGTCAAATATTATATGAAATAAAGTTGTTGTAAATTTAATTAACTTTCATTTGAGACTAGATTGATATCTGTAGACTTAACGGTTCTCTCAAAAATGGCTGATAACCAAAAACAGTCAGTTGTGGGTTTTGGGGGAAATGCAAATAAATTGTTCTCATGTCTTTTTATAGTTTTATTGTGATGTGAAGTTAATCCATTAGTCATCGTGGGTTTATCCTAGGGTAATAATATTATTACGACCATTTCTAATTTCAAGTACCCATTAATACCTATACCCATGAGTCATCATAAGTTTATTTTAATGCATAATTATCGACCAGTATAACGACCTTCAGTCAAATTTAAACAATACAATAATTGGGAAACTTACTTAACTCAAATTTAAAAGAACCATTTATATTTTAGCCAAATGTTTTCATTGTCCCCCCCCCCCCCCCTTGACCTCCTTACCCGCACCCGGCCCTTCCAGGGCAGCTCTCAGTGTGTTGCAAAATGTCTATCCGTCAGAACTGGAAAGTTTTTGCAGTAGCTCGTGTCCTACTGGAGAGCAGCATGTAGACATGAGACCTTCTCAAATCATCCGAGATAATAGTGATGTGAAAAAACTAAAAAAATCGGTTTGCTCTCCACCCTCCATTTCCCAAAACTGACATTTTGATTTCTATCAGTAGTGGTTTACTGGCGGGTCCTGAAATTAATTGCCACACAGCCCAGAGAGTTGGAACGGAGGGAGTGATGAAAATTGTGGGGCAAATGTACGACAAGGTAGTAATAAAACGGAAAAATAAAGTTACCACGCTGGCATCGATCACCTCAACCGTTAAACTACCGGACAAAAACACAATTTTTCAGCGAGTGTGTATTGCAAAGCAATCTGAACAGGATTTACAGGATGACTTCAAGTATGAGTTGGCCCTGTTCCCGATGTCTCTGTTCAATGAACAAGGGATGCGCAAGGGCACAAAATCTACTCTGTACTCTGCCTTCACTTCTCTTTCCAGCCACACGCCGCGTCGGTAGATGCCAGCACTCACGTCGTTTTGGATGGTGGCTACCTCTTGCACAAGGTCGTGTGGCAGCGGAAGAGCACGGTTCGCGCATTTTCGGCGCGTTATACCACCTACGTCCAAAACCACTTTGGGAAAAACGTCTCCAACGTTTTTGACGGCTACCCCGAAGATGCTATCAAAAAAATCAACAAAACAGCGGAACGACTCCGGCGCTATGCAGCTCATTCCAGCTACGAATCAACGTTCGATGAAACCACAGTAATTCATATTGCTCAAGAGCATGTATTGGGCAATGAGAACAATAAAAGACGCCTTATAACTCTTCTCTGTGACGCCATTCAGAAGGAGGGAGTAGTAGTGGCTGTTGCCGAAAAAGATGCGGATCGAGAGATCGTCATGATGGCGCTTTCAAAAAGAGCAGTAGCCGATCGGGTCATCATAGTGGGAGAAGACGTCGATCTGCTCATTCTTCTCAATGGTTTTAGGCGCTGAAGAGAAAAACGTTGGCTATCCCTGGTTCCCCTTGACTATCTTCAGAAGAGCACGAAGGGTGAAACTGGTTGCTGTCACTACTCTACGACCTCCTAGAACCAGCAGGGCTCCCGGCGATTACCAGGAACGGTACTATTCACCAACGCGTTTACCAGGTGCGATACCACCTCAGTACCGTTTTTCCGTTTGGCCAAGGAAAGACCAAAATCACCACACTTCTGAGCAAGAGTGAACCACTTGCTGAGCAAGTGGAGATCTTCTAAAAAGACTTCTAAAAAGCCAGACTCTACCCCACAATCTGTGAGTGAAGCAGGCATCAAGTGCTTTGTGGCTCTATAAGGGGGTGACATCGCGAGGGATACTTTGGATTTACTGAGGTATAAAACGTTTGTCACTTCAACAAGCATAAACCTCGCCCGTTTGCCACCGACGGAAGATGCCGCAGGCCACCATGCAGCAAGGTGCTACCTCCAAGTGCAGAAGTGTCGGGGTGTCAACTTGAATCCCACTGTATGAGGGTGGAAGCTGTCTTCTCAAGGACTCACCCCCATCCCCACCACGATGGATCCCGCACCTCCTGCCCTTCTGCGAAAAATTTCATGTACATGCAAGAAAGGATGCTCTGGGACCTGCTCGTGCAGAAAGGCTGGGCTCCACTGCTCAGTCCTCTGTTAGTCATGCGGTGGCAAATTGTGCATTAACGTCCCGGATGTGGAGCTGAAATGCTCGGTCGATGAAGATGACCCGACTATAGACTGGGCGCCTCTCCCAGCGTCCATCACAGATATCGATACACCTTCTTCGTGCAAGCCTAAGCCCGGGCCAACTAAGATAAAAAGAAAGACATGATTTGGCAACCGAGACACAATACCTACATGATTTATATTAGTTTTATTTTTTGTGTACATGTAATTTGTCCTTGTAGTAGGTATCATGATGTTTGTAAGTACAAGCATTTTAGTATGTAGGTATATAAAACAACGTTTAAAGATGACGTAATTCCCGATAGATGTATTTTCATTTTTTCATCAAAAATGTGTTAACAATAACAAAAAAAAAATTGTAACTGTTTGATAAATAAAACCATAAAAAGGCGTGAGAGCAGTTTATTTGCATTTCCACCCAAAACCCACTTATGACTGTTTTTGGTTATCTGGCGTTCTTGAGACAACCGTTAGGTCTACAGATATCAATCTAGTCTTAAATGAAAGCTAATTAACCCATTGGCCACAGAATTAATGTGCTAAAAAATTGGCCTTCACCACTGAATTAATTTTGTACCAAAAATTGAAAACCTGCATTAGTGTACTAAATCTATTGTAACTCTTGAACCGTATATTCAAATGAATTAATTTCTTTAAATTTGTTTACATATTGGATTAAGGTACAGAAAAAAATAAAAATAAAGTTTTTAAAAATATGTGTAAATAAGGATACAAATATAACCTTCTCTTTTTTCGTAAGCTTTTTTTCCACATTTTATTCGAAAAGTTCCAAAAAAACATAATATTCATAAGTCGAACAGTAATAATTTTTGCTTTTTGCATACATGTATACTAATAACTAAAAAAATAATTTGGTTTTATAGTCCTCAAAGCAATCAGGGACGTTCAGGGTCACTACCAAAAGCCTAGTACCACTCTCAATTTCGAAGAAATTAAATGGCGGCTGGCTGCATGCAAAACTCGGAACATAAATATCAGGGAAAAAACATAAGAAACATATTATTGCCAATTCTAAGAAATAAATTATTATTACCTGCAGAGCGTTCAGCAATTAAAAATTTATTCAAAAATGTCACTGTCATGCTTGTTTTCCGTTTTTTTGGCGGACCTACTGTAGCCCGTCAGCGCGCCGGGGTTTGTGGTTCAGTACCTGAGTTGCACACCCGGCAGGCTGCCGGGGTTTGTGGCCAATGGGTTAAATTTACTACAACATTATTTCACATAATATTAGACGTGAGATGCGTGTTTTAGAAAATATTTTACAAAATAAGTGACCATTTCGAAAAAATTTCACTTTTTGGAAAAAATGGCCTATTTTCGAAGAACTGTATCTTGGAAACCAATGGCTATATATAGCTCACTTTGATCTCAAATTATAGCAAATTTAGTCTACGTTAAAAGTATATACTGACTACACCGGTCAGACCCTTCCTTCACTGAGATATTGAGCAAAAACTGAAAAAAATCCGAAAATTTCCTGGTTTTTTGGGTCCACCGCCGCTCGCACAGCATTTTCGAAGTTGCAATTTTTTTTTTAATATTGGTTTAGGTCCTAACAACATTTAAAAATTTCAGAATGAGTGGACCTTTTGCAAGCGCGGATGTACATCTTGACTGGAGTATAAGATCTTCGTATTTCTGTACAGCAGTCTGGATTTTATTTGGTTTTGTATGTGGACATAACAGCGATTTGCGTTCACTACGCGCTTCTGGATCTCCTCTGTGTACTATTGTCGTTTAGTATCAGGGTGCCTAAGAATGTGAATCTTGGTACCGTTTCAAAATTTTGGCTTCCAAGTGAGACAGTTGGGGTTTGTTGGGTGCATCCTACGGCCATGTTTTTGGTCTTCTGCTGGTTCTTCTAATAAGTATGTATGTATATTTTTGGCTAACACTTAGTTTGAAAGGTGACTAACACTTAGTTTGACGACATATAGCTGGCGATAATAAAGGGATTTAGACTAGAATAAATACTATTACAACCTCAATGTCGAGGCCCAGAATAAATGATACCTCTCAATCCATGCAATATTGACAGCTGTGAACCATCCATGGGTAACCTCTTGCAAAATGCAATATTTTCAATTTTGGAGGCAAGTGTGGGTACTTACCGCCGCCCCAGGAATCATTTATTGGATAACCATAGGTCACCCCAAGTGGTTAGCTACGTTTGGTGACTTAGCAAGGGTGCTCGGGTTCAAGCGGTAAGATTTGTCCATGTCTGGCAACGGATGTGTTTGCCCACCTATTATGTGGCAGGCAGGATCGGGAGAGACTTGTTGAGGGGACCTTTCGACCTTTCCAGCTAGATCCTCTTGACCCATCGCCTTGCACCTCAGTGAGATGGATTCGTGCATCCGCCATTCCTGAACGTATTGAACCCCAGATTCCTACCCACCCCTCATACCTTATTCCTTTCCAGAATTTCACCACTCCTTCCTTCTTCTTAAAAAGACCCTCCACACAGCATCCCCAAAGATAACATAGGCCCTGAGGGGAATTTTATTTTCCTCAGGGCCTCCTATGTGGAGCTAATGTAAAAAAAAAATACGCTCCGAAAAGTTAAAAAAAGATGTACAACATGTTATAAGTTAAAGTATAAATAAAAATCACAGTATTCTTTAAATGCTATTTTTTAGACTTTGTTGAGAATTTTTTGCTATATTTTTAATAAGTTATGTTTTATTTAATATTTAATTTGACAGTTTTTTTATATTTGCACGCTCCCTCTAATATTCGTATTCACATATCTCCCTTCTTCTTTTCAATCATCTTCTTCTTTTACGCTAACAACGGAGCCTTCCCTCCTCCTGTCAAATTCTATGATACAAAATGTCGTAAATTAGTACCTACCTATGGATTTTTGGCAAAACCGTTGGTTTAAAATCTAATGTCCAATGCCATCCTCTTAATTGCCAGAGACGCGCGGATGCGCGCAGTTTGTGCGCATGCGCGCGGAAAAAAATTCGAAAAAATATATTTGTCTGCGATTTTGACCCTTCTATGTACAGAATTTGTATGAAGGACAAGGTCAGAATCGCTTGCGCCAACATTTTCCCATAAGATGGGCAAAAATTTCATTCACCTTGCAACTCTATAATAATTTTAAATGATTTTATCTGTGGCATCAAAATGTCAAATTTGCCGCGATTCTTTTTGTCAAAGTCGATGCGTGTTACTTGAAAGCACCGTAAAACCTATCAATTTACGTAAGTAACGCTAGTAATGTTGTTTTGGTACATAGTTTATTGTTCTAGGAATGTGTTTCGGTCAATAAAATATACGATAACTCAAAATTAATCCACAAAACATTCAATTCAAAATTCAAAGTGGTGCATTGTTAGAATGGGGAGGGTACGAAGCACCGCACAAAGAGGAGACCCATCTTATTCTCTCACAGGCTACATCCCGTATCGGGATCCCGGAATCAAAATTCGCCACATTTATGGATTCAAACGTATGGCCAAACCATATTTCGTTCAACGAGTGGTTTTTTCGCAGATCAAACCATACCAACAAACCATAGCCTTTCACGCACAAGAAAGGAACGGAAAGTAACATCTACTCTATCCGTTTACTATCAGAACGTTTGATTGAATTCAATGAGTTTGTAAGGTTTTTGGCGCTACATTATCACTGTGAAAATGGTAGTATTACAATGAATTAGATAAAATATCTGTAATGTTGTAAATTTTTTGTACACAAAAAAATAAAATAAAATAAAAATAAAATTCCATATATGTATTTGTCACATTTTAGTGTCGCTATTTTTCGTTTCATCGAGTTTTAAATCACAACGGTGCTAAACAAGTTTTCACTTTAAAAAATCCGATTAAAACATGTTTTCACTTAGAAAAGTGCACAACTTATATAAATAGTTAACAGCAGTCATAAAATTTGAGAAGAAAGAGATGAATCTACAAATATCGTACGGTACAGACCGCATATTTCTAAAATGGAATAAATTGGTAGCAGGCATCCGCTACGAATATCGAAACCATGATCATTTTACACCACCCGGGTCAATCACGACCCACCGGCGAAGTGATCGGGTATTTTTCAAGTGAAACTTCTTTAGCCCGTTAATTCGGATGAAACGGAAATGACGCATTACAGCACCTGCGAAGCATCAAACTGCGTTTATTGGCCGCTTTTATTATGAAGTCAATTTCCTATTGGTTGAGACATGAAACGGAAATGATGCTAGGTCTCCGCTCATTGGCAACTTTCATTATTACCACACTTTTCAAGGCTGCTATTGGTTTTGATTGTTTTGGTAAAGTTTCGCTTCTACCGCGCGTAAACTGCACTCCATTTTTTTTACACTAAAGGTTAGACTATAGTTATAGTTCTACCATAGTTTAGTTCACAGGTTAGAGAAGAGAGATCTATTCGCGTGCCGCCAGCCGGCGCAGCGAAGACCGCCATACGTCGAAAGTACCGTCGTGCTCGAGACCCGAATAGATACCCGTCACCCGATATTTGATCGGATACTTTCGTAAAAAAAAAACCTTTAAAAAAATAACGTAAGAATTATTTCACTAGCGGTTAAAATGGTTCGGCTACGCCCAGTTTGAGTGTTTGTTGTCAACCCGGTGACCATTTTATAAATCCGATAGGAACTGGTTCTAAAAATAGCCGGTTCCTCGGATCCACTGTGATGCAGTGACAGCTAGTCACCGGGACAAAATAACCGTGATAGGCAATGACGTCAAATATGACGGCGTGGTATTATTATTCACAACTCTAAGGATTACCGTCAATTTTTTACATATCGGGAGAGATACTAAAATTCTACAAATCCGTAATACTTATACCTAGGGGGGGGGGCACGTCCTCATGCGATCTGCTAACGTAAGTGGCGCCATCCGTTGATGAATTCTTGAATTCGAAACCGAATTACAAAAGCTTTTTTAGCGTATAAAGATCGCCGCACTTCCGTGTGTATCTATTTTTGAATCGAGTGTGTACGACAGACGCAAGGCTATTAATACTGTTTGATTTTCATCGTAATTAAAGTATGTTAGACTTTAAAAGAAACCCGATCACTTATTTATGGTTCGTAAGTGGATTACTATGAGCGGGTAGTTCGATCGTGAACTACCCGCTCATAAGTATCGATCACTTCAGATTTTTCATACTCTGACTGCTGTTATGGTGAGGATTACTTATCAAAATGAGTTCAATAAACAAATGTTAATTTTTTTTTACATTGCTAATAATCCAAAATACTCTCCCTTTTAGGTAAATAAATATCATGGTCAATGACCTGTCACTCGACATTTCCGAAGTTTCTGCGCATCTCAGATATCTGAGATATAGATGATAAGTGTATTGACAGATTTGTTATAACTACACACGTCGAAGAATCGTGTATTATCGATTTTGAAATTAATAACCATGTTTGCACTATTGAAAGCATTACGAATGGTACAACGCTGGATGTTATGTTACAAAGCAAGAAATAAGACATGTATTATTTATTTACAATGGTTTCTTCAAGCAAACATGAGTTGTCTTGATTCTCAGAAAAAACGTGTGATATTAATTTAACAGGTCTTGTCTTGTGTTCGTCGTAATGTAATGAAGTTCGTCTTATATTGAAATGTAGTAAATAATTGTTGGTGCATAACAAATAAATATTTTGCCTGAAACGACGGCGGTATTGAAGATAAACACCGAACCAAATGACGTAAATGAATATATTACACCTTCGGAAAAATCTATAAGAACAAGATAACAAACATGAACCCTTCTCACGGACGCAAAATAATAATTACTAAATAAACATTAATGCTATCCTTATTTGTGTAAGTTTGGAAGCGACAAAATAAAGGATCTACGTGACTTTTCTCATGAAAAAGAATAAACGTGTCTAGACGTTTGCGTTTATGCCTAGGCACGTGAAAAGCTAGATTTTTTTTTTTTTTAATTTATTTACGCTTTTATACGCTCTTAAGGTGAATGCATGCTTACAATGTTAACATGAAATGCTTACTATGTTTTACGCAAGGTTTAATAATAGTAATAAACAATGATCTTGGATATTAGAAAGAGCGTAAAGATAATAATAAACAATAATATAATGATATTATAAACAATATTAAAAATGCAAAAATCAGTCATTTTAAATACGTGTAGGATTACAAAAGATGTTTTAAATATTTATATTGAGGGATCAGTAGGGTTTATAGGTTCAATTAGGAATTCCACAGAGCCGAACCCTCTGATATGAAAATATCTGGAGTCGGTGAATTATTTTCCCATTTGGTCTCTGGTAGGTTGACATGTTGTTCTTGTATTGTTTTGTATTTATAATACTTAAATAGTGCAATTGCATAGCGTGGATTCACTAGATGATCATTTGGGAAGTGTGTGAAAGGTTTTAGTTTTTCCTGCGGGAAAAATTTAACCCGGACATTTAAATCTGATGCGTAAATATAATATTTTTAATTACCCCATTTAAAACTTGTTCCCTTTGTAAATTATGCCCTATTACCCCCCCCCCCCCTTCCCCTTCCCCCTCACGCCTATTCATTGACACCTTAAATTGTTGTAATTAATTTTAAGTAAATCTTGATGAAGTAAGCATTGCTTACGAAACATATTGGTTTATTTACAAAAAACGTGATTAAAACCAAGTATTCTAAAACTAAGTATTCTATTCACAAAGCACTCTCTTTGGGGTGAATTGCCTGTTTTAAAAAAGGCATTCTTTAATTCTGAATTAAAAAGTGTTTGATTCAACAAAAGCAGTTACTTTGTGGTTTGACATTTTAAATGAAACAAAACCATTAGTTTTTTTTTACATGAATACCGCACAAAAGTCCCAACTTCTCCCGTCTGAAGCCAGTGGGACTATGGCATCCCCAATTGGGGTATGTTGTGAGGCTGAAGGTAGCGGGGAGGGGAAGGAGATAGAGAAGAGAAAAGTGGGGAAGTACCTGGCTATTCAGATCTGGTTACCAAACACGGCTAAAGACATTTCAAGCAACGTTTCAATTCTGAAAGGTGGTCTTACACCAGGGCGATACTAAGAGTATCTTCCATTCTGGAACGTGCCGCAAATATACTATATATTAATTTAAATGAATGAATTGTGAAATAACACAAATTAATCAAATAAAATTTATTTGCCACGCCGGGATTCGATCTCGCGACCTTCGGAGTGCTAGTCAAGAGCTTTACCGCTGGACTACGCCGGCTGTCAAGTTTGTTGATAACCACGATTTTTTTTTAACACCAACCGGTTTCGCTTAACACGAGTATCATCAGAATTAAAAGTTTAATTTATACCCTGATAATACATGTGTTCAGCAAAACCGCTCGTTATTTAAAAAAATCGTGGTTGAAAACGAAGTAATTATTTTATTTCATTTGTATAAACAATGGTTGCCCAAAATTATTCTTCTTCTTTCATATGGTGAGAGATCAGAGGGAACATTTAGGTCTGCGAGCCAGTCTAGGGCCTCAGACGTTGTTGCCCTGTGTACCTCATCAATCCCGCCGGGGAATGAATGGAGCGGGCATTCGTTGAACAGATGTTCGGTGGTCTGCACCGTACCGCATTCACACATCGCCGATTCTTTAAAGCCCCATCTATGCAACATGTGTATTGTGGGCACAATGGCTGTAGGAGCACCTTATCCGATTGCTTTCGGACTAGAGTTTGCGAGGCAATGAGAACCCAGGCTGCCAATAAGTACGGCCGTTTATAGTATCGGTCTGAAAAAAATTATTGTTACTAATTCGTCGAAATTAATTAAAATGTGAGCCTCGAGCTAACCCTCGTTATTTGGGTCTTGCATCTCAAAGTTGCAGGTTTGATTGGATGCCCACCTAAATAATATATTAAAATGTTGTTTTTATTTATATCATATATTTACGGAAACTGCCCGACTGAGTGTGATATTAACTGTTCACCTTAGTGAACCTTAATATTTATACATGTTATGTAAAATTACAAAAACAAGGAACTTTATCGTAAAATAAAACTCGAAAACAACATGTCCAAAAGTTGTTATACAATGCCGAAAAATTCTTTAAAAACAAATTTAAATGCTGAGTTCAATGTAAGTAAAATATTATTTAGTTTGCTGTTGAAAATAAAAAAAAATGTTTATCGTATTTACATAGGTATGTTCATTATTCGTTTTCAACGAAACGATGAACATTTCGAGTACACGTTGAGCCTTGAGCCAACACAATCGCAAAGATAATTTGCATCTGGTTTTTAAAGAAGATTTTGCTCCTTAATTTTTAAAAACATTATCAAAACTTGAAAACAGAAAACCGATTCGTGGTGCAGCATTAAATCTAAGTTGGTAATTCTGGTGTAATGAAAATTGCACTTTTTTATTTTGCTATGGCATTTTACTTGCGCTATGATGCTATGAAAGATGGTTTAAAATTAATTTCCAATAAGACAATACGGCAAAATGTGTTTCCTACATTTTCCCAAGAAGTAAAAACATAATATATGTATGCAATTAGTTCTGTGGGTAGTACCTAGGCACAGCAGCCAACAGCCATAAAAATATTATTATAGAATGGCAACACTGACATTCCAGCGCATTCTACCGGTCGCTGTCAGATTAGTAAATTTATCGAAAATCATTCTTGATTATTCGTCGGTTCCGGCTGCTGTGTGCGAAGGTTACTAACCTCATAGTTCTACCCGCGGTTTAAATTTTATTGTCGTAATGTAATTTACCAAAATCTTAAATATATCTGGAGCAGATAAGAATTCGACTTGTTATTTGAAAATAAACCCGTGACATTCTGATACTCATAAAGGTTTGGTATGGGAGCATACAATCTCTCATCCACCCCTTTATAAATGGTGACCCGACTTTACACGATTTAAATTTCTAAAAAAATGCCACAATCCTGCACACCAGCCAGCCGGATCCAACGGCTAATCAAGAGTCCTGAGACAGCAAAACGTAAGTTAAATTTCAATTTTAAAAACCTTTTCTCAAATTTACATTGCAGTAGTCTAGAAATTAAATGCTCTCAGTAATTTTAATATAATATGTACGTAGTACATCCTTTGCGATTTCGATTGCATCGGAGTTACCGAAAATGAAGTAATCTGTTAATCCATAAACTCATATCTGCGGATATGATATATACCTACCTGATATCTTAATGATTATTATCCCAACTAATGTTTTTTAAAATAATCGTGATTATAACGACCATTAACTGCGAAAGAAATCAATTTCAGAGTCGACGGCCAAAGGACATCCGAGCGAACAGATCTTCATGAGCAGAGTGAAAGCAGTTGGCAGCCTATTCCCGAGCTCACCATCAGCCTTTACCGGAGCAGCTGACTTTCACCAGAGCAGCGGACTTCAACCAGAGCACCTGTCTTCCACCTGGGCAGTCTACCCGTCACCAGGGAAGCAGAGCTGACAGCCAGGCATCGATGGAATACCAGCAAGTGACAAGAAGCATAAGACGTAACGTTCAATCTAATACATTTAATATTTTCCAGGAATGTGCCAATTTTTGCATGCATTTATACCTACCGTGCAATAAGATGTTACAAAATCACGATGAGATTGCAAAAATTTTTTAAAATTCTTACAGATAATTGAAAGTTAACCTAGAATTTACATTTCGTTGATTGCAACATGATAGAAAACTACAATAATAATGGTTTGAGTCTTGGATTATGCAAATAATTAAAAATTTTAAAACACAGAGGTCAATAATAGTACCATTTTCATGATTTGAAAAATAAATGTTCTTAAAATGAGGAATCTTAACAATAATACAATACAAGGTTACAATATTTTTTAAAAACAGTATATTGTTACATCCATTGGGTTGAATATTGTTTATTTGTATAATTGAATAGCATGATATTGCCTTTGATATTTTTAAATTACGGACAAATAACACCAATTTTTGCCAATTATGCGAAAGCGTCCCAATATCTGAAGTAGTTTATGATGTCATCGGATGAAGAAATACCCATACCAGTGAATACATCGAAAACAGAGCAGCTTCATCAAGAAATACCGGTAGCAAAGCATACCGCGGAATATAACCAATCCGATCAGAATTTGAAGAAAAATTCAATAAACATGGAATCACCCAGTGGAAGCAACAATGAACCTGCAGTTCACCACGTCTCAGTCAAAATACCTACGGTGTGGAAGGAGAATATATCGCTCTGGTTTATACAGACCGAGGCCCAGTTTGTGAACTCACGAATAAAGGAAGACTTCACCAAATATAATATTATCATCGCAGCACTAGATTCGCAAACATTACAGTGTGTCAGCGATATTGTCACAAAACCGCCCACGACAGACAAGTATCCAACCTTGAAAGCTGCACTGATCGACAGATTACAGGACTCAGCAGAAAAAAGGTTAACCCGACTCCTAACTGGAATACAACTTGAGGATCGTAAGCCAACTGGTCTCCTCAGGCATATGATGGAACTGGCTGGTCCCGCTTTGGCAAACAGTGCAATAGTACGTACTCTTTGGCTCCAACGCTTACCCCAGCACGTCCAAGCAATTCTATCGGCTCTCACAGATAATGACATAAACCAACTGGCGGCGGCTGCGGACAAAATCACAGACGTCTACCAATCAACGGAGTGCGGGGCAATGGAATATCAAGGAAAACCAAGCACATCAAAACCTGAAAATACAGAAACTAACCTGTTACTACAATTACAGAAACAAATTTCAGCGCTCACACAAGAAGTGTCTCAACTAAAACTTTCAAAAAATAACCGTTCCCATACCTTCCGAGGAAGAAGAAATCAGAGCCCTCAGAGAAATTTTTCTTATCAAAAGTCTTCTCAGCAGAATCCCTTTAGAAGGCCGAGGTCCGGGTCTCGCGGTCGATTACCCAAAGGAAATCAAGACGGGTACTGCAGTTTCCACACCAGATTTGGAGAAAAAGCTTACAGGTGTTATCAACCTTGCTCTTTTAAGAAGAAAAATGCGGGAAACGACAGCGGAACCTCTCAGTAGGGACGTGCGAGATTCCGAGAAACACATGTCGTCTCTTCGTTTACGATTTACAAACGCGACAGAAATTCCTAGTGGACACAGGGGCTGACGTTAGCGTCTTACCTAGAAATCCACTATACAACAGGAACAATATCACTTCCGATAATTGCCCGACTACATTGTACGGAGCCAATGGAAATCCTATCAAGACATATGGAACAAGGACAGTTGAACTGAATTTTGGTCTTAGAAGATCATTGAAATGGCGTTTCATCGTCGCAGACGTGTCTAAACCAATCTTGGGTGCAGACTTCCTTCATCACTTCAATTTAACAATAAATTTAAAGAAAGCAACTATCGCAGATCAGTCAACTGGCTTATTTATAAAAGGATCCACCTACAAAGGACCTTCATCAGGTATTTCAACCATTTCATCATCACAAAAATATTATAATATTTTAAGCAAATATCCTAGCTTAACGCGACCAGACTTGAAGAACCTGGACATAGTGAAACATTCTGTGACCCACTGTATAGAGACGAAAGGTCCACCGGTCACGGAACGTGCACGTCGCCTAGCCCCTGCCCTTTTAGAAGCAGCTAAGAAAGAGTTCAAATTTCTCATGGAACAAGGGATTTGCCGGCCGTCCAAAAGCAATTGGGCGAGCCCCCTGCATATGGTCAAGAAACCAAACGGTGAATGGCGTCCGTGCGGAGACTACAGACGACTTAATGCAAGTACCATCCCAGATAAATACCCAATTCCCCAGCTTCAGGACTTCGCACACAAGCTTTCAAAAGCGAAAATCTTCACCACAATAGACATGACGAGAGCCTATCACCAGATACCCATAGAACCAGAAGACGTACCGAAAACCGCCATTATTACTCCCTTCGGTTTATATGAATTCACCTCCATGCAGTTCGGTTTATCCAATGCAGCTCAAACCTTCCAGCGGTTCATGCACGCTGTGACACGAGACTTGGAATTCTGTTTTGTATATCTGGACGACATCCTAATAGCATCGGAAAACGAAGAAGAGCACAAAAGGCATCTAGATTTGCTACTAAAACGTCTCGCCGAATATGGTCTGGTTATAAATATAAATAAGTGCAAATTTGGTGTACACACAGTGGACTTCTTGGGTCACACGATCACCCAAAAAGGAATGTCACCTATCAAGGAAAAGGTAACAGCAGTCACAGAGTTCCCATTACCTAAAACAGCGAAAGACTTACGACGCTTTTTAGGAATGTTAAATTATTATCGCAGATTCCTGCCCAATTCCATAAACATACAGACTAAGTTATTCAACTGTATTAATGGTTACAAAAAGAATGACAAAAGGATACTCACATGGAATCAAGAACTCACAGAAGCATTCGAGAATTGTAAGCAGCAATTAGCAAATGCAGCTTTACTTGCGTACCCAATCCCGACAGCAAGAATTTCATTAATGGTTGACGCTAGTGATATAGCTATGGGAGCAACGCTACAACAACTCAACAACAATTCTTGGGAACCCCTGGGATTCTTCTCGAAAAAATTTACACCCGCACAGCGGAAGTACAGCACCTTTGACCGTGAACTTACTGGCGTTTACGAAGCTGTAAAGTATTTCAGGAACCACATTGAAGGTCGAAATTTTTCAATCTACACTGACCACAAACCACTCACCTTTGCCTTTAGAAAAAAACGAGCGTCCAGCTCTCCACGACAGGAACGGCAGTTGGACTATATAGCGCAATTCTCAACGGACATCAGACACATCTCCGGAGACCGGAACACCGTAGCTGACGCCCTATCTCGTATAGAAGAGATTAATTGTCCTACTTCTATTGACTACAGGCAGATGGGAATAGAGCAATGTCATACTGACGGTACTTTGAAGGCAAACGATGACAGCTCCCTCACCTTACGTCAAATGGTGATTCCTGGCACAGATTCTACAGTATGGTGCGACATATCGACAGGACACATCAGACCATTGGTACCTGACAGCATGCGTGACCAAGTAATCGCAAGTGTGCACAATGTTTGTCATGCTGGCATTTTAGGAACAACAAAAACAATCAAGCAAAGATTTGTTTGGTCAAACATGTCAAGAGACATTAAAAACTTTGTAAAACAATGTATTGCCTGCCAAAAAGCCAAGGTCTCCCGACACACTGTTGCTCCATTAGCAACATATATATTACCAGAGGATCGATTTAGAAACGTACACATCGATCTAGTCGGACCACTCCCAATATGCAACGAGTACCAGTACATACTTACTATGATTGACAGATTTACTCGTTGGCCCGAGGCAATACCCCTGAAAAATATGACAGCGGAAACCGTCGCCACTGCATTGACGACCCATTGGATCGCTCGTCACGGAACCCCTGATAGCATAGTGACCGATCAGGGACGCCAATTTGAGAGTTGCCTTTTCAAAAAACTTACAGAAAAGTTTGGCATTAAGCATCTGAGAACCACTGCGTACCACCCACAAGCTAATGGTATGATCGAGAGATGGCACCGTATTTTAAAATCATCTCTTATGGCTTGTGGAGATCAGAATTGGGTTGAAAATCTCCCACTCATTCTACTTGGCCTGAGAGCAACGGTACGTGAAGATTTGAAATGTTCACCAGCAGAACTAACTTACGGTAGAACTCTAAAATTACCTTGCGATTTCTTCACAGCAACTCCACGCGAGGAACCAGATACATATATCGGACGACTCCAGAGAAAGTTCGAAACAATCAAACCGACTCCTGCCAGTATCCACGGTACAGGAAAATTTTTTGTTCATAAAGAGCTACCTACTGCGACACATGTGTTTCTCAGAACTGACGGCACAAAAAGACCCCTCCAATCTCCATACGATGGGCCATATAAAGTTGTGGAACGTAATGAAAAAACATTCGTCATCTCCATTAAAGGAAAGCCAAAACGCGTCTCGATAGACCGCTTAAAACCAGCTTTTGTTCCCGTAGAAGAAAATGTATCTGTAAAAGAAAACATTCCTATTTCTACAACTGTTCCAGAATCTTTCACCACAGTTCCAGAAAGAACTACAAGATCTGGGCGAAAAGTACACTTCCCAGACAGATTTGGGAGGCTTAGAGCATAAAAAGGCATTTTATTTTATTTTTCAAATATATAAAAAGCTTCAATAATTAATACTAAAATCATCAAATTACTCTCACATTATTTCAAAGGTACCTATTACTATTTTTAAAATTACTAAGAATAAAAATAACAAAGTCTACAATATTTCACACAAATTTTGAGCTTTATTGTTTATCATAATTCATAATTAAATATTTTTACAAACAACATAATTACAATACAATATAGGCAATTCATTGTCAGAGAAATGATGCCTTATAAATTGATGAAAAATTTCATCTTTTAAAAACATGTACTTACATGCAATTAATTTAAGCAAATTTAAAACAATGTATATTATTAATGTGTAGCTATAATCGCTTTTCACAACACTTGTAATTATTATGATATAAATAACCTTTCATATGTGTATAACTCTGATAGCGTGAATCTCAATGTATTCTATATTGGATACGTAGTCAATATAGCTTATATCGACATTCATAAAAAAAATAATATCTAACATTACTTTTTGTTTTTAATAATTCCAACTATGACTACTCAGATGTACTTATAAATACACATCTGAGCAGGCATGTTGTTGAAACTGTCACTTAAATATTAAATTATAATTATTTTCAAATGTTTACGAAAGCGAGTATATTTTACGACTAATTGATAGTTAATCGCAATAACATAATAAAAACAATAATATATAATATAATAAAAGGCTTCATAGTATATGGAGTAAGTAATAATCGAGAATCAGTAAACATTTGAAAATGATTTTTATTTATTAAGAATTTATATAATGATAAAAATATGAATGGTTGTCTGCGCAGTAAAGAATAGTATAACTCAAATAACACAGTATCACTTGATAAAATTTCAAAATATCTGATATGGCATAAGAAAATATTTTCCATTTAATTCGCTCTACGCGAGATACTTTATTCAGCGCTTATTGTATAGAAACAATAATTTAGGTAAAAATGATTATGTAAATGAATATACCTGCCCAATATTGCTACATCGACTCAGACATCACTTGATGTAGCAAGTATTGAAATTTTTTATAACTATGTAGTGTATACTGAAGCACATCTGTTTTTTATATGTTGTTAAATCAATGAATTATTTACAATATGAAAACATACCAAACATAACAGATGATTACTATGTGTGCTTCAGTAAACATAGATTAATGTGTATATCTTTTAATTTTTGGTATGACCATGCCAGTATATAACTTGACACTTTAGTTATTACTTTCATATTTTTATGACACAGAGTCATGAGTACGTGGAATAATGAAAACATTATTTCGACGTTTAGTGTCAAACTAACTTTCGCAACTTATGCAAAATATTGTATCTAATGTACCTATGTTAAGTAATTAAGTATGTATTTAGAATAATAACCTAATGCAGGATAATATACTATAGCGTACTACAACGTTTACGGTATAATATATTATTATTATAGATGTTAGCTTTAGAAAACTGAAAGAAAATAAATCAAATCTTCAACTAACAAGAAATATCCAAAGCATTATTGTCGATGCAGAAATGCTCCAATAAACAACTGGTCGCCTGTGATACTTATAACAGCGACTGATTAAAAACATAAGTGTAAATTCTTACAAGTACTTACTTTATTATAAATAATAGTTAAAAATTTTACTGAAAATTTTCCACATTCAGAGTGATGTGAGGTATTCTTTTGTATCACAAATGTGATGTAACATATTTATTATAATATAGAAATATGAAGTATTACTTTGGTACCTACAATGACTTCACTACATAATCAGTTCAACATATTTCTATACTATATTAAATACATGGCTAATAGTATAATGTACACATACATATTTCTTTTGTTTTTAAATAACTTTAATATATTAATTAGCTTATAGGAAACTTAGATATTATAACATGCATTTTGGTTTCATAACTACCATTATTATAAAAATTCAAACAAAAACTTTTGTAAATAACAAAAAAAAAAAAAAAAAAAAAAAAAAAAAAAAAAATTTTTTTTCACCAATGATGTATACTCACCTATTAACAACTAGTTGAAGCATGCTCCTAGTTAGGAATCTTTTATTGTTTTTGTCAAGTCATTTCAAATATTTAGATTTTAATAAAACTTGTACACATAGTTAAGTTAATAATTTTTTATAAATATTTAATAAACTTGCTGATCGTCTGCTATATATTTAATAAACCTGCTATCGTTTTCAACTGGCACTGCAAGAACATGTTGTTCAAACTTTAATACTTATAATATCATAATTCTTTCCAAGTGTTCACTGAAGCATATAAATGTTATTAGTCATTTAATAATTATTTGCAATAACTTTAAAATAAAAATAATAGGTTCACTCTGGATGATAACTATACCCAGTCTAGTTTTCTTTAATTACAATAAAACTCCATAAACATGTTGAGTTAATAAATGAGCGCTCCAGTAAACAATTGAAGATAATTTTAATTTGTTTTAAAAATTCTAAAAACAATTCCTGTTTATACATTTAAGTATTTATCTTCTTTCTATCGTCTGTCGACTGGGGGGGAAGTATGTGGGTAGTACCTAGGCACAGCAGCCAACAGCCATAAAAATATTATTATAGAATGGCAACACTGACATTCCAGCGCATTCTACCGGTCGCTGTCAGATTAGTAAATTTATCGAAAATCATTCTTGATTATTCGTCGGTTCCGGCTGCTGTGTGCGAAGGTTACTAACCTCATAGTTCTACCCGCGGTTTAAATTTTATTGTCGTAATGTAATTTACCAAAATCTTAAATATATCTGGAGCAGATAAGAATTCGACTTGTTATTTGAAAATAAACCCGTGACATTCTGATACTCATAAAGGTTTGGTATGGGAGCATACAATCTCTCATCCACCCCTTTATAGTTCCATAAACGAGCCAACTTATACGAAAAACAAAAAAAAACACTCCTTCTCATGAAGCCAACATCGACTGTGAACGGATGTTCCTCCCGTGTCAGTCGCGCGTGCACCAGTGCGCCGGGATCGATGCTGCTAGCGCCTTACAACAGACTCCATTAAAATAACCGACTCAAAATGCCTACAACGCGCCCGTTGTTCAGCAATCGATTGTGCATAGAATAGAGAAGGTTTTTCAACTGTTTTCAACTTTCAACTGTTTTACTCCAGCACAGAGGTTGCTCCCAAATTCGATTTGAGATTTTCAGAGTTAGCAGCTGGTCACTATTGAAGAATCTGCTAGCCCTTGTTATGTGATCCCGGTCTGGGTCACATGTTACGCGAATACCTCGTGATACTAGTACAAAAAGAAGTTATCACATAAATATTGTATCACCAGTATAATAATATGTTAAAGGGTATGTTGTTAAAATAAAACATCTGCCAGCTTTATTTTTTTTTACAAAGGGGCGCCACTGGTTAATTTACCAGGCTAGCAGATAGTAAAGCAATGATCCTCTCTCAGGGCCTTTGATATGCTAACTTTACGATTAAATTAGAAGAATTATTTTAAAATAAAATAAACAGTTTTGTTAATAAATATGAAATTAAAGATTTTATTATCACATAATAAAATTAACTGAGACAAATAAACATATTAACAGAACATGGACTCACCTTCCTTGGAACGACCAAAAATATAGGTTTCTAACTATCTATCTAAATTACGATCTTGAATAAATTATTTCTTCGGGTTTCTGGTTTTGCCATTGAAGTGTAGAGTCTGTACAAATAAATTACCTGAAGCCGGCTGAAATCAGTATTGGGTCCCGTATAATTAATCTCCAGCTATGAAAATCTCGTATTTCCAAGCGAGAATAATTATTCCTTCGTTAATTGTCAGATTAAAATCCGTGAGATTCCTTCCATGTGTTAACATAAAATGCTTGTTACTTGGCAATTAAATTCAAAATTGTCCATCGGTTATTTTCGATGAAAAATACGAAGATAGAATTGTGTATTTATAACACTTATTGGCACTACGAATACGTTAGTCGCGGCCTAGTTAATTATGTTCCAGTTCGTATAAAAATAATATTCGTATTTCTTTATATAATTATTACGAAATAATATGAATTGAAATCACGACCGACTTGTCAGTAAAACCCTCTACCACCTTAGAAAGATTACTCAGAAGTGGGCTCTAAACAAAATATTCGATTTTTATACCCTTTTCAAAAAAGAAAAAATGAATGATGTTACTTCCAAAATTTAAAAAAAATAAATCTATGTTGAAGTTTATTATTTTTTTTAAATATTATTTAATCACCTCTTGAAATTAGGTACCTGCTTGCCTAAATCTATGATAAAATAAACTGCGAGAAATATTAACAAATATTTTATCATAACACCCTGTATAAGACCTCAAATTTTTGGAAAACAGATTTACTCGGACTTCTATGGAGCCCCGATGCTTGAAGAGGTCTGATATGTTTTCTCCAGGCATTTTAATGGAATTTATTTTACATGGCTAATACTTTGTTTTACATGTTAACGGAATAATTGGCTTAATTCTTAATAATTAAATCGCGATGATCTAAAAAAAGCCATTAAAGTAGAAATATATAAGTCATTAAAGTAGTGTTCATATTTTTTTGTTAATTTTTTTTGGCCCACTGTGTACCTATTCAAAATTTATTTAAAAAAATAAAAGATACTGTTGTCAAAATAAGGAAAGCATGTAGGGAACAAAGTGTCATTCGAAATTCATAATAAGACAATGCAATCTGAAACATATTATGTCAGTAACAAGCGAACCGTTAAGGAGTGATAAAGGTTAGTAACCGTTCGAAGATTTTAATAAAAAAATGCTTTGTGGGTACCTACTAAGCGTCAATTTTATTTAACCTCCGAAAAAATTCTGTCAGAAGGTCATAAAATTTCCGCTTCGCAATAAATTCTAAATAAATAGTATATTTTCAAATTTATCCAGAAACTATGAACTGTTTTTGAAAGATAATGAAATATCCTTTCGAACTTTATTGTTAGAAATCAATATATAAATTTGAAATATTAAAATTTTGAATGCAGATAAAAAAAGTTTTTTTTTTCAACTACCTATACTTACTGATACCGAAAAAATAAAAACACACTCATTTGCTCACAAAAATAAAGTTGGTTGTTTTCAGGTGGAAAAATGTAATAAGCAGTAATTATTGAATGAAACACTAGTATATATTGAATTATTTGGCGGGTATTAGATAAGCCGACATAGCTCATTGGTAGAGCACCAGACCGGAAATCAGAAGGATACGGGTTCAAGTCCCGTTGGCGGCATGTATCTTTGTGATTCCCGTTGGCGGAAGATTTTTTCAATGTAGATGAGTGTTTCAGGCTGATAATTATTGCATAAGATAATTGTTACCCTTTGTGCTATGCAAAAAAATCTTGTCTTAAACGTTAGTTTATTAATTAAAAATGATAATTAATAGAAAAATGAAACAATACAACTTTGTATAAACCACTTATATAATGCGTAAATCCTACCGGTTTCGGAAAAAACGTTCCTTCTTCAGGGAAAGCTTATACTAATTTGACAGTTTCGAACAAAAATAATTAATATCCAAAAATGTAATAAAACTCATTTTGGATAAATTTGCATTTAGATCGTTTCACCTTGAGACAGCCGAGTGTCTGTGCCGAGGAAAACTGTTAATTGATAATGAACACAAAATAAATTTTTTGCTCCGTTGGTCAATTTGTCAAAGTTTACTATTTTGCGTAATTAAACAAAAAATTGTTCAAGAAAAATGCAATAAAAGAATGGCTTTTGAACCTAAGTGCTTAAAATTCTGTAGAATAGCAAATTAAAAATCATTATAATTTACTATATAATGGTTTTTTTCTGGTTTTAGAACAAAAACGTTGTTTTGGACTTTACCGGTTATTTTTTTGTCAATCTCCGAACAATATGTTTTAATATGCTTTTTTACCAAAAAGGTTATTAGTACTTAGACAAACCGTGTATTTTTGTATAATAATAACTATATTGACGGCTGGAGTAGTCAAGGGGTAAGGCACTTGTGTGGGAAAATAAATTTTATTTTATTAATTTGTTTTTAATTCCTTTAAAAGTATGTATTGTTATACTGGCGGCATTACGAGTATATGGAAGATACTCTCATTATCGCTCTTGTGCAAGACCACCATTCAGAATTAAAAAGTGGCTTGAAATGGCTTTTAGCCTGTTTGATGACCAGATCTGAATAGCCAGGAACTTCCTACCTTCCTCTTCCTCATCTCCTTCCCCTTCTAACTACATTCAGTTTCACAACAAAGATGCCTTAGTCTCAATACAGGCTTGTGAAGAATTCATATTAAAAAAAGTTATTAAGAGTGTTTTACCAGGGAATCAGAATTCCGATTTTTTCACCAGCGTCTACTTTTTTAGAACTACATAGATAGATTTCATTATTATCCTACTATCGCTCGCGTCTGGGTGAAACAATAAAATCTTTGTTTTGTTATTCAAAATGCAAATAAGTTTTTTGATGTTGGGACTTTTGGGTATTTCATGGTGAAAATCTTCTTATTTGGACCTTTTGTGACCAATTTTATCGAAATCTTTCGTGACCAATTTTAGTGACATATTCCCTGAGGGGAATTATTTTCCTCCGCTAATGTAAAAAAAAATGTTTGTTTTTCAGATATTCAAAAAAATAAAATGACTCCCGGAATGTCGGGGGCAAAGGACCTTCTGATGCCTAAAGGAACTGCCACCCTCGCAGATTTCAAAGACTTAAAGGGATCGTTAAGTAAGAGTAGCATCAAGAACTTCCCACCCCCTCCACCCTTTGTTACTAAGAAATATGAGTAAGTTCTTTCATCTAAAACTCTTTTTTTCCAAACAATAAGAAACATTTTAGACAAAGAACAACAATTACCTATTCCTAATTTATTACGTCTTAGGTCAATCATATTTACAATGTTGGTCTTGTCGGATAGGAAAGTTCAAGCGATTCTGTTAAAGGGTATTTCATTAAGCGCTTCCTATCTTTAAATTTCAATAAAACAAAGTGTGTGTGAGATATTATTGAAATTTTTTATTCGTTTGAAAGGCCTAATGATGCCATTATGTACGGAATATAACATGCGGCTTCTCTGGTGGCGCGCATCCGAAATATCCAATTTTCCATGACTCTGGCGCATAAATCAGGCTGAATTTGACCGATGGCATGATTATGTTGGCTTTGTGGCTTATTCACATAGACCTGCGACTTAAGAAAACCCCACAAGAAAAAGTCTAAAGGGGTCAAATCGCACGATCTCGGTGGCCAGTTCATATCACCTCCGCGTGAGATTTTATCATTAAACTATTTTAAATACTTAATTAAATTTTAAACAATTTTATCATTTGCACGTGTTGTTGAACGCTATATCCGTCCATGGTAATTTGGCAAAAGAGACTGAATAAATGACAATTTGACAGATATCGCTTCAACAATATGGCCGCTATCAACTGTCAAAGTTCGGAAGTCCCTATTGGAAAAGACCTTTTATAAAACTATTTCTCGTAGCACAAAAGTCTATCATGAAAATTATATTTAGCGTCCTTATCAGAACTCCTACCATGTTTGCAATGACAATTTACAATTGACCTGAATTTAATGTCTCTGAAACAATTATACTTTAAAGAAATCCTAAAACACGCATTCAAAGACCAGAATAACTTTACATACCCAAAATCAGGTAGATTCATAAGATCCTCATTATAACACAAATTCAACATTACACTAACCTACAACTAAAACTACTTTTGGACAAAGAAATATGCAATAGTTCACTATAAATATAAAATTTATTAATATCCTCCCTCTTGCAATAAAATCGATTAAACAAATAACTAACTCCAAAAGAAATATTAAGTTATGGATTATGGACACTAGAAAGAAGGATATAGGTACAATGTTGCAATCAACAAAGATTAATGCTTTAAAGATTGTATTATGTTTTCTTCTAGCTTTTGTTATATATTTTCCTCTCGGAATACTTTTACAATGTATAAATATGCATATAAATTTAAAAAAATAGATTAACATAATTCCTCGTTTAGAATTGGCGTCATATTTAAAGTTGTTGATATGAAGCACTTTTGATACGACACCTGACGTTAGTGCCATCAGTATAAATTGCATTATTGGGATTACGAAATAATCAATGCGTATTAGGTAGGCACTCGTATGATCGAAATCTCACTAAAAACCTTTTATAGTTTTTAGGCTATGTTGTTTATCGAAAAACCTATATTGTTTTTTATTTATTTTTTTGAATTATTATTTGTTTAAATATTTTTTATGGTCAGCAGTATCTATCCTGATCATTTGATAGATCAAATTTCCAAATGGCTTCAACTAAAAACGGAAAATTATGCTGATATAAATTTTACTAGATTGTTTTACATCTCCCCCAACTGTTTCTTAGTGCCTCCGTACATGTCGCTACTTACAAGCTATCATGCGCTCCGATCGTTTTAAGTATCCCCCGTACGATTTTGCTGGTGCTCATACACGGCGCTACGCGACGGCTGTCGGTTTCAAATCTGTTGCACGCTACCGACGGTGCTGAATGCACGCGACGCGTCGCATCATTTGTGTCTGCTAGTTATTCGTTTGACGTTGGACAGAAATGGCGTCGGAACATGAAAGTAATGTTAGTTTTGTCCTGGAAGTGGAAAAAATGTTTAGCAGAATTACTTTACCAGAATATGTAAGAAAGGGTTTAGTGGAGAAGGCATGGATTAATGTTGGAAAAAAGTCATTTGACATCGCTTGACATCGTGTTAACTCCACGGCTGCACCTGAAAAATGATCATGTTCAGTATATTTCGGGTAGCGCCGTGTACGGAAACCAGCATTAAAGAGTAGTTTATCTGCAGGGTACTTGTAGTTGCGTCACAATCACGTAGTTTGTAAGTATCTCCATGAACCGAGGGCCTTTTGGTAATTAACTTGAAGAGAACCGTTTTTTTCAATAACGAATTAATCTTTTTAACATATTTTGTTATTTTTCAGCATGAAATATAAATGGAGGAATATATTATTATATTCGTACTTGCACATTGCATTTTTCTACGGAATGTATCTGTTCATATTCAAAGCAAGGTGGTCCACTTTCGCATTCGGTAAGTAACTCACAACTCTCCAATAATTCAACTGTGTTCAATTAAAACACCTCTATTCATTTAATTAAATAATTTTCTCTTGGGGTAAAAATAATCTCGTTGAATTTAATGTTTCAAAGACCCAATCTTGTCTGATTACGTCTAAAAGGGATCGAAATGAAAATCTAGTCTCTTTCAACGGAAGCAATCTTCCGAACAGACCCTCAATTGATATGCTTTGTGTAACCCTAAGTGACCAGCTCAGGTATGGGGGCTCCATCGAAGCCAGAGTAAAGTAAGCCTCCCAGAAACTGGGCGTACTGTATAGGGCCCGCAGATACTTTAATAGTGCACAACTGCTAACCCTGTACAAATCACAAGTGCGCCCCACGGTTGAATTTGGCAGCCACCTCTGGTCTGGAGCTCCAAAATACCTGAAAAATACCCTCGACTCTGTGCAGAAACGGGCGGTCCGTTTGATAGATTCTTCCATCTTAACAGACGGATTGCAAACTTTAGAGCACAGGCGTCGGGTGGGAATGCTATCCTTATTCTACCGGTATTACAATGGAAGATGCTCCGAGGAACTAGCATCATTGATCCCTTCGGCACCGGTGCATAGTCGGGAAACACGCCAAACGCGTGCCCAACATTTGTACACGGTTGACATTTGTCACATGAGAACGGGTCGTTTCTTCGACTCGTTCTTATGTTCAACAGCTCGGCTGTGGAATGATTTGCCGGCCTCTGTGTTTCCTCCTTCTTACAACATGGGTCTCTTCAAGACCAATGTTCATTCCTTCCTCTCCTCAAAAAGACCCTCCACACAGCATCCCAGATGACGTAGGCCCTGAGGGAAATTATTTTCCTCAAGGCCTCCTGTGTGGAGTTAATGTAAAAAAAAGACAACATTAGCGAAACTCAATCGAAAATGTAGAGACGGAAAATCAGAAAACGATATTGGCACCTTTGGGACTCGAACCCAGGATCCTTTGCTTACATGACAAGTGCTCTACCAACTGAGCTAAGTTGTCGATATCAATTCGGTTAACTGTATCCTACTTCGACTAAGAACTATCAACATTATCTTCATTTTCTTGACGTACATATAAATTTCTATTTTAGGTGCTCGTGATTACATATATTAAAATTTAATTTATTTTTTATTAAAATTTTATAATCAATATATATATATTATAAAAGAATTGTATGAGAGTGTGCGTCCCGCTAAAACTCAGAAACGAGTCCCAGTAAGATCGGGAGAGTTATACAGTCTGGTAGCCCTCTATCCCCCATCCATGAAGAAGGTTCTCGTTTTTACCTGAAGGGCGTTCTTTTGAAGATATAAAGGGTGGAATTTTCGCCCTCTAGAAATTTCAAGAACGGTCCAGAACATTCGACGGTATTCGAGATCATTCCACAACATTCCAGAACATTATGGATCATTCTGGAATGTTCGGGAATAGTCTGGAACGTTCGGGAACGTCCCGGAACATCCCAAAACATCCCGGAACATCCCGGAACATCCCAGATCATTGTGGAATATTCCACAACACTTTCGAATGTTGTGGAATGTTTTAATTAAAAAAAAATTATAATTCCCAGGCTTCGAATAACCTAATAATATTTGAACATCTCCTACCCCTTTTTTATATATATATTTTTTTATTATATATTTTTATACTTAACTGTTTTATACGTTAAAATGATAATATTATTAAAATATAAAATAAATAAAAATAATATAAAAATCTCCTACCACCACCACAGTAAGTGGAAAATGTTACTAGTGCAGTATGGAGGATTTATCCAAGCCAGAACTCATTTGACGCCAGGATGGGACACAAACGCAAGTGAGCCAAAAACTGTCATACATGTGTCACTGTTCTTCAGCACTTTGACCAGTTAAGGCAATATATTGACATTAAAAAATATATTTTATTGTGCATTTTTTACAAATTTCAAACCTGAATTCTACTTCAAAAATGCACTTAAGATTAAGTTGGTATGGTTATCAAATGGACTTATTTACAATGCTGATTTTTCGTACTTATACGCTGGTATATACATATACAAGTAGTTTTTTTCCTTGATGCAAATATTTGATCGAAAATATGTTTTTTACTTTTGTTATTCGGCGGTACATCCGCTCCTCACAACCCTTCGGAGGCACTTAGCTATACATTTTGTTAAAGTAGATAAAAGGTTTTTCACTAAATCGACTACATATTGTCTTTTATTAACACTATTATCACTTTTTGATGTTGCCTATTTCAGAAGAATTATTCCAAGGGCTGCTACTTCTATTTATCTTTTGCATAATGTTAATGTAAGTACTTGCATACTGCTTACTAACCCCGTATGCATGGACATTGGAGGGTCTAGAGTCGTTCAAATAAATGTAGCTTCGTTCAAAAGAAGTTGAGTTTTGACGTGTGCGGTGAAGAAGGAAACCATATGTTTCCTTTTAACACCGTTGGGAAAGTGGTGGGGTCCCCTCCAATGAATATTGCATATTAGTATGCCGGGGGTCAACGTTCGGTGGATCAAGTCATGGAACCTAATCTAATATACCATACTTCCACCATGACTGGAACCACAGTATCCTCTTTAAGAGTCTGTAGGAGGATGTTGTATTTTTACTTACACAGCAGAAACACTTTATCTAAAACATGCGAACACCTCAGCACAGGTTCTTCCAGTGATATGTTCACAAAAAACAACCACATGCAGTTATTGATTTTTTTTTAGTTATTTTTTATTTTATGACAATATAAAATTACGAAGTAAAGCAGTTTGTTCACAGTCCTCCTCACTAGATATTCTTATTCCGAGGCGGACTGTGATTATGACCAGGTATTGTAAGACCACCGTTCAGAGTTGAAAAGTTCCTTGAAATGGCTTTAGCCGTTTTTGGTGACCAGATCTGAATAGACAGGTACCTCTTACGTTCCTCCCTATCTCCGTACCCTCCCCACTACCTTCAGCCTCACAACATACCCCAATCGGGGATCCCATAGTCTCACTTTTTTTATATAAATACCTCTCAAGTGTCCCAGCTGCTCCCGTCTGGAGCCAGGGAGTCTATTGCATCCCCAATTGGAGTATGTTGTGAGGCTGAAGGTAGTGAGGAGGGGAAAGAGAGAGGGAAGAGGAAGGTGGGGGAAGTACCTGGCTATTCAGATCTGGTCACCAAACACGGCTAATGCCATTTCAAGCAACGTTTCAATTCTGAATGGTGGTCTTACACAATGGCGATACTGAGAGTATCTTCCACTCTGGAACTTGCCGCAAATATATCTACTATATCTAATACTAACAGCGATGAGGGTAGCAAATAATGTAAAATCATGCAATGTTCAGTGTGTTAACTGTAATGTCCTCCGCGTGCAAAGCCGTATCTTCTCCAAGCATAAACTTATAATTAAAGTGTGTTTATCGGAAGTGACCTGCCAGGTAAGTATGTTTCTGTATCCATTTGTAAATAGTAAAATCAGTTAGAACCTAAGCATTCCTAATAAATTGTACAGCGCCCTTGAGGTGATTTTTCACAAAAACGGCGCTTTATAAATTTTTTTACGCACCAGATTTAAACGTCCGGGTTAAATTTTCCCCCCAAAAAAAAAAAAAAAAAAAAAAAAAAAAAAAAAAAAAAAAAAAAAAAAAAAAAAAAAAAAAAAAAAGAAGGAAAAACTAAACCCTTTCATACACTTCCCCAAATGATCATCTAGTGAATCCACGTTATGCAATTGCACTATATAAGTATTATAAATACAAAACAATACAAGAACAACATGTCAACCTACTAGAGACCAAATGGGAATATAATTCACCGACTCCAGATATTTTCATATCAGAGGGTTCGGCTCTGTGGCATTTCTAATTGAACCTATAAATCCTACTGATCCCTCAATATAAATATTTAAAAAATCTTTTGTAATCCTACATGTATTTAAAATTACTGCTTTTTGCATTTTTATATACAAATTCTTTGACAAATCTAATATGCTTAAATTTTGAATCAGATTCCTAGGTATTATGCCAGTGGCCGAAATAACAAATGGTAATATTTTTATAGTCCGAGAATGCCAAATTCTTTTAATCTCATTTCCTAAATCTGTGTATTTTCTAATTTTTTCAGAAACAGTTTTTTGAATATTACAGGAATTTGGAATAGCTACATCAATGATATAAGTTATTTTTTTAATTTTGTCATGTAAAACTATATCAGGTCTATTATGACTAATTGTTCTGTCTGTTAGTATAGTTTTATCATAATATATTTTATAAAATTCATTTTCTATAAATGAATTTGGTTCATATTCATAATAAGGTACTACATTACGGCAATCAATCAAGTTATGTTTAATTACCAAACTTTGGTGAATTATTTTTAAAACCTGATTGTGCCTAAATGTATACTCGGAAGGCGCTAATATAGAACATCCCGATATAATATGTTCTATAGTTTCGGGAAAAGCCAAACATTTTCTACATAAATCATCAATTTGATTTATATCTTTGATTATATGCTTTCTATAATTTTTAGTATTAATGACTCTATCTTGAATGGCAAGCATAAATCCTTCTATTTCTGCGCTCAACTCTCCAATACTCAACCATTTGTTTGACGAAAGTTTGTCAACATACGTTTGGTTGAGATAATTGAAGTGTTTTGCGTGAATAATTTTATTTGACCAGGAATCTAATAATTCCTGGTTAGTATTTATAAGAATGTTGGCATTCTCGTCATATAAATTTAAAGGTGTAATATTTCTATCTGCCTTGCAAATTATTTTGTGCATTTCTGAGCTATTAGCTTTCCTATGGAAAAAATTTCTAAGCATTTCTACCTGATTGTGTTTCAAAGATGTTATTTTGACTACACCTCTACCTCCTATATTTCTAGGTAAATTAATTCGTTCTATAGCTGAATTTGGATGATGGCAATTAAATTTTGTTAACGTAGTTCTAATTAATCGTTCTAAACTATCTAAATCTGTATTGGACCATTTAATTATGCCAAATGAGTACGTTAGTAGAGGTATTGCCCAAGTATTTATTGCTTTTACTAAATTTTTAGCAGATAGATTGCATTTTAAAATTTTTCTGATCCTAGTTTGAAATTTAATCCTAATATCATTTTTAATACTAGTGTGATCTAATCTATTCGATTGCGGGTATCCTAAATATTTATAAACCTCATCCCCTTTCATACTTTGAATTTTGAAATTTCTAAATATACCCTCGTCTCCATCTACAATTTTGCCTTTCTCTATATGGATAGTTTTACATTTATCTAAACCAAAAGTCATTTTAATATCATCTGATAAAATTTTAACTACCTTAATCATTTTCTCTAAATTTGATTCAGAATTTGAAAATAATTTTATATCATCCATATATAATAGATGTGAAACTATACTACTCTCTCTTGTATTACCCTTAATTTTTATTCCAAACTTGCTTTTAATTAACATTTTAGAAAGGGGATTCAATGCTAAGCAAAACCAAAGAGGGCTCAATGAGTCTCCTTGAAAAATCCCTCTTTTTATTGAAATGCCCGGTACTACTATTTTCTTACCTTTTAAATTAACTAGCAAATCTGTATTCCAAAAGGACATAATATTTTTCAAAAAGCTAATTATAATTGGGTTAACTTTATATATTTTTAATATTTTGATTAGCCACGAGTGCGGGACACTATCAAAAGCTTTTTGATAATCTATATAACAAGTATGTAAATTACGCTTTTGATTTTGAATTTGTTTTAAAATTACAGAATCAATAACTAACTGTTCTTTACATCCCATATGTTTTCTGCGACAACCTTTTTGTTGTTCAGATAAAATATTTTTTTCATCCAAATGAGTATATATTAAATCTGTCAAGCAAGAGGTTAAAATTTTGTATATTGTCGGTAGACATGTAATGGGTCTATATTGAGAGGGATTATTAATATGTTCGCTTTTAGGCAACATATAAGTAATGCCCTTAGTTAGAAAATTAGGAAAATTTTGAGGTTCTCTGACAAGTTTTGAAAGATTTTTTGCAAAAAGAGGATGTAAAGTAGTTAGACGTTTGTACCAAAAATTATGTATCCAATCGCAACCCGTGGCTTTCCAATTATGAGTATTTTTTATAATTTTGGCTAACAATTCAACCGATATATCAGAAAAACTCATTTGTTCAATGTCTGAACAATTGAGTTCTTCATTTTCTATCCAGTTACCTGCCTCATTATGTTTTATATCTTTACTCCAAATGTTTGTCCAAAAATCGCGCATATCTGATTCAGATGGCAACGGAATATTATTATTCGAAATAATATTCTGTTTATCGTCAAGTTTGGAATAAAATATTTTCTCATTTTTCTGAAATAATCTATTATTATTTCTTTTATTATACGTATAATTATATCTTTTTAATCTACTAGCTTTTACACCTAATTTTTGTTTTAATAAATCTAATAAATCATTGATTATATTTTCATTATTATTACTACCAATGCTATAACCAAATTTTCTCCCAATTTCATCTACATATCTCAAAATATTCCTACTTCTATTTCCATTTTTATATTCAATTACTCTAGCTATACTACTTCTTAAAAATACTACATCATTTTCTAATCTAATCTGCCATTCTGGTTTACTATAACTATATGATCTATCATCAGAGGATATTAATTTAACTCCTAACTTATTACATACAGTGATAGCACTAGCGTACACTATTGTATGAAGATCTAAAAAACTAATATCGTCAAATATTATTTTTGGTAAAATTAAATTATTTAATTCAGAAATTAATTTAGATAATTTCTTTGACGTATGCAATTTTGGTAATTTTGGTCTAACTGTGGGCTCTATATCTATATATCTATTTATATTATTTTGAAGCAAGTTAGCTAATTCTATTACATTATCATCTAGTAAGTTTAAATTTGCAATATTGATTTCCCTAAGATTATGAATAATGTCTAAGTTATTTGAATCTACTCTAATATCATTGGATTCTTCTACTAGAATATTAGCTAAACTATCTTCATTCAATGCATCTAATATAACATTACTACTCGTATTAATTTGATCTAAATTATTCTTACTTCCCAACCTTCCTCTTCCCCACCTCCTTCCCCTCCCCGCTACCTTCAGCCTCACAACATACCCCAATTGGGGATGCCATAGTCTCACTGGCTCCAGACGGGAGCAGTTGAGATTCTTGTGCGGTATTCACTGTAAAAAAAAAAAAAAAAAAAAAAAAAAAAAAAAAAAAAAAAAAAAAAAAAAAAAAAAAAAAAAAAAAAAAAAAAAAAAAAAAAAAAAAAAATTCTCCAATTGCAATCTATCTGCTACTTCTTTTCTTATCTCATTTAATGTTACTACAGGAATTAAATTATTTTTGAAAATTGACCTTTTTTGGTCAGCTAATCTTTGTTCGTTTACTTGGGCAACCGGATAATTTTGTGAGAAAAGTAAATGTAATTTTTTCCTATACAATAACATATCTGTTTCTAGTTTAGTTACATAAAAAAATGAACGAACGATGAACATATTGACATCGTTCGTCCATTTCATACGCTGCCTAGGAATACCTGCTTTGGTTTTTTGGGGTCTCAGATTATCAATGTTCATCTGTATAGATGACATAATAAACCCATTTTCATTTCCGTTGGTTGAAAATGACATTTTGTCACCTTTCAAAACAACTTGGAAATGATTGTTATTAATTATTATTATTATTCCTACATTCCAGTAACCAAGCAACTGTCGTCGTTATCTAGTGCTGTCATTTGTCAACAAATAATTTTCAATATGTCCAAATTAAATATTTTAATGTAAACTACCCTTCAATACTATAAATCTATAATATATATATTATATTTTAGAATAATGTTATCAAAATAAAATATATAATTAAATTTACCTACAAAATATATTTCAACGTAATCTCAAAATATAGTTGTTTACCTTGGTTACTGAAGTCCTCACAAAAGGAAAAATTTATATTGTATTTATTTACCTAAATATCCTACGGTTCACTGGCAGTTTATTTATTACGTTTTCTAATATACTTATTTTCAAATATTTATATGTTTTGGGATCAAAGCAAATTCTTTTCTATCTAATACAATAAAAAATCAGAGAGCTAAAATATAAGCAAACGTCGAGGCTAGCGTTGCTAAGCAACAATTATTATTATTATTATTATATTATTTTTAATTAAATGAATAAAATGTGAAATAACACAAATTAATCAAATAAAATTTATTTGCCACGCCGGATTCCATCCCGCGACCTTCGAATTGCGAGTCAAGAGCCTTACCGCTGTCAAACATACCCCATCCTCACAACATACTCCAATTGGGGATGCCATAGTCTCACTGGCTCCTGAAGGGAGCAGTTCGAACTTGTGTCACGATTCAAGCAATAAATACGACAACAAAAGGGTTGCGCAAAACTACCAATATGGTTTGAATCGTATTACATCTTACAGATTCAAAATAAAACGGTAGCTTTGCGCCACCCTATATAAAGTTATTAAAATTGTGTTCATTTCGTAATTATTTTTTGATCATAAGTATTTATAATTTTTCAATAATGTCTAAGTGAAATAAATATGTAAAAATCTGAAATATATTTGTTTCTAAGACAGTAAATATGTAAACTGTTCCGTCGCAAATTTTATTTGAACAAAAATTTAATTTCTGAAAAGTAGCTTTCCTAGATAATTTATAGAATTACTAGCTTTTGCCCCCGGCTTCGCTCGCATATTATTAGGGGGTTTCCCACCCCGCCTCCTCCACCTTCCCTATCCCCCCTCCCTCCCTCCCCCCCTCCATACCCGTTATATTCATTTTTCAAACAGCTCGCGTGCCACCAATTAAAACGTAATAATCAAACACCCGCAGTTTCGCATTTTATAATATTAGTAGAGACATTTATAATATTAGTGTCGATCAGTATTTTAAACTTATTTGAATTTTTACTATCAAAGGGATCTCCATAGAAACCTAAAGGCGGGTACAGATTGCTGTAACGTAACATGCAATGTAACATGAAAGGAACATTTCATAAGTGTGGACGCAGCGCGCGCACGAACCGAACATGAACCTACTCGCATCTATTTCCGGCATGCGCGCAGCGAACATAGCTCAGTCTGCCGGGAACAAGTTCTCCATTGTTCGCGCGCGTTCTAACGTACAGACACAAACAACCCGTCCACACTAACGCTCCGCGCACACTGCGCGCCCCTTTGTATTCGGCGAAAAAACCGAAGCATTGTGGGTGGATTGCGGCGCGCACGAGTTGATCTCTCTGTTCGCGCGCGGAGTGTGCGCGGTTCGTGCGCGCAAGGCGTCCACACTATGAGAATTCTGTTACGTTGCATGATACATTGCGGCAATGTGGACGGCAAATTCTTTCATTGCGTGTTACATTGCGTGTTACGTTACGGCAATCTGTACCCGCCTTAAACAAATAACAAAATGACAGCGCACGTCAAACAATTACTTAGCAATGCTTTGTTTTTCGTCTGGACAATAAACGTATAATAAAAAATTTCATAACGCCAGAGCTTACCAATATATACAGCCTGTAGTACTCGCAAATAATGTAGCTCTCTATTAGTAATTTTAAAGTCCATTCAGTATTTATTGCGCGAAAGAGTAACAAACATCCATATACCCACACAAACTTTCGCCTAATTATTCACCTATTATTTAAAATGTGTTTTGCAACACAATATTTTGTTTGAAAATTTAATAAATATGCCAACTACCAACGGTATAACCTTAGTATAATAAAAATAAACAACGTTTTTCAAAATTTAAAATATAACTTTACTATGTAAAATAACATTCTTTCGAAATCAATTTATATTTTTGTATAGAAAAGAGTCGGTACACAAAAAATTTGATTTAAAAATGTCACATTTCCGATTGTGTCCGAACCTTAAGTTAAAATATCAAAGTTACTCATATGTTGTCTTATTATTTCAGTTTGGATATACGGATTGTTGGGAGGGATGGGGATCACCGCCGGTGCGCATAGACTCTTCTCCCATAACTCCTACAAGGTGAAGACTCCACTGAGAATCATATTGCTCGTGTGTCATTGCATTGCCAATCAAAACGGCATCATCAAATGGGTACGAGATCACAGGTTGTTATCAATTTACTACATTAAAGGCTTACCACTGAGAGATCCGTTGTAACCTCTCCTACCTTCTCAATTAAAAATCCCTCCCTTCGCAGCCGCACAACAATCACACGGAGTATTTTCACAATTTATGGACACCGTTAAAAATGTTTTAACGATTTACGGTTTATCTTATACTAGCAGATCCGGCCACACGTTGCTGTGGCTAACGATACACAACGCCATTACCCAACCTTTATAAAATCCACACCGCCCGCTTGCCATCTGCCCGCTGCCCGCTGCCTGAATTGAATATTTGAATTTCTCGACTTTTCTCTACTATAATAAGCATGTTTTTATACATATAAACCTTCCTCTTGAATCACTCTATCTATTGGTGAAAACCGCATGAGTATCCGTTGCGTAGTTTAAAAGATCTATGCGCACATACATTTTGAGCGACTTCATCAAATAAAATAATTCAAATCAAATACCTAATTACTCTAGGACATCTATTTTCCAATTCCTTTCGTAGAACGAATTTCAAAAGTGACTATAGTACGGCCCGCCAGTCGTTTTAAATCGCACAAAAATATGTTTTCTTTGAATTTCTCGGCATTTCTCTAACATAATTTACGTGTATTATACATATAAACATTCCTCTTCAATCACTCTATCTATTCGTGAGAACCGTATGAAAATCCGTTGCGTAGTTTAAAAGATTAACGCGCATATACATTTTGAGCGTCTTCATTTTATACTATGTAATGATGATGATGATGATGATGTAATGATAATGATGATCGTTCTAAAAATATTAGAACGAATCTAAAACAAACTGTTCCAGTAATCAATAAAGGTACTGACACACTTGCTCACACAAGCCTGCTTATGAGCACGCTCATTAATGAGTATGCTCATGTCAAAAATAGTTAACTGTACACATTTGCTCAATAATGAGCAGGCTTGGTTTGAGCTTTATCGTGAATGAGCGTGCTCAAAGCCGACATTTGAATAGACATGATATTTAATGAGCATGCTCATGTCAAATAAATGCAGGGATTTTCTGCCCAAACTTGATTTCGAGGTGAAATTTAACTAAAATTTCCATAGACTCCGGGAGTACCATCTTGGCAGATCAAAACTCGCGTCGGGGGGGATGGGTTATATACATAATAAACTTTTTTGTATTTCTTAGGCAACTGTAAAAATTTCTAGACATTTTGTTTCAAAAAGTTTTATTTTCTTTGTACATTGGTTACTTCATTTTTTTTTATTTCTAAATAAATTAAATTAATGTACATAGAAAATAAAACTTTTCTAAACAAAATACATAATAATCACATTTACGCAATTACCTACGTAGTCACCTGATTATGTAACACTAATCCTGTTATATGTTAATTGATATGATTAATTAATTGGAAAGATATCGGAACTTGGTAGATATACTTATAATACTGTGCTTTTCTAAATAAAACAATGTAATTTCAATATATGTGTACACTCATCACTGAATTAGAAATGGAATTCGAAATAAAAAAACACTTTGCAAAATAAAAATCAACCGAAATCACTGACACACCGGAACTAAAAATTGAATTAATTTTTTTTAAAGGTCCCCATTTATCTTTTTAGATACATAGTATCATTTTGAGTTGTCAGTGTTGAAAATACATTGCTTGATAACATTGCATGTAAGTAAATCAACAATATTTGAAATTCATGGGAATCCCAAAAAATATGTATGTAATACCAGTAATATTGTCATATGTAATAAAAAAATTTGCCAGAGTTCGAAATTTCCCTATATTTTGTGCTGATTTCCATTTTCCCTAAAAAATATTTTTCTCCTTTAGATCCAGGGAAATTTCCCTAAATCTAGGAAAATTTCCCTAGATTTAGACCTAGACATACCATCACTGAAGAAATGTGAAATTGAGTCAGTTTCATTCGCTCAGAACTATACAAAATAATATTACTGTTTGCAATGCAATTATTTAAGAATCTTCTGACGTAAAAAATAAGACGTTTGATTTGGGTCCAGATGTCAACAAATCCGAAACAAAGCCATCACCATTTACAATTCAATTATTGCTCCACACTTCAACTACTGTTCAAGTATCCTTTTCCTTTGTAATGAAAGAGAACAGAATAAATTTCAAATTCTCCAAAACAGAGCAATGCGAATAATACTCCGAAGAAATAGATTTTCAAAAATAATTAAAATGCTAAAGGAACTTAATTGGTTAACAGTGAAACAAATACTGACCTTGAACACGTTGATATTTATTCACAAAATATTAAACAACATGTTACCAAAATACTTCACAAATAAAATCGTATACAATAAGGACATTCACAGACATTACACAAGGACTTGCAAGGAAATAAGATTAAACAAAAAGGACAAAACGAATACGCAAAACAGTCTGCTGTACAAAGGAATTAAGTTATATAACACACTACCAGAAACTCTTAAGTCCTCACCAATTGAAAAGTTCAAGATGGATTGTAGGAGCTACATAAAACAAAAACAAAAAATTTTGTGATTTCAAAAATTTTGTGAATTTAAAATATTATAATTAAAAAAAAAAAAAAAACTGCAATATGAAATATTATAATCAATTAGAAATTTGTAAACTTAAATGTACAAATTACTAAAATAAAAATTCAAATAAAAAAATAAAAAATAAAAAAAATTGACTAAATATAAAAAAATAAATGCTAATTTCAATAGAATTAGGTTTCATTTTGGAGGTAAAGGAGCTTTTGGGGAATTCGGAAATATGTTGTGGGTATTTTAGTGACCTTTGTTCCAAATATATTCGTGATTCCCATAATAAATTATGAAAAACAAGGTTTTTCGTCTCCCCAGCGGGCTATTTTGACATTTTTGTAAAGAATGCGCAGATGCGAACTGAGATCGGATTGATACGAGCATGCTCGTAAGCTAGCCTATACACGCATGCTTAGAGGCTTTCCCTTCCATCCGATAATCCAATGAGCTAATTAATTAATGCTCATTAATCAAATGGCTGTTGATTTGTGAGCGTCCTCATTCGGCTTTAAATGAGCATGCTCATTACTAGCAACGTCACTGATACACATGCTACTAGGTAGCAATTGCTACTAGGTAGCATGCTCTTTGGCTTCTAATGAGCGAGTGTCTCCGTAGCATAATTCTGACAAAATCGTCATTATGACGTAAAAACGTCTCTTGCTGGTAAGACGTCTGTCACCGGCATTGACCGACGTCTTACCAGCAAAAGGGCAGCATATCATTAATGGCAAATCTTTAATATTAATAGAAGATTTATTTGTTATCAATATAAAAATTCCATCATTATTCTTTTTTTCAAAAAACCCAGTGAAAATACCATATTGGGGATACCATAGTTCCACATATAACACGAAGAAAGATAATCCGGATCTCTCATTTGCAGTAAAATATAGTACAACATAACTGCAAAATGGACTCATAATATATTGTTTTCTGAAGCTCTGTAAATCTGATTACTTCCTGCATCGTGAGAATAGCGCACGTCCCAAATTTCTAAACAAACGCCATACCTAGTTATTTCTTCTGCGATGTTTGGAATTATAAAATAAGAATCACTTTTAAAAAATGAGACTGCGAAATCGTTTCTTCCATATTTATATATCTATTTTAAAAATTGGATTGTACTTCAGAAACAATCTGGCAGTACAACTGCTTACTCTACGAGTATAAAATAATCTACGATAATATTTATAAGCTTTAGTACCTTCTTCTACTACTGAAATAATGTAATTAACCTAAATTGTTATGCCATTATTAACCAAATCTGTAATGTTCTTTAATTCAGTGGCTCACTAGCCCACAATAATGAGGATTACAACGTAAGTTCGATATCTTTAGTTTATTGTGAATTATAATGATCGCAAGTAGTATTGTAATTATGTCAACGGTAGCAACTGTTTACAGAGGCTTCGAAACTAGATCTGAGAGCAGCGGAACACGTCAGCTGTTCTCTTGTACTGAGTGCCCACTCGTCAATCTCCGGAAACCCGAACCTTTCCGAGCGGCGCGATATTCGAACACACCTATATTCACATACACTACAAAGTCTTATTACTTATATCCTTTCATCAGTTGCGTAATAGTACGAACAAGGAAAAATTTATAAATAATTTCCTTTGTATCCCGATTAAAGAAACCTTTGGTTTGATGACGATATATTTTTTTTATTATTGTGGTTTAAACCAAGTTTGTTATTTTCATTTAATTTAAAATGACGCCACAAAGAGAGTTTGCAATTACTGCAGAAAAAATATCCTGTTTGCAATCTCATAAATTAATATTTTCATTTTACAGGAGCCACCACAAGTTCAATGAGACAGACGCAGACCCTATTAACGCCAAAAGGGGATATATATTTTCCCACATCGGATGGCTTCTTGTCAACAAGCATCCCGATGTTTTGGAGAAGGGAAAGACTGTCTTCATGGATGATGTGAAGAGTGATCCATATTCCGTTTTCCAATCAAGGTAAGGTCTGAATATTGTCCAGAATAGAAAGTACTCAAAGTATCGCCCTGGTAAAAGATAACCATTTGTTAGGCATTTTAAACGTTACTGGAACTGGCTATCGACGAGTTGGTCTTCTGGAATGAAGTGTTAATATTATTATTATAATAATATTTTTTATATTCATTTTCTGAAAGATGCAATTGTTAATAATGCTCTCACCAAATGTTTTAAAGAAGTTCGTAAAATTGACGGAGATACAGGATTTCATGTGAACCCGTTTGAAACAATCTGTGTGTTGAATTATCCTTCAGCAAAACTTTGAACACGTTTTTCTCGAAACTGCGCTGTTCAACTTGGTTGACAACATATTAAAAAAACTATACATCCGATTTGCATGTACCAAGTCTTAAACTGTTTGAAAATCCACTCTCTATGGCACTCGTAAAGATTTTTTTATAAATGAAAAAGAAAATTTTTCATGAAAATCGGAAATAAAATTTGCCGGTCCGCCTTTTTTTTAGATATCAAAATTTCCGTACGTGATACTGTACATCTATATATCTAGTTTTTAAATATATTTTATTTTATTTTTCGGATGAACCGTATGGCTTAATCGCTATCAACCGCCGAACAGCAATTTCATCAGTGTCCCGTTGGAACGTTGGTTTTGCGTACACCGCAAACTATACTATAGATTCGAGTGCAAAACTTTGTATATATGTATCAAAGTCGATATATATGTACATATAGTCTTCTATATGTACATATATATTGACTTTGAGTATTAATTAAAAAAATTCCGTTCATCGTTTGCTTGAAAATAATTACGAAAAATACACCCTTGTACCGCGCACGAACCTTGGGGTTGTGCCTAAATTTAGTTTTTATAACTGGATTGTTTTAATGCGAGTGAAAACATCTATAAAAATTCAGTTTAAATAATATATTTATGCGAAAAATCCATTATACAGGATCAAAAATATCAAGCATATAGAAATTATAACCAATAAAGCTTTGAAAATGTTGGAATTTATTTTAAGGGTATCTAGTGATTTCAATAATGTCAATACTGCAAAAACATTATATATGTCACTAGTAAGGAGTCGTACACAATACAATTCCACGGTTTGGTCCCCAAATTATGAGGTTCATTCACATGCGATTGAAAGTAATCAAACAAATTTTTGAGAAATGTAAATTTTACAATGGGCATTCCGAGTGCGTGCCTTAATTACGATAACGTACTTTGTTCATTAAATTTAATAAAATTCGTAGAATCATTTCCGAATTAACCTGTTAGTATAAAATCATACATAAGCATACATTATTGACGTTTTTTTCATCGAGTATGGGAATATTTTGATAAATCTATTTAAATTGACTGGCTGAAAGAAAAAAAAAACTATTTAGATTTTTATATTTTGTAACAACATACTGTGTGGATCAAATTCAATGATATTTAACTCTATATTTATTTTTGTGCAAGTGTTTTAATGCAGTTTCCTGCACTTTTTACGAGTATTATTTTGTAAATATTGTTATAGTATATATATTTTTTTTTTTTATTTATTGAGTTAGTTTATACTACATGAATATAAACTAATAAGCACAATGTAACATTTCATTTGATAAATTTAAATATTTTTACAGTAAGCATAACATTTCTTTTTAAATACATTCATTCTTTCTTCATTCTTCATACTTTCAGGCATTTCATCATACATCTTTAGTCCTATGTACATTAGGCAGTTCTGTGATTTTGATTTCTTCATTTGTGGCAATCGAACTCTGAAATATATAAATAAATCTGGCAGATCCGGTAGATGTGATCTGCCGAATCTGCCCTGAAGATGGACACTGCAACGATGTCCGAAACGTTGGCTAAAGAAGGAAGTAGCGCAACATGGCAAAACACCCCAAAAACAAATAACGAAAATGCTTTTGGCCGTGAAAATCTTAAAACGTATCTTTTTCACGCATGTTTAAATGCATTGAAGCGACAATTCGTCACACATATATAGCAATAATATCCGCTTTCTTCAAACACATATCAAATATAAGATAAAATCTCTGAACTATATTGCCTACACGCTATGTAATTTGCCTCCAGATGTGTACGAGGGAATCAAGCAAAAAAAATCAGAGTGATACTTTAAAAGAATATTTTTTAAGCACATTTAAGGATGAAACTATCTTATTTCCTTTTCATGTTTTGTTCTATAATTTTCTTTTTCTCTCCTTTTGTTTTCCATTTATTTATAATCATCCATGTTTGTTTAACCTTGTTCTTTTTATTTATTTGTTTACTATTGTAATTTGTTCTACTTAACCTGACCTTTATTTTTCTATCTATTTTAGTCTATACTGAATGTGAAACTTACATTTTTAATATCAACATACCTATGCAAAATTAAAACTTTTTCCTCCCACCAATGAATTGTCCCTCCCGTCCTAAAATAATTACCGTTACTCATTGGGATTGCCCTAACAAGAAATAAAAACAATAAAAAAAATTATTCACTATCTAACTTTAGTACCAGCTTCTTATTTCAAAACTTTTTATGCTAATTTAATCAAAAAAATATTCATAATATTACTTGCTTATAATATCGGATATTCATAATAACTTACTAATAATATCGTTATTTCTGTACCTAGCACAAATCATTATTTGATAACTAATTAAATATCATGATGATTGTCAATGTGCTGTGCATGGTAGAGTTGAACGAATACCAAATAGTACGAATAATAGTACGAATACCAAATAGTACCTATTTACAAATTCCATGATGTTTGAAATGAATGAATGATTTTGAAACAAATTGATAAAATGTGTTGATTTGCTGTACGTATTATTTGTTTATTTATTAAGGGAATTTCATCCAATTTAAAAATAAATAAATTATAAGAGTTAAGGATGGTTTATGAAAGCAAATACAAAAAGTAGAAATAAACAAGAAAATAGAAGTCATATCAAAACTAAGCAAGAAGTCAAAATACTATAAATGTGACACAAAGTGACCGACAAAAATCATTTCGACTTACACCAAAAAGTCAAGGTCTTGACTTGAGTCGGCCATTGTACACATTCTGGACAATGGTGAATAATTTTTTTTTTTTTTTATTTTTATTAGTAATAGAAGGTACATAAATTACAAATAAATTTTATACAGTAATTAATTACATAGTAGATATATTTGTTGTACCCCCATAATTAAGCAAGGCTTAAGGCTGTGTATGGGGGGGTGTTATTGTATTGCTTTTTTTATATCATTCAGTTTAAGTTTTCAGTATAATTTTTAAAGTGAGTTTTACAATTTTTTATATTGGTATTCATGTTTCTAATTTTTTCTGGTAATGAATTAAAAAATTTTGCTCCGAGATATTTATGACTTAATTGTCCAATTTTTTTTTTACATTTTGGAGTGGGAAGTATTGATGTTTGTCTAAGACTTCTGTTATTTTTAAATGGTGCAACTTGATTTTTAATATTATCTTTATAAATTTGTAATGTTGCATGATGAAAGTATAATGCACTTAATTTACTGACCTTAAATTGTTTAAATAAAAGTTCTGACGATTATGAGTAGGGTTTTTTTTAAATTGTTTTTATTATTAGTTTTTGTGATATGTAAATTGTTTGTGTTTGATTTGTATATGTACCGCCCCATCCTATAATGCCGTATTGTATAATTGATTGACAGAAAGCGAAGTATGTGGTTCTAAGTAATTTAATAATATCCACAATTAGTCAAGTGTTGATTCAGGAAAAGCAGTTCATTATTTCTGAGTCTATGTACAGAAAGGTCTATATACAGTAGGTGAATCAATAATAGGAACAATTAATTATTTTGGAAAAACGCTTTGTCTGTAACAATTAGGATGTCAGAAAAACTTTGATAACCTAATTCAGATTAAAAAAAATTTCAGACATTTCTACATTCTTGGGCCCCTCTTCTGTTTCGTAATTCCGACTCTAATTCCTGTGTACTTTTTCGGTGAGACTTGGGAATCCGCATGGTATACGGGGGGAGTCGTGAAATTTGTCCTTTCGTCACAGTCTATCTGGCTAATCAACAGTGCGGGACATCACCATGGAGTCAGGCCATACGACAGGTAACAAGTGTCAACATATCTTTTTAAAATAATTTACTTTTTAATCATCGGTCATCTTCTCTAATGTTGACATCGTCTAATTAAAATGCTGAAGTAAGAATGAAAACAAATTATACGCCTACCGCCGATAGTTTGGTTTAACAATCTTTTCCTTAAATTTTGCTTTTACATTTCAATTTGAAACTTTCAATATAATACAATTTTTTGCTTAAAATATTTATCTCGATCTTTTCCTTAAATTGTGCTTTTACATTTCAATTTGAAACTTTCAATATAATACAATTTTTTGCTTAAAATATTTACCTCATAAGATTTTGTAAAAGTTGCCATTTACTGTGTCTTATGGATATCTTCAATTATAATTTTGGCCGTTATCGCTAACTTTTATCTATGTCGTCTAATGTTCAATAACTTATATCCCTTGATTTGCGTGTATAGTAATAATATGTACTTTTTTCTGTTCTCTTAGAAACCAAGGAGGAACTGATAACAAGTTGTTCAAATACTCCACTCTGGGAGAGTCTTGGCATAACTATCATCACTCCTTTCCCTGGGACTACTCCTCGTCTGAAATTGGCTTGAATCAGTTGAACATCACCACTAACTTCATTGACATGTTCTCTATTATAGGTAATGGTGAATATTTAGTTTTGGTGTTTTACTCTGTTCTTCATTTGACAATAACAAGTTTGTGATCACACTATCTTTTCTTAGAAAAAAATGCTTAAGCCGAATTTACATTATGCAATTGCATTTTCAAATAATTAAAGTATGACGCCAAAACGTTGGTGTAATTTGCGCAAATTTAATGTCACTTTAGTGCAACTTCCAGTATCATTGCAACCATGGCGTCATCACAAAAATTTCTACAATGCAGTATTGTTGTACTCATGGCAATATACAAAATAAAGAAAAGACTGTCACGAAACAATAGACTTTGTTGGATTCCAACGTAGTTATCAAGAAATCGTCTGAAAAGCCATAAAAACTATTTTCGAATGAGTGAATCTCTTTCAAAAATACAATGTTGAGGATTCCAGCGTTGATTTGTGGTTTTCGATGTTAAAACTCTCAAGCTGGAGTAAATAGGAACGCACACGCCCGCTGAGCTGAAATGCTTTCGTAACGCTAATTGCATTACATTTTTACACTACGCGTACCACTGATGGTGCCATAATTTCGCGCTAGAGCGACTCTAATTTTGAGGCATTCAACTAATGCGTGCATGATGAAACCATATTATTGAAACTAGCAGTGCAACTAATGTGATGAAACAACTTATGCGCAACTAGTAAATTCAGCTTTAAATTCAATTTTGCTTTTACTTTCAACGGATGTACGAGTAAATTCAGCCTTACCGATGATATTTAAAATTGAGTGATATTTTGTAGAAATTTAGATGATTTAAAATATTTAAAGCAAGTCCTTACGATGACTTTGAATACCTTTTATAATATCTATTGTTAACGTCCAGTTACTAACATATTTTTCCTCAATATGGTGTCGTTTTGTCGTGTATATATTATGAAGTCTTCTGACTTATATGATATTGTCATTTTTTGCCCCATTTGTTTTCAAAATTACAATGCTCTATGCTGTATTTCTTTTACAGATCACTGCCGTGAGTCTCGATTTGCGTGATTTCAAATACTTACGAGAGTTGTTCAGAAATAAACTGCATTGGTACAATTATTTTATTACAAACCTCTTAAAACTACAGCTATTCATTATTTCTAATGTATATTAGACACAGACGACATTTAAATTCAAGCACTTGTTACAGCCAACCTGTCACAAGCATTTTGAAGATCTTCATCATCATTGAAGTGTTGGACACCAAGCCTCTTCTTCATGTGAGTAAACTGATGGAAATCAGATGGATCCAAGTCCTGGCTGTTTAGAAGGGAGATGATTTCCAAAAGAACTTCAAAATGTTATGACATATTAGCTGGTGGCCAAGTTTAAAAAAGAATGAATATGTTAATTCGTAAGACTTTGGAAGGTGCTTGAATTTTTTTAATCTTCTAACCAACCGGTACGGCGCGGTTACTTTCGGAACATCACGCATATTTGGAAAAAAATCTTCACTGTGCAATCTGAAGCTTTTTTCGCTTGTTGTCTTTTTTTGTCGCAGACGTTTTTTTATGTTTTAATTAACTTGTCAAATAATAATGTTCACAGGTTGGACATATGATAAGAAGATAGTCCCTCTGGAAATGGTCAGAAGCAGAGTTCTAAGAACGGGAGATGGATCACATAAATTCAATAAGGAGCAAGTGGACCAAAACCACTTTTGGGGCTGGGGAGACGAAGAAATGACAGGAGATTTAAAACAATATGCACATGTAATCCAATAATAAACCGTTAAAATAATATGTTAATAAATACTACACCAATTTCGACTTTCAAATCCTAATTTGGTTTTGGATGCATTGCGGTTACCCACATAAATATTTATTTCTTGAAGAATTTACATTTCGTTGGCTGGGTGATAATTGATTGCACTAAGGTGCTATTTTTTTGTGTACCTTTGGTTCCAAAACAAACTCCAAATATAATTCTAAATATTTCAATGTTGACAGATGTGCATTGCATTGTTTTTTTTTCAATGATTTTAAAAATGAAACCATTATTTTATTTGTGGATGATTTAAAATGCATTTTTTAACAACGTGTACTTTATTGTTATTAAAACGTTAAATAAATTGGGATCCTTGCATTAAAAATGTTTTATTTTATGTACTTATTTATGTTTACAATCTGATAAGACAGTCTCCGTGGTCGAGGGGTCAGGGTCAGGCTCTCCACTATGAATTCGGAGGTCACGGATTCATATCCCGGAGTGCCCTTGTAAATTTTGTTAAATTAATTTGTTTTTTTTTTACATATAAAAACATTAATATATAGTACTTTCTGAAGTACATAGTTTCCGAAGTAAGTTGATAGTGGACCTTCCTCTTGTTTTGAAGGTCAGGTGTGCAAAATTTCTAATCAATAAAATATATTTGCGGGACGTTCCAGAGTGGAAGACACTCTTAGGATGGGTTGTTTCAAAATTATTTTAACAATTCATCAAATATTTTAATTTAATTTTCACCTCCTGTGTAAGTTCTACTCAGGTTCTGTTATTTTATCAGTATGGGCCAGTTGCTTCGTAAAATTGAAATAACCGCAGAACTTGAATGGAAACTTCACAGAACATGAAAATTAACTTAAAATGTTTGATGAATTTTTCAAATTTTTTGAAGCTACATTTCATTAGTGTCGGGTGAAAGATTACCATTCAGAATTAAAGCGTAGCCATAATCTCTCTTGCTCCAGTAGGTTGGGACTCTTGTGCGTATTCACATTTAAAAAAAATAAATAAAGGATGACTACGTTTTAGAATTGTATCTTATATACGACTAGCGTAGACCCACGCAATCCCTGGACATTATAATAATTGTGGATTTTTTAAAACTGAAAGCCTATAAAAGAATAGAGACAGTCAGAATACTACCATTCGAATTAACACCGTTACTAAACATTATAATCATTATTCAGATTTAGATATGTCAAAAATGTAAACGAAAGAAACATATTTAAAATATATAATTATTTTAATAAATATGGAAATATTCAAATGTAGAATTATTATTATTCACTGTTAAAATAAAATAATTTTTGGAAGACCTACTTTATCGTTTTTTTTATGTGAATACTGCACAAGAGTTCCAACTGGTTCCTTCTGGAGCCAGTGAGACTATGGCATCCCCAATTGAGGTAGGTTGTAAGGCTGAAGGCAGTGGGGACGGGAAAGAGATGGGGCAGAAGAAGGTTAGGATTACCATAGTATTCAGATCTGGTCACCAGACACGGCTGAAGACATTTCAAGCAATGTTTCAATTGTGAATGGTTCTTGTACCAGGGCGATACTGATAGTAGGTATCTTTACTGACAATGAACTTACGTAATGTAACCTCCAATTCACTACATCAGCAAGATACCAGAAAACTATTAAAATCCCTAAATTTAATACTAAGCACATTCTAAATTCTTATCTTTATATAAGCATAATCTATTATAATAACCTCCGATTAAAATTAAAAACCATCGAAAATATGCAGGAATTTAGGCACAAATTAAAAAATTATCTTAAACTGCTATAAAAGTTCCAAATACTTATACTTATTACAATAATTTTTGTTACTAACTTACATGATTCTTTCATTTATAATGATTTTTTAATTTATTTTATGATTTTTTAAACACTTCATGATATTTATTTTTAAATTTACATGATTTTTTAACATACTTATTATTTACATAAGCCGTTATTAGTAACATACACGATCTTTTCATTTACCAATTGAGCTAGAACTCCCTCACCAAACACAAGAGCATTGTCTCTTTATGGTGAGGAAATTTCTTTGTTAAAACCTTATGTAACTATGTAACTGTTGTAACTTTAAATGTATTTTGCATTAAATGCATTGCCAATAAAAAAAAATTAAAATTGATACTCATAGTACCATTTTGGAACGTTCCGCAAATGTTTTGTATATTATTTATAATTAATAAAATTAGTCAAAATAAAAATTTGTCTAGGTGAATAAAATTAATGAAATAATATTTTTTGCGCGGATTTGAACGCGCGTTCCCCGAATTGCTAGTCAAGAACCTTGCCCCTCGACCACGGAGGCCTTGTACATACTTTTTTTTACATCAGCTCCACCTCCAGGAAAATCACACTTATCAGGGTCTATGTCATTTTGGGGATGCTGTGTGGAGTTTCTTTTTAGGGAAAGGAAGGAGAGGAATATTGAAGAAATAGAGGAGTTCTGCCCTCCACTACGACATTATAGGTTAACTCTCCGTCAACCAGTCTCACTTGGAATCAATCCGGCCCCCTACAGAGTAGGTGCGCATTAACCCAGCACAACTGCTAAGTTACCAAACGTAGTGAACCACGTGGGGCGACCTTTGACAAGGGAGTTGGTTATCAATAAATGATTGCAGGGTAGGCGGTACCTATACCAGCCTCCCAAATGTTTTAAATACTTTTCCAATTTTGAAATTTAAAAGTTCATTAAACTTGAATAAATTCACCCAATACCTAGGAATATTTCACATCACGCACGCATACACCGACAACCGAAATTAGTACCTACGTTTATAGAATGTCGACTCATATAGCTTTTGAACAGAACTGTTTTCAAAGATCTTTTCCGAACTTTTTATGGAACAACTGTACAAAGTTTCAAAACATCACTAATCATTATTTCCTTCTGAAAAGTTGAGCTAAAGAGGTAAATGCTACATCTGACACGTGGAACATACGTACACACGTGTCACGTGGGTTAAGAAGGGACGACAGATGACGTAGTATGTGTTATTGAATAGTCGAATGTGACAAAAGGACCTTGTCAGTCATTTCAGAAAATGTTTACCGGCGTACTGTAATACCAGCTCGTAGTGGAGTAGAGCTGGCAACACGGTATTGCTTCTAAGTAGGTACATAAGGACACATTTCACCACATCTGCCCTGATAATGGATACTGTGACGCTGTCCGAAACGTTGGCTAAAGGAGGAGGTAGCGCAACACCGCATAACACCCCAAAAATAAATAACAAAAATACTTTTGGCCGTGAAAATCTAAAATCATATATAAATACGAATGTTAGAGAGATTAATAAGAGACTAATATTAAGAACGATAAAAATTGAACGAAAATTGTGAAAATATTTTATAAAAAACGACTCACTCATATAACTTCTAAAATAAGTGAATAAAGCGTGTTTATAATTATTTTCGGAGCGAACTTTGCCACTTTTTTTTCGATGGAATTTCATATGATTTTCGCTTCGGCGTGGGGAACGTCTAGACATTATCTTCGAAAATAACATTTATATTTTTAAGAGGTTAAAAATTTCAAATGTTTAAGGGAGATATGTAAGAAATTCTGGATACGGCGACTTAAGAACAAGTATATTAATAACCGGGACAACGTGGCTGCCAAATACAACCTTTTGTACAGGGTTAGAAGTTGTGTGCATGCTATGAAAGTATCTGCGAGCCCTGTTCAGTACGCCCAGCTTTGGCAAACGTGACTCTGGCTTCAATGTACCTGAGCTGGTGATTTGAAGTATATAATTAAGCTTTGAAAACGCAAGAGACACATTAAGGTATGGCCGAGAAAATATAAATTTTCAGTGAATGAGGTTGTGTCCAACGAACGAAATTTCATGTTAATTTCAAATTTTGCTAACGAAACACAACGCCATATACTGACAAGGCCATTAGCCAACCTTTATAACCAACGCCATCTGTTAATTTGCATACGTATCAAATCCACACCGCAAAGGGAGCGGGCTTTCAAGCGGGCGTGCTCGCTTGAAAGCCCGCTCCCTTTACATATTACATATATATACCAATTTACACAAAACTTTGACAAATTATATACCTAAACCTTCCCCATGAATCACTCTATCTATTGGTGAAAACCGCATGAAAATCCGTTGCGCAGTTTAAAAGATCTAAGCGTACAGACAACGGGAGCGACTTTGCTTTATACTATGTAAAAATTAGAAATTAGAGCATGCTGACGACAGAACTTATGGAATTTTTGGAAAATACCGACCGAAGATATCATATAAATCATCAAAATGTTGATATCTGAGTCCGGCCAAGAAGGGTGTGACGTCACGCTAGGTACGTGGCGGTATTGCAGTTAAATTATTCAGTTGAATTATGAACTGTACCTACTGTATCGTGGCTCGCGTGACGACGAAATCTTCAACACAGGCATCAGGTGTTCAAGGCTTGTTCTAATGGTATTTTAATGGAAGATACTTTAAATAATTAGCGTCATTGATCCCTTCGACACCGGTGCACAGTCGGGTATAAGCCAACGGCGCGCCAACATTTGTGCACGGTTGACATTTGTCACATGAGAACGGATTGTTTCCACGACTTTTTCTTAAGTTCAAGTGTAAAAAAAGACGACAAAAAAAAACATCCATATGGCATCCCCATAGCCTTGTGCGCCAGAGAGAGTGTGGAGTTAATGGTTATAATTCTTTGTTATCCGGTCACCTTAAGCAACATAGTGAAAGAAAATTGTGAATGATGAATACTGAGGTGGATGATTTTGTTTATCTGGGAAGTACGTTTACGAAACATAAGAAGGCCGTTAGAGATATTGAAACAAGAGTTAAGTTAATGGTAGTAGTAGCGGGAAACAAATGTATTTCTTCAGAATAACATTCAGTTCGTATCGGCATAACTTTAAAAAGCTGTATCAGAATTTACAAGTGAATAATATAAAACAAGTTTAAATTACAAAAGTGCTTTGAATTGCAACATACAAGTTGCCCACCGCTAACCGAAACACAAAGAGCTCAAAAAGCATCCGATATTAAATAATAAATCAAAAACAGTTAAAACCACTGGAGCGATCACGCGAAATAAATAAATTTGCTTCGATTACTTGAGATTTCCCAGATGGTCATTTTTTTAATTTTTCGTCAACATTAATAAAATCATACCTTCGAATTTTTACATGAAGACATAAAAACTTTTTATAGTTCTATATAGCCAATGAACTAACCTGTATTTTGCAGTTTATTTCATGTTTGTAGAAGATATGAAAAAAATAAAAAAAAATCGTAAAGTTTAAAATCGCGCGAATCCTGGGTGTTTTTTACTTGAAACTGCCGTGAGTGATACTTATTCGGGTCAACATAGTATATTTTTAGTTTCTGTATGTTGTCTGTGGTATACTTGATAATTAAAGGTGCATATCTACGGGAAAAGGACTTAATTTTATCCGTAAACAGCTGTTCAAAAATTTGGCGGGAAAAAAATATTTTAAAAAATTATTTTTAACATTGTTCTAAAATAGTCTACGAAGTTCAGATTTGCGACATCTATGGTCATAATAGATAAAACATTTCAATAGCTTCGTGTTAAAATAAACGGCTGGCCCAGGAAATGTTTTAAATAATTACAATAAATGTTTTACGAATGTTAGGAAAATGTGGTCCATTTTTGGACCGAAATCAATCGCAGAAAAATAAAAGTGGTCCATTTTTCGACCGAAATCGCTCCAGTGGTTAAAAAAATAATGCATTGTTGTATGAACTCATTTGAATTTGGCGTTTGGAAAATTTTTGGGATGACTGAGCACCTTCGATCAAGTATTCTCATACGTCAACAACAACATAAAAAACGCAGATAATCCACGGCTGCGCCAGCTGTAGTGTTCTGTTATTTGAAGACACACTAGCAGATTCTCCAACACACTTGGATGGAGATAACTTCTTGGAATAAATAGAATCTGGTTCGTTATCTGGATTTATTTATACTTCGCGTATACAATTGGGACTGCGGTAGTCTACCTAACTAGAAGCTAGCTAGAATGGTTCTGGCCAGTGATTACTGAAACACACCCTGCGAGCTTCTCCGATCCTCTGCCGGAGGACTTATGCACTACGCTACCTGCCATCTAGCGGAATCTACCGATAGATGTTATCACCGCCATCTGTGTCTACAAGGCGGAGCTGTTACGATACACCACATTAAATAAAAAAAACCTTTTGATTCATTTATTTATTTATTTTATTTATTTATATTTTATTAACGCCCTAGTGGGCTTTTACAAGAAAAGAAGCAAATATATAATTAACAATATTAATTACATGTATTACATAAACAATAAAACAGAATAAATATTAATGCAATCGACTCGTTAGGTAAAGAATATTACAACATAAAAAAAAAATGAAATGAAATAGTACAAGTTGTACTTACAAAAAACTAAAACAATTCAGCTTTAAATATTTATACATATTATTAACAATAATAATAAGACCTGACATAGAACAAAGTGTAAATAGAACTGCAAAAATATTATAAAGTAAGTATACATTTTACTGGTGAGGTTTAGATGAGAAAATATTTTATGAGAAAAACAAAAAAATAATAAAAGTTAATTATTAGCAGATAGAATCGAGATTAGTTGATTTTTGAAACATTCAAAACTGTCAACACTAAATATATCTATAGATTCGCAGTATTTATTCGCAAGGTTATGGATTCTTGGAATTGGTGAGTATATGGAGTAATTAGTGTTGAGTTTATTGTTGCATTTAAAAATATCTTTACTACGAGTTTGTCTAGCGGGTATGCTAATGCAAATTCCAACAAATTAGGGCTGTCAATTAAAGATTTTATAATTTTGTATAAAAATAATAAATCAATTAACACTCTTCTATCTGATAATTTAAGAAGTCTGGTTTCAGCGCGTAAGTAATTATAATTTATAAATTCGATTGGAATTTTCATTTTAAAATTGATGTACCGAAGAAATTTGTTTTGTACCTTTTCCAATGATTGAGAATGAACATTGTAGTATGGTGACCATACAGAGGAATTGTATTCTAATCTGCTTCGTACTAGTGAGCAATACAGATGTTTTAATGTTAACATACTTTTAAAATTTGCCCCCATTCTCAAGATAAAACCTAGTATTCTCATTGCATCGCTTGTTATTTCATCGATGTGTACATTGAACTGTAGACTCTCGTGGAATATAACACCAAGATCACGAATCTGCGATACACGAAGTAGATTAACACCATTCATATCACCTTTGTTACTATAAAATGTAATCGAGGCTTTTCAGAATATTAGTTTATTTATATTATCAATCCGAAGTAGTTTTCATTGTTTTTTTTTTCGTTGAAATTCCATTAACACATTCTTAATCTACGCTTGGTCATGAGGTTTTTTTAATAATCTGACTTGCAAATATTTTTTTTCTTAAAAATGCACATATTTATTTTGTTTAGTCATTCAATTTTCCCTATATTAAAGGAAAAATCTTTCTGAAACGAGTGAAATAAAAACTTCTCTTGATCTTAACTTTTGGTGTTTGTATTTCAAAGACAATTTGAAGATTTAGAATTGAATAATACAAATATTTTTTTAATAAGAAAATAAATCATGTGAGTAAAAATTTAATAAAATCAACCCATAAATAAAATATTCAATTTTGAGTTAACTAATTAAGGTCCGCAAATACATTTTTTAAATCTTATTTTTATTCTCAATCTTTTATGGTTCAAGGAAGATATTCTAATAAAGATACTCTAATAAGAGATCCCCCATCATTAACGTTTCTTGAAATGTATTTAGTTTTCGATTCTGAATAATCAGACCTCACCTTCCTCTATTTCTTCCCCACTTTAGCCTACAATGAAAATCATTAAATGAATGTGTGAAAACGCAATGAATTAATATTATAATTTTTAAAAGGTGCTTTAAAATGAATATACGTATTTATTTTGGTTTCGAATTCAACAAATCTCAAATAAATCTTCGTAATATTTCTATTTTTGAGACTGACAATTTATGGTGGAATTCCACTATAATATATTATAATAAAACGAATATAAAACTTAACTCCACTTAATTTTATTTGACCGTAACCAGTTTCAGCTCGTTAGAGTCATCTTTAGACTGTTACAAAAATTCTTAGTAATGAATAACCAATTAAAATCATTTGCTAAGTCCCCGCTTGTGTATCCAGTGTAATTTTCATAGTAATTTCGAAATTAAAATATGTATTTCGTTTACACCATTCCTACTCCAATGTAAACATGTATCCCTTCAAAAAGCAATAAAAAAAATCCCATACTTCATAAATATAAAACGACTTGACAATAAAACTAGGTCATTAATAATTCATATTACTTGTAAGGTTTTTCCTCAATCAACATTGAAGTGAGCTACAAACCCAAGGTAATAAGCCTACTGGAATTACCAAAATATTTAGAAATACGACAGTCTAAAACGACTTACGCAAAAAATATAATTAAAATAATTGGTTAAAATCCTTGTAGACCACCCCTCTCCCCCTCCCCAATATGTTGTGTATATAAACCGTAGACTAAAAATTATTTGTACCAGTCTAAAGATGGCTCTAACGAGCTGAAACCGGTTACGATCAAATAAAATTAAGTGGAATATAGTTTTATATTCGTATTATAATATATTACATCTTTGTATTTATAATTTGCAATATTTAGTCGGTACTGTTGATGCATAAAATGCCCAGTGAACGAATTCTCCTCGAAACGTCTACCTCGACATGAATATCTTATTGAATGATAGCTTCATGAATATTTTTTTTAAATAATATGAATAAATCTTTCAACTTTAAACATAGAACCAGACTCCAGGCAAACAGATTATGTAAAAGTATGCAGAGTCAAAGTCTTACACGTTTTTCTCTGATTCAGACCACGTAAAAAAATTACCAAATTTTATAGATTATTGTAATTCTTTTTAACAAGTCAATAAGTTTTCCTAACCTTCTTTGGCTCGTGATGACAATGGTTGAATCTCCAAAAATTTTTTTTTTCATTCTGTAAGTTACCGTAAGCGTTTGAACAGAACACAAAACCTTAACATCCTTTCTTATATCTTATACTCGTACAAAAAGTCCGAACCTTTCCACTTGTCATCACGCGGTTTTCACCAATAGATAGATTGATTCTTGAGGAAAGTTTGGGTATATAGTTTGTCAAAGTTTTGTGTAAATTGGTAGTTTTGTGTAAATACATAATATACTAGCTTTTGCCCCCGGCTTCGCTGGCATAGTATTAGGGGGGTTTCCACTCCGCCTCCTCTACCTCCACCTCCACTATCCCCACTCCACTCCCCCCCCCCTCCCACAGCTCGTGTTTCATAATGCCAGAGCTCTGACCTATAGCCTACTTGTTATTCTGATGTATGAGCTATAATATAATTGTAAAGTTTCTTTAAAACCCATTCAGTAGTTTTTTGCGTTAAAGAGTAACAAATATACATACATCCATACATCCATTCAAACTTTCACCTTTATAATATTAGTAGGACAAAGGGAGCGGGCGGTGTGGATTTGATATTTGAAGATGGCGTTGGTTATAAAGGTTGGGTAATAGCGTTGACAGTAGATGGCGTTGTGTTTCGTTAGCCACAACAACATGTAACCGGGTCTGCTTTAAATAACTAAATATGTAAACATCAGGAATAATTGTTGATTATTATACTTTTAAACCGTTTAATCACAGGAAAACTTATTTGTCCCTCCTCACATAGGTCTCATAGAAACCGTCGTGTTTCCCTTAACTATCAACAGTGAGAAGTATGAACTAAACGGTACAGAAAAGAAAAAACAACGAGCTTTATTTTCAAAACTAACCACAAATAATTAAAATGTACAGCTCTATGAAACCGCAATACGAAGTTTCAGACCGTAATACGAAGAAAACTTGTGAATAAAATTTGTGAATTTTGCAAAAATTATTTTATTTAAAACGACAACAAAATGAAGGTGACGCCAACGTTTACAAGTCATTTTTCTGATAACATAGTGTGTTTATATTTTTTTCATTATCAGTCATTTTAGTTTTAAAAGCCAAAATTTCTGTATTTAGACATTTACACGGTTATTTCTAATAATAAAATTTTGGAAGCGTATTTCATCATCTTTCAAAATCAGTTGTTAATTTCCAGTGGATTCGTTCCCAAATATTCCTATTATTTTTTCTTTACAACAAACTTTACAACTTTTCTTTGTGACAAAATACACCTGAATTTTGATGGGTTAAGTTATGTTTTTCAGACATTTTGTTATTTGAAGAGTTTTATTAAATGTACATTTGTTACTTAGACATAGAGTACATAGAGTACGCGTCTCTCAGCGAACACGGACGGTGTAAATCATTGTGCGATAAATAAATTGTAAAAGTGATTTAAAAGTAAACGAAAAGCGCTCAAACTACTTTAAAATGGTGCAGTGTAAAAAATGTAAAAAATATGTCGCTAAAGACAGTGAATTAATCAAATGCAACGACTGTAATGGGACCTTCCACAAACTATGTGCTATTGCAGATCCCGCCATTAACGTGGGTAATGAATTTATTTGTACAAACTGCGGAACCCAGCGACTAATACAAGCGGACGGAGGAACAACGGCGAACACGAAATCCGGAGGCAGCGGGTCACAAGGCCCGAACCCAGAAAATCTCCCAGAAATGAAACAAATTCTCAACGAAATAAATAATAAAATTAGCATAATGTACGTCATGAAAAAAGATATGGAGACTCTTACACAGTCAACTGAGTTTCTATCCAACAAATATGACGAACTGATATCGCTACATTTAGAATTGGGAAAAAAACTAAAAGATAACGAAAATAAACTCAATGAAGTTATAAACAAAAACACATATCTTGAAAAATGTAATAGAGCGCTGGAACACAGGATTCAAGAAATTGAACAAATAGAAAAAAACTGTAATATTGAGCTGTTTGGTCTAGAAATGAAAAAAGAAGAAAATATTGGAATAACCATAAAGACAATTGCAGAAAAACTAAACACAAATTGCGAAAATATTGAGAAGGTTTGGAGACTTCCTAATAGAAAGGACTCCAAACCGGCTAACGTAATCGTGAAGTTTACACGTCAAACTTATCGAGACGAGTGGTTACAAAAAAAAAAAACCATACTAACCAACAACGACATATACAAGAATGGAAACAACGACCGAATTTATATCAATGAAAATCTCACCAAAGAAAAAAAAGATCTCCTATACATTACAAAACAAAAAATGAAAACAAAATTTAAATACATTTGGGTACAAAATGCCAAAATATTAATAAGAAGTGAAGGTGATGGAAAAATTATCCATATAAAAAGTGAGAGTGATATTAACAAATACATTTAGAAAAATAAATAAAATAAAAATTCCTTTTGACTCCGAACAGTTATTTTATCAGTTATTAAATCAACGTCATGGAAGATTCGACACCATTTCAAACTCACAAATTTATCAAATGCTATAACTTGGATAACTGGATAAACGACAAAAACATCAAAATGAGGTTTGTGGCTATTCATCTAAATATAAGATCATTGAAAAAGAATTTTAATTCATTTATTGCACAAATAAATGACGTTCTGCAGTATATAGATGTAATTTTTCTAACGGAAATAAATATTAGAAGCGAAATGATACCTATGTTCAATATACCAAACTTCACATCGATTGCAAATACTCGAGAGAATAGAAGAGGAGGGGGATTAATCATGTACTTAAAAAACCATCATACTTTTAAGAAAACAAACATTTCTTTTAAAAGCTGCGAGACAATATCTGGAGAAATCACCACCGTTTATCAAGATATCATAAATATACTTGCGGTATATCGTCCGCCGAACAGCAACAAGAATATATATTTGAAGGAACTAAAACAAATATTACAATTGACTTCAACTGATTCAAACTACTTGTATTGTGGTGATATTAACTTGAATTTGTTGGATACAAAAAATAGTGTAATTACAGAATATCAAAATCTACTCAGTGAAAATGGTTTACAAAATGTAATATTAGATGTGACCCGGGATGAAATTTTAAACGGAAAAAATGTTTATTCATGTATTGACCATATTGCAATTCGTAACCGTAATAACACTGTATTTTCATGTATTGTGACTAACAAAATATCTGACCATTATATAACAGGAGTTGCCATAGGGAAAGAGGTACTTACAAAGGATTTAAATAAAAAAAGTGAAATTATTGATAATAAATTAGTATATTCTAAATTAAAACTAGTAAATTGGGGAAAATTATTACAAACTGAATGTCCTTCAGAACTGTACTATAATTTAAAAAATATTTTCGATAATATCTATTCGTCCTCGAAGAAAGAAAAATTATTTGAAAGTAATCTTAGGCACAGCAATCCATGGGTTACAGAAGAAATTAAAAACATGATTAAAAAAAGAGATTATCTTTACCGAAAATGCAAGAATAGCCCAAATAACCCGGTATTTCGTTTAGAATATACGCGATATAGAAACAAAACAAACAAACATATTAATATTACCAAAAACACATTCCATAAAAACTTAATAAATAGCTTAAATGGCAACCCGAGGAAACTCTGGGACGAAATAAATAATCTAATAGGAAAACATAAACAAAATCTAGATAAAATAATCCTTCAACATATGGGAAGTCAAGGAGACACAAAATTTTTATGCGATAAATTTGCTACAACATTCGTAAATGAAATAAAAGACATAAGACATAATTGTACTAAAAAATTCCTAGATCGTAACACGTATACAACTCCTGCTATTATGTCAATGAGATTTAGACCTGTATCACAAAAAGATGTTAAAAAAATAATTAATGATATGGATGTTAAAAAATCAGAAGGCAATGACCAAATAAGAATTAAAGACCTAAAGTTAATTGCTGATAATATAATCCCAGTACTGACTAAATTAATTAACCTTTGTGTAAGTAAAAGTATCATGCCTGACGAACTTAAAACATCCATCATCAGACCTATATATAAATCAGGAAACCACAAAGATTTCACAAACTATCGACCAATAGCGATTCTCTCGTGTATTGATAAAATTATTGAAAGAGCTATCTTTAACCAAATACAGAATTTTATAGAAAAAAATAGAATCATTAATCCCATACAGTACGGATTTCAAAAAGAAAAAAGTACTACACAATTACTTTCTAAATTCACTGATTATATAAATTGTCAATTAAATGAAAAATATTATATTGGTATAATTTTTATAGATTTTAAAAAGGCCTTTGACACTTTGGACCATGAAACACTATTAAGGGCAATGGAGGAATGTGGTATTAGAGGTCCTTTAAAAAAATTGTTTAAAAATTATCTGTTTAATAGAAAAATTAAAGTTAAAATTGACGGAATTTTAAGTGATGAAATGTTGGCAAGCACTGGAGTAGCTACGGGCTCGATATCGGGACCTACGTGTTATATAATGCAAGTAAACAGTTTACCAAACGTAATAAAACGTTGTAAATGCTACATGTTTGCAGACGATACTTGCATTATATGCGCTGACAAAAATCCACAAAAAATTGAGGAAATTTTACAAGAAGACCTAAACAACATAATTAAATGGTCACACGATAATGGCATTATAATAAACGCAAAAAAAACCAAATATATGCTTATTCACTCACCATATACAAATTGTCAGGATAAGGAATTGCATATAAAAAGTCATTCATATGATTGTTTACACACAAAAAACCAATCCCTGCAGTGTAATTGCCCAAATATTGAAAAAGTGTACCAATATACATACCTTGGTCTTACAATAGATGTCAATTTTAACTGGTCAAATCATATTGAAAATGTATGTAATAGATTAAGATCCATATTAGGGAAATTTTATCACTTAAAAAACTTTGTTGATAAAAATATATTATACTGTATATACAACGCATTAGCAGAATCAATTATAGGATACGGAATAAATAGTTACGGATTAACGTACAAAACGTACTTAAATAAAATAGAACAATTACAAATCCGTTTCCTAAAATTGATATCAGGCAAAAAAAAAGTTCAATTATGTGAAGGCGATTATAAAAAAATTTTCTCCTTGTGTAATGTCCTCTCTATACACAGTAAGGTAGATTATCAATTAACGCTAGATGAATTCTGGAATACAGAATTCAAAAAACCTGTAAACCACAACTACCCTACTAGGCATAGAGAAGCACAAATGCTTATTATTAATAAATCTCAAAATGTATACGGTGATAGAACAAAGAGGCATAGAATTCCGAAAATATTTAACGCATTACCTGAAAATATTAAAAATGAGACATCTTATTCAAATATAAAAAAAAATGTTAAATCATTCTATCTCCGTGAACATGAAAGCAAATAATATTGTATACAAATACCCAAATCGAATATTGATCAAATACCTGGAAATTACTATCACCCACTGTATTCGTAATTAGTAGTTTATAATAATTAGTATTGTAAATTTTACACAGTTATTACAATGTAAAACATAAAAGTACAATAGTATTAATTAAATAGGAAAAATGAGAGATTTCTTACAATCAAACTGATTGATCAGTTTTGTAAGATTTTTAAGTAAATATTGTAAAATTAAAAAAAACTGAATAAACATACTTAAAAAAAAAAAAAACTTAAATTTAATTTTTCCTTTTTTGTATCCTTTTTTATAATAATTTTTTATAATAATCTGAGCAAACCTGGTAACTACCCAATATATAAAAAAAACTCCTTTTTACAGGCGATTTATCCTTAAAAATATCCCGTTTATTTCCAGATCATATTTCTCCAGCTTTCTATACTAATTCTAAAATAAAAAAATTGATAAATAATAAGGATGTTTCTAATAAATTTGATAAAAACGGGATATACACTTTAGAATGTAACGATTGTGACGCACAGTATATAGGTATGACAACTAGAAATTTCAAAACTAGAATCAGGGAACATGAACTTTGTTTACGAAATAATAATTACTCCGAATTAGCGAATCATTTAATAGAGTCAGGCCATAGCTTCAATAAAGAAAAAACAAAATTTAAACATTGCAATATAAATTCATACTTTAATCTTTGCGCTTTAGAAACGCTCGAAATAAACAAAAAAATTTAATCTAAAATTAATTTAGTGAATAAAATAAAAGCGCTTTGCAAATCTCCTTTACTAACCATGTTTCCGTATAATATTGACTCCTCCCACCGCTTTCCCCCTCCCCCCAAAATCATCCCTCCCACTACTCCCACCTAATTAATCTTTGGTACTTGCATTTAATTTTTAAGTTAGTTTTAATTCTGCTCGTGAATGATACGGTTGTATCGAAACCGGTCGCGCAAAAATTAAATTTAAGTAACAAATGTACATTTAATAAAACTCAACAAAATGTCTAGAAATTGTTATAGTTAATGCCCAAGAAATACAAAAAATCATGTTTTTCAGTATTTGTTTGAACAGATAAATTCTATTGCTATTTGTTCTTAAGGAAGCCATCTCTTAACCATTTTTTTGCATTAAAATCGTAATTTTCTTCAAGGGATTTCTTTGATATTTTGTATTTCATCGGTATTAACAATGTAACAATTCCTAGACATTTTTATTTCACACGTACGTTTTTTACTTGATTTTTATTTATCTGCTACCGGTTTCGACACATGCGTATCATTCACTTGCAATCTTAAAACTAACTTCAAATTTATCAAATTCATCGAAATTTCCCGACAAAAGTTTTCCAACTTAAACTATTTGTAAATTGTCCTTGAGGAGATTTTCACAAAAACGGCGCTACACGAATTATCCTATTACATTTATTATTTTCTTCTTAAAGATTCATTATGATTCAGCAATCTATCGAGTTTTATTCGTTTCTTATAGGTCCCACTCACCATACTCGCAGGACTGCATGCTGAACCGCCAACTGAATTATTATTATTCCGACAAAGGCAATAATAATATATCATTGAAGAAGAAGATAACAGTAATAATCTTAACGAAAATATGAAAGAGAACAAGACACAGGAAAAGATGGTTGCAACTGGGACTCGAACCCACAACCTGTCGTCTAACCGGTACGTGCTCGTTTACAAATTCCGCCATTGCCACCTTCTGTCAAACCTTCATATTAGTCAATCTCATATTTCAAATTTTAGAATTAATAATATTACCATCAACTGTTTTTTTCCTCCGTATTATAAGCCACTACTCTTTTCTTTAATATTGAGAAATAAAATTAAAAATTATTAATTCTAATATTTTAAATATGAGATTGAGAGATTGATGATCCAATTCGCAAGAGACCCCGCGTGCGGTCCTACAAACAGTTAAGGCTAAGTCACACGGTTCATTTATCTTTCATTTCGTGATTTCATTCCGCCTCTTTCCCTCGAAATGAACCGTGTGAATACAAAAGTGAAGAGAGACAGTACCGAAGGAAACATTGCAGATTGAGAGATTGATGATCCAATTCGCATGAGACCCCGCGTGCGGTCCTACAAACAGTTAAGGCTAAGTCACACAGTTCATTTATCTTTCATTTCGTGATTTCATTCCGCCTCTTTCCCTCGAAATGAACCGTGTGAATACAAAAGTGAAGAGAGACAGTGCCGAATGAAGCATTCCAACAATGTTGGAATGTTTCCTTCGGCACTGTTCACTCGCAACCGGAATTTAACATCACGTGACGCGAATGATGTGTGTGAACAATTTTCTAGTGTACTCGACGACTTCCAAACGAATTCCAATGCGCGCCGCGACTACGCTCGACGACTTCGTAGCGAGAATGTCGAGTGAACTCTTCTTTCGAAGGAACCGTCTGAACACGCGGTGAAACTAGAATGGAACATTTCATCGAGTAAACCTTCATCCGAGTGAACCGTGTGACTTCAGCCTTACGTAAATCGGATGATGAGTAGGCCATTTTATTTCACGTGGTTCAATGCGATCCATTTTTTGCACCCAATATCACATAAAATTGACCTAATCAAATATTTCGAGTTTATGTATAAGGAAATAATATCGGAAAATAAAATTAAACGACCAAAGTATCCTGTGTTTGAATTCTATTATAAGACAAGATTCTTCACCACATTCAACAGTTGGCAGTGAACTAGTGAGGATTGCCTAACGTGCGTATACAACAAAAGTATCATAAGATTTTATAATGTGAGAACAAAAACACTGTTGAATTTAAAAAAAAGATTGATAATTAAGGTAATCCCGAAAAAAAAACAATGTATAAAAAATATTCGTTACAATATTTTTTTAAGAAATACCGTGAATCCCTCAGGCCTCGGTTTCCCGAGACTCTGACCTCTCTGCTCCAAGTTTTCATCATTCCCAACTATATTGCACACCGTTTTCGTACTCTCTCTTTCCAAACACCATGATTTGAGACTTATTTACATGCATCGTTATGCCGCCGCTACCCGAATTTCTACCGATTTCTTACATTTCTCCCTTAAAAACGTTAAGTTTTAAAGCTCTTAAAAAATATATGTCATTCTTGAAGATGATATCTAGACATTCCCCGCGCCGAAACGCAAATTGTATAAAATTCCCTCCATGAAAAAAAAATCGCAAAGTGTGCTCTAAAAATTATTACAAATACGTTTGTTTCAGTTATTTTAAAAGTTATATGTATGAAAAAATTCACAGTGTTTCTTTAAATGCTGTTTAAGATAACCCCGTGAGATTTTTGCACTATTTTAAACGAGTCGTGTTTTATTAAACATTTTCACAATTATCGCATTGATTTTGTCGCTTTAAATACTAGCGCGCTCTCTAACATTCGTAATTTCATATCTCTCCATCTTCTTCTATTTGAGCCCGGTTGCGACGCCATTGTTCAAACACACTTCGTTCATCCTAGACACAAGAGACTGTAGTTCTTCCATACTGTTAGAAATCAGCACCGCATCATCAGGATGCAATCGGCAACATACTTTCAGATTACTCAATTTCGCGCCCAATCCCACCTCTTTCAATTCTTGCATACAATTATGCAGCTTTGGACATGTAAAGCGAATGAACGAAGAAAGTAGTGTAAGAAAAATATATGACACAAATGTGAATGGTAGAAGAAGTCGGGGACGCCCAAGAAAGACATGGCACGATCAAGGGAATCAGATAGGTACTTAAGACGGGCCATATCAAGAGTTAGAATAATAGAAGAGTTTGTATTAGACGATGTATGAATGTGAATGAGGCAAAGAGCGTGTGCCAAGACCGAGTTGTTTGGCGGCTTGCACTGTTTGTTTCCAAGAAATACATAGGTTTACGTATAATTACAAGTACAGATCATTATTATAATTATTATTTATTTTGATATACTCGTATCTCTTTAGTTTAACTTTATTACTATAAGAAACATCCATTTATGTCGTGGGAGTCGAAAAAATACGCATTTTAATTTTAAAATCTTGAAAAACGGATTAGCATAATTCCTTCGTTTAGGGTTGTCACAATTTTGAATGTTGTTTATATGAATCACTAAACACTCTCGATGTGACACTTAGCGATAGTGCCAACCCTATAAAGTGAATTATTGGGATAACAACAAAGCAATAATCAACGCGTACTTACGTAGTTGGCCAAATTTCACTAAAAACCTATCTAGGTTTTAGGCTAGCTTTTTAATGAAATTAAATAAGTTCATTTTTTCAAGAAGCCAATAACGTTTCCATGGAGTTTAGCATTGCTCTATTTCATCTACCTATTTATCATATTTTGTTATTTTTTAGCTTGAAATATAATCGGACGAATGTATTATTATACTCGTACATGCACATTGCATTTTTCTATTGACTGTATCTATTTATATTCAAAGCCAAGTGGTCCACTTTCACATTTGGTAAGTAACTCACTACTCTTCGATAATAAAAGTACATTTAAAAATCACATCGATTTATTGTATGTAATTGTTTGTGTGGCTGTTTTTCGGTATTTTGCCTGTATTTTGGGAATAATACTGTATATAAGATGTCGGGGTCGCCCGAGTAAGCTTTGGCACGATCAAGTAAATCAGTTCTTGAGTCGGGCCGTGTCAAGAATCGGAATAATAGAAGAGTATCTAGGAATGAATGTGAATGAGGCAATGAATGTGTTTCAAGACTGAGTTGTTTGGCGGTCCGTCCTCTCTGCCTACCCCTGCGGGAAACGGCGTGATGGTTAGTTAGTTAAGCCTCGATGACACACGGCGAGTTTACAAGCTACTATCTGGGAAATTCACTATCTGTTAGTAAACTCGCCCAGTGTCATCGTGTTACTTGATAACTAGCAACGACTAGCAGATTGTTGACAATCTACGAAAAAAAGTTGAAAGATCGTCAACTTTACTCGCCTACACGCTTGCTCCGCTTGCTCGTGATTGGTTTATTTATGTTTCCAACATGACTTCCGATAAACAGCTGATTTCGACTGTCAAACAACTGAAGAATTAGTTCACGCAGGCGTCGTTATTCTTGTTACTGGCGCTAGCAGCGGCCTCAGTTTCCTACGCTTCTGAGCGAGTGGACAGTTTTGTGTGTCATCATGACAATCTCACTCGCCGATTTACCCGCTTTTAACCTTAGTAGATAGTAGCTTGTAAACTCGCCGTGTGTCATCGAGCCTTTAGATTCTGGGACACATTAAAAAAATGTTATGTACGTATTTAAAAATATATGTGTAACAATAATTACGATATCAGAAAACTTTGTTTACCTAATTCTGACAAAAAAATTTCAGGCATTTCTACATTCTTGGACCCCTCTCCTGTTGCGTAATTCCGGCTCTAATTCCTGTGTACTTTTTCGGTGAGACGTGGGAATCTGCATGGTGTACGGCTGGAGTCGTGAAATTTGTACTTACGTCACAGTTTATCTGGCTAATCAACAGTGCGGGACATTACCATGGAATGGAGTGAGGCCGTGCAGGTAACAAGTGACAAGCAGATCTTTTAAACATAATTTACTTGCTTTCATCATCAGCATCATTTGGCAACATCTCTCATATTAACACCGTCCAAATAAAATGCTAAAGTAAAACTAAGCAGTTCTAGGCCTACCGATGATATCTTGATTAAAATGCAGTTTTCCTTAACTAGGGGTTTTACTTTTCAATGTGAAACTTTCATTGTAACCCAAAGTTTTCTTAAAATGTATACATTCCACTGGAGCGATTATGGTTGAAAAATTGACCACTTTTATTTTTCTGCGATTGATAGCGGAACAAAATTGAACTACATTTTCCTACCATTCGTAAAACATTTATTGTAATTATTTTAAACATTTCCCTGGCCGGCCATTTATTTTAAAATTAAGTTATTGAAATGCTTTATCTATTATGACCATAGGTGTCGCAAGCTCAAACTTCGTAGACCATTTTAGAACGATGTTAAAAATGCTTGTTTTAAATATTTTTAGTCGTATTTTTGATCAGCATCGAAAATATTCTTTGTTGACTCGAATAATAACATCACGCAGGATTCGCGCGGTTATAAACTTTACAATTTTTTAAATATTTTTTTTATAAATCCTATAAATATTAAATAAACGGTGAAATACAGGTTAATGCATTGGCTATATACACTATACTAAGTTTTTATGTTTCCATGTTAAAATTCGAAGGTATGATTTTTTTAAATTTTGGCGAAAAATTTATAAAATGATCTTCTGGGAAATCGCTGTAGTGGTTTAATAAGATTTTGTAACAGCCACAGTTACTGTGGACATCATCAAGTGAAATTTTGAGTAAATTTCCTAAAAATAGTGTTTTTTGCTATAATATAGAATGATTTTCTTGTTTTGATACATAACGCTAACTGTTATCAATATTATTCAATGTTCAATCTCGTTTATCGTGTATAGTAATAATATGTACTTTGTTCTGTTCTCTTAGAAACCAAGGAGGAACTGATAAACAAATTGTTCAAACACACCACTCTAGGAGAGTCTTGGAATAACTATCATCACTCCTTTCCCTGGGACTACTTATCGTCTGAAATTGGCTTGAATCAGTTGAACATCACTACTAACTTCATTGACCTTTCTCTATTATAGGTAAAGCAAATAATATTCATGTAATAGTGAATATTTAGTTTGGTATTTAATTTTATTTTGTTCTTCGTTTGTCAATAATTACACATTTCTGATCATTCTATCTTTTGTAAGAACGAAATGTTTAAGCCGATTGTACATTATGCAAAAAGTTGCACGCATGTTCCAAATAATCGCATGGTGCCGAAACGTTGGTGGAAATTGCGCAAATTTTATGTCACTTTAGGGCAACTTCCATTATCATAGTAACCAGTAACCATGGCACCAACAATATTAAATCTATCTTCTATAATTCAGTATTATTGTACTCGTGGTAATTTACAAAATAAAATAAAAAACTGTCACGATAGAAAAGTCTTTGTCGGATTCTAATGTGGTTTCCAAGAAAGCATCTGGGTGCAATACAGTGAATATCTGAATTGGCAGATCAAGATCCTGAACGCCTTAAAAACGATTTTCGAATGAGTGAACCTCTTTCTAATACTATGTTGAGGATTCCAGCGTTGATTTATCGATTTCACATACACGTCCGCTCAGCTGAATTAATTTAATCATTTAATTTAATTGACGTTCTACTTTACGTATTATTATTATTATTATTAATCGTAAACTTGGAGAAAAGTCAATAGATGTCACAAATTAAATAAAATGGATAAATTTGTCCAAGACACAATCTAGATTGCATTTAGTTCGGTTTTGAATCTTAGGGAACGTACCCATACTACGTGACACTTTTAGGGGGGGGGGGGTCTTCAAAATGTCACGCTCCATACAAATAAGCGGCGGGTTGCTTAGGATTTTGGTCACCGGGGGGGGGGGGGGGGGGTTAAAAATTGCAAAAAGTTGGTCACGTAGTATGGGTACGTTCCCTTACAATCATACACAAAGATAGGAGTCAATAAAAAATACGCCTGTAGAAAATGAAGATAGTTGTGGCAGTTCTCAGTCGAAGTATGATACCGTTAAATAAGACTGAATCGGATAGGGACACATTAGCTCAGTTTTTGGAGTTCCACCCCGGTAATGCTGGGGTTCTGGGATCGAGTCCCAGATGCGACTGTACCTTTTTTTGATTTTTCTGTTGTAGATTTTCGATTGAGTTTGGCTAATAATATCTTCATTAATCAAAATATTACTGTTAGAGGTTTTATTCATTTCATGTTTATAAGATAATAAATTCCAGAAACAAAAACTGTATTTTCGTAGGTTAGCAGTAATATTTTGTGGACACCTAGCTTAGAGAATCTGTGTTGAGGTGTTCGTATGTTTTAGATAAATTGTTTCTCTGCTGTTATTAAGTAAAAAAAATTAAACACAACACAATAACCACCTTGAGACTCTCAAGCAGTAGTACATTGTGGTTGCATTCATGGCGGTTGTATATTGGCTTGTGTCGCTCTCCATGAGAAAAAAAAATGGCCTTACTTTTAAACGCCCGGGGTCTCAAAAGTTTCGTATGATCTGTAGCTATTTGAAAACGTAAAAATAAATGAAATTATAGTTCACTATTAGCCCGCTAACATAGCCGGAAATTTTGAAAAAAAAATAGATTTCATGATTTGGAAAAAAAATAAAACTAAGGGTCCTTATTTTTTTATTTTGAACCAAACTTAATTTTCATTCCATAACTGCAGTTCAAAGAACGCAAAAAAAATTTTTTTGAAACATATGAGATGTGTTGGTTAAAAATCAAATTACGTACTCAAGTTACATGTGTAAAATATTTTGTATTGTTAACACAAGGTCTGCATAAAATAGGTCGGCGGTCCGGATCCGGACCGCGGTCCGTCATTTGGTGACCCCTGGCATAGGTAGTTGACCACTCAATTTCGTACACCTGCTCTCGGGCTTTTTTTTCTAAAATTTCTGATTTGCTGTTTTGAGTGATCAAGAGGTCACAGGCCATAATTAGCAGAGCAGCGTTCCGTCTGTTGGCAAAGCTGTTAATACCCAAATAAGAAGATTGACGGATATAATCAGGGATAGTACCCGAACTCCTTAAAATGCAAATATATTGGAAGCTTATTTACTACTTTCTCGATCATATATTATCGGCATCGCAGTCACAGATCTTGCTTGCGTATAGTTTGTTCGTAAGTTGCTTTCGACGTGACGCCGACGTCGAAAAAGAAAATTGCAGAAGAAAAAAAAACTTTTGAAATATTTCATTTCTTAGAGATTTAAAAGGTTAAAAGTTAGAAAAGCTGTAAAGGACAACACGGCGTAATAATCCAAAAATAAAACACGAATAAATTAAGATCATATGACGTACTCCACGAATGGAACTGATTAGGTGCTGTAAAGTCGAAATTCGGATACAAATACGGTATATTATTCCCGAAGTTAAGGGCCCGCAACCCGGATTTGTACCGATTTATTACAAATTTCCCTTAAACACGGTAAGTTTTAAAGCTCTTAAAAAATATATGTTATTCTTAAAGATAATATCTAGACTTTGCCCGCGCCGAAATGCAAATTATATAAAATTCCCTCGATAGAAAATAATCGCAAAGTATGCTCCAAAAATTATTATTAACACGTTTTTTTCAGTTATATGTATGAAAAAATTCACAGTGTTTCTTTAAATGCTGTTTAAGATAATGCCATCAAGATTTTTGCTCTATTTTCAACGAGTCGTGTTTTATTAAACATTTTCGCAATTTTCGCATCGATTTTGTCGCGGTAAATGTTAGCGCTCTTCTCTAGCATTCGTAATTTCGTATCTCTCCATCTTCTTTTCGGGCCCGGTTGCAGAGCCTTAATGTGCGTTTTCACCCCACGGCAAAATATCTCCGACAAAGTATCCCCGACAAAGTATCCCCGACAAAATATCCTACGGACGAAACATCGTCCAACAAAATATCCAAAATCCAACCAAATCTAACTTTGCACGATGTCTGTATTATTTTTTGTCCCATTTTACTAATTTTTAACAATAATTTATTGCCTCTACAGGATGTCTGTATTATTTTTGTCCATTTTTTTAAAGTTAGGTTAAGTTTTAGTAGATATTTTGTCGCGGGCCCGGACGAAATACCGAAGAACAGCGACACACATAATTAAAAGTACGATAAATCAATGTGATTTTAAATTGTAGTTTTATTATCGATGAGTTGTGAGTTACTTACCGAATGTGAAAGTGGACTGCTTGGCTTTGAATATAAACAGATACAGTCCATAGAAAAATGCAATGTGCATGTACGAATATAATAATATATTCCTACATTTATATTTCACGCTAAAAAATAACAAATTATGGTTTTAAACAGAAGAAATATAGCCATGCTAAAATTGCTAAATGACATGGAATTGTATTTGGCTTCTTAAAAAAAGGAACTAATTTAATTCCATAAAAAAACTAGCCTAAAACCTACATTGGTTTTTAGTAAGATTTCGCCCATGTTAGTACCTACCTAATATGCGTTGATTATTGCGTTTATAATGAACTTTACAGGTTGGGACTATCGCTAAGTATCACATGGAGAGTGCTTAGTGCTTCATATCAACAACATTCAAAATGGTGACAACCCTAACCGAAGGAATTATGCTAATCCATTTTTTAAGATTTCAAAATTAAAATGCGTATTTTTTCATCTCCCTCGTTATATAAAATTCAGAATAAAGAATAAAAATAATAATAGTCTATGATTTTATTTTAAATGAGTGGATAACTTAATTTTTATCAATGGTATACCTTAAACATCAAATGCATCCGTAAGCACATAAACCGAGATATTAGAAAAGTTCAATGTTAGTAGCAAAACAATATTTCGGTAAAATACTTTGGTTGTCTTGCGTTAGTCCTTTTTGAAATCTGGTTCAATGAACTCAAATTTGCTTTGAATTTAAATGTCATTTTGGAACAGTTTGTTTTAAAAATATAATAAAGCACCTGTTGTAAGAATGCAACAAGTAACTACCTACTAACCTATAACTATGTTTCAAACGAGTAGGTATTTATTTTGTGTAAGAGTTAATCTTAGTAATCAAAGTCAGATTTAATGATTTTTCAAGGGTCTGCGCTTTTCTTGTTTTAAGAAGCGTCATTTACTAGGTAACTAAGGTAATTACTAAAAACAATACGTTGGATACCCAATTAATGGTTTCCTGGGCGGCGGTATCAATACCTCCCAAATTGAAATGTATGGTACAGTAACCATTGAGACCATATAAAAAGAACGCCTATCAAAGGTTATGAACTAATATTAATACCAATTATAGTTATGGGTTTACAAAAATACACTATTGGTCTAAGCACTAATGGCCCTTTTGATAAAACGCACATAAAAACAAATTGTCGGAAGATTGACGAAAAAATAACCGGTATTGTCCAAAACAACGTTATATCTTCTAAACACCGGAAAAAAACCATTGTACAGTACATTAATAATTTGCAGAAATTTAAACACTTAGGTTTAAAAGCCATTTTTTTAATGCATTTTTCTAGAAGAATTTTTTGTTCACTTACACAAAATAGTAAACTACGACAAATTGACCACGGATCAAAAACTTTATTTTTTGTTCCTTTTCAATTAACAGTATCTCGGCTGTTCCAAAGTAAAACGCTCTAAGCAATTTTGTCCAAAATTAATTTTATTACATTTTTTGATATCATTACATATGCCTACCCACCTTTTAAAAATAATAGTTGAGACCTCATTTTAACATTTGCTCCACACAAACGATCTTGAGAAAAAAATCCTTCAAGGCCTATGTCATCTTTGGGGATGCTGTGTGGAGGCTAAGCTTTAAATTATTAGATAGACAGCGTGTACACGTTTACGAAAGCCCGCTACAGACTATACATAGACGGTTTAGTACTTTATTTGGTTATTGTGATGTACTATTATAGTTTTCTTTGATGAACAATCAACTCCGCTAATCTGGAGTTTCAATAATACTTGGGTTCGTCTAGATTACGAGTCGTGATTTTGTCATTTTATATACAATGAATACTTAACTGGACTTAACGTTCATTCTAAAGGATGTTCTGTGTTAATCTAGAGCAGAGGAAATGTTCGCTGAAGCTGACCACATGTAGATCGGACATGATCGCTATTGATTAGACCCGAGCAGGTGACAGTTGTCCCTCTTATGTAGTTCAACTAACTAACCTCTATTAAAACTATAGACATATGAACATATACAGACCTGCCCTAAGTGATAAAAACATATTATTTCCCCCTCCCCATACCGGTTCCTTGGAACCGGCTGGTTTCGCGAGAGCCTCGCGTGAATCTAAAAAATGTGACGTCATCATTCTTGTCCGGACCCTTCGTCGAACTCTCATTGTACATTTTACGAAATAACACGGCAAAAATGGAAGCTTGTGCTATACATTACACCCTAAAATATGTCGATCATAACGAATGTGGTGTGGGCGGTTCTCCAGTGTGCTCGTCACAGTTACAGGAGTAAGTAAATTATGAAACATTTGTAAAAGTGTCATAACTAAATACGGCAACAAAATATTGGTCTGTGAAAAGTGGCGAACTTTACTTTTCCGTATTTGGACTTCACAAATATGTTAATAACGTGGCGAGCAATTCGCGCTCCCATGTAAAAAGGTCTATTCATTCAAAAGTAGATATTGCTTTTAAGAATAAATTACTAAATGGTGATATCATAATGCGAGATGCCTATATACTGTCAGATTGATTTTTTAACGAATCACAGTCATCTTCCCCCGGTTTTACCCCTCATCTGTGTTTTCTCGTGTATTAAATTTGGATGTCTGTGGTTAAGACACTTTAAAACTACATACAACTTCCCTTACTAACGACATCTTTTGAGAGACATTGAAAATAGATACAAAGTTATGTTATGTGATTTACCATTTGTCAAAAGCATAACTCGTTCGCATAAATTACGATTTTCTTACTAATACTACTAAAAAATACTTATATTCCTTGAATTTGTTAGATTTTGTACATTTTTTTTACCTTTCAATGTTCAGAATGTTATAGCCTCGGAAACACATATTACACCTTGCATATTGTCAAGTAATCAATATTTGAAAGGAAGTACCTGTTTAAACATAAAACTAGTTATATTGACTTTATATAGTTGCCGGCAAAGCTCACTGACGTTTTGCAAATAGAAATGCTTGTTTGTTCAAGTTTGAACGTAATAAAATATCCTTCCATTAAATTTGTCGAGTGAGAATAATCATAAAACTCGTATATGGCTGAAAATCAAACACCTATTAATCAATAATTAATATAATATTTATCTAACGAAAATCTGTACCTCAAATCAAATATGTAACCAGGTACTTATTTTTATTTAGACTGGTGCCAAAGTTTATCAATTTATAGCATCGAACGGGCATATATAGCTGTTTCTCTGTGCTTTGGAATTCCAACTGCCATTATTTGGTGATTTGAAGAACCACATTTTTTTGCAACGTACAGCATTACCAATAAAAAAACATTTAAAAATAAATTTCCAAAATACGTGATTGATTCAAACTAAAAAATGTTTATTTTAAATCGTACATGAGGATCGTTTTAGGACATAGATAACTATGAACCTACTTAAGAAATTTGATGAATAGGTATTTTACTAAACTGTTGCTGTCACTGTCGCTCTTACTCCCCCGAATACTGAGCGAGAGGGACAACTGAACCTCAGCCTGATAAATCAATATATATTATAAAAGAAAGTCCAAAAAACGTGCGTCCCGCAAAAACTCAGAAGCTAGTCCCGGTACGATCAAGGGAGTATGAGAGATCTCTATCCCCCCTCCAGGATGACTGTTCCCGTTTTTACTGGCTGGAAGTTTCGCCCTCTTGAAATTTCTAGATAAGTCTTCTGGAAAGTTCTAGAATGTTAGATAGAGCTCTAGGAAGTTCTGGAAGGAGTGGCGGAGTGTGTTGTGGAACCGGGAAAAGGGAATCGGGAACATCATTGTAGAACATTCCAGAACACTCTCGAATGTTGTCCTGAGCAAAACCGGGTAACTCAACTAGTACCTAAATAAAAAATTTAAAATCGAGGTTATGTATTATTTTGTATGGGGAATATTTCTCTTAACCGATTTTTAAGATTTTTTTTTACTAACTGTATTAGAAGAAAATACTCCACGTTTGCTCCTTTTTTTTAAATACATTGTCTAATTTTTACACTGAACGTTTGTTGATGGCGTTCAAACCAGGCATTTTCAACGATTCTCATATAAGAAGTAACTTATCAAAAACAGCAAAACACCCAGTCATGCTAGTCACAGTCATACTAGCTAATTACAGTTCCACGACGAATAGCTTCAAAGAACTATACCGACCGAATAGTTAATATACACAATACGTAATTATTAATATTATTAATATCTTAATATTGACAAAATAACACGTCATTGGTAATATTTATTATTGTGTGATTCGGGGAGCTTTGTTAAATTGTAGACGCGCTAATTGGGATAACCGAAAAATAAGTTTTTAGATCCCGGAAACGGTTTCAGAAATCAACCACATTACATAAATGTGCAAAATTGCAGAGCGTTTGCTTAAATCTTTGAAGAAATTCTGTGTACAGGCGTAAGGGTACGTACACAAAGGATTACAGCGATATCTAAAGCCGCAATTACAATGAGCAAGTTTACAAGCTACTAGCTGGCGAAATCATTATCTGCTAGTAAACTCGCTCAGAGTAATCATATTTACTAGCCAACTAGCCAATTGTGAACAATCTATGAAAAAAAGTGAAAGGGGGGCTACTTTGCTCGCTGGCGTGTGGGCTTGTTAGCTAGTAAACTAACCTTGTATCATCATAGTTGCTAGTGAGCTAGTGAGGTTTCAACTCTCTAGCTAGTTCGCTACTGAGCGAGTGGAAAGTTTTGTGTATTATCATCATAATCGCACTCACCGATTCGCCCGCTTTTAAACTTGCCGGCTAGTAGATTGTAAACTTGGTCAATGTAATCGAGGCTTAAGCATATTTAGAGTAAAATATGTAGACATCATTTTGCTGTCCGTTGTTATAACCATAAAAATATTTTTAATATTTATAGCATGAAGGCGGGTTGCATTAAAAGCACTCCGTCTCCTTATAGCAGTATGGTAACATAAAAATGCGCGCGTATTGCTCAACCCCACCGCGACGTATAGGAATGGGATCTGTAGCAAAAAATCTTGAAAAATCTTGATTGAAAAAAAAAATTTATACTTAATGGAAAAAAAATATCATCGGGCAGCAAAATGACGTGTACATTTTTTCTCGAAATATGCTCAGGAATTGTAATTTTTGAATTTATTGAAAGTCGGGTCTAAAATTTCAACCATACAGTCGCCAGCGTATTAATACTATCAGATAGTTGTTTGGTCTAAATCGATTTTTTGCAGTAAAAAAACATACGAGATATAATCACAACGTCTTTTTGGTTATCTCTTCTATACACAAACATAATCGCGTGCTAGAATTTCATAACCCATGCTTTGTAAATCAATAAAATTATAATTATTAAAAATATTAACTTAAGTCTTTTGACCACAGACCGAGTTCCACACAGGAGGCCCTGAGTAAAATAATTTCCCTCAGGGCCTATGTCATCTTTGGGGATGCTGTATGGAGGGTTTTTTAAGGAAAGAAAGGAGAGGAGAGTTCTGGGAAGGAAAAGGGTTTAAGGGGTGGATAGGAATCTGGGGTTCAGTATGTCCTGGCCATCTACCTCCAAGACCTAGACAAACTTCACCCCATGAACCCGGGCACCCCTGCTAAATCATCAAACGTAGCGAACCACTTGGGGTGACCTATGGCAGAGGTGTTGGTTATCCAATAAAGGTTCCCGGGGCGGCGGTACCCATTCCCGCCTCCCAAATTGAAAATCTTGATTGTAAAAAATCGGATAGCGGTCTCTCAGACAATCACAGTAATAATATTTAATTTTTAACTACATGAAGACAATATTAGCGAAACTCAATCGAAAATGTGGAGACAGAAAAATATATTGGCATCTCTGGGACTCGAACCCAGGACCCTTTGCTTACATAGCAAGTGCTCTACCAACTGAGCTGAGGTGTCGATATCAAATTCGGTCACTTTTAACTGTATTTTAGGTACTTCGACTAAGAACTACCAACATTATCTTCATTTTCTTATGCTCATATTATTGGCTGCAATCTTTTGTAACGAATCATACTCGTATTAAATATAACCTGGCGGCAGAGCAGAGATCAGGACTCAGGATAGTGGGCCAAGTAATTCTCTATCATGTAGGTAGGGTTTCAGTTAAATCAAAGATTATTAACGAAAGCCGTTTTAGGACAGGATTCCTTATCCAAGGGAATCTGCCAAAATGATTTGCTCAAATCTATAGATGAAATAAAACGAGCACCCCTTAGTTTATCTAAAATACGCGAAATGTAAGGGAGGGGGTAGGAATCTGCCAATGTGACGCTGTTCAAGCGCCTCGAGTCCAAACAAAACCTGACAGAACCATCCTTCTTAGGAACAATCAAAACTGGGTTTGACCAAGCCGAAATAGAACGGCGGACAACACCTAAATCCAACATTTCTTTTAATTGTTCTTCTAATTGTTTCTGGCGAGTTTGAGATAAAGGATAGTAACGTTGCTTAATAGGATCCCCTGTTGTATTTATTTTATGACGTACTAAATGGGTTTTACCTAAACCACGTTCTTCGAAAGAAATTGATTTAAACTTAACTATAACAGAATTTAATTTGAGATTGTCTTGGGGGGATAGCAAGGAAGCTGATGTTAATTTACGAACCTCACCGACAACCTTCCCAAAATTAACATTGCTGTCGACTTTTGGAAACAACTGAGGGGCCACGTCGAATTGCTTCCAAAAATCTACTCCCACAACAATTGAAGAGGACAGAGACGGTATAACGAAAAACTTAATATATTTCTTAATATTATTATACAATACTAGTACTCGCATAGTACCAATTATATCCTGACGTTTGCCATCCGCGGTGGTAACGTAGGAATCAAACTTTTTTAACTTATATCCTAAACTTATGAAAAAATTATAAACAGAACCCCCGAAACAACTGACAGTAGCTCCACTGTCTAAAAGCCCTGAAAAAACCAAATTCTTAATTTTAATATTAACATGTGGTCTAACATCACGTCCACAATCAGCTAACGGCACACATGCGTCCATGTTGTGCGTGGTAAACTTAGATACATTACTAGGAACTGATGACGACCTCCTGTCATCCTTGTGCACAGAACGCAAAAGATCGTCGGCTAGTTTTTTGAATTAAACTTATTCGTTTCATTATGCTTAAGAGAATCCCTTTTCCATTTTTGACAAAATTGTTTCGTATGCCCCTGTTCCTTACAATAGAAACAATTAAAAGTTTTCTTACTATTGTTATGGTACGTTTTTAGAGCAACAGGGAGCGCCAACGCGAGTCCCTAAATAAACAGCTGCGGGCAACAACTCGTTGCTCCCCGCTGTTTCCTGTTACCTACCTCCTCTCCCCTCGGCATTCCGGCACGCTCCGCCGCGCCGCCACCAGTCGAGTAGTACAAGCCGTCTCAGGCGCACGTGACACTCCTCCGCGAACTATACAGTTCGCGGCTAACTAGCCCGATCAAATTAAACGCAGTAACATCTGCGATGTAATTAAAGTACATACGAGTGTTAGCGCTGGTGTTCTACCATGCCTGTGAACTTCGGGACCTGTCCTAGACTCGGGATGAGCCCTGCTGAACCCGAGAGCCGAAGGATTCTTCAATCACCATGTAAGCTGTCCTCTGATTTACCCTCTTTAATGTGTCCGTAACGATAGACTGTTTGAACTCTCGCGTAAAGCCACCACTCAGAAAGTTTCGTTGACAGGGATCATGAGATATAAACTCGATAGCTAGGTTTGTGTAACATGCATCACTTGAATTGAATTGTGCTGTAATAACCCTTGTACTGTGTTTGAATTTACAATACATGAGTCTATTAATTACATCCTGTTGTTAATCTGCTTCGGCAGGAGCCTTTCCCCAGTGAGTATTCCCAGACGATTGTGGGAGAGAGAAGGAGAGAGAGAGAGAGATCCCGACGCATTCGTGCGACCTGCCCTCTGAGATAGAGGGTACTTTTGTCTCTACCGTGAGCTGGCCTGGGGACATATTGTAGAGCAGTTATGCGTTCTGCCCATAACAACTGGCGCGCAACGTGGTTCATAACAACTGTCGCCACAGCGTGGGGCCTCGGAATTTTTTTTTCTCTTTCTTTTCTCCCTCTGTCCCGATCGTTTTGCTGGATGCAACTGGTCGAAATTCTCCCTGCACAGGAATTGTTTTGTGAACATTAATTATAACTTGTTATTCTACATCCAGTGTACAGGAATTTCTGTGAAAAAACCACAGAAACATATGGGTAGAATCACGCCGCATTTTAAAGGCAGCCATTTTAGAAGCAAGTAGAAGGTCGCCCAAAATTTAAACCGCGAATCTGACTGCGCACGCGCCACAAACACCGGTCCGCAACAGCTTTCGCGCCTACGCAAACGGCAAATATTAACGCAGCAAATACCTAGTCTCCGGACTGCGCGCGCAACTGTTCCCGCGCCAAATTCCAACGAAAAAACCCGTCGGAACAAATGATTATCTGTTGCTATGCAGCACTTTTTTAATCAGAACGCCCTTTTATAACTAAACCGGCTAGCAACGGAAATGATTATTACAAACTTGATGCTGGAATCCCAGTTTATTGTGCGAATTCCTTTAATCAAAAATTTCGGACTGACGTTTTTTTGTTGTTTTGCACAATATACCAATTGGCCCACTTGTGTCTATTAAATTAGTACAATTTATATTACACTAAATGGACAAAATAATGACTTTTTTTCCTATTCTACATTATAGGTACCGTTTTTTTCAGCATAAGTGTAAAGTGAATTGTGTTTTTTTCCCTACATAAAGGAAAGTGAAATAATATAATAAAATCAATGATTGGTTCCATGAATAAATAAAACAATTTCAATGTGGTTGACGTATCAAATCCCATATTCAATTATTTTCATCCGGAAGTTTGTTCCTATTTGCCAGAAGAGTGCCTTTTGTGAATTTTAGTGCCCCTCTCAGTGCAAAGTGCTTTGTGAAAATTTAAAAAGCCGTTTTCTAAAGGCCAGTCCTGGCCAATTTTTTTGAAAAATCAGTTTAATACTTGTGAATTTCACCGAATTTCCAAAAGTGCTTTGTGAAAAATAAAAAAGTGTTTCCCCTAAGGTCAGTCCACGCCAATTTTTTTTCCACCTTGACCATGAATTCTGGTGTCATGTATACCAAATTGTAGTATGGAATACAGTTTTCTATAACTATGTTAGAAGTGTCAACCAGTGGTTACCAAGTGAAAAGTGCCTCACAAAATTAATTTTGCGTTTGCTAAAGGAAATCCCTGGCAAAATTTTTTCACCTCCCGGGAAACTCACAATGGAAAACAATCAAGCTATGGCATCATCCAATTTGGGTATCATTCCCAACGTGCTCAGTTTATCCAAAACTCACTTACAAACTGCTTTAAAGGATAGAGGACTCTCGCCATCTAGCAAATCTAAATCTACATTAAAGGCTTATGCACTTTTATTTAACAAAAAGTATATTAAGAAAATAAACCTCGCCCCATCAAGCGAAAATAATTCACGCTTGGCTATGCAAGTTTTGGATAATCTTGTTCCTAACAAAGAACCTATGCCGCAAGTAATGATAAAACAGGACATCGCACCCACCTTGACACAAGATAAAACTTACGATTTATCCTCTTGGAAAGTCAAATATAATGGCGTCTCCGATGTACTGGATTTCATCGACCGTATCGAAGAAACGGCTACTATCAAAAATATCCCATTCGAGATTCTACGAAAAAACTTCATAGAACTCATCTCCCCAGAATTGATACCCTGGCACCGCATCCAAAAAACTAAATGCAAAGATTGGAATAAACTCAGATCTGCCCTAATCTCGAGCTTCGGAAAAACAGAAGCCCAGCACAGGATCAAATTATCTTTACTATCTATTAAACAGCTGGTAAATGAACCTGTAGCAACATTCATAGAAAGGGCTGAATCCATTAACATCAAGCTTTCACATCCCGTTCCGGAAGCTGAACTATTACCAGTCATAACTGATGGCCTTTTAAGCAAATACGAGAACATCATCACCTCGCAGAAAATTGCATCCCTGGCCCAGCTTAACGAAGTCTGTCTCCTTCTGGAATCATACCAGGATAGGAAGAACATAAAGAATGTGTCTAATAATGTAGTTGTGCCAAGCCGTTCGTCTGGTTTAAAACCAGAATTCGACAACAAAAAAGTATGCTCTTTTTGCAAAAAAGTAGGCCATCTGGCCACTACTTGTTTCAAGCAAGCGAAGTTTCTGGAATCCAAGGAACCCCGAACTTCCAAGAGACATCACTCTAGGGACCGCTCTCCTCCACGCGACGAACTGCGCAATATTTTCAAGAAATCAAGACACGACATGGAAAGGTTACAAAACCCAAGCGATGTCAGACCTCAGGTGGATCTCTCCAAGCCCCCACCAAATTTCTACATGAAGAGGCCAAAAAACTAAATAATAACCTCTCAGGCACCCATTCTGAACCAAGGTCTAAAGAATGGACTGATTGGTTAGCACACATTAAGTATTTTAACCAGACCTTAAATGTTTCTTCGGTTTGTTGCAAACAAGCTAAAGATGGGAGACCCTATGCTTCTTTCTCTGTTAACAATGTGACCTTTTCCGGATTACTCGATAGTGGGGCATCTGTCAGCTGTCTTGGCAACAATGCTCACCTGCCTTTTGTTAACAGTGATTTTAGAATTTCGCCCCAATCGACACACCTGACGACTGCAGATAATGTTTCTCAGCCGGTCATCGGTGCCCTTGCCCTGCCAATTAATTGTAACAATAAAATAGTTACAATCAACTTTCTAATAGTGCCCTCTATATCCCAGAATTTCATCCTTGGCGTTGACTTCTGGAAGGCATTCAATGTTGCTCCCCAAGTATTTAATACTCTTGGCGAAACCTCCACTGCCGCTCAAATTAGTGAGATCCGCACAATAATACCTCACGAAAATTTAAGCACGGACCAGGCTCTCCAACTAAAGGAAATGGTCAATAAATTCGAATCAATATCCTTCGAAAAATGCGGATTAGGTTTGACAGATTTGGTTGAGCACCATATCAAAACCAATGGCCCACCCATAAAGCAACGTTATTACAACTTAGCCCCCCAAAAACTTAAACTTTTAGAAAATGAACTTGACGAAATGTTAAAAATGGGTGTGGTGGTTCCCAGCAGAAGTGCATGGACCAACCCAACTCTTTTGGTTTCTAAAAAAGACGGCTCTGCACGTTTCTGTCTCGACAGTAGACGTTTAAACTCTTGCACGGAAGCTGATGCGTATCCCTTACCTCACGTTCACGCAACCTTAGACAAGCTGCGTAACGCCAAGTTCATCTCTTCTGTCGATCTCAGCAAAGCGTTTTGGCAAATACCCTTGGACGCAGAATCGTGCGAAAAAACTGCTTTCGTTGTACCTGGTAGGGGAATGTTCCATTTTAAAAGATTACCCTTTGGTCTAAAAAATAGCCCCGCCGAGTTACAAAGACTGATGGACAAACTTTTCGGTCCTGAAGTCGATAACAGCCTGTTTTGTTACCTTGACGACCTCATCATCGTCAGCGATACCTTTGAAAAACACCTATTAATGCTGGAAAAAGTTTTCCAACAACTCAAGTTCGCTGGTTTAACCATCAACTTGAAGAAGTCTGAATTCTGTAAGTCCCGTCTACGTTATTTGGGATTCATTGTCGACGAAAAAGGCCTAAGAACAGACCCCGCTAAGGTGGAAGCCATGGCAAATTTTCCCCGTCCCAAGAACGCGAAGGAAGTCAAAGGTTTCCTTGGACTCGCAGGTTACTACAGGAGATTCATCAAAGACTTTTCCACTATTGCAGCCCCCTTAAATAAAATTACCGGCATCCGTAAAGGTGTCAGCAATTTCCGATGGTCTGTCGAAGCTGAAGAAGCGTTTACAACTTTAAAAGATGCCCTTCAAAAAGCTCCCGTTCTGAATTGCCCGGATTTTGCACTCTCTTTTACCCTCCACACGGACGCATCCAATGTAGGAATCGGTGGAGTTCTTACTCAAGAATTCCCAGATGGCGAACACCCTGTAGCGTATTTTTCCCGCACACTAAACAAACACGAGAAAAACTACGGAATTACCGAAAAAGAGTTATTGGCTGTATTGGATTCTGTTCACCATTTCCGCGGTTACATAGACGGTAGCAAATTTACTGTAGTCACAGACCATAGTAGTTTGAAATGGTTGATCTCTTTAAGTAATCCCTCCGGTAGGCTCGCTCGCTGGTCCTCCCGTTTGTCTCAATACAATTTTGATGTTGTTCACCGTAAAGGCGCGGACAATATTGTTCCCGACGCCCTTTCAAGAATTGAACTAGCTTCATTAAATGTTGACACAATTGCCCCCCCTCCATCTACAAAAGATGAATGGTACTTGAAAATCTTCGAAGGTTGTAAAAATAACCAACAAAAGTTTCCTAACTTTATCATAAAAGAAGGACAATTATACCGTAATTGCAAGGCACCACTATCCATCCTCGAAGATTACTCGTGGAAACTTGTCGTTCCCCTCGAAGGTAGAGAACAAATAATCATTGACAATCATAGTGCTCCCGACTCCATACACCCAGGAAATTTCAAGACGTATAAAAAGATCACCTTGAAGTATTACTGGCCTGGTCTCTTTAAGCAAATTCGCAATTACATCTCTAAATGTGAAACTTGTAAAGCTTATAAACATAGCACGGCAGCACCTGCCGGCCTAATGGGTAATCCCAAACGTGCCGACAGACCCCTACAATCATTGTCAATGGACCTCGTCGGACCTTTTCCTCGAAGTTATGCCGGACACATGCACATACTTAGTGTAGTGGATGTTTTCACTAAATTCTGTTGGATCTTCCCTTTAAAAAGAGCCAATGCGTCCGCCATCATCAAACTTCTGGAAAAACACATTTTTATACCTTACGGAACACCCAGAACCGTAATAGTTGACAACGGAAAACAATTTATTGCTCAAGAATTCAAAAATTTTCTTGCCAAATACGGAATCAAGGACATTTACTATAATACCTTGTATACCCCACAAAATAACACTGTCGAACGTTATAACCAGACAATCAACACAGCTCTGGCTATTCTAGTTGATAAAGATCAACGCACTTGGTGTAAAAACCTAGATAAAATTCAGGCTGCTATGAACAACACGGTTAACCTGGCCACTGGTTACACACCTTTCTTCTTAAAACACGGTATGGAACAAGTTGTTCACGGTTCTCTACATAGGGACACAAACTTTCCTACGTCAATTGCCGCCACTAGCAACCCTACCGCGGACTATGCCCATCGTCTGGAAGAACTGTCGGCCATCTACAGTGAAGTCACTGATGCTTTACTCCTGGCTCATCAAAAGAGTGCGGACAGATACAACCTACGTAGGAAACATGTCACCTTCAACACAGGAGACATAGTTTGGAGAAAGAACAACACACTTTCCCAAGGAGCCACGTATTTCTCTGCCAAGCTGGCACCACGTTTCGTGAAGGCCAAAGTTCTAAGAAAGATATCAGATCTAGTGTACTCTTTGTCTGACTTCTCTGGAAGGCACATTGGTAATTACCATATTAAGGATATCGCAAAGACTGGAAGTGAGGAGTCGAGTAAAACTACCCCCACTATCTCAGCAAACTCAAAATGATCCAGTGTGTATCACCACAACCCTTTTTGTAAGCACATTGAAGTCTTACAATGTCTGGCGTGTAAAGTGTCAATTACATGTCCACCCTTTCGTTGATAAAACGAATATTGTTAAAAAAAATCATTTTTGTAAATTTATGTACACTCCACGGTGTAGTTTACCCCGTTCATGTTCGTGAATTGGCAACCACCGTAATTTTTGTTTCACACGTTTTTTATTTATTTTTTTCTCACCTGTTCTAAAATTGATCACTTTAGAGCAGAGACACCCGTCGAGTCACAGTGTCTGGGAGTCATGAACCCAAATCATTGCCTCTCAACCCCTCACACTACGCAACGTTCATGCCATGGCACGCCTTGCTATGTAATGCAATATTGTAATTTTCACCATTTTGGTTTGTTGTTTTTTTTTTCATCATATCGGAAGGAATCTCTTCAAAAAAAAAAAAAAAAAAAAAAAAAAATTTTCTTTTATGTTCTGTAAGTACTAGAGCGTCGTTCTAAAGTCGGATTTGGTAAACTCCAAAGCGTTAAATCACGACCCAGGACAAGTAAACCATCTTAACAAGCTCCATATTTTACTCATCATGGTAAAAAATAAGTGGTTACTCACATAATCACATTCCTTGTGTACAGTAGTTTTCAATTTTTCTCAAATGTTAAAAAATTGATGGCGTCCTACCCGAGCTCTTTGCTAACAAATTGGATTTTGACACGCCCATTTTGAAATCATATGTATATAAATAAAGGAAAAGCCTTTAAATTGGTCTTTCCACCCTTATACAAATCTTCTTGGGCCCGCTTCAACTAAAGTACGTAAAACCAAATACTCGGTCTTTTGTTGTTATAAGAAGTCCTCGATTTGTCCCTCTTCTCAACATGTATGTCTTGTATTACATGCCTCAGCCCTGACGGAAAAGGTTAATAAAACCTAACGACAGCCCTGTTTTCCATACATAAATAACCGCAGTTTAACGTGAATCATCAATATTTTGTTTGACAATCGTTTTGTAAACTTAGGCATTCAACTCTTGTTTGCAACCTAAATTGCACATAACCCGGTATGTTGTAACTGCACAAAGGGTATGTAAAACCACTATTGGTCCCTTTTGTTTGTTCCCACTGAAGTTGCTACAACAGACAGTATGTAAAACCATATAGGTCTGTCTTTGTTTGTCACATGGTGTAAACAGAAATGTACTCTGTCATCACCCCGCCTTTATAACATATGAAGTGACATTAAATTGTTTACCTCCTTGTTATCCTATCGTACGCTCCTGGGCTACGGAGTTAGTTAATCTAACAAATCTTCATATACTGTGTTAAAACAAGCATTGTTAACGTTTATCGTGTTGTATTTAAACGTAACCCTGTTACATTATAGGAGGGATCCTTAAAATACCTGCCACAATACGAGAAGTTCGTCATAATCACTTTTGCTCATAGCTAAACGTTATTGAGTGGGTCGTGTGACATATTTGTCATGAGTACCGTTTTGTATATTCTATTTTGGTCGTGTGTCTTTTGGCATGAGAACCGCTTAATCCGCCGTCTGTATTGAATGGGGACCCACTTTTTCGAACGTAATTGGGCTACTGTCTTTCAATACTGGGCAAATTTGTTGTAAATCGTTCATCCCACCCGCCGTCTGTATTGAATGGGGACCCACATTTTCGAACGTAATTGGGCTACTGTCTTTCAATACTGGGCAAATTTGTTGTAAATCGTTCATTCCGTACACTACACGTGGAGACGTTAAAACACTTACCGTGATTCGTGTGAACGACATAATATCGGCTTTGCCATCCTCTTTAAGATGCTTTGTATAAACTCTTTGACTTCTGTCTATAATTGAGTTGTATCTTGTATGTACTTACATATTTTGTACACTATACGTGGAGACGTTAAAACACTTACCATGAGTCGTGCGAACGAAATAATATCAAACCCTTTTGTGTGCGATCTACGAAATGTAGTCCACAACCCTTTTGTTGTCATTCAACGCCGATGCCCGTGGACTTCCTGTTTTTTTACTTCTTTGCAAAAGGAAAGAAGCCCAGGAATATCTACTATCCCAAAAGGACTAGTTTTCAGCTTCACTGTCAATTATGGGGCATAGTGCTGTGGGAGTTAATCGATTGAGCACAAAACCACCTAACTCGTTGTCTGGAGAACGAATAAGAAAACCCCCAGGTTTGTGAAATTGGAGCAAGGGTCTGTCTTTTCTCACAATCATGTAGAAGTTTTAAAATGACCCCTAACCTTTTGCCCAATACACGCGAAAGATTAGCCTCTTTGTTATAATGTGTATTCAAATCTCTCCTCCTTTAATAAATGTAAAGAGTCAGGAAATCTGCTGGTTGATTATGTTTCATCTTCACATAGAGTTTGAATTGGAAATTAGTCCAGTCTCTAGCAAATTTCGTAACTCGTCTCCCTCCTCCCCTCCTCCCCCATTCCCCCATGTTCTCAGACGTATGTTATGAAGTGAAAAATCTGTCGTTGACCATATTTCGCCCTCACTTGGAGTTCGAATAGGTAACTGTCCGGTTATCTACAGGTTTTCCCCCTCAATCTCTGCATATGTCTCACCTTTTTTCTCTTTCTCAATTCTACGAAACACATTCATGAATGTTGGATATGTACGATATGCACTTGGCGTAACGTCTGTCTCTTTTTGACAACCTTTATTCATGAATTGGTTTCCCTCTGCCGTGACTAGTTCACGATTCTTTGTCTTGTTCTTTGAAATTCTACGAAAATGTTACCATCTTATGTTAACATAGGCCATAGAGGGCCGGTTGTTTTTTAACCAAGACATATTGTCACTCGGCAAACGCCAAGTCTTCCTGAAAAAGGAAAATGTTCATGTAATCACAATTTAGTTAGGAATCTCTCTTCGTCACTCTCTGAGTCGGTGGCTAAATTTCGTTTATTTCATTTTCTGGACACATTTTGTTTCTCTCCAAACCTTTTCTTCATTGGTCCCTAGGCAGGTAAACTTCAAGAATTTTGCTCTAATAATAATTTCTCCCGGATTTAAAAAGAAGCCCAGGCGGATGTCATCATCAACAGCCAAGCTGAGCTTCACTTCCTGACAGCACGCGCTGTGGTTACAAGGTCCCTCCTGCTGCCATTTTCTACGCATTTGTTCCTAAAAGCACAGACCATACCGCTCATATGTATGTTGTCTTGTCGTGCCACAGCAAGCCGAGTTGTCCCACTATACATTATGACACTCTAAACTACCTTCTGAGCACGCTAGCTCCTAGGTTTGTTCTTACTCTTGCTATCAATGCCAACCTTGCCGTCCCTTGCTCTGTCATGCAGTGACGCATATATCGTCATGTGTAAACCATCATTACCTTGACCCACCAGTATTCGCTGAATGCGTACCAATACAAGTTATCTTGAGCTACACTATGCCTCAATAACCATTATATACGATCCGTGTTTACCATAATAACACTTAGGATTCGTACTGGCATGTCTGCAGATACTGGATTCTTCTCTTCAATGGCCTCTGTAACCATAGTCGCGGCACAGCAACCACAGTCTCCACTTCGTGAACTTCAACGTTTTCGACCAAACCAAGTGTTTTCTAAGGCCCAAGTGTACTCTTGAGTGTTATCTCAAATGGGTCTGATTACAGTGATATTGTAATCCTTAGAATCTGTGAAACCACGTCCTTTTCTTCGAAATTCTCCGAAACCAAACAAATCCACGCTTCGCAAACTTAGCTCCCAGACCAATGAAACTTTAGAATCACACCTTTTCTCTTCTCTTGTACAAATGTATTGTCATTATTTTCAATTGCATAACCATGTGTATTGTTATTTTCAATTGCATAACCTTGTATGTTGTTTTACACCATGTACTCTCCCCAAAGCTGTCTTTTCCAAACATTCCATGTACCCCCATCCATTCCCTACAAACATTGTGACCTAAACTATAGCATAAACTGTATGTTCTAGCTAGGCAATCTCTCAAGCAACGAATCTCTCAAAACCCCGATGGAAGCATAAGAGGATTTTTTTTCCCTACAGCTCCATTGCCACGTCGCTTTTTTTCCAAGCGCGGGGGGAAGTGTTATGGTACGTTTTTAGAGCAACAGGGAGCGCCAACGCGAGTCCCTAAATAAACAGCTGCGGGCAACAACTCGTTGCTCCCCGCTGTTTCCTGTTACCTACCTCCTCTCCCCTCGGCATTCCGGCACGCTCCGCCGCGCCGCCACCAGTCGAGTAGTACAAGCCGTCTCAGGCGCACGTGACACTCCTCCGCGAACTATACAGTTCGCGGCTAACTAGCCCGATCAAATTAAACGCAGTAACATCTGCGATGTAATTAAAGTACATACGAGTGTTAGCGCTGGTGTTCTACCATGCCTGTGAACTTCGGGACCTGTCCTAGACTCGGGATGAGCCCTGCTGAACCCGAGAGCCGAAGGATTCTTCAATCACCATGTAAGCTGTCCTCTGATTTACCCTCTTTAATGTGTCCGTAACGATAGACTGTTTGAACTCTCGCGTAAAGCCACCACTCAGAAAGTTTCGTTGACAGGGATCATGAGATATAAACTCGATAGCTAGGTTTGTGTAACATGCATCACTTGAATTGAATTGTGCTGTAATAACCCTTGTACTGTGTTTGAATTTACAATACATGAGTCTATTAATTACATCCTGTTGTTAATCTGCTTCGGCAGGAGCCTTTCCCCAGTGAGTATTCCCAGACGATTGTGGGAGAGAGAAGGAGAGAGAGAGAGAGATCCCGACGCATTCGTGCGACCTGCCCTCTGAGATAGAGGGTACTTTTGTCTCTACCGTGAGCTGGCCTGGGGACATATTGTAGAGCAGTTATGCGTTCTGCCCATAACAACTGGCGCGCAACGTGGTTCATAACACTATTAAAAGCAGAACTAGGAGAAGACGCGCGTGGAGAAAAGGAAGCTTGATTATAAGTAACGCGGGGAGAGTACGAGCCTTGAGCTCGTGGCGAGTGCGACGGTTGAGAATATGGGAACCCGATGAGAATACGACGTTTTAGGAAAAGGAACTCGCGGAGATGAATTAAATTGAGGTACAGGTTTGTCTACCGAAAGCTTTTCGAATTTACGGCATACACTTACTAAAGCTGAAAGATTCTTTTCCGAGAAATAGGCAATGGCCAAGGCATACTTCGGTTGTAGACTGTCACAGACTAAGTCCACCAATTGTTCCTCAGAAAGCGGAACATCCAGCCTTAAGTTTGCTAACTGAACATCTTCGACATATTCCACTATAGCCTGGTTAAATTTTTGCTTCATAGCGAACAAGGCTTTTAAAGCTTCCGTTTGATTGGTACAAACGTCAAAACGAGAAATGAGGAGCTTTTTTAAAGTTGACCAAGACAAAGAATCATCAAAAATAGTTCTAAACCAGGAAAGTGCCCTTCCCTCCAGGAGGTCAGAGAAAGAGGTAACAACCGCGGACAACTTCACCTTCCGGCATCTGGATAACTCTTCTATGCGTAAAATGAAATCCCTGACATCCGAAGACCCAGAAAATTTTAAACTCCAAGAATGAACGGACGAAGAAGAAGTTGAAGGAATAGGCGACTGGTAATAATTATTAATTACGGTTGTAGTCTTTTCTAAACTAACTGTATTATCATTACCTATATTCATATTGGAACCACTCCCTGTATTATCATCACCTATATTCATATTGGAAGTACTTCCTTCTTTCAAACTTTTATTAAAAGAACGAGCCTGTTCGCGCATACTTGATAATGTAGCTTCCGGAACGATGTTACGATACGTTAACAATTTTATCATTTCTTCCTTAGTCACCCCATTAATATCAGAAATCGCCATTTTTAAAGAATAAATAAAAAAAATTATTTAAAATTTATTTAATTTACTTTATAATTAAATTATTATTTTCAAATAATTATATTAAATTAAATGAAATAATAGGATTAACCAAAATGTTATAAAGAATAATTTATTTGTAACACATCGATTACCAAACACCCTGTACGAATAAACTCGATAATTAATCGTTAATTTTTTAATAATAATTATTTTATAACATAAGTTCAATGAACTCACTTTATATCAGAGTATGAAAGTTTAAACGGACCACAAATAGTATCGCTACGATATTCTCCTAATATTTCAGTTACCGCAAGCTTACAATAAACAATCGCTTATGATAAATGTTTGTCACAAGTGGTCTGATGTTTTCAAAGCAAAAATAAGTTATTTAAATAATTAATACGTCTCATAAGTAATGCAATGACATAACCTCAGTAATCCAATGTGAACAAGAATTGACAGCTCGGCTCCGATAAACCAAAACATAGACAGCTGACAGAACCTTTCCCATACCATGCTAAAAATACCCTCGACAAACCGTCTTGTAACACAGCGTTACTCTATGGGATTTGGAAATTATTTCAGGTTTTTTGTAAAAATATTATGGTGAATATTTTTAATTTGGCTTATATTAATTTATTGTAAGAAAAAAATATTGATTGTGTGCCCTAAAACTGAAATATTAAAAAAAAAATCATTCATAATAAATAATCAAATATTATTTGACGCGCCCAACAAGGCGGGCCGGCTATGACAGCGACCGCCTAGGGTCACGTTAGCCTTCAGAATAGTACCCTTGTTTCAGAAAGCCACATGTGGAATGCCCTAGGTACTAGTAAGGGCTGACACCGACCTACTATCATTTTTTAAATACTATCATTTCATAAATACTTTATCGTAAAAAATAGCTTATTATGTTTGCTGATCTAAGTTAATACCAGATAAAATGGTTTTAATACTAGTTGCATAGAGATATAGATTACAATAAAAATACAATACTTAAGAACACTCGAATTTTAAATTTTTGTTACAGTTTTACGCGAAAGCAAACCACGAAAAAAAATTATAATTATTTTCAAGTGAAAAACTTCTTTAACACCATTGTGATTTGAAACTGGATGAAACGAAAAAGCGACACTAAAAAAAACAATAAGCAAACCACGAAAAAAATAATGATATAATTAATTTGAAGTGAAAACTTCTTTAGCACCGTTGTGATTTGAAACTGGATGAAACGCAAAGGTGACACTAAAAAGAAACAATAAGCAAACCACGAAAAGAATAATTTTATTATTATTTTGAAGTGAAAAACTTCTTTAGCACCGTAGTGATTTGAAACTGGATGAAACGAAAAAGCGACACTAAAAAAACAATAAGCAAACCACGAAAAAATAATGATAAAATTACTTTGAAGTGAAAACTTCTTTAGCACCGTTGTGATTTGAAACTGGATGAAACGAAAAAGCGACACTAAAAAGAACAATAAGCAAACCAAGAAAAAATAATGTTGTAATTACTTTGAAGTGAAAACTTCTTTAGCACCGTTGTGATTTGAAACTGGATGAAACGCAAAAGCGACACAAAAAAGAAACAATAAGCAAACCACGAAAAGAATAATTTTATTATTATTTTGAAGTGAAAAACTTCTTTAGCACCGTAGTGATTTGAAACTGGATGAAACGAAAAAGCGACACTAAAAAAACAATAAGCAAACCACGAAAAAATAATGATAAAATTACTTTGAAGTGAAAACTTCTTTAGCACCGTTGTGATTTGAAACTGGATGAAACGAAAAAGCGACACTAAAAAGAACAATAAGCAAACCAAGAAAAAATAATGTTGTAATTACTTTGAAGTGAAAACTTCTTTAGCACCGTTGTGATTTGAAACTGGATGAAACGCAAAAGCGACACAAAAAAGAAACAATAAGCAAACCACGAAAAGAATAATTTTATTATTATTTTGAAGTGAAAAACTTCTTTAGCACCGTAGTGATTTGAAACTGGATGAAACGAAAAAGCGACACTAAAAAAAACAATAAGCAAACCACGAAAAGAATAATGATATAATTACTTTGAAGTGAAAACTTCTTTAGCAAACGTTGTGATTTGAAACTGGATGAAACGAAAAAGCGACACTAAAAAGAACAATAAGCAAACCAAGAAAAAATAATGTTGTAATTACTTTGAAGTGAAAACTTCTTTAGCACCGTTGTGATTTGAAACTGGATGAAACGCAAAAGCGACACTAAAAAGAAAAAATAAGCAAACCACGAAAAGAATAATTTTATTATTATTTTGAAGTGAAAAACTTCTTAAGCACCGTAGTGATTTGAAACTGGATGAAACGAAAAAGCGACACTAAAAAAAACAATAAGCAAAGCACGAAAAAATAATGATATAATTACTTTGAAGTGAAAACTTCTTTAGCACCGTTGTGATTTGAAACTGGATGAAACGAAAAAGCGACACTAAAAAGAACAATAATCAAACCAAGAAAAAATAATGTTGTAATTACTTTGAAGTGAAAACTTCTTTAGCACCGTTGTGATTTGAATCTGCATGAAACGCAAAAGCGACACTAAAAAGAAACAATAAGCAAACCACGAAAAGAATAATTTTATTATTATTTTGAAGTGAAAAACTTCTTTAGCACCGTAGTGATTTGAAACTGGATGAAACGAAAAAGCGACACTAAAAAAAAACAATAAGCAAACCACGAAAAAAATAATGATATAATTACTTTGAAGTGAAAACTTCTTTAGCACCGTTGTGATTTGAAACTGGATGAAACGAAAAAGCGACACTAAAAAGAACAATAAGCAAACTAAGAAAAATAATGTTGTAATTACTTTGAAGTGAAAACTTCTTTAGCACCGTTGTGATTTGAAACTGGATGAAACGCAAAAGCGACACTAAAAAGAAAAAATAAGCAAACCACGAAAAGAATAATTTTATTATTATTTTGAAGTGAAAAACTTCTTTAGCACCGTAGTGATTTGAAACTGGATGAAACGAAAAAGCGACACTAAAAAAAAACAATAAGCAAACCACGAAAAAAATAATGATATAATTACTTTGAAGTGAAAACTTCTTTAGCACCGGTGTGATTTGAAACTGGATAAACGAAAAAGCGACACTAAAAAGAGACAAACACATGCATCTATAGCATTTTTAGAGAATGGGTTAGAATAATCGGTCTCCTCTTTATGCGGTGCTTCGTAGCCTTCCGACTCTTGTCTACTTTAATTTTCTGAAGGTTTCGCTTCTACCGGTGTAAACTCCCACTAGTATTTTTTTAATACTCGTATGTTTTAACATTTTTGCGAAATTTATTTTTTATATCGATTTTTAGTGATAACTTTTAGGATAAAATTGACTTTTATGGGTGGAAATAGTTTACATAGCAAATTAAAAGCATTTATTTCACAGGAACATAACGACCAAAACCATTTAGGTAAAATGTTATTTTAACATTAATCCGATGTGTTTATCATAACAAAATATAGGTTAAAATGTAGATGTAATAGATTTCTACAAAAAAGCAAAACAAACACTTTGTTATTATATTTACCTACATATGTATTATGTAATGCATTCGTCTATAGTAAATCTACAATAAATTGTAAAATGGCGACCACACGTCATCTAGTACTATACGAAACTATAAGAACTTAAGCTGTGGATACTGTAGTGCAGATATATAGATTTTTTTACATTAGCTCCACACATGAGGCCCTGAGGAAAATAATTCGCTTTAGGGCCTATGTCATCTTTGGGGAAAGGTCTTCCTGCTGGAGAGGTCAAAAGGTCTCCCTCAACCAGTCTCTCCCGACCCGGCCAGTCACGCAGAGCCAGTTGGTAGGTAGACGTACCCGCCGCCAAGATCCGGAACCAAACCTACCCCATGAACCTGGGCACCCCTCCTAAGTCACCAAACGTAACAAACTACTTAAGGTCACTTATGGCAGAAGTGTTAGTTGTCCAATAAATGGTTTTAGAGGTGGCGGCATTCCGTTATTATGAAAAATATGCATTTTAGAAGATGATCGAAATAGCAAGTTAAACAAAGACAGTGAGCGTTCTAAAATAGTAAAAATAATAAATAATTCCAAAAAATATATATTCTAAAAATCCTAACATTCATTGCAAATTGTACCTTCAATTCATTGAAACGTAACCATTTATATTTATTGCTACTTCCTTCCATGTAATAATCATTTGTAAAGACGTCACTTTGCCACTGTTTCAATGGAAAGAAAGTCCCTTTTTAAAATAATTATTTTATAGGGGTAGTTTTGGTAATAAAATAGTAGGTAAGATTCTAAATATTGCACCCGACCCTCACAAAAGAGTTTTATGGTGGTGCAATAATGTTTACAATCGTATTTTGGATGAAGTATTGTCTTCAATACCGAAACTACCTTCTGCAGCAGAGAGGATATACCACCAAAACCATTAAAATGATTTATCTGTATATTTCTATTATTCTGTCTCTTGGCATGGTCCGACCGAAAGTATTTGATTCACTTGACCATGCCGTGACTTCCTTGGCTATTCACTTCGCGTCATATCTTCCTTTTTGAATGCCATAACTAAATAAGCGTACATTTTAATCCCATCCACAAGTACACTTGACGTGACTTTATCGCTAGACGGTGCTAGAAAAAGGTGGAAATTATTATAATTTTTATCGGACTTGTATCTTGTATCTCTTCCAGATCTCCACAAATTAACATGGCTCTACCTTTAATGTAACTATATGGTTTTACAACACATATATATCAGGAATCTCATTTATACAGCATGTCAACAATTATCCTTCCTTTGCCAGTTCAATGCCTTGCTTTTCAATTTGGGAGGCGGGTATGGGTGCCGCCGCCCCGGGAACCATTTTTTGGATAACCAACACATCTGCCAAAGGTCACCCCTAGTAGTAAGCTACGTTTCGTGACTTAGTAGGGGTGCCCGGGTTCGTAGGTAGAAATTTGTCCTGATTTTGGCGGTGGATGCATCTGCCTACCTACTGCATGGCAGGCCGGATCAGGAGAGAATGGTTGAGGGAGTCTCTTTGACTTCTCCAGCTGTACTCTCTCGGAACATCGCCTTATACCGCAGTGGAAGAGATGGATTCATACGTCCTCCTGGACACAATGACACCCAGATTCCTACCCACCCCTTATATCCTTTTCCTTCTCAGAACTTCCTAACCTTCCTTTCCTGAAAAGACCCCCCACAGATCATCCCCAAGAATGACATAGGCCATGAGGGGAATTATTTTCCTCAGGGCCTCCTGTGTGGAGCTATTGTAAAAAAAGTACTGCATTGTCATTGTCTTAATCAAGTCTTCCACGAAGAGATTAATTGATAAAAATAAAATGAAAGTAAACAAACATTTATTACTTCTTAACTAATGTGGCATGACCCTGCAAATAACCCAAAACCCATAAAACTAAACAAAAAACGTCCACCGTCATCTGATTGTCTACGCTTGCAACTTTGAGAAGTAAAATAGTCTCTACAGATAGGCAAAAGGTTTTAACGTTTTATTTTACATCTCTTTTTATCATACATCACTGAAAGGAGATCGTAATATTGGACGTAGGTTAATGAGGTTGGAATGAATTAATGTTTGGTCTTCTCTGTTATTCCCGTAGAAATTTAAAATTTGTTGTCTCATCTGACATAGAAATGTGTCGACTTTTAGGAAAACATTTTTTATTATTTTATACAGAATCGTCACAATTTTTTTAATATTTTTTACGGATCCAAAAATATTTTTTGGGAATACCTAAAATGTTGATTTAATGATTGAAGCATTTGAGGAGTTATTGATGTTTGAAAGAGCTTTGTAAACTAAAATCGCATCGTGGATCTGGGCGGGTTAAAACAGAATTACCAGAAAACAGAAAAAATGTTCCCAAGAACATTTCGGTTAGCACCTCGCGAGAAATTGAGTATTATTATTATTTTTTTTTAACATTATTTTAATGGCAACACTTAACATTAGTGTCAACGTGATTATATGCCTCACGACAATGTAAACAAACAAGAATAAACATCATAATGATCACAAGACAATGATGTGTATTTTCATAATGACACACAGTATCTCTGCAGAACGGTTAATGTCAGAAATATAACCAAATAAATGCACACACACCGATTCAGTTCTGTAAAATTATCAGCAAAACCGAAAATCTAACCCACATGACAGAGAAGTACGTTTCGGGCACCGAAAATAACTGAATTTACACGTTTGGCGCCACTGTAACGAATCATACTCGTATTAAATATAACCTGGCGGCAGAGCAGAGATCAGGACTCAGGATAGTGGGCCAAGTAATTCTCTATCATGTAGGTAGGGTTTCAGTTAAATCAAAGATTATTAACTTTTTTTTAAAAAATATGTATTGAACACAAAAGCAACACGGAAGTGTACAAACTTCCCATCAGGGTATCAAAGGAAAACATATAAAAACATACGTACCAGATGGACTCGCTAAACTATCTATCTAACTAAACAATGCCGTGATGATGTTCCTTGAAGAGGTGCGCGCCAGGATGAAAGCCGGCCCATCGAGAAATGTTGCGGGTAGCACGTTCCAGTCCGCGCCTGGATGAAAGCCAGCCTAGGGCTTTCCATGAGGATGGATTGGTGATGTGATGATGACCCAAGAAAGTCTCCAAACGAGGTAGGAACAGGCTCCCAGACAACGTGGCGAGATTATGAGATGTCGAACTTGTCCCAAGTAAATAATAATCTCGGCCTATGAAAAGCAGCGTCTTCCCGATTTTGGCAAAGCCACGATTGCAGGACGGGTGAGGATTGTTAATTCACGATTCGATTCGGATTAATTTGCCGGCCGTACTCTGATCGCGTGTTAGGCATCTCACGACCGAAAACATCATTGCACGGGCTTAACACTCCGTTTATCTGTCGGGAATTCTTTATATTCCCATTTCCAAAATACATCCCTTGACCGGGACAACTAATCACACTTTTAAAGTTACAGCAAGGCCGAAAATATCACTGCCGGCGTCAGTCAACCACATCGATAAAAAAAAATGGGACTTACAAGTCATCCATTAACATTATACGTACACGAGCCTCGCGTGTTACGAAAAAAATCACCCGCGATCGGTTAGGTTTTAATTTACTTAGATTCTCATGGTTTAAACTCAAAATTAAACACCTTTATGGTGAGTGACCAATTTCCGATCCAACCGCCCAAGTTGATCGGAAGGAAGTGCCCATAAACCAAAAAGGCTCTTCTTTCTTTTCCAAAAATTACCAGTGTCCAAAAAAACACCATAGACAAAAAAAACACCTAAGCAAGAACTGCATTAGTTACATAATTATTTATGTGACAATTCCCCCTTCCCACGAAAATGTTTGCCCTCAAACATGAAAAACTAAGTCCACAAACTAACTAAACTATGAGTCCATCAGGTATCTAGAAAAATGATAACAAAACATTGATTAGTAATTAAAGTAGCAACTTAGAACTAAATTTCTTAAAAGTAAGTCTCTTAAAAATAAATTTCTTAATAATAAAGAACAAATAAGAAAAGAAAGGCACGAAAACAAGGAGTCAACCAACATCTACTAAATTAAACAAAGTTTTGAATTTACTTTTTAAAAAAAGGAGACCTGTTGTTTTCGTGTCAACTTAACAAAATTTATAAATATAACATACTCAAAATTATTTATTTAAAAAAAACACAACCCAATATTTTGCCGAAAAGAAAAAAAAAATCAATTTTCCTTGCATAGGAAATAAAGGCCGATTTGGCTTCACTTTAGGGTCAAACAGCCCTCACTTACACTGAATTTACGCTATATTTAAATAGCAAAATGAGTAACCTATCTAACTAAGTCCATCCGGTTTAACATTCTTATGACAAAACTTAAAATTAAACAAATACTTAAAATTAAAGAAGCCTAAATTATGAAAAATATCTTTATAGATATACATTTTTTTAAAAACTAGGACACAAGAAAATATTTTTCTGTGTCAAGTAATATAGAATCAGTTTACAAACTGTCTATTAGATGTGGACAGAGTAGGGATCTTATATTGGATCATCTAAATGTCATTATTGAACCAGGATTTACAATTCCGAAGAAATACCTATTTGTAAAAAGGGTCGTCAAACTAGAATAATATTTAAATTATCCATTTTTCAAAAAAAATCAAATTAAATCAGGTCAGGTTTTATAAAACAATAAATACCTGCCAATCAAGGTGGTCAGACTAGGGTTTACATAACACAATACCTATCTATCAGATCATGACAAAAGTCAATTGGTACTCAACAGCAAAACAGAAAGTTAAGCTCGCAGCTTAGGATATCCAAAAATCTATAAAACAACCTGCAGCAAACACTCAACAGAGTGACATTGTTTGTAAAAAAAATGAGACCAAGGCAATACCCAAGCTGGCATTCCTTAAAAAAACACTCCACGTGTGGACAAAAGTCAGCATTTCTTGTACAAACAAAACAAAATGTGTGATCAACTATGGCTTTCAGTGAGTTGACACTATTCGAGGGGTGATCAATTCAAAATTTCAATGAATGACACTAGTAATACTTAATTTATAGTTTAATAATAATACTAACGGTAAGACACTAATGTTTATATTATTTAGACTAAAAAACTATACAGAACACACTTTCCTGTATTAGAGGCAAAGCGATAATTCTAAAGGAATTAATCATTAGTTAAGCATGCCAAAGCAGTACTTTCTTTGTTAGAGACAGAAACAACTTTCTTATGAACTAGGGTTTATATAAAGAACTTTTAGGAAAGCTATACTATACTTGAACTTATGAAATACAAACTATCAATAATAGAACTAATAGAACTTTTGTGCATCAGAAAGTAGCTCAAGTCTCTGAGACACAAAATTCCAAGATATTTCTTCTCAAGTTCCCTGGAGGTTCTGTGGGCTATGGGCAATAAAAGAGCCTCCAGTGGACCGAAGAAAGAAGGGCATAAACTTAAAAATAATAGCATTACAACTTAATCCGTTAAACAGACGGAACAAGGTATGAAATCAGTGTGTGTGTACTTATGTGAATAAGTATATTATTATCAAAACAATCATACGTTTAATAATAACCAATAAAAACTCGTAACTACTGTATGTTATTATTAATAGAAAAGGATAGGAACGGAGGAAAGAAAGACTTAACTAACAAAATTTTGGGCGCCAGTGACCACAAGGATCACATTCCAGTTTACCGAGGGTAAATAAACGTTTTATCGTCAATGAACTAGAATAAAGTGTTCGTACTGAGCACAAGTTTTGGAGGTACCAAACTCCAAAGCATAAGACCAGAACAATCACAAAAGAAACAAATGTAATAATGTGAAGGGTTGGTAGGCCTACACACTACAACATAGGCCTCCTTAAAGAAAAAAAAACAAAAACTAATCTATCCGAACAATATCTTTGACGTGAAAATTACCAACAATTCTACCTTGCATATCTGCCAATGTGTACACTAAATCCGAGACTCTATTTTTTATCATATTACGAACGAATCTAGGTGCCAACTTATGGGAAAAGTAATCCGGACCACTGGATTGAGCAAAATTCCTCCTCCAAATGACATCACCTACATTATAAACCACGGATTTACGGCGTAAATTATAATGTTGGGCATTCTTTTTAAAGGCTTGTATTAATGCATTTAAAACTTGTTCGTAAATAGGAACTAAGTCTTCCAACTTTTTTGCAAATTCGGCTCTAGACTGATCTAAAGGTATGTCCACGACACTAGAAGAAACATTAATTTTGTGTAAATTGCCATCAATAATTTGTTCCCTGCCGTGCATAAGGAAAAAAAGCGTGAAACCTGTTGCAAAATTAACAGTATTATTCAAGGCTGACTGAATCTGAGGCAGAAATCTGGACCAATTACGATGGTCAGACTCGGTCAAGATAGACAAGGCAGTCCCGATAGTTTGGTTATACCGCTCCACTACATTATTTTGCGGGGTGTAATAGGCGTTATAAAAAGGCATAGGAACATTATAATCGGCCAACAATTGTTTAAACTCTTTTGAAATAAATTGTTTACCATTATCACACACAAGGGTTTGTGGAACACCGTGGACTGGAAAAATATATTGTTCAACATTTTTTACAATGCTTTTCGCAGTAGCATTTTTGAGCGGAAAAATCCATGTATATTTGGAAAAAACGTCAACAACCGATAAAATGTACATAAAACCCGCGTAACTACGTGGAAGAGGTCCTACAAGATCGATAGACAACATTTGCATCGGTCTGTTGACTATTTTTGGATTCGTAGAAATACCCGCCGGCGCAGATGTATTTATTTTATGTGCCTTGCACGTTTTACACTTATTAACAAACTTTTTGACGTCATTATACATACCCGGCCAAAAGTAACGGAGTTGAACTTTCTTATACGTTCTGAATACACCTGGGTGGCAAGAGTTAATAGATTCGTGTTCTTTACTTAAAATAGCGTTGCGGTCCTCAAAAGGCACAACCAGCTTCCAGGCTGTATCCTCTTGCAAAGCGAAACGAGATTTAGAATGTCGAAATAAACAATTATCTTTAATTTGGAAGTTATTGAAACGTTGGGGATTATTCATACAATTGGAAAACAAATTACTATACCAACTATCCGAAGTTGTAGGCAAAGAATCTATGGCAGCAATAGTAAAATCGTCTTTACGAGAAAGAACATCTGGAACAGTATTTAATTTACCCTTTCTGTGCACCACATCAAAAGAATATTGAGAAAGACGCGTAGACCAACGCGCAAGTCTACCAGTTGGATTGGACAACGAAACCAACCACTGCAAACTGGAGTGATCCGTCACCACTGTGAAATGAACACCTTCTACGTAAGGCCTGAAATGATTGACTGATTCTAACACCGCAAGGAGTTCGCGCTCCGTAACGCCGTAATTTCGTTCGTGAACATTTAAGCACCTAGAGAAAAAAGAAATAGGATGTTCTTCACCGTCAAACACCTGAGTAAGCACGCCGCCAATTCCAACGTTGCTCGCGTCGCAATGTATAGTAAAGGGCAAATAAAAATCTGGATAACTAATAACCGGAGCAGAAGTTAGAGCTTTTTTTAATTTTTTAAACGCGTCTTCCGCTTCTGAAGTCCAAGAAAAATTACTTATTCCCATTCTAGAACCAGTGAGTTTTGTCAACGGGGCCGCAATAGTAGAGAAATCTTTGATAAAACGCCTATAATAACCGCAAAGACCTATAAAAGCTTTAATTTGCTTCGAATTCTTAGGGGTAGGGTAAGTACGAATGCATTCTAATTTAACGGGGTCTGTACGAAGACCTTTCGCGTCTACGATATAACCTAGATATTTTAACTCTTCTTTACAAAACTCGCATTTTTTGAGGTTAACAGTTAAACCCGCATCTCTTAATCGTTCATAAATTTTATTCAAAATCTTCAAATGTGACTCAAAATCTTCCGAAATAACAATTAAATCATCGAGATAACAAAAGACATTCTCGTCAAACTCAGGACCAAAAAGAGCATCCACCAGACGCTGCAATTCGCTGGGAGCATTCTTAAGACCGAACGGCATCCTCACAAATTCAAATAAACCATGGCCTGGTACAACGAAAGCCGTTTTAGGACAGGATTCCTTATCCAAGGGAATCTGCCAAAATGATTTGCTCAAATCTATAGATGAAATAAAACGAGCACCCCTTAGTTTATCTAAAATACGCGAAATGTAAGGGAGGGGGTAGGAATCTGCCAATGTGACGCTGTTCAAGCGCCTCGAGTCCAAACAAAACCTGACAGAACCATCCTTCTTAGGAACAATCAAAACTGGGTTTGACCAAGCCGAACGAGAACGGCGGCAACACCTAAATCCAACATTTCTTTTAATTGTTCTTCTAATTGTTTCTGGCGAGTTTGAGATAAAGGATAGTAACGTTGCTTAATAGGATCCCCTGTTCTATTTATTTTATGACGTACTAAATGGGTTTTACCTAAACCACGTTCTTCGAAAGAAATTGATTTAAACTTAACTATAACAGAATTTAATTTGAGATTGTCTTGGGGGGACAGCAAGGAAGCTGATGTTAATTTACGAACCTCACCGACAACCTTCCCAAAATTAACATTGCTGTCGACTTTTGGAAACAACTGAGGGGCCACGTCGAATTGCTTCCAAAAATCTACTCCCAAAACAATTGAAGAGGACAGAGACGGTATAACGAAAAACTTAATATATTTCTTAATATTATTATACAATACTAGTACTCGCATAGTACCAATTATATCCCGATGTTTGCCATCCGCGGTGGTAACGTAGGAATCTAACTTTTTTAACTTATATCCTAAACTTATGAAAAAATTATAAACAGAACCCCCGAAACAACTGACAGTAGCTCCACTGTCTAAAAGCCCTGAAAAAACCAAATTCTTAATTTTAATATTAACATGCGGTCTAACATCACGTCCACAATCAGCTAACGGCACACATGCGTCCATGTTGTGCGTGGTAAACTTAGATACATTACTAGGAACTGATGACGACCTCCTGTCATCCTTGTGCACAGAACGCAAAAGATCGTCGGATAGTTTTTTGAATTAAACTTATTCGTTTCATTATGCTTAAGAGAATCCCTTTTCCATTTTTGACAAAATTGTTTCGTATGCCCCTGTTCCTTACAATAGAAACAATTAAAAGTTTTCTTACTATTAAAAGCAGAACTAGGAGAAGACGCGCGTGGAGAAAAGGAAGCTTGATTATAAGTAACGCGGGGAGAGTACGAGCCTTGAGCTCGTGGCGAGTGCGACGGTTGAGAATATGGGAACCCGATGAGAATACGACGTTTTAGGAAAAGGAACTCGTGGAGATGAATTAAATTGAGGTACAGGTTTGTCTACCGAAAGCTTTTCGAATTTACGGCATACACTTACTAAAGCTGAAAGATTCTTTTCCGAGAAATAGGCAATGGCCAAGGCATACTTCGGTTGTAGACTGTCACAGACTAAGTCCACCAATTGTTCCTCAGAAAGCGGAACATCCAGCCTTAAGTTTGCTAACTGAACATCTTCGACATATTCCACTATAGCCTGGTTAAATTTTTGCTTCATAGCGAACAAGGCTTTTAAAGCTTCCGTTTGATTGGTACAAACGTCAAAACGAGAAATGAGGAGCTTTTTTAAAGTTGACCAAGACAAAGAATCATCAAAAATAGTTCTAAACCAGGAAAGTGCCCTTCCCTCCAGGAGGTCAGAGAAAGAGGTAACAACCGCGGACAACTCCACCTTCCGGCATCTGGATAACTCTTCTATGCGTAAAATGAAATCCCTGACATCCGAAGACCCAGAAAATTTTAAACCCCAAGAATGAACGGACGAAGAAGAAGTTGAAGGAATAGGCGACTGGTAATAATTATTAATTACGGTTGTAGTCTTTTCTAAACTAACTGTATTATCATTACCTATATTCATATTGGAACCACTCCCTGTATTATCATCACCTATATTCATATTGGAAGTACTTCCTTCTTTCAAACTTTTATTAAAAGAACGAGCCTGTTCGCGCATACTTGATAATGTAGCTTCCGGAACGATGTTACGATCCGTTAACAATTTTATCATTTCTTCCTTAGTCACCCCATTAATATCAGAAATCGCCATTTTTAAAGAATAAATAAAAAAAATTATTTAAAATTTATTTAATTTAATTTATAATTAAATTATTATTTTCAAATAATTATATTAAATTAAATGAAATAATAGGATTAACCAAAATGTTATAAAGAATAATTTATTTGTAACACATCGATTACCAAACACCCTGTACGAATAAACTCGATAATTAATCGTTAATTTTTTAATAATAATTATTTTATAACATAAGTTCAATGAACTCACTTTATATCAGAGTATGAAAGTTTAAACGGACCACAAATAGTATCGCTACGATATTCTCCTAATATTTCAGTTACCGCAAGCTTACAATAAACAATCGCTTATGATAAATGTTTGTCACAAGTGGTCTGATGTTTTCAAAGCAAAAATAAGTTATTTAAATAATTAATACGTCTCATAAGTAATGCAATGACATAACCTCAGTAATCCAATGTGAACAAGAATTGACAGCTCGGCTCCGATAAACCAAAACATAGACAGCTGACAGTTAAAACAGAATTACCAGAAAACAGAAAAAATGTTCCCAAGAACATTTCGGTTAGCACCTCGCGAGAAATTGAGTATTATTAATTTTTTTTTTAACATTATTTTAATGGCAACACTTAACGTTAGTGTCAACGTGATTATATGCCTCACGACAATGTAAACAAACAAGAATAAACATCATAATGATCACAAGACAATGATGTGTATTTTCATAATGACACACAGTATCTCTGCAGAACGGTTAATGTCAGAAATATAACCAAATAAATGCACACACACCGATTCAGTTCTGTAAAATTATCAGCAAAACCGAAAATCTAACCCACATGACAGAGAAGTACGTTTCGGGCACCGAAAATAACTGAATTTACACGTTTGGCGCCACTGTAACGAATCATACTCGTATTAAATATAACCTGGCGGCAGAGCAGAGATCAGGACTCAGGATAGTGGGCCAAGTAATTCTCTATCATGTAGGTAGGGTTTCAGTTAAATCAAAGATTATTAACTTTTTTTTAAAAAATATGTATTGAACACAAAAGCAACACGGAAGTGTACAAACTTCCCATCAGGGTATCAAAGGAAAACATATAAAAACATACGTACCAGATGGACTCGCTAAACTATCTATCTAACTAAACAATGCCGTGATGATGTTCCTTGAAGAGGTGCGCGCCAGGATGAAAGCCGGCCCATCGAGAAATGTTGCGGGTAGCACGTTCCAGTCCGCGCCTGGATGAAAGCCAGCCTAGGGCTTTCCATGAGGATGGATTGGTGATGTGATGATGACCCAAGAAAGTCTCCAAACGAGGTAGGAACAGGCTCCCAGACAACGTGGCGAGATTATGAGATGTCGAACTTGTCCCAAGTAAATAATAATCTCGGCCTATGAAAAGCAGCGTCTTCCCGATTTTGGCAAAGCCACGATTGCAGGACGGGTGAGGATTGTTAATTCACGATTCGATTCGGATTAATTTGCCGGCCGTACTCTGATCGCGTGTTAGGCATCTCACGACCGAAAACATCATTGCACGGGCTTAACACTCCGTTTATCTGTCGGGAATTCTTTATATTCCCATTTCCAAAATACATCCCTTGACCGGGACAACTAATCACACTTTTAAAGCTACAGCAAGGCCGAAAATATCACTGCCGGCGTCGGTCAACCACATCGATAAAAAAAAAATGGGACTTACAAGTCATCCATTAACATTATACGTACACGAGCCTCGCGTGTTACGAAAAAAATCACCCGCGATCGGTTAGGTTTTAATTTACTTAGATTCTCATGGTTTAAACTCAAAATTAAACACCTTTATGGTGAGTGACCAATTTCCGATCCAACCGCCCAAGTTGATCGGAAGGAAGTGCCCATAAACCAAAAAGGCTCTTCTTTCTTTTCCAAAAATTACCAGTGTCCAAAAAAACACCATAGACAAAAAAAACACCTAAGCAAGAACTGCATTAGTTACATAATTATTTATGTGACACTTTATATATGATTGCAAGATTCAACTCGAACTAAATACTATCTGGATAAATTTTTAATCCTCTTTATTTTTAATATGCGACATCTATTGACTTTTCTGCAAGTCTAGGATGAATATTTATTTTTATTTTTTATTTTAACTTTATGAGTAAAATCTCAAATTATAATATTTAACTAAATGAAGACAATATTAGCGAAACTCAATCGAAAACGTGGAGACAGAAAAATCAGAAAAAGATATTGTCATTTTGTTTTTTGAAGAGTTTTATTAAATGTACATTTGTTACTTAAATTTAAAATCTTCCCTCCCACTACTCCCACCTAATTAATCTTTGGTACTTGCATTTAATTTTTAAGTAAGTTTTAATTCTGCTCGTGAATGATACGGTTCAAAAAACTTCAAAAAACAAAAAGATATTGGCACCTCTGGGACTATTATCATTTAAATGTTCTTACTAATTTGTAAGCACATTAATAATATCATAAAAAAACCATTGTAAATAATAATGAAAAATTCCACAATCTCGTCGTCATTTGACTCGCTCGAAGATGTGCTAAATGCGGGACAGTAAACAGAGGTCGATAATGCCGACAAATTTTCTGACATCTGCAGATCTCTGTGCGAGTCCATGCAACGAAGCATTGTGCAACATTAAAAGGAGGGTTTGACTAGACCAAACGAACAAATGCTCATTCTAGTTTGCTCTTGCAAATTATTTTGGAGTAAACAGTTATAAAGCATTCTTTCAATGCACCGAGTGTTCGGACGCGACGCGATCGCTCCTCGAGGCGGTCTCTAATTATTGTGTTCTCGGAACTTTTGTCGATTTGTTTGTACTTATTGCGAGTTGGAGTAATGAAAAACGTCCACATTGATAGAAATGTGCAAATTTTCAGATATATGTGGTATCCAACTTTCAGATATATGTGGTATCCAACTTTCAGATATATGTGGTATCCAATTTTCAGATATATGTGGTATCCAACTTGCGGAAAATAAATAATAATAATGCCTTAAGGGAAATAAAATCAAAATAAATTATAAAAATAGGTCTCTTCCTTCTTTTCTTTTTTCGATAATTGCATCAACGATAAATGCAGCACATGAAATCATAATATTGTTCTCACTGTCGGACATGGCATAGTGAACAACGGAGGCGGCGGAAGGTCATTTAATAAAATGATATTACCTGTGATACAATATCAAATGAAATATAATAATATTCATTTGTAGGAACCTCACGAGTTTGAGAGTTAAATTCACCCATATAAGTCAAATCACGTTTAATATAGTAAATTATTTCATGCGACAAGCAAAAAAATATGCGAAATCAACCTACGTTTATCAAACCATCTCTTTCAGACACATGATAATCAGCATGCTCTCTCTCCCTCACGGTTCTGACCCAAACCGTCTTCGGAATCCTAAAACTTTTTACTAAGGGACATAGTGCCATCTCGTTTATTGTGTAGTGTGTAAGGAGACAGAAGATACGATATCGCAGCATTTCATAATTTGACTTAACAATCTAGTGCGTGGGAAAGAAAGCTTTGTCACTGCTTGCCGATGCCGGCAATCTCGCGGTGCATTTCAAGTAGGTACATTTGAATAATACCTACCAGTTGTTTTGATTTGTTTAATATTTCATAATAATATTATGTTTTACTGTCATCTTATTATTTTGGGAGGTTGTTGACCAATTGTCCTGAGGGAAGGACCGCCACTGGTGAACACTAATACGGATTGTTGAAGAATGAGCAATGAGCATTCGCTCTTCTGATCTAAACATCACTAGAGTATTTGCCAGAAATCTAGTTCTTGTTGTTCTCGTTCTTGTTCGTTGGTATTTTTTTGGTTTAAATGGTGAAAACAATTTAACGGTTGGACTAAAGATCAAGAAAGAACGCTCTCATTCCAACCTTAGCTCTATGCTCGTTTGGTCTAATGAGCAATGAGCATTCGCTCGTCTGGTCAAAACATCCCTAGAGCATTTCTCAGAATTCTGGTTCTTGTTGTTCTCGTTCTCGTTCGTTGGTATTCTTTTGGTGTAATTGGTGAAAACGAATTACCTAAAGATCTAGAAATAACGCACTTCTTCCAGTCCTAGCTCTATGCTCGTTTGGTCAAAAACCACCTAATTTGCTACGCATTTATGTCAATTTCTTACTGACTTATGAGGGAGCAGCCTAAGAAGGCTTTATTCCACACAGATATCTTTTAATTTGATATGAATGCCTACTTAGTTAGAGTTTTTTGCCACTGGAGCACTTACAGTCGAAAAATTATACACTTTTATTTTGTTGCGATTGACAGCGGTCCAAAATCGTAAAATATTTATTGTAATTATTTAAAACATTTCACCTGTCAGCCATTTATTTTAAAACGAAGCAATTGAAATGCTTTATCTATTATGACATGACCACAGATGTCGCAAATCCGAACTTCATAGACTATTTTAGAATGATGTTAAAAATAAAATTTTGAAATTTTTGTCAGGTCGAATTTATGGTTAAAATGAAGTCCTTTTTTTCATAGATATCCACCTTTCATTATCAAGTTTACCACAGACAATATACAAAAATCGAAAATATTCTATGTTGACTCGAATAAGTACCCCTCACGGCAGTTTTTAAAATTTTATGATTTTTTTTATATTTTTTTTATAAATCCTACAAATATGAGACAAACGGTAAAATACAGGTTAATTCATGGGCTATATAGCACTATAATAAGTTTTTATCTCTAAAATTCGAAGGTTTGATTTTTTTAATGTTGGCGAAAAATTTTAAACACTTATCTTCTGGGAAATCGCGAGCAATCGAGGCAAATTTATTTATTTCGCATGGTCGCTCCAGTGGTTGAAGTCAATACTTTTCTAGTTTTCTTAGCTCTCTACAATTTATATCTTTCTTTCCACGTAAAATACGACTTTTTATGAAATAAAGAACAGTTCTGAAGAAGTATTTTCTCTCACGCTTTATTTAAACCCCGAATAAATCGAGTGTTTATGACCAACCCAACTTCAGAGTTCACCAAATCGGGTATACGCTTATAGCAGCTGTTTGAATCAAAGTGCTCCTTTAAATCTAAAAGTGGTAATAACGTTTGCGGACCGCGAAGTATGGTTTTTGCAAGCCATGTGATAATATTTTCAATTTGGAAGGCGGGCATGATAACCAACACCGCTGCCATAGGCCACCCCGAGTGGTTCGCTACATTTGGTTACTTAGCAGGGGTGCTCGGGTTCATGGTGAGGTTTGTCTATGACTTGGAGGCGGATGCTATTGCCCACTTACTGCGTGGCGGGCCAGATAGGGAGAGACTAGTTGCGGGGGACCTTTCGACCTATCCAGCCGGATTCTCTCGATATATCGCCTTGCACCGCAGTGAAAGGATGGATTCACACTTCCACTGGACACACTGACCCCCGGATTCCTTCCTTTACACCCCTCGTACCTTTTTTCTTTTCCCGGAAATTCATCTCTTTTCTTTCCCTAAAAAACCCTCTTTAGAGCATCCTCACATGTGAAAAAGGCTGACTTTGTTAAAATGGAAATTGTTTCCTCAGGGTCTCCTGTAAAGTTAATGTAAAAAAAACTTTAAAAAATAGCTCAATTTTTAAGGAATAAAAATAAGAATTCTTACTGAAAACGAGTGTACTCCATATAGCGTGGAATAATGTATCCTATATATCTTTGTACCACATGATGTCTAAGCAATATTGAAAGATAACGATTTATGTAGGATTATTTGCAATACATGCATAGGCATATGAAAGTATAATTGATAAAATCAATGGTGATCTGAACAATGCGTCCAAATGGCTAAAAAATAACAAATTTAATCTCAACATCTCGAAAACAAAGTACACGATCATCGGTAACTAAAATTCGATGAACTTCATCAATGAGTTTATTTATTGTTCTGTTATACTTGGTGGAATTATATTGTATTAAATTGAAATTAAAACAATTTTTTTTAACTTATTTCCACATATTTATTTAACCAGAAAAATGTGGAACGCTTCACGATTTTGCGTATCATCCTTGCGCAATCATGATTAGCATGGCCCCTGCGCAAGGATGACACGCAAAATCGTGAAGCGTTCCACATTTTTCTGGTTAAATAAATATGTGGAAATAAGTTAAAAAAAATTGTTTTAATTTCAATTTAACTTCATCAAGTAATAATGGCCCGTGAAAACTTGGAAAAGGTGATTCGATGCTCCGAGATATCTCTCAAAAGTCGATTTTAATACCAAAAGATTGCTAAGAAGACGCCTCTCCTTGAAAAAATTATGAAAAATTTAGATAATTTATAAAATAATTAGACTAATGCTCTAGTATTCTCCATCTCTGTAAAGTCGGTAGCCTAAAAAATTCCAAAAAAAACAGAATAGAAAAAAGAAGCAAATTTTGAAACGTAATCAATATGCAGAATTAGATGTAATGAGAGTTAAACCAGTAATTTTCTTTAAATTTTAATTTGTATTTACGAATTTAGTACAAACATAATTTAGAGACAAACCACATTACAATAAAAGATTGCCTAAATTAAAAATGAAACTAGTTTAAGAAAATTTAACGAAAAATGGAAAAATTATGTAATAAGTATTAATTATTATTTTTAATTGTAAAACTAACGTTTTTAAGACAAGATTTTTTATGCATAGCACAAAGGGTAACAATTATTATAAGCAATAATTATCAGCCTGAAACACAGTGTTTCAGGCTGATAATTATTGCTTATAATAATTGTTACCCTTTGTGCTATGCATAAAAAATCTTGTCTTAAAAACGTTAGTTTTACAATTAAAAATAATAATTAATCTTTGACAAGTTTAAGTATTTCCCCAATAAATGAAGACATAATTTGTCTCGACGCCACCTAGCGAGGGATTTAACACTAACAATGTTTCTCTCGCAAAAATAAAGTTGGTTGTTTTCAGGTGGAAAAAATATAATAAGCAGTAATTGTTGAATGAAACACTAGCATATATTGAATCATTTGGCGGGTACGAGATAAGCCGCCATAGCTCAGTGGTCAGAGCAATCGACCGGCAATCGAGAGGACACGGGTTCAAGTCCCGTTGGCGTCATGTATCTTTTCTCGGAAGATTTTTCAATGTGGATGAGTGTTTCAGGCTGATAATTATTGCTTATAATAATAAGTATTAGATATGTAATGTATTAGACCGCATAAAGTGGATCTATTTCAAGTATGAATAATAAATAAAAATTAAAAAATAATTAAATGTTTCGAATTGTTCAATACGACATAGCATGTTTCACGTGAAAACAATTTAAAAACAATATCGCATATTTAAGCCCTCTGACCCATATGTGTCGATTATATGATGACTGTGTTGAAGTAGAAATTTTCTTCATACGGATTTTAAATGTTCTGCTTTTGTTCAAAAATATGTTGAGCTAATTATATTATGTACCTAATGCTTGTGTCTACATTTGTGTCTCTTGTGTCCACTGCCCCTCACTGCATTATTTGTAGTTAAAGTGAGTTTTCATACATTTTTATGTGAAAATTTATTAAAATAAATGTTGTTAACTGAATAGGTTTTGTAATTTTATGTATCTACATGTTTGTACATTAATTTAGAAAGTTCTTAATAGTTTTAGGTTAATTATTTCAAATTTAAGCTGAAATTCGTGAATACTTTTGATAATTTTTAGATTTATTGTGTTTTGACTGTGCTTGGTATTAAATTTCGTTTTTTTCTGGTATCTTACTGATATATTGAAATGTAAATTATTTATCTAACTGTGTTTCTTTAAAAACTTGTTGTTATGAATATATTCTTTTAATTTTGTCTGTTGTAGATACATTGAATATTGATATTTCAGCAGAAAATTTTGATTTAAAATTCAATTTTGTTTTTGTTCTTACATTATAGATTCTCACAAAATTTTTGTTCCATATATTAGGCACTCCTCACTATTTCACTGCCAAATGTTGAATAATGCGAAAAATACAGTCTAATAAAAGAATTCATTCAAATGATACCTTGGTCTTTTAATTTATTTTCCGATGTTATTTCCTTATAAACTTGAAATGTTTTTTTAGATCAATTTTATGAAATAGTGAGTGCACAAAATGGAATGCATTAAACCACGTGAAATAAAACGGCCCACTCACCATCCGATTTGTAGAACTGCTTGCAGGGCTGCATGCAGGGTCTCTGCAAATCGGATCGTTTGTAATATCAATCGAACAATATTAATAGGCCAGAGACTGTACAGTTGAAATTTAAGAATCCGGCTAAGAATGCAACTCTGATGCCGCGCCGTACGCAAAACCATCTTCGTACTTGAAGTTTATTAAAATGCTACTTATGTAATTGAACCGAATTCAAGCATGTAGCCAATAATGCCAAAGGATGCCGCCGCTTACGTTAACAGATCGCGTGAGGACCTGCTGCTGGCCGGTGGAAGTACTACGGATTTGTAAAGTCTCCGGATATGTAGAGATTAATGGTAAAATGATTATTTTTGTAACTGGGAGATGTGCATAATAGTACCACGCGGCTATATATTATAATTGATGTTGTTGCCTATCGCGGTTACTTTGTCCCGGTGACTAGCTGTCATTGGATGACAGCTGATCCGAGGAACCGGCTATTTTTGGAACAAGTTCCTTTTGCCTATTCCAATTGCCTTTGCAGGAATAATAATAATTCCGTTGGCGGTTCAACAAGCATTCCTGCAAGCAGTCCAGATGATATAGGCCCTGAGGGAAATTATTTTCCTCAGGGCCTCCTGTGTGGAGTTAAATCTAAAAAAAATGTCCTGCAAGCATGGTGAGTGGGTCCTTTATGAAGCGATAGAATGCTAAATCATAATGCATCTTTAAAGAAGACAATAATAATAAATATACTAGGATAATTTGTATAGCGCCGTTTTTGTGAAAATCTCCAAAGGGCACTTTACAAATGTTTATTTCTGTTAATGTATACGGAATACGGAAACACTCATAACTTAATTATATAATTATGCATAATAAATTTTAAGATGTACATATTTAGTTGCTTACAATGTCGCAGACTGGAAATTTTTAGAATTTTTGTCCTAGTAAGAGATCCAAGAAAGGTCGTCCCCGACAAAATATCCTACGGACAAAACATCCCCCAACAAAATATCTACTAAACCTAACCTAACCTATCAAAAAAGGAACAAAAATAATATAGACAATAAATTATTGTTCAAAAATAGTAAAATCGGACAAAAATAATACTGACATTCTGTAAAGTAAGTTTAGGATAGGTTTTAGTAGATAATTTATTGGAGGAGGTTTTGTCCTTAGGATATTTTGTTGTCGGGGATATTTTGTCACGGGATGAAAACGCCCATTACCGTCGTGCCCTGATAATATTGTGCGAACGGTTAACTGACGGTAACTTACAGAACTTAAAAAATATAAATATTTCTGAAAATTCGATCAAAAGTTAATGTACGTAACTTTTTCAGATCGTAACCTTATTCACACAACGAGGTTAGAAAAAATCATTGAGTTGTCAAAAAAATTGCAATGAGCTATAAAATTTGGTCTAATTTTTTTAACGCGGCTGAATATAAAAAAAAACATGTAAAATTTTGGACTCTACATAGTAATAAATTATCTGTTTGCCTTTTGGTTCTATGTTTAAACTTGAAATACTTATTCGGATTATTAAAATCTTATTCACGTAGTTATCCTTCAACATTAATTTCGAATGATTCATGTATTCATCTCGAACTAAATGCTACCTAGATAGTGTCTTGGATAAATTAATCAATTTTTTTATTTATTTTAATGTTCGACATCTGTTGGCTTTTTATACAAGTCTGGGATGAATATTTATTTTTATTTGATCTTAATGAGCAAAACCTCAAATTGAAATATTTAATCACTGAGACAATATTAACTACTCTCATATCAATTCTCATAATCGAAAATTTGAAAAAGAAGAATTAGGAAAAGATACAACGGTTGCCTCTAGGAATTGAACCCAAGACTTTCCTAGATGTGACCGTATCATTTTCTGTTTCAAATTTTTGATATCGCCTTCAGAGATTAAAATAAATAAAAAATAAATTTATAAAATTTATATATGTACGAGTATGCGTACACCCGCCTCCCAAATTGAAAAAACAAATTAGAGTTATGGAAGAATTTCGTGAGTAAAGTAAAGTAATTAAAAAGTAAAGTAAAGTAATAAAAATTTAAAATCGTATCCAAAGTAAAGTAACGTTGTATAACAGTTTTATTTGTTTTATAATGGAGTTGTTCAAACTAAACACGTGAGGTGTGCTTTTTACAATTATTTTTCTATTACTCAAACGAAAACTAAAAAAATATTAGTTCAAATAGAGTATTGCATATCATTTACTTACATAGGTACCGCTGTTTCCTGATATAAATTCTTAGTAAAATGCTTGTGTGAAATATGTTTTTTATGAACTTCAAAACGGGTTTTTTTTTAATTTAAAAACAAGGTTTTTCATTTTTGAGATATGGTAACACTGCCCCAAGCAGTTATGCCTTAGTTTCACGGCTGCAGTTGGAACGTTTAACTTTGCAAGGTAGTCTAACGTATGACGCATTGAACTTATATTTGCCTGATGTTATAACAGAACTGTGAATTCACACCTATATTATTTTTGAGATATGGTAACACTGCCCCAAGCAGTTATGCCATAGTTTCACTGGCTGCAGTTGAAACGTTTAACTTTGCAAGGTAGTCTAACGTATGACGCATTGAACTTATATTTGCCTGATGTTATAACAGAACTGTGAATTCACACCTATATTATTTTTGAGATATGGTAACACTGCCCCAAGCAGTTATGCCATAGTTTCACTGGCTGCAGTTGAAACGTTTAACTTTGCAAGGTAGTCTAACGTATGACGCATTGAACTTATATTTGCCTGATGTTATAACAGAACTGTGAATTCACACCTATATTAGGCTGCGCGGCAAAATATTCGCAAAGTCTACCAATCCGTCTTAAGTCTACACGACAAACATGTAGATCAATAGATATACAGGATGTGGCAGTACATACCCGAACGTTTTTAATCAGAAATTCTTGAGCAGATTTGGAGTAAAAAATGTACATGCCATTTTGCTGTCCGATAATTACATTTTTCTATTAAAAACAAAAGCATATTTTTCATTGAAGAAGAAGATAACACTAATAATCTAAACGAAAATTTAAAGAGAACACAGCACAGAAAAATAAAAAGATAGCGGTCGCAATTGGGACTGGAACCCAGATCCTCTCGTCTTATTAGGGATATCTTCTTCTTTAATGATATATTACATTGATGGGAATAACCTTCAAAAGTTACAATAATAAGTAAAATTTTAAGCAACCCCCGACACAAAAAGGGCTGAAGACCTTGAAACGCCTGAACAAATTTTCATGAATTATAACTAAGTACCATCTCGATCACGTCAGCTTTCAAACGAAAAACCGCATCGTAATCGGTCCATTCGTTTAGGAGCTACGATGCAACAGACAGACATACAGAAAGTCAAACTTATAACACCTTGCGTCGGGGGTTAAAAAGAGAGTTGTTCTAATAAAATTTAAATATTTATTTAGACTATTACAAAAAGGTTGATAGGTATTCCATTAAAATAAAATCGCATATACTCGTATTTATCCGAGACACCATACTATCTAGGTTACAAACCAGTTCGTAGGCCACTTGCTTCCAAAGAAAAATATAGTTGCCAATAATACGGAGAAAAAAAAATAATCGGAGATAATATTGTTAATTGTAATTTTTTTTCTATGAGATTGACAAATATGTCGTTCAAATAAGAGGTGGCAGTTGCCGAATTGGTAAGGCATTTGTCCCGGTAAGACGAGAGGTTTTGGGTTCGAGTCCCAGTTTCGACCGTTTTCTTTTTATTTTTCTGTGTCTTGTTACCTTTCATATTTTCGTTTAGATTATTAGTGTTTTTTTCTTATGTCGCTTCAGTGGGCCTAGTCACTAATTTTTGTAAACCTCCGTTTCATGAAGTTACGGGTTTAGCTACGTCACATACCCGTTGTTGTTGTTATTTAAGTTGGCGAATCTGTCAAAATACGGGTATGTGACGTAGCTAAACCCGTAACTTCATGAAACGGAGGTTTACAAAAATTAGTGACTAGGCCCCCTGATCCCGTCTCTATGTCGTAACGGGAACGAGCAATACACGGGGCTGTGTGTTACCGTGCTGTTAGAATGCGACGGAATGCATTTACATAATACGGCCCACTCCAATCTATAAATAGATAGGTATTAAAATAATTTTTTATTTTTTTAAATATATTATCGGACAGCAAAATGACATCTACATATTTTACTTCAAGCGTGCTAGAAATAGATTGTTAAAATCCTTCGGATTCTTGCTGTTACACATTTAACCAGAATTATTTCAAAGGTTGAAGCTCACGCTCAGCAATTATGCAACTTTTTGCAATGTGTTTGATTGATCTTTGATTTCTGAAACCGTTTCCGGGATTTAAAAACTTATTTTAAAGTATTTGGTTATCCCAATTAGCGCGTCTACAATTTAACAAAGCCCCTCGAATCACACAAGAGTAAATATTACCAATGACATATTATTCTGCCAATATTAATATATTGGTTTTAAAGGTGACCCGACAATTGGTCCGGCAACATTTGGTTCGGCGACAGTTGGTCCGGCGACATTTGGTCCGGCCGACATTTGGTCCGGCGACAATTGGTCCGGCGACAATTGGTCCGGCCGAAAGTTTAGATATTTTCTTCAAGTAAGTATGCAAAGAGGATATACGGCCGTACAACCAAAGTCGATATACTTATATCTGAAGGCATCTTGAGTGAAAATCCGCTGTAAAAATATTTTTACTAATAATTTCGACTCTCCGAAGTACGACAATATATAACGAGACGGTTGGGAGCAGTTGGGACTCTTGTGTTATATTCGGATATAAAAGTTATTTTATACGCATATAGGAATCTTTAGCGTTATTTTACTAAGACCGACTGCACGTATAAGTATGTCGTAATTTGTGATTGCCGCATTCTACTTCGGGGAGTCGAAATGTAAATGGTAGCATAGACAGTCCTGATTTAAATAAGCTCATTGAATTTCATATTCCCACGAGAACCACTCGTTCTAAAATCCTTTTTAAATGTAACAATAATCGGACTGAGTATACGAAACACTCACTTTTACCTAGGTTACATGAAGTTACTAATAGATATGCAGATGTGATAGATCTATTTAACTGCACGGAACAAGGGTACAAGAAGGCTATGCTATCATATTTTTTAAATCACTACTAATTTTATTTGTGTTATAGATTTTTGCATGTAAAGGTATCTCTGTTGTCACTTCCCAATGTATCGTCACAACTAACTGTTATACATACACTGTTTTATCATTACTGATATTTTGAATATGAATTTGTGACATGTAATTAGTGTTTATGGCATACTTATGCCGTTTGTATTAAATAAATAATGGTAATGGTGCTGATTTTAACAAAATCAAATTTAATAATATTCTTATTATCATTATAATTTACAAGTACAAGTATATTATATTGGATTTAGTAATATAGACGTTGAACATTATAATGATTTATGATCAATAAGATGGATCAAGGAAAAAAAATATTTATGAGGTGTAATATTTTTGGTACGCCTCATAATGCTCCTGTGCCCTTTCTTGTGGAAAACGTTCTTTTTTTGGTAAATGATTTTCGGCTATGTAATTATCGTTTTTTCGCACCCAAAAAATAATAACCCGTCTTTTCGGTTTCTAAAAAATGGTCTGATTTTTCGAATTGAAATTTATAAAAATCGCCAGGGTTTCAAAAATACGATAAAAAAATACTAAATGTCTTAGAATATTTGGCTAAACCGGAAATATATTTTTTAAATGTGATGCAAGTGGCCTATTGTTGTTTTCATCATTTCGCAGTATTTATTCACGAAGACGTGACTTAATTGATATAATGGATGATCAAATTCCGTCATTGCTTTGTATTGTATATTTTTATGTCATAGAATTAGATCAAGCGCTATAGGAATAATTTGACTGAATACTAGATTATTTTTTAGTTAATTAAAATAATTAATAGAGCGCATTGAAGTGAAATAACTTGAAACTGCGCTTTACAAATGTCATGTTATAATAATAATTATTATTTTAATCTAACACCTGGGTCCCGTGCCACAAAACTTTGCAAGAGCGGAGATGAGATGTGTCTTCTAAGCAGAATGATTGGTCAATTTTTGCACGTCTCTGTTTCACTCTGCTCAGCTTTGTTTCTATGGAAACGCACCCTTAGATAAGGGCACTTACGACAATTTATTGCAACCGAAGGTTCTACCATAACCAAATGTATTTTGTAATTTGTATTTTGTATTTGAAATAAATAAAAAAAAATGGTTTAAATTCTGTTTTTGTATTCCGTACTTTAAATACACGCGAAAAAGTATTTTGTAATTTGTATTTCAATTACAGCAAAGCATGCGAGGCTATAACATTCTGAACATTGAAATGTTGAAAAAAAATAGATAAATCTGTCAAATTCAAGGAAGTCAAGAATTTTTTTTAATGTTAGTAAGTAATTCTTAATTTACGAATGAGTTAGGCTTTTGACGAATGGTAAATCACGTAACATAACTGTAGTGTATGTGAACATGTATCTAGTTTCTTTGTCTCTTAAAAGATGTCTCCTACATGTGAGAACAACTCAGTTAATTATACAAATAAGACAAATAGGTAAAAATTATGTAAAATCAATCAGCCAAATTACCCAAATAAAATTTAAATAAAAATTAGATAAAATGAAATAAAAAACAGTTAGAAATAGAAAATTATTAAAATGCAAAGTTCAATCAAATGATAATTAAAGAGAGGCAAGACAAGAGGCTTAATTAGAGACACAAATGATACATAATAAATCAGCACATATTTTTCAGCAATCGCACTTCAGTTTTTTTGAATCCACATAAATTATCGACATAAATATCTACTTCAGCACTCTCCACCTTATTGTATAGTCGACACATTTGAGTCAGAGGGCTAAAATAGACGATATTATTTTTAAACGTGTTCAGGTGAAACATATTATGGCGTCTTAAACAATGGGAATTGGGAACATTTATATCAATATTGCTAAGACACAATGAAGTATCAAGATGGCCGTGAATTATTTTATGTAAACAAATTGGATCAGTCAATTGCCTTCCGATTTTAAGTTTGTCAATTTTGAAGTATTCACGTCGCATGTCGTATAATCTAAGATTTTCATGTAATTCACAATTCAGAGATAACAGTCTTATCATTTTTTTAAACTGATTCTACAATGTTTTCATATTTGCAGTAATAAGGATTCCAAATAGTGCTTCCATATTCAAGTTTACTTCTAATTAAGGCATTGTAAAGGGTTATAATTGATAGAGGATCTTTGAAAGGTTTACACATTCTATGAATAAATCCCATCATTTAAAATGATTTGCACTTAATGTCGTTAACGTGCCTAAATGTGTCTTAACAGAGGTTAGTTGTTTTACATGAGAGAGACAACTGTCGCCTGCTCAAGTTTAATCTGCTGCTTGAGCAAATGTTGGGCGCACGTTTGGTCTGTTTCCTGACTGAGCACCCGTGCCGAAGAACAAACGACGCATGTTCCTCGGAGCATTTTCCATTGAAAAACCGGTAGAACAATTAGAGCAATCCCACCTGACGCCTGTCCTATAAATATTGCAATCTGCTTATTATGATACGAGATCTACTGACGCTGTGTGATTCGTTTTCAACTGGCTCACTAGCAGAGCCTCCTTCCAACCGGAATATCGATTCTTATATTTTTTTCCGTTTTTCTCATATTTAGACAAGACAAACAGGGATCAGTTTAGACAAGACAAACAATGTCAATTCAAGGATCGTACCTTTAATAACAATAAAATATGCGCAATTGCCTCACATATTTCGTGGAATAAAGAAAAAATGACTATAAGTCGGTCTGTTTTTCTGCGTGTTACAAAATTGTATCCTAATAAGCTTATATTATTTTTCGTCGTATAATGGTTTATTTTTGAAAAAGTGGGTAAATCATACTTAGCGTCATGAAATCCTACGTAAAAACATTAATAACTGAATCTGTGGAAAACAATTTTTTTTCTGTTTTGTTAAAAACTCTCATCTGATCAAATGTCCTATATTTTAATAGGTCCACTCCTGTCTGTGAACAATTTTTTTGTTGGTTCTTTCTTTCCCAATATTTTCATTCTGATACTGAGGAGCGATTCTCTATCTTTAATGAAACAATGAAAGCGCGTGTAAGGTAGTGAGTGCTGTGAGTGAGGCGCAACCAAATATTAAGAGGGCCTCCGACTACAAATAATTATGCCGCCACGTAAGGGGCCGAAGACCGAAAGGTCTCCCGGCCAAGGGGAAACATTAAATGAAACAATTCCAAGAGGAATCGGCAGTCAAATTTGTTTGATTTTCACAGGGGTGACGTGAGCCAATGTCAGATGTCTCATATTTTTTACTTTTCTTACAGGAATGCTCGATTTTAATACCCTAGAAGCCCGCCGAAAAATATTTTTAGGCAAACATTTTTTTCAGTTAATCTCCGGTACCCATACTAAATCCGCCAATATTGAAAGACATCAACTCATATGTCCCTAATGCGTATACTTGTGGGAGATCCCACGCACCTTTTTATGCTCCGAAAGCGAGATCTTCTGCCTATCAGAATGCACCATTAAGCAGGGCGACTCAACTGCTTAACGGCTCTGCATTGAGCATCGACATCTTCAATGTCATTTACGTAGAATTCATTAACTATCTCTTAACATACGTCACAACATAGTTAAATTGCACCCTCGCACTTTAAAAAAAAAAATTGTAATCTTCTGCAACCTGCATTCCTGCATAAAATATTTTTTTTTTTGTAGGAAAAACTCTCTTCTTATAACTTTTGAATGCTATACCCATTGACGCTATCCAGGTTACAAACCAATTTTTGGAATGATTGTTTCCAATGAAAAGAGTAGTTGCCTATGATATGGAAAATAAATTAGTTGAAGATAATATTGTCAAAATTATTATAAGCAAAATTATTATCAGCCTGAAACACTCATCTATATTGAAAAATCTTCCGAGAAAAGATACTTGCCGCCAACGGGACTTGAACCCGTGTCCTTCTGATTGCCGGTCAGGTGCTCTGACCACTGAGCTATGGCGGCTTATCTAATACCCGCCAAATAATTCAATATATACTAGTGTTTCATTCAACAATTATAGTTTATTATATTTTTTCCACCTGAAAACAACCAACTTAATTTCTGCGAGAAAGACATTGTTAGTGTTAAATCTCTCGCTAGGTGGCGTCGAGACAAATTATGTCTACATTTTTTGGGGAAATACTTTAACTTGTCAAATATTAATTATTATTTTTTAATTGATAAACTAGCGTTTAAGACAAGATTTATTGCATAGCACAAAGGGTAACAATTATTATTAGCAATAATTACCAGTCTGAAACACTGAAAGGTTTTTCAAAGCAGATGAGTGTTTCAGGCTGATAATAATTATTGCGTATAATAATTGTTACCCTTTGTGAACCCTGAATGCTGCCTCTTATACCGCCTGCGCTACCCCAGGGGATAGTTGTGGATCTGAGGGACGTCCGCGCGAACTAGGGGACCTTCCGCCACGCCTCCGATAGTCCGACGCTGATATCACAAGGGTCTTCGGGTGTCTAACCCCCCCCCCCCCCCCACTTCCCAATCACTTCTCGTCGAGGCACCACCGGAAAGTCAGCTTAGGGGCGTGGAAAGATCCGAACCTCGTACCCGGCCTATTCACCGACACACTCTCAACAGGACTTCCTGGCGATCTGAGTCGTGCCGCCTCCGTTTCTGGATCTTCTTCCACCTTTTGTTGATATTTTTATTTACTTTATATTTTGTGCTATGTTTACATAAAAATTACTACTTTTTGCCTACTTTTCGTTATTATTTTTTCCCTACCCAAAAGAGGCTTAGGTAATATTTTTATATTTTTCTTATATACTAACTATTGTACATAGCAAGCATTTGCATACTGCTGCCTAACGACGTATGCGGGGACAATGGAGGTCTAGTTGTATTCATTAAATGTAGAGTCGTTTATATAAAAAAATTAGAGTCCTTGCAAGAGCCTTGAAGGGGAACAATCTGTTACCTATACCAGGGTGGATAAGTGGTGGGTCCTCCAATTACCGGGGCACCGCAAATACCTAAAAATGTTTGGGTATTGCATATTTGTCATTGTGGTTGAAAAAAATTTGACGACCTTATAAAAAAGCGCTTTCTACATTGCATTTTACTGCTTCTCCTCAAAATCCATATTCGCCAAATCACTTAAATGCGTTATGTTTATGTGCAACTGTCGGATTTCTATCTGCAGCATCTTGGTCTTCAACAAAGTATCTTTCAACTCCTCTACGAAGGCCGTCTAAAATTCCTTATTTCAACACCTTTTTTGTCAAACATTACTAAATCATACAATAGGCTTTTTTCTAGTTTCCTAAACAAACCACCGATTATTTTTGACAGTTTCAATTTGGGAGGCGGGTATGGGTACCGCCGCCCGGGTAACATTTATTAGATTACCAACACACCTGCCATAGGTCATCCCAAGAGTTTGCTACTGTTTGTCTAGGTCTTGGCGGCACATGCGTTCACACACTTTCGTATGGCGGTCCGGATCGGAAGCGATTGATTGATGGATACCTTACTCCAATTGGACTGTCTCGATCCATCGCATTGTACCTACTGAAATGGGATGGGTGAAATCATACGTTCGTCACTCCTGGACACATTGACTCCGAGTTTCCCACTCATAGCTTTTTCCTTCTCCAAACTTCCTTTATTTCCTTTGCCTAAAAAGATCCTTCTCACAGCATCGCCAAAAAAGACGTAGGCCTTGGGGGGGAATTATTTTCCTCATGATATTATTTTCCTGTGTGCAGCAATAATCAAAAATAAAACAGTCATCGTATATCTCAAATTATGCGGTTAATTAGTAACGTGCGTTAAACGATGGATACTGAACCCAAGGTAATACGAGTACGTTTATATTATTTAGCTCTGGGTTGACCTTCTGGGTTAACTCTCAATAAATTCACTGACATGATGTGTCTTTCCCATCTTGCTTAATCATTTCTTTCCTCTCAGTAGGTTTAAGTTTAAAACCTGTTTCTGGAAGACTAACTATAGCAGTCTTAAATCGTGAATAACATACATATGTCGGGGAGGAAACCTTGGAGAAAATTTGGATGATGAACGAAATTTTGTAACATTAACAATTTATTGTCAAAACTCAATTAATAACTCCATTGCAAACAGCTTTGAGCAGATATCTTGATAAAGCCCGTATGTAAAACAGATCCTGATTTCATTGCTGTGTGGTGACCATGCTAATTTTAATTTAACCTTTATTATAAAAAAACGTAAGTATAATTTATGTTGCGTTTAAATTCATTGTAAATGAATGGGTTCTGACGTACTTGGAGAGTTATTTGTAATAGCACCTACTTATTAAATTTAAATAGAATAAAAATTAGACTTACCATTTCCATCTTATAGTAGGATTAATTCGGTAGTTTGGTTCGTAAAAAATATTTTACAATATAGATAATTTTAACATTCGTGGGTTGGTAAATACTGTCTGATCTTACACATACAGAGTATAATACCTTTTTTCCGTGGTTCATACTCATGATTAACTCTTGATCAAGTGACAAGGATATGTCAAAGGATGCCAGCTAGAGGACTTCCCAAGTTTAAATCTAAGAAATCTAAATATCAAGTCAACACCGTAGATATATATTTTTCCCTAGATTGGACTCATGATTAATTCCTAATCCAGTGACAAGGACATGTCAAAGGATGCCAGCTGGAGGACTTCCCTTGAAGAAATCTAAATATCAAGATATCTAAGGAAACTAAATATCAAGTCAACACTGTAGATACATATTTTTTCCCTGGATCGTACTCATGATTAACAGCTGATCAAGTGACAAGGATATGTCAAAGGATGCCAGCTAGAGGACTTCCCAAGTTTAAATCTAAGAAATCTAAATATCAAGTCAACACCGTAGATATATATTTTTCCCTGGATTGGACTCATGATTAATTCCTAATCCAGTGACCAGGACATGTCAAAGGATGCCAGCTGGAGGACTTCCCTAGAAGAAATCTAAATATCAAGATATCTAAGGAAACTAAATATCAAGTCAACACTGTAGATACATATTTTTTCCCTGGATCGTACTCATGATTAACAGCTGATCAAGTGACAAGGATATTTCAAAGGATGCGAGTTAGAGGAAGAAGAAATCTAAATTTCAATAAATCTAAATATCTAGTCAACACAGTAACTACCAAACCCTAAGAACCTACATAGTACTGAAAAGGTAGTAAGCCGAGAGTAATGGTATTAGGCCCGAGTGACTAGTTAGGTAAACACAACAACTTGAACTAATGACTATTTTATGTCCATATTTTATTTATTTGTTTATATACTTGCTGACCCGGCGAACTTCGTACCACCTCATAATCAATAACTGTTAGAGATTGGATATTTATTATAATTATTGTATTTTTCCTGGAGGGGTGCAGACATACGTTCACCGTTTGCCTCATTTTCGACTATTGACATTTAGTATGTAAGAAAGAGGGGCAGCATTACATGTTTAAGAACAAAAGCAAAACAATCAGCGCATTGACATTTGACTTTTGAATTTTTGGAATTTTTGACATTTGACATTGATTTTTGAATTTTCGGAATTCACTCACTGCTCAATATTATACTTATCAAAATATTCCTGCAGCTCTTTCAAAAGATGAGAATGCGTTCCATACAAAATGTATGACGAAAAGAATTTTCTTAATAATTTTTTTTGTCGTGAATATTTCCGATGTTTTGATAGCTATTCTGCTATTCGGGGCGGAGACGAATCCAACAAATCAAAAAACATAAAAATCGGTCCAGCCGTTCTGAAGTTATAAATGGCGTAACTAACCCAACTTTGTTTTAGGATGTAAACAATCTTATTGGTGAAAAGGTCACTGCTTAGCTACTAATTCAGGATTTCCCCTGGAAAGCAGCTGGTTTTCAGCAGTGCCTCCAATGGCCGTGGGATGCACCCAACAAACCCCAACACTCTCTCGTGGAAGTCAGAATTTTGAAAAGGTACCAAGACGATAATAAAACTAGAGGAGATCCAAAAGCGCATAGTGAGCGCAAATAGCTGTTTTTTCCGCATACATAAGAACATAATATTCGGACTGCTGTCTAGAAACACCAATATATTAATGTACAAAACACTTATTAGACCAGTGCTCACGTACGCAGCTGAGACATGGATACTAACTTAAAGGAATGAGCGAGTACCGGACGTTTTAGAAAGAAAAATTTTGAGGCGTATTTCCGGACCGGTTCTAGAAAATAGATTTTAGCGCAGACGTTACAACAATGAGCTCTGTACTCTTTTTAAGGAGCTAAACGTCACAAAATTTATAAAACTGGGAAGACTTTGATGGCTGGGTCATGTGGAGAGAATGACCGAGCATCAAGTACCAGTCCAAGTCCCTGCTGAACTCAATACCGATAGGGCGAAGGTGCCTGGGAAGAGCGGGATTAAGATGGAACGACAACGTCCTCAAAGACATAATATGGAGCTTGGAGCTTCTAAACTGGAGAGAGCTGGAACAAAACCGAGATGAGTGAAGGAAGACTCTTGATGAGGCCAAGACCCACCAGGGGTTATAGAGCCAAGAGTGATGATAGTAGTATGGAGGAAGGGAAGAAAAAAAAAATAATGATGAAACATAATTTTTTTTTTCCTTTATTTTTTCCCATTACACATACATTTCAAAAGTAATTTTTACATATTTTCTAAATATGTATAACATAACACAAGATAAAAAGTAAAAAACATATATATGTGTAAAGGAATACCTACCTAGAAACGCATAGGGATTCCTTCGTGTTCGAATAATGAATTACTTTTCAAATGTCATTCATTGATGTGTTGTCATGGTGACATAAAAACAGATTATTATTGTTTTTGATTAGCTACGTAGCAGACATTCAATTAATCAAGATATAAGAAAAATAAGTGTTAAAGTGTTATAATGTTTTTAAGATCGACAAATAAACTTCAAATATAGTTTCTTTGTTAACAGAGCAACACATGATTTGTTTTGTCATTACCAATAAAGAAGTACAACCAATAGACAAATTGTCTTATAAAACTATATTTTTAGTGAAGAGAAACAATGACGTTAGAAATGGAGAAGTTACAATTCACATTTACAGTGTCAGCAGCATCGGATGGTAAAACCAATATAATTTGCATAACCTCAATCGAGACCCCTGATGGACGCATATTTGATATTCCCGATGATTTCAAATATGCAAGCAAACACACCGCCATAACGACCACGGATGTGTATGCCAAAATAAAGAATTGTCTAAAGAAAAGATACCAAACACGTAAAATATGGATTCCCTTAACAGAAGATTTGAGGAAAATTTATTTAGATGAAGGTAAGAATTTACAATTTGGTGACCAATACCTGGAAGAAATTACATATGAAACGAAACTTTCTGACAATAATATCAGTAAAGGCACTGAAAATAAAAATCTAGGAAAAATAGCAGAAAGATTTTTACTCGAGAAGTTTTCAGGAAAAACATCAAATGTTAACCAATGGATCAATGGATTGGTATAATAGTATGTTAATAAAATGTACAGTAAGCGCAGGATGGGCAATATGGAAAACAAATTTTTGTGAAACATACGGAAACAAAGGTTGGTCACAAGTTAAATGTGCATTTGCATTTAAATTTCAAGGAGGTTCATTACGGGAATATGCCACAAAAAAAGAAAGATTGTTATTAGAGATAAATAAAAATATTGACTCTCAGACATTAATTCATCTTATTGTTATGGGTCTACCAGATTACATAATGTACAAAATGGATAAGGAATCAATAAAATCGACTGCAAATCTATTCAATGAAATTGGTAAACATGAACAAACAGTCAATAAAAATAATTGTAATAAATTCAAGAAAAATACATTTCATAATAGAGAAAGAATTGAAATTCATTTTTTTCAATTCTTGTCTTGCAAAAATTGAGAATAATTAAATAAAGGTAGCCGTTTTCACTCTGAAGAAAAATGCTGGTTTAAACAAACTGATGACTATGAGAACAAGAGAAACTATAATAAGAATGTAAACAATACTGTATTAGATGTTGAATTGAGTGATAATGAGTCAAAAAACGAATAAATACACCATTAATTAAAGTAAAACTAACATTAGAAGGAAAATTAGACATATTTGGTATATATGATTCCGGATCTAATGTTTCCTTAATAAATTCTAAATTATTAAGAATAAAGGATGAAGGAAAAAATATACACAACAATACAAACTTACTAACAATTAATGGTGTAAAAAAGACAAAAGGCTTAACAAAAATAAAAATTAAGATATTTAATATAGAGAAGAAAATTGATGTTTATATTGTAGATGGAAGAGATTTCAAATACAATTTTCTAATTGGACTTGATACTATAAAAGAGTTTAATTTGATTCAGAATGAAAATTTGGAAATTGATCAGAAATCTGAAGAAAGCTTAAAAAAAGAGGAAATACATTTTAAAAACAACCCTAATGAAAATGAAGATAAAAAGAACTTAAACTTTATAAACTTTAAGGATCATACAAAAGAAAAAGAATTTACAGTGGATCTGAGTCATTTAAATAGTCAACAAAAACCTGAAATAAAAAAACTTATTGATAAGTATAAATGAAACTTTTGCAAAGGATAAATATGATATTGGAACAGTAAAGGATTATGAAGCACGCATTGATCTACTTGTGGACAAATACTGCAGTAAAAGACCCTACAGATGTTCAATAGAGGATAAGTTAGAGATAGAAGAACAAATAAGAAAATTGCTTGAAAGAAATCTTATAGAGGAATCATACAGCCCTTTTGCAGCACCAGTAACCTTAGCTTTCAAAAAAGAAGACAATAGAAAAACAAGATTGTGTATCGATTTTAGAGAAATAAATAAAATGGTGGTACCTCAGGCTCAACCATTTCCTTTGATTGAGGACTTAGTAACAAAAACCAGAAACTGTAAGTACTTTTCAACATTGGATATAAATTCTGCGTTCTGATCTATTCCCCTGCGAATTGAAGATAGAAAGAAAATTGCTTTTGTAACCCAGGAAGGCCACTACCTATGGACACGTTTACCCTTCGGTTTAAAAACTTCTCCAGCCATATTTCAAAGAATACTAAGCAACATACTGAGAAAGTACAAGTTAACAGATTTTGCTGTAAATTTCATTGACGATATTTTAATATTTTCAGAAACCTATACCGAGCACATAAATCATTTATCACAGCTTTTATAGGCGATAGAAAAAGAAGGTTTTCGACTTAAACTCACAAAATGTCGATTTGCAACAAATTCGGTAAAATACCTCGGACATATAATACAGTAAGACCAGTGAGAGATAACTTAATTTCAATAAGAGATTTCCCTACACCAAAGAATCAGAAAAATATTAGACAACTTCTAGGAAAAATCAATTTCTACCACGAGTACATTCCTAACAGTTCAATAATTTTAGAACCACTATATAATTTACTAAGAAAGCACCAAAAATTCATATGGTCAATGGACTGCGAAGAAGCTTTCGAGAAGATTAAACAACTATTGTGTTCACAACCAATCTTGGAAATTTTTGATAAAGACTTATCAACAAACATATATACAGATGCATCATTGGAAGGTATCGGAGCAGTGTTAAAGCAAACTCAACCAGACCAGACGGAAAGGAAAAACCTGTAGCATATTTCTCTAAAAAATTAAATGAAGCCCAAAAGAAAAAAAAGGCTATATATTTAGAATACTTAGCTATTAAAGAGACCATAAGATACTGGCAGTACTGGCTAATAGGCAAACCTTTTACAGTATATTCCGACCACAAACCATTGGAAAATTTAAACATTAAATCTAGAACGGACGAAGAGTTAGGAGATTTATCCTATTATCTATCACAATATGATTTCAAAATAAAATATACACCAGGAAAGAATAATTTAGAGGCAGATTGCTTAAGCAGAAACCCAGTATTAGAATCTAATAAAGATGTACATGAACAATTAAAAATAATAAACTTAGTAACATTGAATGATATATTAACAGATCAAGAGAAAAATGAGGATATAAAAAAAAACAAGAACAAGTTAATATATAAACACAATATATATTATAAGAGGGTAAGAAAGCAAGAAAAAATACTACTGTCAGAGGAACTCAGTATAAAATTTATAAAACTAATACATGAAAATATGTGTCATATAGGTATAAAACAAATGCAAATGAAAATAGGAAAACTTTATGCAGCAAAGAACTTAACTAGAAATATCACCGATTTATGCAAACAATGTGAAATATGTATAAAAAATAAGACAAGAGGACAGGCTAAATATGGTTTAATGTCGCACTTAGGCCCTGCCACAAAACCACTTGAAATTGTCTCAATAGACACAATTGGGGGATTTGGTGGCTCTCGATCAACCAAAAAATATTTGCACCTTTTAGTCGACCATTTTACTCGATATGCTTATATATTAACCTCAAAGACACAGAGTGCAAAAGACTTTATAAAACTTATAAATATTGTACCAAATTGTAATGAAATTGGCATGGTTCTCACCGACCAATATCCTGGAATTAACTCAAAAGAGTTTAAAACTTTTTTAAATGAAAGATCAATCACACTAATTTTCACTGCAGTAAATTCACCGTTTTCTAATGGACTGAACGAAAGGCTAAACCAAACACTCGTTAATAAAATAAGGTGCAAGATAAATGAAAATCTAAAAACTAAAGCATAAAAAACTATTGCTCATAATTGTGTTGATAGATATAATAACACAGAACACTCAATAACAGGCTTTGCACCGAGATACCTATTGGATGGTACTGATGTTTCATTCGTACCAAATGAACTTAAATTTAAAAAAGAAACAGATGACTGGATTAGAGACAAAAAATTTGCATTAGAAAGAACAATTAAGTCACATGAATATAATAAAATGTTAATTGATAAAAAAAAACAAAACATAATTTTAAAATAGGCGATATGGTATATGTTGAAAATGGTCACCAACTAAATAGAAGAAAATTAGATGAGTTAAGGATTGGTCCATTTAAAATCGAAGATAAACTATCACAATCTCACAATCGATATACAAGATTAATACAGGGCACAGAAAGATGGAGTCAAATTTTTTCCATATTACAAAACTTATTCCTGCCCCCGTACCAGAAGAAAATGAAGTTTAAAAAAAAATAAAAAGGCATTGAAAGAAGCGAAAATCTCCAGGGAAATTTTCTAACCCTAGAGGGGAGATGTAAAGGAATACCTACCTAGAAACGCATAGGGATTCCTTCGTGTTCGAATAATGAATTACTTTTCAAATGTCATTCATTGATGTGTTGTCATGGTGACATAAAAACAGATTATTATTGTTTTTGATTAGCTACGTATAGTTTGGCAAGAAAGTGTAGAAATTAATTCAATTGGAACTAAACGTGTTCATTACTATGGCAACACCGAATTATATGACGTTTCCTATGACTGTCATATTATGTGTTATCATATTGTGTGTATCAACGTGTTACGGTTGATTTATTGTCTTAAATCTGAGTAGAATATCGCTGATTTGATAATATTTTTATTCATTGTTTGCCTGAATTTAATTAAAATGAATAAATTATTACATAGTGATACAAGAGGGGTTATATTCTGCGTTTTTCAACGCTGCCTAGCCGAGTGTCACGCGAAGAAGCTTCTTTTTAATTTAGAAGATGTTTGCAAACGAACTGCTGAAATGACTGGTACTTAGTATAGTTTGTTTAATAAATTTCATTAGTATTACAAGATTTATGCCAATTTTCGAGCGATAATAACCATTACAATCTGATTTGAGGTTATGGTAAAAAAATCTGATTTTGACACTTCATTTTGACAGATAATATGCGGCCACAAGAAAAAGGGAATAACTCAATAAAAAAAATAATATTAAACTCGTAGAAAAGTTACCTTTTTCTCGTTTTCTCTTTCTTTCTTTCCAAGTGAATATTATCTAGTGTGTGTTTTTAAAACTCCCTTATATAATAATAATTTTAATGATTTTTCACACACAGGTAAATCTGAATCAACGGTAAGACGAATTGTCAAGGAAGGGGAAAAGGCAGATGGAAAATTTGAAACACCGGGAAAACGGAAAATGGGCATTATGTAATAGCATAAGTGCTGATGATTGGAAAAATTGTTGCAAACACGTGATGAAAATTGATGCAGAATATTATGCATGAGGCAGTAATATATATGATGATATCGATGAACTGCGTTTAGATGAAGATGAAGATACGGAAGAAGAAGAATCACACGAGGACGAAGACAATAATTACATGTCGGGTGTTGAATTAATAGACTTAAATTTTTAAGTACCTACGTTTTTATATCGGAATAAAAGCCCACTTAAAACTTGTTTTGTTTTATTTTGCTTCTATTAAATTACAGTTTTTTGTGCAAATTTTTTGAAAATACAAATACGCTATGAAATATGCATTTTGCCAGAAGTGTTTTTTTAAAACATACGTTCTTTGTCTTATGAGCCATCTTGGTGTTGCCATTTAAAACTAGAAAACGATCGCAGCGCCATCATTTATTTTCTACACTTTCTTGCCAAACTGTAGCAGACATTCAATTAATCAAGATATAAGAAAAATAAGTGTTAAAGTGTTATAATGTTTTTAAGATCGACAAATAAACTTCAAATGTAGTTTCTTTGTTAACAGAGCAACACATGATTTGTTTTGTCATTACCAATAAAGAAGTACAACCAATAGACAAATTGTCTTATATATGTAAGAAAAAAGTAGATAATGGGATCCCACTAAGGCACTGCCTGTGCGTGGGTAATATTAACTAAACTGCTAAATTACACCAATAAGTTGGCGGTACAAGTTAAAAAGGTAAATTTCAAAGAGAAAGTTGAAAATATAGGTAATGTATCTTTGAAAAATTATAGTAACAAAGTGACACAAACAAGTTAGTTGATTTTTTGTTACGGTTTCAAGAAGATAAATAAAGTTAGTCTTGAAGTTACAGTAGAATTGTGAAAGTGAAGCATGAAGATTTACATAGAGTTTATAAAAAAAGTGTTTCAACATCTGCACCATTTAGCCATAATTTTAATTCTTTTGTGTAAATATAATGTGGCAATTAAATAATTTTCGAAGCCATGGTACACGATGGTTCGTTTCAAGATTTATGATTGGTTGCAAACTGCAAATATTACTTATGACTTAATCAATCACCCATAACTCTTCTCTAACAATTCAAGCAAATAGATACACATACACGTTATTTATCGTATATCTTTACCTCAAATCACTCCATTGCAGGTACAAACCACGTCCGGTAAAATACATAAAATTACTCATTAAATATTTCTCATAGACATGTCACTGGTGCCTACCCTTCTAGTAATTTCTAAAACAATATCAACTGTCTGCCATTATTCTATAAATACCATTATAATATTTCTATTCCATAAATATCTATCTATATATGTAAAACAATCTCGTGTCACCGTGTTTGTGGTCGCACTCCTCCAAAACGGCTTGACCGATTTTTATGAAAATTCTTATGTATATTTGGTATGCATGAGAATAGGTCGTAAAGTATATTGCATACCGCTAGGTGATTAGGGTATCCCTGTCAAAATTGATTGATAATTGACTCGAAAATTTTACGGTACATTGCACTTTAGCAGGAGAGTGTTTCTATATATGATGGTAAGCTCTGGCGTTACGAAATTTGTATAAAAATACTACAAGTGGTGCGCAAGTGATTTGAAAATTTGTTTATTTCATATATTTTAACAGCACGGAGGGAATGCAGGACTGGACTTGCAGGGAGAAACTATTTCTTGAATCGCATTGCAACGCATGCCGGGTACCAGCTAGTATTATATAATATTTTATCTTTGTTCTTTATGTTTCTATAATAAAATATAAATAGAAAATAAAATTAATGATCAATTAAGTGTTTCTTCTTTTTCATTTTGGAGGAGCAACCTGTTTGACTTTTAGGTGCCTCTTTGGACTAATACTTGAATCTCTGAACTTAGATAGTATACATAGACATCAGAATTCAATAGACCAGAACATACAGATGAGGGGTAAAACCAAACTATGGGGGGCGAAGAGAGGAAAAATGACTATGATTCGTTAAAAAATCAATCTGACAGTATATAGGCATCTCGCATTATAATATCACCATTCAGTTCTTAAAAGAAAAATCTGCTTTGATGGATAGACATTTTTCCATGGGAGCGCGAATTGCTTGCCACGTTAATAACATATTTGCTAAGGCCAAATGCTCGCCCCGAAAAGATTCGTCCCAATTCACATAGCAATATTTTGTTGCCGTGTTTAGTTAAGACACTTTTACAAATGTTTCATAATTTACTTACCTCTGTAACCAGCGACGAGCACACTGGAGAACCGCCCACATTCGCTATGTCCATATAATATGTGGGTAAAATGTATAGCACAAGCTACCGTTTTTGGCGTGTTATTTCGAAAAATGTATGGATGTTACTTTCGCGCTGTTCAGGACAAGAATGATGACGTCACATATTTTAGATTCAAGCGAGGTTCTCTCCCCTCCCCATAGAGCGAGCTGGCTCCAAGGCGGAGCTCTAGCCGGCTCCATGGGGAGGGGGAAATAATACGTTTTTATCACTTAGGGCAGGTCCAGATATATTCATATGTCCGTGGTAATATATGTAAAAAAAATTAATTCGTAAAAAAAAAATTACTTCAATACATCCATACAATACGTACATACAGTTGCGCGGTCACTTGGGCCGGCTAGTAGCCAATTTCATGGATTTTTTCTGTTTTCTTTTATTTGAACCTTCCTCCCCAAGGACTGGCTCTTTACTACTGTGAACTTTTAAAATGTATTTTAAAAATTTAAAAAAAAAATGGTTTAACTGAAGATTGAACCTTCCTCCCTACGAACTGATTAAAAAGAGTGAACATCACTAACACCTAAGCCAAATTCTAATTGGACGGTACCGACATTTATTCTAATGATTGATTATTAATTAATTTAAATATAATGTCATCCGAATTAAAAAAAAAAAAACATAACAATGCGTAGTCATTGACAATGAGTCTATCTGCCGAACTTCAGCTCGGTCGAATATCTAGAAGTGGATAAATTTCCACTTCCAAGGTATGCATTAATTAATTCACGAAAACAAAATCGATATTCAAATTTTAAATATTTAAAAAACAAATTAATGAGTATTGTTTCACAATTCATTTACAAAGGGAAGTTCAATCGAATTCCGTAATTCTAAACATGAACATTAAGCGCACAGTTTACACCCGCGTTGTGCGGTCCGCTGACCAAAATCTCTCACCCCAACAACCACATTACACAAGACCTCTCGTCTTCAATTAATGATATGCGTGCAATAGTCTATAAAATTGTATATAGACTATTATTTTATTTTATAGTATAAAATTGCAAGCCCCTGATAAAGCTTTGCACATCAAATCCAAACGTGTGGCGCAACAATTTATTCCCCCCATTTTTTAAATTATACATCTATTTCACTCACTATCAAGTGATAGGCCATACGAGTACTATGCTTCTTATTTCATAAGTAGCTTAAATCTTTAACAATTTTACGCCGATATGTAAAATAACCACAGAAAATAAGATTAAAATATTGTAATAAAAAACGTGATTCCCTTGTTTGTCGGTAGAGTTGCCTAAACGAAAAGCTGATTTCGTTTTTGAAATCTTTGGTGTCTGCGGGAGTAGTATATCACTGCTTAAGAGGGGCGACCCATTCGAGATAATCGTCAGTGCAGGTTTATCAGCCAAACGTAGAGAGACTCCTCAAAAACTACAATATAAAATTAGTCAGTTATCAGTCGACAAGTGAGCTGCATATTAGCTGTGAACCATTAGGTACTTAACCAAAAAATATTAACATTGCATTTTCTTCATTGTTTAAATTTCGTTCAGTGCCGTTTATGTTTTCTGTGTTGTGTTTGTTTTTTTTAAATATTTATATTAATTAATATAAAATTGTATCTTTTAGTATCAGTTATTAAAAAAAATATATATGTTCGTAAATAGGCATTGGATTATTTTGATCTTGGTAGTATTTTAATTTATATCGGACATGATATCAAAGCAACATCCTTTTTAGATAGAAAAGCGACTGAAGTAAAAAACATTAATAATTTCAATGGTTTGTTAATGGGTGTTAAGCAGTCGAAAGTGTGCTTGAATAGTCATGGTACTTTTGGTCTGGTTTGCAAGAAGCCGTATTATAGTAACAATGAAATGGTTCACACTACAATTCATTCTGTAAATTATTGCTCAACGCTATTATTATATTCTAACCGTTTAAATAAATATTTCTTCTCAAATTAAATATAACTTTTTTTAATAAAAGATAAATTATTTTAGTAGGTTTAAGATTTTTTTAACGTCGTTTTCGCAATTAAATTTCAAATTTCAACGAAACAATCTTGTTGAATATAATGTTTCAAAGACCCAATCATGTCTGTTTACGCCTAAAAGGGATCAGAATGAAAATCTAGTCTCCTTTAACGAAAGCAATCTTCCGAACAGGCCCTCCATTTATATGCTTGGTGTAACTCTTAGTGACCAGGTCAGGTATAGGGGCTCCATCGAAGTCAGAGTTAAATTAGCCTCCCAAAAACTAGGTGTACTGTACAGGGCCCGCAGATACTTTAATAGTACACAACTGCTAACCCTGTACAAATCGCAAGGGCGCCCCACGGGTAAATTTGTTAGCCACTTCTGATCTGGAGCTCCAAAATACTTGAAAAACTCCCTCCCCTCTGTGCAGAAATGGGTGGTCTTTTTGTTAGATTCTCCCACCTTAACAAACGGATTGCAATCTTTAGAGCACAGGCGTCGGGTGAGAATGCAATCCTTGTTCTACCGGTATTTCAATGGAAGATGCTCCGAGGAACTGGCGTCATTGATTCCTTCGGCACCGGTGCATATTCGGGAAACACATCAAACGCGCGCCCAACATTGTACACGGTTGACATTTGTCACATGAGAACGAGCAGCTTCTTCGACTTGTTCTTGAGTTCAACAGCTCGGCTGTGGAACCATTTGCCGGCCTCTATGTTTCCTCCTTGCATTTGCATGAGTCTCTTCAAGACCATTGTTAATGTTTTCCTCTTCACAAAAAGACCCTACTCACTGCTTCTCAGATCTTAAGAGGGAAATTATTTTTCTTAGGGCCTCCTGTGTGGAAGTTAATGTAAGTAGCGAGATAAATATTTCGACGTTCCATCCACTTTCCTTACTCTAGCAGGGACGAAAGTGAAATGGTTAGTTAGGTAGCCAATAAATTCACCGCAAAGCAACTTAATCGCAAAAGTTATATCATAATTGAAAATTATAAATCGCCTCTACACTACGTGTTATAAATTATTTATAATATTTTTTGTAAAAGCTATTTTTAATACAGTATTACTTTAAACTCTAGTTTCAGTCACAGTACTTAATTTGCGGACAATCGGCTCATAATTGCTTGTAATAAATCGATTTTAATATATTTCAAAATTAGATATGGCTTATTACTAATTTCGTTTCAGTGAAATTTTATTAGCGGTTAATAATCAGAAATTAGTGATGTTTGTGCAATTAATTTAGCAACGCCTGCATAATTAAATGGCGTTACTGAGTTCCAGTTAACTGTTAAAAGGTGTTATTGAGTTGTTGTTAACTATTGAAAGGTGTTATTTAGTTAATAATAGGTGTCCGGTGATTGCCTAACAACCCCTGAAGGCAAACTTTTTATGAATAACCTCTCAGAATAAAAGTATCTAAGTAATGCTTTCTGCTAGGTTATTCTTCAAAATTTTCATTAAAAGTTGCATCTTTAGGGGTTGTTAGGGAATCATTGGAAACCTATTATTAAAATAGTTGGTTGGTACTCGATGATACCTTTTCTTTTCAATTTTTATTTTTTTATTAAATAAATCAATAAAATTATTATTATATTAATAAAAACAGTTTATTTTTAAACAAGTTCTGCTGTGTAATTATTATTACGCGTGACAGCTGTTTCGCCTTCTGAAGGCATTATCAAACTGTGGTCATGCCACATACAGATGATAAATATAATTAAAAAAATTAAATTAAAATGGATTTCTACAAATTAAACTTGATAACAATAAATTAACCTTTGCATTTTGCAGGTGTTATTTGCAAAGTTAATTGCATAAACGTAACTAATTTCTGATTATTAACTGCCAATAAAATTTCACCGAAACGAAATTATTAATAAACCATTCCTAATTTTGAAATATTAGCACATTAAATCATCATTATTTTTAAATCAATTATTTCCAAGCAATATATAATTTGATTTGTTTTTTCAATTTTAAGTTAGATTTATAAGTATTATCTTCTTTTTTTCGTTATTTGTTTTTGGGGTTTTATGCCATGTTGCGCTACCTCCTTCTTTAGCCAACGTTTCGGACAGCGTTGCAGTGTCCATCATCAGGGCAGATCCGGCAGATGTTGATAATAATTTGATAAATAATAATATTTTGGCCGTGAGAATCTAAAAATATATCCCATTATCTTTTTTTCAATAATGCATTATTTTGGTTTTAGTTAAGTCTGCAGCAAACGGATAATCGGCCTCTCTTTTTCCATAAGCCATTAATTTTTTTATCATCTTCCTAATAGGATTATTATCTTTAAAATTATTTAAGAAGAAAACTACTAATATATAGTTACCCACCTATTCTATGTAACCTAATACTAAAATCGGGTTAAGGTCATTGATTTTCGTCAGTAAAGTATTAGGTGCACATATTTCCTAACTCTTATTGACCGACGTAATTATATACTTTTCTCATCTTCAGAAATGTAACACGTCTATACACGGCTACATTTGTTCAAATATTACGAAAGGATTTTATCATACGTGTAACGTGTTGAGTTTGTGCATAAACGGCTCATTTTATTGTAATTTTCATGCTATTTGCATTCAATCAACACCAGAAGAGTTATTCTCTATCTTTTGTGGGATCGTTATCCAGATAACGGACGTGATTTCCTGTTAGATTTGTGAATTTTTCATTTTTACTGTCACGTAGTTTTGTTTAAATCGTTTTAAACACGAATTCCTGCAAGTGTGCATGCTTATTGTTTCTTTATTCATTTAATGTAGGTTGTACAAAGAAAAAGCAAATAAATCACACAAATCTGACAGGAGATCACGTCCGTTATCTCGATAACGATCCCACAAAAGACAGAGAATAACTCTTCAGACTCAGTGTTTTAGGTAATATTATAAAACTTTCAGTAATCCATACTTTATTTTCACCCGCGGGAATTGAATTATAGCCGCAAGAATACATTTGAATCCAATTGATCCAAGTAATCTTTGGATTATCAAACAGAGTGGTTCGCTACGTTTGATGACTTAGCAGAGGTGCCTAGGTTTATGGGGTGAGGTTTGTCTCGGTCTTGGCAGCCAATGCGTTTGACCAGCGATTGCATGGCGGGCCGGATAGAGAGAAATTGGTTGAAGGCGATCCAACGTAGATCCCTCCAGCCGGTCTCTCTCGACCCATCGCCTTACACCGCAGTTGGAGGGATAGATGCATACGTTAGTCACTGCTGGACACATTTACGCCGGTTTTAACAGAAAATAATAATGAAACATTAAACATTATAAAAAGGGGTAGGGGTGGAAAAAATCATATAAATATGTCTTTTCAATGTGATCAACCATAATCTAGGAGTTTGAAACAGCTATCACAATAATAAAAACTAAAATAAGTGTTTGATTTGCTTTAAATAAAACAAAAACGTTATTTGAGGTCAAGGTCAATTATCATCGGACATAAGCGTGCCTTCACCAGAGTAACTAGACAACCTTTTAAGAAGAACGGCTGCGTCTTTTTCATACAATTTAATTTTGGATTTGAGGTCAGAATACTTAACAAAACCAAAGAATTTTTTTATAAGGTTTGAAAAATATCTGTTACGGATATGTGCTACCTTATTTATAATATAACCTACTATATTAAAGATTTGGCCAATTTTGAATGATTTTAGAGAAAACAAGACAAAGCATATTTTTTGATTATTGTAATTATAAAAAAAATATCTTACATTATTTATTGTGTTAATAAATAAATAAAATAAAACATCATAAAATAGCGTTTTCAGGGAAGAAATTTAAATTTTTCTGCGACATATTTATGTTCCAACGAAAATCGGTCCTTTGTAACATAAATTTACGATCATCAAAATGCTTTTTTTTATTTAATTTTTTTTATATTTTACACTAAACAGAGTAAAATATATTTTTAATAATTTTCATTAACTCGCACATAATTTCCAAATTTGTGTCTAAAATTCTGAAATATTTAATTCTTTAATGTCCTATATTTAATATTTAAAGAAACAAATAAATAAAGAAGCACATAATACTAGATATTTGCTATTTGATAAAATAAAACAAAAATATTTTTTTAATTTGATTCAGTATTTGGCCCTAAATCCAAATTAAAATTTTGTGTGAAAAAGGCCGGGCAACATTAAATGGCCGGGCAACATTAAATGGACGAAATTTTTTATCAATGTGAAGTTTTCTTTCTGTTCGAAAATAATATTTTAAACGTTTTTCAATGTTTGGTATATTCTTTTTATGGATTTCATCATGGCAGATTCTGTATACAACGAGAACCAAAGCATGAAAACATTATTCTTATTTCTTTCAACATGAACGCGTGAAATCGTCGACGTATTTTATTTAAGTGGATAAGGAATTTTTCATGTGTATCTCTAACAAACGCTAAAATCTAATATTACTTACAATGACATACAATTTATTTTTCAGCAGGGCGCTACTGAAAGTATCTATCTATCATTTTGGAATGTGCTGCAAATATACTAGTTATATAATTATTTGTTCGAACGAATCATGTGGGGTGTGCCTTTATACATTAAATGGGTATTTTAAAAAAATGCGTTTAGCTATATATAAATAGTTGATATTTTTACCTACCCATAATCCCTGACAAAGCTTGAACTAAGCGGTACCTACCCGGTCGGCTGACTGTCAATAATAAATTGATATTTTTTTATTTTCATTTAACATACTTTAATTAGTATATTATTTCTAATGAATAAATAGTGCAATAACGCTTAATCCGTAGAAAGCGTTGAAAAAGAAGAAGATGATAAGATGATTAGAAGATGATATTGAAAGGGAGATATGTAAATACAAATGTTAGATGGAGCGTTCTAATATTTAAAAACGATGATAAATAGGCGAAAATTGTTAAAATACTTTTAAAACATGACTCGTTTAAAATTGAGCAAAAATCTTTCGGCACATGTCTAGAGTAGTGTTTAAGGATATACAGCTTTTTTCATACCTATAACAAGTTAAATAACAGAACAAAATGTGTTTTTTTTCTCCGGAACTCCGGATTCGTTATCGAGGATCATAACCACTTAACCGTATAATTTTTAAAGCCGACACAACGTTATTATTTAACCAATGTATGTTGACATTGAGTGAAAGGCTTCCACGGATGAAGCAACATCAGAATTCATAAGAAATAACAAGTTTGTACGAAACAAACACAACTCAGAAAAAAGTCTTTCGTATAATACCTGTGTCAAGGTCAGAATGCCTTAAATTTTGTGAGTAAACTGATTATTTTTTTTGTTTATTGTATGCCTATGGGGACTCTTACATACATGTCGTATTTAAATATGTACATAGTAATTTTGTGGAACCAGTATTCATGAAGTGAGATATATTGTTTAAAATGTAAAGAACCCATTCTGAAGAATAGTATTATGCTAACATTAACTGTTTTTATTTAGATATGTTATTATAGCCATCTTATGATTACATTCCCTGCAGTTGAAAATATTTAGCATTTATAGTATTGCCAACTGCATGCAATCTAGGAATAGATCAAGCGAGTATTAAAACGACTCGATAGTAGGTAAATGGTAAATCAGGGCTGTCTATAATTCCATTAAAAAAAATTTAGTCTAATCGAATACAAGTCTTCCTTTAATTAATTGTAAGTTATTGTAATTTATTCTTTCTATTGGTAGACCAAGTTTATGGGCAAAACATCTTAGAAATTTTAAAGTTACTAGACCAAATAGAAGAATTGTATTAAACTTGACTTCAAACTGGAGAATAATATAAGAGTTTTAATGCCCCTGCCATCACGGAGAATAAGCTAAACCTTTTAAAATTATTATGTACATATATAACAGTGCTTGTTTATGATCGAGAATAATGGATATATTTATTTCTGATTGAAGTGTTAAAAATGGCTCCCCCGGGAATGATGATGGAGGCGGCCAACAGTATGGTGATGTTAGAAGCTTCCAGGATAACGGAACCAGTCAAGAAGCAACACGAAGAAGTCACAGAAGTCACCCCTCCTGCTGCAGTGCCTGCCCCACGGGAGTTCTCGGTGATGAAGGAAAAAAACTACGTGCACAAAAAATACAAGTAAGTTTTATTTTTAGTTCAGTAAAACCGGTTTATTCCGTTCATTCAATTGTGTGAGATCGTTATCTCAAGGTTTCAACAAAAATCTAACTAATAATAACCTTTAATTATTTGTTATCGCGAATATTATTGAAGTGAAAATTTATTTAGCACCGTTGTGATTTGAAACCCGATGAAACGAAAAAGCAACACTAAAAATAAACAAACACATACATCTATAGGATTTAGCCTGCGAGAGAATAAGATAGAAAATTTTCTGTTTGTGAGGTGCTTCGTAGCCTCCCCACTCTTGTCTACTTTAGTTTTCTGAAGTTTTTGCACTTCTATCGCGTGTGAACAGCACACTTGTATTTTTTATATATTCGAATGCTCTCACGATCACCACCACAATGATTAATAATAAAAAAAGATTAAACTTTTAAATCTATTTATATAAATAAGAACGTGTGTGGCAGGCGGATTAAATTATATTATAAAACAAATCAACAGTTTTCTTCTGAGGTTAATGAAATTTCACACACTTGACTTTCAAAACAAATGAAAGGTCACCGTCTACGTCTGATTTTTTAAAACTCTGTATAAAGCCCGGGGAATCTTGGGGACTTCAGCTTGAAATAGTTAAAAGACTACAGTTAAAAATAAATTTAATTAAATTTTACAAATAAAAAAGGTAACCAAATATTAGCAAAAGTTGTTTTTTTACCAAATACATTTTTCCGGTTGTTTCTTTTCCCTATCCTTCCTAACGTTAACTCGTTTTCTAAGCCATCTATCTTTTTTCATGTGAATATCGCAAAATAGTCACAATTCTCCTCTGGAGCTAGGCAGACTATGGCATCTCCAATTGGGGTATGTTGTGAGGCTGAAAATAGTAGGGATGGAAAGTAGATGGGGAAGAGGAAGATGGGGTAGTATCTGGCTATTCATATCTGCTCATTCAAAACTGCTGAAGCCATTTCAAAAAACGTTTCAATTCTGAATGGTGATTTTTCCAGTGCGTTACTGAGAGTGTCTACCACTCTGGAACGTGCAGCAAATTGTGAAAAAACACAAATCAACTAAATAAAATTTACTTGCGCACGCTTCGATTTTAACCCATGATCTCCGAATCACAAGTCTTAACTCTCGACCAAGGAGACCGTCAAATGAGGACTTACACAAAGTTATTGTTTTATTTAAAGAATTATTAAAATTCGTGGAGTAGAAAGAAATAGGCATGACAAATAACGTTTTTTATAATCTATCTATCTATCTATCTATATCTACATATATATTATATATTATATATTATATATATATATATAAATATATATATAAATAAAAATGAATCGCCGAAATGTATGTACGCGCATAACTTCCGAACGACTGCGCCAAATTGGATATTTCTTTTGTTGTGTGTTCGTTATTGTCAAGACAAGGTTCTTATTAAACTACTGGTGAGCTCTGGCATTATGAAATTTGTATTGAAAAATTGCAATAGGTGGCACGCGAGCTGTTTGAAAAGTGAATGTACCGGGAATGAATGTATCAATTGCGGGTGGGGGGCGGTGGAGAGGGGAAAAGAGGGGGGGGATGAGGAGGTGAGAGGAAACTCTGGTAGGGGGTTCGCAGGAGGGGTGGAGGGGAACCCGGAAGGGGGAGGGGAACCTCGGAGGGGGGAGGGGAACTCGGGAGGGGGTTCACGGAACGGGGGAACGGAACGAATGGGAAAGGACACGCAGGGAGAAACAGTTTTTTTTTAAATGGCATAGCAACGCATGCCGGGTACCAGCTAGTAACTAATAACATAAATTCGTGACAAAGCAGAGTATCAATCAGAACTCATTTGCCCACTAAACAATTAAGTACTTGCCGAAGCACAAAGCCGAGCCTTTAGCGCTATAGCCAGTAATGTGCCAATCGTTGTATTATTAAGTTGCATTATGAATGGTTGGCCCTTCTTTGCCATTGAGGTTGAATAGAAACTTCTAGTGCCTAGAGTCATTTACAAATGTATACAAAGAGTTAACACATTTCTGTCGCAATATTCGATACCGGTAAACATAATTCTCTTTCCATAGAAGCACAATATATTATACATTGATCTACGTTTTAAGTGCACCAGTAAACAAAAACTCTGTGGGCGAAAGAAAAAGCTAGAATTTGTACACCACATAAATCGTATTACGAAGAGTATGAAATCATTACGATTTTTCCTGAGAATCATACAAAACTTTAATTCACTTCCTGTCAATATAATGTTATTTATCTCATTAGTTCGTAGTCAATTAGAGTATAATTACGTCATTTGGTCACCTCACCGTAAAATTCATATAAAAATTCCGAAAGAATTTAGCGAAAGTTTCTACGATTTATTAATTTTAAATTTAAAAATACATGCACTTGGGGATCGGTGAAGGATAAGCTAGCTATTTTTCTTTTTTAAAGCTTGCTAATTCGGAGATCGACCTTTGCGAGCTCTTGAGTGTAGTCAATTTAAGATCACCTACTCGACTAGGCATACGAATCTTTTTCAATGCCACCATTCACAAACAAATTATGTAGCGAACTCGCCAATTTCTCGCTTACATATAATATAATGTGATAATTTCTGCTTCTTATAGTTTTAAAAATTTATCCTATTGTAAACCATTGAAGTGTAAGAAATTACTAGTATTAACCTATTGTTTATTACTAACCCTTTTACAAAAAAATATAATCATTATACGCCAAATGTAAAACCTCGTGAATATAAAAAGGAATAAATAATCTATATTATACATTAATTATATCTGTATATATAAAAACCTCGTGTCATGGTTTTGGTGGTCACACTCCTCCGAAATTGCTCGACCAATTTTTTATGTATGAGAATAGGTCTTAAAGTATATTTCATACCGCCCGGTAATTAGGGTGTCTATCCAAAAAAAAATTAAAAAATACAATAAAAAATTTGTCCAAAATTTCATTGTATTTTTTTTGGCATTAAATAATACCTATAACCACAAATTTTCACCCTCCTACCCCCACCCACCCATTTTTTAATCGCGATTTTAGTATTTTTGTATGAACAAATTTATCCGCCATTCGTATTTCAAACAGAACGAAATTATTTATGCTGTCGAATGACAGATGGCGCTACGTCCGCCTCATCGAACTTTCATCCACACATATAAATAATTCATATGGCAGAACAACGTTTTCCAGGTCAGCTAGTTAAATATATGTCAAACGTGCTCCCGGCACCATCCAAATTTTTCCTCCTAGTGTTTTTATATGTTTCTTGAATTTAACCATAAAGTAAAGAATAGTACTAAAAGTGCCTTCCGCACAATTTTTTAATTTTCCATTAGCCCAACCGCCCAGAGTTGCATCTTCTCACTCGTCTGACATCGTAGATCTCCGTCACTTTTGAATTTCGAAAACACAGTTTTAATCAGGCCCCGATTAGGCAAATATTTGGATTACGAAACACGCCCACAGGCACTTCTTGTGGTTTTCTTTATTATATGGCTTTAACGTACCAAACAACCCTTTACAACGTCACCCAACCTGGTGGCAATATTGTTCTTCTGTTTTTACATAAAACAAACAGGAGAACCGTTTGAGGTTTTTCTTTAAAAATCCTTTAAATAATAATGAAACACAATTTCACTGCATTTTTTATGTTTTTTCGTCTCAACTGACTAATTGATTACGTGTATTTTTTTCAGATATTCTTACAAATGGGTGAACATCTTCGTTTATGCCTACATTCATTTGATGCTGGGATATTGCATTTACGTGCATGTCTTTGCTAGTAAATGGCAAACAATTGCATTCAGTAAGTACCTCAACTTTCTCCCAACCATATAATAATATTTTTTATTTTTTATTTTAACTTTATGAGTAAAACCTCAAATTGTAATATTTAAATAAATGAAGACAATGTAAGCGAAACTCAATCGAAAATCTGGAAACAGAAAATCCCAAAAACATATTGACACCTCTGGGACGCGCGTTTGCCCGGAAAGCAAGAAGTCCTGGGTTCGAGTCCCAGAGGTGTCAATATGTTTTTCTGATTTTTCTGTTTCCAAATTTTCGATTGAGTTTCGCTTGCATTGTCTTCATTTATTTAAATAAAAAAAATAATAATAAAAAATAAAATAAAAAAACATATATTTTTTCTTCGAACATACAAAAAAAATTATGATAAACCGATCTAACGTGAAAAACATATGAGATTGAAACCTAAATAACAAATCATCACCACTTTCTCCCGTTCAACCCTTTTCTTTTAAAGATTGCCTTCAGGCATCAAACTGGTATCACTTCGGACCATTGCCGGCCCAGTGTCTCTTAGTACAATCTGAATTTGATTTCACTGCTTTTTTCTTATTTTACTGACTGGATTTCTTCCTTTGAAATTGCCAACAGCCTTTTCGCTGATAATTTAAGAAAATATTAAAGTCATCTCGAGTTTATCATTCCATAAAGACTAAAAGGACTTCTGCGGAAATTATGGAACTTTTAACTCGGTTTTTTAAGGAAAATCTTTTTCGATTATTCATTTGTTAGGCGCTATTGCAAAATTTAAAGGGTTTGTGTTCTCCCTTCCTTCAAAACAAAACTTTTGAAGTCTTTTAGACGTCCTACATTTAGTAATAATTTCTACATCATCATTTCTGACCAACGGGCAAACCATTTTCATAATTTTAAAAATATTGCGTAGTAAAAAAGATCGAACCAGTACCTAAAAATTAATTTGCATTGCGAAGTGAATTAAAATGAAATATAGATAAATACCACAAAACATACATTCTTTAATAAATATAGTGTACTGAAAAAAATACATATTATTTGAATCCATAAGAAAAATCTAATGGTAGAATACATAATAGGTTACAACATTTACTAAGCGTTTTTCGTACCAACTAATTGTATTTAATGTTTTAGTCTGGAGAATTTTTTTGGTGTAAAATATTTTTTTTTCAAATTTAAAACCATGATAATTGGTACCATAATTATATTGACTTTTGTACTTCGCATGTCTACGCTTACAGACTTATGTAACTTATTTAGTTTCCTCTAAGATTATGCCAACACACAAATTAACCAACATAGCAAGAATTTCTTGTCCATTATAAAGGAACACACAGATTTTTAAAATATAAAACCACACCAAAGAGGAGCCCGTATGGAAACTAAATGATTACCAGAAGAATGTTATTTTTTTATTTGTAAGAAAAAAACAGCTTTTACATAATAATATACAGTGATAAATATTAGTGAACTGAAGTCAAGCCACAGAAGTTTCTTATGCGTAAGCCAATTGAAAATGAAATTTTAATATCTCAAAATTTAGTTTGGGTTGTAGGAACGGGAGAGGAAGAGGAATATAGGAAAAGGATAAGAGATGCTCCCGATACAATCCATATTCCATACTCTCATATTAATAATCGATCGTACGCTATTATTTGTCGTATTTCTATTGTTGTACTTATCAATAGAAATCACTGGGATATATAATGTTCTAAATATTGGCCCGTAGCATTTCTATTTTTTTCTAATCAAAGTTTTTTTTTTAAATTGTTAAATATTAAGGCTAGCAAAATATAAGAATAACAGAGGGTCAACCAGTAACCGGATTTAAGTAAATTGAATAAAAAATCTGATAATAAAATTTGTGATAATTTCACCATTCAATTTTGTCATCTTAGACTACCCCTGCAAAATTCTTTGTTGTTTATTAGTTATCACGTCTACGACATTAAAAATTTTAAAAAAAACCATGCAATTTTTAACATTGTTTTGAGAATTTCGCTTGACACGGTTGATTTAAAATATGTAGAAGCCATAATAATGTACGTCATCTTGTTTTATTTTTTAGAAAATGTATTTTCATAATAACTCTCTGACAATGGGAATGAACATGCAACTAAAAATAATAATATTGACCTAGGCGTTCTTGAGGCTTCTTCTCGTTTCTATTTTTATTAACAACAGATGAAGTCATCCATTTTTCTCGCTTTTTCCTTTTCGCTGACGATTTCAAATTATGTCTGCTAATTAAAAAATACTGACGATTGCCTACGTCTTCAATCTAACGTTGATAACATTTCTGAATAAAGTCTATATAAAAAGAAGATGTATTTCCCAGTATTTGGAAAAAATCTTTTCTAATACCAGAAAATTATAGGCCTATATCAAAGCTATGCATTTTTAGTAAAATTATGGAAAAATCGTCTATGGCCAACTCTTAAATTTATGTAAAAAACACAATTATCAACCCCCAACACGTTTTTTTCAAGGCAGACCTCTTCAGTCAAATTTTTTTTTAATTCTATGGACAAAAAGAAACACATTGACTCTATCTTTACTGATTTTTCTACGGCTTTCGACAAATAAAAATATACATGACATAATCTTAAATCAGATCAAATTCGACAAACAAAAATATACATGATATAATCTTTTCGGGGACATATAAATGTGATTGTTAATAAATCTCTCAAACTACTTGGTTTCATCACTAGAATCACTTCTGACTTCAAAAACATAAATACCCTAAGTACTCTTTACTGCTCTTTGGTTCGCCCTCATCTTGAATATGGTCTCCTTTTTATGCTGTCCATATTCGTTATATTGAGACCGTTCAACATCGATTCCTAGGCTAGGAGGCTAGGATTAGAGCGAGGCAATTACTCGATTGCTGAAATTGAACAAACTCTAAACCTTTCTCCTTCATGCCCTTCAACCCTTCTCCCATGTACCATCCTCATCCTTACAATGTTCATTTCTAAATTTCGTGATACATTGTTGTAAATTGGACGTAAGTCCGTTAATAAATAAATAAACGTGAAAAATTGGTATAAGCGGGAATCTTCTCAGATGTTTTTCGCCTTTCATTAAAAATAGAAGTCAAGCTGTTGCCCTAAAGGGTTACATGTCACAGATAATAACCATTCCCTCGGGGGTACCTAAAGGTTCTCATTTAGGGCTCCTGCTCTTTACTTTGTATCTCAGTGACATCAAATATGCCATCAGTCATTCTGATTACTGATACCTGTCCGGTATTTTTATTTTTAAATAATAATAATAATTGGATGATATGTAAAGCGCCGTTTTTGTGAGAAATCACCTCAAGGGCGCCGTGAATATATTACGTATAATATCTTAAAATATTTATTTTTCAAAAACATTTCTTCTGGAAAGTTTTCACTTTGTGATAGCATTACTTATTTTATTAAAAGACAAATAACTTTATTTGCATCACTTTATTTTTACACAATCTACATGCTTTGTGAACAATGTTCACATCATCAGGAGTAAATACACTTCACGAAACATGTAGATTGTGTATAAAAGAAAGTGATGTAAACAAATTTATCTGTCTTTTAATAAAATAAAAAAATCTTCCAATGTACTTTCATGTAAAGATTACCCGGCATGCGTTGCAAAGTCACTCAAAGAAAGATACCAACACTTCCCACAGCTATCCGCGTGAGAAGCATGGATTGTCAAAATTTACCCCCTATTGTCCCCTACCGCTTCTATGTCTCCATTGCAATCCTTTCCTCTGCCCCTCCCTCGTACCCCACCCCTCCCGGTGTTTCCTTTTATGCCACCTACCGTAAAAATTTTATACAAATTTCATTACGCCAGACCTTACCATTATATATGTAAACCTCTACGGGCGTGCGCACAACAAATCACCATATTTGTATCGAAATCGGATGATTGGTATAGAAAGGCATACGGGACAAACAAAAAAAACATTCATTTTTACATAGAAGTTATAAAATTTATAAATATATGTTTGTAAATTATACCTCAGAACAGGAACCGCCAAGTGAGTTAGCTTGGTACAAATGAGCGGCGGACGCCTTAGGTTTTTGGTCACCGGGGGGGGGTTAAAAATTGAAAAAAGTTAGTCACGTAGTATGCGTACGTTCCCTTAGGTAACGTAAAGCATGTAATTAAATTACGTAGACAATTTATTGTGAAAATGTCAAAAAATACAGGGTGTCCGGGGGTAAAGTGCATTAACTTTGGGAGGTAATTCTACATGATAGTGTAAGTAAAAAAGATAAATAACTTTTTTCGAAATTCCAACTTTTAGGGGTAGTTTTGTGGTAAAAACGTAAAATTTGACCTGCGTGCGCGGCCAGCTTTATTATTTTCCGCTGTTACGATACGGGCCAGTCACCACCATAATGTTGCCACGATAGTGCCCGGCAGGCTCCCGGCAAGTAAGATCGTATCTCACACTAAGGATTTTTAGTAGGTAGATCTTTTTGTATGGGAAAAAAAAGTTGGAATTTCGAAAAAAGTTATTTATCTTTTTTACTCCTACCATCGTGTAGAATCACCTCCCGAAGTTAATGCACTTTACCCCCGGACACCCTGTATAATAAAAGCCGATTTATCGCCGCAGATCTGAAAGTTATTAATGTATTAGGAATTCCGTAACAATTTTTATTTTGATTCCAGACTGAAAACGCCGTCAAAATTGCATGGTGCCATTAGCTCAACGTTCGGGAGTCTTTTCTTCGCGTGTTTATTGTACATATTCAAAAATGTTTCAAACACATGTTAAAAAAAAATTCTTGTCTCGACACAGAATATTTCTTTTGTTTTTATGAGACAGGAACAAAACGATATTATGTAAATTAAATATAGCTTCTGACAGTTTCACAAAATTTTTAAGAGCGACTATTTATATTCCAAATTCACGTTTTAAACCATTCATTGAGACGCACATGTTGATTCAAATGGCATTTTTAAACGATGCGTACATTTAGCAGGCAAAAAACACTTTCACTATGCGGGCAAGGTCAAGGGTAAGTGAACTCGTTATTATTTATCGTGATTTATTTTTGAGGTATTATGCTGTATTGGGCTACCTCTTTCTTTAGCCAACGTTTCGGATGTGTCTATCATCAGGACAGCGTTACAGTGTCCATTATCAGGGCATCACCATCATGTGTCCTGAGATGTCTGCCCTGATGGTTGGCACTGTAACGCTGCCCTAAACGTTGACTAAAGAAGGAAGTAGCGCAACATGCCACAATAACCCAAATATATATCACGATAATATTTTGGCCGTGATTATCGTGATTTATTTTTGGGCTATCATGCCGTATTGCGCTACCTCCTTCTTTAGCCAAAGCTTCGGGCAGCGTTACATTGTCTATCATCAGGTCATCACCATCTGCGTCCTGACAAATCTGCCCTGATGATGGACACTGTAATGCTCCAAAACGTTTGCTAAAGAAGGAAGTAGTGCAACACGCCATAGAGCCCCAAAAATATATCACGATAAAATGTTTAGCCGTGAAAATCTAAAAACTTGTTATTAATTTAGTCCGTGAATAAAAATTCAGAATACCGTATCGAGACTGCATGAGAAAATTTTAAACCGGTTTACGAATCAGAAAAAATGTGCTTGAGGTCATGTCCGAAGTTGAACCAAATTTAATAATTACGATTTAATAATTACGTATAATAATAATAATAATAATAAATGGCAATACAAACTCTTGAATTAATCACATCGATAACTTGTTCATTCAACTTGGTTTTTTTTTAATTGTCTAATTTTATGAGGCAGTGAGTTATAACATTTTACATATCTAATTTATTTATTTAACGCATCGTTCGAATAAAATTATTTGCTTGTTGTATTGACGATATTATAGTAACATAGTTTTAAATTTACAAGAGATTCCCCATGTGAACCATTATTTGTAGTTCACAGTAGCTGCAAATCTTACTAATATTATAAACGCGAGATATGGATGTATGTTTGTTTGTTACTCTTTCACGGTAAATCTACTGAATGGATTTTAATGAAACCTTACAATAATATAGCTCGTACATCAGTTATAAAAAAATGTTATATTAAAGTTGTGAACTCAATTACACGATTAAACGCGTTACGTACACGTTTTGATTACATTAAAGCCAAATTTTAATTCTATCATTTTCCCCAATATTGAAGGACGTTTGCTGGGACTGTCAGTACAGAAAATTAAAGCAAGTGACACCAAATAAATGTTCTTTATCAAACGGGAGTGAAATTTCCTGTTCTTGATGATATCATAAAATTGTTTACTTATTATAATTTTTATTTTTATTTTTACTTTATGAGTAACATCTCAAATTGTAATATATTTAATTAAATGAAGACTTAATTAGCGAAACTCAATTGAAAATCTGGAAACACAAAAATCACAAAAAGATATTTGCACCTCTGGGACTCAAACCAAGGACCCAGAACCAACTCGAGCGCAGTGGTACCTACCGCATTTGCCCAGAAAGTAACAGGTCCTGGGTTCGAGACCAGAGGTGCAAATATCTTTTTCTGATTTTCTGTTTCCAGATTTTCGATTGACTTTCGCTTATATTGTCTTCATTTAATTAAATAATTATTTTGGAATTCGTTATTATTGTCTGTTTTATATGTTTGTAAGGCTTATATCCATATCATTACTTTCATTACCAGACTATAAGCAATTTCAACTCAACAACTCTTGCAAATGTTGTCACCTGTATAATACAATAAATAAAGACTTCCTCACTTCAGGAGGTCCACAAAACCGGCGTTCCAGAACCATACCATTTACAAAAATAGCACATTAAGCATTCCGTCAATTTAGAATTTCCTCTTATCTTGATGGACAGAAATATTTACCAATTAATGTTTTGTTTTGTGATTTTTGCAGGTTGGTTATATGGACTTTACGCCGGCATGGGAGTAACAGCAGGTGCCCACAGGCTGTGGTCCCACAAAGCCTACAAGGCTGTATGGCAGTTGAGACTGCTGTTAGTGGTGGCGCATGCTATCGCCAACCAAGGTGATATTCGCAAATGGATAAGAGATCACAGGTAAAAAAACAACCAAGCCATGCGTCGCAACCTGTGACCGATTTCACAACACTAGCGAGAGTCATTAGCCCAGCAAAAGTACATTCTGCTCGTAAACTCAATGATCATAAAACTATATAAACAACAACTTATCAAAGAAGAAAAATCATTAAAGACTGCGAATAACCTGTCAATACTTCATTTTTGAAGTGAAATTTCTTTAGCCCCGTTAGTGATTTGAAATTCGGATGAAACGGAAATGCGTCACAAAAATTTAATATTAGACGGTCCTTTGTTCTGATATAATGTGGTAAATTCACGACTACGCACGAGCCTCTAATAGCGCCGCGGTATTAATCGCCTGACTCTCAGCGCCCAGAGAGATATCCAGCGAATGGAGGTTCGAAACCAACTAAATAAAATCAAATCAAAATCCAATCTTCAAACCACTTTAAAATAAACAGACAAAAGAAAAGAAAGCGACATCTAGCGACTTTCTAGTTTCACTTTTACTGTGTGTGAATTGCGCACTCTGATTTTTTTAAACTATAGGCTGCGCTTGCAAAAGATAAAATCGTGATGTGTTGTAAAATTGTTTTTCATTATCTCCAAATACGACGAAGGTGAGCTTTCAAATTGAACTTGGGTAAAACGTATGCAATGGTGTATCGTGACGTCACGTGAGACACGATTCAGGACATGCATGGTGATATCACACACTTTTCGGCAACCCGCAAATATCAACATGATGGCCTTTCTCGTTTTAGTTATTTTCCAAAATTCCAAATATTTTTGTCCCCAACATGCTCTAAATATTATGTTTATAAAAAATATGAATTTTCGTCGTGCAAGACAACCTCATTGAGCGCTTTTGTTATTACCGTGACGATCCACGTTTACGGTACCGTGACGGCAAAAAAGGCAATACACATACACATACGTTCCTTATCGCTATAACGCTGCAGCTCTTTCTAACACATAAAATAATGATGAGACAAAAGATGAGACACAGAAAATACGTAGGATTGTTTCCCTTTGGAGGAAACAGATATATCTTAATATAGCTCAGCCACGGCGATGGGAATTGCGATTCATTTTCTTTATACGTTTGAGGGAGATGAATGATAATGATTGTACGTTTCCTTTGGGGCGGGTTCACCGTTCATACTAATACGTTCACCGTTTGTCTCATTTTCGGCTGCTATTATTTAGTGTGTAAGAAAGAGCGGCCGCATTATATCATCTTTAATAACAAAAGTAAAACCATCAGCGCATTAACATTTAACGTTTTTGATTTTTTGGAATTCACTCACACTTCATTATTATCCTTGTAACTATATTCCATACTTTCAAAATTATCGTCACGGCTAGTAGCATTGTAGGGGTCTATGGAGACGTCACGGTGCGGTGTGTGAGAGAGATGCAATAAAATTATTACTTTTATCCTTTTGAGGAAACAGACCTACTTACATTGTGTATCTCATCTTTTAAAAGAGTTACAGCATTATTGTGATAAGGAACGTACGTTTATTACCTTTCTATGGCGTCACGGTACCGTAATCGTAAATCGTCGCGTTGATAATTAAAGCACTTCACTCAATGTTCAAGTTGTAAAACGTAAAAAAAACATGCTATTGGTCAACGGTTTGGCGACCGCTGTTCTATGATTAACAGAAAACGAACTTGACCCACTATTATACAGAAAGTGCCGTACAATACTGAAACAGCGATTTGTATCCATTCAGAAATTTATTTTAACAAAACGCTCTTAGAAAAAATATATTGATTGAAGACAGGCGCAACCGACTCCAAATTAGCATACATTAAAATGATTAATATCAAATATATCCATAATGAGATATCGTTTTAACCTTCTGGCAACATCACTCCATTAACAATATAGCTGGTCAGGTTGGTTGCTACCAATGTATGGCAAAATAATTTAGAAGGAACAGATTATTTCAAATATTTATTTAAATCGACTTAAATTTATCTTTTTGGAGCTCTTATGAAACCGTGTGACCGATATTTGAACTTTGATTCTCACGTTTGCATGACGTCTGGGTTATCCAACTCTACCACCGAACCACTCTTTCATTTTCGTGTTGCGCTACCTCCTTCTTTAGCCAACGTTTCGGACATCGTTGCAGTGTCCATCATCAGGGCAGATCCGGCAGATCCGGTAGATGTGTACCACACATCTACCGGATCGTTGGCTAAAGAAGGAGGTAGCGCAACACGGCATAACACCCCAAAAACAAATAACGAAAATGCTTTTGGCCGTGAAAATCTTAAAACTTATCTCACTCTTTCATTATTTGTAGTGACCGCCGAAGGTTTGGTAACAGTTTCGGTTTCGGCAAGTTTCGGCAAAAAAATCTAGTTTCGGTTTCGGCAGATTTTCTGCCGTATCTTCGGCCTTGTCGAAACTCTGCAAAAGACCTCAATAAATGGTAAATTTAGTCTTAAGAAAGTAGTGATTGTAAACGCAATTTAAATTAAAATACTAAATTAATGAGGACCTTCCTTAATAATGAACATAAGTGTTGATTATTGACAACTTTTGTTCCAAGAAGTAGTTAACATGTTTGTTTAGTAATATCAAAAAAAAATTCCACATCCTTCAATTATTGTTTTTTTTTTTAAATTCATTTAACACATGTTAACTGTTTGAATAAGTGTAAAAAATAAGCCAAATTTCATTAAACAATAGATTTTTAACATTTCATCAAATACGTATTTTTAATTACCTTAATAATTTTAAAAAAAAATTATTGTTTATTTTTCAATTTTCAGATCTCACCACAAGTTCAGTGAATCTGATGCTGATCCTCAGAACTCTTTAAGGGGATATTTCTACGCCCATATCGGATGGCTTTTAATTACCAAACACCCCGATGTGCTGGAGAAGGGAAAGACCATTAGTATTGCCGATATCGAGAGTGATCCCACCATCATGTGGCAGGCAAAGTAAGTTCAATCGATAACGAAATGAAAACAAAATGTTATGTATAAACACGAACCTGTTGTTGGATCTTGTCTTTTCTATTTGTTAGAGCAACATTTTGCTGAGAGCAGAGCTATACTCCAATGTACAGAAATTCATGCCACTGTTTTTTGTACTGATATTTCTAATGAAAGCTTTCTGATTATTAATCACTCCATACATATTATGCAGATTAAGATTTATATCATTAAATCGCGTCGTGTGCAGAAAATTTGATAACTCAAATGTCAAAACAAAATTATGAAATTTTCTGACGAATGCACGGACTTTAGAATATAATGGAATTTTTAATCATTTTATACATATTTTGTTAGTTTCAGCACACTTCTTCTTTTATATGTGTTAATAAATAAAAATATAGAAGAAAGAATATGGCTTGTTGTCTTATGTTGGACAATGATATTATGACCATTTTTTTAAACTGTTGCGATACCTTAAAAGGTCTATTAGCTGCATAACGACCAGTGCTCACGATTTGAGATTTTCTTCTAGTTCAGACATCGTATAAAAGGTTCCATGACACCCCTTTGAAAAGTTATGAAAAAAATATATTGAAAAATATATTGAAAAATAGCCCATAACCTCACATAACCTGTTTGATCTTTTTGTCTATATATTTTTTCTTCATTCTTAATGATTTTTGAAAGAAGGTGTTGAAGTTGCATAATTCTGACTTGTCTGGTCACCCAAACTGTGGCACTGAACATTTCCAAGGCCTTTTTTCGAGTTTGGTACCGATGAATACTCAACAAACTACCTTCTTACGAATTTCTCCCAGCTTTGTGTACGTCAATTGCTAACTTTTGGAGGAAGAGATTAATTCAGATGCTTGCTAATGGTTTCATCTTTTCCTAACATTCAATAAAATCCGGCGTCCCACAGGGATCGATTCTGCTTCCGACTTTGTTTCTGTTGCGCTTCAATGCCCTGCTTTTGTTTTGTGCACCAATTCATTGCTAGGCGATTACCACTGTACAATAATTGGTTAGCAGCCTTGGTGAAATCATCTAATCTCTTTGATGTGTTTTTCAGGTACTATGACATCCTCGGGCCCTTGCTATGTTTCATCCTGCCAACCCTAATTCCCTGGTACTTCTGGGGTGAAAGCCTCAATGTAGCGTGGTACAACTGCTGCTTCAGGTTCGCCGTAACTTCCAATGCTACCTGGTTCATCAACAGTGGAGCCCACGCCTTTGGAATGAGGCCTTATGACAAGTACGTAACAGCACTCGTATGAATTAATATTCAAATATCTAAACGTAAGTAATTAGGAACTGTAATAATTAATGAGGAAGAGCGTGTCGTGTGATACGAGTGAGAAATTCTTATTATAAAGAGAAATTTTTATTATACAAATTTAAATGCAGGCGTGAACCCAGTCTTTGTGCTATCAACTAACTTTAGACGTAAGATGTCAAGGCCCTCGCTAGTATCAATACGAGAACTACAGAGACAAATTAAATTATGAGCATATTGTGTAAAATCGCTTGTTTTGGTGTGGTAAAAAAGCACATTTACTAATACAAATGGGGGTTAAATACAATATTTACGCTGTCAACTAGTCTTTGACGTCACAAGCACGAAACTTACACAGGAGCAGCAAATTCTAAGCCATCATTTGGGAGGCGGAAATGGGTACCGCCGCCCCGGGAACCTTTATTGGATAACCAACATCTCTGCCATAGGTCACCCTAAGTGGTTCGCTACGTTTGGTGATTTAGCAGGGGTGCCCGGGTCCATGGGGTGAGGTTTGTCTAGGTCTTGGAGGCGGATGACCTGGACACACTGAACCCCATATTCCTACCCACCCCTTAAACCCTTTTCCTTCCCAGAACTCTCCTCTCCGTCCTTTCCTTAAAAAAAACCTCCACACAGCATCCCCAAAGATGACATAGGCCCTAAGGGAAATTATTTTCCTCTGGGCCTCCTGTGTGGAGCTCATGTAAAAAAAAAATCATTAAAACCAAGACTTCGACCTTACAAATGCCTTATATTATGCCTTGCCTTATATACGTGAAAATAAGCACATTGTATTATGATAAATTCTTTTTCGTGTTATAATAAAATCCCACTCTGTCTTGTCGACGGCTTTTGATGTAGTGTCAAGGGCGTCACGAGTATCAAACAAGAATGCAGCCATACACCTTGCGTACGTCCAACGTGCGTCATTAGCGTTCGAGGCAGTAACAACAAAAAATGTAGTCAAAAAGGCAAATCAGTTGTGACTGTAATCATATTTTGGAGACTTTGCAATAATGTTCAACTATTGCTTGACATTTGCTTGCACTTATCTAGGTCATACGTCGTATGCTACTGTAAGTCAAGGCGGAGCTGTTAGATACTACGTAGATATCAATTTGAATGTCTTTTAACCAACTGGAATACCATTAGGACCACTGCAAAAGACAATCCTTGAATCTGCAAAAAAACGTTTTTCCTTGATTTATATATCCTCAGGGTGTGGAATTGTGGAATGCTATATATCATAAAATTTACAGCTCTATCACGGCCTTTATTCTTTTATATTAACTCTCGTATGGTATTTGATTACTTTTCGGCAAACAGGTTTAATTATATCTTCAAGAGATGAAGAAATATTTTAACTTTGGCTCTTGTACATACCAGCTTTAAATCTCCTAAAATTGTAGCAATAGTTGTGAATAATTATCGTTTCCTCGTAACTTGGAATCTTTATAGAATCCAGTTATTGTGAAATGAAGATCGTAAGGTATAAAAGATTTAATCACAGGAGGTCGCAAACTGCACCAACGAACGTTCGGGCCGCAAAATAATCACTGGATCAACAATTTTATAAAAGTACAGAATGAGGAATATTTTGGTTCATTTGCATCGCTTTCAACGTGGATTCCTTAAATCATTAAGTTTTGGGGGGTTTCAATCTTCAATTTTCATCATATTTTTGTTTATTATTCGTGCTGAGATATTTACCTATATAGAGATATTTACCACATACACATACCTATATGTGTATGTGGTTTATTTATGAAAGAAAAACGAATTACTATGTAAGACGTTTATTGTGGACTTGTTACATGCTCAAAGCCTAGCCTTGCCAACTTTTTCGTCTTCTTACAACTACCAATTCACAGATGTACTCGCACTCTATTCACCATTTCAGACCATTTTATAATAAGTAATATTTGGAGACAATAGTCGCTAGCCATTAGTTAGAGACCAATATTTGTGTTGCTGGTCACCATCGAATTTCATAATTATTTTGCAGAAATTGACATAATTGTGCGCTCTTTAAATGTTATTAATTGGTGGTTTTATTTAACAGAAATGAAGCTGGAACGGAGAACGTTATATTCAATATCATCACCGTGGGTGAAGGCTGGCACAACTACCATCATGCCTTCCCGTGGGACTACTCCTCTTCTGAGATAGGAGTGAAACAATTCAATCTCACCACGAGATTCATTGACGCTTTCTGTGCCATAGGTAATTATAATACAAAATCTCACTTTAAAGGCTTTTAAACTAACATAAATCACACGTACATTGGCACCCACCGTTTTCTCGCCTCGGTGTAAGAGATGGTAACTCCGTGATCCGTGAGGGCTCTCAGAACGACTTTAATTTTTTTTATAAACGAAGCCACACATAGGCACTCTAACGTCACTGCACGGCAGTGATTGGTGGTATGAAAGATGAGTTAATAAATATGGATAAAGGAAAACCAGTGCGTAAAAGATATCAAACACCGGAAAATAATTGCCAGGAAAACAAAAATAACATAATTTTGTACGAATTTCACTCATCGATACACATATAATTATTAATGACACATTAATTATTAATAACAAAAAAAATGAGATTACCACGGGTGATATTGTGCCACCTCCTTTTAAAGGTGAGGCAACGACACAAAACAAAACGAGTAGTTCATAAGGAACTGTTGAAAACTCACCTTACAAATATATATTTCTTAGTAAGTCCCAAGAAAAGAACATACAGTTTTTTTTTTTTTTTATTGTTTTTATTTCTTGCTAGAGCAATCCCGATGAGTTACAGAACTCATTTTAGGATAGGAGGAACGTACAAATCATGGGTGGGAGGAAATAGTTAAAATTTTACATAGGAATTTGGATATTAAAATATAAGATTCACATACAATATAGAAGAAAAATAAAAGACAGGTTGAGTAGAATAAACAGCAATGGAAAACAATTAAAGAAAAAGGGAACAAGGTTATACAGATATGGATGATTACAACTTAATGGAAAAGAAAAGAAGAGAAAAGAAACAAGACAATTGAACATGACAAGAAAATTACAAAGTTTCATCCTTATACATACTTAAAAAATATTCTTTTAAAGCATTACTCTGATTTTTTTATTTTGCTGGATTCCCTTGTACATATCTGGTAGCGAATTATATAGTGTATAGGCAACATAGTTCAGAGATTTTATCCCATATTTTGTAGTGTGTGTTTGAGGTATGCGGATTTTATTGCTATTTCGAGTATTGTGAGTGTGGATGTCTTGATTGTAAAGTGGCTTGATGTTAGTGTGAGTTGATTGTTGGGTAATTTGTAGGATGGTGCTTGTGATTTCATGTTTAGGAAGGACTGTGATTGGAAGAATACCGGAAACTGAATAGATGTCTCTGACATGGGTGTCCCATGGAAGTCCAAAAACATTTCTGAGAGCTCGGTTTTGAACCACCTGCATATCAGCTATCAATTTCTTTGAGGCAAATCCTCAGATACAGCAGAGATAAGAAAGGTGTGAATGTACCATGGCGTAGTACACTGATGTTAATAAAGTTAATAGAAACACTTAAGCGGTTAAGAGGGAATAACCAGACAAAAACGGAAACACATAATTTTTAAATCAAATTTAGACGTATTGACTCTTTTCCACAAAAAATTATAAATTAATTTCGAAGGACTGTTCTTTTATCTAGTAAAAGTATGTTTTAAATTTTGAGAAAATATATTTATTTTTGGTACAATGAGGTTTTACCGTAGGCCGTTGGCAGATGTGTTAAATTTTCAAACAAAATTTTGTATTATACAACATACATTTCAAACCATATAATTATGCAGTAAAATAAATCAACAAATTATTTGGGAAAGCTACTTTTCAGAATTTTAATTTTAGTACAAATAAAATTATTAAAAAATATCCGCACCCTTGTTTTGTGACGAAAATACTTCAGTTTGTCTATTTAATTACGGTCTTACAAACTAATATGTTTAAAAAAATAACTTTTTTTTATTTTGCTTAGACATTATTGAAAAATTATTAATGCTTATGATCAAAAAATAATTATAAAAAGTACATTATTTTAATGGTTTTGTTATCACAAGTTTGAACATTTTTGAATGTAGGTATTTATCAAAGCAAATTTTGAATGAAATAAAATCGATGTTGATTTATTATTTTAAAATGCTGGTATAATTAATCTTTCTCATCGGAACCGCCCTGTACAGTTTTCAATACTGCCGATATAGTTTCAAATAAAGAAATACTAACATATTCTGTCTCTCTTTCAAGGTTGGGCATCCGACAGGAAGAAAGTACCATTGGAAATAGTCAAAAGAAGAATTTTGAGAGCTGGAGACGGAAGCCATCGCTTCTCCAAGGAAAGGGATCAGGATCATTTGTGGGGCTGGGGAGACAAGGACATGCTGTTGGATGAAAGCGAATATGCGGAAATTGTCAACACCCGCTGAAAATTTTCTTAACTAGTTATGTTTTTCGTTACACAACAAAATATCGTGGTTGAGGGTAAGGGGTGGATATCAAATACGATTTAGCTTAGCTAATCAACATATTTATTTACCTTATTGAAAGATTCAACCTATTTGTTCCCCGCACATTGTAAGAAAATTACTTAACTGTAATTAACCAAATAACTTTCAATGTTAAAATATTTATTTAAAAACAGGTTCAATAGAGATCCTTGTTGAACGCCTGAACGACAGTATCCCCATCGAATATCCTTGGTGCTAAGATCTGTTATTTACTAATGTGATTTATGGTGTAAGATAGTAATTATTGTAGAAATAATTTATTTTTTAAGTATTTAAATAAAATGTTTTATGTCTTAGGTCTACCCTGTCATTTGTGATTTTTTAAGACCCATTTATCCTCTCGGGCGATCGCATTAATAATAAAAAGGGCGTTAATAATAAAAAATAAATTCCAGTCCGATACGTTTTTAGATTTTCACGGCCAAAAGTATTTTCATTATTTGTTTTTAGGGTGTTATGCCGTGTTGCGCTACCTCTATGAAACGGGATGATTTCAAAAAATTAGAAAACATTCAATAAATCATCTTTTCTAAAATTCATTGATGAAAACATGATCTACACATCGTTCATTTTTTTAAATAATGTCCGAAAGATGGCCTACCTTTTGTCACACAAAAATTCTTGCAGCTTCGTTGCAAAGCTGCCCATAACATTGCCAACAAGATAACACACAGCTCGAGTGCCAATGGACAGTAGTACCCCGGTCGTCTTATGAGCAAGAACGGTAATATTCCCTCGTTACCTTGTTCTTAAGCGACTTTATCCTTTTGCCTAAAAATAAAAATGTTTAATAAACCCCAGGGACTATCCAGACAAGAAAGGATTCGACGTGAAGTGGCCGCAATACCGCTAGAAATTCTGCGCGATGTTATGGGCAGCTTTGTAACGAAGCTGCAAGAATGTGTGCGACGAAATGGAGACCACCCCAAGGACATTACTTTTAAAAAATAAACAATTGTGCACTTACCCAGTATTTGTGAAGAACATATTTTCATCAAAAAATTTTACAAAAGATGATATAATGAATGTTTTCTCAATTTTTGAAATCGTCCCATTTCATTGGCTAACCTATTATATTATATAACGCAATATTTAATCGTTAACAGCATTAATTACGAATATATTGCTGTATATTTGTAATTGAATTATGATGTAGTATGTAACAAAAATCGAATCATACAAACACTTCCGTTATTGCCTTGTGGCCGAGAGTAAACATTTGTTAACTTGACTCGTCATAGGTCGTTGGCAGATTCGTTAAATTTTCAAAAAAGATTTTGTATTATACCACACCCATTTCAAATAATATAATCATGCATTAAAATAAATCAATACATTATCTAGCAAACGCATGTTTTAGAATTTTAATTTTAATTTCAATAAAATCATTAAAAAATATGTACGTACATGTGTTTCTTGACGAAAATTGGTCCATTTGTGTATTTATTTGCGCACTTACAAACTAATATATTTCAGATTTTTTAACATTCTTATTAAATTTAGACATTATTGAAAAATGATAAATACTTATAATCAAAAAATAATAACAAAAGTACATTATTTTAATAATGTTATCATCACGCCTTTCAGCATTTTTGGATGAAGGTATAAATTAAAGCTAATTTGGATTGAAATAAATTCGATATTGAGTTATAATTTTAAAAAACTGGTACGGAGAATAATTAGTCTTTCTCGTTGTAACCGCCCTGCACGATCGTAAGAACAACTTTCGACGAAATGTGGATTTTCATCCGCTGGCTGGTTAAACGCTCTTAACAAACGGATTGCAATCTTTAGAGCACAGGCTATACTTGTTCTACCTATATAACAATGGAAGATGCTCCTACGAAACACGCCGAACGCGCGCCCAACATTTGTACACGGTTGACATTTGCCACGTGAGGATGGGTCTCTTCTGCGATTCGTTCTTGAGTTCAACAGCTCGGCTGGGAATGATTTGCACGTCACTGAGTTTCCTCCCTCCTGTAACATGGGTCTTTTCAAGATCCTTTCCACTCCTTCCTCCTCCTCACCGTCGGTGGGACCTCAAGGTCCTCCACACAGCGTCTTCACAGATGACATAGGCCCTGAGCAAAACTGTTTTTATTATGGCCTTCTGTGTGGAGTCAATGTAAAAAAAGTATATATATATATACAAATAATTATAAAACCTTGTAATTGGAAAATTGAAAAATAAATTATACGTATGGACATAATTATATGTAAAAATGGAAAAATATCAATAAATTTGCTCGGAACATAATTTGGCTATTGTACGTGTTTCGCACAGCGCGATTAGTTCCGGTGATCGAGGTCTTGCTCTGTAGGTCAATTCAACCCATTACGGAATGATGGAGTATCACGCGAGCCTAATACGACATAATAAGACAGAATGTTCTGGTATCAGATATCGTGTGGTTCATGTTTGAACTTGAGGAAAACCGATAAAAAATATTAGAAGTCTTTCAATCAACGTACAAAGACGAAGATGAAAACTTTAGCTACACTGACAGTAAGAAAGGAAGATACGTAAAACTGATAAATTTACTAAAACTCTAATTAGTGAAATAGTTAGACATTCAATTGCTCCATTTTTATCAAGAGAAGGTAAAAATGGAGCAATTGAATTGAAGACATATTATAAGGAAAGAAGAGAAAAATAGAGAAGAAGGGGAGATAAAAGAAAGAAGAGAAGAGAAGAAGAGGAGATAAAAGCCTCATTTCCGTGATAGAACAACCAACAAACACAGATATAATGAAGAAATAAGAGAATAGTAACAGAGGAGAGCCTGCTATGAGAGAACAACCATCGAGTACTTAAATTTAATACATTTTCTAAAATAATTATAAGAATTATCAAAATTTAAAGCATCGCTTTATTGTGCAACTATCTTGTCCATCTGCATATATATATATTTAATTCTAAAATCGACAGTGGACATTACGGATTTTAATTTACAGGTATCCTTGAGGGAATACGTATTACTCCTCCAAGGGTATAACTATGGAGTACTGGTAGGTGCTACAAGAAAAGAGGTTTGCAAAGAAATTTACAAATACCTGCGAAATTATTTTGTGAATCCATGTATCCGGAGGGAAGCTTTTTACATGACAATTTAACGAATCACAACCTTCAAAACATTCGCATTTAACGAGCTTGGGTTCTTTTGTAGGTAGATACTTCGAATTTCGGTTTAAAAAACAAGATAATGGGTAGGTAATACCAATTTGGGAAGCAATCCAAGATTTTATCGGAGATCTGGTAAAGATAGGTTTCCGATTGGCGACCTTTTAGTTTGTGAACCACGGACATAAGTGTAACTATACCGGAATTGCCTTTCTTTCCGGATAATGTTATGGCTGAATTGATCTTTAGAGATACGGTAAGGTTTCTTTTAAATAGTTTAAGTTGAAAGATCAAAGAAAATACACACCATAACGAAAATATATCCCTTTCAACCGAATTTTGATATCAGTACGGTCCTAAAATATGCAAAATAAGGATGACCACCAGTGTTAATCTAAACTTTATTTTTTTGTAATTGAATGGTCGTTTGCTGAGCTTAACAATAATACGCTTTAATAGTATAAGGTCTGCATTTAGGTAAATTATTATATAAAAAACTAGCAGACCCGGCCACACGTTGCTGTGGCTAACGAAACACAACGCCATTACCCAATCTTTATAAAATCCACACCACCCGCTTGCCAGCTGCCCGCTGCCTGAATTGAATATTTGAATTTCTCAGCTTTTCTCTACTATAATAAGAATGTATTTTATATATATATAAACCTTCCTCTTGAATCACTCTATTGGTGAAAACTGCATGAAAATCCGTTGGGTAGTTTAAAAGATCTATGCGCACATACATTTTGAGCGACTTCATTTTATACCAAACACCGATAGACACGAGCGATCGCCACTAATTATACAATGCTTTCAATGCAACACTGGATATTTGAAAAGGGAAAATCAAATACCTACTTACTCTAGGACATCTATTTTCCAATTTCTTCCGTAGAACGCATTTCAAAAGTGACTATAGTACGGCCCGCCAGCCGTTTTAAATCGCACAAAAATATGTTTTCTTTGAATTTCTCGGCTTTTCTCTAATATAATTTACATGTATTATACATATAAACATTCCTCTTCAATCACTCTATCTATTGGTAAAAACCGTATGAAAATCCGTTGCGTAGTTTAAAAGATTAACGCGCACACACAGTTTGAGCGACTTCATTTTATACTATGTAATGATGATAATGATGATGTGATATTTTTCTAACTTATAATCATCAAACAGCCTTAAAATTGTTTAATATAACCCAGTACAACTAGTTGTCAATGGGGAACCAGTTTTGCGGAAGGGTCACTGACCGCCGATACTCTACTGGGTAAGAGCGATAAAACTGAAGATCGATTGTTAGTGTCACCTCCGATTTTCTGAATCGGCGGCTTCTAATGAAAGTGACGCAAGTTTGATTGGCATTCCGGTCGGATTCGATTTACAAGGCGAAGCTGGTTTTTAAATAAATTTCATTCCACAATTATTTTTTCAATGCTCCTCTTTACAAGATTAATAACTCGATCACTCCACATAGGAGGCCTGAAAAAAAATCCCTTAGGGCTTATATAATCTTTGGGGATGCCGTGTGGAGGGTTTTTTAAAAAAAGTAAGAAGAGGAAGTTCTGGGAAAGAAAACGGTATGAAAGTTAATTGACCTTTACATACATATTAACAATTACTTAACTTAACTTACTAAGGGAGAGGTTAAACTTTACGATTGTCAAAATAGAGCCCCTAATTAATTAGATAAAATTGATAGTTACGAGGTAGTATTTTTAAATTAAAGGTCACTAATTTAGGTAGTAAAAGAATACATGGTCGGAAACGAAATGACGTCGTCACGGACACGGTCAAGTCAGAATACACTAAAGGCCTAGGTCCGTAACGGATTTGAATTGTCACATGATCAAGTCAGTGCCATCGAGCAACATCAGTTTGCAAATGGTTGATACTCATTTTTACTGCGAATTTGTGTTGCACTGACTTCGTAGTTTGGCGGTTTTTTTACACTATCCCTCAGGGCTTGGGTCATCTTTGGGGATGCTGTATGGAGGTATTGCGGTGCAAAGCGATGAGTCGAGAGAATCCGGCTGTAGAGGTCAAAAGGTTTCCCTCCACCAGTCTCTCCCGATCATATCCGCTAAGCAGCAGATGCTCCACCACCAACCGTAAACGAACCTCACCCCGTGACGCGGTTGGCATACTAGCCAGAGTGTTAAGGAACGTACTTGACTTACTTTTTAACCAGTGAATCCTGACATTATTTGAAGTAAAAAATGACAATGAAATTTTGATATCCGGTGACTTTTTCGATGACGTTTTTTTATTTTATCAATTTTTTTTTTCTTCAAATTCAAAAAAAATCTTCCGCATATTATCACTGGTCACTCAACGTAAGTAAATGCCCAATCTCTTACAACGGCCCCAACTGATAACAACTACAATTTTTTTTATTTTTGGTAGGAAAAAAACATTAAAAATGTCACCGGAGACTAACATTTCATTTACATTTTTTTACGCCAAATAATGTCATGAATCACTGGATAAAGTAAGTCAAGTACGTCCCTTAACCACCCTGTATAACCATATTATGGTCGCAGAAAGAGCCTCAAGAGGTCAGAATCAAAGGTCGTTATGTCCAAGCGGTCTCAAATTAAAATAATATTTTTTTTAAAAAACACTAAAATTCAAACCAACATTGATAAACTGCGCCTCATTACGATCACGTATCTCAACACGGGGAACTCGTCGTACGTTGATGATTAATATTCATTGATTAATTACATCTGGCCACATCATTTTTATTATGGCGTGAGTAACACATTCCCATGCAGCAATGACAGTGGCAGTGGCCTACAACACTTGTTTGTACAACGCTTTTTGGTAGTGTCCTGTGCTCTAGGCCTTCACCTTAGGCATTGTTGTATTACCTCGAAACAGTGGTGTCGCATAACGGAATTTCCACAAACGTTTTTGCATTACATTTACCGTCTTTTTTTTTAAAAGAAAGACAAACATTCCCAGGTTACGAATAACCCGACAATATTTGAAAATTTCCTACTACTAAAACAGTAAACCGAAAATGTTGCTTGAGACGTGATGGAGGACTTAGACAGCCGAGGAATCGAACACGGGACGCCTGGATGGGACCAAAACGCGATGCTAACTCATCCACTGACTATTAGAATCTTACACGCCGGTTCAGCGTTGGTATAATACCAGGTGATTTGTCACCGTAAATGTAAACTGAAATTCAATACCCTAATACTCCAGTTTATAAAGTTCATAAGGTTAAAATTTGTGAGGCGAGTATGGGTACCGCCACCCCGGGAAACATTTATTGAATAACCAACACCTTTGGTCACCCCAAGTGGTTCGCTACGTTTGGTAACGTAGCCGGGGTGTCCGGGTTCATGGGGTGAGGTTTGTACGGGTCTTGGCTGCGGACGCGTATGTCCACCAGCTGCATTGGAGTCCGATTCGGGATAGAATGATTGAGGGAGTCCCTTTGACTTCTCTTTATGTCTCGGAACATCGCCTTGCACCGCAGTGGGAGAAAAAGCATTCATACGTCCGCCACTCCTGGACACACTGACCCCCAGATTCCTACCCACCCCTGTCCCCTAATACCCTATTCCTTCCCAGAACTTCCTCTCCTTCCTTTCATAAAAATAACCTCAACACAGCTTCTCAAAGATGACATAAGCCCTGAGGGGAATTATTTTCCTCAAGACCTTCTGTTTTTTTTTTGCATGAGCTCCACACACGAGGCCCTGAGGAAAATAATTTCCATCAGGGCCTATGTCATCTTTGGGGATGCTGTGTGGAGGGTTTTTTTTAGGAAAGTAAGGAGAGGAGAGTTTTGGGAAGGAAAAGGGTTTAAGGGGTGGGTAGGAATCTGGGATTCAGTGTGTCTTGGTCATCCGCCTCCAAGACCTAGACAAACCTCACCCCATGAACCCGGGCACCCCTGCTAAATCACCAAACGTAGCGAACCACTGGGGTTACCTATGGCAGAGGTGTTGGTTATCCAGTAAGTAAAGGTTCCCGGGGCGGCGGTACCCATTCCCGCCTCCCAAATTTTTGGAACTAATGTAAAAAAAAATAACGATTTTCATGACCCATTTTCACCAATCAACACTGAGGGAATGTCAAATTGGCAGTTCGGTGTGTAGCACAAATACCGTGTTACGCAAAGTACTAGAAACAATATATTTACTAAATAAACAGTGACAATAGACAGTGACAACTAACCACCTTTATCTCAATTAGAGTTGAAACAATAAAGTAACGAGTGTGACTTAGGTCCCAGAATGAAAAATGCACTCAATAAGATCGATTATACTTATACATACCAATAGTACGCGATCAAGCTTATAGTAATGGTAATATTTTAATATAACGCAACGAAATCCAACAGTTATTAACAAAGCTCCAAAATGATTAAATTTAATTTTTTCGAAAACACACAATAAAAAATAAATGTTCATTAGAAAATGTCAGAACCACATTAAGCATTGAAGTGGTATGTATTGGAAAAAGGGTGGTTTTCCATAGCTCAAGAAGGTTTTAAGGGTCGCAGGGTTTTAGGACATTGACATATTATATTCACCCTGTAAGGTTCCGCCCCTGAACCGATTTAATGGATTAAATAATAATTAGGTCAACCTTCAACGAAACCTTCCCCCATACTAGCACGTAAAAGGTGTTCCTGATCAACCATCCCTTATCGTGAGATTTTTTAATGTTGAACGCAAATCCACCCGACATCCTAAATAAAAGGTATTAAGTATATTTTTTTATTAGATTTATTTATTTATTTAATATCAACGGTATAAATATACCATAAACACAGATTACGTGTCACAAAATCATAGTAAAAAAAGAAATAATAAAAAATATGTGAACACGCAGTAGAAGCGAAACTTTACCAAAACATTCTCAACCAATGAAAAACCAAGGAGCCTTGAAAAATGAGGTCATAATCAAAGTGGTCAATGAGCGCAGACCTAGCGTCATTTCCGTTTTATATCTCAGCCAATAGAAACCTTAATAGGAGTTTAATGCTTCGCAGGTGCTGTGTGCGACATTTCCGTTTCATTCCAAATCACAACGGGCTATAGAAGTTTCACTTTAAAAAGAGTATAACAGTTAATTGTGGCATTTGGTTGAGAAATGAAGAGAAATGAAATTTTTTTTTTTTTTTTTTTTTTTTTTAATTTATTTATTGCAACATTTATCATAATTACAATTTTACAACAAATATATAATTTTTTTTTACAGGTATTTTTTTTTTTACTACCCTTCCATTTAAAGCATTTGCTTGTGTATGGAAGGGGAGTGTACATAAATGCTATTAGTTATTAGTTATAAGTTAGTACTTAAATAATTAATTGTACATAAATATATGTGAGCTGCAGTATTTGTTTGAAAATGGTGTGAATTTTTAAAAAAAAGAAAGAATGTAATGGAAAACTAAGGATATTTGTAAGATTAATTGACAGTAATTTTTTTCTTAAGAATATTTTTAAAATGTCTCTTGACAGAGAGCAGTATTCGGGTTTTATCATTAATGCTTCTGATTTCTTCTGGTAGACGATTGAAAAAAGTTCTTCCCTGGTAAGTATAATGATGCTGTGCAAAAGACGTATTTAGTTTTGGGCATAGAAAAACATGTTTAAGTCGAGTTCTGTTTTCATTTAAAAATGGATATTTATCTTTTTCCTTTATAATTTGAATCAATGAATTTTTAATATATAAATCTTTAAATGTGGGTACTTGAAATTCTTCAAACAGGCGTTCTGTTGGGTAGTCTAAGGATTTTTTTAATATAATTTTAATAATTGTCCTTTGTACAATTTCTATTGGAAGAAGGTTACATTTATACGCGGATCCCCAACTAATAATAGCGTATTGTAGAGTGGATTGAACTAAGGCATAGTAGATTAAATATAGATTTTTTATCGACAGAAAATTTCTAATTCTTAAAAATATATATATTAATTTTCTGATTTTGTTTACTACTTGACATATTTGTTCCTTCCATTTCAGATTTTTGTCGATAATTACTCCGAGATATTTAATTTTATTTGTTGTTTTTAATATTGTACAGTTTGATTTGCAATAATTTTGGCTATGAATTTTAGTATTATCGTGTATGACAATGTTAAAATTTTTGGGAGCATCGTTTGGATGGATTGCAAATGGAATTACAAATGTCTTTTCACTATTTAGTGATAGTAAATTAGTGTCGAAAAAATTCTTAAGCGTGTTGATGTCTTCTGTGGCCTTTAATTCTACATTTTCCCAAGTCTTTTCACTTATTATTAATACTGTATCGTCGGCGTATGATGTAATTTGACCATTTAAATGTTGAAAAAAAATATCATTTACATATATGGTAAAAAAAATTGGTCCAAGCACTGTACCTTGCGGGATTCCAAAGCTTGAAATCTCTTGATCACTATTAACATGATTGATTTTTACCACTTGAGGGCGGTTTTTTAAGTAGTTTGTGATCCATTTAATCGCGTTGCCTTTAATGCCAATATCATTTAATTTTTTTAATAGCATCTCATGGGATATGCTATCGAATGCCTTTCTGAGGTCAATAAATATACCCGCACATTTTTTACCTTTATCTAATGATTCGTAAATGTATGAAGTTACGTTAGCAATGGCATCTTGTGTGCTGAGCGATTTAATAAAACCAAACTGGTTTTTGTGTAGTATTTTATTACTATCTAGGAAATTTACCAATTGTTTTTTTACTATTTTTTCAAATATCTTTCCTATGTTAGAAATTAGACAAATTGGGCGATAATTCGTTACTTGTTGCGGATCACCAGATTTGTAAATAGGTGAGATTATTGTGTTTTTGTAATTCATTGGAAATATTCCTTTCGTTAAACTCAAGTTTATTAAATGAGTGATGGGTTTTATTAAGTAAGATTTCATAGATCTTAACATTTGTGCCGTAATAGAATCAAAACCGGGAGACGAACCTCCTTTCATATTTTGTATTATTTTTAAGATTTCACATTCTGTTGTTATTTCAAATGTTGAAAGTATATTACGTTTCTGTAATTTTTTATTTTTTTGTTTTTCTGGGTTAGAAGGCTTATGAATATTTTTCGCAAGATTTTTTCCAACATTTGCAAAGAAGGAATTAAATATGTTTGCACATTGTTTAGGCTGTAAATTGGCATCTATAATTTTTTTATCATGTTCGATGTACTTAATATTTTGTGTTTTTTTTGTATTGTCTATGGCCAAATTCACAGTTTTCCACATTTGTTTATGGTTATTTTCTGAAGATAATATTTTATTTTTAAAGAACTCTTCCTTACTTTTTTTAATATAAGATGTTAATTTATTTTTATATTTTTTATAAAAAATATATGCTTTTTCATCATGGGGATTTTTTAAAGTTGTTTTATAAAGTTTTTCTTTGTTTCTGATAGATATTATAAGTCCTTTGGTAATCCAAGGTTTTAAACATCTTAATTTTGATTTTATGTGTATTATTATTTCAGTTGTCGAATTTTTAATGTGTTGTGACAGGATTTTTTCAAAGTTTTTCGAACATATTTCGGTATCATCACTCTTTAAAACATTGTTCCAATTTTCCATTTTTAGTTTTTCAGAGAGAATAGTCATGTCTATTGTTGATTTTTTGGGTACTAAATTATGTTTTTTATGTTTAATATTATTATTATTATACAGAAGTAAGCATGAATGATGATCAGTTATGTTAGTTTTCCAAACAATTGATTTTAGTTTGTGAAGATCTTTAATGTTTACGTTTGCCCAAATGTGATCTAAACAAGATGGAGTATGTTCTTTTATTTCTCTAGTATTTTTATTTATGCAAGATATGAAATTTTGTTCAGTCATACAATTGATGTATTCAGTTTTGTTACTATTTTCTATTTTTTCATTAATGTTCACATTAAAATCACCCACCACGAAGCAGAGTTTATTTTTTAATTTTAATAATATGTATTTGAGGTCATTAATAAACGTAATAATACTTGAGCCATGCGTTCTATAGATAGCTATTAAATGATATATTGATTTGCCGAGTTTGAAATGTACTTCGATGCAGTTTACCAAATGTATTGGGTGTTCTATAATGTTAACAATACTAAATTTATTATTTGCAAATATTATTATTCCCGAATTTTTGTTGATATCTACTTTGGTAGAAATATAATTGTACTCCGGTAAGTGATAAGACGGTGACTCAGCGTTTGTAAATGTTTCAGTTAACACTATGAAGTCCGGCTTTTTAATTAAATTATTTATTTTTAGAATTAGTTCATCTAAATTTTTCTGAATGCTACGGATGTTTATGTGCATAATAATTATATCATTGATGTTTTTAGAAATAATTTTGTTACATGAATCAGTACAAATACATTCATATTCTTGAATTTTAATATTTAATTCTAATTCGCTATTTAAGAAATCATCCATTTAATTAATGTATTTTGCAAAATTATATATAATTTTTTTTTTTTTTTTTATTCAATGTCGTAGTTTATTCTTTCTTTGGCTAATTTAAGCATGTAAGAACGGAACTTACATGTTTCGCTGTTTGTTCGGTGGTCTATTTCATTCATTTTACTGTTGAAGGAGTTTATTTCTTTCTTCTTGTTAGCTGAGTGACAGTTAGCGCATTTGGGCGGCAGTTCCAGGGATTTACACTCGGAGATGGGATGATCTTTTGAACAGTGCTTGCATGTTGGTTTATTCATTTTATTGTAGCATTTTTGTGCTGTGTGTCCGAATCTTTGACAATGGAAACATTGGGTAAGAACGTTACAATCGGTTACATAGATTCTCATGAATCCTAGATGAATTTTTTTTCTATTTATAAGATGTAGTCTCAATTCTGGATTTGTTTGGAGAATTAAGTTTTTGCTGTTAGTTTTTTTGTTCGTAATGATGGCTTTAACTTGTAATATATTTTTATCTTGGTATTTTTCACATATCATTTTGATGTCGTTGTTTTGTTCAATTATGTCTTCTAAGAATTCTTTTTCGGTATAGTCTTTGTCAAGTCCTTTGAATATTACGCATGGATCCGTTTTCACAAGTACCTCCGCTATTATGGTTTTGTCGACTTCATTTATCTTTTCTTTTAATTTTTTTGCGTCTTCTTTTTCTGGGCATGTTATTATAATGTTTTTTTTTGTTTTTTTAAATTCACTTACTCGAATTCCCAACTGCGATATTTTGATTTTTTGTATTTTCTCTTTTATTTTTTCAGTGTCTTCTTCTTTTAAGCTTTTTATAATTATAGGAAATCGTTTTTCTTGTGTTTGTGGTATTAAGTTTTTTACTGCCGAAGAGTAAGAAAATAAGTTTTTTTGTGTTTGGTTTTTTTCTTGAAATTCACATTTTTCTTGTAATTTAGCTAATTCTATTGCCATGTGGGATATCATTTCCATGATGTTATTTATTTCTTTCATCATTTTTGATTTGGTTTCTTTAGTAAGTTTATTTTCTTCTATGATTGTATGTAAGTCACTTATGTTTTGTTTCGCCTTAGTGATGAAGGCATGCGGATCAACCGCTTCCTCCATTTTCACGGGTTATGAATTATTTTATTTTCGGTTAATTTATATACTTTTAAAATTTGTCCGGGTTTGAAAGTGTTATTTTATTTGAATCGCCGCTCACTCGCGTCCAACACCGTAAGAGGTTGAGGCGACACTCCAATATACAATTACATTCTTAATTTTGAACATGTTTGGGATCCATTTATTTAGATACATCTATTTGAATTTTACTTGATTTTCCTAGATTGAATGAATGCCTGAATGAAATGGAATCTTGGGAGTGGAACTCATAGATTTAATTAAATTATTATATGCGGCAAGTAGAAAACATTTTGGTCTTTGATATAATTGAGCAAATTTTAAGCCTTTTTATTCATACAAATTTTAAGCCAAGAAAAAATTCAATATAAGACCTATAAAAAATGTTTTGAAGTGTAAAATCTTCTACTTACAAACCCCATTTCAAGTAAGGTTGTATTGTATGACGTGGAAAATTAATTTCCTTAGATTACGAACGGAAAAGATTTCAAAATTTGAGTCTGAACTTCACAAAAAAACATTTTGGAGATTTTTTTGAAATAATCGTCTATTTATTTAATTATCTGCGTAAGGAGTGTGCGACTCCTCCCCATTCCGATTTTTTACACGTCGAGGAAGGTAAAATATTAGCTTACATGAGGAATTGATGCGTACGTTCGTAGCGTTTTTATTAAAAAATATATATTATTTTCCTTTTTAAATATACGAACTAGGATAAAACATTATGTATTTTCGAACACTGCATGCGATCCATGCCTAAAGAAATACTGTGGTTTGAGGTGAAGAAGGTATCATTCCAATTTTAAAGAGCTGTGAACTTAATAAAGGATGTTCCTCAGAGAATGTTGAGTAGGGAGCGGAAAATATGAAAATCTGATGAAGGAAGAATAGAACAATAGGAAAAATACGTAATAACCTTGAATACCAATTTTAAAATACCAGTAGTTACGGCCTAAATACCACTGCTGACCTCCGATGCTTTATGCTGCGTATACATTTGCGAACATAAGCGTGAGCCGAGCCACGAATTATGAGAAAGGAATAAAGCAACCCTAAGCGGCGTACATATCTTCTCTGTTTAAGCTCTTGAACACTTTTTGTTTCTTAAAAAATTTAAGTTGATTTTAAGTTAATATCTATTCATTAATTTGCCACGCTGAAACCGTAGGTAATTATATGAAATTCCCTTGATAGGAAAAAATCGCAAAGTATGCTCCAAAAATTATTAAAACGCGTTTTTTCTGTACTTTTACAAGCTATATGCATAAAAAAATCACAGTGTTTCTTTAAATGATATTTGAGACATTTCCCACGATATTTTGCTATATTGTAAACGAGTCGTGTTTTATATAACATTTTCACAATGTTCGCCTACATATTATCGTTTTCCCTCTAACATTCGTATTTACATATCTCCCAATCTTCTTCTTTTTGAGTGCACACTGCTTATTATCGGGCCTTAATTAAAACTATTTTATTTTATTTATTTTTATCAATAAAGTGTGTATTTTTAAAATATTTTATTATTACCATATGATTACTATTATATTAAGGTGAAGATTTGCAAATAATGCAAGGCATGTAAGCGTAATAAGTACCTACGATTAAAAAGGGACGGTTTGGTTTGGGCATGTAGAGCGAATAAAGTTATTTACTTATATTTCAAATACGAAAACATGTACAATGTGACCTTAGAACGGACAGTAAGGACACATTTTTCTATAAAAAAGAAAAATAAATTAAAACAATTAATAATAAATAAAATAAAAACGGTGAAAAAGTACAAGAAGAATAAGTGAGCGAATACAGAAGCGAATGTAATTTGGAAAAGAAGTCGTGCACGCCCGATGAAGAAAGGGAACGGCCAATGAACCAAACACTTGAGTCAGGCCAAGTCAAGAGTAAGACTTACAGAAGGGTATTTATGAGACGATGTATGATACAAGGAGTATATGCCACTCATGATCATGAGCAGTTCAAACTATGGAGAGGAAACGCTAATTTAAAAAATAAAGAAACATTTATCGTGGGAAAACAGATTTCAAAGTAGCCCACAAAATGGAGAATCTATTATCACAATTATTTTGTCAGTAAATCGGTATAACCGGCAATAAATCATTGTAGGCACCTTAAAAATTGAAATTGGGCGGGGTAAATAGAATCATGTAAATAAATCATCTAAAAGTGGTCTAACCACAGTTTTAAAATGGCATTGTAAGCCGAAACAGTTGTCACCATAACAAACAAAAAAAACTGAAATATTTGCAGAACTTAATAATATCAATATTAAATATGATTTAAATAAAATAAAAATTAAAATAAATGGTGTTCAACGAATTAAACACTGCCGTCATAATTAATAACTGTCGAACACATATTATATCTAAGAATTTTCGTCTTAGACACCAAAAAGTCCACCAACTTTTATATCAATCCACCATAGCTCCATTCTCTGAATTTGTAAAAAATAAATAATCTACTCACTCTTATTCTTTTCCTGACTTGTTTGTCTCCGGGAATCGGAATATGTCCCTCGTTCTGTCCTCTCCTGTAAAACATATTTAATACAATCTTAATATATAAAACAAATTCGGGTTAGTTACACCATTTATAACTCAAGAACGGTTGGACGGATTTTATGATCTTTGATTTGTTGGATTTGTCTCCGCCCCGAATAGCAGATTATCTATTAAAACATCGGATTAATTCACAAAAAAAAACTCTGTTAAAAAATTCTGTTCCTCGTACATTTTGAAAGGAACGAATTCTCATATTTTAAAAGAGCTACAGCAATATTGTGATAAGTGTAATATTGAGTAGTGAGTGAATTCCAAAAATTCAAAAACGTCAAATGACAATGCGTTGATTGTTTTGCTTTTGTTCTTAAACATATAATGCTGCCCTCTTTCTTTCACACTAAAAGTCAACAGTCGAAAATGAGACAAACGGTGAACGTATGTCTGCACCCCTCCAAAGGTAAAAAATACAATCTATCTATATAAATAAAAATGAATCGTATAAGTCTAATGCGTGTACGCGCATAAGCTTCCGAACTACTTTACCTATTTCATCCAAACTTTGAGAATTTGATATGTGCATGCCCGCAAAGGTTTCTATGTATACTGGTGAGCTCTGGCATTATGAAATTGGTATAAAAAAATTGCAATAGGTGGCACGCGAGCTGTTTGAAACTGAATGTACCGTGACTGAATGAATGGATTGTGAGGGGGAGGAGAACCCGGAAGAGGGGAGGGGAACTCGGGAGGGGGGAGGGGAACTCGGGAGGGGAGAGGGGACCTCGGGAGGTGTGTTCGCGAGACGGAGGAAGTGAGCGAGGGGAGTTGGGATAGGGAAGGCGGAGTGGGAACACGAGAGCGGAAGGGGGGGCTGAAGGGGAATAGGACGAATGGGAAAAGACACACAGGAATAAACATTTTTTTGATTAATTGGCATGGCAACGCATACCGGGAACTCGCTATAATAATATAAATGGAGCGACTGATCGATTTGATTTGTATGTAAATAAAAGGTTGGGTATCCATCCAGTAGATGGCGTTGTATTTCGTTAACCACAACAACGCGTGGCCGGGACAGCTAGTAAGTATATGAACAAACGATCCAAATATAGTAACAAACAAGCACTACTTCTCTACCGCATGCTTCAACATTATTTAAACGGCCGAATACCATTTCCTAAACAAAATAGGTAGACAGAAGCTCCCGAAATAAATATCAAACAACACTAAAACTTTTGACAAAGGGACCCATGAAACTAACTGCAACCCAGTGGATTTAATTAAACCCTTATGGCACTGACACACATGCTCATTAATGAGCAAGCTTGGTTTGAGTTTACTCATGAATGGGCATGCTCAAAGCCAACAATTCAACACTCATGCTTTTTATGAGCATGCTCATATCAAACAAATCTCAACAATTGAAGTCGCCCAGAACTAAACAAAATAATCTTATTGCTTGCTAACTAACTAACTAACTAACCATGCCGTTTCACCGCAGGGTTAGGCAGAGAGGACGGACCGCCAAACAACTCGGTCTTGGCACACTCTTTGCCTCATTCACATCCAAACATCGTCTCACACATACTCTTCTACTATTCTGACTCTTGACATGGCCCGTCTCAAGTATCTGATTCACTTAATCGTGCCATATCTCCCTCGGGTCTCCCCGACTTCTTCTACCATACACATTTGCGTCATATATTCTTCTTTTTTTTTTTAAGTTTCTTTATTCATTGAAAAATTTTTTTTTTATAAAAGTTGGTGATTTTTCGACCACCATTCTAGGCACATGCCCGTGTTTTGGTGGTCGATTTTTTATACAGTAAATTAATATATGCAATATAAAGAATGTGTGAGAGTATTACGAAAATATATACATAAAATAATATAATATTAAAGAATATTATAGAATACAAAATAGTATAATAGAATTTAATTTAAAAGAGTTACTAGTATAAAATCAAAGTGAGTACTATATGGTAAGCACCTGTCTTCAAGTCCGGCGAATTACATTGTACAGCTGTGCAGTAAGTATGTAGTATATTGTATAGTTGTTCGTGTTTCAGTCCGGCGAATACTAAATTATAATTATTGTTACCATGGTTTATTGCTGGGAAGTACATATGGGACTTCGTGGTGCCAAACAGTTTTAAGTAAATAGTTTAAAAGTATTGTAAACTTTCAGCTAATTATATTATAGTAATTACATATAGTTCTTTACAGACAAAAACTTTTATTGGTTGTAAATAATCTATTATCAATTTTATTTATAAAAAGTAACTAAAACTTGAATACACAATTTCGTCATGGAGCTGGTGAAATAAAGCCAAGAAACAAAGAACAAAAAAAAAGAAAGAAAAAAAAGGCTTAGAGTGGAAAGGGCGAAGAAATTATTTTCTTTTCTTCCATTTTGATAAAAAAAAGTTATGAGCTTTATTATATTTTCACAATGAACATAAAATAAAATGATAATAGATAAAATGATAATAAAAATAAAATGAATTTTTCCTCCAAAAAAATGAAGTAATATGGTATATTATATTACACAGATAACAGTAATAAAAGCAGTTTAGACAAATGTTGACCTTCATAATAAAATTAGACATCTATCCCTGTTTAAGCAGAAAATGTTAAGTTAAGTTAAGTTAATTAAGTTATTTATTATTAATTTTTTAAACTTTATGAGTAAAATCTCAAATTATAATATTTAATTAAATGAAGACAATATTAGCGAAACTCAATCGAAATCTGGAGACAGAAAAATCAGAAAAGATATTGGCTCCGCTGGGACTCGAACCCAGAACCCTTTTCTTACATGGAAACAGCTCTACCGATTAAGCTACGGAACCCATATTAATTCGGTATATAAAGATAACAGCCAATAATATGTGCGTTAAGTAAATGAAGATAATGTTGGTAGTTCTTAGTCGAAGTATGATACAGTTAAAAGTGACCGAATTAATATGGGTTCCGTAGCTTAATCGGTAGAGCTGTTTCCATGTAAGAAAAGGGTTCTGGGTTCGAGTGCCAGCGGAGACAATATCTTTTCTGATTTTTCTGTCTCCAGATTTCGATTGAGTTTCGCTAATATTGTCTTCATTTAATTAAATATTAATTAAGTTAGTTTAGGTAATCAAGTTAATTTAAGTTAATTCAAATTAGCTTAAATTAATGATGTGAGGCATTCTTTAAAATAGTTCCTTCCCTTTACAATTAACCAGTTCTGAACACTTGTGATATAGGTAACTATCGCCAGTTTTCGATTTCCTGGTATCAACACTTAGCGAATTGAACATTTTGGGCGCAATGTAAGAGAACTGGCGCTGTGCGAAGGCTGTTTTTGTTGGAGGAATTATGCATTTTAGTTAGGATGAGTACCGGGTGCGAACTTTTTGTTGTGTTTTTTTCATCAAATCCTTTTTCCATATGTATATTAGAATCGTCTTGATGTATAATTGTCGAATGTCTAATATTGTGAGTTTTTTAAATAGTGGTCTGATGGGTGTGATGGGTTACATTTGAATATTATCCTTAGCAATAGTTTTTGTATTAAGACCATGGGATGAAAAATTGATGTTGCACAACCTCCCCATCCTATAATACCATATGTAGCAATTGATTGAAGTGCAAAGTAAACACATCTTAGTGTTTGTCGGTTAAGGATAGATCTAAGAGAGTAGAAAATGTAACATAATTTGCGAAGTCTTTTTGTTGCAGAATTTATGTGTGCCTCCCATCGTAATTGATCATCTATGATAACTCCCAAGTACTTAATTTCGTTTGATAATTTTAGGTTATTGCATGAGCAGTTTTTGTGGGGTGATGTAGGTGTGTTAAGGTTCTGTGAACATGAATGTATGGTAAGTTTTTGGCAGTTTTGGAGGAGATTTGGTTTACGTATGGAAAAAGGTAGATACTTTGTTTTATCTAGATTAAGAGTTAGGAGGTTGGAATCTAACCAGTTTATAACTAAGTACATGTCATAATTTACTTTTTCAAAGGTTGAATTTTAAATCTTCGTCATCAAATACGATAACCGTCACCGGCGAAAGATATAATAGTGCCACCAGTATTCAGATTGCATAACGTGTTAATGTATATTAGAAAGAGAAGTAGGCCTAAAACACTGCCTTGAGGCACGCCATATGTGCTTGGTAAACTTGTACTCCTATGCTGTTTGGCCGAGGTGATAATAGTTGACTGGGACCTGTTTGTTAGATAGCTCTCAAAACATTTAAGGGGAGTGCATTTTATTCCTAACTGCAGGAGTACACTACTATCTTCACTTCTTACACTACTATCCTCATTCACCCGCTCTACATGTCCAAACCATACGCGGGTTCCTTTCTTAATCTTACCCATTTCGCTTATATCAGCCTTGCATTCTTTGCGGATCTCCACATTTATCAGGGATCATAAGGCACATAAGGCTCAGGGATCTCATTACAACAGTATTCAGTCTGCTTTCGTCCTTCCTCTGCCCGTTCCATTCCTCACTGAATAACGCAATTATTTATTGTGTCCAAGATGTCAATAAATCCGAATATTACTAGATAATAAAAAATAAATGCTAACTTCAATAGAATGTGGTTTCATTATGTGTAATTTCAAAATCTATTTTGGGTATTTTAGTGACCCTGCGTTTTAAATACATTCCTGATTCCCATCATAAATCATGAAAAGCGAGGGTTTTTCGTCTCCCCAGTTGGCGACTTTTCATATTTTTGCAAAGAATGCGCAGGCTCGAACTGAGATCGGATCGAAATGAGCATGCTCATAAGCCTGTTCACACATGCTTAGAGGTTTCCCCTTCCATTCGCGAATCCAATGAGCATGCTCATTTGATCTCAAATAAGCACGCTCAATACTAGCAACGTCACTGGCGCACACTACTAGGTAGCAATTGCTCATTAGTAGCATGCTCTTTGCTACTAATAATGCTACGGACACACATGCTCATTAGTAGCATGCTCTTTTGCTACTAATGAGCATGTGTGTCCGTAGCATTATTACTCGAACCTCTGCCGTATTATTCACTATTATTTGTGGGTAATATTATACCGGGGAGAAAATTCATACGATGTTCCGTTGCATGATTCATGTTTGAGTTGGTTTTATCGATAACGCCTTGATATAGGCAATCTCATTAACGTTGAAGGTAACGAAACTGAATGCGTAATCATTTGCCTCAATCGTGAGTAGGGGAGCGAATGTACTGAATTGGTATTTTAATTATAAATTCATTTTTATGTTGTTAATAAAAAATAATTGTTGCCACAAATACATAATATTGTACCTATTGTTATTGTTATTATGTAACCAGGTTGAAATAAATTATCCCCTTTTAGGTATTTGTCATTGAAATAATTGCAAGTGATTTTATATGTTTTCATTATATGATTAAAATCAGAGCAATGGTTCCTGATTAAAATCAGAACATTGGTTCCCCACAAAAACCAATTTTTAAAGTGAAAACTTGTTTACCACCCTTGTGATTTGAAACTCGATGAAACGAAAAATAGCGATGCTGAAAAGAGACAAACACATACATCTGTAGGATATAGCCTGCGAGAGAATGAGATGGTATAATCGGTATCCTCTTTGTGAGGTGCTTCCTAGTCTACTAGCCTTCCCACTCTTGTCTACTTTAGTTTTCTGAACGTTTCACTTCTACCTCGTGTGAATTGCACGCTCTAATTTTTTTTATGGGAATATCTCACAAGAGTCCCAGCTACTCATGTCTGGAGCCAGTGGAAATATCGCATCCCCAATTGGGATATATGTTGTGAGGCTGAAGATAGTGTGGAGAGGAAGGAGGTAGGGAAGAGGAAGGTGGCGAAGTACCTGGCTATTTAGATCTGCTTACCAAACACGGCTAAAGCCATCTCAAGCAAGGTTTCAATTCTTTTTGTATTTTTTTTTTTATTTAATAATCTTTTAAACATTACAGTTTATTGTGTTTTTCAACTACCGACTACTGCTCGGGATATATGTTTTTCATTGTGAAAGAGGTAAGGCTCTCGACTACCAATACGGAGGTGGCGGGTTCAAGTCCCGGAGTGCTGAAGTAATTTTTATTGGATTAATTTGTGTTATTTCATTTGTGTTATTTATTCATTTAAGTTATAAATATTTAGTATATTTGTTACACGTTCCGCTGCAGAAGATAGTTTCAATACCGCCCCGGTGCGGTGTAAGACCGCCATTCAGAATTGAAACGTTGCTTGAAATGGCTTTAACCGTGTTGCTAGATACTTCCCCACCTTCCTCTTCCCCACACACTTTCCCTCATCACTACTTTCAGCCTCACAACATTCCCATTGGAGATTCATACAGTCTCACTTACTCCAGATGGTTGGGAGAAGCTGGGACTATTGTGCAGAATTCACATAAAAAATATGTTTAAAAATGCAACAATTTTCCAGTACACATATTTCTTAGGAAACCTGTATAGCCACTTTAGTCCTGTTTGTTAATTTTACACAACGCATAGTTCATCTTATTATCCCATTGATGATATCCCATGGTTTATCGGATTGGCATCTTGATGAGTCATGGTGTACCACGGGCCAAAGACTATGGACCCCCCAAAGCCTCCATTAAGGCTCTGACGCACTTGGTCAGTACTGCGTGACGTTGATCACGTTACGACAAGATGTATTCCCATCAGCCGAATCCTAATGACGTTATCTAGTCTCTGCGAGACCCTGGCTAGGAATAAGGAACAGCGGCACGTACGGAGTCTGCTATCAGATACAAGGCAAATCAACGGATCATTGTTATGGCGCTCTGGTTATTGAGTATTCTGTTAATGATTGTGAGGGCTGCTACAAATTAATGTATTAATATTATATTATTTATATTAATCAAACTTAACAAATTTATTATTAGTGTTATGCTATGTACCTACATAGGTTTATAGCATAACACTAATAATAAATTTATTAACCATCCTCGTCGTTGCGTCCACACACTCGAGCAGCTCGACACCCCCTGGCGGTGGTGAACTAACGATGTGCCTTTATATTTTAATCTGGCAACCACATCCACTGTTGTTATGTCTTAGCGGACAGCGACCTCCCTACAGCACTATAAATTTCTGTCGAACATCGAGCAATAATTACGGTCCTTGAACCTTTTTCAACCGAATTTTTAATCCGAAGTCCAACCATCGAGAATATTACATCCGAAATCGGGGTGGGCAAGTTGTATGGCAGAAGGGTACGGAGATACGAAGCAGATGGGGGAAAGAGGAAGGTGTATAAGTATCTAGTTACTTCAATCTGGTCACCAAACACGGATAAAGCCATTTCAAGCGACGTTTTGATACTGATGGTCTGGTATTTCACCAGGGCGATATTAGAAGTACTAAAAGTACTAACAGTTCTAAATCTACCAATCTGGAACGTTCCGCAAATATATGACATAAATTTAAAATCAATAAATTATTGTGAATTACCATAAGTGAATCAAATAAAACTTACTTGCGAACGCCTGGATTCGAACCAGCGACCTCCAGATTTGTATTCGAGGGCCTTAGCCCTCGACCATGGAGGCCATCTGATCCAGTAGTCTTTTGTAAACGCCTACATTCGCAAAGGTTCTCCTAGCTAACCTGTAGGTAATAATAATTAAAACATACCCTAACTTAAGCTTTTACCACAATGGTTGAGCAGACGTTCGTTGGTGTACATAAATGCGAAAATTTACTTATAAAACCTAATATTGGTTATTTATCGAATATTGTTGATGTCTGCTGTGCTAGAACATGTGTTCTTCCATGTGCTATCTTGAACAAGTCATAGCGACGACCAGGACGGATATTGTCAGGCACGTAGAAGCCATAGCATTCTAGGAGTAATGAAGCCGTAGCATTAAGAGAGTAATAGGCTAAACACATTTTTTTTACATTAGCTCCACACAGGAATAATCCCAATCAGGTCATTTTTTGAATGCTGTGTGGGGATCTTTTAAGGAAAGGAAGGCGATGAATTTCTGGAAAAAAGGTACAAGGGGTGGTAGGAATCTGAGGTTGTTGTGTCCCGGAGTGACGGATATATGAATCTTGTACTCCCACTGAGGTGCAAAGCAATTTTCTGCGAGAGTCATGCTGGAGAGGTCAAAAGGTCTCCCTCTACCAGTTTCTCCCGATCCGGCCTGCCATCCGGTATCCATACCCGCCTCCCAAATACATACATACGAGTTATGCACTACATTACTAATTTTAAAAAAAAATTGTTCTGGCGATACGTTTCCCGTTACCCAATAATATTTATGGGCTGTTGTGGGTCAATAAACACTTATGCGGTATTTGAACCCTTTTTATTTTGTCCGGATATTCTGTGTACCCGTAAAGTGATCTGTATTATGGGAATCGGAAAACAATGATTGTCATGGGTCATGGATATTGGTTGTGCTTACTTTTATGGCGAACTGCCTTCTCGACTTTGGGAGAGTGCCAAATGAAGCGTTTTTAATAATATTAGGTAGAAAATTCAAAGCTTTTTCAGCTCTTGGTTAAAATGGTTTTTGTATTGTTTTGTAGTACGTTTTTTGAGTAAGCATATCGATTGATGTACTGAACGACGAAAAAATTACAGAGTATGCAAGTCACACGCGGTAGAAGTGAAACCTTCAGAAAACTAATGTAGACAAAACTGGGGAGGCTACGAAGCACCTCACAGAAACGAGACCGATTATATCATCTCATTCTCTCGCAGGTTTAATCCTATAGATGTATGTGTTTGTTTCTTTTTGTGTCGATATTTTTCGTTTCATCGAGTTTCAAATTCACTTCAAAAAGGTTTTTATACATTAATTAATTGATTTTAAATGTTTTTTATACGCTTCTCGGATTAATTTTCTTGATTTTTTGAATCCGCAATTTTGGAGACAGTTTTCAATTTGAGAGGCGGACCACCGTTCTGGGAACTATTTATTGGTCAACCGACTCTGCCATAAGTAAACCCAAATTGTTCGCTACGTTTGGTGACTTAGCACGGATCCCGGGTTCACGGGGTGAGGTTTGTCTCGATCTAGGCGGCAGGTGTGTCTGCGTGGCGAGCCGGATTGATAGAGACTGTTTGAGGGAGGCCATTTGACCTCTCCTGCCAGACTCTGTCGATCCGTCATCTTGTACCGCAATTGAAAAGATGGATTCATAAGTCCGTTAATCCTGGATACACTGACCCCAAGATTCCTATCAGCCCCTCATACCTTTTCCCTTCATAGAACCCCCTCTCCTCCCTAAAATTCTTAAAAAGATCCTTCGCACAGCATCCCCTGAGATGATAAAGGCTCCGAGGAAAATTATTTTCATCAGGGCCTCCGTTTTAGGCTGTGTGGAACTAATGTAAAATAATATATTTTTTGTTTTTTTACATGAGCTCCACACAGGAGACCCTGAGGAAAATCATTTCCCTCAGGGCCTACGTCATTTTTGTGGATGCCGTGTGGAGGGTTTTTTAAGGATAGGAATGAGAGGAGAGTTCTGGGAAGGAAAGGGTTTTAAGGGGTGGGTAGGAATCTGGGGTTCAGTGTGTCTCGGTCGTCCGCCTCCAAGACCTAGACAAACCTCACCCCATGAACCCGGGCACCCCTGCTAAATCACCAAACGTAGCGAACCACTAGGGGTGACCTATGGCAGAGGTGTTGGTTATCCAATAAAGGTTCCCGGGGCGGCGGTACCCATTCCCGCCTCCCAAATTAATAACTGTGTCTACTATTAAATTATTTACTCGTATATACTTGGAGGATATTATACCTCGTGGAAGATTTATTCGTTAAATAATTCACTGCACTGTACCACTGTATTGTTAAATAATTCACTGCACTGTACCACTATTCACTGCACTGTACCACTGTATTGTTAAATAATTCACTGCACTGTACCACTGTATTGAGCACCGTCTTTGTCTGTTCAGTATTTTGCCTTTTTTATTTCATCCATTTTCTAAGACATTTTTGCGTAATTATAGAAAAAAACACTGCTTTGTATTTAGTCAGCGTTGTTAAAGAAGAAAAACAATATATTTTGATATTTTATACGTCATAGATTTAGAACAATGATTCTGGTATAAATCATAGATTTAGAACAAATATTCTTCTATAGATCATTGATTTAGAACAAAGATTCTTGTTCGTATCATAGATTTGCAACAAAGATTCATAGTATTCTTTGAATAATTCACTACAGTTTAACTAACTACCTGTAGAACGTGATCTTCACCTGTTCAGTTTTTTGGCGAGTGCTAACCCTGGTGTCTCGTTACTTAAGGAAGACAATGTTGTACATAAGTAATTAGGTTGTGTTCGCGAGGGGCGAGTTATTTTAAACAATTTTATGAACGCATCTCTGTACTTAATCAGTCTTGGATTGACATCTGAGGAGTGATGCTATTGAGACAACGGCTAATACAATATAATTGACCTACAAAAAATAGTTTTAAAAGTGACAAGTGTTTGTGCAAATCTACAGTGAATTCTCTGCCGTGAGTTTTTTTGTTATTTTAATGAAACTGAAAGCAGTTCAAACGCATGAATTTTTATATTTATTTAAATTAAGTAATTTAAATAAATATAAAAATTATGTATGTAATAGCCCTATGTACGGGCGTTTAAATAATAAATAAATAAATAAATTAATTAATTATGTATGTGCTTAGAAGTTCTACTTTTATTTAGGATTTTTTTTAGTTATTTCTATTTTTGAAACTGATAATTCATGGTGGAATTCCATTATACCTAATATATTATATTAAAAAATATATAAAATTTATTTCCACTTTAATTTATTAACGGTTAAGTAAGGAAAAATAATTTAAAAAATTTTATTCGTCCATTTGTCATTTTTCACAAAATACTATTTTTTTAAGAAAATATTTATAATCGTGTAATAAAAATAATAGACGAAAGTATTTTAAAAAGCGTTTGAAAATTTACGATTATTTTAAACTCTTTATTTTCAAAAATAGATGTTAAAAGTTTTGAAAATTATGAAATGTGTGGCATTCGATTCACGGAAAAAAGTTATAAAATGTAAACAAAAATTATAAAATTATATTAAAAACTTATTTTTTTCAAATCATCGGTTTTTTTCTTTTAAAAATATGAAGCAGAGCAAGTTTTTGGATTTAAAATTATAAATTTGTATGTTGTGTTCAGTAATAAAGGGTTTGAGTAGTCCTTCATTGCGCGTTATTAATATTATATATATATTATTATAACAAAGTAATTTTTTTTTTAAATTGTAATATTTAATTAAATGAAGATAATATTAGCGAAACTCAATCGATAATCTGGAAACAGAAAATCAGAAAAATATATTGGACACCTCTGGGACTCGAACCCAGGATCTTCGGCTTTCCGGGCCACAACTCTGCCAACTGAGCTAAGTTGTCTCTATCCAATTCGGTCATTTTTAACTGTATCATACTTCGACTAAGAACTACCAACATTATCTTCATTTTCTTAACGCATTTTTAAACATAGCAGCCAATAAAATATGCAATTGAGTTCCGCTAATAATGTTGTCTGCATTTCATAAAATGTTAATTTAATTTAACAGATATATGATATTATTAACTTTGGGTTTTTTTGACAATGTATGCTTTATAATGTTTCTTCTCTTTTAGAATATTGGTAATTTCTGACACTTGGCACGTTCCATTTGTTGCCATTGGATTAAATTAATGTGTAGTTTAAAAGTATTCAGTTTTTTTAAACTCAAATAAAACCAGCTAAAAGGCATTTGAAGAGCAGTTTCCGTGTACATTAGAGAAACACTATCATTTTATTGGTTCAATGCCAACTCCGAACGAAATCAACTCAGAAACACCTCAGAAAGATCATTAAAAGCTATGAAAAAATCATTCTTAAATAGCCAATGGCCCTAACCTAACATAACCAATTTAACCATTTTTTATCATCACTCTTAATGACCTTTCTGAGGTGGTTCTGAGTTGGTTTCATTCTGACTTGGCCGGTCACCCATTTTATTTGAAAAAGACTTCACAACAAACACATCAAAATCAATAATTTAATTGCGATATATTAAACAAAAAAAAAAGTTTGCGACTACAACTCCATTTCGATAAACAAATATTACCTATGAATATGAATAATTTTTCAATTTGCACTGGAATAGATCTTGTTATAATAACTTTTTTCAAAGTTATTACAACAAGAGTTATTTAATTGAATGTTCGTTTAGACTTTTACAAAAAGGTCAATAGTTGCCCCATATAAATAAAATCGGATGTGTTTATCCGAGTCGTTATCTAGGTTACAAACCAATTCTTTAGAACGTTGTGATTATAAAGGTAGCTGCCAAAATATGAAAAAAATTGTGGAAGATAATATTGTTAATTCTGAATTCGAAATGTGAGATCGACAAAAATTAAAAATAAAAGGTCCCAATAACCGAATTTCCCGTCCCGTAACCTTTTTATTTTTCTTTGTCTTGTTCTTTTTCATAGTTTAATTTAGATTTATTAGTAGATATTATCTTCTTCAACGAAAATCGATAAAAAATTTAGTGTGAACAAATATTTTAAAAGGATAAAAGTTTACGTTTTTAATAAATATCATCTATCAAAACCGGTGAAAATACTTTTTCCGCAATATTTATTTTAATAAATTATAATTAATAGTTTGTATAAAATACGTGTTTCTTTCTTAATGGAAATAAATATTTCAGAAAAATGAATTTTCAAGTAAAATATCTAAGTCTAATTTATTAAAAGCCAACTAAATAAGCTGAAATTAAGAACGCCAATAAATTAAGAATAATATTATTTCTTTGTCAACTCAAAGTGATGTGTAATTATTTTGTTCTAATTAATTTGTGTTTCGACGTAAACAAAGAAGTAAAGAAAGTAAACCTCATACTCATTAAAAGATTAGTCGAATTAATTCGTTCAGAAATATTAATTACTAGGGCAGTCCCGTGAAAAATTACGGTTTATAATAATTGTAGGATTTATAAAGCTGAAGGGTTCAAAAAAAAAATTGCCTCAATTAATTTGAAAAATTGTGACATCTATGTGATGACTTTATAAAATTTTATACACTTTATATTAATTCTAATCGAACAAAAAATGTAGCACAGCTTTAAAAAAGGATGCCTAGCCATTCAAGAGAAATTCCAAAATAATTCTAAAATATTAGATACAGTGGATAACAATGCATAAATAAAAATAGAAATTTACCTCTTAATATCATCGATAAAATAATCAATTTGGTATTTTGGTTTTGGAAAAATAATGTAAAAGGTGTTTTTTTATTATGAATAGATTATTTTGCTTTTCACTACAAGTTAAATCGATTAATAGCTTTAATATACGCGTACGGTTCGTACATTTTTTCGAACAAATGAAATCATCTCCGCATCTATTTTCATTGAATTAACTTGATTTACTTGTAGAAAATATTTAAATTTGTTCAAATAAAAAATAAAAATTGTATTCAGTACATATTATTTTGACCTTCAGCGTTCATAAAATTATTTTCTACAATTTCAGAGACTGTTCAACCAGGTACTGCTGAAATTCAAAACACATTTCAAATTTTGTTGTAATCATAATCAATTACGGGTCAAAAATTAGCAACGCAAAAATTCGTTTATAAATGACTAGTTCATGACTAGCTTTTGCTCGCATAGTATTAGGGGGTTTCCCATTCCGCCTCCTCCACCTTCCCTATCCTCACTCCACCCTCCCCCTTCTCCCTGCCCCCTTTCTTGCTCCATTCCCCCCCCCCTCCCCCTTCCACCCCTCCCTCCTTCCTCCCCCCTCAATAACCGTTACATTCATTTTTCAAACAGCTCGCGTGCCACCTATTAAAATGTTACAATCAAACACGCGCGGTTTCGTATTTATAATATTACATAGTATAGACATTTATAAGATTAGTATTTTACAGATATTTGAATTTTTACCATCAAAGGAATCTCCATAGTAACCTAAACAAATAACAATATGACAGCGCACGTCAAACAATTACTTAGCAACGCTTTGCTTTTCGTCCGGACAATAAACGTATAATAAATAATTTCATAACGCCAGAGCTTATTCATAACGTCAGAGCTTACAAATATATACAGCCTATAATACTCGCAAATACGAGTAATGTAGCTTTCCATTAGGGATAGAATTTTTAAAGTCTATTCAGTATTTGTTGCGTGGAAGAGTAACAAACATCCATACAAACTTTCACCTTTATAATATTAGTAGGATTATTAACCGGTAATTCTGTTCAGTTTTTTGTCACTGCAATTTCAAAATAACTTTGTACCAATTGAAAATTGAGAATTTAATTAAAGAAAGAATTTACCCTAAAACTTTGTTAAGGTAGAGCGTGAACATGATTTGTCTCAGCTTTTTATGAGAGTTGATATTATTTTTTACTTTTTCGTTAAATATATAAGGTATATGATATGTAATAGATGCAATTTAGATGAATAAAAACCGCGAGTGAAATTTGGTTATAAAACATGTTCTTTCAAAATTTATAACAACACAACTTTTTTTCAGGTGTTTATAAAGCAATGGTTTTTATTTATAATGAGCCTCCATCTTTCACATCCCCCCCCCCCCCCTCCACCAACCGTGAATCCCCCCTATTTCGTTCTCCTCCGCCCCTCCCAGATCTCCCTCCCTCTCCCATTTTCCCTACATGCCGCTAAACTATATGAAATACACTCATTTTTCAAACGACTTGCACGCCACTTTTTGCAATTTTTTAAAATATGAATTACATAATGCCAGAGCTAACCATTGCATATAAAAAAAATCCTTAATGGGTATATGCACAACAACTCCTTGTTCTACCGGTATTAAGCGCGCCTTCCACTGCGAGCGGAGCGGACTCATTAAGGAATCCGCTCGACTAGCAAACGTTAACTGCATACAAGTGCTTCCATCAAGAACGAGGCCAGCGAAGCGGACTAAACGAGTTAAATAGTTTCGAACGAGTCCGCTCCGCTAATGCGAGCGGAGCGGACTCCGTACGATCTCCGCTCGACTCGCACACGTTAACTGTATACAAGTGCTTCCATCAGGAACGAGGAAAGCGGAGCGGACCGAACTTGTTAAAATAGGTCCGAAAGAGACCGCTCGCGCACACCATCGCCGACTAGTTTCTAGCGGACTCCGCTCAAAAACTGTAGCCAATTCAATTGCCTCGCTGCGTTTTTGTCGAGATGGAGGTGTTTATTGAAGCCGTTTGCCAATTTCGTTTATAGGATACGACTAGCAAAGATTGTCAACATAAAGAATTCGGCTTAGAAAACCATTAGTGTGATGATATTGGCGGAAATAAGAAAGTAAATAATTTTTTTAAAGTTTTTACATATTTGAGGTGAGATTCTTTTTATAAATGTACATTTAATTCATACATAACATTTTTTTCATTGCATACATGCTGTCAGAATCATATTCACTAGAATCAGTACTCGACATCACAAAAATCACTCCGTTCACTTCGAAACAAAGCGATACTGACTCGTTTTCAATGGAAGGGCAAAACTATTTCTCATTTTTCATTGACCTCGCTCCGCTCGCCCCGCTCATTTCTCTCGCACAGGCAGTGGAAGGCAAACACCTATCTTCTAAGTAACTCTTTTTTGATGGATGGTCAAAACTATTTCGCTCAGCTCCCACTCCGCTCCGCTCTACTCTTTTCCGCTCGCAATGGAAGGCGCCCTTTACAATGGAAGATGCTCCGAGAAACTAGCATCATCGATCCCTTCGGCACCGGTGCATAGTCGGGAAACACGCCTAACGCGTGCCCAACATTTGTACACGGTTAACATTTGTCACATGAGAACGGGTCGTTTCTTTGACTCGTTCTTGTGTTCAACAGCTCGGCTGTGGAATGATTTGCCGGCCTCTGTGTTTCCTCCTTCCTACAACATGGGTCTCTTCAAGACCAATGTTCATTCCTTCCTCTCCTCAAAACGACCCTCCATACAGCATCCCAGATGACATAGGCCCTGAGGGAAATTATTTTCCTCAGGGCCTCCTGTGTGGAGTTAATGTAAAAAAAAAAAAAAAAAACTCCCCAAAGTTTCATCGCTTTCGGATAAAGATTATATAAATAACTAACTGACCTGACAAACGTTGTTCTGCCATATAAATTATTTCTAGTGAATATTTTCGTTGTTAAATAAAAAATAACGAATGTATTTTAAGTGTGTGGGGATAGGATCTATGACAGAAAGAGGAATTAAGCGCTGTAGACGATGACCGCTAATAAAACCAAAAAAACACCAACTGAAGTAGGAAAATGAAATAAATAAAATCATTATTAATTTCGAAGATTTTTTGTCAGTCCGTCGTTAGCCAACACAAATAAGCTCGTTGGTTTGCCCACGAGAGAACATGATGACGAATGAATATCAAAATGACGCGAGTTCAATGAAGCGGACGTAGCGCCATCTGTCATTCAACAACATAAATAATTTTGTTCTGTTTGTAATACGAAAGACGGTTTAATTTGTTCATGCAAAAATACTAAAATCGCGATTAAAAACTGGGAGGGAGGGAGGGGGTAGGAGGGTTAAAATTTGAAGTCGTAAGTATTTTTTGATGCCAAATTAAAAAAAAATACAAAATAAAATTATTGTCAAAAAATAGATTTTTTTTCTGGATAGGGGACACCCTAATCACCTAGACGTATGAAATATACCTTAAAACCTATTTTCATACCTACCAAATATACATAAAATATTTCATTTAAATCGGTCAAGCCATTTAGGAGTAGTGCGACCACAAACACCGTGACACGAGATTTTTATATGTAAGATTTCATAACCCAAAGTTCACTATTATATACATATACGTAGAAATCATCGCAGGCACTTCAAATCACCAAAGTTTCATTACAATCGGATGATTTGTTTAGGAAAGCATAAGGGCCAAACAAAGGAACATTCATTTTAAATGAGCTTATTTTTCGCTTCAATTGATCGCAGTAATACTTAATTAATATTAGCAAGGACAGTGTGATATCAATATGAGACTTGACACGGACAGTATTTTAAATGTGTTTTATAAAAATTTGAGCTCACGTTTCTGAGCAGAGTGTCTCTCTCATTAATATGCACTGCAGTACCCGACATCGACATATTCCTAAATGACACTGATTCCCGGCCATTCATAAAGAATACATTATGAATGCAATGTTTGCCCTCCGCAACTGCGGAAATTTTAAGTTTTAATTGAAGTCATGAATGTTTCATTAATATTCTTGCATTATTTCGTTAATTGCTTGTGACTCGCTGCGCTGTACGTGCCTGTCTAAAAATCATTTTTTTGGATCCTCTTCTTCCTATTGAACAAGTGAAATTATAATATACATTTTTTAATCAATACGGCGTTTTTTTTTAATAGATATTCACTAGAGTTCCAACAATATTTTTGAAATATTTATTTGTCTTTTAACTATTGCATAACGTGACAGAAGTTGAACAATTTTGAAGTCAATTTTCAAGTTTTGTGAGAGTTCTATTCAAGCTACGAGTATTTGAAGCAACTTGCCCATAATAATAATAATAAATTGTATAATTTGTAGAGCGCCGTTTTTGTGAAAAATCACCTCAAGGGCGCTTTACAATTTATTATGAATCTTAGGCTCTATCTAATTTTATTATTTACAAATAGATGCAGAAACATACTTACCTGCAGGACACTTCCGATAAAACACACTTTATTAGAATGTTTACGCTTGAGGAAGATACGACTTTGCACGTGGAGGACATTATATTCAAAATACTGGACATTGCATGACTTTACCTTTGCTACCCTCATCACTGTTGGTTTTACATTTATATTTATATTTATAATAAGATTAGTTAATATTTATTTTGAAAGTCTGGAGAATTTTAAGAATTTGCTTTATTTTTACACACTTAGTTATTTACAATGTTGCGAACTGTGAAGGCGAAGGAGAAAGGTTATGATAATAAGGATGATAATAAGTTATGATATAAGTTATGATATAATTGAAAATTAACTTTATAAATTGACGAATTGAATTTTGCAGGCATTATGGAAGTTATTACATATTATTACTAACATTTACAATTTGGGGTGCAGGAATGGGTAACGCCGCCCCAGGAACAATTTATTGGATAAACAACACATCTGGCATACGTCACCAAGTTTGGTGACTTAGCAGGGGTGTCCGGAATCATGGGTGAGGTTTGTCTAGGTCTTGGCAGCGGATGACCGGAATACACTGAACCTCAGATTCCTACCCATCCCTCATACATTTTTCCTTCCCAGAATTTCCTCTCCTTCCTTTCCTTTAAAATACCCTCCGAACATCATTCCCAAAGATGACATAGGCCCTAAGGGAAATTATTTTCTTCAGAACCTCCTGTGTGGAGCTAACGTAAAAAACATATCGGCATCATTGCCTTTTTGCATCGAAAAGGAAGAGCGTTAAACTATTATAAAAGATCAACGTGACTTTTTTTATATTTGAGTACCGCACAAGAGTTGTAACTGCAACTTTCTGGAGCCAATGCGACTAAGGCATCCCCGATTGAGTAATGTCGTTACGCTGAAGGTAATGGGGAGTGGACGGTGGTGGGGAAGACGTGGCCATTCAAATCTGGCTACCAAACGGGTAAAGCCATTTCAGTCTACGTTTCGATTCTGAATGGTGGTGCGATTCTGAAAGTAGCCACCGCGAAATGTGGCTCAAACTATGTATTTATTATCTTTAAATAAATCGTGATATAACAAATTGATCAAATAAGATTTTATTGCGTGCGCTTGCACCTATTTTGACCCGCGAGCTCCGGATTTGTAGTCTAGGATCGTTACCGCTCAACCACGGAGACAATATAATATAACTTGAGCAATACACTATAGGAAAGGGCGGGGCAAGACGGGGTAGTAAAATTTAATTATGTAAATAAAACTATCATTTGCCCGTCATGCCCCGCCAGGAGGGTAGGACGGGGTAGACCGCCGGGCAAGATGGGGTTAAGGTTCAAACTTGGGGCAAAGAAGTATTCGTCATCTTCGACACCTGCACAGGAACATTGAGCCCACTCTTGACACATTTGACAGGCAATCCATCCTCCTACTGACTTAAAATATCTCCCCTTGCAATAGAGGCAACATGTATTTTTTGTGTCTTCAGAAAAAATAAGTTTTTTTCGACCGCATGACTTCCCTTAATTTTTCGACCGCTTGACTTCACTTAGTTTTTTTTGCTGTTTGCAGCTTTCCGTTTCTTATTTTAAATCGTTGTTAAATAAATAAAATAATCGTAAGGAAGGTAGGGTTTGATGGAGAGGGCACGATGGCATTACCCCGTCATGCCCCAGGGGTGTTTTTTTAATGTTGTAATAAATATGTAATTTTATAACATCAGCCAAATTTAAAACTCTTACTTTAAAGACAGTAAATAGTCAATGTCCCCATCAACCAATCTAATCAATCAAATAATCTTCAATATATTACGCTCGAGGTGCACTTGTAATATTACATCAAAAACGTGAATAAACAAAATTCTCTTGACTGCAGTCGCAGTACTAAAGGCACGGGGGTGGGGTGGGGGTGGGGGCACACATGGATGAATTATCAAGATCCTAGCAGATTCCGAAAAAGCAATATAGCAAAAACTCCACCTTGCCCCCCACCCCATCTTGCCCCGCTCTCCATATGAACTTAACTATTTTGCCTTCACAGTATATAATTTGCTTCCAAATTCGTACAAGGGAATCCATCAAAATTAACAAATTTCAGAATAATGGCTTAAAAGAATATTTGTACGTTTAAGGGTGTCATTTTCTTGACATGTTCTATTCTGTCCTGTTTCTTTTTCTCCCCTTTTCTTTTCCATTTATTTGTAATCATAGGTTTTTTTATAACATTGTTATTTTTTCTTTATTTGTTTTCCATTGTTTGTTCTCTATGATGTATATGAAACTTACATTTTTAATATAAAATTACCTATGTAAAATAGTAAATATTTCCCCCCATGCATGAATTGTAAGTTCCTCCCGTCCTAAAACGAGTTCTGTAACTTATGGAGAATGCCCTGGCAAGAAATAAAAATTAAAATAAATATTTCTTAAATCTATCTCCAAATAAATATGTCTTTTGCTGAGTTTCGAACCCGCGACCTCTAGGTCTACAGACAAGATTATTACAAATGTCATTGTATTTAGAACTCTTGTTGTCTTCGCTTACAATTTATAACATTTCTGAGATTGGAATTCAAATTTCAACGATGTATTTTATCAAACATTAACTATGTAGTATTCAAATCACGCCACCAAACTCAGGTCATTTGAATACAATGCCGAGTGGACTTCCTTTTAAGCAAATCCTCACTGCACCGTACAGCAAGTTCTCTAAGTGTTTTGGATATCATTATAGAGAGAGGAGGGTGTTGTGCTTGAACACACTTTCAACCTTTTGCTGCGTAATACTTAATGTTGTTAATTGTAGGTAAAAGTTAACGATAACATGTTTCAAATAAAGATGCATGTTTCTACTTACAAAGGCGAAATATATAATCACTTACCCAGTCACTATTTGGCAATATTCGACCAACTGTTCCAAAGTAAAGGGTGTTTTTTTAGAGGTTTGGTTTTTAAACTGGCAACATTGTTTCTACAGACTTTCAATTTGACAGTTGACAGTTGATTTGTAGTCTGTACGTTTTGCCATTTGGGAGTCAACATTCGCTGTTTATTGCCGATACATGGCCCTAGTTGCTCGAGAAAGTTGTCGAAAATTGGACTTATATGTTATATTTACAACTGTTCTATGAAACTCCGAATGTACCTAAAAATGTATCGTATATATATTTTAATGACATAGTTAAACGACGATAAAAATGTATAAAATGGAAAAAGAAATAATTAATAAATAACTATATGAAATGCCCAAATTTTTTAAACAACTCGCGCGCTATCTCTTTTAATTTTTTTATGCTAGTTTCGTCGCCAGAGCTCACTATTATAAACAGACACATTCGTGGGCATGCGCACAATAACTCACCAAAGTTTCATCGCAATCAGATTAATGGTGTAGGAACGCACACGACTCAAACAAGGAAACACATTTTTTATGTATAAAAATTATACCTATAAAATGAAAATAGTTTTTTTATTGAATACCGGAAAATTATCCACCTGAAGTTTTAAAATTACTAATAGTTTTTTTGTTAAATCATGTATAAATACATGTTTATATGTATTACCCAAGGCAATACATATAAACTGAATGAAATAATAAAATAAAACTTAATGTAATTGCAGAACGCGTTTATACAGGTACGTCGAACGAAGACCATTTCACGGAACAAAAACAAGATTATTACAATACATATTGAATATCATATTTGAGGTTGGTTTTAAGTAAATATGCACTTGTATGATCATAGGTATACCTATCATGCATTACAACAAACGGGTATTTACTTACGTTCGATTTAAAATGTGTCCTACGAGAATCAAACATATTACTTTTTGTAAACAAACTATAAAAATCGTTGCCGTTTAAAAACTATATGACTTTTCAACAGACAAAATTGACAGTATTACCGTCTAGTTGTCTAGTGGGTAGTCACGCTTCGAAACTGTATGATTGTAAACAGCATTATTTCTTGAAGTGCGGGAATTTTAAATCGATTTCAAGATAACACGTATTCTAGGCACTACACTTTCCCCTATTCAGCTACAAGGATTCAAGGAAACCAACATGGATTAATAAAATTATTAATTAACAACTACCATACGTACATTGGACTTAATTTATGTTTATTGTTTCTTAAAATTGTGGCCAAGGACTTGTTTCTACGTAGTCCCCTGTTTTTGTAATGTTTGTTTTGTTTGGCTTGGTGTGCTGTGTGTGTTGTGTGTTGACCATCAATGGAAAATCAAATTTCCTGGTTTGATTGAGGCGTAGCCTTGACAATGGCATTAGCACTAAGAAAATAATATATGTTGGTACAAAGATTAAGAATTCTGTGTCATCATTTTAGATAGGTAACATGACCCACAAATCATTCCAGAATTTTGTTGATACCCATGATTATCTTGAAGATAATATGGGTCTTGAAGAGACCAGACCAGAGAGCATACCTACCTGACGCCTGTGCTCTAAAGATTGCAATCCGCTTGTCAAGATAGTGGAATCTGTCAAACGGATCGTTCAGAGCTTTCTGCTTCAGATTCAAGGGTTTTTTTTAGATATTTTGGGGCTCCTGACGACGTCCTGACTAGATAAATTCTCTTTCAACCGTGGGGCGCACTTGCGATTTGTACAGGGTCAGCAGTTGTGTACTGTGTACCATTAAAGTATCTGCGGGCCCTGTAAAGTACGCCCAGTTTCTGAGAGACTAACTTCACTCTGTCTCCCCATACATGAGCTGGTCATTTAGAGTTACACCTACTATATCAATGAAGGACTTGTTCGGAAGATTTGCTTCCGTTGATATTATTTTTATTTATTTATTTTATTTTAGGAAAATCAGCGATTTACCATGTGGTTAATTTATATTTATGTTTATGTATTTAAAAATTAAACGATTTACTTAAGTATAACAACTAACAAATATTACATAAATATATATCTGTATATAATTATAACAGGAGATACGGCATAATATTTTATTACATTTTATTGCAGTTTTGTACACATTTAATACATTTTTAATAGATTTTATATTTATTTTCTTTAAAATTGAAGATATCTATCATCTATATTACTACAGAGAATGTTATTATGCGAGTATGTTGAACTCAGTCTTATATGGCTTCTTTTTTTTAATTTGTTTCCTTGAAAACGATTTTTTAATTTTAATTTCGACACTTTCAACATGGTCTGCGTAAATATGTATTCCTGAAAATCTTACGATAAATATTCATAAATACACTCAGAAATAATCGATGAGAGTTGTACGTTGGAAGTGATTACGCAAAAGTCGCCCGGAGCCAATGAAACCAAGTCACAATATTGTGAGGCGGAAGGAAGTAGGAGAGGGAATGAGAAGCTTGGCAAATAGATACCTGACCAACCAGATCTGGTTTCTAGTTGCTAAAGACATTTAAACCAATACGTATAATTTTAAAGAATGTCATCGCGCAACGATCGAGACTGGAAGACTACGCGACTGTGGGGAAGGATCATGAATTGCTGCAGAGGACGATACTAACGGCCGTTGATCCCAATCCTACTGACCAAATGTTGAGCCATAATTTTGGCTCAACACTACTCAAATGTACAAATCAAATACGCTCTTCCCAACGCTACTCACCGACCAACAGGCGAATTGAGCGTTACTAAACAAACCACTTAGCTGATCGGAGACTCAGATTGATCTACCGAAAAGTTGGGAACAACGGCCGTAAGCGTAGGTATCTTCGTTTCATGATAATGCATTTTCATTTTTTTCTTCAATCTGTTCCTTCAATTCAAAACTACAGAGTCGTTTACGACTTTTCTGGTCGCGGGATGGTTTATAAAGCTATAACGCTAATGATGGCCGTAGTGGTAGTATTCATTCAAAACTAGGGATTTTGGTGAGGTTTCGGTATAGTTTATTGCAAGACGACAAAGAAACAGACATTGACGTATTTTTACATACCTACAAAGGAATGCATGGTCAGTGTAAGATAATATTTCACCGTTACACGTTCATTGGCCTTCCGTTATCGTTATTTGACACGTCCCTAATTACACGTGTAATTTTATAGACAAAAGTCCTTTAGAGAGGAATCGTATATAATACCTAATAATTAGGGCAAATGTGAATCAGAGTTAGTCTCCCATTACTTTAAATGCAAATCGTTTAGTGTGAGAACAATCTTCAATCTATGTACTTAGAAACTATAATCTCAAAAGGGTAATGATATCTGCGCCTGTGGTATTCAATGTGTCAAGGAATGAAGGGAAATGTTAATGACCCCAACGACTAATGCATTTTGAGAACGCACCAACTGGTTTGTTTTTGGAATATTGTATGTAATTAGTAAGAAATTTCCCATTGTTCTGAATGTTTGAGGAAAGTGGTTTGAGTAAAAACATACAGACTGTTTTGACGAATTCATTAGCCTTTGGCACTACACACAATTCAAAGGTGAAGTTTTAATTGGCTGGTGGCTACGCATTCCAGAATAATCAATTTGCATTGTTGACTTAATCAAGAGCATCTACTTTAGAAATTGCCTTAGTTATGTTACTTCGAAGCACCACCATTTCCAGCATGAATATCTTTAAAAAATAATAACATTGAGGAATTTGAATTCCTCGTACCTGTAAAATGATACATGCACGAACATGAACACGAGCCGAGCCACAAATTATGGTAAAGGAACGAACCAAACGCAAACGCCGCTTGCGGTTTCTTCATTCCTTTCGAGTAATTCGTTGTTCTCTATGTGTTTACACGGAGAATCAGATAAGAGCTGGAGATCTTGAAAATCAGATTAAAAATTAATTTTTGACGAACGCAAATTAAGGCATGTTGAAACATGATGATTCCTGCCACAGATCATTTCTGATAACATAAGTGACTAGCTGACCCGACAAACGTTGTTCAGCCATATAAATTATTTGTGAATATTTTGGTTGTTAAATTAAAAAATAACGAATGTATTGTAAGTGTGTGGGGATGGGATCTATGACAGAAACAGGAATGGAGCGCTGTATCGTCTACAGCGCTCTATAAAAGCAAAAAAAACACCAACTTAAGTAGGAAAATGAAATAAAGAAAATTTATTTGATTTCCGAAGAGCAATTGAGTGCACGATGTTTTTCCGTCTTTAGCCAACGCAAATAAGCTCGATGGTTTGCCCATGCGAGAACATGATGCCGAATGAAATATAAAAATGACGCGACGCTTCTCGTGAATGTCTTGCGCATGTGTGGATGAAAGTTCGATGAGGTGGACATAGCGTCATCTGTCATTCAACAACATAAATAATTTCGTTCTGTTTGAAATACGAACGACGATTAAATTTGTACGTACAAAAATACTAAAATCGCGATTAAAAAATGGGAGGGTAGAGGTAGGAAGGTCAAAATTTGGGGTTATAAGCAAGTTATAAGTATTTTTTATGCCAAATAAAAAAAATGCAAAAGAAAGATTTTGTCCAAAAAATTAAGATATTACATCAGAACAGTCATTTATAAAATAATAAATATTGAGTCTTATTTCTCTTGCCTCCCCCACTAACCTTGTACCCTTTCGCCTTTTAGCCTCTTGCCCAAGTCTATGGCGCTGAGCCTTGATTGATTGAAATGGAGGAAATTAAATCTATTTATATGAAGAGTGTCCGTGGCGGGCGGGCGGCGTGAATTTGATTTTTATACAAATATACAGTTTTATTTCGATATTGATGCAACTGCATTCTTGACCTTCAAAACAAGAGAAAAGTCACTGTCACGTAAGATTTCAAAAAACCACCCCGTTTCCTTTTACCACCCATTAAAACAGAATTTTGATAATTCTTGATGAAATTTTGCATACTTGATTCCCGCCTCCCAAATTGTTGTCTAAATCAATTTTTGATAAACTTGGTGTAAAGCCCGTGTAATTATAGTTTATGAATTAAAATGAGTCGTCCAATTTCATTCAACATCACGCCATGCTGTAAAAACCTTGAACCTAGAATACTACAGACGATAAACAACTCATAAATACGATAATAAAAAATATCGTTCACCTACATTCAACGTGTGTTTTTTCTGAGCTATATTTGAATGGAATAAAATACACTGTGCGTGAAGGCGAAGATTAACGCTAAATCACTATTTTGGATTAATCCTATCTATCTATCTATCTACCTATCTTCTATCTTCTTCTTCTATCTTCTATCTTCTATCTATCTATCTATATAAATAAAAATGAATCGCCGAAATATATGTACGCGCATAACTCCCGAACGACGGCACCAAATTGGATAATTCTTTTTTTGTGTGTGTTCGTTATTGTCAGGGCAAGGTTTGTATAAAACTACTGGTGAGCTCTGGCATTATGAAAATTGTATCAAGAAATTGCTATTGGTGGCACGCGAGCTGTTTGAAAACTGAATGTACCGGGACTGAATGTATGGAATGCGGGAGGGGGGAGTTGAACTCAGGTAAAGGGTCCGCGGGAGGGGGTGGAGGGGAATCGGGAGGGTAACTCGGGACGGGGGAAGGGGGAGAGAGGAGTGAGGAGAGGGAAGGTGTAGGAGGCGGAGTGGGAACGCGAGAGGGGAAGAGGACGTGGGAAAAATATGTGAGACGAATGAGAAAGGACACGCAGGGAGAAAAAATTTCTTAAATAAATGGCATAGCAACGCATACCGGGAACCAGCTAGTTAATATTATAAAGGCGAAAGTTTGTATGGATGTATGTTTGTTACTCTTTCAAGCAAAAAATGGACTTTAAAAATTCTTTCACTAACAGAAAGCCAGGTAGATTAGGTACTGCTGTATATATTGGTAAGCTCTGACGTTATGAATAAGCTCTGGCCTTATGAAATTATTTATTATACGTTTTTTGTCCAGACGAAAAGCAAAGCGTTGCTTAATAACTACATTTGACGTGCGCTGTCATTTTGTTATTTGTTTAGGTTACTATGGAGATCTCTTTGACAGTAAAAATTCAATTATGTATAAAATACTAATCTATACTAATATCATAAATGTAAATACTAATATTATAAATGCGAAACTGCGCGTATTTAATTGTTACGCTTTAATAGGTAACGGGTATGGAGGGGAGTGGAGAAGGAGGGGGGGGGATGGGTGGGGAGGGGAGGGGAAGGGGGGAAGGGGGATAGGGAGCGGGGGAGGGAGTGGGGATAGGGAAAGTGGAGGTGGCGGAGTGGGAACCCCCCTAATACTATGCGAGCGAAGCTGGAAGCAAAAGCTAGTCTTTACTAAAAATCGGTTTACATTTTAATACAAAAAAAAAATGTATTGAATAAATTGAAGGTTTTTCCATCGTTTCCATTGAGTGGAATTAAAAGATAATTGTTAATTACTTTTTAAAAACATAAGCGTGAACTTGTTTGAATGTACCTATATTCGAAACGACTTTATGAAAATAAAATTTAATGCCTAAAATCGTCTGTGATAGTTTCCATTGGTTAACTTTTTTTCTTTCTTATAAAATTATTCACTAGATACCTAATTAAAAACCGTTTTTGCGCTTGACATCGTTCACCTCGAGACTCTGTTTGCCAAGCGATTTTTATGCCTATTTCCTATATTCGTGGAACTATAAGACACACTAAAAATACGTACATTTTTGGCTTGTGCTTCCTTTTAAGATGAACTGGGGGTGTGAGGAGAATTACTTTCCTCAGGACCTCATGTGTGGAGCTAACGTAAAAAAGTCAAATAAATGTCTAATATTTTACCTACAAAATTATCCAAGTAAGTACCTACAAAATTACCCAAATGTCACCTTTCTGTGTAGAAGTGAAATACCTATTGATATTCTATCAATTCAGACCGGTATTCTGCTGAACAATATGGTTCAGTGATTAACCAAATGGATTCAATGAATGAAATGTCCAACGATCAACGTTACATTCCGATAGTAAAGGAACTATGCAGATTTTCACAAAGGTTCTCGCGATAATTCGAACTTTTACCCTTTTCCATTGATGTCAGAATATTCTCGTTTTTCATCAAACAATTTTTTCAATAATTTATTGGGACCCTTTTTGCCGAGATATCTTTTATAGATAGACTACAGAATATCAAGAATATTGGGAGTTTATACATACAGGGTGTTTAGTTAAGGGACGTACTTGACTTACTTTAAGCAGTGATTTCTGACATTATTAGGAGTAAAAAATTTTAATAAAATTTTGGTCTCCGGTGACAAGTTTGACGCTTTTTTTTCTACAAAAACATTAAAAAATGTAGGTGTTAGATAGTTGGAGGCGGGGTAAGGGGTTGGTCGATGTTTCGGCTGAGTGACTAGTGACGACATGCAGAAGATTTTTTTTTTTGGTTTGATTTTAAAAAAAAAAAAAATTTAATTTTAAAAGAATCATCTAAAAAGCCACCGGAGAACCAAATTTCATTTACATTTTTTACTCCAAATAATCAGAATCACTGCTTAAAGTAAGTGAAGTATGTCCCTTAACACCCTGTTTATCTTTTTTTTCGCAAGTTAGAAAGTAAGCAGTAACTCCGGTTGTTTATTTTTTTTTAATTTTTAAATGAAACTTCTTTAGCCCCGTTAGCGATTTGAAAATCGGATGAAACGGAAATGCGTCACAAAAATTTATTATTTGGTCTACGGTTCTAAAGTAATGCGGTAAATTCGCACCTCGGCGCGGGCCTTCGTGAGCGCCTTACGAAATCCAAAAAAAATAAACGTTCTTATTTTTGTGAAATCGGTATCCAATCTTCAAACTACTTTAAAACAAGCGGTATAAACAATAGGCAAAAAACGATATCTAGCGACTTTCTAGTTTCACTTCTACTGCGTGTGCACACTCTGATTTTTTTTACTTTTTTTATATGAGTACCTCATAAGAGTCCCATCTGCTCCCGTCTGGAGCCAGTGATACTATAGCAGTGATAATATAGGGTATGTGGTAAAAGGTAGTAGGGAGGGGAAGAAGACGGGGAAGTACCTGGCTGTTCAGATCTGATCGCCAAACAGCTAACAGCAACCTTTTAATTCTAAATGGTGGTATTACACCAGGGCGATACCGAGAGTATCTTCCACTCTGGAACGTGCGGCAAATATACTATACATTATTTTTAATGAAGTAATTCTGAAATAACACAAATAATTCAAATAAGATTGCCAGTCAAGAGCCTTACCCCTTGATCACGCCGGCCGTCTTTACTGTCCTAAACTTCTGGTAAATGTTTAATACAACCCATCTTTGCCGATGATTTACACTATGAAATCATCCCCTTACAGTGCTGGATACTGTATTATTTTCTTGAAAACATAAACTTTTTTTTTTTATAATTAAAAATCATTTATTTATATTAGTTTCTTATATATTATACTCACTGACGTGAAAACAATTCAGTCGACCTCAGTTAATATACATCAAATTACAAAAACGATGATGAATACTTGGAGCAGGTGGATGAGTTTGTGTATTTGGGAAGTATGTTTACGAAAGATGGGAAGGCTGATAGAGATATTGAAAGAAGAGTAATTACAGGTAACTCCATTAATGCAGGACTGAACGCCGTTGGTGCCAACAAAAACACTGTCCAAAGCAGTAAAGCAATGGAATGCTGGTACCTACCCTGATAAGTAATGTGTAAGATTAAGAAAGGGCATGTAGAGCGAATAAACGAGGACGGAGTGTAAGGAGAATATATTACATAAATGTGAATAGTAGAAGAAGTCGAGGACACCCAAGAAAGACATGGCACGACCAAGTGAATCAGATACTTGAGTCGGGCCATGTCAAGATCAGAATAATAGAAGAGCATGTATTAGACGATGTATGAATGTAAACGAGTCAAGGATTGTTTGCCAAGACCGATTTGTTTGGCGGTCCGTCCTCGCTGCCTACCCCTGTGGGAAACGGCGTGATGGTTAGTTAGTTAGTTAGTTACAAAAAATAAAAATAATACTTGATAAAAATAACACAAAAAAATATGTAGGTATTATTAAGTATTTTGGCCAAGAGCAGAAGCTTTTTTTCTATTTCTGTATTAATTATGACGAAAATGTCTACTTCGGCACAATCCATCTTCTTATATGTGGTCATGTGGACCACATTTGAAAGATAACAGTCTTAGCATGTATAACCGATTTTACGATGTTTTCATATTACTCCAGTAACTTTGAATGCAGGATTTTAAATAGCGCTTCCATATTCTGAATCACGTATGAATTTGGAAAAATTTTATTATAGAAACAAATATGTATCTTCTCTTGTTTTGTTTGTTAAATAGACTCTTCGAAAATCTATAGGACTCCATGAAATAACAGTGCGAACTAAAACTAATTCATTATCAAATAAATTCAAAACAGAAACAGGTGCATTTCATAACTCTGTAGGTCACTGTTTGCGTTCGCGAGTTGAATTTAACGAGATTTACAAATAGATTTTCTGCTTTACGGTTAAATTTTTAATCTATTCTGTTTTCGAAATCACCAGTTTAGTTACAATCTCAATATCAAATTCCTTAATAATGGTTTGTGGAGGAATGCAAGTATTGATTTTGAAAGTGAGCGTTCTAAGAAATAAGTACAGGTCGTGTTGCAGTGGACACATTCAGGTTCATTGCAAACTGAACATCAACAGTCATGTAATATATCTGAATAATACACTCTCACTGAAGTAAATGTATGTAACAGAGGCGTGCTGTAGATGATAAGTGATTATATGAGAATTATTTACAAAAACACAATCATTTCCTTTCATAATTTACCAAAAAATAAAACCACTTTTTAAGTTGCTTTCACTGAACCAACACAATAAAACAAGTAACTTGGGAGGCGGGTATGGGTAACGCAATCCCGGGAACCATTTATTGGATAACCAACATCTTCGTTTGGTGACTTAGCAGGGGCGCCCAGGTACATGAGTGAGGTTTGTCTGGGTCTTGGCGGTGAATGAATTTGTCCTAACTTATTACATGGCGGACCGTATCGGAAGAGATTAATAGAGAGAGACCTAACATAGGCCTTTCCAGCCAAACTATCTCGACCCATCGCCCTGCATCGTAGTGGGAGGGTTGGATTTATACGTCCGTCACTCCTGGACACGTTAATCCCCAGATTCCTATCCACCCCTAACACCTTGTCTTTCCCTTCCTTCTTTTCCCGGAACTTCCTCTCCTTCATTTCCCTAAAAAGACCCTCCTCCGTGAATTGTTTTCCTCGGCGCCTCCCATGTGGAGCTTTAAAAAAATGCTTCTTTATTTTGAAGTGAGACGAAATCACATGTTGGAGCACTTTGAGTACATTTACATTTTAACATGGTATTCTGTACCAACGCTTTAGTTTTTAAATCAGAGATATAGTTTCTTCATAAATCTACACGACCTTATTTAGTTTTCATTGTGCAAATATTATATTTAGCCAATTTTAAGATGACCATTGACAATAAAGTGATATGAACGTCCCTGGAAAGCAAAGTTAATATTATGTGAAATGTATGAATATAATTTCTCTTAGATACTGGATTTCTGGTCACACCATATCGTGCAGATAAGTTTTATTTTGAAAAGGCCATAAATGCACCTGATAGTTCTGCTGCACCTATTCATAACCAGTATCTTCTCTCCAGTTCATTGCATCTTGCAAGACCTGAAGTACTTACTGCACCATAACGGATTACACAACTTATTTAATATCAAGCTGGAAATAATTACATAGAATGTACACAGAACCCGGCGATTCTGTCCGTAAAACAAATACGAGCGTAAATAGCACGCACATCACTTACTGTAGTTCGTTTGTTCTAATATGAAAATACAATGAAAACTAGCAATGAACGTTAGTGTAGTAATAAAGTAAATTAATGTAAATTTGACTCAAAACAGGAGGCCCTGTGAAAAACAATTTCAACTTTTTGAGGAGAGGAAGGAGTGAAGATGGGTCATAAAGAGAACCATGTTGTAGGAGGGAGGAAACACAGAGGCCGGCAAATCTTTCCACAGCCGAACTGTTGAACTCAAGGACGAGTCGTAAAAATGCCCCGTTCTCATGTGACAAATGTCAACAATGCGCGAGTTTGGCGTGTTTCCCGACTATGCACCGGTGCCGAGAGGGTCAATGACGCAAGTTCCTCGGAGCATCTTTCATTGAAATACCGGTAGAACAAGGACAGCATTGTATTTTATTATATTGTATTGTATTAATAATTATTATACTGAAATAGCGGCTGAAGAGATAAACGTCGCAATCGCAACCGTATCACTTATATTATACTAAACAGACACTTTACAACAATCTACACATTTGCCCTGACAATGGGCACTGTAACGCACTCCGAAAAGTTGACTAAATAATGAGGAAGAGCAACACAAGTGAAATCTCAACTCATATATTTTTCGCATGATCTTTTTTGGCCATGCGAAAAAATCTTAAGAAGTCATTAATATTATTTTTCTGCAAAAAATACGAGTACATACATATAATAAATTTCATTAGAAATGTTTACAAGTGTTTAGATATATAGGTCCAGCTTTTGATTAAACTAGTTCCAGTGAGAGGTTCAACGTGACGTCATCTTTCTAATATGTTTTTGTCTTTTTCGTTTCAATATAAGACATGTGATAATAATTAAGAGGACGATCGACGATGACATACGTACGAGCTCTCACTGGGACTAGTGCAGGTTACTTTTCTATAATGTGTCTCTAGGGCTACCTTAAGTTGAACAGCCCGTAGTAGTAGTCAGGAACTAATTAGGTGTAATATAGGCACTTTTTATTTTCAATTTATCTAGTACTTAATGAGATTTATTTTTCCGTCCAACCTCATTGGCTTTGGCAATTTATACTTGAAGACTGTGATCGTTTTATACGTTAATACAAATCTAGTGGTAGTTACCTATCTCTTTGTCAGTAAGTAAAATATATCTGGGCAAATGTCTTATTGATTCATTAGTTGGAAATTTAAGTGGAACACGTCATTAACAACTCTCAATGAAAGTGTAAAGACACCTGGGCATAGGTACACGCGACTGGGACTCGAATCCAGATCCTCTAGTCTCACCGGGACTGGCGTCTCTACCAAATGAGCTGTTTACATCTAACTACATTGCGTCATCTCTCTCAATCTCATTCTTATATTATAAATCACTAGCATTATCTTCAATCATTTCCCAAATTTTTGGCTGCTATCTTTTTGGTGTGAGTGCGAAAATCTACCCGAATATTTTTCATCCTAGATTAAACTCCTATCCAGGTAGGTACTTAATTAGGTGGTATTGGCTCAATTGGTAGAGACACCAGGGCCTGTGTCGTCTTTGATGATGCTGTGTGCCTGTGTGGAGGGTCTTTTTGGGGAATGGAAGGAGTGAACATGGGTCTAACGGTCGTTTCGTCCGTTTCTACGTCTTTACACTATTTGTCACATGAGAACAGGTCGTTCATATTTGACAAATAATACTATGGAAACGTGGAGACTCAAACCCAGATCCTCCGTCCCCAAACGCGCGCCCAGATTTTGTACACTGTTGACATATTTAATGTCACATGCGAACGGTTCGTTTTTACTACTTATTCTTAAGTTCAATTGCTCGGCTGTAGAACAATTTACCGGTCGCTGTGTTATCTCCCTCCTACCACATGGGTTTCTTGAAGATCCATGTGCATTCCTTCCTCTCCTCAAAATGGCCCTCCACACTGCATCCCCGAAGTTTGCATAGGTCTTGAGAGAAATTATTTTCTTCTCCTGCGAGGAGTTAATGTTAAAAAAATGGTTCTATAACAACTCAACAAAGTGGAATTTCAACACCACTATGAAAGTTATTAAGAGTGATGAAAAAAATTACCCATAACCTAACCTAATGTGGCCAATTTATTTTTTTTTATTTTTGAAGTGAAACTTCTTTAGCGCCGTTAGTCACTTGAAATTCGGGTGAAACGGAAATGCGTCGCTACTCAGTTCTACACAAATACTCGGTTCTAATATAATGCTGTAAATTCGCACCTCGGCGCGTGCCTTCCAGCGTAGTTGGCAAGGAGTGACAAGTCTCAGCGACCAGAGAGACAGACATCAAGCGAACCATCAATGGGGTTCGAATCCTACGAAATCCAAAAAAAAAACATTTTTATTTTGTGAAATCATTATCCAATACTCAAACCACTTTTAAAAAACAAGCAAAAGAAAAGAAAGCGACATCTAGCGACCTTATAGTTTCACATCTACCGCGTGTGAATTACACACTCTGATTTTTTTTCATCACTTTTAATGACTTTTCAAAGAAGTTGCGAAGTTGCACATTGATGAGTTCAAATCACAATTTGTTACAGTCACGTAAGTTTAAAGAGCAGCATCTTTTTCAACTATATCTTCTCAGATATCACGATTCTCTATAAAATTATTAATAATTATATTATTGATTCACCTACTTTACTACAATCATTCCTTTCAATACCCCCTCCTGTCGACCCGGAAATAATTAACTGCTCTTCCTCAACCAACACTCAACTAATAACATATGGATACTGTTTGCCATTGTCGAGAATGCGAATACTGACCAACTCAAGTCAAGACCTTGATATATTTTTTGGTATATGCGTAACTAAGCAAGAGAAAGAACATTATAATAATTATTAAGACTTCTAGTGACTGGCTTGTTAATTCCGTTTTCATATGTTTATTTTCTGTATGTTGTCTTTACCCAAATATCACCCTATACTTATAATGTACACTTTTCTTCTTATTTCATTTTATTTATTTTGTCAATTGAACGTAAAATTTCGCATTAGTCTAGGTCTAGGATATCTGCGGATGCGCCTATATTGCAATGCTTCAATCCAATATTTGTCCAACAAAATAATTGCATTGCTTTCTTTTCATAGTTTCTTAAATTTCGTTTTATCGTGTGTATTTTTACGCACTTCCTTGGGAGGGAATTACCAGACACAACCGAAAATATGTCATTTTTTAATCAAATTCTAGACGTATCGACTCTTTTCTACAAAAAAATATAAATTGATTTCAAAAGATTGTTATTTTATCTAGTAAATTTTTACTTCAAATTTGAAAAAATAAGGTTTGTTTTTTTATAATGAGGTTATACCGTTGGTCGTTGGCAGATTTGTTAAATTTGCAATTAAAATGTTAGATTATACAACACTAATTTCAAATAATATAAGCGTATGGTAAAATAAATCTTTAAATTATCTAAGAAACCTTGGCGCAGTGGTTAGTGCAGTGGCCCGGAAAGCCGAAGGTCCTGGGTTCGAGTCCCAGAGGTGCTACTATCTTTTTCTGATTTTTCTGTTTCCAGATTTTCGATTGAGTTTCTCTAATATTGCCTTCATTTAATTAAATATTACATGTGAGGTTTTACTCATAAAGTTAAAAATAAATATTCATCCTTTGACTTGCAGAAAAGTCAATAGATGTCACATATTAAAAATAAAATGGATAAAATGTATCGACACACAATCTTGATGGCGTTTAGTTCGGGTTTGAATCTTGCAATCATAAATAAATATAGCAGCCAATAAAATATGCGTTAAGAAAATGAAGATAATGTTGGTGGTTCTTAGTCGAAGTATGATACAGTTAAAAAATGACCGGATATCGACACCTTGGCCCTCAAAGTAGAAGGTTTCGAGTCCCAGAGGTGCCAATATCTTTTTCTGATTTTTCTGTTTCCAGACTTTCGATTGAGTTTCGCTAATATTGTCTTCATTTCATTAAATAAAATACTTCAGTTTGTCTATTTATTTACGGTTTTAAAAACTAATAATTTCAAAATTTTTTACACAATTATTTTGCTCAGACATTATTGAAATCTTTGGACGAAATTTGAATTCTTGGTCGCCGTTTATTAGACCTTTAAGAATCTCATTTCTAGCAAATCTAATATCTCTACCAACTTTTCCACTGAGCACTTCAACATACTAATAATTCGGTCTGTTTCTATCTGGTGTCTTTATAATGGACACCTATTATACTGCAATTCATTTATTGCAGGGTATTAGATCCACGAGCAAGCCACCACGCGAATTGCAATTGTATGGCGAATAACGACGTTTATTTTAAATTGGCCTATTTGGTATTAAGTCCCGCTCACTGTATGGTAGGAGTGCGCTAGTCCTGGTGTCTGGAGTTCTGGTGTCCTTAACACTTCACTTAAGTGATTCTTTGTTGGACGGTTTCTCTGAATCATCGGAATGAAATCCAAATTGCCTCGTTTGTCTCATACATGCTCTTCTATTAGTCCGACTCTTGACATGGCCCGACCCAAGAATCTGATTCACTTGGTCGTGGCGTGCATTCCTCAGGCGTCCCCGACTTCTTCTACCATACACACCTTTCCTCGTTCATTTGCACTATATGCCCAAACCATCCCTTTCTTAATCTTACTGCAGGCAGCAGGTAATTACTTCCATATACTTCCATAATTGCTTTATCATTCCTTCCATTTGGGTTCAATGTGTACCTCAGCTAGTTCTTTGATTTCTGTCATGATTCAGGAGGAAATTTTTAACAGGATTCATAGAGTGCTTTATAAAGATTGTTGTATGTACGGTGATTGATATCGTGGTTTAGAGTTACTTACATTATTATTAAGAGAGAGATTTTCATAATGATTCAGTGAGATATTTTTATATGCTTCAGAGAGAGATTTGTATCTTGATAAGGAGATTTATACCATGATTCAGAGAGGGATTTATTTATTTATTGATATTGTAATTTAGAGATGTACTCATATCAATATTGAGAGAGGGGTTTGTATCATGATTAAATGACAGATTTATAAAGATTTATGGATACACTTATACACAGGGATGGATATCGTGATTTGGAGTTATAATTATAAGATTATTGAGAGAAAGATTTGTGTAATGATTTATAGAGAGATTATTCGTGGAGAGATTTATTGAGATTGATGTATGTACAGATATTGATATCCTGATTAAGATTTATATTTATAACATTATTCAGAGAGAGATTTGTGTTATGATTCATAGAGAGATTTATATCATGATTTGGAGTGAGATTAATATCGTTATTTTGGAAGAGATTTGCAACAGGATGTCTTTGTGGACGTTTTAGTTTTATCTGAAATTTTTTTAATTAAGCTGCTAACGAGCTGTATGAATTGCTACATAAACACACTTATAAAATACCAAAATAAAATAAATTTAGAATTTTTCGTCTGCATACCTGTAAAACACATTGACTTGTTCATGTTAATTATAATTCTAATAGTAAAATAATTATTTGCGTCGAAAATTTTCAGAAACACATCAAAAATTTAAAATCTTTTTTTTTTGCGTACAAGGCGGATTTTTATTGATGGAGATAATTTTATGAAGTCTTAATCCTTATGATTTCCCAATCTCAACCTTTTGTTAATTATTCATGTTTCGTTTTATTTTTCAAAAATCACACAGGGGCCTCACTCAGTGCGGGCAAATCACCCAGTGAGGTCCACATTATCAAATAACGTTTGAAAATGTATAATGTGATTGAATCAACAAAAAAAAAAAAAAAGATACACTTCAATGCCTCATTTACCAAGTCAAGTTTTAAAAACATTATCCATGAAACATGACCTTGAAAATAAATGTTTTTAAATATTTATATTATGTTAAAACTGATTACCTGCAAATGAAGACGGATTTTCATTTATTCATACAGATTTACAAATTCCTATTTTTATTACCGATCATTAAAAAAATATCGCCTTATTAATTTTATTCCAATAACCAAGATATTTTGCTTTAACGAACAAAGTTTTGTATGTATAGTTCATCCTTCGTAAGAATTAACTGGTATAAATTAAACTCGGCCGGAAATTTCTTCACTCTACATTTCGATCAACAAAGCCACATCAATGAGCCTACTGATTTACGATTTATATTTTGTTTCATTGACAATGCTTGCAAGAGGTTGGGACCATATTTTTTACATCGTAAACATAATAATAGATATCCTATTTTAAACAGTAGAGGCGGGCGTGACAGTATTATGTTCAATTTTTATAAAATAAAAGATCATAACTTTTCGTTATTTGTTTTTGAGGTGTTATGCCGTGTTGCGCTTCCTCATTTTCTTTACATTGCAGTGCCCATCATCAGGGCAGATCCGGCATCCGATTAACACCCCAAAAACAAATTTTTGCCTTGCCTTTTTCATACAAACCTTAAATTTGGATTTTAGGCTAAAGCGCTTGACCAAACTGAATAAATCTTTTTTTATTCAGAGGTACGACAAATATCTAGTTTGGAAATGTGCTAAATTATTTAAATTATAGAGTTTTAATTTATAAAATACTAGCTGACCCGGCGAACTTTGCACCGCCTCAGAATCAAAAATTTTGTAATATTCTCGTAGCTGGATTAAATTCAGTTTTTTTATTACGTTAAAAATTACGCAATGAAGCAATTATCCATACGCAACTGTCAGTGTTTTGTTTTTGTCAGTATCAAAATTCTGTTTTCAAATTCAGTGAAATATCTGGCTCTAAAATTTACAATTGTATTTTAATAATTTACTTACTGATTTCTGTTGAGTAGTTTAGTATTCCTTTTATGAATCTTCCACTGAAAAGCACTGAAAGGATTGGACACTGGATAAAAGCACTTGTTGCAACGGTAAATCCCCGGATCACAGCATCAGAGCGGCTACAGATGCGTTCGGAACACTGAGGATCCTACTATTGGATCGTAGCACTGGCGAGGGGCTCCCGACTATTTTTGCAGGCGGGTTGACGTAGATACTGACGGTCGCACCGACAAAATGTAATTATATTATAGTATGCAAATGGGCAGATACGATATGGCCATATTAACGAAACGTGACTTGATGAATGTTCCGACCGTGTGAGGGCAACTCTACTTTCTGCTGAATATCGGAACATTATGAATGTTATCGTAAGAACAGGTGTGCGCAACCGTAAATTAACCTTCAAACAAGTCTAAATAATTATTATTTTAGATGTTTTCGAAAAAATATATATATATTTTAATTTACCGTATTATTAAAATTATGAAAAAATACACATATTTTCATTTCATTGTATTAGAACTTTGCAAGACGAATTATAATCTTTATCTTCTTCTTATATCGCATAACTTCCAAACGACTGCACCAAATTGGATAATTCTTTTTTTGGTTCGTTATTGTCAGGACAAAGTTTGAATAAAACTACTGATGAGCTCTGACATTATGAAATTTGTATAAAAAAATTAAAATAGGTGGCACGCGAGCTGTTTGAAAACTGAATATACCGGGACTGAATATATGGAATTCGAGAGGGGGGAAGGGAACTTGGGAGGGGGGTGGGGAACCCAAGAGGGGGGTTCGCGGGCGGGGGAAGCGAAAGAGGTGAGTGGGGAGAGGGAAGGCGGAGAAGGCGAGTGGGAATGCGTGAAGGGAAGGGGATGCGGAAGAGGAAGGGGAGGCGGAATGGAAACGGGATGAATGGGAAAGGACACGCAGGGAGAAACAATTTTTTATTAAGTGACATAGCAACGCATGCGAACCATTTAGGATTCATTTAAAAATAAATGTTCCTCTGTTTGTTCCGTATGCTTTCCTGTACCATTCATCCGATTGCGATGAAACTTTGGTGATTTGTTGTGCGCACGCCCGCGAAGGTTTCTATATATAATGGTGAGCCCGAAAATGTAAATTTTTGAAAATGTATGTATTTAATATAGTTTAGCGACAGGAAAGACAGGAAGAGTAAGGGAATCCGGGAGAGGGGAGGGGGGTGGAGGAGAGGGAGGTTCGTTGGAGCGATTTATATTTTTCCACAAGAGTAATAATTACACGTTTTTAAAGATATTGTTTATAAGACGAGAGTGAAAATGATTATTTGTGTCATTTATATAATACTAGCAGACCCGGCCACACGTTGCTGTGGCTAACGAAACAACGCCATTACCCAACCTTTATAAAATCCACACCAACCGCTTGCCAGCTGCCCGCTGCGAATTTCTCGGCTTTCTCTACCATAATAAGCATGTATTATACTATTATACATATAAACCTTCAACTTGAATCACTCTTTTGGTGAAAACCGCATGAAAATCCGTAGCGTAGTTTAAAAGATCTATGCGCCCATACGTTTTGTGCGACTTCATTTTATACCATGTAATGATTATGTAAACATATATAGGTATAAAGAAAAGGGTCCCGGTACGGGATTGTGGGATTGTTTTCAACAAATGTACATTTTTATTCAGTGATTGATGAAATTTTGAACACTTGACCTTCAAAACTAGAGTCAATGTTATTTGAGATAAACCACCCCATATCACCTTTTTCCAACTCAAATTTTAATGTTGATGCTTCTTAATGAAATTTTGCACACGTGCTGTTCAAAATAAGTGGAAAATTATACCTAGATACTTCTGTATATATTTTTTTAAATGAATAAATTGTTGTTGTTGACAGCAATCCTGTGGCGACTGATCTTTTCAATTTTCAACTTATTCAATATAATCAAATAAAGTTATACCGCAAAATCGACTCCAATTGTGATATAGATTAAGTTTCCCGCGTGTACCACTAGATTCCGGACGCCATGTACGTATATTGCTTAACTAAAACCAACTAGCACTGAGGTTGTACTACGAATAAGATAACTCGGCAATCACTTTTAGTTCCGCAACAGCTTTACCAAATCAGACGCTGCGAGCCTACTTGTCCTGTGGAGAAGGGAATTGACAGTTTACCTGTTATTGAGAACTTGACACACGCGATGTTGGCAGTATGGTTAGTTACAATTATACCACGTTATTAATATTAAATGTTGTAAAGGCAGGCCGCCAATAGATCTGTTGCAACATCTCATTCTTTCTCAGGCTTAGGACGAATGTAACAGAAATTGAGGTTACAACGGAGCTCTCAGTGGGACCATAAACAAATGTGTACAATCTTTATTAATATTTTAACTAGCGAGTTCCCGGAATCGTTTCTATGCCACTTAATGAAGAAATTGTTTCTCCCTGCGTGTCCTTTCCCATTCGTCCCGTTCCCCTTCTCGTCCTCTCCCTCTCCTCTCCCGCGTCCTCTTCCCCTCACGCGTTCCTACTCCGCCTTCCCTCTCTCCACTCCCCTCTCCCGCTTTCCATACATTCAGTCCGGGTACATTCAGTTTTCAAACAGCTCGCGTGCCACCTATTGCAATTTTGTATACAAATTTCATAATGCCAGAGCTCACCAGTATATATAGAAATCTGGATGAACGGTTTAGCAAAGCATAATTTCATGACGCTAGAATTCAGTAGTATTATATAGAAACCATCGAGGGCATGCGCACATCAAATCCCCAAAATTTCATCGCAATCGGATGAAGGGTTTAGCAACTCATATACTCACACATACCTAAGCAAGCATATTTTGATTTACGTATATATAATATATAGATTGATTTAGGAGACTAGCATTTTCTATATATAATATTTCTGTAATGAAATTTGTCCTTAAATCTACAATGGTGGCTACAGGTGGCGCGCGAGTTGTTTGAAAAATGTGTGTATTTCATACAATTTAGCGGGAGAGTGGGAAGGCGGGGAGGAGGAACGAGAACTGTTTCTTTGGATGTGCAAAAAGGAGTTGGTTCGATGGCAGAAGGTGTTAAATTATATGTATTGTGCGTTGAAAGTGCGTGACAGATGAGTACAATATTTTGCTTAGAAATAGTGTTGCATCAAGAACTTCTTCAGCACCGTTGTGATTTGTAATTAGGTGAAACGAAAAATAGCAACACTAAAAAGAGACAAACACATACGTCTATAGGATTTAGTCTGTGAGAGAATGAGATGGAATAATTGGTCTCCTCTTTGTGCAGTGATTCGTAAATCATCGGTCTCCTCTTTGTGCGATGCTTCTTTGCCTCCCCACTCTTGTCTACTTCAGTTTTCTGAAGGTTTCACTTCTATCGCGTGTGAAGTGCAAACTTGTATTTTTTTAAAGTGAAAACTTTTTTAGCGCCGTTGTGATTTGAAACTCGATGAAATGGAAACGAGCGACACTAAAAAGAGACAAACACATACACTTAGGTATAGGATTTGGCCTTCGAGAGAATGAGATAGCAATAAAATATTTATTTATTTCACGGGTACTCGGTTCCAATATAATACGATGAAGTCTCCTGTAGTCTAGTGGTATAAAGCGCCTGACGAACCTTAGCGGCCAGACATTCGGCTAACCAAGGATCGAATCTTACGAAATCCAACGAAATATATACATATTTATATTTTTGTATAACTCCAAAATGAACAGGCAAAGAAAACACAAAAGAAAGCAACATCTAGCGACTCCGAAGAAGAAAACCCAAACACTAATAAGTTAATCAAATGTATAGGAAAAGGTGTTTTAAGTTTCATTTCTGCCGTGTGTGAACTGCACGCTTGTATTTTTTTTTTTTGTACAATATTGTACACATTTTAATTAATGTGTTACCGGGTTGACGACTCGTTACATTTACGACAATATTTAAGTATTTAGAATCAGGTGATGAGCCTTTCAAAGAGAATATATTATAAACACCGGTAGTGTGACGTGGTCAAAACATCTAGTATGGATCATTACCAAGACAGTACTAGCAGATAACACTTTTTATGAAGCGGCCGATAACTGATGTGATTATTTGAACCACGTCGATGAACTCAAAAGTATTTTAAAGTCGCTATCACAGTCAAACAACAAGTAAGATAAGATTTTTTTAATTCGGGGATAGAACGCATTATGTAATAAAATTGCATCTATGTAGGTTTTTCCTTTAGCAGGTTTTCTCAGAGATAATGAGATTAACTATCACAAGATTAGAATAGATTATTTTAAATTGAAACATTGCCTGACAATTTACTCCTATAGAATTTATTACAATTTATAGGTATATATATATTAGATTTGTCAATGAATTTATATATGAAAATGCAAAATTCAGTAATTTTAAATACATGTAGGATTACAAAAGATTTTTTAAATATTTATATTGAGGGATCAGTAGGATTTACAGGTCCAATTAGGAGTTCTACTGATATGAAATATCAGGAGTTCTACTGATATGGAGTCAGTGAATTATTTTCTCATTTGGTTTCTGGTAGGTTAACATGTTGTTCTTGTATTGTTTTGTATTTCTTATACTTATATAGTGCAATTGCATAGCGTGAATTGACTAGAAGATCACTTGTGGAAAACTGTGTGAAAGGGTTTTAGTTTTTCCTGTGGGCAAGATTTTACCCGGACATAAAATCTGAATATACATATATATTTCCGAAGTGGAAGATAGTCTCAGTATAGCCCCGCTGTAAGACCACCATTCAGATTTGACACGTTGCTTGAAATGGCTTTAGCCATGTTTGGTGACCAGATCTGAATAGCCAGGTACTAGCTCTTCTTATTTTCCTCGTCGCCTTCTCCTCTTCACTACCTTCGGCCTCACAACATACCCCAATTGGGGATGCCATTGTCACACTGGCTCCAGGCGGTTGGGCACAGTTGAGACTCTTGTGCAGTATTCATTAAAAAAACTGTAGATATATATTATACATATATACTTGTTTTGTGTGTCACTGTACAAAGTATCCCAACTGCTCCCAACCATCTGGAGCCAGTAAGACTATGGCATCCCCACTTGGGATATATTTTGAGGCAGAAGGTAGTGGGGATGGGAAAGGATATGGGGGAGAGGGGGTGGGAAAGTACCTGGCTATTCAGTTCTGGTCACCAAACACATCCAAAGTCATTTAAAGCGACGTTTCAATTCTGAATGGTGATCTTACACGATACGGAGAGTAACTTTCACTCTAGAACGTGCCGCAAATACCTACACGATTATAATTTTTAATTTGTAAATTTTTTAATCACACCATTTAAAAGTTATTGATCACGCAGGAATTTTTACCTGCGATCATAGAGGCCGTCAGATATATTTCGGTTTTTAAATATTAATCATTTTTCTTGTCAATACTCCGTGTGACAGTTGTTAAGTCGTTATTTGACGGTGTTAACATAGAAATGAGTAGTAAATATTCTCGTTAGTTTATCAGTTTTAAGTATGTAGCGGTTGTAACTGTTGAAGGATGATCCTTAAGGGGTATGTGTGACAAATGAATGCATTACATATCCACCGTATTACCGGAATAGGATTACAGAATACAATGGAAGACCTAAATAAGCGTTATTAATGTGATTACATTTACGCGCAGATAAATTTACGCTTCCAATATTTAGAGCAAATGGACATAGAAAGGGTTGCCTATACGTACAATATTTAACCCAAAAGTGGATCACAGAAGAAATAGTAAACATCCCAGAAAGAAGTGGAGATTGTAGATAACTTTTATTTACATTTTTATTTTAAAACTCTCTTTTTATAATTGTTGAAGGTTATATCCATTATTGTAATATATCGTTGAAGAAGAAGATAACACTAATAATCTGAATGAAAATATGAATAAGAACAAGACATAGGAAAATAAATAAGATAATAATAGACTGGTGAGTGGTTGAGTGGGCATAGCGCTTGGATCCCATCCGGGCGGCGCGTGTTCAATTCCTCGGCTGGCTAAGTCCTCCATCACAACACAAACAACATTTTCGGCTTTCTGTGGTGGTAGTAGGAGATTTTCAAACATTGTTGGGTTATTCGTAACCCGGGAATGTTTGTCTTTCTTTTTAATTTTTTTTTTAAATAATAAGTTCGCAACTGTCGCAGCATTTGATTCAATCCAAATCTCAGATCGTTGAATTAAAATAGGAACTGATTTAAAATCCAGAAATAATTTAAGAAATTAATAAAATCCGGAAATTTATTATTATGACATCGATTGTTATATTTTTTATGAACAGCAGTACAGTCCAAAATAACCAGTAGAGGAACAACACAACCACTTTTTTATTTGAGTTCAGCGAATCGTGGAAAACAATAAGAAAGCAAACGTATCTTAATGAATCACAAATGTTGACGGTTTCATTTCCATTATGAAAAGAAGTCATAAACATGAAGAAACTACTCACAATACACTAAGAGAAGAAGAAGAAGGTACCTACTAACGAAGATAAATGATAAAGCGAAGAACAAGAGACTGGATCGTAGGCTTGTCAGTGGAGGATCAATGGAGAACAGAAATAATGTTAAGTTTTTCATTTCCATCATTTGAAATTCAATTTTGCCATTTTCACTTAATTTTTTCACGCTTTATATTTCGACTTTTAAAATCATCAAACAGGATTAATAGGCTTGCGTCTGCGTAGTTGAATTTCAGAACCCAGCTACGGGTGAATGTCGGACGCCACCCATACGCGCCGCGCCACAAATAACATATGTGTGCGTAGAATTTCACGCAGAGCTACTGTTATAATTCAAGAATTCGAAACAAGATGTCCCTACTTCCGTCAACAGCTCGCATGTATATGTTTCCTACGGATATGGATAGATTACATATAGCAGCATTGCTTGTCACAATTACTTTAGCTGTCACTCAGTCACTGGATCACAGTTCACAGTGGATCCGAGGAACTGGGTATTTTTGGAATCAGTTCTTATCGGATTTATAAAATGGTTACCTGCCCTTAAACTGGGCGAAGCCGAAGTAAAAGCCGCAGGGCCTAGCAGCAAAAACTAAAAACCCGCTCCGTGGGTTTTTGCTGCTAACTCCTATGGGCGGCGGGCGACACGGCAATAGCTTAGTCACAAACTTCACGTACTATCATCACATACTATATTCATCTATATCCAGAGTGGAAAGAATCATGAAAATGCATATCCAAGATATTTACGCAATAGGCATGCCAGTAGACGTTCCTCATGCTAGCTGTTAACGTAAGTGGCGCCATCTTTTGGCATTATTAGCTTTAATTCGGTTCTATGACGATTGGAGCTTAGTCACAAACTTCACGTTCACAGATGATTTCCATGTGGCGCGGTTCGCAGTCGGATTCTTAAATTTCAATCGTGCATTCGCTATTAAATTTCTTACGCGTTATACTTTACATTAACTTAAAAACGCCACTTTAAATTAAATGCGCATAAGTATTTGTTCATAAAGAGAAAAAGAAAGAGGGAGGGAGATACCATCAGAAACAGGCTCGTAGAGGGGTGGGAGAAGGATGGGGGTTACATAGGGAGAAGGGCAAAATTTTAAAATCGGACTCTTGGTTAATTCGAAACTTTCCTTTAAATATTAGCTATTATTTTCATTTGATTTTGATAATTCTAAAGCTTCTTAATTATGACAATCGACGTGTTTAAAAAAATAAAGAGATTTTAAATAAAGAACTTTTTTAATTGATAAAATACATTTAACTTTATGAGTAAAACCTCAAATTGTAATATTTAATTAAATGAAGACAATATAAGCGAAACTCAATCAAAAATCTGGAAACAGAAAAATCAGAAAAAAGATATTAGCACCTCTGGGACTCGAGTCCGAGAGGTGCCAATATCTTTTTCTGATTTTTCTGTTTCCAGATTTTCGATTGAGTTTCGCTTATATTGTCTTCATTTAATTGGTAAAATACAGTTTACAAGAAAAATATTTTTATTGTGGAAATTACAGAAAGTACTTCCTTTTTTTTATTTTTATTTTTTTTTTTTCATATATTTTTTATTAGTAACAGATATTTGGGTTTTTTTTGGCTACCACACTAGGCTAAGCCCGTGTTGTGGTAGTCGTACATTTAATATTTTAACATTTCAAAAAATATTAAGAAATACTTAAAACTAAAGAGAAAAAAAAAAAGACCATATTTTAAAGAAAAGTAAAAATGAAAATTCAAATTCAAATTTTGAAATACAAAAATTAATAATATAAATTAAATGTTAAGAACTCAAGTGTTCTGTATAAATTAAAACATATAATTATATAAATCAAAATTAAAAACATATATAAATTTAGTGAAAAACTAAGAGAAAAAAATAACAACATTTTAAAGTAAAATAGAAATACAAATAGAAATTAAAATTTTGAAATGCAAAAATTAATAATTAAAATGTAGTGTTAGAACTCATGAATTCTTTAAAGTGCGTTCGTCCCCTTTCAAAAATCCAATGTTGTACACGTGTTATAAAAAGAGAATTAGAATTACTTGACTTTATGTCAGTACTCAGAGCATTATATATTTTAGGAGCGATGAACCAGAATTGTCGTTGAGCGAATGAGGTGTTAGTTTTTGGGACCACGCAACCCAGGTTTGATGAAAAGCGGGTGTGTGCTTGATGTTGTGGAGCAATTAGTAGATTATTTTTTCGTATATAACAAATGCTTGTTTTAGTAAATAGCTTTTGGGAGGCGGGTATGGGTACCGCCGCCCCAGAAACCATTTTACGGACAACCAACACTTATGCCATAGATTCGCTACGTTTGGTGACTTAGTAGGGGTGTCCGGGTTCATGGGGTGAGGTTTGTCCAGGTCTTGCCGGCCAACGCGTCTGCCCGCCTGCTTCGTGGCAGGCCGGATCGAGAGCGACTGGTTGAAGGAGGTCTTTTGACCTCTCCAGCCAGAATTCCTCGACCCATCGCCTTGCACCGCTGTTAGAGGGATGGATTCACATGTCCGTCACTCCTGGACACACTGACCCCTGGATTCTTACCCACCCCTCGTACATATTTCCTTCCCAGGACTTCCTTTCCTTAAAAAAAACCCTCCGCATGGCATCCCCTAAGATGACATAGGCCCTGAGGGAAATTATTTTCCTCAGGGACTCCTTTGTGGAGCTAAGATAAAAAACGCATCCTCTAAGATGTTATAGGCCCTGAGGGAAATTATTTTCCTCAGAGCCTCCTGTGTGGAAATAAGGTAAAAAAAACACACTTTAAATTTTAAACAGCTGATTTATTTCATAAATCTTTCGTCACAAACTGCCTTATCGTATTATGAAATAATTAGTTTGCTGGTGACAAAGAAAAGTGGGAAATCACTTCATTTATCAGACAAAGAACAATAATAATTATAAACGTACTTGCGTATATAATAATTATCTGATAAGGAGACATTTTCTCCGATCTCCATAGTATTGTGATTTTTATCGGAAGGTATGTTGCATCAATCATTTGTTTACTTTCGAACTGAATAATTATATCGATTTTTTTTATCCAAGTATCTAATAAAATAAATCCTTTATGTATAATCGATAGGGCTTAAGATAAAATTTATATCAGGCGTTGTTTGTTACGGTATATATATATCGATATTTTTATCCAAGTATCTAAGTAAATCCTTTATGTGATTGTCAGGGCTTTAGATAACATTTATGTCAGGCGTTTTTTGTTATGGTACATAAATTATCGGATGTTATTTATAGCCTAGCGACTGTACGGTTGAAATATAAGAACCCGACTTTGAATACGTCTCTGACGCCGCGCCTTAGGCAAAACCATCTTTGTTCTTAAAGTTTGTTAAAAAGCTACTTTTGTAATAGAACCGAATTCAAGCAAGTAGCCAAAAATTTCAAAAGATGGCGCCACTTACGTTAACAGCTTGCGTGAAGAACGTCCGCTGGCAGGCGTAAGTACAATAGGATTTGTAATTTCATGAACCTCTTAGGGATATATACATATATATTATATGACATCGTTGCCAGTCGCAGTTACTTTGTCCCGGTGATTAGCTGTCACTAGATCCGAGGAACCGGCTATTTTTGGAACCACTTATCGGATTTATAAAATGGTTACCAACACCCAAACTAGGCAGCATAACTTGCGGAGGTATTTAAACCTTCGGACTGGCTTAATGCCTCACTTTAGCGATATATGCATTCTTGCGGTTAAACAGTAATATAATATTAGCAGTTGAGGCGATGCACTAAGTATCGCAAAAGACGTGATCTAAATTTGAAAATTAGTTCGCTAAGAAATATTTTAGACTAGCTTTTGCCCCCGGCTTCGCTTCGTCCGTAAAATTACAAAATAAGTAAAAATACAAAGTAAAGTGGTTTGTTTACAGTCCTCCTCACTAGGTATTCCTGTTCCGAGGCGGACTGTATGTTGTATGAATGGGTATTGATTTTTATTTCCTCATCTTCTAGATTCTTGATTGTCACAAAATAACAATAAATAAAATAAAAGTATTTATGTTTGTTGTCTGCAGGTTGTATTGGGGTTATTTCATAATTTTAATGATTTCCTCATCTTTCTGTTTACTTAACCATAATTTGATATATTTTTTAAACATTTGTATCTCCATGGTGTTCTTAATTTCAATTGGAAGGGCATTATATAATTTTGTAGCATGGAAATTATGTTTTTTCTGGCCAAAAGATGTTCAGTAGTTTTGAGGATTTTGACTTTGTGGTGTAGGTGTGTTGGTCAGCAAGGTATTCATAATTTTTAAATTTGAGTAGTGCATTTTTTGAGTATAATTTAATAATGCTGAACACATTAAAGTTTTTAAAAATTTCTTTTGATGGAGTTTTTATGGGTATTTAATATTAGTAGGATGCTTTCATTAAATACCGCGAGTAGAACATGTTTTAACTTTTGAAATAATCGAGCATTTTTAGTATTTTTACAAGCCAAGAAAAAAATATACCAGGACCTTGAAAACTGTTTTAACGTTCAAAATTTCGAACTTACGAACCCCTTTTTGGTTATGGTTTTATTGTAAAATTTAGAAAATTAGATTCTTTTGAAAATTTACTTAAAACATTTATATATTTTGGCCTGAGTTTCTCAAAATAAAATAAAACATTATTTGTAATGTTTTTTTGATGACCTTAAAGCCAAATGTAGGGAATTTTATGATTATACCATACGAAGTCGAAAGATCTATTTTTAATTCGTTTTTTTTCGAATACTCGAATGGTTACGAAGATAGCCGATCGTATTCGATCTACAGATTCTTCACATTCAACGCGCATTTCCCTGCTTTAGATTATTACGGAGCATCTTTAAGAACGAACGTTAAGTCCAGATAGATATTCATTGGCCATAAGACGATAATAAACAAAACTCGTAATCTAGACCAACCGAAGTATTTATATCAGTTGAATTGTTGAATTGTTCATCAGAGGAAACAATAGTACACCACAGTCATGAAATAATAATAAAACTCAACGAAATGATCAAAAACCGAACAAGACGATTTACTGACGGTTTTATGCTGTAAAGACATCTATATTGCAGAAAAAAATGTTTGTTATAATACGATAGTGAACTGTTTTGAAACAATTGACATTTATTATTCGTAATATGTGTACATTTGAATGCCATGAAAGGAAAATTTGAAAAATTGTATATCGTTCATCAAAATAACAAATCTCCAAAGAGCTTATCAGCAACGTGTCCCCTAGGTTATCAACAAATTATAACTCATCGAGAAATAATATGTGATATAGTTTTTGATGTTTTGTTTTATTTTTTTTTTGTATTTCATGCAAAAAAAATGTGAAAAAGTGATGAAATTGCCATCTTTAGCGTGCATTCATGGGTTCAGATATTCTGTATTTCTTAAATCTGGGTGGCGGTTCTACAAACTTGTACAGGAAAATAGATTGTGTGGACCAACTAACATACCTTCACGTCACACAATATGTCCTGACGCTCACCCCTTATCCGATCAAGCGTCTAATTGTGTAATACAAACGTTCTCAACCTTTTTGGGTCCATTTCCCACATTTCAAGTATATTTTTCTTCAACTCCTTTAAATTGACTCAAACGTTTAAATTATCTGCACCGTTTATAATAAGTGCACAAAATCCCCCACCGTCCACTCAAAGCACTTCGAACTCATGCTTGCAATATAAGCTACTTTTATTTTCCACGTGGGGAATCACTGGTCTAAACATACAAGGCAAGTATGTAGTTTAATCGAGTGGCGAGTAACTTGCTACTTGACTGTTCAAAGAGCGTTCGCATCACGGTCGATTAGAGTACATTAGTGAGCACGCGTTGCAAGATGAAAGGACTGCAACGCAACAAAGTAAATACCATAATTAAGTTGATTGTAATGCTTATTTTAGAAGAGGCGGAAGTAGAAATTATTGATACGAAAATAAATTAATAGCGGCATAAAAAGTAAACAATTGTAGAGTAACATCTTCGCTCCAACGGGACGACATTTCTAAGGCAACTAATGAACTCTACTAAAATTACGGGTTCGCACTTGTATAGTGGTTGAGCCGTGAGCAGGGACGCATGGTAGGGGGCGCTACCAGCCCAAAAAAACTGAACTAAATAGATTGACTACTAAAGCGCTGACTAAACTACTCTACTAAAATTATTGCACGTTACTCGCCAAAACTACTTGCCCAGTCCGAACGTGTCTTTAGTCTGACATAAGTAGGTAACTGAAGTAAGCAGTTATTGAGATGTCCAAAATAAAATGAAATCCCTTGAGATGTCCAAAACATCAATAGTACCTTTATAAAATACCAATTACTTCAGAACTTTCTACATTCATGATTATATCATTGGATTACATTTAGCCTAGACAGATCTTCCATAATTTTTTTATTTCTTTATTTTTTTATTTTTTTTTTATTTTATATATTTAATAATATTATTATTCAATGAATAAAAACAGTTTATAATAAACAAGTTCTGCTTATGTTTATTATAAACTATTTTTATACATTGAATAATAATATTATTAAATACATAAAATAAATAATAAATTAAAATGGAGTTCTACAAAATAAAATTAATAACAATAAATAAAAAATAAAAATAAAATAAAAAATAAAAAAATCTTCCATAATGTTGAGGGGATATGATTACACAAATAGGTCCTTACATATGAAATTGGCGTTTTGTATGGGAGGAACATAAAGTCGATTTTTTTAAATGTAATATATTTATTTAATCAAAGTATGTACCATTGCTATCTATACACTTTTGCCATCGCATAGGTAGTTCATCGATCCTTTTACTAAAAAAACCATTCGGAAGGGAATCAGTAAAATCTTTGAAGGCGGTTTGGACTGCCCCATAAGAGTAGAATTTTTTCCCTTACAAGAAGTTATCCAAATTTCGAAAAAATTGGTAATCTGTTGGGGCAAGGTCCGGAGAGTACGGTGGATGTCTTAGACATTCCAGTTGAAGCTCCTCTAATTTGGTAGCCGTCTGTTGTGCAGTAGCAGCCTAGAGCGATTAACCAGCCTCGGTTGTTTAGCGGCTAGCTTTTCCATCATGGTTTGCAGTTGCTGACAATAGACCTGCCCAGGGCCGGATCTACGAAATCTAGCGCCCTGTGCAGTAGGTACCGATGGCGCCCACCCCCCCTACATTTTTATTTTGATAAAAAATTCGTTTACCCCATTTTTTTTTTTTATACTAATTTATCAAATAAAATCAAGACATATAAAGGGTGTAACCCTATCTAAAGTTTTCGAATAAATAAGCCACGATCTATGTAATTCTTCTCCATTAGGCAGTTTCTTGTAATAATACTTAGTATTAAATTTACGCTTGTTCGTAATAGGAAAATCAAAACCTTTCAATTGTACAGGACCTTCCTGAACTAATAAACTAATGGAATTTTGAGATAACTTTGGCCAGCATCCGGAATCTTTCAATTCAAGCTCTGAAAACAGAATTAAATTTAAACTGCTATCAGTAACGTTATTTTTATCTTCTAATAATTCGACCGGAGGAATTTGTGCGATAGATATCTGTTTAGATGTGCTCGGGACCATTGTAACGTCATTGCGCGGGACATCATTTTTTATCGGTGCTGGAGAAATTGGAATTAAAAAATTCCCAATGGAAACGAGTTTTTTTATGTCATTATGCTCTTTAATTCTAAGTTGTAGATTCTGCGAGCCTGAAAGTTTTTTTTAATTATTGTTCTATTCATTGTAATCCACAATCCACAACCTCTAACAACCAATAGAAATGTAGTTATAAATTAAAAAATCTAATAATATAACCTAAAATTTGTACCTTGCATTTCCATTTCCCCTGTGTTCTGTGTTGAGCGAACAAACACGAACGTATCTATGGTATCAACGGCTTACGAAAGACGCTTACACTGATTATTGCTGACTGTAAAATAACAAATCTAATAGAAATTAATTATAGGTACATTTAAGGAACTTCAACTGTCAAAACAATGATGAAACTGTTAACAAGTTGCAACCTTGCAAACCGTGCGATGTTTATGCTAATGGAATTTTGAATTTACTGAAGATTTCATAAGAAAATGGTCTTTAACCACATTCTCCTAGAGACTTAAATCGTGCAAAAGCACTTTGAAAGGCGCCGTCGGTTTGTTTGTTCTGTTGAATAAAAGTACGGCGCTGTGATTGGTTAATGAATTTGGATCGCACTCATTCGTCGTAAAAGACAGTAAAAGATATATGGAAAAATAGATCTTACGTTTAAACTAAATATATGGAATTTGTAAAAAAATTCTGTAACTGACTATAAATTCATAAATCGTTGAATTTCGTTGAATTAAAACCAGATGCGTGCGCAGTCTGTATCTTTGGAAAGTGTTGCTAGAGCGTAATAATTATTTAGTACTATGGGTAATTTTTAAACGATTCAGGGAATATTATAACAAATTTTTAATACAATATTTATTTTCTCACGGCGCCCCTTCGGAGTTGGCGCCAGGTTTTTGCACGTTTTTGAACGTATGGCAGATCCGGCGCTGGACCTGCCGTAATCGTCTGGCCAGATTTAAGAAAGCTGTAGTGAACAACACCAGCACTAGTCCACCAAACGCTCACAAGCAATTTTTTTAGAGTCAATTTTCGCTCATGATTCAGTCATGATTCGATTAAAAATCCCTTCATGCCGGTTGAGTAATGCAACACAGCAGTCAACGCGCGTTTGTTGATTTGCTTCACTCAATTCGTGAGGTACCCACCTTTCAAGCTTTTTCACCTTCCCAATTTGATTCAAGTAGATTAAAACAGTTTTATCACTAACACCGCAGCCTGCAGCTAACTCGGACGTGGTTTGCGATGGATCCGCTTCCACAATAGCCTTCAATTCTTCATTATCAACTTTGGTCTCCGGCCGTCCACGGGGCTTGTTCTGCAGGACGAAATTTCCAGAACGAAAACGTTGGAACCAAAAACGCACTGTGTTTTCTTTTGCGGCACCGTCGCCATACACATCATTAATCCTTCGAGCCGTTTCTGCAGCACTGGTGCCACGGTGGAACTCGTACTCGTAAATAACGCGATATTTTAAGTTTTCCATTTTGTAAACTAAGTGACGCAAAGAAAAAAACAATTAAGGGAAAAAAATGAATTATAATTTTCGTAACATGAGTAAATAGCTGTATAAATTTGAAATTGGAATTCCTAACCAAAGAGAAGATATTTGATATCAAAGTTGCCAGTACGGCCAAACGCCAATTTCATATGTAAGGACCTAATATTATCCTCATATTATTATATTTTCTACTATTATGTTAAGAAAACATCTAATGATATTTTAACCCTGATGTTTGCGTGCTATTTGAAAGACGAGCAATGACGTTGGTTGATTCTAATTATATTATTCGTTATTTTTCTACTATTATACATAAAAAATTAATTAATTAATTAATTCTTAACATATTATGTATAATAGTAGAAAAATAACCAATAATATAATTAGAATCAACCAACGTCATTGCTCGTCTTTCAAATAGCACGCAAACATCAGGGTTAAAATATCATTAGATGTTTTCTTAACATAATAGTAGAAAAATAACCAATAATATAATTAGAATCAACCAACGTCATTGCTCGTCTTTCAAATAGCACGCAAACATCAGGGTTAAAATATCATTAGATGTTTTCTTAACAATCTTTTATTTCATCTTGATTTGCATGCACTAAAGATGTGTAAAGTGCAGTATTATAGATAATATTTAACTGTTTTGTTAACGTGTATCAACCGTGAGAGACAATGTGCTCAAAATATAAACAAAATGCACACCGAAAACATATTGGTTTTATGAATTTTGTATATATTTATAAATAAATAAATAAATATATAATTGAGGATGAAAATGACTTTATCAAGATAAATAAACAATTCGGGAAGAAGATTACTTCATCGGGTTGAAAAAAAGAAGAAGGTAACTTCATCAGAATCTATTAATGATTCAGCATGAAGACGACTTCACCGGAATGAATAAATAATTCAGCGTGAAGACGACTTCGGCGGAATTAATAAATAATTCAGGATGAAATGACTTCATCGGTTTGAACAAATAATTCAGGAAAAGGGTAACTTTATCGGGATAAATAAATAATTTAGGATGAAGATGACTTCATCTGAATGAATAAGTAATTCCGGATGAAGATGTCTTCATGTGGATTAATTAATAATTCAGGATGAAGATGACTTCATCGGGATGAATAAGTAATTCAGGATGAAGATGTCTTCATAGGGATTAATAAATAATTCAGGATGAAGATGACTTCTCGGGATGAATAAGTAATTCAGGATGAAGATGTCTTCATGGGGATTAATAAATAATTCAGGATGAAGATGATTTCATCGGGATTGATAAATAATTCAGAGTGAAGATGACTTCATCAGGATTAATGAATAATTCAGAATGAATATGTCTTCATCGGGATAAATAAATAATTCAGGATGACTATGTCTTCATCGGAGTCAGTCATGTTATATTACTAACACAATTCATTCTTATAAATAACTGATAACCAAAACTTCTGATAGATAACTATTAACAGGCAGATTTTAACTTACCGTTTGAAAAATAAGGTATTTCTTAATACTTAGGAATAAATGATTTTTTTCTTACACCGTAATCCGTCACATTTCTTCTTAAATGTTTGTAATCTTTTGGCAAACCGTCCGTAAAATCAAACCTTTCCTCTTTACAAAAAAATTAATGCCGAATTTTTTGTTGTCTTGATGTTTAATAATTATGCCCTATGATCACTTAATTATATTAAGCAGTGGCGTATAAAACTCGGAAAATTCTTTGATGTTTTTTTGCATTAACTCCACACGGGAGTCTCCGAGGAAAATAATTTCCCTCAGGGCTTGTCTTTTTGAGGAGAGCAAGGAGTGAATGTGGATCTTGAAGAGGCTTGTAGGAGGGAGATGTCCTGCTGGAGAGGTCTAGGTTAGGTCTCCCTCAGTCTGTCTGGCCGCGGGTACCTTGGTTGACACCGACTCCAAAAATAACAATCGTACCTACATATTGATGAGTAGAAAAGGTAAGTTGATTATAAAGTTGTAGAAGAATACAAAATTATTTTTTTACTTTTTAGTGCATTTTTTGAAGTCGTTTTATTGTTTTGTTAAAATTTTTGTTTATTTTTTGATTTTTAGTGAATCTGAAGTACACTAACTAATTCGATTAAGATTCGGCCGAGTATCGTAAATTTGTTCTTCAGAATTGGAGAGTTCCGTTACTTTGTCATGGATCCCATAATCAGAACCTAACCAAACTCTCATCAAACTACCCTTGAAGTACATCCTTTCCAATAAAAAAGGAATCATCGAAATCGGTTGGCGTGATATTGAGTTATTCGTCCATTTGTCGCGCACATACTTGATGCAAATTTAAGGCTTATATGATTTTCTCATGGATGCCATTGTCAGAACTGGACCACATTAAAATGGGACCACACGGAAAGCACCAGCTTTCAAATAAAAAAAGAATCATCAATATCGGTTCACCCAGTCGAAAGTTCTGAGGTAAGAAACATAAAAAAAAATTTAAAAAAATATAGTCGAATTGAGAACCTCCTCCTTTTCGAAGTCGTTTAAAAATTACTGAAAATCAATATACAAAAATACCCAAATACCACTTAAAAGTTATAGCTTCCCCCCATTCAAAAAAATCAATATACGCCACTGTTCTTTAGGTAGGATTAATAAAATAATTAGGTGTTACTATCTTATTAACCTTTACTTATCTTTTGCATTTTCATCATGTTGGCTTTCAAATACTTAAAAAGAAATTGCAGAAATTTCATAAGAGTCGTAGCAGTACATTGGTCAGAAAATTTAATAATCCAAATCAAGGCTTATAACTTTTCAGTTTCCAATCATCGTCCATGTGTAAAGCCTTCAGGTTAAGTCTGAGGTCTTAGGTACCTGAAAGGTTAACAGCACGCAATACATTATAATCCCTAGCCATAAAAAGTTACTATTCGTTTTTTTGTTTCCATTTAATTAACGATATCCAGATATATAAAAGAGCTAATTTAATATTTGTAATCATTGAAGTTTCCGCAGTAGTAATACCATTCAGTGTTAGTATTTCATTAGTTTTTGAGAAAAATTGTCTTTGGATTTTCCATCACAAGCCATCCAAATATAGTGTACACTGGTAAGAAAAGTCTTTTTAATTCACAAAATACTTTAAAAACGTTTCCTGTAACTATTGCACATTAACTAGATAATCTATTTTTATTAATTTCTATTTTCGTTCAATCAGTTTACAGATGTTGACAGTTTACATATTATGACGTAAGTACCAGTAATACAAAAAAAAACTGTTAATATTCAGTAACTACATGTAAATGGGTTAGGTTAGGTTAATAGTGTTTTGTGAACACCTCACTAGATCCTGCGGTGTTCGCATGTTTCGGATAAAGTGTTATTCTGCCGTCGACGATGAAAATGCGTACATTTAATATTTTTTTAACAAAAAGGCTAAAATGAATAACTTACTTGACCTGTAATCGAACGGATTGAGAAATTGCATATTTTTTGTTCGATTATCATTGGATAATTAATTCAGACCATTTTATCATTATTCATTTATTTATTTTTATATCGTAGCGTTTTGCGCTACCTTCTTTTTAGAGGACTTCCGGACATCATTACATGATTATGAAAAGTAATATTACACGAACAAATTTCATTAAGGCGGTATTCTAGTCTAGAAAAAAAAAATCTTCATATTTCGACAGTTTAAATATTCAAGAATATCTCCAAAAGAATTTTTCAAAATTTGAATTATTTTAAAAGTTAGGGTCATTTTAGTGCCGCGGTTTAGATGGAATCATACTAGAATCAAAATAGAGCAAAACTTAAAACGCATTTTCCTCAAAACTACTTTTTTCGAGACGGTTGACACGATATCTCAAGTTCCACTGAACCAATTTACTTGAAATTTGGTGTGAGTCATCTCTATTCATTACTCTATCGCATGAACTAAAACTATAAAAAAATTCTATTTTTACTGTTTTGAAAAAATTCCAAAAAGTTAAAAAAACAGGTAAAAATAATAATTTTTATTTCAGACAGCCGACATTTTGCGAAAAAAAATTAACTTTCGAGAAATTTTGAGACCCCCACTTCAACACCCTGTAAATTTTAATTTTGAAATTTCGCGTTTGGTTTTTTTTATGTATTCTTTATTGTTTAATACGTTTTTGGCAAAATAATGGCTTGTAAAAATATTATTGTTTTTTTTTTATTGCACCTGTAAAAATACAAACAATTCATGCTTCTAGACTAGAAAACCACCCTTAACATTACATTAAGGCGGTACACAATCCGAATAATTTTTGTCCGCTCAAAACTCACATTTTAATCATTTCCGGCGAATCCGTAACTATAATTACTTTTTTATTTCCATGCCGCACAAGAAATGCAAGTTATTTATATATTAGATTACACAAATAACAACATTTAAAAATTACAAAAAATACAATAAGGAAATTTTCATTCAATCCTTGGAGACTATTAATTGGAATGGAATAAATCAAATGGAATATAACCAAAAAGCTGACCAGATGATATTAAACTTTAAAAAATCTATTGATGAAGTTGTTCCAGAACAGAAGATACATAAAAGAAACAATAATAAATGGTACACAAGCGAACTACGTACGATGCAGCATGATAGAGATGCATTTTACAAAAGAGCATGCCTTACTAATAGTATTACGGATTGGGATAACTACAAAAAAGCGAGAAACAAATACTCCAAAGACATAAAAAGAACGCATAATGAGTACATAAAAAATAAAATAAACTCAGAAGAAGGGGATCCCAAAAAAAATTGGAAAAGCATAAAAGAATTAGTACATGGCGAAAACAAAGAAGACATAAAAATTGTAAACTTTCCAAAAGAGATAAACGAAGAAAACATGGCTAATAACTTTAACAAATATTTTTTTGAAAGTATCATTCAAATTAACAAATTAATACCCAACATTGCTGTTAACCCCACAAATGATAATATCAACCCAAACAAAGAATCATTGGTCTTCAGAAAAATAAATGCAGAATATTTATTTAACATTTTAAACAAAATAAAATCAAAGAATAGTTCAGATGGATTAACTATTAGTAAAATAAGAGATGCTTTTCCAGTAATTGGATCTACTCTATTAAATATTATCAATGAGACGATTGAAGAAGGAAAATTTCCACAGTCATGGAAAATATCTACCATTATACCGGTTCCAAAGGTAAAAAATACCAGAAAATGTGAAGAATTTCGACCAATCAACACCTTATCAAAATATGAGCAGATTCTTGAAGTTATAATAAAAGAACAAATTTTGCAATATCTAGATAAACACGATATTTTATACCAAGAGCAATCAGGGTTCAGATCTAATAACTCATGTGAAACAGCATTAAACGTAATTGTCGAAGAATGGAAGGAAGGAATGAATAATAATAAATTTATCTTAGCAATATTTTTGGATTTTCAAAGGGCATTCGAAACTATAGACCGAGACATACTAATAAGAAAGCTTAAAGAAATTGGTTTCTCATCTGTAGCCATTAAATTAATACAAGAGTATTTGAGAGACAGAAAGCAGGTAACAAAAATAAATAATCAATTTTCAAAACCAATGGAAAATAAGTTAGGAGTACCACAGGGATCGGTCCTTGGACCTCTATTGTTCATACTCTATATTAATGACATGGTGAAAATATTTTCAAAATGCAAAGTACGACTTTTTGCCGATGATACACTAATATACTTAATTGGAGATAACTATGAAGAACTAATACACATTTTAAATAATGAACTAAATGATGTATCAAGATGGCTAAAAATAAATAAGCTTAAATTAAATTCAAAAAAAACAAAATGTATGGTGATCGGATACAAGAAAACATCCAGTGAAAGCAAAATTAAAATTGATGGTGAAATTATTGAAAATGTTACTGAAATGAAATACTTAGGAGTTATATTAGATTCCAAACTAAACTTCAATAGACATGCTGAATACACCCAAAAGAAAATTGGCAAAAAGATATCTTTTTTTGGAAGAATTCGGCCAAAAATTTCTAGAAAAACTGCAATCACCATATACAATTCAATTATTTCTCCACACTTCAACTACTGCTCAAGTATACTTTTCCTATGTAACGAAAGAGAACAAAATAAGTTACAAATTCTGCAAAACAGGGCTATGAGAATAATTCTCCGACGAAACAGATTTTCAAAAATAATTAAAATGTTAAAGGAACTAAATTGGTTGACCGTGAAACAGATGCTGACCTTGAACACGATGGTATTTATCCACAAAATATTGAACAACACGTTACCAAAATACTTCTCAAATAAAATTGTATACAATAAAGACATTCACAGATATAACACAAGGACGTGCAAGAAAATTAGGCTACAAAAAAAGGACAAAGCGAATACGCAGAACAGTCTACTGTACAAGGGAATGAAGTTGTATAACACACTACCAGAAACTTTAAAGTCCACACCAATTGGAAAGTTCAAGATGTATTGTAGGAGCTACATAAAACTTGAAAAAATATAGTAAATATGAAATATTTTAATCAATTAGAAATTTGTAAACTTCAATGTACAAATTACTAAAATAAAAATTATTATTATTATTAATAAAAACAGTACCTTATCATTAATATATTTTACGTACAACGATTTCAAAACTATATAACCCGTTTTTCAATTATAAAGTTAGCGGTAAGCACCAGATTTTATTTTTCTAGACGATGAATTAATAATTTCGGAAGGACAACATGGAGACACATTTTAAATATTTGTAGCACGTTCTTCAGAATTAATTAAAATGAACGCGGCAGAAAGGTCGAATCTCCAGGCCTGCTAGGGTGAATTCGACCGTACGTTCGTACAATACGCCGCGCCGTGTCGCGTCGTATATTTGTTTACACGCTTTATTCACTTAGGTCGTTAAGATTCCCACATTATTCATCTTCTGCTTCTTTTCTTTGATACGGCAAATTCGACAGGAGGTCCGTCCAGTGCACGGGTCGCAAGTCGCAATTCGTATACACGGTTTCTTTACTTACGTCGCGTCGTTAAGATTCTGAATATATTTTAGGGTATATTGTCGTCTTAACATTACATCTACCCTGATGTTAAACATTGTAATAATGTCCGAAAGTCAGCTAAAGAAGGAAGCAGTGCCACACGGCTTGATAACCCAAAAATAAATCACGGCAAAACTTTTGGTAGTGAAAATCTCAAATCATATCTGACAGACTGATTTGTTAATCGCGTAGAGTTCAAAGAGACAAACTGCAAAGCAAAAAAAATATTTCGAACAAAAGTACTTACTTTGTGCAGATGCTACACCAGTTTGAATCTTTGAATGAATCTTTTATCGTAAAATTTTTGGAATTTTTGAAAAGGCCGCAAAGGGAAAAAAATATTGCGTAGTTAAATTTTTTTCGGAAAATTTCGTTAATTATAAATTTCTTCTTCATGTTAACTGTAAACAGCAAAATTTTAAAATGTAATATTATGTTAATGCAATTACTGCATTTGTGACGCGATTCCCAAAATAATTCCATGAGCAAATTAATGTTTTATTAGAGATTCACATTTCTGAATTAATGTAAAATAATTTATGTTGCAACTTCTGTGATTTGAAATTGCAACCATAATCAACTTTATTTTAATTAACCGGTTTTGTGATGATGTCAAAAGGAAACTTTAAAGCTGTACTATTTTCCTTAGACTTAATAACCTAACCCACGGGTTTATCAAACATTCTCAGAAATTCTGTAATATGGAAAAACAGTTTTAAACTTTTTTCCGCTTACTTTTTTTAATCCATACCGGTTTCAGCATATTAAGGCCGTCTTCAGACTGTTACAATTATTCCTAAAACTATAGTTTATTTACACAACAATTCCTCCAAATCACATGGAATAATTGTTAACTAAACAAATAACCAAATGACAGCGCACGTCAAATAATTATTTATATTTGTTTACCAAGCAACGCTTTGCTTTTCGTCTGGACAATAAACGTATAATAAATAATTTCATAACGTCAGAGCTAACCAATATGTACCGCCTATATATCTCGCAAATAATGTAACTTTCTATTAGTGAAAGAATTTTTAAAGTCCATTCAGTATTTTTTGCGTGAAAGAGTAAAAAACATACATACATTCAAACTTTCGCTTTTATAATAGAAATGTTTTTTCCCAAAGAACAATCTCTGATGTGCGATTTCGTAGTTTTGCAGAAGAACTATTTAAAGATTGGTTTCCGCATTTTTATTGTTTTTAAGATCAAGAAAGATAGTGTTGTTTTGATTTTTAACATTTCATTCAAAATTCCGTAAATACAGACTTGTAAATTAACAAAATTCCGTAAATACAGACTTGTAAATTAACAAAATAGTCAATAAATAAGCCAACAGAACGATTTTCAATTTTAGCAGATCCAACATTGTTCTTCTGGACCGTCGATACGAGTACCTAACTACAAGTATATCAAACAATATTTAATTATTTCTGAAAGATAAAATTGTGGTACAACACGTGAACAGGTCGTGAAATTGTGAAAGATTTGTTGATTGGCATTTTGTTGTTACGAATCATATGAAGAATCATAATTGCTAAATTGACATGTTCTTAAAAATACCTGACATGATCAATGTTGCAATTCTGTGATTTGATATGAGGTACATTGCTATCAGGAATAAATTATTAATTAAGACACATTTAGCTTAAATATAGCAGAAATTAACAACTTGGAATTAATCTCCAACCATCGCATCGACTTGAAATAATTGAATCTTTATAATAATTATAATAAATGTTTTATTATCTTCCTTTTTTGTAACATACAGAGATAATGATATCCTCACAGAGATCTTCCGTGCTGACGAATTCATTTACATATTAAAATTTAATAGTATGATAATATGAAGTAATTAAAAATACACGATGCAGTGTTTTATCCGAAACAATTATAAAATATATAATTAGTGTAGTACAGCGGGTTCGGTTTCAGTCTGTATTTTATAATTCTGATCTCCCTATGTTGTGTATCCAGCTTTATATTTGAGATTTAAATGTTATAATGATGTTGTGATTTTAGAGTTCAGTACAGTATTTGATAGACTAAAATAAACTTTTTTGCTCAAGTGTTGTATTTGTAGTTACTTGTTGGATATGTTTTTGATCCCGAGATCTAGTATTTGTTAGTTGTTAATTCTTGTGTTTTGTATTTTTGAATGTGAAGGAGTTTAGTTTTAGAATAGAGTTGTTTAACCGTTAATGTTACGATTGAAGCTTTCGTCACTGCTAGTTCTTACTGAAACTTTCAATGAAATTTTCACTCATTGTCTTTTAATTTGTGAATTTAGTATTTTTATTATCATTTGCACTGATCCGATAATGCTATATTTAAACTGCCGTGATTGGCAAAGTTTTAATAAGAGCATTTCTGATGGTTTTGAAAAAATACCGTTTTTTTAATTTCATTTTTTAAATAATTAATATGTTCTATCCATTTTTAATTTTTTTAATTTTTTACACCTGTATACGTTAAATGGTCAACGTAATGCCCATTTAAGGCGACGTAACCGGGCTCAAAAATAAGAAGATAGAAATGTGTAATGACGAATTAGAGGAGCGCGCTAATATTTAAAGCGATTAAATCTATGCGAAAATTGAGAAAATGTTTAATAAAACACGAAACGTTTAAAATACAGCAAAAATCTCTTAGGGGCTGTCTCAAACAGCCTTTAAAGAAACACTGTGAATTTTTTCATGCATATAACTTGTAAAATAACAGAAACAGACTTGAAAATAAAAAAAAATCGGAGCATATTTTTTTCGATTCTTTTCTAACAAGGGAATTTCATATAATTTGCGTTTAGGCGTAAGGAATGTAAAGATATTATCTTCAAAAATAACATTTTTTTTAAGAACTTAAAAACTTTAAATGTTTAACGGAGATATGTAAGAAATCGGTAGAAATTTGGGTAGCGGCGACTTAAGTGACGCGGGCTATGATTTTCAAGTTCAGGTTTTCTTCCGGGTTATAATATATATAATATTATTGTAATTTTTATTTTTAAAGTGATAAATTTGGTTGTATTGGCATTAAGTGTAAATGAGTAGTCTAGCCATGTTTTTATCCTGTTTAGAGTATCTTCCGTTTTATTACATGTTTATGCGCAATTATTCCCATTACTTAGGAGAACAATATAATCCGCAAAACAAATAATTTCGCCTTTACATGGCATAGGTCGTTAATGTAAATTAAAAAATGGAATAGGAATGGACCCAGAATACTTCCTTGAGGCACCCCGAATGTCTCAATAATAAACTCGCTGGTTATGTTGTTAAGTTCTTCAGTTTGCTTTCTGTTTTCGTGTAAGTTTTTAAAAATGTCAGTTCATTGTCAGTAATCCCTATATTTTCTGTTTTTCTCAAAAGGATGTGAGTGATTCATTGTGTCGAAGGCTTTAGATAGGTCGAATAATATGCAAGTGCATTTTTAATGAGAGAATTTTTAATAAATTCAATTGCCAAGGATTGGCTTGGATGTGTCTACATTTTTTCTGAAGCCAATTTTTTTTTATGATAATAGTTTAAGTAGATTTTTTTTATAGTTGTTTTTAAGATTGTGTGTATTTAGAATTGTGATTCGTCTATTAATATAGATATCTTATTTAAGAATTGGTGTGATATTCTTTATATTGAGTTATGATGAAAATCTCATTTCCGTAATGGACTTGTTTATTAGAAAGGGTTTCGGTTCGATAAGGTCGTCTTATTTTCATAAGTATTTTATTGTTTTCCATGTGATTCCATCACTACCAGATGTTTTGAATTTAGATAAAATAACGTTAGTGTTAGTTAATAGTATTGGTTCGCCTTTAGTGGTTGGTTAAGTACAAATTTCTTTCTTTGAGAATTCGGGTTACGTTTGGGTTAAAGTTTTGAGATTTGGTTATTTTATTCGCTAAATTTGAGCATTTTTTGTATGCTTTTGTTAAGCGACCTTATACAATTATCTGCAACAATTTCTTCCAATGAGTTTGTTTTGTTTTGGTAAGTGTAGGTGTTTCTTTAATTACTTACCAATACTTTCTCTCATGACCGTAAAATTACATGCATTCTCACACCACTCCAAAAGTTTCATATATTACTTACATTTTTATCAGTGTGAAGGTAGATTCCTAAATATAATAAAATTTATTATTTTATTGTAAGTTAAAAGTTGTAGGTCATGAAAAAGGGTTCTTTTTTCATGACCTACAACTTTGCAAGATGTTGTAAAGTTAAGTTAGGTAAATGAAAAGTTTAGAATTATTTATTTAGGTAATATGATTACTAGTGAAAAGCCCCAACTTAGAAATTTTCCATAATTATTTTTACTAGACCTATGCACTGTGGGTTTTAAATAATATTATAACGATTTATTTATCGCATTAGTTCAAGCAGTGAAAATAAAGGTCATGCTGACACGCGCAAAAGATAACAAAATATTTAAATAATTTAAAACTGATTGAACACATTATTTATCTCCACGCTTTTAACTTAAAATTCGAGCTGATCATTTCATAATAAAATATATTACAGTGTACGCTTCCGAATTGCAATTTTACATTTAAAATTCTAGCATATATTCAATATATTCATACACCAGTACACATACAGTTTGTCAAATAAGAGTAGAAAACATAGGAGGGCGCCACTATTGTTCACTGTTGTTCATGTTGTTCACTGTTGGCAATACTAAAAATATAATCATGGTGATAATCTAAAGCTGTGTAACCTATTTTTATTAAAAATTAAAAAGGCATAAAAGTGAAAGAATTTTTTTTTCATTCCGCTGATCTTAAAATTGGAATTGCATAAAGGTATATTATTTTTATATTACAGGTAAATTGGTGTTACCAGGCTACAAATTTTATAGTTCCATTTTTTATATTTTCTACTCTTACTTGACAGACTCTAACGCCGTTGCCCGGGTAGATGGTGTCAGCGTAGTGCATAAGTTGAAAAAAAAATGTTATTGTCAAGTGAACATTAGCCCCACACAGAGGGTGTACAGATTTGTAGGGCCCTTCTTCAAATAATAAACACTCCACGAGATTGAACTACTGTTCACAATTTTAGGTTACATAACATGTTACATTAAATGAAACAAATTACTCGTATACAGCCCGGCTCCCCGTTCAATTTAACGAAAGGTGAATAAGCCTCGTTTGTTATTGACTTAGACATATGAATATTAGTAGACCTGCCCTAAATGATAAAAGCGTATTATTTCCCCCTCCCCATACCGGTTCCTTGGAACCGAAATGTGACGTCATCATTCTTCTGCGAGCCATCGTCGAGCGCTCATTAAGGCGCTCATCGATGCATTTTACGAAATAACACCGCAAAAAACATGGTTTGTGTTTTGAAAACGTGTAAATATATACTACCACTCGAGATGCATGGCGTGTGCTCGTCAAAGTTTACGGGGTAAGTAAATTATTAAACATTTGTAAAAGTGTCCTAACTAAATACGGAACAAAATATTGGCGTCTGAAAATAAGCGAACTTTACTTTGTAGTATTTAGACTTCGCAAATTTGTTCAATACGCGGCGAGCAATTTGCGCTCCCATGTAAAAAGGTCTATTCATTTAATAGCAGAGTTTACTTTTAAGAACTAAATGGTGATATTATAATGCGAGATGGCAATATACTGTCATATTGAGTTATCGACGAGTCACATATCTCCAAAGTCATCTTCCCGCTCTGTGCCCCGCTGTAGTTGTTGTCTACCCCTCACCTTTATGTTCTGGTCTGCTAATGTTCATATGTCTATGGTTATTCAATTACTTAACAGCATAAAAGAAGGAATCTAAGGGAACCGGCTCTTTTATAAAAAAAATCAACACACCAACACATTATAAAGGTATCTACAAGAAACTACATCTGGACGTAAAACAGCTCCCTGTTTTACCGTCCCATAGTCTATCGGTACATAAGAGCAATCTTTACGAAGGCTCGAATCTTTTAAGTAGGATAGAGGGCAGTAATTATACAATAATAATTAAGAAACAAATACAAAGGGCCTTGCGATAAATACGATGCTGAATATGGAGTATTTTTATGGAAAGGAATAACGAGAAGTTCTGGGAAGGAAAAAGCATGAGGGGTTGGTGGGAATCTGGGAGTGACGGACTTATGAATCCATCCCTCCCACTGCGGTGCAAGAAGATGTGTCGAGAGAGTTCGGCTGGAGAGTTCAAAAGGTCTTTCTCAACCATAATAAAAAAAAAAATTATTTAATTTTAATTGCAAATTAACAGTTATACATACCTACAGTAATAAACATACCTACATATATTTTGTTAACTAATAGTAACTTTTTTGAATTGTTAAATTTAGTTGGAAAATATCTAAATCAGGGGACAGGTAATTTAGTAACGGAATCATTTTTTCGAGCAGCATTACTAATGGTAAGTTGCATCTCAGAACAACAAAAGTTCTGTGTCTGCGCGCTCTTGTGAAGTTATCGGGAACATAAAACTCAAATGTTTGTATAATGTCGGGAATACAGATGTTACCGTTTAGAAGATTGTATGCTGTTTTCAGCAAAGCAGTTTTCCTCCTTTCGACGGGGCTATCATACCCAGCATGGATAGAAAGGTTGAGGGGTATAACCAGGGATAAGATCCAAAATTTCCACATAAATATCTCAGCATAACCAACCTCTCTCAAACCGGCCCGCCACGCAGTAGGTGAGCAAACGCATTCGCCGTCAAGACCTGGACAAACCTGGCCTAATGAAACCAGGCACCCCTGCTAAGTCACCGAACGTAGCAAACCACTTGGGGTTCCCGGGTCGTCGTTACCCATACCCGCCTCCCAAATTGAAAAAATATCAGAGTATGCAATTCACAATTCACATTCGGTAGAAATGAAACCTTCAGAAAACTAAAGTAGACAAGAGTGGAGAGGCTACGAAGCACCGCACAAAGAGGAGACCGATAGGCTACGAAGCACCGCTATACTATCTCATTCTCTCGCAGGCTAAATCCCATAAATGTATTTGTTTGTCTCTCTTTAGTGTCGCTATTTTTCGTTTCATTGAGTTTAAAATCACAACGGTAGATACTAAAGAATTTTTTACTTCAATAAAACGAACGAGTAGATCTGTAATTCCAATGTCTCGTTTTCACAATGTGAACGAGTTCTTAAATGTTCAAACGATTAATTTAGTTTTTGTTCAATCTCCACTTTGGTGTAACCCTAAGTGACCAGCTCAGGTATGGGGGCTCCATCGAAGTCAGACTAAAGTTAGCCTCCCAAAAACAGTGCCCGCAGATACTTTAATAGTACACAATTGCTAACCCTGTACAAATCACAAGTGCGCCCCACGGTTGAATTTGGCAGCCACCTGTCCAGAGCTCCAGAATATCTGAAAAATACTCTCGACTCTGTGCAGAAACGGGCGGTCCGTTTGATAGATTCTCCCATCTTAACAGACGGATTGCAATCTTTAGAGCACAGGCGTCGGGTAGGAAGCTATCCTTGTTCTACCGGTATTACAATGGAAGATGCTCCGAGGAACTAGCATCATTGATCCCTTCGGCACCGGTGCATAGTTGGGAAACACGCCAAACGCGTGCCCAACATTTGTACACGGTTGATATTTGTCACATGAGAACAGGTCGTTTCTTCGACTCATTCTGTGTTCAACAGCTCGGCTGTGGAAAGATTTGCCGGCCTCTGTGTTTCCTCCTTCTTACAACATGGGTCTCTTCAAGACCAATGTTCATTCCTTCCTCTCCTCAAAAAGACCCTCTACACAGCATCCCAGATGACATAGGCCCTGAGGGAAATTATTTTCCTCAGGGCCTCCTGTGTGGAGTTAATGTAAAAAAAAAAACTTTAAAATTAAAAATTAAGTGTAAAAAATGGTAGCACAAAAAATATGGCTTTATCTTTTTATTGAAATAATGAAAGAAAACCTTCTCTTCCTGTAAATTTTTCAGATGGTCGTTTGGACAATTAAGAACTAAGGCGACGAGATGGTAAAACAGTGTCATATTTCCAAAATAGCTGGTGCTGACATAGAAGAGGCCAAGATTGCAATTTATTTGATTATGTTACCGAGTAGACATGTCACAAACAAGTTTAATGTCACATTACCATAATACGAATAGACCTGTCACGGGCTAGGTCAATGTCACACTTTAACGTAACGCACAAGAAGTTAGAAGGACGTTAAATGTTCGTGACAATTTATTCTTGTTATCGAAATTTTCTTCGGTTTCCTGAACTCGAGTTTTGCAATTAATTCATCATGTCTTTACGACCGTAATTATTTATATTCATACTAGCAATTAATTTAATAGCAATTTGGGAGGCGGGTGTGGTTACCGCCTTCCCGGAAACCATTTATTGGGAAACCAACACTTCTGCCATAGATCACCCCAGTGGTGAGCTTCGTTTGGTGACTTAGCAATGGTGCCCGGGCTCATGGGGTGAGGTTTGTCTGGGTCTTGGCGGCAGACGAGAGAATAGTCGAGGGCGTCCCTTTGACTTCTCCAGTCGCACTTTCTCGGAACATCGCCTTGCACCGCAGTGTGAGGGAAGGATTCATATATCCGTCACCATCGTCTTCCCACTGCATTCAGCCTTACAACATACCCTAATTCACGATGCCCTAATCTCACTGGCTCCAGACGGTCGGGAGCAGTTGAGACTCTTGTTAGATATTCACGTAAAAAAAATCAACACCCTACGAGATTTAGACATTTTCCACTCTACCTTGAAAACATAAAAATATCTATCCGACTACATTGATCACATTATGCAAAAATTGCAGGTACTCGCTTTCCTATTTTAGTTGTTCTTATAATATCGCACTGTTCTTTTTATTTGTTATACGAATAGTTTGTTATATATTGTGCTTTGTGTAATTCTTCAAATACCCAGATACTTATTATTACAGCTTTTGGTTGCCTGAGGCCTGTCGAAACTTTTTGATTTTGTTCCTAATTCCTAAGGGAGAACCCAAATGTTTATCTTTCCTAGGTATTTTCCATGATTATTGAAAAATGATCTGATTTTACAGCGCTCTTGAGGCGATTTTTCGCAAAAACAGCGCTATATAAGTTGTCCAAATTTATTATTATTATTATCCATTATGATTACTTGTATCACAGTATAACTGACCCATCATAACTAAATATCAATTTGAACCCCCAGGTCAGGAAAGCAATAATATTCTACGTTTACTTAATTAAACAAATGTAATAAAAATTTATCTATTTATTTAATATTTGTATTTTTTTAAATAAATATATAATTTTTACACTTTTCTCAAAGTCTTTCAAAGGAAAATATAAATAGCCTTCCTTTATCATAAAGAGACAAGGCTCTTGTGTTTGGTGAGGGAATTCTAACTCAATTATATAAAGTCGTGTAAGTAGAAAATAAAATATCGTAAATTTTAACAAAAAAAATAAGTAAAAAGAACATAAGATTTATCAATTAATAGTTTTCAAGATTTAAAAAAAAAATATAACAAATATTGACAATTATGGTAGTTTTTCCATCGTAATTATTTTCGATAATTTTTAGATTTGATGGGAGGCTGTTAAAATAAGAAGTTTTTTTATATTAGCTCCACACAGGGGGCCCTGAGGAAAATAATTACATGGGGATCCTGTGAGGAGGACCTTTTTGAGGAAAGGAAGGAGAGAAAGTTCTGGGAAGGAAAAAGGAATGAGGGCTGGGAAGGAATCTGAGGTTCAGTGTGTCCCGGTCATCCACTGCAAAAACTTAAACAAACCCCAACCCAAGAACCCGACCACCTAAACTAAACGTAGCGAACCACAACATTTATTTATTTATTAATTTATTAAAGGTGTTGGTTATCCAATAAATGGTTCCAGGGGCGGCGGTACCCATTCTCGCCTCCCAAAATGAAATAGTTAAATCTGGTAGAGATATGTATTTTGAATATGTTTGGTATTAAATTTTGAGATTTTAATATTATTCTGATTGTTGTAAGTTATTTAACTCTTTTTTTTAAATTGTAGAATTGAATATATTTTACATTTTGTCTGCTTTTTCAAGATTACATTGATTTTATCGATCTATTTTAAGTGGAATTAAAATATTATCATGTGTTTCTCCCCAGCCTATAATACCATATTGGAATAAAAATAGAACAATTGAGTAGTACACTCTTTTTAGGTTTTCTAGTCTAAGAATATGTCCAAGTCTTGTAATATAAATGCATTTCCTAAATCTGTCATGTTCACAAATATGTTCCATTTAAATTATTTACCTGTATATACATCAAGATATTTAATTTTAGAAGTTGGACTTTAAATTTTAGCACCTTTCAGATTTATTGAACAAGCCAAGCGACCGTTCGGGCCTAGGCAAAAAAATATCATGTCATGAATTCAGGTAAAGTAGGTATTTATTATTTGGAATCATGTTCGGACGACCTCCGTAGTCCAGTGGCTAAGACTCTTGACTCACATTCCGGAGGTCGCGGGTTCGAACCCGGCATGCGCAAATAAATTTTATTTGATTAATTTGTGTTATTTCACAATTAATTCATTTAAAAATAATATATAGTATATTTGCGGCATGTTCCAGAGTGGAAGATACTATCAGTATCGCCCTGGTGTAAGACCACCATTCAGAATTGAAACGTTGCTTGAAAATGGCTTTAGCCGTGTTTAGTGACCAGATCTGAATAGCCAGGTACTTCCCCACCTTCCTCTTCCCCACCTCCTTCCCCTCCCCGCTACCTTCAGCCTCACAACATACCCCAATTGGGGATGCCATAGTCTCACTGGCTCCAGACGGGAGCAGTTGAGATTCTTGTGCGGTATTCACTGTAAAAAAAAAAAAAAAAAATGTTCCCTTTCGGATTCCTTCGGTTGACTGAATTCCATGACAATGAGTCCCTGAGATTCAGATTACTTCTACTTTTATCAGAATCTGTATTTTCTTACCTACAATTTGTAGGTATTAACTTTCTACTCGAAAGCCCTTTAATAACGAAGGGAAACATGAGAAAATGTCTAACGTGACAAAGCTTTAATAGACATTAGTTAAGGATTCCGATTACCTACATACCATGGGGGTACGTTTTTCGGGTAATTTAGAAATAGATATTATAATAAGGACATATCCATCATTACTGCCTTTTTATTATTGACCATACCCCTTCTATACTCGACATCCCGTCAAATATACTCGTATTACCTGCATACTATATTAGATATATAACAATTTATTTATTTACAATATAATACTTATACTTGCAAGTCACGACAGACACAATTATTCCCATTACAGACAGTCAAAAATCTAGTGACGGGAAAACTAAAGGCAAGGAAAAGAAAACTAAAGGAAAAATAAAGCGGAATTTTTTCATATTTTTTAAATTCATTTAAAGGTTTTTTTTAATATTGGCTCCATACATGAGGAAAGTAATATATACTAATGCACACACATACATACATCTGCCCTGATGATGGACACTTAAACGCTGTCGAAACGTTGGCTAAAGAAGGAGTAGAGCAACATGGTATAAAACCCAAAAAAATAAATAACGAAAATTCTTTTGGCCGTGAATATCTTAAAATCATATCTATTTATACCTATTCGTAAAATTTTATTTTCTGATTCGAATACTAAAAAAAAAGGCTTAACGTTTTTGTGATCAATTGTGATGTTTTATATTTTTATTTTAGCTTTTCATATTTGGAGGTGCTAGGTACCTACTTTTTTAATTATTGTGAAAAAAAATTGTTTTAACTTTTGTTCAATGAACTCTAGAACTAGGATGAGCTTTAATTTTTAAAATTTTAACTGAATGTGTTCTTTTTTACGTGAATACCTCACAATAGTCCCAGCTGTTCACGTCTGGAGCCAGTGAGACTGTGGCATCCCCAAATGGGGTATGTTGTGAGGCTGAAGGTTGGTAGGGGAAGGAGATGGGGAAGAGAAAGGTGGGGAAGCATCTGGCTATTCAGATCTGGTCACCAAACACGGCTAAAGCCATTTCAAGCAACGTTACAATTCTGAATGGTGGTCTTACACCGATACTGCGATACTATCTTCCACTCTGGAACGTGCCACAAATATAATAAATATTATTTTTAATGAATTAATTGTGAAATAACACAAATTTTTCAAATAAAATTTATTTGACCACGCCAAGATTCGATCCCGCTACCTTCGGATTGCGAGTCAAGAGCCTTACCCCTAGACCACGCCGGCCGTCACGTATGGTAGGTACAGGTTTTTGAACGATTCAGACAAGCCGATTAGGTACCAAAATTATTTTATTAATTAATAATTCCTTATTTAAAATACATTGCATTTCTTTTATTAAAATTTCTGACGTGTGTCGTAAATTTTCAACTTTACTAGTGTTCATTCGATAGGTAGGTATATTTCTTATCTGATAAATTGACAATGTTTGTTGTTGAAAGGCAATGATCCTGAGGCAAAAATATTTTTTAAATACTTTCTGCTTCGCGAATCCGACAATAATATCGTAATAATTAATATATTGAACAAAGTGTACCTATATGCACGGAATAGTTTGAATTGTAATGTATAAAAGTATAAACTGGATTTGATAAAATAGATATTAAAACATATTAACTATTGTTTTCTGCAGATCAATGTGTAAGTACCTAACCACTCGATTTCTCTTTTAAAACACTCGACTGAGTTTCATATGATGGCGGTTGTAATAGCGACACTAAATGGTAAATATGCATAGAGTCCACCTCACGGATAATACGGAACGTTCGTCGAAGTTTGATGCACGGATAAATGCGGAATATTTCTTTTGACAATCAAATATTTCATTTTCGGAAGTTCTTATAAAATAAATTCTCGTCAAAATAAAAACAAAAAGTACCCACTTCCAATTTTTGGATTGAGGTTCAAACTACGAAAGCTGCTTGTCATCATAATTTTTTTAAAAACATCCCAGGTTTTGAATGACCTCTTTGGCAAAGCAGGGTTTGTCTAGGGGGTATGTGTAATTATTCTAATACATTTCTTTCCATGTTCTGCTGTTATAAATACAGGTACAAACTTGTCAATAATGCATTCACTGAATAAATTATTGTTTTACATGGCAATAATATTTTTTCTATGATTGGCAGCGTTGATTGATTGTCTATGAAATCTTAATAATAAACGATGAATATAACAACGGCGTTACCGCGTAAATGAATTAATTTTAACAACATTAAAATGTTAAATGCATATTTTTTGCAAGTTTTTTGGTCTCCCCCGACATAAATACTCACTTTTCGTAATAATAAAGCTAAATCTAACTGTTTGAATAAAAAATATTCCATATTAACGAGTAAGCGGTTCAATGCATAAATAATTAAACAACTATTTACGTTCACAAAATAGGTTATTAGATTCTTAGTTCAGGTAAATTAAGCAATTCATGCTTATTTAGTTTGAAAAGAAACTTCGCAAATGTCAAATCCATTAAAAAAATGGAGGCAATGGAAATTTTCAACTTTGAATGAAAATCGAATGCATATTTTTCCGTCTATCCCGAAAAACACCGATGTTTCTTTTGGTAATTAAGTTTAAAAGTAGTTTACTTTTCAAAATCTATGCCTTTTAAAAGTGTAGCGGAATGCGGCGGCTTGTAGATTATTTAATTGTTTTTTGCTTACGTGAAACTTCTTTAGCGCCGTTAGTGGTTTGAAATTCGGATGAAACAGAAATGTGTCACAACTCAGTTCAACACAAATACTCGGTTCTAATATAATGCGGTAAATTCGCGCTTCGGCGCGGGCCTTCGACAGCGCGGGCAAGGCGCCTGACAAGTCTCAGCGGCCAGAGAGACAGACATCCTACAGACAGATAATTAAAAAAAAAAAAAAACATTTTTATATTTGTGAAATCAATATCCAATCTTCAAACCAATTTAAAATAAACAGGCAAAAGAAAGGAAAGTGACATCTAGCGATTTTCTAGTTTCACTTCTACCGCGTGTGAATTACACTGTGATTTTTTTCATTGTTTTCTATCGTATAACTTCTATATTGTAACAACTATTTTATTTTGAACATTTCGTTTTAATTTGATTAAAAAGTTGATTTGAAAATCAATTCCCATTTATTTCTAGCATTTAATACAATACAGGCCATTTTCCATTGTGGGAGGCGGGAATGGGTACCGCCGCCTCGGGAACCTTTATTGGATAACCAACACCTCTGCCACAGGTCACCCCAAGTGGTTCGCTACGTTTGGTGATTTAGCAGGGGTGCCCGGGTCCATGGGGTGAGGTTTGTCTTGGTCTTGGAGGCGGATGACCTGGACACACTGAACCCCATATTCCTACCCACCCCTTAAACCCTTTTCCTTCCCAGAACTCTCCTCTCCTTCCTTTCCTTTAAAAGAAACCCTCCACACAGCATCCCCAAAGATGACATAGGCCCTGAGGGAAATTATTTTCCTCTGGGCCTCCTGTGTGGAACTCATGTAAAAAAAAGACACTCAAGTACCTAATCAATATTCTCGTAAGTTTTAAATGTCTAGAAGGACCAGGTTATGAAAGTCCAAGACATCTATTAACAGTATAAACCAGCCTTTCTCAAAGTGGGCGATAACGACCCCTTGTGGGCGCTGGAGGCTTTTAGGGGGGCAGTGGAAGGTTCAATAAAAATTAGGGGGCGTTAATTCTACCTATTAAATTCCGACGGAATCTAGACACCATACCACTTGAGATGCGATTTACTACTCGAATGCTTGGAGTCCCCTATGGACGTTAAATTAGAGTCGCTAACGCATGTATAGTGTGGTAGTGTGTGGATGTAATAGTGTGGATGCATCTTTATATTTCACTAGCTGACGCGGCAACGCCTTGCTGTGGCTAACGAAACACAACGCCATCTTTAGCAGGGGTGCCCGGGTTCATGGGGTGAGGTTTGTCTAGGTCTTGGAGGCGGATGACCAGGACATACTGAACCCCAGATTCCTACCCACCCCTTAAACCCTTTTCCTTCCCAGAACTCTCCTCTCCTTCCTTTCCTTAAAAAAAACCCTCCACACAGCATCCTCAAAGATGACATAGGCCCTGAGGGAAATTATTTTCCTCAGGGCCTCCTGTGTGGAGCTCATGTAAAAAAAAAAAAATCTACTGGATCGTTACCCAACCTTTTAACTCACACCACCATCTGTTAATTTGCACACAAATCACATCCACACCGCCCGCTTTCCAGCCCGCTCGTCCACCACATACAGACATTCTCCTTTAATTATATATTTCAACCAATTTACACAACATCTTGACAAATTATGAACCTAAACCTTCCTCACGAATCACTCTAGCTATTGGTGTAAACCGCATGAAAATCGGTTCGTTGGTTTTTGAGTTTATCGCGAACACACAGACAGACGCGGCGGAGGACTTTAATTTATAATATGTAGAAATGTGCGCGGTACATAATTAAGTTTACTAAATAAAATTGTCTGTGATTTCCGAATTGTTTTTTATACAAAAAAAAACTGCAGTTCACACGTGGTAGATGTGAAACCTTCAGAAAACTAAACTTCGAGATAATGAGACAAATGAAAATGTGTCATCAGGAGTAGGGTAAATGTGTCATCAGGAGTAGGGTTACGTTTATTTATTATTATATATGTTGTTACCAAGTTTAAAAATTATTTTACATTTTATTCTACGAAGCACCGCACAAAGAGGAGGCCGATTAGTCTATCTCATTCTCTCTGCAGGCTAAATCCTATATAGATGTATGTGTTTGTCTCTTGTGAGTGTCGCTCGTTTTCGTTTCATCGAGTTTCAAATCGCGGTGCTAAATAATTTTTCACTTCAAAAACTTTTAAGTATGAGTAAGAGTTTTATTTCCTCTCATTGAAACATTATTGATCTCAGAAATAGAACATGGTATCTATCCTGTCATATAACAATGCATGTTTAAACATTATATTTGCAATAACAATGGTTTTAAGATACGCAACAGTTGGAAATGTAAAAGGGTAAGTTCAAAAATATGAGAGGCCCTAGATTTTTTTTTTAAATCTCAAAGTGGGCAGTGTTCGAAATAAGTTTGAGAACCTGTGGTTATAGACTATGAGTGCTTTGTATTTCCAGTAATTTCTGTGTGATGAACTGAATAAACCTTTTGTTGCAGATTTTAACAAAATGGCTCCGGGAATGATGGGCGGCGAACGGGTTATTTTAGCTGAGGCTACCATTGTCCACGATCACCATTCGAAGGATTTATTACAAGCGATCAACCGCAAGCCTAAGTACAATGAAGACAAACACACAACTAAACCACAACAAACAAAATATGAGTAAGACTAACTTGAAATAATTTATTAATGACTAATAGAATGTTCCTCGTAATAATCAATAATCACAAACAGTACCAATTCGTCACCATAAATACATTTTTTTTATATTTAAATAGCTGACCCGGCGAACGTCGTACCGCCTCAGAATCAATAACTGTTGTGTTGTTTATTAGTTGAATAAAATTTAGTTTTTTTAGTTAAAGCAATTATCGATGCGCAACTATCCATGTTTTATTTTTCCAGTATCAGAGATGGCGCTGTGTACGGATTTATATTTTTTGTAATTTTCTTACTTTTCAACTTACTTACGTGAATTGTTTTAAATTTTCTTTTAGAGAAATTTATCATAATTATTTTATTTATCCTTTGGATGGGGTGCAGACATACGTTCACGTTCACCATCTGTCTCATTTTCAACTGTTGACATTTAGTGTGTAAGAAAAGGAGGCAGCATTATATGTTTAATAACAAAAGCAAAACAATCAACGCATTGAATTTTTGGAATTCACTCGTTATTCAACATTATACTTATCACAATATTCCTGCAGCTCTTTCAAAAGATAAGAATTCGTTCCATGCAAAATGTATGGAGAAAAGAATTTTCTTCATTTTTTTTTTCGTGAATTTTTCCTTTGTTTTAATAAATATTCTGCTATTCGGGGTGGAGACAAATCCAAGAAAACAAAGTTCATAAAAATCGGTCTAGCCGTTCTTGAGTTATAAATGGTAACTATAATAGTTATAAATACTAACCCGACTTTGTTTTATATATTAAAATCAATGACAATACAAAAATACAAGGTAAAGGCAGTTTGTTCACAGTCCTCCTCACTAGGTATGTTCCGAGGCGGACTGTATGTTGTTGTAAGGGTGCTGATCACGATTGCCTCATCTTGTGTTGATTTTCACAAAATAAACAATAAATAAAATAAAAAGTATTTATATTTGTTGTCTGTAGGTTGCGTTGGGGTTACTGCATAATTTTAATTATTTCCTCATCTTCTTGTTTACTTAGCCATAATTTGATGTCTTTTTTAAACTTTTGTGTCTCCAGGGTATTCTTAATTTCAATTGGAAGGGCAATATATAGTTTTGTAGCTTGGAAATTATGGTTTCTCTCGCCAAAAGATGTATTTAATTTCGGGATATTCAGTAGTTTTTAGGATTTCGTTCTTTCAGTGTAGGTGTGTTGGTCAGCAAGGAACTCATATATTTCTTTAAATTTGAGAAATACGTTTTTTGAGTATAGTTTAGTAATGCTGCGCACATTAAAGTTTTTAAAAATTTATTTTGATGGAGTTCTTATGGGTACTTTCAGGATTATTTTTATTATTGCCTTTTGCGTTTTAACTAGCTGCTTCATTTGGATGTTTGAGGCAGATCCCCAACCTATAATTCCATATTCTATGCGTGATTGGCAAAAAGCATAATATACTTTATACAGATCATTTTCATTAAGTACGAGTATATTGCGTATGTTTCTAAAGTAGTAGTATATGAGCTTTGTAAGTTTCTTTGTAATGATGGCTTTCATTTTCACAATACGGGAACCGTTCATTGCATAACCGATACCCCTGCCAGGTCACCCCAAGTGATTGGCTACGTTTGGTGACTTAGCAGAGGTGCCCGGGTTCATGGGGTGATGTTTGTCTAGGTCTTGGCGGCGCATGCGTTTGGATCCGGAGAGACTGATTGAGGGAGGCCTTTTAAACTCTCTAGCCCGACTCTCTCGACCCATCACCTTGCACCGCAGTGGGAGGGATAGATTCATACGTCCATCACTCCTGGTCAAATTAATCCCCGGATTTCTACCCAACCCTCACACCTTTTTCCTTCCCAGATCTTCCTCTCTTTTCCTTTCCCTTAAAACCCTCCATATGGCATCCCCAAAGATGACATAAACCTGGAGGTTTAAATAATATGTAGAAACCACGAAGTTACAATTTATTGCAATTTTTGATCGACGCGCATGCGCTGCATTATGGCAGTTCAATAAACATTGTAAGCATTTAAAAACGAATTACTAGTAGTTTCTACATCGCGTTTAAAATTTTACACAACTGATAAACGACTAACGTAGTGTAAACGGTAGTTTATCGGTTTTGTGAAATTTAAAGAACGTTTATTAGTAAGGCCCGTGTCATCAAATAACGTGCTGCATATACACACCATGCCGTTTAGTATATCCTTGCCATAAACTATTTTTTTACATTAGCTCCGCACAATGGACCCGAGGAAAGTTATTTCCCGCAGGTCCTACGTCATCTTTGGAATGCAGTGTGGAGGGTATTTTAAGGAAATGAGGTAGAGGAGGTTCTGAGAAGTGAAAGGGCATGAGGGGCGAGTAGGGATCTGGGGGTCAGTTTGTCTAGGAGTGGCAGACGTATGAATCCATCCCTCTCACTGCGATGTAAGGCAGTGGTTGGCAGTTGGCAAAAGTTGTCCGGCTGGAGAGGTGAAAGGGTCTCCCTCAATCGGACTCTTCAAATCCATTGGTGCGCAGATGCATCCGCCGCCAAGACCTGGATAAATCTACCTCCACGAACCTGGGCACCCCTGCTAGGTCATCAGACTTAGCAAATCATCGGAGTAAATTCTTGTAAACTATAGCTGTTTTCTTTTCCACAGGTGGCAGATTGTTTGGAGAAACGTGCTGGCCTTTGTGTACCTGCATTTGGGATGTCTCTACGCCTTTTACCTTGTGGCTACAGTTGCCGACTGGAGGACGACAGTTTTCTGTAAGATTTCAGTCTATTTTAAGATTCAATTGTTCATTGATCAATCGATCAATATTTATCAGCAAACTTTTCACTCTGTAATTACGAAATACGTGATATGCCTCCAATCTGATGACTGTCACTAATTATACATTTTATATTTCAGCCCTGATTTTCACAGTAGTTAGTGGAATCGGGATAACGGCCGGTGCACACAGACTATGGGCCCACAGGGCTTATAAAGCTAAATGGCCTATGAGACTCATTTTGGCCGTTCTTCAAACAATAGCTTTCCAAAACCACATCTACGAATGGGTTCGAGATCACAGGTACGTGGTATTCTTAACTTAATATGAACTAACAAACAATCACGCCACACCGTAGGTACGGCTGCGCGGTCTTTTACAATTTTGGCAGGTATGGGAACCGCCGCCCCGGGAATCATTTATTGGATGGCCAATACCCCTGCTATAAGTCACTCCGAGTGGTTCGCCACATTTGATAACTTAGCAGGGTGCCCGAGTTCATGGGATAAGATTTTTCTAGTTCTTCATTTGCCCACCTATTGCGTGGCGGGCCGGATCGGGAGAGACTGATTGATGGAGACCTTTTGACTTCTCCGGCCCCACACTCTCGACCCACCGCCATACATAGCAGTTGCAGGGATGGATTCATTCGTCCGTTAGGGAAGGTACTTCGTGACACGTTTAGGGGGGGGGGGGGGGTCTTCAAAATGTCACGCTCCATACAAATGAGCGGCGGGTTGCTTAGGATTTTGGTCACCGGGGGGGGGGGGGGGGGGTTAAAAATTGCAAAAAGTTGGTCACGTAGTATGGGTACGTTCCCTTACACGTGGACACATTGACCCGCAATTCCAAACCACCCTTCATATCTTTCTCCTTCCCAGAACTTCCTTTCCCTAAAGAGACTTCTCATACAGCATCCCCAAAGATGATATAGACCTCGAGGGAAACTGTTTTCCTCAGGGCTTCCTATGTAAAAATAAGATTTTAAACTTAATTTTGGGGTTGAGCAAAATACTCATCCAAACTGAATAATTTGTTTTTTTTTTTCAAAAGTTATATCAAATATCAGTACGAGTATGTGTAGGGATGCAAGGTTTTTAAAAATATCGGTATCGATATATATCGAATTAAGTCGATATATCAGTCTCGTAGGCCGATATAACGATATTTCTTCTTTTTTAAAGCTTATAGAAATCCAATGTAGTTTTAGTTATGTCAAACGTTTATCGATTATGTATGTACGGTCTGTCAAATAAGAGTAGAAAACATAGGAGGGCGCCACTGTTGATCAAATGGTAATGCTAAACACATAACTCATGGTGTTAAAGTAAAGCTGTGTAACCTAATTTTTTTGTAAAAAATCAAAATCACATAAAAGTGGTAAAATATTTTTTATGGCAATTTTGATACCTGCCAATCTCAAAATTAGAATTCCATATAGGTATATTATACCTACCTTTGCAATTTTTGTTGAGACAATGAGGAATAACGATATTTTAGTAAAATAAAAAGCACCCTTGGAATTTGCTCATTTATTTGATTTTATTTAATACTAGCTTAAGTACCCAGCGTTGCCCGGGTTTTAGATCATGTCTCTAATTTTAGATCTGAATATATTAAACTCTTTCCGACCTAAAAGTAGTGTAACTACTCACCATTAGTTATTCTTCCTTTTTACCTACTGTTAAATTCAAATTTATGTTAATTTATGTTATATTAAATGAAAGCAAATCACATTACAAAACACCATTTAATCAAATTTATAAGATATCTTAACAACAGTGCTTCTTCGGATTCATTTTTTTCTTTAAGAACAAAAATAAGCTTTTTTAAATGTGACTTACAGTGTTTTATACATGCAGTGTCATTGCGATTTGAAAGAATATTTGACAGTTAAATTGGTGTTGCCAGCCTACAAATTTAGTAGTTCAATTTTTAATATTTTGTACTCTTAATTGACAGACTCTATATAATTTTTTATACTTACCTAAGTGAATAATCACAAAATTTGTATAGTCATATTAAATGTGTTTTTTTTTTCATAAATTTATTTAAAAAAATTAATGCCAGTATTTTGAACCAGCTATCGAACTTAAGAATAGTAACTTTGGCAGTCTGCTTCCTTATAGCCGGTTTCTGTTTTGAGTTATTGTGGCTCCTGCGTTTGAAAAGAGACGTTCAGAAGGAACACTCATTACCACAATTGGTAGACACAGAACAGAACCGACCACACACAGACCTCAAACACTTACCACAGATTAGTGTAGAGAACAGAATAATTTTTTTTGTAGGTATTTTAATTTGGGCGGGTTTTTCGATATTCCGATACGACATATTGAGTTTTTCGATATTGATATATCGATATTGGCGTACCGTCGATATTGATAAATATCGATATTTTTAGGGGTCGATATATCGATATTTATCGGTTTTCCGATATATCGTAATATATATCCTAGGTATGTGCTAACTTATTTATTTGTGTTTTAGATATACGCCATTTAAAGAATTCGATTATTAATGATTTTAGAGGTATCTCAGCAATTATTTGAAAGGTTGATAATAAAAATTTTAAAGGATAATTATTCCCTATCTGCAATGCAAATAAGATGAAATATAAATTGACGGACTTTAATTTAAATAACAATCCACCGACATTCGTTTGATGTTTTATTTTTTTATTCATTATATCAACATGGTAGATCGCGCAAGAACATTATTTAATTAATATTAACTATTGCCAAAGTTACCTCTATAAAAATCGAATTCTTTAATGGCCTCTATTTCACAATTAAAAACACAAAAAATAGCTTATATCTGCACAACATTATATTTACAACATCTTTTGATTTGACAAAAAAACGTTTGTAATATACAATGGTTATTGCATTAGTTACTTATGTACATTACAGTGGTTTCCAACTGGATGAAAAAAAATCTGATTTCAAATAGTATCAGAAATTTAATATAGAATTAGTTATTTTAAAAATGTCGATACAAAAATCATTAAATTTGTATGCTCTACACAGGCGATGAATATTATTGGCGAGTTTGTCTTATACAATTTGTTTGTAAACTGTGACATGAAATGGGTCCTTATGCCTGTTTGGTTGAATTGATAGGTACTCTTATAGAGTTAAGTTAGCCTCTCAAAAACTGGGCGTACTGTACAGGGCCCGCAGATACTGCAGATAGTACACAACTGCTAACCCTGTACAAATCACAAGTGCGCCCAACGGTTGAATTTGGCAGCCACCTCTGGTCTGGAGCCCCAAAATACCTGAAAAAAAAAACCCTCGACTCTCTGCAGAAACCGGCGGTCCGTCTGATAGATTCTCCTAATTTAACAGACGGATTGCAAACTTTAGAGTACAGGCGTCGGGGGGGAATGCTATCCTCGTTCTACCGGTATTACAATCGAAGATGCCTCGTGGAACTAGCGTCATTGATCCCTTCGGCACCGGTGCATAGTCGGAAAACGCGCCAAACGCGAACCCTACATTTGAACACGGTTGACATTTGTCACAATATGAGAATGGGTCGCTTCTTCGACTCGTTCTTGTGTTCAACAACTCGGCTGTGGAACGATTTGCCGGCCTTTGTATTTCCTCCTTCCTACAACGTAGGTCTCTTCAAGACCAATATTCATTCCTTCCTCTCCTCAAAAAGACCCTCCACACAGCATCTCGGATGACATAGGCCCTGAGGGAAATTATTTTCCTCAGAACCTCCTGTGTGCAGTTAATGTAAAAACAAACTCTTAAGTTGACTTGACTCAAGGGTTCGCAACAGTTGAGCTCAGAATTTACAATAATTTTTTAAAAAGAAGCGAAGGCTGCGTCGATCCTCAAGTACGAGTATGTGCCTTTTAATAATTTTGTATTTAATAAAAAAAAATATTCTAAGGGACTATTAAATTTTAAATTCAACAATCATAAAAACTTTTGTAACTCTCTTGACATTTTTAAGGTGAGACTTAAAAGAATTCATAATCTGTTCTTTCACGGTGACGCTAATTTAATTATTTTAGGAAAAAACACTTTTTGCAAGTTATGCTTTAAAATGTTGAGATGAATTACTTGTTTGTGCTCGTACATACGCAATATAAATATGAATAAATAGTTTTGTCCATACACAAACTCAATTCTTTCAAAAAAGGCTAACCAAATACAATATTGTACCAGTGATTCAATCCAAAGATTTTTTTTTCTTTTAAGAATTTGAAAGAATTGAGTTAGCTTTTTTATATGTAAACCGCACAAAAGTCTTAACTGCTCCCATCTGGAGCCAGTAAGACTGTGGCATCCCCAATTGCGGTATGCTCTGAGGCTGAAGGTAGTGAGGAGGGGAAGGAGATGGGGAAGAGGAAGGTGGGGAAGTACCTGGTTATTCAGATCTGGTCATCAAACACGGGTTTTTCAAGCAACTTTTCAATTATGAATGGGTCTTACACCAGGGCGATACTGATATTATTACAGTATCTTCTACTCTGGAACTTGCTGCAAATATACCATATGTTATTTTTAATTAATTAATTGTGAATAACATAAATTAATCAAAAAATATTATTTGCCCACGTGCCGGGATTCGATCCCGCGACCTTCGGATTGCGAAGGAAAGAGTAAGGCTCTCGACAAACAAACCGGCTTGGACACAACTATTACGTATGTACATTCGCAAACAATTAATTCATCTTAACATTTTAAATTTAAAGCATAATTTGCAAAAAGTGTTTTTTTCTTAAAATAATTTTTCTAGCGCCGTACAGTGGACGAAATGGAGAAAAAACCCGAATTAAGTGGTTTTTGCAAACGTTATTGTTTTAAAGATATATATTTTTTTTAGTGTAGCATAATAGTTTCTGCACTTTATGTCTTTATTTAAATATGTTATTAACGCTTAACGGAAGTTTGGCAAGGTCGCAAAGTATGTCGTAAATTTGATGTTCGGCATCGCGTTTTTCCGTTCTGACCTACGCGTGAAAGTGACGTTTAGATATATATTCAAAACTTTGTTATGTCTGACATTCTTCAAGGTATTTTCTATTTAATGTAATAAATTATATATCAATATCTCATGTATGTGAGATTTGAACTAACATCTAATGTTCCACTATTTTTTCATTTTTTTTCTGTAAAAATGCTAACTTCAATTAGAATTTAGAAACAAAATATCGTTTGTTCCCATTTATGAATATATACATATTGTAGACTAAAATTTCACCTTTAATATCATATATAAATTGTGATCATCTTTTGTCCTCCGTTGAACAAAGTTTTTTATTTTCAGGAAGGCCTATATGCATTCCCTGGAGAGAATTATTAGTATATTAAATGCCACTTCTGTGAAATGAAAGAAATTTTTAATTAATTACCTAACACAAAAATACCACACAGTGGCAGGTTTGAACATTTTAAGCCCCAGATTTTACAAAACTGTTAAGTATTTTTCACAACAATCAATGAAGAAATGGAGAAAAGGCCGCAGTTATTATTGTGACGTCTGAAAAACATAATTTAGAGTGGTTGCAAGAAATGATAGTTGTGTCCAAATCTTTAGGTAGACCAATAAAAGTTTTTCAAGAAAGTGGTTCAAGATCAAGGAAGAAAAAAAGTCCCTGATCTGTTAGAGTCTAGCACTCTTGATATTATAATTCGGTTCCAAATTCAAGAATTCGACACAAGATGTGGAACAAGTTCTTATCGGATTTATAAAATGGTTACCTACGCTCAAACCCTTCGCCCAGGCGAAGCTGAACTAAAGGCCGCCCGTAGGGCCTAGCAGCAAAAACTTGCGGAGCGGGTTTTTAACTGCTAGTAGTTATACATAGTTCATTAATAAGATCAAAAAAATAAAAATTGCATTAATATTTAGTCAGCAAAGAATTAATTCGTGTTTTTTCTTCATTCCGTCCACTGTGCGCCGTCTATGAAAGAGCAGATATTTTATTCTGACTATAAATTTTATGTTGAGGTGACCATGGTTGACCACCACAAACAGATTATCTAGGTAAATAGTCTCAGATATTAACATATTACGTTAAAGTTCCTTCCTACTTACGGATGAGATTTATTACTACACTTAAGTAATGCACTTATCGTTATAGATAAAATATTTGAAGTGCAGTTGTTTGGAACTTATATATTTTATCTTTGAAGTTGGTACATTCTTATGTTTACGAGACAAAAGACAGCACCAACCATCTTCTAAATATTCCCGATGAACATTACCGTTGTCGTAGTGCATTTACTAGTGATAGCATTTTTTACTGTCAACCCTTTGGGCTCGACCATATTATTTCAGAAGGTCAACATATTTTTGAATGTATCTGAAAACTAAAAACTGTTTTAGAAAGGTGATAAAATACGCTTTCAAATTTTATAAATCGAAAAAAACATATAATTTTTGAAATATAAAAATTTTGCACGCAAACACAAATACTTTTTAAAATGGCTCACCTTACGTTTTTTCTGACTAAGATTAGGTACTGATAACTAATAACGAAAAAAAAATAAAAACAACCACATATTTTATTAGACAAATATATTATAAACGTTATTTTTATTACCTCACTTTTTTGTCGTTCCATGTAAAAATAATTTATAAAAAATTCCCAAAATTTCATAAATTTATTTCAAAATGCGATTCGAAACTTTTGTTTCTTGTACGATTACTGTACATTTACTGTACGGTTCTTTTGTCGTTAGTTTTTGAATTTAAACATAAAGCATGGTCTTTTCTCTTTCTAACACCGTTCATATCATATTTTTCACTATGATAGTAAGGGAGATACATACAACCATTTCTGTGAGAGCTACAAGAGTTGACCCCTCTAGGGGTCAAATATATTATTTTTCTTTCTGCATCCTGTTTATAACCAAATGCATAAATTTATATGACTGAAATCTCAGATATGATCTGAGTAGGTATGGACCTCAAGTACCTGACGCTTTACCTACCTATTCAGGTTTTTCAATTAAAATTAATTTTACAATTGCAACACAATTTTTTTACAGCTTTATTAATAAACCTTTTATATTTATTTTAGAAACTTTACAAAATTAAAAATTCTTTTTTGTCATATTATTTAGAGTGTGCTTAGGACAAACTTTCAGAATTTTTGAAAAGTACCTAGGTACCGTAGAGATATAAGTTGTCAAAATGTTGAAATTTGAAGCCGGAAAGTGTATGACATCACGGTACACGATACTGCAGCACAGCTATTCAAATTATGAATTATGTAGTACTGAATCATGTCCTGTGTGACGTCATGAGATACCATTGCCACCGTTTTACTCAAGTTCACTTTGAAATCCATAACTTCGTAATTCTTTGAGAAATTCAATAAATAATTTTACTGTTGCTATTAACTTTTAAATACAATACGTTATCATCATCAACAAAAAATGGAGTCGAAACTGTATGACCACGATAAAATATAATTAGTGTGAGGTAGTGTGGTTTTTCTGATAAACAATACTTCTCAGATGATCGGGGCTTCAATGATACTCGGTTCGTCAGGTTATGAGTCGTATTTATTTATCATCTTCTTTACGAAGAATATTTAACTGGACCAAATGTCCGTTCTAATGGATGCTCTGTGTATTTCTGAAGGAAGGGAAGTCAGTATTGAAGGTGCCCAGCTCTCGATCGGATATCATCGTCTATTTCCGTAACCGTTCGGGTATTAGACACGAACGGCAGATGACACTCTTCTATAGTATTACTTTACTGACCTCTGTTGAGACACATTAAAACTACATTTACTAACGTTATCTGTTGAAGGACACTGAAACTACATACATATTCCTATACACCACAATTAGCAATATGTTTTGCCTTTTATTACAGGGTGCACCACAAATTCACGGAGACCGATGCGGACCCGCACAACGCCAAGAGAGGCTTCTTCTTCTCGCATATGGGCTGGCTCATGGTGAGGAAACAGCCAGACGTTAAGGAGAAGGGCAAGATGGTGGACATGAGCGATCTGGAGACAGACCCCATCGTCATGTTCCAGAAAAAGTCAGTTTTTTTATCTTATTATGCTTCGGCCCATCTGCGCCTATCGTCCAGAAGTAATGCGTGCCGATGCTTCGTACGTTAGTTAGCGAATATGTTTCGTACGGCGACGATAGCCGATAATGGCCGGTCCATTGTGTCATAGCACGACGTGACGATATACGCAGGTGCGGCCCGAGCATTGCCCGAAGGCGTACTACAATAGGAAGTATTCTACAGTAGTAACTGCGGTCTCTTTAGTAGGTACCTACCTTCATCCCCAACATCAATACTATATTTACTCTAGCTTCAATGGAGCCTCCATGCCCCATGTTCGAGCTGGTCATTAAAATATTAAAACTAACAAGTCAATGGAAGGAAAATATGCATACACAGTGTCTAATACTTTTTTTTCCTTTTTTCGGTGACTAAAGAGTGAAAAAAGCTTTAGCCAAAAAATTCCAACTTTAGACTCAATTTAATCGAAAATGAAAGCTCAAATTAAAAAAGTTATACCATAAAATCCGTTCCATATATAATGCACATTCACTAATATTCCCTTTTGCACTACGATTTTCGGGACACCGTGTATACAAATCGACCGCCCCAAGAACAATTTCGGATCTGATAAAAATAGAAAATCATCTTGTTGGCTTATTTTAACTTCCTTTTGATTGAATGAAATACATATATATTTCTTATGTGCTATATTTCTTGATCTCAAACACAGTAAAAATGCAGAAAAGTCACTTTAAAAAGCCCTACTGCAAAACTACTAAGGGGCCGTTCAAGTATTACGTAACGCACTTGGGGGGGAGGGGGGGTCTTGTGAAACATTACTGTGCGTTACGAAGGGGGGGGGGGTTCGAACAATGCGTTACGTAACACGTTTTTCTTTATTTAGATAAAAAAACTGGGGAATTAAAATCTTCCAAGTTGGCAATCCTTTTCGTTCTCGAAATCTCTTGTTTTATTTATTGCCGCAAACGCGATTAAAACAAGAAAAAAAGGTATTTAAGTGACTTTCCAGTACTTTTCGCAACATAATTGTGGCTTTCAGGTAAAAATTGTCACTTGGGCGTTACGTAACTTTTAGGGGGGGGGGGGGGGTGATACGGAAAAATGTTACGGCGCGTTACATGGGGGGGAGGGGGGTCCAAAATCTTCAAAAATTGCGTTACGTAATACTTGAACGCCCCCTAAATCGGCAAAATTGCACATCTGACATTGTTCTTCGGGACCGTCAATATATGTAACAAGATACGACACTATTTAATTAAGGTCTGAATAAAATATTAATTACAAAAACCAGATTTTGTGCTCAATAATACCAGCAACTAATTTTGTCAATAGATGTCTCTGAGGTTCCATTTATTTTTTAGTATATTCCTATTTTACCATGGACACCATTTTCTCTATTTATGTATAGAACAATATTATGAATAGATTCCTGTTTATCATAGTAACCATTTTCCTTCATTGTACGTTCTGTAGATTCCTGTTTTACCATCTCAATCATTTTTCTTTTACTTTACTAGACTGGATTTTTTCACTTCAAATTTGCAAATTCATCGAATAACAGCTTTTGACCGAAGTGTCCTAGCTGTTTGTCCTATCTATTCCTAGCTGAGTTTATAATATTATAAAAGAAAAGAATTTGATAACATAATATGTGATTGACCAAACATTTAACAAACACTATTTAATAGACACTACTATGTGCCCAAAATGGCCCCGGTCTAGTGAAGTCCATTGGGTTTCGCTAGGTGCACTGTTTTATAGCTAGATAAATACATCACCATAAAGTATTTATACAAATTCCAAGCAACAAACTGAATAATATGCCGACTTGCAAAGGTACCAAGATTTGCAATATCGAAAGAATGAAAGTTTGGTACAATATGTAATATGCAAACACCGCAGCAAAGATACGCAGCAGATACTTTAATAGTACACAACTGCCAACCCTGTACAAATCGCAAGTATCCCCCACGGTTGAATTTGGCAGCCACCTCTGGTCTGGAGCTCCAAAATACCTGAAAAATACCTTTGACTCTGTGCAGAAACGTTTGATAGATTCTCCCATCTTAACAGACCGATTGCAATCTTTTGGGGAATGCTATCCTTTTTCTACCGGCATTTTAATGGAAGATGCTCCAAGGAACTATCTTTGATCCCTTTGTCACCGGTGTATAGTCGGGATAACACGCTAAACTCGTGCCCAACATATGTACACGGTTGACATATGTCACATGAGAACGGGTCGCTTCTTCGACTCTGTTTAACAGCTCGACTGTAGAACGATTTGCCAGCCTCTATGTTTCCTCCTTTCTACAACATGAGTCTCTTCAAGACCTATGTTCATTCCTTCCTCTCCTCAAAAAGACCCTCCACACAGCATCTCAGATGACATAGGCCCTGAGGGAAATCATTTTCCTCAGGGCCTCCTGTGTGGAGTTAATGTAAAAAAAAAGGCATACAAATGAACCGAATCCATGGTCCCCTCAGCGCATGGCGCACCTCTCCACAACGATATGGAGCAAATTCTAAATTCGCATCTAAATTTGCCCACCTCTATTACCATCATTTACTTCTAAGATGTCCGTACACTAAATTGTAATCCAGAATAAGCATGTTTGATCTTATTGCAGGTACTACTTGATATTGGTGCCGCTGTTCAGCTTCGTGTTGCCCCCGCTGGTCCCCTGGTTCCTATGGGGGGAGCAGGGCTGGGTGGCCTGGTATGTGACGGGTATCATGAGGTACACCCTCTCCCTGAACTTCACCTGGCTGGTCAACAGCGCGGCGCATGTTTGGGGCAACAAGCCTTACGATAGGTAACATTCTTCGAATTCTTGCTGCTTCCTCTGATCTCGCCAAGAACAAACAGAGCTTCGTAAAATTCTGGAAAATGATACCCTCGACTGATCTCCTGGCGTCCTAGTTGACCAACTCTGCCACCCTCAATCAACCTTATAAATCTAACCACCTTTAGAATAAATCATTTGATAAATTGGTATACATGCAATTTATACACTTTCCTTTGTTTCTCTCGGAATCTCCTAGCTGTCAGGGCTAGAAGGTAACTTCTAACCATCGCTATAATATGTAAGAGACAGACATTATCAACTTCGAACTTATTCCGGAATTCCCCAGGGCTCAAACCTAGAACTCCTTTAATTTTTACTTTTTTCATTCAACTGTTTGCTGTTGAGCAAAGTTTTCAGAGCCATCAAAAGTGTTATCGATTCAAAAAAATTTCAGAATGATATTGATGTCCATTCATTTAATTCAACATTGTAGGGTAAATTGTGGGATTTGTAATTTTCCAGGCTTTCTCATGTACTGAAAATGTTAATGTTCCAGGAACATGGGGGCCACAGACAACTACAAAGTGGCGCTTGGGGCCCTGGGCGAGGGTTGGCATAACTACCACCACGTGTTCCCCTGGGACTACAAGGCGGCTGAACTGGGCAACTACAGGGCTAACATTACCACTGCCTTCATTGACTTCTTCTATAAAATAGGTGAGTTAATTGTATTTTTAATGTGAAAATCGTGCTATTTTCCCAAAGCCCAGAATTAGTGGTGATCAAAGATATTGAAATACAAGAGATAATGCTAAGACGTCCGCCCGACCATCGGCGGACTATTATCTAATGGGAATAGTTTGAATACGGAAAGAATTCATTCATTTAGTTGATTTTTTTAAAGTGTGCAGTAGCATTGGTTAACAATATCGGCGAAGCCAGGAATCACAGTCCCACCCAGTAAAAACTGCAGATAGCACATCTCTTATATTTCAATATCTTTGGTGGCGATCCATGAAGTTTCACTAAGACACAAATTTTAAAAAATGTGCTGCGTGGTGGAATATATTACATTGAAAAGACCAGCATTGAAACATTTAAACCATTTATTCCCTCAGGACCTATGTCATCTGTGGAGATGATGCGTGGAGGGTCTTTTCAGGGAAAGGAAGGAGAGGAAAAGGACAAAGGAAAAGGGTATTAAAGGTTTACAATGAATGAGTTATCGCAAACAGAACTGTGGAGTGGGGACGCGCATTATTCCATCACATCGAGACAATATCACATCAGGAACACTGTGAAATATATTCCATTACTTTATTATTTTATTTAATTCACGGAATAAAGAGAAACATAAAAAAGTGACATGGGCGTATATCATCATCCTAAAGTCTGACCATTCTTTGCTTAAATTTCATATGCAGAACTGTGTTTATCATTATGAAATTTTCATTTCAATCAAATGAGATGTCAATATATCGTTACATATACCATGTTAGGCAAGTGTAAGAGAATTACTAACCAAAAGGTACTACATCAGTGACGACATTGGTTTCCATTCAAATCTACATGGAAAGCATTTCTGGCGTGAATTTTCTATTCAGGGTATTTATTACTTATTATTTTGTCTGCAGGATGGGCATACGATATGAAGGTAGTCTCTGCCGAGATAATCAGGAAGCGGGTCTTAAGAACAGGCGATGGATCTCACCCAATCAGCAAGGAGCACTCGCACGATGGACAGTTCTGGGGCTGGGGAGACAAGGATATGACGGAGGATGACGGAGAATATGCTGAGACCGTCAAATAGTCGCATAAACTGAAGAGACAGACTGAGATCATCATGTGATGATTGCAATTTCATGTAAATGCAAATAACGACCAAGAGATAAATCAATAGAAATGTGTTATCGGTATGTTGTTATAGTAAGGTCAATTCTATCGTAACCACTCGGGTATTTTGCGATTGTGCAAGTTTTTTGTCTTAAACAAAGTAGATTTAGAAAAACTTTGTGTTATTTCCGCTTCGCAATTAAAGCTCTATAAATGAAACATTTCTGAATGTAACCGAATACTAAAAACTGTTTTTGAAAGGTTATGAAATAAGCTTTTAAATTGTTATATTACAAGTAAATATTAAAATTTAGAATGCAAATATTGAAAAAAATGTAAAAATGACTCACATGATGTTTTTATGTGAAAACGGCACTAAAATCACGGATTATGTAAAAAAAAACACCTATTATATTGTATAAATGCATAATAAACAATTTTGTCACCTCACTTTTTTACCATTTCATATAAAATATAATAAAAAATTAACAATGTCTAACGGCACATAGGCGATTTGGCGGGTGAAAACTGTTTCTACAAAATAAGTTTTTTATGTACTTCTATGGATAACTTTGAATGATGTGAAGCTTGATTCAATATGGATCTTCCACTTTTTTTTAGGGTTGTCGCTAGAACAATAACAGAGTTATAACGATTTCTGTGGGAACACACGCGTTAGCGTGAAAACACGCTTATTGTACTTGACAGCTATTGTTATATTGTCGTGTAAACATGCTTACGGGACGGAGTGGTTAACCTGGAGGATGAAAGATCTTGTAAATTGGGGATATTACTTCTAGGAATTTCTTGGTCAGTGTAAATACCACATTCACAACACATCTCTCAAGATGACTTAATTAATAAACAAAAACTACATGATATTTGTATTATTAACTTATGTATATAATGTAATATTATTTGCATTATTATTTAGCTTAATTAATGTATAATACATTAACGTTGCTATTAAAATTGATTACGTTGCTTCAATACTGATATGTACATATTAATTTTTTAAATTTAATTTTCATATTGCACTTAATACATGAGTGCCATTGTTATGAATGCTAGCGACAATAATACATAATTGAATGAGTATCGTAGATAAAATAATAAAGGGTTTAGTGATGAGTATTATAAATAAAGTAACGCTTATAGACAGGAAAGTAGTACTAGTGATGGTTTTAATAGATAAAATAATGATTTGCAGATAATGTGATGAAAACTAGTTACCAAAGGTGATACTAAAAAATAAGACATTAAAGTAATGCACAACTCGAATTTTTATATATCTACATTATAATTATATATTGACACACAGTGTATAGAAATGCTTACCTTGTGAAATAAAGTAAACATATTTTTATTCATGTTAAAAAAATAAAACAATTTCATTGAAAAATTGGTGTTTTATTAATAAAAAACTAATAATACCTAATTATTCTTGATTCGTTGGAGAGAAGTCTGTAAAGGTAACTAGGTGAAGAGACAAGATAACAAATATGACTTCTCTTGGTTCTAGGAAGCTGCAAAGATGCCTTTTGTAGTGTATATGAATATGTATGTAGTTTCAATGTCTTTCAACAGATGTCTTTAGTATACATAGTTATATGTAGTTTTGATGTGTCTCAACAGAGGTCAGTAAAGTTATACTACATGAGAGAGTCAGGTCTAATAACTGTGGGTGGATGTTAAATATTTATTGTAAATAAGACAAATATTTATTGTAAAGAAGTATCATTGAATCACCGATCATCAGAGTTGTATTGTTCACCAGAAAAAAAAAAGGTAGCGGAATATTAAGAGGACACACAACTGTAACTATAGTGCCAATTTCCGGCTTTCAGAAAAATACTCATAAAATTGAGAAGACACATTGCAGAACCAGGTGACGTGTACAATGACAACACTGATAAACTTTATTAAAAGGACCGGGTTTCTTAATTGGGGATACAGACTGTCTCCTTAATAATAACAATAAATGTTAAAAGAGAATGCAAATAGTAGAAAACAAGTGAAGGATGATGGGTTATAAAGATCAGAGTTCATTTTGGTCGAAAACTAGTCTCCAGTGCCATCTTACGCAACAAAATGCAGCATGGATTCGCTTTGAGAAAGAAAGATCCCAGTACTGACAAAATGAAGGGGGAAAACAGGAGATGCCACCAAAGAAGGAGCAGGAAGGCTAGAAAAGATCAGTGTCCAAAAAACCTCCAGTGATGCTTACGACAGCAGACCATGTCGTGTATTCAACTCGTTTACCAGTGATGCTTACGACAGTTATACGAAGAAAAATCCATTTAGAAAAAAATACATTAACATTGAAAAATGATCAGCGTAAAGAAAAGTTTTCCTACATTTCAAAAATTTATTTGTTAAACTTTGTTCTTTCAATTTTCATAATAAAATATATTTTTCTGAAAAATTTATTTAACTTGTTGAGGGCCAGGTTTTTCCAGAAAAACACGGAAATTTCACGATCTTCAATTGAATGTTTTGTGGATTAAATTTAACCTATCGTATATTTTATTGACTGGAACACATTCCTAGAACAATAAACTATTTACCAAAATAACATTACTTGCGTAATTACGTAAATTGATAGGTTTTATGATGTTTTATTCGAGGTACACGCATGTCACGCATCGGCAATGTGACGCGGCCGCCAAAATGACAGTTGGAGATGCCCACAGACAAAAAAGTTATTTTTAAATATTGTGTGGCTACTAAATGAATGAAATCTTTACCCATACCATAGGGAATGTTGGCGGCAGTGATTCTGACACTTCCTTTACCGATTTTGTACATAGAAGGGTATAATAGTAGAAAGGAGATATTTTTTTTTCGCGCATGCGCAGAATCTTTTTACATCCCGGACTACGGAAAATTTAATATAAATTATTCGAAGTGACTTGTCTCATTGCGGGTTTCTCTATGGTAAAGTACGATAATAGAGCAAGCGTTTCTGACATTGTTCTTCATACACTTTCTGTATACATAAGGGTCAAAATTGCATTTCAAAGTGCCGCGCCACCTCGCGGACACCGGTGTCCGAACGGCCCACAACGAGTTAAGAAGATTTTTTAATTTCCTTGAACCCAAAAATGACTGCAAACTTAAGATAATAAAATAAGGAAAAAGCTGCTCTAATAGTTACATCCTAGCACTCTTCGGGTGCATTTCGAGTTCGGTAAATGTGTAGATAACTTTTAAGAGGCTAGAGAAGAGAATACAGACAGATCTCAAAATCATTCATTAATTTTAAATAAATAACATTGTTTTTGTATGTAAAAATAACCAATAACACTCGCTTCTTTTATAGTGGTTTTGATTGTTTATTTATTATTTAGGGTTTGAGTTGGTTATCCAGCCATTTCCGGACAGTCTCCTCGTGTTTCTTCAGCCAGCTGATATTGTTCTTGATATTGTCCTTGGCCTGTTCTCTGGCGGCAATTCCCGCACCCGCGTCGGGGTTCTCGGCAAAGAAGGTCTCCATCTGGAAAAAGATAATATGTAAATGATTTTTTTAGTTAGTAAATTATATTTTTGAGGACAATGAAAAATGTAACAATGAAAAGTTGTGGGTAATCACATCCAGCCTGTTGTTCAAGTTTTTTATGATGGGTCCTTTTTTGGAGTTCAAAACACCTTGATTTTTTTCTGTCAAGTCATTTATTTACAAAGAACTTTTTAGAGGATTGACAACTTGACACAACACTTAAACCTCGATTACATTATTACAAGCTACTATCAGGGAAAATCACTATCTGTTAGTAAACTCTCTAAGTGTAATCGAATTACTAGCTAACTAGCAGATTGTAGACAATCTACTGAAAAAAGTTGAAAGGTAGTCAACTTAACTCGCTACTCGCTTAAGATGGCGGCCCACGAACAGCTGATTTCGGAACTGTCAGAATTAGTTCTCGCGGGAGTCGTAATTCTCGCTAATGTCTAGCGTGTGGCGCTAGGTATGACCTTAAGGTTTTTACAAAATGTCGACAGAATTGGTTCGCGGGGGAGTCGTTATTTTAGCTGCTACTGTTGCTACCAAGAGACAGATTTGTGTGTCATCATGACAATCTCATTCGCCGATTTAATCGAGGCTTTAGGAACATATTTAATGTAAGTACAGCCGGTTTCCCCAACTCTGATTTTATGTAACAAGACCTTTTACAGCAAGAAATAGAGAGATTATAACAAGCACAGCCTTTTTATTAGCAAGCAGTATTATACCCCACTCTGGAAAACAATTATCTACCGATATAAAAGGAAATATTGTTCCTGGAGGCCTCTGACGGCAGATTTGGAAACTGGGATTTCTGACGGATAATTAAACTAATTAAGTATGATAAACAGACAATAGATGTCACTCATTACATGATTCATTGAAGTTTTAACACATATCAAAAACAAACATTATGACAGAATTTGTGTACCTCCTCTAGTTTGTACTGAGTTGCGAAACTCCTGGTGATGGCAGGCACGGTGGTTCCCAAAACACGGTTGTTCAGGGTGAAGCGTTTTACAATTTTGTCCCAGCTGTCCCGCCAGAAGTCCCAGACTATGGCTGTGCCAACCGGGTTGGACGCGATGTACTGCAGCACGCTGAAGTAGTCCTGCCCACGAACATTCTCTTCTTCCCACGCCAGGGTCAGGTATCTATGGTCATATGCATTCATTGAAGATAAAAAGCATTAGATAGAAGGAAAAGTACAGTGAATGGGCGAAGAAAGCGGCATTAGGATATAAAATCAATTTAAGGAAATGCTGCTCAAGTGAATGGAAGACATAATTCATGATGCCCAAGGTAGACATGGCATGATCAAAAGAATCAATCATTTTGAGTGAAGTCAGTATAGCAAAAAGGATTTTCACATATCTACATTAGAATCGAAGTGTTGTATAAAACAAAAAAAAATTATTTACATTATAGTACGACGTAATGATCCAATAACTACAGAACAAGGTATCCTACTAATATTATAAAGGCGAAAGTTTGTATGGATGTATGTATGTTTTTACTCTTTCACGCAAAAACTACTGATGTATGAGCTAAATTATTGTAAAGTTTAATTAAAATCTATTCACTAGATTTGCGTGAAAGAGTAACAAACACACATACATCCATACAAACTTTTGCCTTTATAATATTATTAAGATAAGATTATGTAATAGATTTTCATAATAAGTTTACAAGGGAATAATGTATTTGTGATATACTTATTTTCAAAGCAAGTTGAGTTGTTTCCCTGTAGAACTGAGATATGGATATATATAATAAATAAAGTAAGACGGATGCACTGACCTCTGCAGAATGGCGGGGTCCTTGGAGGCCGCCAGGGCCTGGAGGAATTTGGACTTCTCCTGGGCGTCTGTTTCTTCCATGTAGATATCCCACAGCTGTGACCACTGCTGCTCTCCAGTGGTTTCAATTCCTGCATAAATCGTAACACAATATGATTTCTTTTTCCGAAATTTTGAGTACAAGCACACAGGGAATTGTATACGTTTTTTACCAGTCTGCAATGGAAGAAGCATCGAGGAACCAGAGTTTTTCAGAGAAACCTTTCGGCACCGATGCACAGTGGGAAAACAAGCCAAATATGCGCCCAATATTTGCATACGGGATTTAGCACTGTGATTATTATTTTTTTATTTAATTATCTACATAAAGTTTGACAACAGGTGTTTTTTCGATGTCTGTCCACTAGGATTTACCTGTATCGAGACAAACGTAGAAGGTACATAAATGCGTACAAACAAACATACATAAATGCGTACATATCAAAATACATGCATAAATCTGTACAAATATACATAGTCTGAAAATGTCCGTAATAGGATGAAACCGGTCCTGGTGAAATATAAATTAGTGGAAGAAAGTACAAAAGTGTTTTAATTTCAAATTCTAAATACACATACATAAATTGTATAAAATTACATACATAAATATGCACAAACATAGATTCAAAAAATACTTACATACTTAAATTTGTACAAATATAAATATATAAATGTGTACAAACATACATACATAAATGTAAACATACATACATAAATATGTACAATTGTACATACAGTAGAATTCGGATATAACAACTTTGCTTATAACGGTTTACTGTTTGTAGCGACGACAAAGTAAACTCAAGTTAGGTTTCATAGTTAGGTACTAGGAAAACACATCCGTTTAGTACAATTCCATTTTAAGCGACCAAAAAAGGCGACCTATTTTAATTTATTTTAATGATAATTCGTCCGGTTATAACGACGCGCAGTGTTTTATTTACAAAACTTACACACCAAATCTTGCCGTCCCATGCCTCACCTACTCCCTACTCCCGGCGCATGCTAACACTTATCCTTATTAGCACTTGTAAATCACAGTCAGTGTTTATAATCTGTTGTGACTAGGTTAAAAGTTCGACACAATGAGCGAAATTGTTTTTCAATTGAAGTAAAAAGTGCTGTATTACACTGTTTAGAAGCCGGTGAAACAAATATAACCCTCACGAGGGAGTTCGGCGTGTCTCATGTAAAAAAGTGCTGTATTACACTGTTTAGAAGCCGGTGAAACAAATATAACCCTCACGAGGGAGTTCGGCGTGTCTCATGTAAAAACAAGCTTAAATTTTCCGGCCGTTTTGTGTGTCGTTCGGTTAGTACGACAAAGTATTGCCGGCTCCTTGAGGGTCGTTATATCCGGATTCTACTGTACATAAATATGTACAAACATACAACAGAAAAAACAGATTTCGTATCATTCAAGAAAAAGGTCAAAATAATCTTTAAAAAAAATTAACAACCATAACATCACCAATCAAAATGTTATAACTTCATTTCATGCCGTATCAAAAATTAAAGTCTAAACATCCTAGTACTTAAGTTTATATTTATTGTATACTGTAAGTAAAATGTATGTTATAATAATGAAATAATTTTTAAATAACTCCTACGCCAAGCTCAAGAGCTAGTATTCTTAATTGGCGTAGAAATTCATTAAAACATATTTTTCATTATTTTGTTATGCCTAATATTATGTTCAATCCTGTAACAATGTTATAAATTAAACAATAAAAAAAATACTTACTTATATGCGTACATAAATGTAAACAAACATACATAAATGCATACACACATAAAACATAAATGTGTACAAACATACATACAAAAATTTGTACAAACACACATACATAATTAAGAACAAACATACATATTTAAATGCGTACAAATATAAATAAATGTAAACAAACATACATAAATGCATACAAACCAAACAAAGCACATAAATGTGTACCAAAAATATGCACAAACACACATACATAAATGCATGTGTACAAACATATATACAAAACTTGGTACAACATACATACATAAATGTGCACAAATATAAATATTTACTAAGGAAAATACATTTTAACGTTCTTCCTTTGTGATCCAATAAAAACAAAAAGAAAGAAAAAGGGAAGTGTAGGTTTCAGATCATGATATGATTCTAAAGTTATAAAGGATATCCAAATTATAATCGATGAAAATTAAATAATAAATTTAAAGGAAGAAAAGCTTACCATAAAAGTACACAACAGATTTGATGTTAGGATTAATGTCTGCATCCAAAGTACCAGATGTTTTGGCATTAAGCCAAGCTTGAAACTTATCTCTTGCTTGTGACAGGCAGTCTTCATTACCCATTGAGCAAGCCAGACTCAGGATTACTGAACGCAGCAAGCTGAAATCATTGTTTTTTTTATATAAAATTATATCTGAACATGCTTGATTACCCCAAAAGTAAGATCATATTTATCTTAAAACAAAATATCCAGCACCACAATGAAATGGAGAGAAATGTGAAATATAGCAAATCAATCAATTATAAAACCTTGTCAAATGTTCATCTGTAATTTTGTCTTCCCAAGTAACGGATCTGTAGGCAGCGTCTAGTAGATCTCTCACGTAAGCCTGAAAACAGATAAAATAAATAACATGTATATGTAGACAGAAAGTACCATCTCCAAAAGAATGAACGAGCGTGCAAACTCGGCTATCCGAACAATAAGGAACTCCAGTGAAAAATATTATGGCTTTAAAAAAATATGTTCATATAGACCATAGATTCTCAACCTTTTTTTACCCGCCGCCTACTTTGAGAATATTATTTTTTCTAGCGCCCCCCTAACTCTTGAATCTGAAACCGCAATTGTCATCACAATTGTCATCATTACAAATTTTTGTTTATTACATATAAGAAATAACGCTGTATAAATATTTTTCAAAAAATTGTTTACAAATATTTATACATAAAAGAAATTTCATGAAATATGGTAATATGGCAAAAGGGAAAAGAGAAGAACCCCAGAAAAAACAAGAAATTCAGCAGATTGGAAGATTCCATGTGTGATAAATTGCTTTCTGTTCTTGAGATAACAAGAAAAAACTTTAACACCTGAAGAGAAAAACCCATCAGGGTAATTTTTGTGAGTAAGATATTGTGATCCACAGTATCAAGGCTTTGGAGAAGTCGTTATACGAACAGTCTACTTGGTATCCACTGTCTAGGGACCTAGCAACAAGGTCGGTGCAAACCAGTTGGTTTTTATTGAAAACAGATTGGTTTCAGTGGATCTTCCTTTCCTGAAACTATGCTGTTCGGGGATAATGTATGCGTCTATCTGAGGCATAAGAAATTTATGAATTAATTTTTCAAATAGTTTAGCAGGAGCTGATAGTATGGCAACTGGTGTATAATTTTCGATTAATTTTTTCGAACCTTTCTTAAAAATATGACATATTTTGGAATTTTTCCATACCTCAGGAAAAGCAGAAGTACTAATAGCTAAGTTAAAGATAAGACATAATGGTGTTTTTAGGAACTCGGCGCACCCTTTAATAAAAAATACGGGAATGAAGTCTGGTCCGATGGAGTGTGAGATCTTCGTGAGACTTTGGCAGTCATAATGTCAGATTCCGTTAATATATCTAAATCGACGTTTGAAGCACCTCTATTATTAAATGTGGCTGCATTATTAATGTCTAGAAGTGGCAGGGTCTTTATTGTGTACCAATTGAAAATGATCAGCAAATGCGTTAGCCACAACCAGCTATGAAATTCTTGTATATTTAAAAATGAACAATAATAATAATGTGAAGGGCGAACAAACACAATATGCAAGTGAGTTTAACACCCGTATGCATAGTCGGTTCCTCGAGACCTCCTCCACTCGACCTTAGTCGAGGTCACCTCAAGGAAATCTTAAAAACTTCCTTGAAATCAGTATGCACAGTTACGGCTTCACCCTCCAGTGAGGAACCTCCAGTGAGTCGAGTCGAGGTTGAGTGAAGGAATGATGTCATTAAATTTCTTATTATTATGCTGGCAAACTGTAGAGAATGTTTAAAAAATATTTAAATATTTGTAAAGAATATATTTATGGTTCACTTTTTTCAGCTATGGGCTGTCTTCGGCGCTATCTGTCAAGCTATGAGAAGCTGCAATAGAGGCGGTATTTGGAGACCTCGGTTATTGGTTTTTCACTTTTGAATCTAACACAGAGGTGTTAAATTCAAAAGTGGCAAGAGGACATTTATTATTACATCTTTTCTAAATCGAAATCTTCTTCAGAATTCCACATTATCAAAATATTTCAGCGGATTTTCTGCATCCCGTAAATACCGCTTTATAGGACGATATTGGTACAAATCTTCATAAAGGTAGTCGATAAAATCATGGAAATTATTCGTTATGCTAATAAAACTTGAAATAACCTCAGAAATAATGTGTAACAAGCTTCGAGGAGACCTCAAGGTAGATCGCGACGTACCTTGAGTTTGACAGTTCATTACTCGACTCGACTGAGGAATCTGCTCAAGTCGAGGATAGTTTTTCAGTTCTGCATACCGAATTTATCCTTGAGGTTGAGTCGAGGTTGAGTCGAGTGGAGGAAATCTCGAGGAACCGACTATGCATACGGGTGTAAGACAGAATGCTCGTAGTAGGTAGTTTCCGATGCAGTGCGAGGAGAGTTCCGTGATTTGAGAATGAATTCGACTGGATGCTTGGGGATCAATCGAATAGCCAGCCGAATGCAATTCAGTGTCCTTTGTTCGACCTCCACAGGCGTATCGTAATTTATAATTAAACTTCGGAGGATAAACTTCCTTTCTGGCTAAAAGGTAGGTTTTATCTATGGAGCTCTTGAATTATAATTTATTTATTTTTATTTTATTTATTTATTTATTTTGAAAACATTACATATTACATCTTTATAATGATCTTTGGCTGTCCAACTAGGCAATTTGCCCATTTTAGAACCGTCAAAATGAACATTTTTTTTACATGTAATTAGTGTGTTGACTGTAATATTGTCTTAAACTTAAATATAACACTTGATAAATAATATTAAGGTTTTGATGGTAGATACAAGAAGTTACTTATAAGTGTAAATTATATATTAACAATAAAAAAATAAAGAAAAATATGTAGAGAAGAGTTTTTATTTTTATTAGCACGTATGCTTTTCAACCATTCCAAAAAATTTTAGTATTGATTTTGATGAATTAATCAACTCGAGAATCAAAAAATGGATAAGAAAAAAATAATGGATTAAAAAAGAAAAAAGAAAGTAGAGAAAAGAAAATGCAAAGAAAAAAAAATTTAAGCAGTTTTTGAACTAAAATTGCATAAAAATAATGTCAAGGTAATACCAATATAATACCAGTATATATGAATGTCGACAAAAAAGAAAATTTATTGAATGTTGTTTAACATATTTTCGCATTCATAGTGACTCAGCACATCTACCTTCGGCACAACTCGGAAATGAGACCATGTGACCCAAAGAGCCCATAGACAACTAAAGTAATGTGAGAACTAATCATAGACTAATTACATTACGTGTTTTTATCTGTGGCTAGTAGTGGCTAAGAAGAAAGAATTTGATAATTTGGGTGTGATTTAAGTGGATTTTCCCGTACCTTGTAATTCAAGAAGCCGACAGAGTTAGACATGATCCTCTTCAGTCCCGAGAAGGAAGAGGAAGCTACTGCCCAGGGTACGTAGGTCTTCTCTTCCTTCAGGTAGAGAGAGATGTCAAAGGCCGTGTCGAATCCAACCTCGGATGCTTCCGCCAAGTTGAACACGTCGTTCAAGATATGCGCCTTGTCGGAGTTAGTCAACTGAAAAAGCAAAATAAATTAATAAATAAGATCCCGCTGTCAACAGAAGCATTGTAACCTCACTTTTTGTTAAGTACTATTGTACTGGACGCTTACGCCAGCGACATCGACTGTAAATTGCCGGCTTGTTGTTTCTTCTTTATTTATGCGTGAACAGTGTTTACACATTGTTTGCGGGAGACGCTCAAACGCGTCCTTTTCTGATGGTAGACGGCGGGAAAAGCCAAAACGTATTGTTATTCTGTGAAGTAAAAATTAGGCACCAGCTCTTGTGAGACTGTACTCACATGAGGTAGCCGGCAATTCCTACAATCATTACCGGGTGACAGACTGCTCATAAAACATGCACTTGAAATACAATAACATAAGCGGTCAGTGGTTGAGTGGGCATCGCGGGTACCACCTAGGCGTTCCATGTTTGATTCCTCGGCTGGCTAAGTCCTCTATCTCAACTCAAGCAACATTTTCGGCTTACTGTGGTGGTAGTAGGAGATTTTCAAATGTCTGTCTTTTAAAAAAAAAAATATACCATAATTGACTTCTCCAGCCGTACTCTCTCAGAATATCAACTTACACTGCAATGGGAGGGATGGATTCATACGTCCGTCACTCCTGGACACACAGACCCTCAGATTCCTACCCACTCCTCATACCTTTTTCCTTCCCGGCACAGCCTCCTTTCTTTCCTAAGAAGACCCTCCTCACAGCACAGATTCCTACCCACCCCTTATCTCTTTTCCTGCCCAGAACTTCCTCTCCTTCCTTTCCTAAAAAGATCCCCCACACAGCATCCCCAAAGATAACATAGGCCCTGAGGGGAATTATTTTTCTCAGGGCCTCCTGTGCGGAGCTAATGTAAAAAAAAAATAGAGGTCACAATTGGTCTTTATCTTTTAAGCTTCAGTGTTGTAGCGATATTCTATGGTCCAAGATGTTCTCCATTCCGCTGTTACAAATTATTTAAAAATTATATATTTTCCTAATTTCGTACAAAATATCTATCATTGTATGATATGTTTGTAATTGATTGTTATTTGTTGTGTGTGAAAAGTTATTTCTTAATTATTGTTTTCATAATAAAGGGATACAAAAATTTGTGAGAATGATAAAGGATTTCATTTGATGTAAGATACTAAAAATTTAATTTAAATATGATAAATGGTTCAAAAAATTGCAAGCTTTATGGAGAGGAATGATAAAAAAAACCACCCGCACATTGTGTTAATAGGGTTAGTTATTCTTATGACTGGAAAGAATGCATAGGAACCTGGATAAAACAAATACATGCGTTATAGTCAGGGCTGGGCAGTATTTGAAATACTTGTAATTGAAATACGTATTTGAAATACAAATACGTATTTTGTATTTGTATTTCAATTACTTCCTAAAAATGTATTTTGTAATTGGTATTTCAATTACCTGGGGCTGAGGTATTTTGTAATTTGTATTTCAAATACTTATGGCTTCAAAATACATTTTCAAATACATTTTGCGATCTTAATAATGATAATGAAAAATAAACTGACATAGATAATACGTAGACTAAAAACGCTAGAATCCAAAGCTATATGTTATGTGTGTTAATATTTAGAGTTGGCAACACGTCCTGTGCTATAATAGCACTGTTATTGTACATTTTCTATCATATTTGTATCATATTATGTAATGCTTGTCATTTTTTATTTATTTTTTTTTTTTTTATTTAATATAGATATATAGTACAGTGGTTTTGTATTGTACATTTTTGTGTCATAGTATTAGATCAAGCACTATAGGAATAATTTGACTGAATACTAAACTATTTTTAAGTTAATTACAGTAGAGCGCACTTGAAGTGAAATAACTAGTGTCCGACCGAAACAGGATTTTCTACCGAAAACGAAACCGAATATTCGATATCTGTCTCAGTTTCGGCCAAAACCGAAACCGAAAGTTTTTTAGACATGTTAAAAATCTATTGTTTACTGAAATTCGGCTTATTTTTTACACTTATATTCACTATAAAGTAAGGACTTCATAAGTTGAGTATTATAATTTTAATTGCGTTTACAATCTCAACATTTTTTTACATTAACTCCACATGAGAGACCCTGAGGAAAATAATTTCCCTCAGGGCGTATGTCATCTTTGAAGATGCTGTATGGAGGGTCTTTTTTGGGGAGAGGAAGGAGGGATGAAACATAGAGCCCGGGTTCCACAGCCGAGCTGTTGAACTCAAGAATGAGTCATAGAAACGACCCGTTCTCATGTGACTATATAGTATATTTCGGATAGCGCCGTGTACGGAGACTAGCATTAAAAAGTAGTATGTATATCAACAGGGTACTTGTGGTTTCGTCACAATTACGTAGATTGTAAGTATCTCCATGAACGGAGGGCCTTACACCAAGCACATCAAAGGAGGGACTGTTCGGAAGATCGCTTCGGTTGAAGGAGACGAGATTTTAATTTTTATTTACACTTGTTAAATAAAATTAAAATTAGAATGAAATAAATAAAAATAATTGAAGTTTGTGATCACATAAACTCACAATACAAGCACGCCGGACCGGCCAACGAACTCAGTTGATGATGGTGGATGACACACGAGTCACGAACTCACCCGAAGTCAGTCAAACGGCATGCGATAATTCACAAATGCAGAGTTTCGGTGCGGCCGAAACCGAAACTGATGCCGAAACTAGATTTTTTTACCGAACCTTGACGAAACCGAAACCGAACCTTCGGTCGGTCACTAGAAATAACACAAAATAGCGATATACAAATGTCGTGTTATAATAATAATATATTATTATATTACCTAACACCTGAGTCCTTTACCACAAATTTTACAAGTGAAGCGGAGATGAGATGTGTCTTTTGAGCAATATGATTGGTCAATTTTTGCACGTCTCTGTTTCACTCTGCTCAACATTGCTTAGATAAGGGCATTTACAACAATTTATTGCAACCAAAGGTTCTACCAAAACCAAATGTATTTTGTATTTTGTAATTTGTATTTTGTATTTGAAAGAAAAAAATGGTTAAAATACTGTATTTTGTATTTTGTATTTTAAATACATGCGAAAAAGTAATTTGTAATTTGTATTTCAATTACAGCAAAGCATGTATTTTGCCCAGCCCTGGTTATAGTGCCCAAAATTAATTACTAAAGCCACACAGTTTGTCGTAAGAGTAATTTAACTTGCCGGAAAATGCGGGAAAAATTTTGTGATGCGACAGACGTGTTTTGTCGATGAAAATCAGTAAAAAATCCCTCCACATAAAATTCCAAAATATGACAGACCCTGAGGAAAACCAGTAGAAATTATATTTTTAAAATAGTAATATTACAAGCTTACCTTAGTGTCAGCTTTACTCAATTCTGTTGTAATGTCTTTCCACATTTCGGCGGTATAATCAACTCTATAATAGCCAACTTGATCGTTGTTCAACTTCAGTAGCTTTTCTCCAGCAGGAATTTTCAACTCAACTGAAAATAAAAACATATTTACAAAAACATTCAAAATACGCAACACTTTCACAAAGAAATGCATACTTCAGTTAGCTGTGGCGGTCGGTGCCTTTTTGTATGGGATGCTGAAGTGTATACATCCTATCAAATTTACAATTACATAAACTAACCCGCGAACAAGATGTTACTACTGACAAAATTAGTATATCAAATTAGCTCTGTGGTTGCAGATAGATTGACTGCGGATCAACTGGACCACGAATATGGGGATGCCGGTCGAACCATTCGGGTTTCAGCTCCGAGTCTGGCTCCGAGTTCCGGGTTTGGGTCCGAGTCCTGGACTGGTTCTCTGGAGCTTTGTGAACAGTGGACGTTGGGAAGGAATATGACAAAAAAAAATTGTTAGGTAAATATACAGGTAATAATTGTAATAACTTTACTCACTGCTATCAACTTTGTCTGAAAACCAGACAATATCGGATTTGGCGCCCTTATCAGTAGTATAGGTTATAGGAATGAACCAACGATCGCTGAAATAAAGGAAAATGAATTAATCACCAAGGTGCCTACAGAAAAGGCAAAATTCCAGGTAAATCTACATGGTCCACCTACGATCTGGTACTAATCAGTTGAAGCAACTAAGGCATTTTACATTACTTTATAAGCGGTCGGTAAGGATAAGATACTTATTTTCTTCAAACTGTATATCTACCTTAGTTCTAAAGATATACCAATAAACAATGACGTAGAATTCTATTAGTTGACAACAATGTCTGAAAAATTCCCGGTACTGTTCAATCAACATTTTATATAAATAAAAAAATTGAAGAAATATAAACTTTACAACAAAGTTAGCAATATTCAAACAAAATAAATCAGGAGTTTATGAGTTTATAAGGATTGTAATTCCTTTTGCATGGAGGTAGAATTAATGGAAACCTTGAGGAAAGAGTTAAGAGGGAAAATCAGAAATATGTCATTTTTAAATCAGATTTTAGACGTATTGACTCTTTTCCACAAAAAATTATAAGTGGATTTCAAAAGGTTGTTCTTTTATCTAGCATTTACATGTTTTAAATTTTGAGGAAAAATGTTTATTTTTAGTATAATAAGGTTATACCATAGGTCGTTGGCAGATTTGTTAAATTTTCAAAAAATATATTGTATTATACCGCACCCATTTCAAATCATATAATCATGCAGTAAAATAAATCAATACATTATCTAGGTATCGCATTTTTCAGAATTTTAATTTTAGTTTAAATAAAATCATTAAAAAATATATAGTACATAAATGTTTCTTGATGAAAATTGGTCCGTTTATGTATTTATTTGCGCATTTACAAACTAATATATTTCAGATTTTTTTAACATTCTTATTTAACTTAGACATTAGGGAACGTACCCATACAACGTGACACGTTTAGGGGGAGGGGTCTTCAAAATGTTATGCTTGGTACAAATGAGCGGGGGGTTAAAAATTGCAAAAAGTTGGTCACGTAGTATGGGTATGTTCCCTTATTGAAAAATGATAAATACTTATAATGCAAAAAGTACGTTATTTTAATAGTTTTATCATCACGCCTTTCAGCATTTTTGGATGTAGGTATAAATGAAAGCAAATTTGGAATGTAATAAAATCGATATTGAGTTACAATTGGCTGGTTAAACGCTCTTAAAGAACTTCTCAGAGTTTTAAATGGCAATAGTTAAACTGAGTTTGCAGATCATTTATTGAAAAATGATCACACTTTTGATAAAAATTAAATACTTAATACAGGTTATAAGGCGTCGCAGATTAATAGTTTTGCAATATTAAAAATAAGAAAAAATGTTAACATCAAAGCAGATATAATTAACAAGCAAAATAAAATTATACCTCTTTTAACCTTTCAATTGCCGGAAGCCATGCAATTTTAACCCTTATGTATAAAGAAACTACACGAAGGACAAGGTCAGAATCACTTGCGCCAATATTCTTGACGTAACCGATGGCTTCATTAATCTAGCTACTCTAGAATATTTTTAAATGAATTTTCTATGACTGACTGTCATAGAAAGTTGCCAAAACTGACCTGCGTCAGTTTTGGCAACTGGCAAAGGCGAAAAAATGCGTATAAAGGTCTTTATTTATTTGAAATCTCCTTTAAATTGTGTTTTTTCACACATGTATGTTGGGTACGTATTCAGATTTGTGTAGAAATAATAAAATCAGTTTATATTATTTCCAAAATGGGAGATTTTTTACTTTTTTTTTAGTTAGTTAGGTATTCTGGAAAATCTTCTTACGATATTATCACGTAATATACATGCATAATAAGATATATTATCTGTAAATTAGAAAACAATCGCAAAAAAACAATTCCTTTGTTTTATATGGATACTTGACCAAAAAATAACAAGATAAAATCCGTGCGGTTAAACTTGTTTCCACTTAACCGGTCTTTCCCTTTTAATGACATTATAATCTCTAATTCTAAGATACTTCCCCCACTCTTACCCCTCCCCCTTCCTTCTTTTCCGGGCGATTTATGACCTACAATCTTTTAACTTTAGGGTACATTTACTACTGATGATGTGAAAAATGTAGATTGTGTATATATAAATAAAGTGATGTAGACTAAGTTTTTGTCTTTTAAATAAAATAAAAAAAAACTTACTTGTATTCTGAAGGTGATTCAGGCTGAATGTCGGGATTGATTAAGAACCTCTTCTGCGTGAGGGTGAATGTGGTGGAGTCCTTGAGCGCCACTTGCACTACTGGGTAGCCCATCTGGCGGGTCCAAGTGTCCATTATGTAACTGGAAACCACAAATAGAGATTATTTGGATTTTAAATATGAAAACGTCCTGCATCTTTAATGTCCTTATCCCATCAGGCTAATTTGTTCGCTTTTCGTAATTCAAGATTAGAAATTAGACTCTCAGCGCCCAGAGAGACATCCAGCGAACGGAGGTTCAAAACCTACCAAATCCAAAAAATATAAACATTTTTATTTTTGTAAAATCAATATACAATCTTCAAACCACTTTAAAATAAACAGGCAAAAGAACAGAAAGCAAAATCTAGTGACTTTCTAGTTTCACTTCTACTGCGTGTGAATTGCTCACTCTGATTTTTTTTTTCATGGCGGTGTCATGATTGCGTTCACATCAATAATAAACACGATAATGATAATAAACCAACTCGTAATCTCGACGAACCAAGTTATTATTGACAACTCCCAATCACCAACTGGAAGTACAACACAATAACCCATTCCTCTTGGAATGCTATGGCTTGTGCGTACCTGAAAACTTCAGTCGTAGTCGGCGCCACAACTTGTTCAAGATAAAAAATAGCAGAACGTTTCTAGCACAGTGTAGCGCGACAAGAGAAATGGTGCTATTGATTGAAATTTATAAAACAGTAGATATATTTAATTGCTTTTTTTACGTACTTGAGATTTAAACATGGTTAGCGACCGGTCACTATTGAAAAATCTGCTACCCCTATACAAGACACCAGGTTTGTTGGAAGCCAAATTTACTCAAGCTTCTATGGAGCCCTGATACTTGAGCCGGCCTGATATACTTACTTCGAGCATTTCAATGGAGTCTTAGTTGAGGATGGATTGAATTTTTTGTTTAGTAACCCATTTTGGCGTCAATGTTAGGGAGCGGGGATGGCCGCCCAATGTAAAGTTAGGATAATTAGGTTGAATAAGTTAGAACATGGAATCGAAACCTTTTTACTTCGGCTAGATCCCGCGGGGTAGAAAACTGTGACTCGCGTTCGGGTTGTGGATTACCTATTGACTTACCTCTCTGAAATCTGGTTACCAGGGTCGGACCAAAGCAATGAAAAGAGAGAATTAGAGAGATACCATTTATTGACAAACAACATGCGCCGGAGCGCAGCCCTAGAGGGTGGCATACACAAATAAGGCAATAGTAAAACAAAGAATCTCAATTATCCTATTTAATTAGTAAATCTCTCTCGGGCTCTGGCTCCCGTTGGTTAGGACCGTGAAGCTACGAGTAATAAAGCACAGGGGGGAACGAGGTAAGTTGACTCACATGTGAAGGCTGAAGCGTGGTCATCGGGTTTGAGGAATGAGACGGCCATAGCGGATACTGCTGGCGGCCTTGTCAGTACAAAGTTGGTTCAACTGCGGGTGCCTTTATCGTGGCAAAGCGTTATTATACACGCGGTGACATAAGTCGCCATGTTCGCGCCGTTAGGTTATGCGAAACACACGGGGACGGAATACAAGTCTCACCATCAAGCGCTCTAGAATGGAATGCCATGGGCGACGGTTGCGCTTTCCGTTCGCAGCGGCGATCGCGTAAACTATTTACTGACCGCTCCGGGCTTGTGGTGGCGTATGTGCACTACCAGTTGAGAGTACCTATGCGCTGTTACGTGTTACGTAACATTTTGCAATTATTTATTTTTTTATTTTATTATTAAATGTATATGAGGAGTTATGTGGTGGATAAACATACTCGCTAGAAAATCAGTAACACTTACGTCAGGTTCAAGCTTGGATTCTTAGGTCCAAAGATCTCGTCCAACTCATCCAAGAGGTTCTGCGTGATGGTGTTTTTATACTGGTACTTTTGCAGGTAAGCTGATACTCCTTTTTGGAAATCTTCGGGGCTCACGAAACCCTCGAGCATACGAAGAACAGCAGCACCCTAAAAACATTAAATTAAAGTCTAAGATAGGCAAAGGCCTATAGTTGCATAATTGTCTTAATAATTGCAAAAACCATCAAGACTGGAAGAGTTGTGTGATGAACTCGCCTTAATATTAATAATACAACGATGATTTCTAAGGGCGCTCTACAACTTAAAATAATGTCTGAAACACAAGTACCCGCAGGGATGATTTATATATCCGAACAGGGATGAATTTATGGGTTACGCAGGTGACCCCAGCAAAAGCCACAAAAAAAAATATACAAAAGAAATGCAACATGTCTTACAAAACAGTGCCACGTGTAAAGATCGGGTCCATTAGGTACGTCACAGGGCTCTGGTTTAGGAAATACGTTCTAGCTTTTCAAGTACAGATAATTAATTACTATTTTGAAGTTCTGGAACTGCGAAAAAAAAAAACTAAAGAACATGGAACAGCGTCAGAATTCTCTGAAACTGATGATAAAATTTGACAGGCTGGTCGATTAAGTTGAATATATCGCTATGGGAACTAACGAATTTTGAAGGGATTTTAGAAAAGTATGTAATAAATAAAAAAAACTTTGAGGCCATGGGCCACACCGGAGATGAAAATAAGAGACAGTCAGGGGAAGATCGTTCTAGTGCTCGGTTGAGATTAGGGAGAGAGTTATCAAAGTGCGTAAAAGTGAGGGTAATTTCGGTCTCGAAGACGGACGTGTTTCAGAGTCGCGGTTATACAGGGAATAAAAACGGTAGTTCGGGCGCGTAAACAAAGGAGCATCTCGTTTTAATTGACAAAATCGACTCGGAAACCGGACAAACTTTAAATAAAGAGAGTCAGAAAAAGGTCGCGGAGGGAGACGGGCATTCGCGGTTATACGGGGAATAAAACAGCAGTTAGGACGCATAAAACAAAGTCAAAACATCCCGTTTTAATTGACAAAATTGACTTCGGAAAGTTCGCTATTTTGTGAAAATATTCAGGCGTAAATTTTTTTTTTTTTTTTTTTTTTTTATTTGATTCACCTGATTTATACATGTTTGTTAAATTTTTTGACTAATGTGGGCCTCACTGGGTGCTTTACCCGTGCTGAGGACCTCATTTTACAGTTTGATATGATTTATATTTTTTTTATTTGAGATACATATAAAATAAAGACTAAAGAAAAAAGAAACTCAATAATAACATATAAGAATTAAAAGAAAGTAAGATAGAGCAAAATAAAATAGAGTAAAATAACACTAAAATAAAACAATAAAATAAAACTATATAAATAGGATAGATACATATAAACCAATAGTGAAATTAAAAGGGTTTTATATATTAGTGAGTATTGCAATGGTGTTTATTGTCTGTGTTTTTTTTTTTTTTTTTTTAGAATTTAGAATTCAGTTGTTTTCAATTCTGTTAAAAATTGCATGAAGAGTTTTTGTCTTGCGAAAGTGCATGTGGAAATAAAATCGGATTTTGCAGCATGGAAAAATTTGGTAAGCTTGTTTAACTTTTTCCACGCGATCGTAACAACAGTTGATACGGCAAAAAGCCACGCCTCACACGCGCCCGTATCAGCCCTTGTTACGCTAACTTCGACTGCCAATATCACAGCGTTCCTATATCGCACTATTTTTTCCCGCTTGCTAGGATATTCGTGTAACTATCACGATGCTGACATCTTCAGGCATATTTCGAAATTAAAATTGTATTTCGTAAAAAACCTCTATAATCAAGTGAATGTATATCCTCGTACCTTTGAATGCAAAGTTCTCAATTTACTCCACAGATGGCGCTAGTAGTTTGCGCAGGCGCTCCATGCGATTTCGACTGACCAAATTGGACAAGCGTCGATAACATTTATTATCAAGATCGTGCATATTCGCACACGTTTGTTTATGTTGTGAAAGTGTGATTTTGAATTTACATAAAAATTTTATTAATTTTAGAGTCATCAGAAGTTTTAGAACTTGTTTATACGAATTAATTATGAGGTACCACTTGTGTCTATCAACGCAGTGTCCTGAGTACACACACGCGGATAAATGGCGCCGCCTTTGAGATAATATGGGTACGTTTTTTACGTTTTTTGTTTTTTATAAACATCTAGGAGTGTTTACAGACGACGATTTGGTTTCAAATTGTAGATAATAATCTCATCTGTTTATATAGTATGATAAATCATGCCATAATATGCTGTAATTTGACATAAAATTGGTTGGATAGGTATTTGAAATATGACATATACATGTACCGCGTATGGGTATTGAAAAAACGGAGTAGTTCAACGCGGGGAAAAGGTTAAAATTACTTTACTACAAAATTAGTTACATACTTGGTGCGGGCTTTGCAGAAAAATATTCATTCAAGTTCATTGGTTTTCGGAGATGTACTTACAAAAAAAAGGTTATACTATTGGACTTTAAAGTGAGGGACGCGTTTGGTTTCGGTTTGAGTCATAAATCCTTTGACACTTCCTTCTATTGTCTCTTCGAGCAATAGCTAAGATTTAATTTTGTGTAACTGGACATCTTGGGCGGGATCCCTGTCTAACAGAGTGCAATTCACTTGCGGTAGAGGTGAAACCTTCAGAAAACTAAACGCCGGGAGAATGACGAATTTAATACGTTAATTGTGGGATTTATTCATTTAATATCGTTACCAAGTGCTAAAATTAGTTCAATTTTATTCTACGAAGCACCGCACGAAGAGCAGATAGATAGGCCACGAAGCACCACACAAGGAGGAGACCGATTATAGTATCCCATTCTCTCGCAGGATAAATCTTATAGTTGTGTTTAGTGTCGCACGTTTTCGTTTCATATAGTTTCAAATCACAACGGTGTAAAAGAAGTTTCACTAAGATAATAAATCCTATAGATGTGTTTAGTGTCGCACGTTTCCGTTTCATATAGATTCAAATCACAACAGCGTTAAAGAGGTTTCACAGGATAAATCCTATAGATGCGTTTAGTGTCGCTCGTTTCCGTTTCATCTAGTTTCAAATCACAACGGTGTTAAAGAAGCTTCCATTTAGAAAACCAGCTGTCAGCATTTTAGAAACAAAAGATCAAAGTTGTGCAGTTTACACGCGGTAGAAGTGAAACCTTCAGAAAACCAAAGGAGACAAGAGTGGGGAGGCTGCGAAGCACCACACAAAGAGGAGACCGACTGAAGTGCCTCATTCTCCGGCAGAATAAATCCTATGGGGGTACGTGTTGTCTCTCCGTTTGGCGTCGCTACTTTTCGATCTAACGAAAACAACAACAACAACTTAAAATAACAACGGTGCTAAAGAAGTCTTTTGGAGAGGTTTTGTCAATTTTAACGGACAAGAGATAGTCATATATCTTACAATTGTAGCAAGACATATTTTGTTTCATGTCAATCCTTAATAATCTCCCAAAAATACCTACTTAAACTCAAAACTAACTAACAAACTTCACTTACAACTGTGACTGTAGAATTTGTGCACCCGGGCCTGTTTTGATTGAATTTTGATTGTAATTTCGTAATTAGAGTACAAAAGTCAAATAATTTTATATGTTAGTATTCCGAGGATAGCTGAGGATTCGCCGCGTTTCACTAAAGGTAGGATCTTCCTAATTCACTGTATAAAGGTATATTTATGTACTAGGTACTAGGGAGGATGACGCGGGTTAATTCACTGTATAAAGGTACATTTATGTACTAGGTACTAGGTGGGATGACGCGGGTGAATTCAAAAGAATTAATCATCAACAAACAAGTGTAAGACGGACGTTAATAGGGGAGAAAGTTGCATGAACGGTAGAATCAGTTATTTTCAAGTTAGCTAGTGTCAGTCATTGTAAATCGAGCCCTAGCGAATTGCAACACGCCATACCTAAAAGAACAAAGGGTTTACCACAAACAAATTATTAATTAAACTGGATTAACCATATCAAACCTTTAAAATAAAAAATAACACAACGTTAAGGGGTTAATTACAAGTTGATTAATTGAGAGCATCTCGCCACGTATTCCTAAAACGTATTACGTAAAGGGGTGTCGAGGCTCTGCCAAAGGAACGAAGGAGAGAGGAGTTTGGGCGACGGAACTACAAGGCTACGAATACGATTGGGAGATGAACTCTACGTACAGAGTTGGTTAAGAACAAGAAGAAGGAGTCTTTGAAATAAAACTTTTAATGATCAAGGGGGGGGGGGGGGGTAAGAGACAACTATTACAGTTGATATTTTGCAAAACAAAATTTCTTCATTTTTTTTACATTAACTCTAGGGAATGAAATCTCATTCTCACGAGATCTCGGCCTTTTTTAGCGAGATTGATCTCGGCCTTTTTTAGCGAGATTGATCTCGGAAGAAAAAAGGGCGAGATCTCGCGAGTTTAACGAGATTGCAATCGAGCATAAAAACGTCTTATTCGAAGCGCGGACTGACACGGACGGAGTTGCGATCTGTCGGTTTCGTTCGGTGCGCGTGAGGCGGCGGCCTGAGGTAGCCTGAGATCTGTGGTTCCAACTAGCGTTGAATCCGTAAGGGCCTTCTCAGCGGCTGGTTATCTGGCTAACAAAATTAGAAGCCGTCTAGCAGACGATTCTTTGGACATTTTATGCTTCTTAAGGAGCTATTTTCAAAATAATTCGTAATAATGGCTTGTGATTTGAACTGAACAAATCTTTCATTTAATTGGTATATTTTGTTAATTAATCTGTAATATCTAATGGATCTACTGAGTAGATATAGTTTTATTTAATTGATATTAATATCCCAGTTTAATAGTTAACTCAACTTAGATAATAAGTTTAATTTTTTTTTTTGAGTTCTCGTTGTTTTGTTTGTTATAAAATAACTGTTTTATTACTAAAAGATTTTTGTTTGATATTAGAAGAGAAGACTGGTTGTTTCTTTCATTTGTTATTTGATAGATACGTACGTCAAAGTTTACTACTTATAAGTTTTTAAAAAATTATAGACAAACACGTCAAACAAGGTTTGATGCATAAAAGTCGATTGAAAAATTGGTGAAAATAAATGTTTATCTTATAATACTTATAATTTTTATTATTTTTGTCCTAATTTATTCAAATATTGTGATTATTTGCAAAAAAAAACACACAAAACTGCCAATCTCGCGAGATCTCGCCAATTTCGAGATTCATAAACTCGCGGGAACTCGCTTGAGCCCCAATCTCGCGAGATTTGCATTCCCTAATTAACTCCACACAGGAAGCCCTGGGGAAAATAATTTCCTTCAGGGCCATCTTTGAGGAAGTTGTATGGAGATCTTTTTGTTCTGATCTGAAAGTATGTTGCCTGTTGTATTCTGATGATGTGGAGTTGATTTCAAACAGTACGGAAGATCTACAATCTCTCGTGTTTAGGATGAATGAAGTATGTATGAAGAATGAGTTAATGATGAATGTAAGTAAGCCTAAAGTCATGGTGTTTGAAAGAGAGAGTACGAAAACAATGTGCAACATAGTTGTGAATGATGAATACTTGGAGCAGGTGGATGAGTGGAAGTATGATTACAAGAGATGGGAAGGCTGATAGAGATATTGAAAGAAGGGTAAATGCAGGTAACTCCATTAATGGAGGATTGGACGCCATTGGCACCCACAAAAAACTGTCCAAAGAAGCAAAGCTAGCCGTCTATAATGGAATACTGGTACCTACCCTGATGTATGGCAGTGAGGCATGGAACTGGCAGAGGAAGGATGAAAGTAAGTAAACTGAATTAAGTATTAAGAATTGAGTATAATTAACCCCTCCGCAACGTAAGCAGATATATGCGTTAAAAATACGACAACAGTCAAGTACAATAAGCGTGTTTATACGTCAGCGCGTGTGTCTCCATAGAAACCGTTATAACTCCGTTATTGTTTTAGTTACATCCGTAAAATAAAAAGTGAAAGATCGATAGTGAATCATGCTACACATCTCTATTCAAGTTGTCCGTAGAAATACATAAAAATAACATTCTGTCAGACGCGCAATCTGACACATAATTTATCCCGCCAAATTTCCTACGGGCGCCCGACATTGTTAATTTTTATTAAATATTTTTATATGAAATGATAAAAAAGTGAGGTGACAAAAGTGTTTATTACACATTTATACAATAGAATAAGTATTGTTGTTTACATAATCTGTGATTTTAGTACCGTTTTCACATAAAAACATCACGTGAGTCATTTTCACATTTTTTTAATGTTTGCATTCTAAATTTTAATATTTACAAATATTAACCCGTTGTTTGCCAGGGTAGTTGGGGTTGGTTGTCCACCAATTAGCGTTCGCAAAAAGCGGCATCCATGACACCCAATGACATTTCGTGTCCAGCGATTCTGACACTGACCTTGAGAAATTTTGTACATAGAAAGGTCAAAATCGTAATTAAAGGAATTTTTCCCGCGCATGCGCAAGAACTGCGCACATTCCCGCGCTCCGGTAAATTATTAATATAAATTATTTGGAGTGACCAGGCGCATTGCGGTTTTCTCTATGGTAAAGGGCGATAATAGAGCAAGCGATTCTGACCGTGTTCTTCATACACTTTCTTTATACATAAGGGTCTAAATCGCGTGTAAAATCTCAAACACACCGGTGCACGAACGGCATTCTACGAGTTAATAATTATTTGTAATATAATAATTCGAAAGCTTATTTTGTAACCGGTCTAAAACAGTTTTTACTATTTGGCTACGTTCAGAAATGTTTCATTTATAGAGCTTTATTTGTGAAGCGGTAATAATACAAATTTTTCGTAAAATGTCATTTCGTTAAAGACATTAAAAGTGCATATTGGCGATTTTCTGAGGGGTTAAGTATATTATACTGAAGTAAGTAGAAATGAGATCCCTGAGGCGAATGTAAAACCATGTACAATCGTGTGAGAAACGTGGAGATCCGCAAAGAATGCAAGGTAAGCGTAATGAGTAAGATTAAGAAAGGGACGTTTTGGGCATGTAGAGCGAATGAACGAGGTAAGGAGAATATATGATGCAAATGTGAATGGTAGAAAAAGTCGAGGACTCCCAAGAAAGACATGGCAGGACCAAGTGAATCAGATGCTTGAGTCGGGCCATGTCAAGAGTCAGAATAATAGAAAAGCATGTATGAGACGGTGTATGAATGTAAACGAGGCAAGGAATGTGTGCCAAGACCGAGTTGTTTGGCAGTCCGTCCTCTCTGCCTACCCCTGCGGTAAAACGGCGTGATGGTTAGTTAGTTACTCAACCCATGCCCAACCCATCACACAAAAAGGATTAAAAGGATATTAAACAATGAAAAATGAATCAACACTAACCTTATTGTAGGAAATGGAGTCAAAGATAGCGGTAATTTCATCAGGGGTGCTCACGGTTTGCACGATAGGGTGGGAGTTCAGGGTGGAGTCCAGAGCCAACACACTGTGGGTATTGGCATAGCCAAACTGCTCCATCTGAAAACATGGTGCAGAGTTCGTTATCAGAATTTCTCGTGCCGTTTGTTATCTTATTTTTCTGGAAAAAAAGTAATAAAATAAAGTAGCAAAAAGTAAAAGCAAAACCAACCGATTTCCATGTAGGACGGATCTCATTGAGTGCCTTGTACTGCATGTAGGAGGCAAATCCTTCATTCAGCCATAGCTCGTTCCACCAGTTCATGGTCACTGTGGAGATAAAACAAGCATGATTGACCTAAATTACATTCAATATTATCGTACACCATTTACAACTCAAGAACGCCTGGATTGATTTGTTGGATTTGTCTCCGCCCCGAATAGCAGAATAGCTATTAAAACATCGGAAAAAATCACGAAAAAAAAGGAGTAACATCTGGTAGTTAAATGAAAATTTTCCTATCGAGAAAAAGATTAATAATAGATTGGACAAACATGAGGGGTAAGCCAAGGCCTAAAAGTTTTTTTTTAAGAATTGGGATGGAAACATTGTCAAAGGCGCCTTCTATGTCTATAAAGACTGCAAGACATACCTACTTCTTTGTTAGAAATGGATAAATTAATATCAGTGCTGATGATGGCAAGGTTATCTTGCGTAGATTTTTTTTTTCTAAATCCAAATTGAGATGGAGAGAGAAGATGATTACTCTCGACAAAAAATTCTAACCGGTTTTTAATTAATTTTTCATAAATTTTACTAAGGGTGGATGAAAGAGCAATTGGCCTATAGTTGGATCCAGAATTGGGTGATTTGTTTAATTTTAGCATTGGAATGATTATTTGAGAACTCCAGTCATCAGGTATTATGCCAGTCTGGAATATTTTATTTAAGATGCTTAAGAAGTGATTTACAACATTATCATTACAATTTTTGATAATGCTATAAGGTATACCATCTCTGCCTGGAGATGAGTCCTTTGACTGTTGATAAACAATTTTTGATAATGCTATAAGGTATACCATCTCTGCCTGGAGATGAGTCCTTTGACTGTTGATAAACAATTTTTGATAATGCTATAAGGTATACCATCTCTGCCTGGAGATGAGTCCTTTGACTGTTGATAAACAATTTTTGATAATGCTATAAGGTATACCATCTCTGCCTGGAGATGAGTCCTTTGACTGTTGATAAACAATTTTTGATAATGCTATAAGGTATACCATCTCTGCCTGGAGATGAGTCCTTTGACTGTTGATAAACAATTTTTGATAATGCTATAAGGTATACCATCTCTGCCTGGAGATGAGTCCTTTGACTGTTGATAAACAATTTTTGATAATGCTATAAGGTATACCATCTCTGCCTGGAGATGAGTCCTTTGACTGTTGATAAACAATTTTTTAATTCAATTAAAATGAATGGAGAGTCTAGCCAATGATCAGACATAGGAGTGTTGTGGATGGGAGTTATTTCATCTAAGTTAGGTACAGAAGGGGGGGCAATTTTGTCCAAGAACTCATTTATTCACTGAATTTAATTCAGCTAATAAGTTAACACGACAGTTAATGATTCTGAGGCGGTAGGAAGTTCGCCGGTTCAGCTAGTTATTAATAAATAACACATTTTAGCCTCTCTGTTCTCCACAACCTTCTAAAATCTAAAAATCTAAACCAAAAACCCAACATTGACACAATTAAAGTGCTTTATCAACAATATTGGCTATTAGTCGACATGTACGAAAAAGACAATGTTTGACAATGACATTGACCACAATATTGTTAGCTTATCGAGCCTGTTTACCTTACAAATTTACCTATCTCTCGCAAACATTATTAAAATTTTCCAATACTTCCTGTGATCTGCAATCTACGTAAATAGGAAGCTGATATAAAACTTTTCCATTTTATCAATAGGTGTCCTAAATCGACTTAATGTAGACACTTCTCAAAGCGTCTAAAATTCAATATTGTTTATTTTTAACTAACTAACCATCACGCCGTTTCCCCCGCAGGGGTAGGCAGAACGGACCGCCAAACGACTCGGTCTTGGCACACACTCTTTGCCTCACTTACATTCATTCATCGCCTCATACATAATCTTCTATTATTCTGACTTTTGACATGACCCGACTCAAGTATCTGATTCACTTGATCGTGCCATGTCTATGTGCCATCGACGACCTCCGTAGTCCAGTGGCTAAGACTCTTGACTCACATTCCGGAGGTCGCGGGTTCGAACCCGGCATGCGCAAATAAATTTTATTTGATTAATTTGTGTTATTTCACAATTAATTCATTTAAAATAATATATAGTATATTTGCGGCATGTTCCAGAGTGGAAGATACTATTAGTATCGCCCTGGTGTAAGACCACCATTCAGAATTGAAATGTTGCTTGAAAATGGCTTTAGCCGTGTTTAGTGACCAGATCTGAATAGCCAGGTACTTCCCAACCTTCCTCTTCCCCACCTCCTTCCCCTCCCCACTACCTTCAGCCTCACAACATACCCCAATTTGGGGATGCCATAGTCTCACTGGCTCCAGACGGGAGCAGTTGAGATTCTTGTGCGGTATTCACTGTAAAAAAAAAAAAAAAAAAAATGTCTTCCTTGGGCGTCTTATACTTCTTCTTTCATTCACATTTGAGTCATATATTCTTCTCACACTATTTTCTTCTTTCATTCATCCACATGCCCAAACCATCTGAGGCTCCCTTTCTTAATCTTACTCATTATGCTTACATCAGCCTTACATTCTTTGGATATCCACATTTCTCACACAATCATACGTGGTTTTACCACACTTCCGCCTCAGGGATCTCATTTCAACAGCGTTCAGTTTACTTTCATCCTTCCTCTGCCAGTTCCATGCTTCACTGCCATACATCAGGGAAGGTACCAGAACTCCATTGTGGACTGCTAGCTTCGCTTCTTTTGACAGGTTTTTATTAGCGCCAATGGCATGGCAATGGAGTTACTTGCATTTACCCTTATTTCAATATCTCTATCAGCCTTCCCATCTCTCGTAAACATACTTTTCAGCTCATCCACCTGCTCCAAGTATTCATCATTCACAACTATATTGCACAGATGTTTGTTTATTTTCAAGTTAACAAATTTTTGTTCTCAGACACGGGTTGTTGAAATGACGAAAGTGTTTATTTTATACGATTTTTATTACATATTTATATCGTCGTTGATACTGCAATACATTATACGTTATTTGACAAGTGACTAATTGGATTATCCACAATGAGACCATGTTAAGAAATAACAAATTGCCATTTAATCCGTATAATAATACTGTCCTCAGACATACAACGTTTTGATATGCTGTAAAAATCGGAAATTTGGATACTTTTCAATCAAAAAATAATATTTTGACGTACTACAAACAGCAGTATCAACGACAATATATCAATGTATTCGTAATTGAATTATCTATTTAAAATGTTTTAAACTCATGTGAATTGAAAAATAGTGTATTTTTTCCAAACAAAGTATGAATTCTCTGCCTCATGTCTTCCACATTGTGAAATTGGCTTACTCTGAAAAAAGATTTATTGAACTAAATAATGCAAGAATCAAGATTATTCTTATTGATAAGTGAACGCATATTTTTAATGTAATAGCATTCTTTGCAATAAGTGCACTAATTTACAGTTCGCAAACCCAAATTGTTGTTTTAATCGTTAACAGTTGATAACGATTAAAAATTGTGTTTCTAATATATATATATATATACAGGGTGGACCTTAACAGTGTTCGCGGTTTGTTTCGTTATTTTTTGAACAATGCGTGGGGCGAGCGCGGTTCGGGGGGTATCGTTAGACGCATTATTTCGTGGAAATTTTAGTCGCCTTGAAGCCGTTCACGGGAGAGTAGCGCGCATTTTGTGTTGTTGCATATTACATAAACAATTATTCCGTGACGATTTCGAGACGAATGTACCGTGCTCATTTCGGTTTACGAGACATTAAACAAGCACCATGAGCAAAATTTATTCGGAAATGGATCAAAATGTTTGAATCAACCGGCTCAACAGTAAAAATAATTAATGAAGGCCGCCCAAAGTCAGCGAGGATACCAGAAGTGATTCAGCGTGTTAGTGAATCAGTGAGGGAAAATCCACAAGAAACTACTCGCAAGAGAAGCCAAGCCTTATCCATCAAGAGGACCACTTTACAAAGAATTTTATGCCACGATTTACATCTAATGGCTTATAAAATTCAGCTGACGCAAGAGTTGAAGCCGAATGATACCGATCTTCGACTTAATTTTGCCAATGTGATGCTGGAACGTTTTGACAATTTTTTCAACATAATGTTCAGCGATGAGGCCAATTTCCCTATCAATGGCCATGTTAATAAACAAAATTGCCGGTATTGGTCTGAGAATAGAAGAAGAAGAAGAAGACCCCCCGACAGAAGCATCAACGTCCCTTGCATAGCCCAAAGGTCTTTGGGTGGACTGCAATATCAGCTAGGGGTATCATTGGCCAATATTTCTTTGAAAACGAAAGGAGAGTTGCTATGACAGTGAAATCTAAGAATTTTTGTCAGATGCTTCAGGAGTTCTTGGTCCCAGCTCTTCAAGATTTTCAAGGCCACAATTCCAGGAGCTGGTTTCAGCAGGACGGCGCCACTTGTCACACTGCTAAACTATCCATAGACCGTTTGAAGGAGATGTTCCCCGGAAAACTCATTTCACGAGGAGGAGACATTGAGTGGCCCCCACGGAGCCCAGATCTCAGCCCGTGTGAATATTTTTTGTGGGGATACTTAAAATCAAGAGTCTATGAAGACAATCCGACAACAATAAATCAGTTAAAATACAACATTGTACGGGAAATTAACGCCATCCCACGGGCAACTTGTCAACGTGTTTTTTGAGAATTTTCGAATCCGCCTTAGACAATGTCAGCAGGCTGATGGAGCTCACTTGGACAATATAATTTTTAAAACTTAATGTCATTAAAATTTCCATTTATTGTAGTTTTTGAAAATATTAATAAAACATGTCTAAGTTCTGCCATTATTTATTTATTGTTAATTGAAACTAGGTATACACTTAAGGGCCACCCTGTATTTGTCTGTGATTATAAAGTAGGCCATACAGATCTTCAGAAAAAGAAAATATGCAAAGTAGACCGAATTTCTTTTTTAATATGGGCAGAAAATTTCTAAATCATTTTTTTTATTATTGACGTGATTACTGTAGTGCATAAAGAACAATAATTTTATAATTAAATATTAATAATGAGAAAAAAAAAACAATCCATTGAAAGTGTAGAAATAAATCAATCACAAATCAACTTAACACAAGTCATAAATATGTCAAAACTTCTTTAAAAAAAATTATGACAATATTTTATAATAAAATTAAATTTTTATGTTGTACACATAAAAAATTTATTCAATCATGTACTTGTACATGTACATATTATCATCATCATCATCAATCATCAAACAGTATTCATAGCCTTGCATCTGTCGTACACACTCGATTCACAAATAGATACAAATGAAAGTGCTGCCATCTGTATTATTAAAACGCTAAAAAAGCTACTTTTGTAATTCGGTTTGGAATTCAAGAATTCACCAAAGTATGGCGCCACTTACATTAGCAGGTCACATGAGTAGGGTTACCATCTTCTAAAATAAAAAAGCCTGACCCTGCGCTCTGTAAGGCCGGACATTTTGCCCTAAAAGCCGGACGTACGTACATAATTTTGGACGTAACTTTTATACATAATAATAAAAAATCTGTTACAACTTACAGTTGTTTATTAATCACGCATTGACAAATTTAATTAAAACAATCATTAATCTGTCTTATCCTTGTCATCGGTTGACATTTGTATATAATATAATGTCAATTACAAAATAAAAAATATTGAATCTTCTGTCTGTAGACATACTAAACTTATAAAACCAACAAACAAAACATAACTTTTTTTCTGGTTAAGCAGTAGACTAAAATTTTTCGTTAAATAGATATAAAATTAAGCATATTTATCTTTGTGGACAAAAAACGAAAAACATAAATTAAAATGAAATCTCGACTTCTCCAAATTATTCAAAAATTACAAAAAGCTACCATTTTGTATATTTGGCGTTTTCACCTACTTTATCCAAAACGTCGTTTTCTTTGGAAATCATTTGATAAAATCCTTGACATGTCATTTTTAAATTATACAATGTGTACACCATCTTAGCAATTATTTGCAATTTATTGCGTTCCTTGGTCCACTGGGTGTTTTTTAGAGAGAAAACTCTTTGAAAGTAATATTCCACCAATTTCAGAAGTTCGGAAGACAAAACCCGTGCGAACCAAAAAAGCCTAACAAAAGCCGGACAGGCTGGACATATTAATATTTAGCCGGACACGACCTAAAAAAGCCAAACATGTCCGGCTAAAGCCGGACAGATGGCAACCCTACACATGAGGCCATGCCCCCCCTAGGTATACATACTAAGGATTTATCTTAACAGACGGATTGCAATGTTTAGAGCACAGGCGTCGGGTGGGAATGCTATCCTTGTTCTACCGGCATTACAATGGAAGATGCTCCGAGGAACTAGCATCATTGATCCCTTCGGCACCGGTGCATAGTCGGGAAACACGCCAATGGCGTGCCCAACATTTGTACACGGTTGACATTTGTCACATGAGAACGGGTCGTTTCTTCGACTCGTTCTTGTGTTCAACAACTCGGCTGTGGAATGATTTGCCGGCCTCTGTGTTTCCTCCTTCCTACAACATGGGTCTCTTCAAGACCAATGTTCATTCTTTCCTCTCCTCAAAAAGACCCTCCACACAGCATCCCAGGTGACATAGGCCCTGAGGGAAATCATTTTCCTCGGGGCCTCCTGTGTGGAGTTAATGTAAAAAAATAAAATAAAAAATGTATAGAATTTAAGTATCTCTCCGAATATGGAAAGTTTGACGGTAATACTTAGAGTTGTGAATAAAGTGAACAGTATCACGCGGCTATATATTATATATAACGTCATTGCCTGTCGCGGTTACTTTGTCCCGGTGACTAGCTATCACTGGATCACAGTGGATCCGAAGAACTGGCTATTTTTAGAACCAGGTCCTATTGGATTTATAAAATGGTCACCAACACTCAAACTAGGCGAATTCAAACTAAAAGCTGCCCGCAGGGCCTAGCAGCAAAAAGCTGCAGAGCGAGTTTTTAACTCCTAGTTAATATTATACCTGTACCCAATGAACCTAAAGTACTGAAGAACATTTGTATCATTATTTTGTGATGATTTTAAACTTACCCAAGTTTCCGAACCACATGTGAGAGATTTCATGAGCCACGACCCGAGCGATATTTTGCATGTTGGCCGGCGAGGTGGTCTTCACATCGTACAGCAGATTGGTTTCCCGGAAGGTCACTAGGCCCCAGTGCTCCATGGCACCGGACACAAAGTCGGGGATCGCAATCATGTCTGCAATTCAAAGTCAATAATTAAATTAAATTTCCACATAAAGTTCTTTCAATATTGAATACATCTTAGGGAACGTACCCATACTACGTGACACTTTTAGGGGGGGGGGGGGGGTCTTCAAAAGGTCACGCTCCATACAAATGAGCGGCGGGTTCCTTAGGATTTTGGTCACCGGGGGGGGGGGGGGGGGGTTAAAAATTGCAAAAAGTTGGTCACGTAGTTTGGGTACGTTCCCTTAATATATAAAACAAAGTCAGGTTAGTTTCACCACTAATAACTGAAAAATGGCTGGACCGATTTTGATGATCTTTGATTTTTTGGATTTGTCTCCGCCCCGAATAGCAGAATAGCTATTAAAACATCAGAAAAATTCACGAAAAAAAAATTATGCAAAAAATTCTTTTCCTCATACATTTTGTATGGAACAAATTCTCATATTTTAAAAGAGCTGCAGCAATATTGGGATAAATATAATATTGAATAGTGAGTGAATACCAAAACTTCAAAAACTTCAAATGTCAATGCGCTCAATTTTTTGTCCTTGTTCAAACATTTAATGTTGTCCCTCTTTCTTACACACTAAATGTCAATAGTCGAAAATGAGACAAAAGGTGAACGTATGTCTGCATCCCTCCAAAGAAAAAATTCAATAATTATAATAAATCTCCCTCATACGCAATTCCCGTAAGCAAGTGGAAAAGTAAGAAAATCACAAAACATATAAATCCGTACACAACGCCATCTCTGATACTGACAAAAACAAAACACGGTTAGTTGCGCATTGATAATTGCTTCATTGTGTAATTTTTAACATAATAAAAAAACTTAATTTAATTCAGCTAATAAGTTAACACAACAGTTTTTGATTCTGAGGCAGTACGAAGTTCGTCGGGTCAGCTAGTAATAATATAATTTGGTAATGGACTAATATATTTTAGTGTTACTTACCAAGTTTGGGCAGAGGGTAGGACAACTGGAAATATTTAATGTAATATTCCGTGACATCAACTCCAACCTTCAGGGGAAATTCCACGTTCTTCAACTGCTTGTCTGTGGCGTACACCCTGAAGAAAAAGTTGGGTCCGATTCCGTTGGCATTGACTGTCTCCTCTCTGTACTTGAAGTCACAGACGATGAAGCAGGACAGATACGTTGACATAGGCACACTCTCCTTGAATGTATCCATTACCAGATCGTTGGATCCCCCTACTGCTATGTCTTTTTCTTTCTGAAAAATGTTTTTAAAAATCACATAGTATAGAAAAGACATTTTTGAAATGAACACTTCTTTAGCACCGTTGTGATTTGAAACTCGATGAAACCAAAAACAGTGACTAAAAAGAGATATAGGATTTAGCCTGCAAGAGAATGAGATATTATAATCAGTCTTCTCTTTGTGAGGTGCTTCGTAGCCACCCAACTCTTGTCTACTTTAGTTTTCTGAAGGTTTCACTTCTACCGCGTGTGAATTGCACTCTGATTTTTTTTTTAAGGTGAGAAAGTGATTTAACCTAAAATAATTAAAACTAGCGCCATCTGTGAAAGGGTAGATTTTGAATTCTTTTAAGATCACCTTAATGTGAATACCGCACAAGAGTCCCAACTGCTCCCAACCGTCTGGGCCAGTGAGACTACGGCATCCCCAATTGGGGTATGTCTTCGAGCTGAAGGTGGTGGGAAGGGGAAGTACCTGGTTATTCAGATCTTGTCACCAAACTCGGCTAAAGCCATTTCAAGCAATGTTTCAATCCTTAATGGTGGTCTTATACCATACACGATACCGAGAGCGTCTTCCACTCTGGAATGTGCCGCAAATATACTGTATATTATATTAAAATGAATAAATTACGAAATAAAAAGAAATTAATCAAATAAAATGTACTTGTGCATGCCGGGACTTATCCCTCGACCACAGAGACGGTATTTTCCTGTTGCATTATAAGAATCTTAACCGGTCAGCAACGTTAGCAGATATATGCGTTAGAAATACGACAGCAGTCAACTGCAATAAGCGTGTTTATACGTCAACGCGTGTCTCCCTAGAAACCGTTCTAACTCCGTTATTCTTTTAGTGACATCCCTAAAACAAAAAGTAAAAGGTCGATAGTGGAACAAGCTGTACATCCCTATTCAAGTTATCCATAGAAATACATAACAAGAATATTCTGTCACTCGCGCAATCTGACACATAATTTTACCCGCCAAATTTCCTATGGGCGGCTCAATCGCGCTCGACATTGTTAATTTTTTTATGATGTTTAACACTGTTAAATTTTAAATGATAAAAAAGTGAGGTAACAAAAGTGTTTATTATACATTTATACAATAGAATAAGTATTGTTTACATAAGAAGGCGATGTTAAGATTATTATGTTATGTTGTTGTTGTGTGGATATACCTTATATTTGTCTAGGTGTTTTGGGGAAGATGTTTATTTTTTTATACGACACTCTGCGAGTATGATGATGTTGATATCCTTATCAAATTGCTGTAGCATCACCGTCAGCTCTACGAAATTTTTGTTGATGCTTCGTAAATTCTGATGGAGTATTTTTAACGTTTTTTATAGTCATTAATTTCTCGCATTGTTGAAGTTGTGGTGGTTTCAGGAGAAGCGTCATCATATTCAATATCAGTTAATGGATCCTTTTCTGGTATAAGTGTTCATTATATTGTAGATAGTTATAGATTAAATGGCTTGTAAATACAAAGTGGAAGTCTGTTTTTAATTGAGATTTCTTAGAAATTTTATTGGAAAGTGGGCCACGTTATATTAAAAACAAAAATTTTAACAAAAAAAAAAAACGACTTAAAAAATTGCACTAAAAAGTAAAAAAAAATTATTCGTATTCTTCTACAACTTAATAATCAACTTACTTTTTCTACTCATCAATAGGTATGTAGGTGCGATTGTTATTTTTGGAGTCGGTGTCAGCCAAGGTAGGTTTGTAGCTACACACATAGTTATAGGTGAGATGTGCTTGTGTCGCACGCGCGACTTGACGAAGCGAGAGGCTAGTGGCGAGAGGCAAGAGGCGAGAGCGGGGCCGCGGCGGGAGGGGAGCTGTCAAGTGAACATGCCGGGCCGGGTACCGTGACTGACACCGACTCCAAAAATAACAATTGTACCTACATATTGATGAGTAGAAAAAGTAAGTTGATTATTAAGTTGTAGAAGAATACGAAATTATTTTTTTACTTTTTAGTGCATTTTCGTTTTTTTGTTTTGTTAAAATTTTTGTTTATTTTTGATTTTTAGTGAATCTGAAGTACACTAATTAATTTGTCTGAATATGGGTAGACCTACTAAACATGCTGCTCATATGAGACAGACATTACTTGACCATAATGACGTTACTCAAAGATCCGGATAGCCTATAAAAGATTCGGCCGAGTATAGTTAATTGAAGGAAGATTATGTTGGTAGACAACTGATTGACGAACATGAAGATTATGTTGGTAGTAGACTGATTGATGAACATGAAGATTATGTTGGTAAACGACTGATTGACGAACATGAAGATTATGTTGGTAGACGACTGATTGACGAACATGAAGATTATGTTGGTAGACGACTGATTGACTATAAAAGATTCGGCCGAGTATTGTTAATTTGCTCCTAAGAATTGAAGAATTCCGTTACTTTGTCATGGATCCCATAATCAGAACCTAACCAAACTATTATCAAACTACCCTTGAAGTACATCCTTTCCAATAAAAAAAGAATCATCGAAATCGGTTGGTTTTTGAGTTATTTGTCCATTTGTCGCACACATACTTAATGCAAATTTAAGACTTATATGGTTTTCTCATGGATTCCATTGTCAGAACTGGACCAAATTGAAATGGGACCACACGGGAAGCACCAGCTTTCAAATAAAAAAAAAGAATCATCAATATTGGTTCACCCAGTCGAAAGTTCTGAGGTAACAAACATAAATAAATTAAATTTTTTTTAAAATACAGTCAAATTGAGAACCTCCTCCTTTCTAAAGTCGTTTAAAAAATATATATATATTTAATTTTTTTTAAATTTATTAGTGATCTTTTTTACTAGACTATCTACCAGGGCTCAAACTGTTGTACACTACTATCAATTTATCCCTAGAATAACTTATACAGCTCTCTCAGTAATTTGCCACTAGATTACCAGACAACTTCTATAATACGCCATAATTTTGACTAGTTGAAAGCACAAAATCAGCTCTAATTCGCCAGTATATGTATATCAAATTCTGTACCCTAGTTTCACACAACTTCTGTCCTAAATCACTCCATGTAATTTAAAAAGAAAATATGCTGTTGACTAACCAAAAATAATCAAACTTTAAAAATAATAAAGGATAAATTTAGCAAAAAAAATTTGACCGCTTAAATTGCACTATTTTACTTGCATCAAAATGATCCCCAGAGCAAAATGCAGTTGTGATAAAGGAGGATTTTTCTACTGGTTAGTTTGATGAAGTCACACCATTCCTTTCATAGTAATGAAGGTTTTTGAGCATCGGTAAATTGTTTATCAGGTGCAGTCTAGGGATGTAACTTTTACATAAATAATCGATTATTAAATAATCGGTTCTTTTTCTTAGCATGAAAAATTGTTTTATAAATAATCGATTTTTTTTAAAAATTTGCTATAATAATCGATTTTTCCCCAACTTTGTCTAATTAAAATATTTCCGTTGAATATCTTTTAATCTCAAGTTTTATTAATTAAAAAATATTCAACAGAAATTATAAATTTTAAAATAATCAACCGAAATTAAAAGTTTTTTTTAATCAACACGAATTATTCGTTGACTCTGTTGACTTCATCTAGTGACAAGTTTGATTAGAAACTTCAACTAAACTGCTTTCAAAGCACAAAATAAATATAATTGTAGACGCACAGATAGCGTTGATGTCATGTTTTGTTTATAAACATTAAAGGGGTTCACACTCCAGATTCTGGACTAATGACTAAGCGTAGCATGGCTGTGAATGAAAAAATCGCCATTAAAAAAAAAATCAATTACTGATTAATCGATTTTTTAGAAAATTAAAATCGCATAATAAAATCGATTTTCGTGGGAGAAAAATCGATTTTTTTCATAATCGATTATTTTTTCACATCCCTAGTGCGGTCATGGATGTGTTTTTACACTTTGGCATAATACAATAACATTGGTGATGATATGCTAACATTTTAGCTAGTGTTCTTCAAAATTAAAAGTGACAAATCTTAAGAATAAAAAACGTCTTGACTCCCATACAAAATACAGAACCTGTTGAAAAATAACTTAAGACTTTTTGAGACTGGTGACGTCAAACAGACAACCACGGATTTGGTACGATTTTGAGAGACCCGAAAAATTAAAGCTTTGGAAATTATTCTAACCATTAAAACCAATTATAAAATATTCTGATATTTATATTAGAAGGTTATTATCGACATAAAAGACATAGAAAAAGGTACTTATTGGACACTTGCCTGGTTTTTGGGGTGGTGGAATAGTGAGAGAGATGACGTGTTTAAAATTTTTCAAATTTCTGATACAACCTTCTTTCTCCGGATTCACTTCAAAGTTTTGAAAATTTTCATTTCAAAGGGTTATTTTTTAATGTATATAAAAGTTACTATGAATCCTATAAACCATATTTTTTGTAATCTTCCATAGCAAATGTAGTAGGAAATTATTTACAAAAAGTCCCAAGATTGAGTCTTATAAAATAATGCCGAAATTTGAGAATAAGAAGGATTTTGCTGGTATTTGAATACACTGCCTAGAGATAATTTGAATTATATTAATATATTTTTTTAATAAATCAAAATATTTCCTCTATTTCGTGTCTTATTGAAAAATAGTTATTTTTCAAAGATTTATTTAACATTTTTTTAGGATTTAACAAGGGTGGGTTTTTCTCTATTATGTGAAATATCAAAGACAATCCGGAGGAAGAAGATGATATCCAAATATTATTAAAAAAATTACATAATTTTATATCTTCATTTAACACCCTTTACTATTAGATGTAGTGCAGCGGTAAGTCTCTTGACTCGCACTCCGAAGGTCGCGGGATCGAATCCCGGCGTGTCAAATAAATTTTATTTGATTAATTTGTGTTATTCACAATTTATTCATTTAAAATAGTATATGTATAGTATATTTGCAGCACGTTCCAGAGTGGAAGATACTCTCAGTATCACCCTGGTGTAAGATTACCATTCAGAATTGAAACGTTGCTTGAAATGGCTTTAGCTGTGTTTGGTGACCAGATCTGAATAGCCAGGCACTTCCCCACCTTCCTCTTTCCTATCTCCTTCCCCTCCCCACTACCTTCAGCCTCACAACATACCCCAATTGGGGATGCCATAGTCCCACTGGCTCCAGACGGGAGCAGTTGGAACTCTTGTGCGGTATTCATGTAAAAAAAAGACAAATCAAAACAAGAAAAAAAAATCGCATACAGTCATGACCCACTCTACTATACATGCATTAAATCTTTATTCGATCTAAAAACAGGTAAGTAATTTAGATTAATCTTGAATAAGGTTGAAAAATAACTTTTATCGATATTATAAAACTGATAAACAATGTAAGTAGCAATTGTTTTGAGAAAACTTTTACAATTTTTTTTAAAAGTAGGTCCCTAGTAATATCAATCAGAAATATTTCTAAATGACTGATAATGAATAATAACTTACAATGTCCATATTGGATAGAGTTATGTAACCACCATCTTTAGGCCTGACAAGTTCCACGGAGAATTTGGCCTTCATGGCGGGTTCATCAAAGCACGGGAAAGCCTGGCGGGCATAGGTTGGCTCAAACTTAGACGTAGCTATTTTCCTGGAAGCACAAAGAAATTCATAAATGCTTTGTTGTGTAATCAAAACTTGTATACAGTGTATAATCTTAAACTTTCTGCACAACTAAATATTGTAATAATACTGTCAAACTAGTGATTTATGTTATATCTTTTACACATTAATTCATTACAACGACAGCATTCGCACAAACAATACAAGTTTTCAACATAGAGATATACTATAGAGGGGCTACCCCGTACATAATTCTCCGAGATTCGTGTTCAAATCATTCACAAACAGGCCTTCAGGAAAGGAAGTTCGACAGATTCCGTCGTTTGCTGAACGATAGCCGGTGTCTAGCAGAGGTTCACAGATTTTTTAATAAGAGGGTCGCAAACGACAACGTTTAAGGTTCATCATATTAATGTTCAACATACGAGTAGTTATTTTAGTTAAAGTTGTTTCAATGTGTATTTTTACATAAGTACTTTTTTTGCAAAACTCTAAATTCTATTTTTGACTTTGGCTAGTTGACATTATTTTCGGTATAATTGATAACAATTTTGTGGTGGATAAACCTAAAAACATTTTAACACATTATCCACCTATGTATATTTTTATGTTACGTTTATCAGAAAACTTTTTGTACATAGGAAAATGTAACTGGGTTAAACATCGATCTAATTGCTTTGAAAAGAAGAAACATGGCAACATTTTTTTTTATTGAAAATTATTCAATTTAAAAAATTAACAAAAGTATTTGATAAAATAAGTTAAAACCGTAGTTCTGAAACACGTCAAACTTTGCCCTGAATCTGGGTATTCAACTATTTAAGTAACTTCCAATATTATACACGCTCAAAACCACGAGAATGCAGGCCGCGGTTTTAATATCCCTGTGACATCCCGTTATTCCATTAAAGCACATGTTGTTTGTTTGGCTTACTGCAGCGGCAAGGGCCGCCTTGGCATTCTCTGCACACGTGTGAAGTTCTAACTGAAGCCACCGCATCGAAAGGCTTGGCCGTCAGACCGTCCTTTCCGTTTACTCAAGCCCAGGGTTTCATCCTTTTCCATCCTATTTTTATACGTCACACGCCAGCCGTGGTCGACGGTTGTAGAACTACTAAAGGGGTGTAATAGAGATTTGGAGGGGCCCCCCTCAAATCCGTTGTACCAATTTATTCGCTTATTGTCTCATCTATGTAATTTCAATGGTTTTCAATAAGTTTACATAAATAGCTGTAAAATAACAGGAATTAATTGATAAATTACTGAAAAATACAATACACCACGTAATGGTGGACAGGTGGACTAAATCAGTAATTCATGAGAGGACACTTTTAATTTCACAGTAAGTAACCGGAAATTTTAGTGGTAAATATCGGTTCGGATTGGCCACGCTTATTACGAATAATTTTTAGAAAAAAACTTTAGATTCGCCTTAAGTACTATAAAAGGAAACTTTTTGGCTTTGGGGCGGCGGAAAATAATGCATTTTAATTTTCAATTGCATAAAACCAAAATTCACTTCGCGAACCGACGACGCAGCGAAAATCCGCAGCCGTAGCTGTCACTGTTATGGACTGTAGCTGACTTCGTGGGATAAAGCGCGTAATTATGAAATTTCTCTAGCGGGCTTGTTTGTGTAACATGGTTTGTGATACAAAAGAATGTGCCCCTTTATAACGCCTACTCGCGTCAACGCAAGAAAAACATCCCAGTTTTCAAGTGGTTTAGCGGCTACGCTAGGTTTGTGCAACATGGTTTGTGATTCGCGGTATTTCATGCAGGTATCCCACGAAGTCAGCTACAGTCCATAACAGTGACAGCTACGGCCGCGGATTTTCGCTGTGTCGATTCGCGAAGTGAATTTTGGTTTTATGCAATTGAAAATTAAAATGCATTATTTTCCGCCGCCCCAAAGCCAAAAAGTTTCCTTTTATAGTACTTAAGGCGAATCTAAAGTTTTTTTCTAAAAATTATTCGTAATAAGCGTGGCCAATCCGAACCGATAATTACCATTTTAGTTACCTATTTTCACCGGAAGAACCCTTATAAGTACTCTGGTAAATTCCGACAATGCGATGCTTCATGTCGCCATTGTAGTCCAGTGATAAAACGTAACATCCCGGATCTATAGGAGCACTCAGCTCCACAATAAAATGCTCCAAAGAGTCGATGTTGAATGTCTTCTTGATGTGAACTTGTTTTGTACCATCTTCATTGCACATCAACAGCGAAGCATTAGTTATCTGCAGGCCTTTATTGTGCAAAACTAATTTATCTGTACGACTCGCTACATCTAAACTGATCTTCACTCTTCCCAAAATAAGTCCTGTGTTCAGGTCCGGGTGCAAATGCAAGTCATATCGAGTAGGTGTCACAAATTTCGAAAGCCGAAAGTTTCCTTTTGCATCTTCCGGAGCCGCGAGAACAGACATGTTATTACTTTCCAAACTGTTAGTAGACGAAACACTTCCCGAATCAATTTTATATTTATTATCACTAATCTTCAATCCAACATATTGTGACGGAAATTTGTTATCACCGATGACAGTTGTATTTACAGTATTTAGACTCCCGCCCCCGCCGCTTCGTTCCATAGACAAACGCTCTGAAATTTCCACAGAGTTACAAACATGAGGAGATAGCAGTACTATCGCGGTAAATACAAAATGATCAATCATCGTATTGCGTTGACTCCGAAGTTCACTTTTTACTACAACGAAGCTCTTAAATTAAATTAATATTTATTATTCCTTCCTTTAGAGTTATTTGCAACACGGTCAACTCATTTAACTATTTATTTAGCGTGACATAATATTTATACATCACAACCGTGTGCCAAAATATTGTCAAGAGGACTAACAGTAGCGTGGCGCATGATAACTTTATATTGATTAGTTTGCAGTAGAGTAGGTAAAGGTTTGCCTTTTACTCCAGTCGCCGCATATTCAGTATAACCTATTGGAGATTTCGTAAAAATCTCATTCGAAAATCTGTAACACACTAACGAGATAATTTGATTTCCTCCATGACTAAACCATTTGGTTTAGTACTTTTCCAAGTCAGATTGATCAGAAAGTGTGATTTTACGAAAACATAATTGATTTATTTTTAAAAAGTACTTATTATAAAAGTAATCATTTAAACTGTATATAAAAGTAATCATTTAAACTGTTAGTTTCATACTTTACATTTACGGCCGTGTTGGTTCTTTTATTTAAAAAAAATGGCTAGTCGGCTTTCGAAATCAAGTAAAACAGTTTCACTTGTATTGCAATTAATTCAAATCTCCCAGTGGAACATATAGAGTTCAAGCTGCGTCACGTTTTTTAGTCAATCACCGCTCTACCCCCTCGATATCTTACCATTTTTATCTAACATTTTCTATGAACCTTGGTTACCGGGTTTTTAATAATATTTCCTATCCTTAGAATTAGAAAAGGCGTTCAAACTATAGTTTTCAATGCCAGGTACATTTAGTTTAGATAGAGGGATTCTTTGGCAATACAAAGAAAAATAAGTGTTTTACCTTAAATGGTCTTCAAATCAGATAAAAATAAGAGCGATCAGACTTAGGAAAACACTAACCGCTCTTAAAATCATAAGAATAAAAGAAAACTTGAGTGAAAATGTGCGACGAAGTTCAGGGCTTTTCTGAAATCACCATATTATATGTATACCTATTTATTTATCACTTATATGTATAAATTTAATGTGAGAAATTTTTGAGTCATATCAACAATTCCTGCACATATTTATTTCAAATGATTACTGCTTATGGTTCTTCAATATTAGCAGTAATCAATATTGAATATTAGCAGTAATAATAATATCCAAACGGCGCTCTATATATAATCAAAATATTACTATTATTATTATTAAATATTAGGGGAAAAAATTAAATCTAATTTTAGAAACAAATTAGGTACCTACTCATGGGTATACATACTTGTGGGTATGATGGTTGTTAGCTGGCTATGGTGTAATTCTTATTGCGAGAACTGACATACTATTTAGGTATTTACCACATTTTCAGAAAAATGCCCGCTTAGTGAAAAGATTTGTGATGTAAATTAATGCAGTAGTTCAGGAAAAAAAACTATGTTTTGGTATATTTTTTTAATTTGTCAAATTTGGACATAGCTTATTTCAAATATGCAGTGATACTGCCTGTGAGCTAGAAATAATAAGAAATCACCTTTTATGAGACAAGCAATGGCGTAATCAAGTTTTCACAAAGGTTGTAATCATATTCATGTTTTCTGCATAAACCAGAATAACAACGAATACAAAAGTAACAATTAAATGTTACCAAGTAAGTACTTTGTTCTCAAAACATTTAAACGCTCTTTCAATATTCATCTGATTGACTATTAAAGCCGATTTCCACCATAAATATTTTGGAAAATGGTATTTGTATTTAGTTTCATTTACAGAAAACGCATTTTTAAATATTTTTTAAGGACATAGTAATGGGTATTAATGTTATCAATTTATTTAGCTACCACGATGCTAGTTTCATGATAGTCCTGCTTGACTTCACCACTCTCCAGAATATTTCCTAACATTTTGCAGTCATGCTCGAATAGCGACCTCGTATTACAACATTAAATTAACATTGAGTTTTCATGTCTCTTTATACCAAGCATTGCGCAAAGATACGTTCAATGAGGCACCGAGAAAAGTCAATAGAATCGCATTAAATATTAAATTCAATAGTCCCTCGATTATACTTCAATATACACATAATGGAAATAAGAGTAAGTCGGAAAATTTTCTAATATATTTACTATTTTATTTTATTTGTTTTTTATCAATTTCGTAGCTGATGTACGATTGTATATGGCAAACATAGATGTGACACATCGCTCTGTTCAACTGAAATAAACAACCATTATTGTTGTGAAAAACCGTAGAACTTTTCCTTTTTTGCTTTAAAGCCTCGATGACACACGGCGAGTTTACAAGCTACTAACTGGGAAATTCACTATCTGTTAGTAAACTCGCCCAGTCTCATCGTGTTTATTTATTTATTTGTGTTACTTGCTAACTAGCAGCGACTAGCAGATTGCTGACAATCTACGAAAAAAAGTTGAAAGGTCGTCAACTTTACTCGCCTACATGCTTACTCCGCTTGCTCGTGATTGGTTTATTTATGTTTCCAACATGGCTTCCGATAAACAGCTGATTTCGACTGTCAAATATCTAATGAATTAGTTCACGCAGGCGTCGTTATTCTTGTTACCGGCGCTAGCAGCGGCCTCAGTTTCCTACGCTTCTGAGCGAGTGGACAGTTTTGTGTGTCATCATGATAATCTCACTCGCCGATTTACGCGCTTTTAAAACTTAGTAGATAGTAGCTTGTAACTCGCCGTGTGTCATCGAGGCTTTACGTGCGAAATCCAACGGTGTAAAGTATTTTTTTTTTTTACATTAACTCCACACAGGAGGCCCAGGAGAAAATAACTTCCCTCAGGGCCTATGTCATCTTTGAAGATGCTGTGTGGAGGGTCTTTTTGAGGAAAGGAAGGAGTGTACACGGGTCTTGAAGAGACCTATATTGTAGGAGTTTCCACAGCCGAGCCGTTGAACTCAAGAACGAATCATAGAAACGACCCGTTCTCATGTGACTAATGTCAACCGTGTACAAATGTTGGGCGCGTGTTTGGCGTGTTTCTCGACTATGCACCGGTGCCGATGGGATCAATGACGCAAGTTCCTTGGAGCATCTTCCATTGTAATACCGGTAGAACAAGGACAGCATTCCCACCTGACGCCTGTCCTCTAAAGATTGCAGTCCGTCTGTTAAGATGGGAGAATCTATCAAACGGACCGCCCGTTTCTGCACAGAGTCAAGGGTTTTTTTTTTTGGGTATTTTGGAGCTCCAGACCAGAGGTGGCTGCCAAATTCAACCGTGGGGCGCGCACTTGTGATTTGTACAGGGTTAGCAGTTGTGTACTATTAAAGTATCTGCGGGCCCTGTACAGTACCTGCGCAAAGTTTCTGAGAGGCTAACTTAACTCTGGTTTTGATGGAGCCCCCGTTCCAGAGCTGGTTACTTAGAGTTACACCAAGCATATCGATGGAGGTCCTATTCGGAAGATTGCTTCCGTTGAAGGAAACTAGATTTTCATTTCGATCCCTTTTAGACGTTATCAAACATGATTGGGTCTTTGAAACATTAAATTCGACGAGGTTATTCTTACCCCAAGAGAAAACACTCTCGAAGTAACCGTCCATTCTTTGTTTCAAAGCCCTCCGAGCTATTGGAGTTTGTGTGCCCTTTGGGGGCTTGTCAAACACAAAGCTATCATGGACTGTACAATGAATTGATGCACATGACAAAAGGTCGTTGATGTGCAACAAAAACAAAGTCGGAGACAGAACCGATCCCTGTGGGACGTCAGCATTTATCGAATGTGAGGAAGAGGTGAAACCATCGGCTACCGTCTGAATAAACCTCTCCCTCAAGAAGTCGGCAATCCACGTACACAAGGATGCGGGAAGTCCGTAAGAAGACAATTTGTTGACAAGCCCTCGGTGCCAAACCCGGTCAAAGGCCTTTGAAATATCCAGTGCAACCGTTTGGGTCTCACCGAAGCGTTCCAGGCACCGCCCCCCAAACATGCGTCACATACGCGAGATGATCACCGCACGAGCAGTTCCGCCGGAATCCGTATTGACGGTCGTTAATAATTTTGTTCTTCTCGAGGTATGTGAGCAGTTTGTCGTTGATCACACGTTCCATCACCTTAGACAGAACTGATGTGATCGCTATGGGGCGGTAGTTGACTGGGTTGGAGCGGTCACCCTTCTTTGGAATAGGGTGAATGATCGCTTTATTCCAACCAGAGGGCACAGAGCCAGACTTCAGGGACATTTTGAAAAGCTTCGTCAAAACTGGAGCTATTTCTGCAGCGCACCTCTGTAATACCAGGGCAGGTATTCCGTCAGGCCCACTAGCTTTATTAATATCAAGCCCTCGTAAGACTTGGAGTACATCCCGATGCCGGATCCTCAGCATTTTTATATGAAAACCGCAATGAGGAACCGACGGCGGGGTAGTACCTTGATCATCGGGGGTCGAGTTTTCCGCGAACATTTTGCCTAATAAGTTAGTCTTTTCGGCGGCGGTATTTGCTAGAGAGCCGTCAGGTCTGGTAAGAGGTGGCAGACTGGGTTTGCAGAAATTGCGACCTATTGAGCCCGCAAGCGACCAGAACGCTCTGCTGCCATGCGGGCAGGCAGCCAGCTTTCTGCTGATCTGCAGGTCGTGCTCGAATTTTGACCTGTTTATGATCCTCTTGCTTTCCTTTGCCATTTTGTTAAATACTATTCTGTTTCGGACGTTCGAGATGTGTTGAAGGCTCGGTAAGCTGCGTTTTTTCGTCGCACTGCTTCAGAGCATTGTCGACTGAACCACGGCTTTGAGCTCACACCAGTTTCTTTAACAGTGGATTGGATGAAGCCATCCATCGCGGATGTGATGACTTCGCCAATTTCCTGGGCACATCTTGAGGGATCCGAGGTCCGAAAACAGACAGCTGACCACGAGAAAGCATTAAAATGTGCCCGCAGACCAAACCAATCTGTTGATCTATAGTGCCACACTTTTCTCTTCAGCCGCTCGTTAGGCGGTCTGAAGGTTACGGGGATTGACGTCGTCACCAGGCAGTGGTCGTCGATCCTAAAGGCGCTGTGACTTCAATCTTGTAACCGTGTGGCACAGTGGTTAAAAACAAATCTAACAGATTGGAGCGGTGAGTCTGGACATCAGGAACCCTTGTAGGCTCCTGAACCATTTGCTCCAGTCCGTGACAGAGGGCAAAGGATTCCGCCTCTCGTCCAGCAGATTCCGTTGGTCCTAAGAACTTTAACCAAGGTTCGTTATAAACATTGAAGTCCCCCAGGACCACGATCTCTGTTGTAGGGAAGCGGGGCAAGAGGTCATCAACAGTATTACTTAGATGTTTGAAGAGTTCGTATAAACGGACTTCCATAGTGACACGGTTTTTGTTTTGGAAACCATTAGTTATGGAAATCGGATGGCACCGCTGTGCTGGGAAGGATGACCTATCATCAATCCACGCTTCTTGGAAGGCTCTAAAGATGTTGATTCTTGTCTGTATTTTGAGCAATATGTGGGCAATATTGCCGTCTTTTGCCAATAAATTCTTGTTAACGTATTTCTGTCTTGCCGGCGAGTTTGTTTGGCTAATATTACGGAAAAAAAATCCTATCTCAAATACGAGAATAAATTTCTCAAATGAAATTGAATAGTATTAAAAAATATCTGGTATATAGCCTTGAACCATTGTATCCCGGTAAAATTAATTATGGATAAATCTACTTATATGTATAAAAATTAAACCCTGTTTCCCTTGGTCATGCCATAACTTCAGAACGCCTTTACCTATTTCATTCAAACTTTGGGGATTTGATGTGTGCATGCCCGCGATGGTTTTTATATACCTACCATTTGCCAACCATTTATCCGATTGCAATAAATCTTTGGTGAGTTGTTGTGAGCACGCCCGCGAAGGTTTCTATATATACTGGTGAACTCTGGAATTCTGAAATTTGTATAAAAAAATTGCAATAGGTGGCACGCGAGCTGTTTGAAAACTGAATGTACCGGGACTGAATGTATGAAATGCGGGAGGGAGGAGGTGGGAGGGGAACTCGGGAGGGGGGTTCACGGAAAGAGGGGAGTGTAGAGAGGGAAGGCGGAATGGGAACGCGAGAGGGGAAGGGGACGCGGGAGAGGAAGGGGAAGGGAAGGCGGAAGGGGAACATGAAGAATGGGAAAGAACACGCAGGGAGAATCAATTGTATCAAAAAGCATTACAATAAACAATATGTTTTGAAATAATATTTTTTTATTATTATTTACTCCAGTTCGAATTGAATACTCATAGGCCATAGCTAAGACAGGACAACGTCTGTCGGGTCAGCTAGTAATTAATAAATATTGCCGGGCGCGAGAAGGAAATAAAGTGTTCATCCTCGCTCTGTTACATACATATAAGTATGTGCGTCTCTCTTCGCCACCTACCCGCTAACAAAACTGTCTTAATTTCGATTAATTTAAAGTTAATGAAAAAAATGTTAAATTAAATTTACTACCGATAAAACAGAAAATCAATGCAGATAAATAAATCGACTCCTGCAAAGTTAATTTAAAAAAAACGAATTTTTCGCTGCAGGAACATGAAAAACATTTTTCTTAATCGTTTAAAGTTTAAACTATGACTGCTCCTCGAATTTAACAAGACTTACTATCAAGTAGAAAGTCGGTAGGGGTTAAGATAAAATACTTGTGTACTATTTTGAATAAAGATAACCTTTCTGATCAAAAGTATGTCGGTAACGGTATGAGATAAAGATATAGTTTAATGTTTTTTCGAACTTAATAATTTGAATAAATAACGGCTTTAGCTTTTAATTCCACGGACCACATACGAAACAACCCGGCCTAGTACTCCGTTCAGTTTCAATTTTAATTGATCAACTTTGTTGAATGACACTAGAAAGCTTATTGACAAGAGTGAACACCCTTTCAACAAAGTTGATCAAGTTTATAGTCGGAAAACTACAATTGAGAGCCTGTCTACTTTTGTTGTTCATGTCTGAGTCGTAGTTCGAGTTTCACACCGATTCGACACGTGTGAACACATGTTTCAATTCTCTTGCGATTTTTAGTTTGTTGAGGGCGAAAGCAGACGTTAGAAGTACCTACACTACCTACCATCATGGCATCTTCTTCAATGAAAAAAAAAATTGAAATGGTCGGATGATATAATTTTTAGATTTATCGATCTATACCGATCTATCCCGTCTTTGAGAATAATAAAAATAGAAATTCCCGTAACAGCTCATTAAATAATATTATTTTCGTAGTGAATGTTGTGGGATTGACTCCAACAGATATAAAAAATAAAGTATTCAGAAATATGGACAAGAAGAAATTAGGGTTAGTAATGAAAGCCAAAAACAGTGGAGACATCTTGAATTTTAGAAAGGTTAAAATTAGTCAAATTGTTCTTTCGATATTCGTTGATGATTTACGAGCTCATATCCTTTTTACCCCTCTTGTTCTAATATTTGAATACCATATCTCTCAAAATAGTATTAGATGTACCTAATTCAATTCTTCTTGGAATCTGTTTCTCTTTTCAACAACATATTCTTAAATTTGTTCCTCAAAATGTCAAAAATTATAGAGACCCACGCACTAATATTTTCAATTGACGCCATCGAATCGAACAGTAGACCAGAGACTGTAAGGTTGAAATTTAAGAATCCGGCCAAGACGGCAACATGACGCCGAGCCGTACGTAAAACGGTTTTCGTACGTCAAGTTTGTATACAAACCTACTTTTGTAATTAAACCGAATTAACAGTGACGCCAACAGATGGCGCCACTTCCCTTAACAAACTCACAGATAAATAAACCATCATAAAAAAATTATTAATGCCCTTCATCTTGCCCAAGGTAGCCCGAACATCGGGTAAAAAAAATCCATCAGGTGACATTACTACAGTTTGCAAGACAAAGGAGTTAATTTCTCCCTGTAACTTGCCAAAAACCAATATAATAATATAATAAGTTGTGAGCTCTCCAGATATAAAATGGAGAGATTGACAATAATATGATTGTTATTGTAACTGGCCTTTGTGATTTCTACCTCGCGTCTATGTATTACTTTATTTATTTATTTATTTCTATATATTACAGTATTTACCTATTTCTTATAATTTTTACATAATATATTTTGAAAACATTTTTACATAATATATTTTGAAATTTAATTATGTTGGGTGTAAGGTAGGTTTGAGAAGGTGAAACTGTGGATGGGTAATTTTGTATGTTTCGTGAACACCTCACTAGGAGAACCTGTGCTGAGGTGTTTACGTGTTTGTGATTAAGTGTGACAAGTATTTATGTGTTGTAGTAGAAAGTTTTTAATTTTTTTTTTATATTACATATGACGTCATTGCCTGTCGCGGTTACTTTGTCCCGGTGACTAGCTGTCGCTGGATCACAGTGGCTCTGAGGAACCGGTTATTTTTGGAACCAGTTCCTGTCGGAATAAAATGGTCGCCAACACCAAGATCGGTTCGATATAATTTAAAACTTATGAACGAAATCTTCTTCATTTTTTGTCGTTCAATAAAAGTTGATCAACTAAAACTGAAACATCTAAACGAGGCGTATGGGAAGTTCTGATATGACCAAAGATTAGTCAAGGACTAAGGAAGGAATGAAAACCTGTTTTATCCACAAGTATAACTTCAATAATTTTTCTCGGAGAAATTTACTAAACTAAATGGGCATGGGAATTTGGAAGAGAGGCTTTCTTGGATCACAGCCGATACTGGTATTGCGTAAGATACTATTAAATAATATATTATTACAATATAATTATATAATATATTATTAGCTTAGAACAGGCTAGCCTAACCTACGGCCTGGGAGCCGCGTGCGGTCCAATTGAAGTTTTTTGCGGCTCAAAATGAAGTTTTCAGTTGTTTAAGTTTTGAAGAAAAAATCGTTCTCGAATTAGTTCATGCCTTCTGGCATTGGAGGTATTCATTTTATTATAAACTAGCTGACCTGGGCACTTCTTACCGCCTCAGAATCAATTACTGTTGTGTTAACTTATTAGCTGAATTAAATTTAGTTTGTTTATAAGTTAAAAATTACACAATGAAGCAATTATCTATGCCCAACTGTCCGTGTTTTGTTTTTGTCAGTATATGAGATGGTGCTGTGTACGGATTTACTTAATTTTAATTACTTATTTTTATTTATTTTCTTACTTTTCCACTTACTTACGGGAATTGAATTTCATTTTCTTTACACGTGTGAGGGAGATATATTATAATTATTGTATTTTTCCTTTGGAGGGGTGCAGACATACGTTCACCGTTTGTCCCATTTTCGACTGTCGACGTTTATTGTGTAAGAAAGAGGGGCAGCATTATATGTTTAAGAACAAAAGCAAAACAATCAGCGCATTGACATTTGACGTTTTTGAAATTTTGCAATTCACTCAATACTCAATATTATACTTATCACAATATTCCTGCAGCTCTTTCAAAAAAGGAGAATTCGTTCCATACAAAATATATAAGAAAAAGAATTTTCTTCATATTTACGTTTTTCGTGAATTTTTCCGATATTCTAATAGTTATGCTGCTATTCGGGCCGGAGACTAATCCAACAAACCAAAGATCATAAAATCGGTCCAACCGTTCTCGAGTTATAAATGGTATAACTAACCCAACTTTGTTTTATATTTTAAGATACTTTAATTAATATAAAATATATAGATATTTTAAGATATAATTTTCTAATTATTTCAGATGCATTTCTCTGTCGTTAAACACATCACGCTCTTGTTAGCTCTATTGAAATAAACAGAACTTATAGTATAATACGGCGTGATTTAGATGTTGAAACACTTTTCTTATAAACTATTCGTAATTGTTTTCACTTTCCCCTGCTGTTTTCACAAAACTAACATTGTATTCTTACTTTTATGTAAGTACAAAATTAAGTTATAACTTGCTTGATGTTGAATTTTAGCAATTTATTTGATTTAAAAGGCGCATTTTTATTTTATTAGAAATAAGTACCTGTATTATCCATGCACAGGCAATGCCTTTATTAGGTTCCTTACTTATATGTATTTTTAAAATTTATACCTATGTGTCGTGTTCGGACAAACAGTTCTCCAACTCTTGGGAGGAGATTACTTCTTTGGGAAGAATAAAGTTCTTTTATATTAATCTGGGATTTATTTAGTACTTCGCATGTACAAGTGGTGACCGCGATAGTCGACCTATCTGGAAACTGGCTAAATGGAATCTGAATCGAATAAGCTCCTGAAGATTGCGCCCGGGCCCTTGGCCCCCCTGGTGCCCAAACTCCGAACTAAACTAACTGCCATCTAGCAGACTTTCGGGACAGCTCTTAGCACTTCCCTCTATGTGACAAGCTCGGAAGCTTTTAGATATATCACACTATGTAAGTAATTATTTTTTAAATGTATTGCAGTTAAATAAAATAATTGGGAAAAATAAAAGGGAAAAAAACATGTCGATCTCTTGAAAAGGTGCCTTGTAAAGTAAATATTAGAATCTTCACAAGTATTTTATTATTATTATTATTAATTTTATTTAAACGCCCATAGGGCTTTTACATAGAATGCAGTACATTTTTTTTAATTACAGTGTAAAGAATGAGTTTACAAAATACAATACACAATACAAGTAACATAAGCGCCCTTGAGGTGATTTTTCACAAAAACGGCGCTCTATAAATTGTCCAATTATTATTATTATTATTATAATATTTGTTAAAAACAAAATATAGGTTAGAAAAAATATAAGGGTTAAAAAAAATAATAAAAAATGTAGGATACATCAAATATATATATATATATATATATATATATATATATATATATATATTTTTTTTTTAATCAAAAGTATACAATACAGAATATAGTATATTATATAAAGCATTGTACTCCCAGGAGTTAATAAACTCATTGCGGGAATGATACGCATTACATGAAACATATAGCTGTATGTATTAAATGGACATATGATGGGGACATACAAATACACAACATTATTATTTCAGAAAGTCATTAATAAGATGAAGTTTGAGCATGTTAGTTTGGGTCTTTTTACATTGACTTGCACATTTGATCTCGTTGGGTAGTTGATTTTATTTTGTGTGAGCTATGTATTCTAGGGATCTTAGTCCATATTTTGTTGATTTGATTTTTGGTATATGAAGTTTGTTGTGATTTCTTGTGTTGTGTTGGTGTACGTCGCAATTGTAATATAGTGTAGTGTTGGAATGTGCCGAGTGTTGAATTACTTGTAATATAGTTTTCGTTATTTCAAAAGTGGGAATGGTATTAAAAGGAAGTATTTGGGTGTTTCTGTAGATGTCTTTGACATGTGTGTCCCAAGGTAAACTGAAAATATTTCGCAGGGCTCTATTTTGGACGACTTAGACTTCTGAAATCATTTTTTTTGTAGCAAATCCCCAGATTCCGGCGAGATATATTAGATGTGAGTGAATCATAGCATGGTAAATCGATTTTAATAGAGAGGGAGTAAGTAACCCGCGAAGTCTATATAAAACACCAGTTATAGGAGTAATTTTGGATAGAACATGTTTAAATTGGTGATTCCATGTGAGTTGTGAATCAATGAAAAGGTGTAACATCAGCCCTTTCAAGGCGGTTATTATCAAGACTTATATTAAGACTTACATTTTTTTTATTTGCAAACAGTATGTAATGTGTTTTTATGTTTAGGCTAAGTTTGTTTAATCGCAGCCAGTTTGCCAGGCAAGCTATATCCCTTTCCATTTCCTTTTCAAGTTCGTTTAAATCATTATTGTGATAAAGAATCACTGTGTCATCTGCATAGAGTTGTATTATACCCTTAAGTCCCCATTTAGCAATATCATTTATATATATTAAAAATAGTAATGGTCCAAGTACGGAGCCCTGAGGCACGCCACATTTTATCGTTCCCATGCTGCTTGTCCCTTTTCCAACAAAGGTCTGACAGTGTCGGTTAGAGAGGTAGCTACACAGTAACTTCAGGGGAGTGCCTACTATGCCTAGGTGTTCTAGCTTCTTTAGTAGTATCCCATGGTCAACCGTATCGAAAGCCTTTTTTAAATCTATAAATAAGCCTGCAGCATGCTTACCCTGGTCTATATGCTTTTGGAGGGCGTATACAAAATCGAAGGCAGCACATTTTGTGTAAGATTGGTTTCTGAATCCACACTGTTGGGATGCGAGTAAGTTGTTTGATAAGAGATATTTAGTGAGCCTAAGCTTAATAACCTTTTCAAAAACTTTAGAGACGACAGAGAGGATGGATATAGGACGATAATTAGAAGGATTTTTTTTGCAATCATCTTTGTAAATCGGAATTATTTTTGCTATCTTTAGTTGATCTGGGAAGATTCCACTATCCAGGGATTGATTAATAAGAAAAACAAGGTGGTCAGCTAATATATCTTTGCAAAAGTTCAGATACACTGGTGTAATTCCATCTAAACCTGGAGATGCATTAGACTTTAGTTGAGAGATGATACTGAGAACTTCTGTTTTATTTGTTTTGGCCATATATAAGGACTGGTTTGCTTTTTGATCCGTGTTTATAGTGATAGAATCATCTGGATATGATGCAATTGTAGCTGCTAAGTTTTCCCCAACTGATATAAAGAAGTTGTTAAAAGTTGAAGCTATCTGTGTTGGGCATGTTATTTCTTCATTCTTAATGAGAAGACATTCAATTTCATCTTTCTGGGGTGTCGAGCTATTTGTTAGAATTGCATTTATTATTTTCCATGTCTGTCGCGGATTACGCAGGTTTTCCTTAAATATAGTCGTGTAGTATTTGGTTTTAGCATATCTTCTATAGTTGGTAACTTGATTTCTTGTTTTATTTCTCAGTGCTGTGAATATATCACTTTGCTGATTTTTTTTCCAGAGGTTAAACGCATTGTTGCGCTGTTTGATAAGTGCATTTAATTTTGCATCAAACCATGGAGTATTACCCCTCCGTTGGTCTCCTATGCGTAACTCAGATTAATGTTGGGATGATTTTATTGCTGTTTTGATGTATTCATTAAAATTATTATAGTTTTCATTGGCATTACTGGTGGTTTCGTGTGGAAAGTTGTGGGATTCTAAATATGTTTTTAACATGTTTTTATCGGTTTTGGTGTTGTTTGAAAAAGAATGTATTCTATTATTAGTGTGATGTTTCAAGCTGTTTTGGTAATCTAATATCAAAATGTTATGATCACTTAGGTAGGCATCTATATTTGCAGTAATTGAGGAAATATTTTGTCTGTTTGAGATGATATGGTCTATTAGAGAGGTAGAGGTATCTGTTACTCGTGTAGGATAGGATGTGTTACATATGAAACAGTTGTATGAGTCTAGCGTGTTGATGTACTTAAGAGATGTATTATTTTTTTGAAGAATGTCAATGTTGAAGTCACCAAAGATAAGGGTATCATTTCTACAGTTATTTAAAATAGATTCAAGATACATTAAGAATTCGTTAATGTTTGAGGTAGGCTTTCTGTAGATAACATAAATATTGAACGGTTTAAAATTTCTATTACGGATATTAATTCCTAAGAAAGAATTTTCACTACAATGTTTTTCAATAGTTGTAGCATTTAGTGAATGGTGCGTGTAGAGAATCACCCCTCCTCCTCTTTCATTGGTGCGAGACGCAAATGCACTTTGGTAGCCGTCGATGTTGAAGAAGCACTCCTCACCATCTTCCAACCAGGTTTCGGATATTGCAAGTACGTGTACAGTGGGTTTGATGCTCTTTAAAGTTTCTTCAATCTCGTCAATTTTATTTCTGATACTTCTCGCGTTAAGATACATTATTCGAAGGCTATTTTTTATTGGCTTATAGTCTTCAATTTTCTCATATTTGTATTCATTTATACTGGCATGGGTCCCGGATGCTGTAGTTACAGTTGAGTTAGCCATAATCAACTCTCTCCATTGTGCGTGACATCATTATGGTACGGTAGGGGCAGTCCCTATCGTTTGATCTGTGTTTTGGTGCCTCAATTTTGCCTTTGGCCATTTTAAAGCAGTTCCAGCAGCGGAATTCTTCTTTTTGTTCCTTTTTGTGCAGTCAGATGATTTGTGTTCACCAGCACAGTGTAGACAACGATCTTTTGATTCAGTACATCTCGCGGCGGAGTGACCGTATCCCATGCATTTATAGCACTGCATGATTGGGCAGCTGTCTTCGACTCGGACTCGCTGGAAACCTATATTTATTCTTTCTTGTTTTAACATAGCTGAATGTACTTCTTTTTTGACGATCAGAATATAATTTCGTAGCTTATCGTTTTTCCTGTTGTTTGTGAATCTTAGAATTTTAATAGCTTCCTTATCATTTCCAGTGGCTTCGTAGATAGTATCATTTTGTTGCAAGATCATGTCTAATATTTCGGAATCTTGTGTTTCTTTTTCGATCCCCTTCAAGATAACATTAGGTCTAAGACGTTTGCCCTCATGAGCAACCAAGTTACCATTGGTCAGCCCTGGAATTGCTGTTAGGATCTCGGCATCTGTCTTTTTAGGGCAGGTAATTATGACCTTGTTATTTTTGGCCTTTGTCATTCCACTGACACCCACTCTGAGGTCGGCTGGCTTGATAATATCCTTTATTGTTGTGGTGATGGATTCTGATTTTGCTTCTTGGTCTGATGAAGATACTATTACGGCATGTCTGGTGCGGTCTCCTCGATTCCCTACTGCCGAGGCGTAACTGAGTACGGGTTCTTTTTGAGCGTTGGCGCAGGCTGACATTTCCCTGCAGTGTCTTTCTTCCATCTTCAGTTGAGTTTTTGCATTCTGCACCTTTGTTTCCAGTAATTCGACTTCCAGAGCATGAAGTTGTTTTCCCAGTGTGGCTCCTTTCTCAATTATTTCCAGTAGAGATGAGATTATTGTGTCACGGACTTCTTTGGTTATGTTATTTCTGAGAGGCTCGGCTGCTTTCAGTGCCAGAGTGGCAATTTGAACAATATTCATGGCTGACTCGGACTGGTTCGTTTTCTGGGGAGAAACGTATTGGCGGATTTCAACAGAAGTCAGAATCCGTTTAGTTTTGAGAAGAGGAATTTTGTCCTCGTTGGTAGATGGAAGCGCTGAACTGGACTCGTGTGTTATTGGTGAGGATCTTGTAGTAGAGGAGAATGTATTTGCGGTGGTGGTAGAAAGAGTAGAGTTGGAGTTAGTGGGGATTGACGCTTGTTTATTAGTCTTAATTCCCTTCTTTTGTTGTTTATCCACAACTTTTCTGCTTTCGGCTCGGGTTTGTCTTGGGGGATTAACTAGTTCTGGACTGCTACGGCTCCGGATTATCGGTGACCTCGGTGTGGTTCCAGATTTTTTAAAAGGATCTTTAGCCCCTGGGGGGGTACACGGGGGATCTGCCATTTAAGATTTATTGTAATGTCACTAAAACTTGTATTGTATTTATTGTAATGTCCTATTTTTTGCACTTTTATATTTATTAATATTTTTGGAAAAAAAACGGTTATTATTTATGGATTATTATTTTGTACGTTGCGCCTGATGGTAGGCAAAATCAATATAAGCGTTAGCAAAATACAGGTAATATAAAATATAAGAAACAAAATATAGTCCATAAAATATAGTAGTTGACATAAAGTAGGTAATGTTTAAAATTTTGTTCTCATTAGTTTATGGGATAGGTAGAAATAAATAGTTGGCACATATGGCGTTTGAAGTTTGCTAAGTTCAAATTATTGTCAAATACATCCAGATTGTTTAAGTATTTGTTACCAAGACTATGCAAACGTTGTATTGGAGAATGTAAATCATAGTTCGAATGAGATGTACGTATATAAAATGTCAATGTTTGTCTAGTTGTTCGTGTAGGTACATTAATTGCAGGAGTTCACAACTGTCGAATTTAGAGTTTAATAATTTTAATAAAAAAGTTAGGTCGTTTATTTTTCGTCGGTTTTCAAATGTTGGAATATTTAAAGTAGGTATTCATTAACGACGGGTAATTTATGTGCTCTAAAGGGATGTTAAGTTTAAAATTTACAAAACGTAGAAATTTTCTTTGAATTCTTTCAATAGTATGAATATGAATTTTGTAGAAGGGCGACCAGACTCTGGAGTTATATTCTATTAGGCTTCTAACAAGGGATGTATACAGTAGTTTAATAATTTGTAACGATTCAACGTTTTTTTACCGCAAACACTACGCTCCTGATTATATGAATTTAACGACAAAATTCGAATTTGCTTAATTTTTTATTAATTTACCGGCATTATTAAATTTGTTATGAACTCGTCCAAAATCAGATATTGCTGGCGGTTTCACAATAATTGCATTTTTGACACCGAATTACCGGTACAAATTTACGGTAATATCTGCCATTGGATTACCTGGATTCATAGACATATTTAATGGTCAGCATTTTATGACTGAATGCCTCCCCTCCTAAGAATTTTATGTGTGGCCCACCTAAGCTCATTTTTTGGACCACCGAAAAATTTGAGTTGGGTACCCCTGGCCAAGAGTATAAATCCGTGTTAGGCGACCTACTAACTGGCTAACAGGAAATAAGTGAAAGTATCGAGAAGAGGGGGTCCCTACTTCCTACTTCCTACTTCCCACCTTCCTATTAGAAACATAATTTGTACGATATCAAAAGTAAAAGCATTGATTCTAATTTACAACCTCATATAATAAGCAAAGAAATTAATTAATTTAAACATAAAACACTGCGGCAGGGCCGGATCTACGAAATCTGGCGCCCTGTGCAGTAGGTACCGATGGCGCCCCCCCCCCCCTACATTTTTATTTTGATTAAAAATTCGTTCACCCCAATTTTTTTTTTTTTTACACTAATTTATCAAATAAAATCAAGACATATAAAGGGTGTAACTTTTCCAAGTGACCCGGCGGTAGCTCTCACACTCGTTTTTTTTAAAGAGAGAATCGCCAGGAGCCCTATACTCTCTGAATCTATTGGGTAAACATAAAATTATGGTGCTATTTTAATTATTTTAGGAAAAACTCTTTTTTGCAAGTTATGCTTAAAAATAATACAACGAATTGTTTGTTTGTGCCCGTACCATGATTTAAAATATAGGTTACGAGACAATGCGGGTGGTTTAGCTGAACTAGATCCATTAGACATTCTTGAGATTTACTGCGTTTATGTATATACCCAACGCGAATATTAATAGAAAAAGCAAATACAAATACGTTCTCATGGCAACGTACAACACAAGAATAGCATCTACAGCTTCTAACTAATAAGAATATAACCTCAAATTTGTACCTTGCATTTCCCGTGTTGAGTGAACAAACACCAAATTTAGCGAACAAACACTAAACACTGACGTATGGTATCAACGGCTTACGAAAGACGCTTACACTGACACCGCAAAATAACAGATCCAACAAATCTAATAGATATTAATTATACATCGAACTTTAAATAATATGTCAAATCAATGATCTGCAATGATCAAGATCAAACTGTCAACACGTAATACGTTACAACCTGAAAATCCTGCAAACCATGCGATGTTTTTATTAATGGAATTTACTGAAGATTTCATAAGAAAATGGTATTTAACTACCTTCTCCTAGAGACTTAAATCGTACAAAATAAAACAATAGCGAGCGTACGCTAACTAAAATTGTCAGCATTTTGAAAGGCGGTCGGTTTGTTTGTTCTCTTGAACAAAAACATCGCGCTGTGATTGGTTATTGAATTTGGATCGCACCCATTCGTCGTAAAAGACGGTAAAAGATATAATATCTAAGCGCCCTTGAGGTGGTTTTTCACAAAAACGGCGCTCTATAAATTGTCCAATTATTATTATTATTATATCTTTTACCGTCGTTTAGTTTAAACGTAAGATCTATTTTTCCATATTATGGAAAAATAGATCTTACGTTTATAAACTAAATATATGGAATTTGTGAAAAAATTCTGTAACTGACTATAAATTCGTAAGCCTGATGCGTGCGCACGACTCTGTTTATTTATGCGTGCGCATTCTGTTTCTTTGGAAAGTGTTGCTAGAGCGTAATAATTATTTCGTACTATGGGTAATTTTGAAACGATTCAGGGAATATTATAACTAAATTTTAATACAATATTTATTTTCTCACGGCGCCCCTTCGGAGTTAGCGCCAGGTTTTTTGCACGTTTTTGAACGTATGGCAGATCCGGCGCTGCACTGCGGAACTCTTATATCTTCCATATATATATATAAAAAAAACGTGCCAGGGTGTTTGTGGTCGCACTCCTCCGATTTTTATGAAATTTTGTATATTTGGTAGGTATGAGAATAGGTCGTAAATTATATTTCATACCGCTAGGCGATTGGGTGTCTGGATAGTGACTCCGCTGGGTGTGGTGGGTAATATTAACTAAAGTGCTAAATTACACCAATAAGTTGGTGGTACAAGTAAAAAATGTAATTATTCAAAGTGAAAGTTTAAATAGGTAATGTATCTTTGAAAATATAGTAGTAACAAAGTGACACATACAAGTTAATAGTTGATTTTTTGTTACGGTTTCAAGAAGATAAATTAAGTTAGTCTTGAAGTTACAGAAGAATTGTAAAAGTGAAGCATGAAGATTTACATAGAGTTTATAAAAAAGTGTTTCAACATCTGCATTATTTAGCCATAATTTTTATTATTTTATGAAAAGTGCTTTACAAACTAAAAAGACTCATAACTCATAACAAGATAGCGAGCAAAAAAAACTGTTTGGCCTATTCCTCTCTCATCATAAACAAACAATCTCCCATGTAATAGAAAGAGATGCACCATGACATTCCAATGATCTTACAAACCAGCGAACAGATGACGTCAGAATTCTTTCGACCAATCATGAAGCGTTTTTAGTTTACAGCTTTTTTATATTTTTTTAAGATGTAATACATTACATGTGTAATAAATTTTAAGAATAATAATCCGGAAATATCATTATCATCATCATCATCATCATCATTATCATCATCATCATCATCATACATAGTATAAAATGAAGTCGCTCAAAAGGTATGTGCGCGTTAATCTTTTAAACTACGCAACGGATTTTCATACGGTTTTCACCAATAGATAAAGTGATTGAAGAGAAATGTTTATATGTATAATACATGTAAATTATATTAGAGAAAAGCCGAGAAATTCACAGAAAACATATTTTTGTGCGATTTAAAACGGCTGGCGGGCCGTACTATAGTCACTTTTGAAATTCGTTCTACGGAAGAAATTGGAAAATAGATGTCCTAGAGTAAGTAGGTATTTGATTTTCCCTTTTCAAATATCCAGTGTTGCATTGCAAGCATTGCATAATTAGTGGCGATCGCTAACTATATTATTATGTAAGTAAAAAATAATAATAATAATATAGTTGATTCAAGAGGAAGGTTTATAATAATACCTGCTGAGTATAGTAGAGAAAAGCCGAGAAATTCAAATATTCAATTCAGGCAGCGGGCAGCGGGCAGCGGGCAGCGGGCAACGGGCAGCTGGCAAGCGGGTGGTGTGGATTTTATAAAGGTTGGGTAATGGCGTTGCGTTTCGTTAGCAACAGCAACGTGTGACCGGGTCTGATAGCGTTTATATAAATTTAGAAATCGATATTTTTTGGCTACATGAATATATTTTTGTAAGTCAAGATAAGTTTCACTCAACTACCCTATTAAATGTGTTGAATTTCCGTAGGTTTCGTACTTTTATGAAGAAATTCAAAAATCAAGCTACATTTATTTTACAAGGTTCTAACATCACTTACACTCTCTATTTTGTTTTTATCTGACAGTTGATCGTTCGTCGCTCTAGTTCGTTTTACTCCAACAGACCATTTTTAGCGAAATTGAGTTAAGTATGCAGTAGTTCTCAGAAAGTCTTTATGTATACAATGCAAGTGAAAAAAAAAATTTAAAAAAATTATTTAGGGGGTTTTCAAAACGCACTTTGTCTTACGTCCTCCAAAATGAAACAACATTTCGAGCGTATTTGTCCAACATCCACACGTTGGCCAAAAGGACTCCCGTTTTTAAACCGGCCGTTCAGTCAAATTTCATAGGAATTTCTCCAACATCCAAGCTGTATCTTAGCCAACGTGCGAAATTCAAACTCTCGGTTCCGGGCGTATTGCTCTAACAGACCACACAGCCAATAGCAGCGCAGCGGAGGACCACGTGATTGCTTTCATTCCAAACATTCGTTCGTTTAGCGCCACGAAAGTAAATATCTTCACTTATGATTATGCTAGTTACCAAGTTACTTTAGTGGTTTTCTAGGAGATTTCTTCAGACAAAATGCATAAAGATGTAAACTGTGGAAAAGGATAAAAAATTTTAAGGAAAACATAACAGATAATTAATATTACAATATTTTCTCAGCAAATTGTTTCAACTTGTCGTCCGTTACAGGGTGGTTATAATAAAGTTGTGTATTTTTTGAGAAAATATTGTAATAAATGCCAAGTTCTATATTGTGGTGAAATATCGTACTAAAAATTGAAATAACCTTCGTCGCTGTTTTAATTTAATTTAACCAATTAAAATATTAAAACGAATTGACTGAAATTGAAGAAAAATTAATTAACGAAGAGTATAAGGACGACATTATACGGAATACACTCGGAATTTGATCCTTAAGGCGTATGTGTATAAAGAGGTATCGGTATGTTTATCTACCTATACGTAATTATTTAAATCTTCGTGTAAAAATACCTATTTATGATATTTAAAACAATTATAAGAATAAGAACATTGAATGAGCTTTTGTTTTAAGCACATTTAATGCGTAGTATCGGTATGTTTATCAACCTTTACGTAATTATTTAAATCTTTGTTCATAAATACCTACTTGTGATATTTAAAAAACACAATTATTAGAATAAGGACTGATGTATTATAGTGCCTTATATATATGTGTCTATCTACCAAATCTTAGTGAAAGCATTATTCTACTTCAGATACTTAAAACAAGCCAACAACTATTAGAATAAGGAAATGAAGGAGTTTTAACTTTCTGTATATTTAGTTCCCAAAATATCTGTTTATCAACCAAATTTGCATGTAATTATTCGACTTATGATACTTAAAACAAGCCAATTATTAAAATAAGGAAATCAAGGAGTTTTCATTTTCGGTACATTTAGTTCCTAAAATATCTGTATATTTATCAGCCAAATCTTCGTGTAAAAATTCTACTTAAGATATTTAAAACAAGGCAATTTTTCGAATAAGTACAACGAAGGAGTTTTTGTTTTTGGCACATTTAGTGAGTAGTAGCTTCATGTTTATCTACCTTTACCTTGAGGTGATTTTTCACAAAAACGGCGCTTTATAAATTATCCAATTATTTCTTCTAACACAGCAAACTTATTTTGTGGCACCATTATGATTGAAATTAATAAATTACTTGGTCTTTACCACTTTTGTGGTGGTAAAGACCAAGTAATTTATTAATTTCTATCCAATTTTACGCACCAGATTTAAATGTCCGGGTTAAATTTTCCCCCCAAAAAAAAAAAAAAATTATTATTATTATTATTAGAATACCTACTTGTATTTGTAATACAAAACACAATTATTAAAATAAAGACAATGCAGGAGTTTTTTTGCTTTTAGTACCTAATATTTATGTGTTTATCTACCAAATATTTGTGTCAGAATTCTACCTGAGATATTTAAAACATGTTAATTATTAGAATAAGGAAATAAAGAAGTTTTTGTTTTTGGTAAATTTAATGCCTAAAGTATCTTATTATTTTAATCAACCAAATCTTAGTGTTACAATGAAAACATTTTTGGTATATTTAGTGCCAAAGAACAGTTGTATTTGTGTACCTATAAATATCTTATTTTTGAAATCTTCATGGGAGAATTGTACACCGAATGACAATGAAAGCATTTCTATTATTTTATGCATTGAGTGCCTCATATTTCTTATGTGTTTGTTTATTTCTTACCTATTCGAGTTTTATTTTGTTCGAGCTTTGGATTGTCAATAAAAAAAGTTATTACTATTCGCACATTTTTAATGATTAGGTATCCCATTCATTTGACTTTTTTTACCTAGATCAATTTCCAGTTCTTTTATTTCAGCCCCTTTTGTAACCCTTCTAATAATTTCGCCCAACTAAGTGGTACCCCAAATAATGGAATACATTTGTTATGAAGCTAAAAATGTGGTTAGTGGTTAGGATTATTTTATGACCTCTTTTTTACAAGTCTGTATTGTGTAATAGACGTAAATCACATCCCATGTGTTCGAACATAGGATCATTTTTAAAAAGAACTCGTCGTCTATTGTTTTACACATTTATAAAGATCTTGTAGCTATCTATTGTGTTTCAAAATCCTTCGAGTTAACTTTTTATTTTAAAATGTTGGATACTACACTTCTGTTATCACACGACGGCCTCCTGTGGTCGAGGGGTAAGACTCTCAACTAGCGATCCGGATGTCGCAAATTTCAATCCCATCGTGCACAAGTAATTTTTATTTTGATAGATTTGTTTATTTTGGGGGGCGGGTATGGGTACCGCCGTCCCGGGAACCATTTATTGAATAACCACCATCTCTGCCATAGGTCACCCCGAGTGGTTCGCTACGTTTGGTGACTTAGCAAGGGTGCCCGGGATCATGGGGTAAAGTTCGTCCAGGTCTTGGCGGCGGATACGACTGCCCACCTGCTGCGTGGCGAGAGAGAGACTGGTTAAGGGAGGCTTTTTGACCTTTTCAGCCGGACTCTCCCGACTCTCGCCTTGCACCGCAATTAGAAAGATGGATTCATACGTCCGTCACTCCCGGACACACTGACCCCCAGATTCCTACCCACCCCTCATACCCTTTTTCTTCCCAAATTTCCTATCCTTACCTTCCTTATAAAGACTCCTCCAAAGTGAAATTATTTTCCTCAGGGCCACCTGTGTGGAGCTAATCTAAAAATATATATACATATTTCACAACTTTAACCATTAAAAAAACGTACGTGTATATGTGTTTTTGTATGTTTAAATAGTGAAATAACACAAATCAATAAAAAAATATACATATAAATATATATACATGCTGTATTTGCGACACGTTCCAGAGTGGAAGATACTCTCAGTATCACCCCGATGTAAGACCGCCATTTCGAATTGAAGCATTGCTTGAAATGGCTTTCACCCTGGTTGTTGACTCGATCTGAATAGCCAGGTACTTATAAACCTTCATAACTGCATCCCCTTCCCGCTACATCCAGCCTCACAAAATTGGGTATGCTATGTATAGCCTGACTTGGTCCAGGCGGTTGGGAGCGGTTGGGACTCTTGTGCAGTATTAACATAAAAATAAAGTCACGTAAATCAATCCAACCTTTCGGGTCTGATCATACTAAATCTCCGATTTATATGCCGTAGAAAAGAAAGAATAGGAAGTTCTTGGATGGAAATAGGAATGAGGGGTGGGTAGGAATCTGAGGGTTAGGGTGTATAGGAGTGACGGACGTAAGAAACTGTCCTTCCAACTGCGGTGCAAGGCAGTGGGGTCGAGAGAGTCCGGCTGGAAAGGTCCAAAGGACTCCTTCACGCAGTCTCTCTCGATCCGGCCCGCCACGCAGCTGGTGGGCAGACTCATCCGCCGTCAAGACCTGGAAAAACCTCACCCCATGAACCCATGCACTCCTGCTAAGTCACCAAACGTAGCGAACCACTTGGGGAGACCTTTTCACAGCTCCACACAGGAGGCCCTGAGGAAAATAATTCCCCTCAGGGCCTATGTCATTTTTGGGAAGGAAGTAGAGGAAGTTGTGGGAAGAAAAAGGTATGAGGGGTGGGTAGGAATCTGGGAGTCAGTGTGTCAAGGAGTGACGCACGTATGAATCAATCTCTCCCCACTGCGGGTAAAGCGATGTTCCGAGAGTCCTGCTGGAGAGGTCTACAGATCTTCCTCAACCAGTCTTTCCCGATCTGGCCTGCCACGCAGTTGGTGGGCAGACGCATCCGTCGCCAGGATCCAGACAAAACTCACACCACGAACCCGGCCACCCCTGCTAAGTCACCAAACGTAGCGAACCACTTGGGGTGTCCTATGACAGAGGTGTTGGTTATCCAATAAATGGTTCCCGGAGCGGCGGTACCCATACCTGCCTCTCAAATAATAACTAATAAACGTAGGACCTATCTGATGACTAACGGTTGATGACTAGCAGCCAACAATAAAACACGCCTGAAACATTATTTAATAAGTATAATTGTCTGAAAACGTACGTTTTCATTGATGATTTTACGATGTTATTATTTTACAAAAACTTACTCTTGAAACTTGTTTCCCAACCAAGAAACAAATTATTTCTAAAAAAATGTCGAATGTTACAAAAAACTATTTAAAAATCACACCCGAATATTTAGGTCTCACCGCGAAAACATAGGACACATAAGCTAAATCCATAAGTACCTATCAAAATTCGATGAATTGAAATACTTTCCGATCTCCCTGTAATACCAAGCACGTTAGATAAAGTAACTTCACGCAAGAGTACGCGCTCTTGTCTAACATCCAGTGTCCTTTGTCCAATATCCAACTTTCGCAAACAAGAATTCGTCACTTTGGCCAACATCCAAATTAAAAACGTGTTTTCTGCGTAATTTTATACATTTAGAACATATTGTACTTAAAAAAAACAATTTGTAATACTTTAAAACATTATAGTAGACTTACAATTTAGCTAATTTCATTTTATATGCCTTTTTCGTAAAAAAAACTTTAAAGCGCTGTTTCTCACGATTTACGTTTTGGTCTGTTGGAGTAAAACGAACTAAAGCGACGCGTTGTTACAAGGCGCAATGTACCTAGTTCGTCACTTTGTTTGCATAAGGTTCTAACTTCGCCCAACCATGTTCTGATGTTTCAAAGTTTGCAAAGACGTATTGTCGTAAACTATTTAACAATCATTATTGATTTTGCGGTTCAATCTTGTGTGAAGTATTTTACTTTATCATATTTTAATGGAAAATATTTAAATATAAAAAAAACGCATTCAAAGTTTTGCTGAAGGATAATTCAACGCACAAACTGCTTCTAACGGTTTCACACTAAATGCTGTATCTCCGTCCAGGGGCGGATCCAGGATAATTTTCTGTGGGGGGGGGGGGCACAATGGGCGGACGGGCAAAAAAATTAACAATTACTGTTAGGATTTTTTTCTGGGGGGGTGGGGCACAAGGGGCGTACGCGCAAAAAATCAACAATTACTGTTAGGATTTTTTCTGGGCGGGCACAAGGGGCGGACGGGCAAAAAAATCAACAATTACTGTTAGAAATAAACTTGAAGTATCATACTTCAAGTTTATTTCTATAAGTTCAAGTATGTATATGAAGGTTTATGAAAGTGTCAAAACAATAGAAAAATTAAATGTTTAATAAAGACAGTTTTCTGTACTGTGGTGGAATCTCCACAGTACACAAAAATACCTTCTGGGGGGGCATGTGAATCCGCCCTTGTCTCCGTCAATCTTTCGAAGTTGGCAAAAAATGATTTTATTTATTGAATTGGAAATATACCCACACATTGTGAATTATCGACAGATCTCCGAGAAGATGTTTTTGAATTTAATTTAGTTTTCAGTCATTTAAAAAGATGTCGGTGATATAATATTTAATAGAAGTAAAACTTCTTTAGCTCCATCTATACTATATGATAGGAAGAGAGAAAGAAAATTTTCGCGCGCACTGCTCTCTCTCTCTTCCTCCTACAGTGTGATACAGATAATAGGCCTGCACTGTGACTTAGATATACGAAACGTAACTGGATATGAGAGAAATAGATAAAGAAAATGTGTGCTCGCACCTCTCTCTCTTGCCCCTACAGTAATATACAAAACATAACTCTCTCTCTTTCTATCTTCACTGACTTATTTCTCCTTCTCAACTACCGTTCGCCTCGCTTTTCCTAACGCTCTCGTCACGCATTCACCAGCTTACTCCCCAAATCAAGCGTGCGTATAGAAGTTTTACTTCAAAAAACGCGATGACGATGAAACCCCTTTACGTCTGTTTAAGCACCGAAAATTGTTTTGGCGATTGACGTTACCCAAATTTGAATTCTCGAGAGGGCATGCCGAGTCTTGCAAATGCATGGAATGTTTAACCAAAACTTATTGAGATACAACTTACTTATCTTCGTCCACAGTACTGGCGTAGAATCCAATGATGCCGTCCAATCTTCCGGAGTATTCGATGTCAATGTTATAACTTCCAGCTTGTAGTTGAATTTCAGGGGTGATGGTCAGGAGTTCGCGGTCATCATTTGACAAACTAAACTTCTTAACGCCGACGGAGGTGTCGCCTTTGGTCAGCGTGATTTTCTCTATCGTCAGTCCATAGCTGTGCAAGACCAGTTCATCTAACGCCACGGACGCTGTAGCCAATATCTCCATATGGCCTTGGAAGGTATTTTCCTTTAGATCAGGATGAAGCCGGATTTTGTAATTCTCGGGAATCATGCCTGTTGGAAGGCGGTAGTACTCCTGGAAAAGGGACAGGAATGTAAAGAAGTGTAGATAAACAAGGCGAATGGATATGGATAATGGTGTTAAAACCTTGCAACGGTAGAATGGCTTGCAGGTGGGGTTACCATCCATCCGGATTAATCCGGACATGTCCGGACTTTGTCTGGCCCTTTAATTTGTCTGGATTTTTTGGTTTAGGTGGAATGGTTTAGATGAAATAAAAATTTTCATAAGTAATATCAAATAAGTCTATAATATTTATTCATTTCCGACTCGCCTAAAAACAAAATATAAATCTTCTTTAACAATCAACTCATGGGTCTAACAAACAATAAATTTTAATTGCAGTTGCAAACAATCAACAAGTTCAAACATAAAATATCTTCTTCAAAACTTAACACTTGTTTTCGACAAATATATAAATTTTATTATTTTTCAGCGCCAGATACTTGACGGAGAAGCTCCCGTTCATTCAAAGTTTTCTTATAGAATTCTTCGCAGCAGTTTTAAGGTTGTATCGAATCATCAACAACGATCTGACCGATGATACAGATAATCTATTACGCTCTTTTGTCCACTGTGCACCCATTAGAGAAAACAGTATTTCTATACTTGCGTTTAGAGCTTGGATAGCAAAAACGAACTCGCAAATACTCAATAGATTGGGCAATCTGGCGATTGTGAAGTTTGTAAAAATGGTAAACCACATTTTATGGACCATCATACTAAAAAATGGATCGTTTTGTTGGGATATGAATGAATTGACGGCTGTTAGTATACTTGCATCGAATAGCTTTATATCATCGATAACAACACCTTTCATTCTCATATATACAACCGAATCCACGAGCTTTTCAAACTCAATGTGATTAAAATATCCGGACTTTTTTTGGGCTGTCAGGCTTTATGCCAGGACTTTTCAATTTTCTAAATGGTAACCCTACTTGCAGGTTATAGCATTAGTTCAGATTTCATGAAGTTTAGTGTTCTCTTCATTAAAACCAAGTTCGTAGTGATGGTCTTTCGCTTTTAAAAAGACAATCGGTCATACTTGCAGTACAACTGAACAACAAAACACTGCAAGTTGTGTTCAAAGTGAAATACTGAGGTAATATCATCACCGCGGATCTTAATGGCGTTTAACCAACCAGCGGCCGAAAATCCACATTTCGTCGAAAGATCTTCTTACGATAGTACAGGGCGGTTCCAATGAGAAAGATTAATTATTCTCCGTACCAGCTTTTAAAAATTATAACTCAATATCGATTATATTTCATTCCAAATTTGCTTTAATTTATACCTACATCCAAAAATGCTGAAAGGCGTGATGATAAAACTATTAAAATTTTGTACTTTTTGTAATTATTTTTAAGTATTTATCATTTTTCAATAATCTCTAAATAAAATAAGAATGTAAAAAAATCTGAAATATATTATTTTCGTTATTTGTTTTTGGGGTGTTTTGCCGTGTTGCGCTACCTCCTTCTTTAGCCAACGTTTCGGACATCGTTGCAGTGTCCATCATCAGGGCAGATCCGGTAGATGTGACATCTACCCACAACGTTGGCTAAAGAAGGAGGTAGCGCAACACGGCGTAACACCCCAAAAACAAAAAAAAAGAAAATGCTTTTGGCCGTGAAAATCTTAAAACTTATCTAAAATATATTAGTTTGTAAGTGCGCAAATAAATACATAAACGGACCAATTTTCGTCAAGAAACACATGTACTTATATATTTTTTAATGATTTTATTTAAACTAATATTAAAATTTTGAAACATGCGTTTACTAGATAATGTATCGATTTATTTTACTGCATGACTATATGATTTGAAATGGTTGTTGTATAATACAAAATCTTTTTTGAAAATATAACAGATCTGCCAACGATCTATGTTAGATATAATATTTTTATACTAAAAACAAAACATTTTTTCTCAAAATTTAAAACATGCGTTTACTAGACAAAAGAACAATCTTTCGAAATCAATTTTAATTTTTTGGTGGAAAAGAGTCAATACGTCTAAAATCTGATTTAAAATGACATATTTCTTATTTTCTCTGGTTATATCCTCAAAGAAGCTACAAGCCAAAAGTGTGAAATATTCTTATAAATAAATCCATCACACTGCGACGCACAACATCTTTTTTTAAATCTTACAATCCCGTTACCGTTTTAGGTTTTTTGTAGTTTTTACGAGGGTGGTGTAACATTTTTACTTCTGCGTACGGAAAATGAGAAGCTTCCGACGATTCTCTTCGAATGTTCGACAGGTTGAGGCCGCAAGCCTCTGCTGCCAATAAATGTACTTGCTTGAAGTTCAATGTTTTGATGTATTCTGGATTGCCACGTATTTTTTGGAAAAACTTGATAACATTATAAACTATCGTTTTTCACCTGCCTGCAATTCGTATCCTTGATTTACATCCACCATTTTAAATGTGTATTATCTAAAAAGCACCGATGTTAGATCACACAATATGTAATTACAATCACATCGATTAAATAAACGGAGTCAAAATGACATTAATAAAATAGATTCAATCGAAAATAAAGTGATGGACTGGTTTTTGATCTTATGAAGTCAATACACTACTTATTACGAAATGTAGAATCATTAATTGTTTGCTTTTATAGTAGCATGATGTATAAAACAATAGAATTTCCAAAGGATTTAATTCGCCCAATTCACGGGAATAACCGCCATTAGAATGTCTAAATTTTGTTTCGCGGCATTAGGTATCGTCTGAAATATTGTTTTTATAATCCAGTTTAATGTATTTCCGAAAATCTGAATTTTTGAGGGTCGAATAACTATTAAGAAATTAAAAATATAAATATTAATAATTTAATGGTAGAGTGCCTTTCGAAATTTTGTTTTTTCGAAATTTTTACTGTACGTTAATCTCCGTGCGAAATTTTGGGAGTGCATTTGGTATCTGTCCGACTATAGTTTGTCTTATAACAGGTAATAGGTAATAGGCACAACACTCACCAATAGTCTAGACTAGGTCCTAATAGGCAAACAGAGTCGGAGGCCCAATTTCAAACGCAAATTAACTGTATTACTGTATCATTACGAACAACTTTTGGACAACTCCATTCTAGAGGTATGATTTGAGATTTTTACGACCAAAAGTATTATTATGATTAATTTTTGAGTTATTTGGCCGTGTTTCGATCTCTCCTTCATTGCCAACAATTTAGCCAGCGTTGTAGATTACAGTGTCCGAAAAAACGTGAAAACCTCAAATCATTTTATAATTCTAACTCAGGGGCCATCCATATATTACGTCGCACGCATTTCATGATTTTTTGACCCCCCCCCCCCCCCCGTCCCTGTCAATTTGTGATACCAACTCCCCCCAGCGTAACGTCACATATTTTGCAATTTTACATGTAAAAATAATAGTTGGTAATATTTTAAAGGTTTTTCGACAACATTTAATATTGTCACGGTTACATTTGCCAGAACGGAGGGGGCGTAACGGGATACCACGATGGAGGGGGCGTAATAGGATACCACGACGGTGCAGTCGCATGTGTCGCATTTTTTAACAGTCGGGTGTCACCTCCCGCAGGGTGTAGTGTCACCCCCCCGTTGCGTGACACCCGGGGCGGTCCACCCCCCCCCCCCCCCTTCGCTACGCTACTGGGCTCATGACCTTTCGATGAGTTGTGTGTAAAAGTGGTTAGTGAAATGAAAGATTTAAAAAATCGACTTTCTGTATGTGGTTTTAGCTCAATTTCTTTAAATTGAAATGTTTTATGTATAGATTTTCGGGATTCTTTTTGTTATGTGGGGCAACGCCCTTTAGAGAGTCGATTTTTCAAATCTTACCACTTTAACTCCCTGAAAAATTACGAGCCGCCCCTCTAAGTAGCTCGGGTTGGACATTTCTTAGTATCTACCTACCAATAAGAAATAAGAAATTTGTGATATTTGTAACTAGGATATAGGTAAATTTGCATGTTCAATAATTGATAAAAATAATGTTTTTTCGACTGGCAGTGTAAGAAGGCGTAATTTTCCTTTACTTCGCACTATAGCATAGTTACCTACAGCCACAGACGTACATAAGTCAAACAAATGTAAGGGTCCTGCCTGTGCCTAGAGCATGCAATACCGTTTTATTGTTAACGCAATTTCGCGAATTTCGCGCTGCTTTTCAGTACCGCAAAAGAGATTAGAAATGCGAATTTTGCGGTATTAAAAACAAACCGTGATAAGGAAATCCCCGCTACGAACGAGGCGTTGGGGAATTCCCGAATTTCCTAGAGCGAACTAACGTTTGTTTGTAGTCTTACTCAGTCTCAGTCTCACTCGCAACTCGCAACTACTAGCAAGTCAGACAAGTGAGTGATTAATCTGTCCTATTTTATTTGTTTACTATGTGAAAGCGTGAAAAAATAATAATTTTGACTAATAAATTAACGTATTACACTTGTATCCGCGTATCAATTTTTTTTGTAAAAAAATGAATAGTTCAATTAATGGTATTGAATTCAAAGACTTCAAAAGTTCCAATACGGTGTGGAAACATTGTAATCAGCGAAGTGTAAACTCTGTCCAGTTATTATTAAAACTAGTGGACGACAGCAAGCGGACTAAATACCCATTTATGCACTAAGCACGGAATTGGAGCTAAAAATGTTAACTCCAACGAGATATCAGAAGAAGTTGATTATCCTAGCGCAACACCAACTACGAGCCGCAGCCAATCTATCGAGGTAGCAGCTACAACCTCATCCTTAATTGACGAAGATGACCACATCGAAAAACTACAATCACTGGCGAAAAAAGCAAGATATCACACTATTTCGAAAAAACTGAATCTATTTCTATGAAAGTGTCTCGTATGGTGGAAAAATATGAATTACCGTATTCGTAAGTCAGATCAGAAGATATAGGTCTTTGTTACTAATTTCGCAAAATCGCAAATTTTGTATTAATACTATTACAAATACCGTAATATCGCGGTATTGAATATATACTGCGGTATTGCATGCTCTAGTCCTGCCACTTAGAGCTCCGTTGAAATCTCTCCATTGATCTCACGAACGACCCACAGCAGAAAGAAAGAACGACGAACGAATAGATATAAGCATGCCTCTGAAAAGTTATGCAACCAGATTCACGCTATAAAATCAAATAATTTTCTAATGCTTTCATGATTTACGCCATCTAGGGGGTCCCTCCTGAAGTGTTATACTTGCTTATAAATTATCGGAAAAATAAAGACGGCACTATTCAATCGTGATAAAATTTCATACCACTCTGTAAACTGAGAATAAAAGCAAAAACTTCGATTGCGGTTTTAATTGGTTGGCGCCTTGGATAAACTATCGAATTATTACGTAACCTCCGAGGCTACCTAGGTTATAATTTATTACGCATTAATTTATTTTTCTAACTTTATGTAGGCATTACTATATTATAACATATTTATTTAATTGTTGTACAATACCCGACGGTAATTTGTGTAACAAATATTATGCAAGCAAAAAAAAAAGCAAAAGCGACCCACAAAAATGCCAAATAAAAAAATTCTCCAATATTTATTCACCAATTTTGATCATTTCGATTTACCTGGAAAAGAACGCGATCAAAGCGGAAACTTCGTTTACGAATTTAAATGGTTTGCGTCTTGGATAAAATTTCTACTTTATTACAACAGGTGCTTCGTCGATTTAAAACGAGTAGGATAATATGTTTTTATGTTTATAATAAATGGAGGTTTAATTCCTTTTTATTAATTAATAAATAAAACATTACATTGCTTTAAGCTGTCTAACAAAGAAACGACTTTTATGTTTATTTACAACACTTTCTTATGTATAGTTTCTTCTAACTAACCAACCGTAATTTTACAAACAAATAATTAAATAATTAAAACAAGTGGCAATTGATATTTGCATTCTAACTGGCACTATAGGATTCTAATTAGGGAATACATTTTATTTAAATATTCATAATAATACTAGACGGTAATTTGCGAAAAGAAATTTTTTAGCAAGCCAAAAAGCAAAAGCGATCTAAAAAGGCTACAGAAAATGCTCTAATTTTAATTTTTTTTTTTATTTTAGCGACTATATAAAATAATTGTGTATACAAAATATAATAGTGAATTTAAGTATGGATATTGTTTTTCTTAGTCCTTCTCACTAGGGGGTCCTGTGCCGAGGCGGACTAGAGTTATTTAAATACAATTTATATTTTATGTCTTCTACGTCGCTTTAAGTGTCTTCATTGGGGTTTTTTCAAGGTACCATTGATGTAAGTTGGTTTTTGTCATCGACCCTATTCCTCCCGTACCACTTTCCTTCCTGATGAAAAGAAAAGAAAATACTCCGTCAAGAAAAGTTGTTATAAGTGCGGTTTGAAGTCATAATAGTTTTTGGGGTATTATGCCGTGTTGCGCAACCTCCTTCTTTAGCCAACGTTTCGGGCGGGGTTTCAGTGCCCATCAAGCGTTCATATGAATGTGAAAAATACATTTTATAGTAGTTTACACTTACATTTTTTTGAAAAGTAATTAACAATTTGATTTTGATTCTACTCAAAAGAAACGACAGAAAAAGATTCAATTTATCCAATTGTTTTTTTTTGTTGTATTCATAATAAAAACCGGTTCGTAATAAAGGTTAATCGAAAATATCGCATTGTTCAACGTACCGTCTAACACCGGCCTCTGAGCAATTTTAAAATGATGGGGAAATAACTTCGAAACCAAAGGTGATTTAGATAAAAATTTTATTGATTATGGTACCGCGCGTTTTCATCCCGCAACAAAATATCCCCGACACAATACACTCTGACAAAATATCCTACTGACAAAACATCCTCCAACAAAAGGTCTACTAAAACCTAACCTAACCTAACCTAACCTTATTTAACATTTTACTATTTTTGAACAATAATTTATTGTCTTTACAGGATGTCCGTATTATTTTTGTCCCATTTATACTATTTTTGAACAATAATTCTGTAACCTAAAGGATAAACCATAATAGCTACGTATAGTTTATCCTTTAAGGTTCAGAATTTATTGTTTTTATAGGTTGCCTGTATTATTTTTGTCCCATTTTTTGTTAGGTTAGGTTAGGTTAGTTTAGGTTAAGTTAGGTTAGGTTTTAGTGGGTTTTTTGCTGGCGGATGTTTTGTCCGTTGGATATTATTTTTTTATTATGAATACAGTTTTAAATAGTAATGATTTTTTAAGATTTTAGTACCGGAGGTTGCGTTGGTTTATCTGTTGTCGATTCCGTTGTCGATTCCGTTGTCGATTCCGTTATCGCTTCAGTCGATTCAGTGGTGGCTTCAGTCGTCCTTGTAGCCTCTGTGAGTCTCTGGTAGCAAACATCCAAGTCATCTTGCATGTTACTTTTCTCCACAGCCACTGCAATTGTGGCAATCACAAACGAAAACAGCACAACACTGAGCAAAGTCACCACTTTGTGGTCTGCCAACCAACTCAAAAATCCTCGAATCATTTTGACTTATAATTTTGACAAAATTCACTAAAACAATCTACACTTTATACGCAATATTTGTTAGAGTGGCATACTTCAAACGCTTGATTATCAATCTAGAACTGGTGATATATTACAGGTGCACAGTGCGGGAAAAGTTAGGCGTTTGCACACCTATCTCCCTCAAGAGCACAGCTTTATACTGATGTGATGACTGATGATAATTGAGTAATTGATTCGTTCGCCTATGAATAATCCGTGCGTTCGGTTTATTTCGTATTTGGTAGATTGTTATATATAATAAAAATAAGAGTAGGTATCAATTACAGATAAAGGTGTTTTCACACAGAACTAAGATAATGTACGGTTTTATTACGAATATTAAATGACGAAAAGATTATTTTGCTTATCAGCTGGTGGCAGGCGATCTTATCTCGGAAAGCCGGCTAATAAATCATTCAAATAATTATAGTACTGAAGTATACTATAGGGTCAATCAAAGTGAAGAGTGAAAAGGGGAAAAATTAGATGTATTCACGCTTTTACAAAAATGTTATTTTATGAACAATGAACGCCATCTTTCGGATGTCCCGCGGACCTATGTTTATAATCCCATTAAGTAAATAAATAAAATATTACTCCACAGAGGAGGCCCTGAGGAAAATAATTTCCCTCAGAGTCTATGTCATCTTTGGGGATGCGGCGTGAAGGGTCCTTTAGGAAAAGAAGGAGAGGAAGTTCTGGGAAGGATATTAGGGATGTGTAGGAATCGGGGAGTCGCGTCGGTGTGTCCAGGAGTGACGAAAGAATCCATCCCTCCTACTGTGGTGCAAGACGATGTTCCGAGAGAATACGGCTGGAGAAGCCAGAGGAACTCCCTCAACCATTCTCTCCCGATCCGGCCTGCCATGCAGCTGGTGGGCAGACGCGTCCGCAGCCGAGACTCGGACAAACCTCACCCCATGAACCCAGGCACCCCTGCTAAGATATCAAACGTGGCGAACCGCTTGGGGTGGCCTACGGCAGAGGTTTTGGTTATCCAATAAATGATTCCGGGGCGACCATACCCGCCTTCCAAATTGAATTGAGTTCAATCAAGAACAAGCAAATTGGTAAAACTTTTACAAAACTTCCTATTTTCTATCATAAACAATAAATTTACAATTTGCGAGGCGCGTGTGGGTACCGCCGCCCCCAGAAACCATTCTTTGGATAACTAACACCTTTACTCTCCAATCGATTTTTTTAACCCATCACCTTGCACCACAATGGATCCTTAAGTCCATCACACCTGGACACACTGACCGTCAGTTTCCTCCCATCTCTCATTACCAGAATGTCTTGTCCTTTCTTCACTTAAAAATACCCTGCACACAGCAACGTCAAAGATAATAGAGGCCCTGAGGGAAATTATTATTGTAAAAAAAACACGTTTCGTGTAAACTCTAAACCCACATTTCGTATAAACCCATTTCGTGTAAGGCCATCCGTTCATGGACAAACTGAAAAAACTAGTGAACGCAATCAAGCTCCTGAACAAAACCGATATATTTCTATCGCAGATTACTCGAAAAATTGATAGGTCGTGAGCCGCTACTATGGCAACCTGTAACAAGGCAACTGCGGCTCACGACCTGTCAAGTTTTGTCATGTAAAACGGATCAGAAAAATATCGGTTTTGTTCAGGAGGTTGATTGCGATTGCATCGCCAACTTGTTTTTTTTCAGTTTCTCCACAAGCGGATGGCCTAAATCTTCCTCAGTTTAAAAAAAAGGAAACCCAAGAATTAAAATTGATAAGTGATATTTATTTGTGGAAAACCCTGTTATTTTCCGCACCGTTCAAACGTGAACACTGAGCAGTACTTAAGAGGGCATTACCAGAGAAAGCCGGAAATACGTCATTTTCAAAAAAGTTTTTAGACGTATTGACTCTTTTCCACAAAAAATTATAAATGGATTTCGAAAGATTGTTCTTTTATCTAGCATAGTTATGTAATAAATTTTTAGATTTTTTTTTAATTTTTAGTATAATAAGGTTATTCCATAGGTCGTTGGCAGATTTGTTAAATTTTCAAAAAAGTTTTTGTATTATACCACACCCATTTCAAATAATATAATCATACAGTAAAATAAATCAATACATTATCTAGCAAAGTTATGTATTAGAATTTTAATTTTAGTTTCAATAAAATCATTAAAAAATATGTACGTACATGTGTTTCTTGACGAAAATTGGTCCATTTGGGTATTTATTTGCGCACTTACAAACTAATATATTTCAGATTTTTTTAACATTCTTATTAAATTTAGACATTATTGAAAAATGATAAATACTTATAATCAAAAAATAACTACAAAAAGTACACTATTTTAATAGTTTTATCATCACGCCTTTCAGCATTTTTGGATGAAGGTATAAATTAAAGCTAATTTGGATTGAAATAAATTCGATATTGAGTTATAATTTAAAAAAGCTGGTACAGAGAAAAATCAATCTTTCTCATTGTAACCGCCCTGCACGATCGGAAGAACAACTTTCGACGAAATGTGGATTTTCGTCCGCTGGCTGGTTAAACGCTCTTATGATGTGGTTTTTTGGATCAACATTATTTTTACTTTCCGCCCACCAAAATGCCTCTGTTTTTTCTGGAGGCTAATAAATCAACAAATAATGGTAATGATTTATTTGTTAGTCGAGGTTTCATTTACGAAGAGGCGAGTTTTTCCACCGAACTAAACAATGATTGTGTTTCCGCATTCGGTGATGGGTTTCACTTAGTTGTGGTTTTCGAAATGTACGAGACTGGACCGGTACTAGAAGTGTAAAGAGCTTTTCCGGGCAGCGCAAGATAGAGATACATTTACTAGAGTGATCGCCAACGTCGGGGGGACCTGATAGGGCACACAAAGAATAAGAAGTGGTCTTCTGTTTTATAGGAATCTAGTTTATATTATTTTTAAGTGTTTTTTTTGCTGTGTAGTTTTGCTATAATATAATTTAAAATGCTGTCATTATATTTTCACCCCCTTTTCTTTGACATGGTTTCGATTTGTACATGCATACGGGTACATTTTTTCATGTGAGTATCGCACATGAGTACCTACTGCTCACAACCGTCTGCAGCCATATATGAGACTGTGGCATTACTGAAGGTAGTGGAGGGAAGGAGATGGGGAAGAGGAAGTTGGGAAAACAAATAACTAGTCATAATCAGATCTGGTCATCAAACACGGCTAAAGCTATTTCAAGCCACGTTTCAATCCTGATGTTTAGAATGGTTTTCCTCATGGCCTATTTTATCTTTGGGGAGGCTTTGTGGAGGGTCTTTTAAAGGAGAGGAAGTAGTGCATATGGGTCTTGGAGAGATTTATTGGATAACCAACTCCTCTACCATAGGTTATCCCAAATCCCAAATGGTTCGTTATGTTTGGCGATTTAGAAGAGGTGCCGGAGTTCACAGGGGAGAGGTTTGTCCGGGTCTTGGCGGCGGATATGTCTGCCCATCAACTGCGTGCAGGCCGGATTGGGAGAGGCTGCATGAGGCAGACCTTTTGACCTCTCTAGCAAGCGTCTCTCGAAACATCGCCTTGCAGTTAGAGGAATTGATTCACACGTCACTCCTGGACAAAGCAACCCTACAGAACTTCTTCCTCTCCTTCCTTTCCTAAAAAGACCCTCCACACAGCATCCTCAAAGATGAAATAGGCACTGAGCGAAATTATTTTCCTACGGGCCTCCTGATAACAGAGACTTCATGTTTACAGACAGACATTTCGTAGATTGTATCATAAATAGATCAAGACAACGTGATAATAAAATTGCCAAAAATATCATTATTGTTAATTAATTAATTTTGACAATTTAATTATAATTTATTTCAGCAATTAAGCACATTTCTTGATGCTATTCAGATCTGGTCACCAAATACGGCTAAAGCCATTTCAATTCTGAAATGGGCGACGTTGATAGTATATTCCATTCTGAAACATGCTGCAAATATGCTAGACACTGTAACGCTGTCCAAAACGTTGGCTAAAGAAGGAGGTAGCGCAACACGGCATAGCACCCCAAAAACAAATAACGAAAAATTAAATTAGTATATTTGATGAATTATGAGGCATGTCGATGAGAAAATAGAAGCAATAATAACAACAAAAACCATAGTAATTTTCATTCAACGTTTTTATTTGAAACGTAACCATTGCCTACTTTAACAAAGAAATAAATAGTTAAATAGATTCAGTCTTTTAATAAAAATACAAAGCTTTTATTTTGACGAAACATATTAAATACTTAAGCCTACTTATAAAGATTTTACAAAAAATAATAATCATACAGGGTGTCATGGGACGTACTCGACTTACTTTAACCAATGATTACTGACATTATTTGGAGTAAAAAATGTGTTTGAAATTTTGGTCTCCGGTGACATTTATATTAATTTTTTTTAAAGTTAAGCGCTCTTCTCACGACACTGCATGCAAGGACTCAGCCGCAGAGAGTCCCTTCATGCGCCTCGTTCTAGCCGCAGTTTAACAAACGAGACAGCGCTAGTTCGCTCAAACCCATGCTCTCTGCAGGCAGTGTCGTGTGGAGAGCCCATTAGCCTCTCAGGCTAATTTATTCGCTTTTCGGAACAACTACAGATCTCTTAGAAATCGTTGTGTCTCCCTTACTATCATAGTGAGAAATGTGATCCAGATTGTAGATGAAAGGGAAAACACCACGCTATATATAAAAATCTAAAAGTTAAAAATTTTCATCTTTATGAAACCGAAGTTTCCGACCGTAATTTGAAAAAAGAATTAATGAAACTTTGAGAATTTTTTAATAACTATTTTTACATGATACGACAAAAAGTGAGGTGATGGTAAGGTTTATAAAACATTGTCTAATAAAAATATGTGTACTTTTTTCGATATCTACCAGTAATTTTAGTTAGAAATAAACGTAAGGCGAACCATTTTTAAAACTTTTTAAAGTTTGCTTTAAATAACACGTATATTTAAAAAAATACTTGATTATTTGCAATTATAAAATTTGACGGTGTATTTCATCACCTTTCTAAAATAGTTTTTAATTTTCAGATAAGTTCACAAACGTTCGATTTATTTGGATTTTATTGCTAAGTGGAGATATTATGACAGAATATGATAGAGGCCTGGGGGGTTAAAACATTAAAAAAATCAGTATCTATTAACTTCGGTGTCATGAATGCCCGCATAATATGAATAACCACTTAACGTTTTGTATAGGAAGGTTATTTTATGAATATGTACTTGATTAGCTTTTATTAAATCATTGTCAAATATCCAGTGCCGGACTTGGACCAACAGAAAACTTGAATTTGCGCGCCCAGCGAAAATTTAAGATGTCATGTTTTTTCTTTTTAACCCGATATTTTAATGGTGAACAAAGTAATTACTTAACATAGATTTATTTTAGTAGTAATTACAAAATATTTCACGTTTTGATAATTTTAAATTTAAATTAGACAATAATATCTGTACAACCGTATTAATGTTCAAACACACATATTTTATGATACAGGGTTTCCGGAGGTAAAGTGCATGAACTTCGGGAGGTGATTCCACATACATATATATATTTTTTTATGTGAATACCTCACAAGAGTCTCAGCTGCTCCCGTCTGGAGCCGGTGAGACTATGCCATCCGACTTGGGGTATGCCGTGAGGCTGAACGTAGTGGGGAGGGAAAGGAGCCGGGAAAGAGGAAGGTGGGGAAGTACCTGGCTATTTATATCTGGTCACCAAAAAATGGCTAAAGCCATTTCAAGCAACGTTTCAATTCTGAATGGTGGTCTTACACACCAGGGCGATTCTGAGAGTATCTTCCACTCTAGAACGTGCCGCAAATACAGGTACTACATATTATTTTAAATGAATTAATCGTGAAATCACACAAATTAATCAAATAAAATTTATTTGCCACGCCGGGATTCGATACCGCGACCATCGGATTGCGAGTCAAGAACCTTACCTCTAGACTACGCGTGGTAGAAGCGAAACTTTGCCAACATAATCTAAACCAATACTTGAAAAGTGAGGTCATAATCAAAGCTACCAGTAAGGGCAGACCAGCGTAATTTCCGTTTTATATCTCCCGACAAATAGGAGCCTTTAAAAGTGACGTCATAACCAAAGCGGTCAGAGCGCAGTTGATGCGTCGCAGGTGCAGTACCTAATCGTCATTTCCGTTTCATCCGAAATCCAAATCATGGCGGGGCTGTAGAAGTTTCACTTAAAACAATTTTTTTTTTTAAGTATTAGAAAAATCATCGGAGACCAAAATTTAATTAACATTTTTTCTCCATATAATGATGTCAAGAATCACTTGTTAAAGTAAGTCAAGCACATCCTTTATATATGTACATAAGATATACTCATAACATGACAGGAAAATTAAAATATTTTATTTTATTTTATTTTATTATTTATTATTATTGTACAACAGAATAATTCCAATTACAGTACAATTTAGTTACCCTATCAGCATTTAGGCAAGTGACTCTTCAATAATGTTTTTAAGGCATATAAAGAATAGTCACTTACATCCAAATGGTTTGCAATTTCATTTAACAGCACCACTCCCCTCGTCATGCTATGCTTTGCCAAGACGTCTGTTCTGCCGTTCAGTACTTTAAATAAGTCATGATGTCGACTTCGGCTGTAGTGGTCTGGTACATGTAAATCATAGCATCCCAAGAGAAATGGGCTATTGATGAAATTGTTTCAAATTTTGAAAGACAGAATAGCAAGACTTGCTTTCCTTCTAGTTTCTAGGCTCACAGAATCAGTTTCCTCAAGTAAGTCAATATGGTGCATGAACCTTGGATAGGTTCCATGCTTCCGCATATAAACATACCTGAGGAATTTCTTCTGGATTTGCTCTAACATATCAATGTACTTCTGGTGGTACGGTGTCCAAACATCGCTCGCGTACTCCAGTTTGCTTCTCATTATGCCATCGAATAACGCTAGCATAGCTTCTTGGTTATCAAATTGCTTACAAGTCCTGATGAAGAATCCAAGAAGTTTGTAGCAAGACTGAGTGAGCTGCGATATATGGCAAGAGAATGTCAGTTCGGGATCAAAGACGACACCGAGATCTTTCACGGATTTTACACGTGATAACGTTTCGCCTTTTATTTTATAATCGTAAATTATAATGTTTTTACAACGAGTGAAGGACATTGTGACACATTTCTTTGTGTTAAAATCTAATTTGTTTGCCAACGACCATTCAGATAGTGCATCCAGATCAGTTTGCATTTTAAAACAATCTTGTTGGCAGCTTATTTCCATCATTATTTTAAGGTCATCAGCAAATAGTAGACATTTGCCGTTCCTAACACAGTTTTGGATGTCATCTATAAGTATTAGAAACAACATAGGTCCGAGGTTAGACCCTTGAGGAATTCCAGATTGCGCTTGGAATTTTTTTGAATTATGTCCATTTATCGAAACAAATTGACTTCTGGATTTTAAATACGATGAGAAAAAGTTCAGTGTTGGTAGATCGAAGCCTATTTTAAACATTTTCCTCAGAAGTATATCATGGTTAACACGGTAATATAAGCTAATATAATATATATATTTAGTTAATATAATATATTCCCGGCGCCTGTTCTTTTGCGCACTTGTTACAGGCGTCAAATGCACCCATGGCAGATCCGGCCCTGCTTCAAGCACAATTAATTCACCTGCCGCAGAAATAAATCCGGTGTTGATTAGATTAAATGGTATTATTCTAAAGTGTTTCCATTTGCTGAATAAATGCGATAAAACCTACCGACGAAAAACTGACTTATTTTATAAAATAGGGCCTTCTTCAAGTACCGCTTTATTTACTATAGCGGTGAACATTCACGGTTAAATATTACGACTAACTATTGTCATCAACAGCACTGCTGTGAAATTAAAAGCTAGTTACCATGTTTCTTCCCTTTAAACTATGCGTATGTATAAGACCTGGGTTTCCTCCTTCCTTGAGAGGTTTGACTGAGCGACATTTTGCATACAACGTAAAAAAAATTTTTGAGGCCAAAGTACTCAACGAAACTGAATATTTTTTGAAGTGAAAACTTCTTCACTAAAAAGAGACAAATACATACATCAATAGCATAGATTCTTAACCTTATTGTGCCCACCGCCCACTTTGAGAATATTTTTTTGACCTTCGGGAATAGTCTGCGAGAAAATGAGACAGCAATAAAATAATTATTTAATTCACAGGTACTCGGTTCCAATATAATACAATAAATCCACAGTTCCACACAAGTCTCCTTTGGTGTAGTGGTATAAAGCGCCTAACAAACCTTTGCAGATATTTAGCCAACCAACGATCAAATCATACGAAATCCAAAAAAAAAGTGTTTAATTTTTGAAAAATCAATATCTAATCTTCAAATCACTCCAAAATGACAGGCAAAAGAAACACAAAAGAAAGCAACATCTAGCGTCTCCGAAGAAAAAAACACAAATACTAAGAGGATGACCAAATGTAGTGGAATTCGACGACAAAAATATGGTAAACATCAGCCTTCATATTGATTAAAAAAGGTGCTTCGTAGTCTTCCCACTATTGTCTTTAGTTTTCTGAAGGTTTGACTTATACCGCTTGTGAATTCGCCCTCAGAAGGTATAGCAAACATCTAATATTATCAAACATTAGCCAACATCTACACCGAGTATTATATTGAGGCCACTAAATAACTCGATTTTTAGTTAAATTAAGTTTCGTATGAAAAGTCCACGCAGTCGTTCCTCTTAAAAAGACCCCCACACCCTAAAGATGTCATAGAGACACCCATGAAACCAAAAAAAAATACTGGTTGATAGGAGAGATGGCGATATGTATGAATAAGAATTAAGAGAAGATATTGAAGAGTTGTTTATTTTCTTCTGTTAACATAAGCTCCGTACTCCTCCATGCCCGCTCCATGGTACCCGTAATGTCCACTTGCAATCGTCTCTTCACTCCGGCTCTTGAAGGCATTACTGGACCTGATGGCGTTGAAGACGATGAGGGCGAGGGCTAGCTTGCCCACCAGGAAGGACTTCATCAGCATCATCTTCAGCACGCTGAGAAAGACGGGGATGATTGCCGACTGGATTAGGAAGGGCATGATGAAGAGCGGCAGGATCTTCTGCAGGAGCTGCTTGTCTTTGTGTTTGCCGCCCCCACCCCCGCCACCGCCCCCGTGACCACCGCCACCACCGCCGCCACCGCGACCCAGTTCTGAAAATAAAATAAAATCTTTATTATCTATATATGTAAAAATGAATCCCTGTTTCCCTTGGTCACGTCATAACTTCAGAACGACTTTATCTACCTTTTTCATTCATACATTTCTAATACTTTGTAGAAGATTCTTACGGAAAGAAAAGTGGATAATTTCAGAAAATTTAACGACTATTTTAACTACGCACGTTTGACATTTCGCACGTTTGATGAATGTCAATTTAGCAAGCAGCTGTTTTTTTGGTAACAAAAGAAATGTCTGTGAATTTTTAAAATTATAGATATTTTAAATAGGTACCTATGTTAGGTAGCAAATTAGATTGATTGTTCTTATAATATACGAAAATGAATATTTGTAATATATGAAAATTTTAATAAAAAAATTGTAATCGGTGGCACGCGAGCTATTTGAAAACTGAATATATATATGGAACACGGGAGGGCGGATGAAGGGACGGGGGAGCGGGAGAGGGGAGTGGGTATGCGGGAAAGGTGGAAGGGGAACGCGGGAGGGGAAGAGGATGCGGGAGGGGAACGGGGACGCACGGGAAAGGACATGCAGGGAGAAACAATTTATTTCTTTGAATATGGCATTGCAACGCATGCCGGGATTCAGCTAGTTATTTAATAATAATATTTGCAATAAATATTTAATATGTTTTAAGAATATTTCAAAAGAAGTTTCCGTGTAATTTTCCCTAAAGATCAACCATCACAAAAAATTATTAATTGTTTTAGTGTTTAATTCGTAGAACGTGTAATAAGGTCATTTTCAAACTGTACAGTTTGAAAATGACCTTACACGTCGAAACAGCTGTAACTAAAATACATTCTAAAATACTTGCAGAACTTGATAATAACATTATAAAATTTAATTTTAATTAAATTTCTAAAAATTATATCTAGTGTACGAAAAACCAGGGGACGAACATTTAAAAATGATGTGTTTGATCTAACATCAAAATTCAGAGTTGTGTTTGTCAAACACCATTTAGTTGATCGCCACGAGGTCAGCATTTTGTAAAACCTATATAAAGATAAACAAAACAAATACCAATTTATTGAAAACATTACATTAGCCTTAAATTGCAGGTATGCGAATCATTACGTATTGATTATTGTGGGTAAAGAGATAGTTTTCCAGTCCAATGACCACATTGATAACCTAATGCCGACCATGATCCACTGCCAATGAAAAGTGAATTTGGGTCAATACGGTTTCAAACCACGTTTCAAGTTCAATACTACGAATTAATACTGATTTCTTCTATTCTAACTTTCATGTACATATATTCGTATTTAACCAATAAAATATTGAGAGTTGAGAGGTTATTAATGTTTTTATATCAAGATTCCTTATAACTTACAGGTTTTTGTATCAAGATTCCTTATTAATGTTTTTATATCAAGATTCCTTATAACTTACAGGTTTTTGTATCAAGATTCCTTATTAATGTTTTTATATCAAGATTCCTTATAACTTACAGGTTTTTATAAAGACAAATTCAATTTATAATCAAATCAAATTTATATCGTTTTATTGAATTTTAAAAACGGTTCCATGACAATTGATCTGGCGACAATTGGTTCACCGACAGATGGCCCGCCGACAGTTGGCCCGTCGACAGTTGATCATAAGGAAATTTGATCCGCCGGACAGTTGATTCCTCTGCCGATTGATTCCTCGGACAATTGATCCTCTAAAAGATTATTTCTTCAAGTCCAACGACAATTGGCCAACTTGGGAGGGCCAATTGTCGTCGGATCAATTGTCGGGTGACCGTTAAAAACAGAGTACATAACATGCTTTAGTGTTCTGCTATTTTTTTCTACATGGTTGAATATTATTATCTATATAATAAAGTCATTAATTATTTCTAAGCGATATTACGAGCTGAAAATAAATGCCCTGTGCAAATTTCAGAACGCCAGAACTCACCGTTCGATGTGTCAAGCTAATCTAAAAAAGGTTAACAAAATTTATATTATTACCTTGAGTGTAAATTAACTCACCATACTAAGGTTAAAAAATGAGCGCATGTCTTTTAATCTTAATAAATAATTAAATAAAATATGTAAACATTTTAATGAAATATTAAGACGCACCGGCATATACAGGGTGTCCGGGGGAAAAGTGCATTAACTTCGGGAGGTGATTCTACATTGTGGCAGGAGTAAAAAAGATTAATAACTTTTTCTGAAATTCCATCTTTTTTTTCCCATACAAACTAAAAAGACACACCTACTAAAAATCGTTAGTGTAAGGCACCAATTACTCGATAAAGTTGCTGTTAGCTTGCCGGGCGCGATTGTTGCAACGTTACTTGGTAATAATTAATAATAATGCTGCCCGCACACGCCGGTCTAATTTTATCTATTTACCACACAACTACCCCTAAAAGTAGGAATTTCGAAAAAAATTATTTGTCTTTTTTACTTATACTATCATGAAGAATTACCTCCCGAAGTTAACGCACTTTACCCCCGGACACTAAAATACACATAGCATATCAGATAAAATGTACGGTCGTAAAATGTCATACAGAATATTTAGCAATCTCACGCATTAAAATCACTGATAAGTGACGATAACAACATCAACGTTTACGTGTGAAAAATGAATAATCCTAATATGAGGAAAATATAGATAATATTCAAATGCGCTACATGTGTGTTTGTGTAACAAACCGCAATTCTTTGAATTTTACCAACCACCAAAATAATAAAAAACTAAACTAGACGAAAAAAAGAAATTCATAAAAGAGAGGACTTAATAAAAATATAAGGAATTCACGAAAGAAGAGGATTTAATAAAAAAATGCTTCCTGCTTTGCTCTTTTTCATATAAGATTTTTCATATAAAATTTCTTTCATATAAGACATTGATATTAAGAGATCAGTGATATGAAATATGCCCTGAATGGTCTGAAAAGCAAGGAAACCACCTTACACCTGTGAATTTACAATCACTCCTTTTCAGGCATTAAAAAGTTTCATTTATTTTATTCAAGAATCCCAACTGCTCCCGTCTGGAGCCAGTGAGATTATGGCATATACGCGTCTTCTCCTATCGTATCGAACGAATTGCAATCTTTAGAACACAGGCGTCGGGTGGGGATGCTGTCCTTTTTCTATCGGTATTTCAATAGAAGATGATCCTCTCGACACCAGTGCATGGCCGGGAAATATATCAAACGCACTCCAAACATATGACATGAGAACGGATCGACTTGAGATCAACACCTCCGCTGTGGAACGATTTGCCATCCTCTGTGTTTCCTCCTTCCTACAACACGGGTCTCTTAAATACCCATTTTCACTCCTTCTTCTCCTCAAAACCTTTTATAAGATGACATAGGCCATGAGGGAAATTATTTTCCTCACGGTCTCCTGAATGTAGTTAATGTAAAACAAAAATTGGGGTTTGTTGTGAGGGTGAAGGTAGTGGAGAAGGAAGGAAATGAGGGAAAGAAGATGATGGGGAAGCACCCGGCTGTTCAGATCTGGTCGCCAAACACGGCTGAAGCCATTTCAAGAATCGGTTTTAAACCAAGGCGATACTTAGAATATCTTCAAAATGCCACAAATGTACTATATATTATTTGTAAGCAATTAATTAGGAAATAACAAAAATTAATCAAATAAAATAATATAATTAATAAAAATAACGCCTGGATTTGAACCTGCGACCTTCAAATTTAACCTGAGCGTCCTTTTAATTTGTAATTGTTTTTTTTTAATTTTTCTTCATTCATTGCATATTCTGGTTACATCATTTGTGGATTTTCGACCACAATGCAATTGTGTTTCTTATTTTCACTTCCATGATACAAACAACTAATAATTATTACAAATATAAATAGTTACGTACCCTCTTCACTGGTCCTCGTGCTTTTCGGAACACCAAGTTTAAAATTCACAATGGCGCCCCCATCACCATTGGCGGGAAAACTCATGAAAACTCCGTCCATTATCTCAACAGTGTCTTTGGTACTCCCGCCCAAAAACTCGATGGCACTGTCCAACGCCATTAAATCTAAATTATTTGATTCACTATTACTCTTATTGTTTCCATTGTCTGTTAAATTAATGTTTAAACACACAATAACTTGACTAAAAAGAAGTAACGAGATAATTTGGAGCAGGTCTTTTGTTTTTCCCATTTTAGCGCCACTTTTCCTTCTGCGGCTGCAGTTTGAAACAGTTTTGACAGATGGATTTTTGTTGCGTTTACGAGCACAGCACGAGATTGATTCTTATTGGTTTTTCTTGTCGCTTTGTAGAGAGGCAGAGTGTTTTTACAATGGACGCGACAGCTCTGCACGGCTTGAGCTTAGAAACTGGACCAAGAAGCGGTTCTCGTGTGGTACGCGAGAATGGCAGTTTTGTGCAAGAAAGATTCGCTCCACTGAGAATTATTCAGTGATATCGATACGACGGTATTAATAGGACTCGTATCAAGTGATCATTTCCATACAGCTTCAAAAATATCATGTTGATTAAATTATCCAAAGAAATTGAACCCTTACAGATTTCATATTGAGATTTTTGTTTCAGCCTTGCTTCAGGATAAATTAATGACAGTTTTTTTTAAATTTCACGAAGGCTATATTATGTAGAATTAATCTGATATTTTTGGCAAGTACCTACCTATTATTATCCCCTAAAAAAGAAAAATTCTTTCTCCTTCTTTTATAATTTGGAAGACAATGATTTTGAGAGGATGTATCGATAAATTAACATTGGCCCTTTTGCAAACAAGCTACGGAATTGATAGACGTATTTTTTTTAGATTTATACCTATATTTAATGGACTTAGCTGGCCTCATGAGGTGGTTTACTAAAAAGTGTTTATATGTATCTACGTACACTTCGTTAATAAATATTAAAAAATAAAAATGCAAGTAAGTAAGAACATCTCATATGATCATGAAAACATCCTTGTTTCAGAATTCATTTTGTGAAACTCAATTTAACTATACTTTTTATTGGTGGTTTTAATTTGGGAAGCGAGAATTGCAACCGCTGCCCCGGGAAACATTTATTGAATAACCAACACCTCTGCCAAAGTCAAAATGGATCGCTACATTCGGTTACTTAGATGGGGTGCCCGGGTTCATGGGTTGAGGTTTGTCTAGGTGTTTGCTGCGGATGCGTTTGGGCGTGGTGGGCCGGGTCGTGAGAGACTGGTTGAGGGAGACCTTTTGAACTCTCCAGCAGAACTCTTGACCCATCTTAGACTCGTAGAGAAATGTCAATCGATATATTTACTCAAAGCTAGCAGAACTTCGAGTAACTACATTAATAGGGTCAGCGCTCAGAACCAAAGTGAAATTACTATTCATCCCTTTCTACGAGGCAGTCTCGATTTGCACCTCCCACATCACATCAGGGGTTCAATCCTCCTATCGATGCCGCTCGCAATCTTCGTCGAAAGTACATTCAATGATCGACTTTGTTATTCTCGCCGTCAAAATTCATTCCACCCGAATGGTCGACGCCGACAAAACTACCAAAATCTAGTACATTGTAATCTACATAACCTAAGATCGTTTCCGGAGCGCTCCTCGATGTATAGGGATCGTATATTTTTATTAAGTTGTTCGCAACCCGGATTTCTACCGATTTATTACATATTTTCCTTAAATACGGTAAGTTTTAAAGCTCTTAAAAAAATGTATGTTATTCTTGAAGATAATGTCTAGACTTTGCCCGCGCCGAAACGTAAATTATATAAAATTCCCTCGATAGAAAAAAATCGCAAAGTAAGCTCCAAAAATTATTATAAACACGTTCGTTTCAGTTATTTTACATATGTATGAAAAAATTCACAGTGTTTCTTTAAATGCTGTTTAAGATAATGCCCGCGAGACATTTGCTCTATTTTAAACGAGCCGTGTTTTATTAAACATTTTCGCAATTTTCGCATCGATTTTGTCGCTGTAAATGTTAGCGCTCTCCTCTAACATTCGTATCTCTCCATCTTCTTCTTTTCGAACCCGGTTGCAGAGCCTTAAGGTTTCACATAATGGCGGAAATCAGCCAAATCAGTGGTAATAATGAAGAGTAAGCTGAAGCAGATCCTTTGACACCAACAAGATCATTTCGCCGGATAGTTTTCAGATATTTTCGTACAAGAAAATTAACTTCGAATTAATCTGTATATCTATTAATATCGTTATGCAGATTTTATTAGCATTCAATTTTTCTTTATATGGGTGGTTACCAGCTGTTTTTGATTTTGAGTACTATAACATTCTCAATTTGGAAGTCGGGTATGGGTACCGCCGCATCGGGAGCCATTTATTGAATAACTAACACCTCTGCTATAGGTCACCCCAATTGGTTCGCTACGTTTGGTGACTTAGCAGGGGTGCCCGGGTTCATGCGGTTAGGTTTCCGAGTCTTGGCGGCGGATGCGGCTGCCCACCAGCTGCATGGCAGGCCGGATCGGAAGAGAATGGTTGAGGGAGTCCCATTGACTTCTCCAGCCGTCTTGCACCGTCTACCCGTCTTGCACCGTAGTGGGAGGAATGGATTCATACGTCTGTCACTCCTGGACACACTGACCCCCAGATTCCTACACACTCCTAATACCCTTTTCATTTCCTGAACTTCCTCTCCTTCCTTTCCTAAAAAGACCCTCCACACGGCACCTTCAAAGATTACATAGGCCCTGAGGAAAATTACTTTTCTCAGGACCTCCTGTGTGGAACTGATGTAAAAAATATATATATTTACCTGCCAGCCATTTCAAAGAAAGTGCGGTAGTAATTTTTCAAAAAAGCTGGGTAAATTAAAAAAAAATATAATAATGTTTTTTCTTGAAAAACAAAGTAATGAAGTAGAATAGCGCTGTATTGAAATATTTACTTCAGTTTAATGTGATTAATTCTTTCTAGTTAAATGAGTGAAAATGTAATTTTCTCTTTTACTGGAATAAAAAAATAATAAAATTCACACCATAGAAACGTCAAAAACATCAGAAACATAGAAAATATTCACAGAGTTACCAACATAATCATCTCGTCAACCCTTCGACATCCAAAAATACTCATAAATGAAAAATTCGACAAAGTTCCAAATATTTTCATCATTTTTCGTTCGCAAATAGCGCATTGCGAATAACTCTCGATCGCTATTGTAGAATTGAGCCCCTGGCTAACCTGGAATCGCTATAAATCAACCTGCTTCATTTTGCAGTTTACTAACCGGTCAAACTAACCTGTTTCTATATACTAATTCTAAGTCACTCGGGTAATAGTTCCCTCTGTCTACAAGCAACAGGTCAACGCTTTACAGTAAAGCAACACACTTCCATATTTAGCTACAGTGCTAAAACCTGACACTAGCAGCTATCGGGTTTACTGTGCCGGACATTGCTGCTTCAGTAGGTATCTAGAAAGGATACAACCATGGTAAGATTTATTATTAGTACATGTTCTGCCCATTGCAATCTTTTAATACGTTTACACACCCTTCTAAAGAATTTTATTGGGAAAAAGTAAGACTTTCAATTTTCACGTCTCAAGAATGTGGGTCGGAGTTAAAAGGAGAAGAATCGTTGCGTTTTATGTTATTGTTTTAGTTTTGCCTCTAAAAAATTGACCGATCTACAAAGATATAAAAGCCAGTTATAATATTCTCCTGACGAAGGAAGGGTGCTTCTGAAACCGGTAGAGTGTTTTAAAATAAAAGTGGTCTTAAACAAATTTATGTGTTTTTTAAATTGTAAATTATGGCGAGCCACAAAGTAAGTGCTTTTTACAAATATGAGATATAAAAGCGGCCAGGATTCTCCAAGGGTTTTGACACCGATTGTGAACGAAACTGTGACAGTAATTACAGATAAAAATATCAGATGTTTTTCAGCTTTGTTTAGCATCAGTAGGGGAGAAGTGGCATGAAGGAGCCAAGTTTTGAAAGAGCCACTTGCATTATTTTGGTAGTTAAGGAACGGATGTGATTGGTAACTTTATTTTTAAATGACAACACTGATTTCCCATCACCCACAAACATTAGACAGTTCGCCGAAACCAACGGACGCCGGGACACCGAGTCAAAGTTTTTGTCACTACAAAGAAAGTATTCTGTTTCATTTAAGATTTTTTTTGGTATTTTATTTTAAACAAATGTAAGTAAATGGCTTGTAGATTGGGTTTGTGCATATATTTGGCCTTGCAACCGTGTGAAAACTGAGCAACACAACTTTTTATAATGTTATTATTTTGAAGGTTATATTTCGAATATAAAAATGAATGTTTTGTTGATTTGTTTATAGTATTCAAGGTTTTTTGGTATAAAATTACCTTCTTCATTAAATAAATAATAATTAAAAAAAACATCATTTCTTTCATTAAAAGTATATTTTTTTGCTCTGTTTAGAAAACTGGCTCTTTCATGCCACTTCTCCCCTACTTGTCAGTTTATCACTACAAACAAATACAAAATTGAAATATCACTACAAACAATACAAAAAAGAAATAAAAATCGCCAAAAATGATCCTAAAAAAATTTGGGAAATTGTAAGAAATATTACTTATCCCACTCCGAAGAAAGATTCACATATCAAAGAACTATTAATAAACGGAGACAAAGTCTTAACAAACAATGAACCTAATAAAATAGCTAATTTTATTAACACTGAATTCGCAAAAGTTGGCTCTACCCTAGCGGAAAAAATTCTTCAAAAAAACTGTACATCAGAAGACTCTTTATACAAACTTTGCTCTTCCATACGACCAAATCACTCGTTCAATGCTTATCAAGTAAATACAAAGGAAATCTCGGATCTTATTAAATCTCTCAAACCAAATTGCGCGATGGGACCGGATAACATTTCCAATCAAATACTGATAAATCTACGAGAATACATACTTATACCGCTTCAACACATTTTCAACCAAAGTTTTAGGCTCGGAATTGTCCCTGATCATTTAAAAATAGGATGTATCACTCCAATACATAAATCGGGAGACAAAACTCTGATATTAAACTACAGACCAATCACTCTGCTAAACTCACTATCTAAACTTCTAGAAAAAGCCATGAAAAAAAGATTACTTGCGTACCTTGAAAAACACAACCTGCTCTCAAGCCGCCAATTTGGATTTCGTGCCAAAATGGGTACAGAAGATGCTTTATCAGAATTAACCAACTACATAGTGAAAAGCATAGATGGCGGATCAAAGGTGATAGGGGTATTCTTAGACCTAGCAAAAGCTTTCGACACTATTTCGCATAACTTACTACTACAAAAACTCAAAAATATCGGTATAACTGGTCAACCGCTAAAATGGTTTGTCAGCTACATTGAAAAGAGACAACAAATAGTAAAAATAAATAAATACAGCAGTGACAAAGCAGATATCAGGTATGGAGTACCGCAAGGCAGCGTCTTGGGTCCCATACTATTCCTCATTTATATAAATAGTCTAACTGAGATAAACCTAGGAAAAATTGAGTACAAAGTAATCAGTTATGCAGACGACACTGCAATTTTGTTCAAGGCACAATCATGGGAAAAGGTATTCAAAAACACAGAAACAGGGATGACTGTAGTAAATAAATGGCTACAAAATAATCTACTAACACTGAACATTTCAAAAACAAAATATTTAACTTTTAGCAAAACAAAGGCTGGTCAACCACATAGCCAACCACAACTACATCTTAACCCCTGCACCAATATTTCGTCAAATAACACATGCTGTACTTGTGACAAAATTGTTTATGCAGACAATATTAAATATCTAGGTTTAACTGTTGACCATAAACTAAAATGGGATCTCCATATTAATATATTATCAAAAAAAATACGAAAATTATCATACATCTTCAAAACAATACGAAACATCATGTCATTAAATCAACTAAAAAATATATATTTCGCACTCTGTCAAAGTATTTTAACATATGGAATTTCAGTTTGGGGAGGAGCAGCAGATACTTACCTCAATTCTCTTAAAATAAATCACAAAACAATAATTAGAATTATGTTTTATAAACCTTACCAACATCCGACGGAACAGCTAATGATCAAAAACAAATTACTAGACGTAAATAAACTATTCATAAGGAAGATCATTTACAAAAACTGTATCAAAACTTCACATCTCCACATACCTCACTCGCAAAACACAAGAGCAAAAATTAATAAGCACTTTCAAGTTCCCCATATCAAATCAACTTTTGCAAAAAAACACGAATCTTACCTAGCACCACACATTTTCAATACCTTCCTAACACAAACAAAAACTTACGTCACCCCAAATAATTTGAATTGGCTTTTCAAAAGATTTGTAATATGGTTGAATGAAAAGGAAAGAACAGACATTCAAAATATTCTAAATAAATAACATTTCATACAAGTTCTCACGAAATTATATAATATTCAAATAAAACAAATACGAGAAACTGCAATTTTGCAATATTAATTATTATGATTAATTATTAATTATTACTTCTATTATGTAACCGCTATATTCAACTGTCACAAAATTTTAATTTACTTTTATCTAAAAAACGAAGTATGTATGTAAATATTTAATATACCAATATATAATTTATCTTTTTTATCTTTTTACATACATATATATATTTGTTTAAATACATACATTTCTTTTGGAACAAACATAATATGTGATTTACTCGCCTCGGAACAGACTTTGTCTAGTGAGGCGGGTAAAAGAAAAGAAAACAATGTAAATAACCATGAAACTAAATAAACGCCCGGGTTGCCGGCACTGAAACTGAACTGAAATACTATCTTTGTTATACTACAGTAATTGCTTTATTGGATTTTTACTGATCAGTAGAGATCGTTTTCATGTGCCTTAAAATTTTAACGAAATTTAGCACCTCATAGTGCATAGTGGAAAGAGTTTTGTGTGTTGAAAAGTATCGCGTTTACCAAGAATTTCCAAACAGAAAAAAGCTGTGCAATTTTCGTTACATCAGAGCTCACCGTTAGAAAAATTTTGCTGCTTCAAACCAACAGAGTTTCCACTTTAACTCTCCACATGCCTGCTAGGGTCTGACAGACCCAGGGCATTTTAGAATAGCTGCAACTATTTAATACATCGCGCGTCAGAGTTTCAGTAGGTGGCGTTGATGAATTTCGCTTTACACGAGGAGAAATTAGTTCTACCCATGCTGCCCTCGGAACCATACGTCGTCGTCAAAAGTCCGCACGGGTCTCACTTACCCTACCAGGCATACGATGTAGCTATTTTGTAAAAAGATCCAATTTTTTAAAAATTCGTTTTCTTTGAAAGTTTTATACTTTATTCAAGATGTACACTTCTCAATGTCTTTGGGACTAATCTCAGAGTATCATTGAAGAAAACCATAAATATAAAGAATGTTTTAAGTTCGTTTCACTTAAATTCCGATACCAACATTTTTTATTACATATTGTCATGATGATTGTCAACCGCATCCTTGAACTAAAGCATAGGTGTACAACATGTCCCAACACAAAACACCGCAAGACAAAGTACGTTGCATCATCATTTTCATAAAATTTGTTTGTAGTGGTCAATTTTCTTCTGTCAAAAATTTGTCATATTCTGAGTCAAAAATTCTATGGAAGCTTGATCACAAATATTATTTATCAAATATCAAAAATGGTTCCTTTAGAACACAAAAGGCGTCATTTTGTTTAGATTTTAAGCTTTACGGGGTTATAAAAAAGCGTATCAGTTTTCTTAGAAAAAATATGTTTTGTTTATGGTGAAGAAATAAGTTATTGTTTCAGATTTTTTTTGTATTTATTGATTTTACCATAAATTTAGAAAAGTTAAAAAAGAAAAAAAAACCGGTCCAACAGACCCCATCGTGGAATAATTTTACGGGGCGTGCGGAGGGTTAAATGAGTTAAAGCGAGTGTTAGCCTTTCGAAACTTAAGTGTTTCAAAGCTAACCACACAAACCATTTAATTTCTAAATCATCGGTTGCACCGTCGTTGTTCATATCATCTAGAAATGCCACGGACTTGTCTACCGTGTGGTTAATGCGACAACTTTTTAATATCCAGGTTACAGACCCGATTTCCTCTGTTTTAAGTAAACACCGCGCGATGTGAGAATAGTACGTTTCACGTCCAGTGGTGCGTTCTTGCGTTACTAATATTCATTGTATCTAAAAGCTTTTAGCGACATGTGCAGTCAAGCTAAGCACATTTAACGTTGTGATCCGTGAACGTGTTATGCCCGCGCTTTTCACTTATTTACTTTGCTGTGGGATATCAACGGAACTGTGCAATCATTGTTCTTTAATTCTAGAAACAGTAATAAAAGTAATGACTTGTTTAGTAAATGAGAATTGGAGATATATGCTAGTACAGTTTTATATTACAATGGGGTTACGCCTAAGGCCTGGGATTTCCAGTCTGCCGACCGTGAACGTTTTTCTCTCGAACAACTCATGTAGACAATCAAGTTTAGTAAAGCGTGCGATTATTCGGAATACGATCAAATTAGACGTCAGTTTCTTCTGGTGCCCTTCAGTATTTTATCCTTGCTATCGTCGTAGTTATCTTCACCCATCAGACACAAAAGCCTGGAACAACTGACCGGAACTGCAATCGCATCAGTCATGTAACGTACATCTGTTACGAAGGAGTGATAAGCGATATTTCCTCCTCACGCCTTTTAAGAATATTCCCCGGATCAGGAAATCGATTGGAGAGTTGGTAAACATTTTGTAGGTCCATTTCAAATCCATAGGTCATCCTAAGCGGTTCGCTACATTTGTTAACTTAGCAGGGGTGCCCGGGTTTATGGGGTAAGATTTGTCCAGGTCAAGTGTGGGTATCCATCTGCCCATCTGTCGTGTGTCGGGCCGAATCGAGAGGGACTGGTTGAGGGAGGCATTTTTACCTCACCAGTCGGGCAAGGCGATGGGTCGAGAGAGAGAGAGTGGATTCATTAACGCACTTAAAGTGAAATAACACAAAACTGCGCTATACAAATATTACGTCATTTTTATACATCGGTCACTCCTGGACACACTGACCTCAGATTCCTACTCACCTTTTTCTTTCCCAGAACTTCCTCTCCTTCCTTTCTATATAAAACCCTCCAAATATAACCCTATAAAAACCCTCCAAATACAGGATCCCCTTAAATAATATAGGCCTGAGGAAAATTATTTTCCTCGTGGAGATAATATGAAACAAAATGTAGGACTATTGATTGCTAAAAAGCGCAGACCCTAAAAAAATCACGAAATCTGACTTTAGTTATCAAGCTTAAACCACAAAAGAAATACACTTTTCAAATACAAAATTAAAATGATTTTCCAATAAAAAAATATTACATTGTAGGTATGTACTTTATCGCTTGTCTGTATTTTTGACACATCAGTTCCAATTTTGAAAATGACTTTTTACACGTTTTAATTTTGTTTAATTTTCGGTTGAAATATTATTAATTTATCGTTTTTCTGAATTCATAATCAGTTCCAATTTTAAAAGTGGCACATCATCCAAAAAAAATGAGTTCATTGAACCAGAGTTGCAATCAGTCACAAGCAGACAGATAACAGAAAATAGTATTTTTTTAGAAAAATAAAAATACATCGTTTTGTTCGACATCAAAATTTTGTTTGTTTATTTTCCAAAATGTGGGTCGCACGGCTTTGATTGAGGAGGTATTAACAGTTTCCAAGGTGCCAACTCTCATGCTCTCGTTATGCTGTTACTACCACCATAACGTGTCTAACCACGATCAGTTTTATGGATAACATAAGAGAAGGTAGAATGCTAAATAATTCCGTAAGCTATGACTGCTTTTTCTTATGTCCTCCCGATCTGGTAGATTCAATTTCTCCGCCGCACACAAGACCAAATTATCAATTTACGAGGCCAAAAATACTTTTATTTGATATTCTGACCGGAAATGCTTCCTAAGGAGACTACCTAATAAAATCTTTTAAAAAGCCCCTTATTCGGGTTAGTTGCGGTCAGGTTCGTATAAATTGATTATTAAACTTGTAAAATTGTTCATTTTTTAACATAATAAATATGTAGTTCTTTTCTCATTTCCTTTAGGGCGGGGTCGCCAAGATTACCTGAAAAGAATGCGCTCGATTTAAGGCTCTGCAACCGGGCCCGAAAAGAAGAAGATGGAGAGATACGAAATTACGAAAGTTAGAGGAGAGCGCTAACATTTACAGCCACAAAATCGATACGAAAATGTTTAATAAAACACGACTCGTTTAAAATAGAGCATAAATCTCGCGGGCATTATCTTAAACAGCAAAGAAACACTGTGATTTTTTTCATACATATAACTTGTAAAATAACTGAAACAAACGTGTTAATAATAATTTTTGGAGCATACTTTGCGGTTTTTTTCTACCTAGGGAATTTTATATAATTTGCATTTCGGCGCGGGCAAAGTCTAGATATTATCTTCAAGAATAACATATATATTTTTTAAGAGCTTTAAAACTTACCGTGTTTAAGGGAAATATGTAATAAATCGGTACAAATCCGGGTTGCGGGCTCTTAACAAAAGTGGAAAGAGGGGGTTAGTATTTAATGATTTTATATTATCGTTATTTGTTTGTTGATTTTATATTATTTATAAGACTTTTTTTCAAACTTGTAAAAAAGAGTAGTGGAACTCGGTGAATTTTTTTATAACTCTACATTTTTTTATAGAATAAACAATTCAATTTTTTAAATAAAAACAGTATTTCACGACATATCATCATCACTCTTGGCTCTACAACCCCTGGTGGTTCTTGGCCTCCGCAAGAGTCTTCTTCCACTCATATCGGTTTTGTGCCAGCTCTCTCCAGTTTAGCAGCTCCAAGGTAGACATATCTTTGAGGACGTTGTCGCTCCATCGTAATCTTAGCCTTCCCAGGCTTCTTCGCCCTATCGGTCTTAAGTTCAGCAGAGACTTCGGTGCTTGATGCTCGGTCATTCTCTCCCCATGACCCAGCCACCGAAGTCTTCTCAGTTTTATAAATTTTCATAATATATATTCTCCGCCACCGTATGGCAAGTTTATGGCACAGACTGCGCCAATCGAAGAATGCGTTCATCACCGCCATGACTGCCTGGATGGAGTCCCCCCTGACGGCCCTCTGGAGACGGGAGATGGTGAATTACCCTCCGTAAACAGCTGCTTGCATTTATTTTAGTGTTTAATATATTTTCAGTTTCATTTCTCATGTTTTTCTTGCTTATTCGAATTTTTATTTTATTTGTGTGTTATTTCCTTTTTACCTCATCTTATTATTTATATTTCTTTTGTTATTTCGAAACATGGAATGTATTGCATTACACTACTACTGAATACATTCTGGAATAAACTATTATGATTTAACATTAATTGCAGATTAAAGTTTAGTGCATAGGTACCTGACGCTTCAATATATATTTTGAAAACTTTCTGATTTTAAAATAGGGAAAATAGGACAAGCATAGTAACTCGGTCAATGATTCAGGCGCAACTAACCATTATTGGCCGCGCGAAAGATAACTCAACTTTGGGAATATGTGCAGGCTATTGGGTTGCATTTAAAAAACAAATTCATGCGGTTCATTTTAAACTGGTTTATAGAGAATTTTTTGAAGGCATTTTTGATTAGTTATAAGACAACAATTTTACCTATTTTTGACACCGTTATTTACTTTGGCCGTCCTTGTGGGCGCCGCCTAGTTCATAAAATATTTTTTTCATAAAATGCAATCACTTGGTAGTTTGTCATACTGATCACTAAATTTATTGATTTACTGGCTGAAGTCCCCGGTTTTGTCCGGGCTTCAAGCGGAGTTTTTCAAACGCAGATGTAGACAGTAATTTTCCTCTTATTTACGTAGAACCTTATTTAGCTGAAGTTCCCGGCTTTGTCCGGGCTTCTGGTGAATTTTTTTTTAAATGCAGATATAGACAGTGATATTCCACTTATTTACAGCGATCTTCCTGTTGTTGTGAAAGTCAAGTGTGCAAAATATCGTCAATTTCGGAATAAAACTGTAGATTTGTATAAAAAAACAAACCCACCCACCCACGGACAATCTTCTTTATATCTGATTATCTTGTTAAATTTGGAGTAAACAATGTAGATTTTTCTAATCGATGTCATTTTTCAAGTAATATAACAAAACAATCCAATACGCTTCGCTACTTGGTTCAACCTAGCGCATCACGTGAGCACCGTACAGAAGAGATGAAACCCGTATCAAATAATCCGTTGCAACGTGTGCTGTGAGATCAGTGGCTACGTGTGAGAAAATAAAAAACTATATTTTGATTAATAGAAAAAATTTATCGTCGGAGAGCAAAATCTACATTTTTACTCCATATAAGCTCACGAATCGCTGTGCTGCGCGCAATTGAAATCAAGGATAGAGAGATAGATAGAAGAGGTTAACTCTAGGTTCTGGTGGGTTGAATTTGTAGAATGGGAAATAAAATATTGAAACAATTATATAAACCTTTGCTTTATTTAACATAAATCAACACCGTCATCGAATAAATAATCGTACATTAAATCGTCTAAAATGCAGTTAAGAGCAATTATTTTGACCATCAAAAGCTTAAATAAAATTTCCTGATAAGCATCCAGAATTGTATTTGATAAGCTCTTCGATGGTAAATTAATTTAATTACTGTCAATTGAATTTTTAACACAATTTTAATTAACAAAATTAAAACTACACTTAAAAAACTAAGTTCGTGTACCATTTCAACGTACGTACGCGCGTAGATACTGTTGAAAAAACATAATAAATACTTAATCGTCGACAAGATTTCACAAATTATATCGTACACATTATAGATATTTATGGAATCGTAAGAATTCTGTTCTCAATGGATCTAGAAAATAAATAAAACTTTCATAGTTTCTTACATTCCATCCAGTATCTACCTGTTATGAATAAAAACCAGTTCTACATAACTCAATTCACGTTTTTTTTTCTTTTAGTCGTTAATGAACTCGATGCATAAATGAACACCTTTTTTATTTATTTCATCTTGATAATAGAAGGAATTTAACATCCGCTTGTCGAATTGATCAATTTACTTGTTCATAAAAAACGCACGACCATTGGCAGCCTCATGTTTAGAAGTGTTATCATTGAACCACAACTGTTGTTCAAGCGGGTGCTTATTCTGCCAAAAAGTGATCATATGATCTGCCGTAATAACTGGTGTCTTCAAAATAAACCAGCGTTTTCAGAATTGATTTCTCCCAACAAACTAAAGAATACAAAAGAGTACTAAACCGAAAGCCAAACGGATAGATGAAAGGGAATATTTCAAAAATCTTTGAAACTTCCACTGGTTTTCAATCTTCCACCCATAAAAGTTCTTGATTAAACAGATGAAATCCATGTGAGATATTATTTAACATGGTTCTCATGGATTATAAATACCTACTTTATTGTCTTCGGAGCACATTCTTAAATTCAGAAATACCGAAATACTTTATGTATAGAAAATAAAATAAAATGAGACAGTTTTCGTCGGGGAGTCGTTGACTTTCCAAAGGTTTCTATATGGGTACAATAAATCGATAAGGTTTCTCTATGGGTACAATAAATACGAGTAAGATCTTGACACCGTGATAATTTTTGGTCTTTTTTGATCTGATCAGTTCTTCTTCACGTATTCGGGATCTTCTTCAGCATCTTCCCTGGCGTAAGGGCTGTACCCTGACTTGCTATGCCAGCCAGTGGCGTAGGTCTGAGCGTAGGTGGGGGCAGCGTGGACCACGTGGTGGGCCTTTGCCACTGGCACCACTGAAGGCCAGGGATGCGCGTATGGGGCGGGCGCCGGGTAGGCTGGGGCGGCGTACTGGATGGGGGCGGGGGCATACTGAGGGATCAGAGGCGCTGGTACCACGCTGTAGGTCCTGGCGATGATCTAAAAAAGTCAAAATAATAATAAGAAGCGCTGAAATCATCTTTCCAAAAACATTTTTTTTTCTTTTTGATAGCTTTTGTCGTTTGCAATTACATAAAGAAAAATTGATAGACTGAAAGACATGGAGAAATTCTATACATGTTACCATTTATAACATTTTGAAAAAGAAGTGATCCTAAATTTGAGCCCTGTGGTATTCCGGGTAGCAAAAAAAGATTTAATGAATTATTCAATTATCTTCTCGCTATTAGATACTCAACCCCTTATCCAAACTTGATCTGTTACCTGGCTGATTCCGAGAACCAACAGCAGCACCCCGATTGCCAATCCCTTGGTGGACATGATGGTCAGCGTGATGAGCAGAGTGGTCATCATTCCCATCTTGTACATGAGGGGGATCACCGCGAAGCTCATCCTCTTCAGGAAGTGGTGGCCGAAAGTCCTGCCCTCTGTCGATCGAAAATAAACAAAATTAAAAAATTGCAGTTTAAATGGTTTTGATACAAAGAGTAAGCATTGTCGCAAAATTTATTACTAGTACATAAAATAGTTATATCCCGACTTTGCACGAGTTTCAGAACTCTTTTTTAGTAATATTTTTCCTTATATTTTATTTATTAAAATTAAAATCGTTTTATCAAATCTCTAAAGCTTCTGATAGGAATTATATTTCGATTTGAAAATAACGCGATTTTACAGGTTCTGCGAAAAGAAGTATTTTAAAACCTTTAATTTATTTCAAGGAAAAGACAAAGTTTTTCAAATTATTTTCGGGTTATTCGTAACCCGGCAATACTTGTCGTTATTTTAAAAAAAAGATATATTAATAACACGTTTTACACGAACACGAATCTAACCTACTTTATTTTAATGTCATTAGTCCGTGAAAATGAACAATTCTGAGCTTAATGATGATTTTTAAGCCAACGCAAATGATGCTTACCTAACCTAGTTTTTTTTAATAATCACAGTTGACCCTGTAGTTGAACAAATGTCCGCGTGCGAGGCGTGCTCTAAAATTAGTGTATTTTCATCTATATAATTGTGGTACGTATTACATTTAATTAACTTAAAACCTAACAGCCTGTACTCTTTGCAAGGGAGCTGACGTCTCATGATTTTTGTACATGCCAGTAATAGAGATGAATTTTATTAGATTGTTTCAAACTACTAAATCAAATCAAATTGATAAAACCATTCATTTTGATTCGCCACGCTCACAAATTGATAAAACCATTCATTTTGATTCACCACGCTCACGAATTGATTCATTACCGTTCATTCTGTGTCCATTGAATCAATTCATTTTAACATCAATTATTTATAACTCAAATACAGTCAACTGCAATAAAAATAAAATTAACGTTAATTAATAAGTTAATTATTGAATCTGGAATATTTATTTGTGTAATTACAAATTATAACACTATTTTCATTAATGACACTCTATTTATTTCTTGCTTAGGGCCCGTTCCCACTTCCGTTTAAAAATCGGATATCCTAGCTAGAGGATGTAGATGATACACGGAGGTTTTCACACTTGTCCGACACGATTAAAAGTTGGATCCGGCACGTTTTGTCGGATGGACGGCCAGTTCCGTTTAAAAATGGTGTCGGAATAATAATAATAATATTAATATTTTGATTTGTATAGCGCCGTTTTTGTGAAAAATGACTCCGAGGGCGCTGTTATAATAAGTTTGTATAAAGTTGTTCACATTGACTAGCCGCCTTGTCACTTGACCCTTCCTTCCAGTCGTAAGGAAGCATACATGCAACTTCTGCGTAATCATCCGATTTTTAATCGTTCCTTTTTTAAACGGAAGTGTGAATGAATGTGATATGGCGTTCGACATCCTATTTTTATTTTTCTGTTTTTTTATTGTTCGGTGTTGTTAACAGGGCACCCGATTTTTTGTCGATCGATTTTTAAACGGAAGTGGGAACGGGCCCTTAGCTGATGTCCATTGTGATTCATATATTATCACAATATCATTAAGATTGTGTACCTACCACTTTAAGTCCGACTGAAGAACAGATCAGATCAAAATGACTAGGTAATTGAAGAAAACATTGATTTTGCTGAAAAGGCTTGTCGGGATTTAAAATGACCCCTAAAAATGCACCCATTTTCAATTACTAGGTAGATATGTTATTGTTTGCAATTCAATTGGCTTAATGATTGTGTTGTGCTAACCTTGCGTTTAAATAATAACTACATACTACATTGTTGAACATCGTGACTTTGATGAATTATTTGTTGAAATATGAATGAATCTAATCGCAAAACAGCATCAGATCAGTATTAAAATACCCACAATATTCAATGTTAAGGTGAGTTCAATATTGTTTTTTTATAGTTTTATAACATCGCGAATTGCTGATACATCGCGAATTGCTGATAAACCCGATTTTTACTCATAAAGTTAAAATAAAAAAATAAAAATATTCATCCTAGACTTGCAGAAAAGTCGATAGATGTCGCATATTAAATAAAATGGATAATGATTTATCCAGACACTATCTAGAGAGCATTTAGTTCCGGTTTGAATCTTGCAATCATACATAAAGATAGTTGATGATAATATATGCGTTAAAAGAAAATGAGGATAATGTAGGTGGTTCTTAGTTGAAGTATGGTACAGTTAAACATGACCGAATTTCATATCGACACCGTGGCGCAGTGGTTAGCGCGTTTGCCCGGAAAGCAAGAGGTCCTGGGTTCGAGTCCCAGAGGTGTCAATATGTTTTTCTGATTTTTCTGTTTCCGGATTTTCGATTGAGTTTCGCTTATATTGTCTTCATTTATTTAAAAAAAAAAGAAATAATAATATTTGTATGTTTTTTAACGGTACATTCATTTCTGTAAGTTACACAAAAAAGTGAAACAAAGTTGTAATTTTTTTTAATCATAATAATATTATGACCTATAAATTAACTGAGGCATTAAAATTGTCAAAAAAACTGTGAAACTATTTGTCTATTTTCTACTTTCTTCTTGTGTGTCGCGAATTGTTAAATGCTTGCCAAAACGCATATTGGTTTCGCTTTAACTGGAACAAGCCTAGCGGCTTTTAATAATACTTGTTATAAAGTAAACCTAGTTAATCCGGGTTAAGCGGGTTTGCAGTCAAGTTTTTATATGTATATCTAGATCCATTTCCTACTTACACCTTTACCTCACCTGGGTGTATAATCTTCTTTACATAGTATAAAGCTAAGTCGCTCCCGCTGTCTGTACGCTTAGATTTTCATGCGGTTTTCACCAATAGATAGAGTGATTCATGAGGAAGGTTTGGGTATATGATTTATCAAGTTTTGTGGAAATTGGTTAAAATATATAATACCTAAAGGGAGCGGGCTATAAAACGGGCAAAGGGCAACGGGCAGCGGGCTGGCAAGAGGGCAGCGGGCTGGCAAGCGGGCGGTGTGGATTTGATATGTATGCAAATTAACGGATGGCGTTGGTTATAAAGGTTTGGTAATGGTGTTGTCATTAGATGGTGTTGTGCTTCGTTAGCCACAGCAAGTGTGGCCGGGTCTGCTTATTATATAAAAAATTAATGTTTCTTTGTTTGTCCCTTGTGCTTTCCTAAACCATTCATCCGATTGCGATGAAACTTCAGGAACGCGATGGTTATACGCGATATAATAGTGAGCTCTGGTATTATGAAATCATTTCCTGTACTATTCATCCGATTGCGATGAAACTTTAAAAACTTTAGAAACTTTTGTGATTTGTTGTGCGCATGCCCGTGAAGGTTTCTATATACAATGATGAACTCTGGTGTTATGAAATTTGAATAAAAAAATTACAATAGGTTACAAAGTAGTGAGACAATGTGTGTATGTCACGTAGTTTAGTGGCAGGTAGGGAAGGCGGGAAAGTTATAAGAATCCGGGAAGGGTGGAGGGGTACGATGAGGGGGAGAGGGGGAGAAGCGTGAAAGGTGGAGGTGGAACGTGGAGGGGAAGAGGATGCGGAAGAGGAACGGGGATGAATAGTAATGAATAGAGAAACCATTTCTTTTTTAAAATGGCATTTCAACGCTTGCCGGGGACTCGCTAGTATAATATATTGTAATAACTTGAATCTAGAATTTCAGAATAAGAGATGAATAAGTAATTCAAATTCTTTGTTAAAATTACATTAATATTAGTAGCGTGGGAATTAGAAATAAAAGTTAACCTTGCACCGTGGAATTTCAGTAGTTAGTTAAAATAACAGGTTCTTTCTTTTACTTGTTATTCTAGAATCATTAGCACAAAGCCTTTCTTTTTTAAGAGAAATATGAAAACACATTACGTACGTTGTTTGGAAGATATTATTTATGGATCTCGACTCAAAAAACATTTAACGATATTACAAAAATTAGCATTTAATTTTTGGAGTAACATAATGACTTACTGACAATCAAATTGTAATATTTAATCGATGAAGACAATATGAGCAACCTCTCAAACGAAAATTTAAAACAGTAAAACCTGAAAAAGATTCGGTCGCATTTAGGAATTTAGACCAGGCCCTTGACCAGACCTTGCCGGGGCTCTAATCAGTAATCGAAAATATGTGTGCTGAAACAACAAAACATGCTCTCTGACGGTGAGACCTGGAGTTATGAATATTTGATGTATTTTTCAGTCTTGAATGTTTAGATAAAACCAAAAAGAAACATTTTCAACTTGTTGTTTCTATAAAACACTATGGAGCTTTGATGTGCGTAGAGTATTTAACCTTAAAAAATGAACAAGGCGCCATTTTATTTGATTTACAAATGTTTAAAATAAATAAAGAGTTGGAAGTCGGGAGAACCGGGTAATAACGATTGAATAATATCCTCATTTTAAACAAAGAATATAGCAAGCGTCAGAATAATATAAGAGTCTGTATGAATGTGAATGAGGCAAGGAGTGTGTGTCAAGACCGAATGGTTTGGCGATCGCTCCTCTCTGCCTACCCCGAAGGGAAACGGCGTGATTGTTAATTAGTTAGTTAGAAATATAGCACTTACCTTCAACAGATTTTTCCTGGGTCTCTTCCTCACATTTTCCCACATTTACGAACAATATGGCCACCGTCAGTACCACGAGAAACAAAACATTAACTTTACCACACGCCATTTCTAATAAGAATAATCCAAATACTTGGTACAAATGAGTCCTGCCGACGATTAAAAGTGCACTGATCCTCCATCAAGGATTCCGTGAAATATAAAGCCTAACTGTAAAAATTCGAAAACTATTTGGTATTCACGCCACACCTCATAGACAATGAATATTTCTTTTAATTAGTGTCATACGGTGGGACACTTTGTTATTTCGTTGATCCATTTTTTAATCGGACAGTTTATAATATTAATTTTTGATGTGTTATGGTTCAGGTATTCAGGTCATATGGAAGATTAGTGAATACAATAACTCTTGGTTCCGATGCATAAAGTTCAATTTACTTTTACTTACCATATGTTGAATTTAATGACTTTTGCTTTCTTTAATGGACATAATACAGATAAGAGAATGAATAAGCTAATAATATAATCTGAGCTGCTTTGATTGAGTGCAGTTTGATAAAGTGCCAAATCTCCTTATAGTGGCGTAAGCTGATAGCTTTTATAAAGGTACTTTTAGACATTTACTTTTACCAAAATGTAAAAGTGCATGCGGAAAATAAATGGTTTCAAAATACATTAAACACATTTCCAAAGACGAAATGAGCTTCGTAATTGTAATATTTGAAGATGCTGAGATATGAGCATTTTTTAAGGGGAATAGATGCGCGGCCCGTTTCGACCAGTTTCATACGAATCTTTATTTTGGTTTTGAGGCTAAAATACACAACCAAACTAATAAAATATGTTTGTAATCAAAAGGTATATCAATTATCTGGGAAGGAGTATGTGGTACTTTATTTGTTTGTGTTTTAAATTAAAAATATAGGTCACTAAAGATTTACATGTTTCAAAATTTTAGAGACAACTTGGGCAATTATTTGTGAGTAAATGATGAACATTTAAAAAAATAATTTTACTACGTATTTTATAAAATACCAGCTGGTTCCCGGCATGCGTTGCAATGCCATATTAGAAATACATTGTTTCTTCCTGAATCACCTTTTCCGTGCGTTCCCGTTCCCCTCCCGTCCCCTTCCTAGTTAGCTTTATGAATTATAAATTATTAATTTATAAATTATTAATATATGTTGTTCTGATGTACGAGCTACATTATTGTAAAGTTTTATTAAAATGCATTCAGTAGTTTTTTGCGTGAAAGAGTAACAAACACCCATACAAACCTTCGGGTTTATAATATTAGTAAGATAATGAAATATAAAATAAAAATTATTAAAAGAAAGTATTTTGATGGGTGTAAATTTAAATTACAAATTACATATTTACGTCGGACGACAAATTTTTCGTGTATAAATTAAAATTACTACCAAATAAAACAGCACTTTTTATGATGTTTTATCTTATTATATTAATACTGTAGGTACACAAGGCAATTATTTACCTTTTAACAATTATAATTAACTCGCAACAAAATTCCAAAGTTGTCTCCAGAATGAAGCAAAATTGATTTCTTTAATTACCTACTTATCATCTCTTTAAAAAATAGTACAAATTCGTATTAGATATTTAGAACAACATTTCATTAAAAAAAAAATTATTCAGTTTGTTTGGCTATTTTGACCTCAACTACATAATTAAGTTTTGTACGAAACGGGCCGAAATAGGCCGCGCAGCCGATCTTCTTAATGATTTTAATCGTAATTCAATTTTGAAGATTTGCAAAAACCACCTACTCCTAAATCAGTTGCATGAAATGCATTTCTTGAACATCGAGGGATTTTCACTTTGTATTATTTAACAACAAATAAATAAAATTTAATAATCTAATAAAATATCCATGTAACTTCTAAACCATGGGCTGTGTTTTAGGAACCTTTTACCATGGATAAATTTCCATATTAATGAGAACGTGCTTTAGTTAGCACGATTTCCTGGTACCATTGTGATAGAACCTACGAATTCGAAGATGTTACATGTCGTATTCGCACAGGTATAAAAAGCCAACCAATTTTAAGGATGACCAACATTTTCTAACACTAGTCTATTCAAGATGTGTGATTATTAAATCAATAGCATAAACTACTTTCGATTTGCCAATTTTATGCGAAAAAACGTTATATATTTACTGTTTATTTTGAACAGGTGTCATTTCACTTAAAATAACTTATAAACCAGTTTCCGTGTAGAGAAATTCCGTTAATTTTACTATTTTATAACGTTGCATGACTATGCCAAACGCATGATCCGTGTTTTTAATGTACAAAATTTCTTTTTAAAAGCTTTGAACTTTTTCTTTTCGAATATTTATATAGGTGTAAGTGATTCAAATTCAAATATTTACATTTCACAAATCATTTCTTAGTCGGAAAAAGTTTATTGGGTTTTCAAACTCTTTTCGAATCTATTTGTTTATTCGTTAGTAACGATACGCGCTGAACTTTATTATTTAAATCACGATATTATTTAATTGGAAGTTACCAATAATTAATGACAATAATTATTAAAAATCAAAAGATTTCTTTATTTTAACCACTTTAAAGTCTATAAAACCGACATGTTTTGAAAGCAATGCTCTCTTCCTCGGGTTTATTAAAAACTCTTAAAAAATAGTGTTTAGTAAACCCTGAGAAAGAGAGCATCGCTCACGAAACATGTCGGTTTTATAGACTTAAAAGTGGTTAAAACAAAGAAGTCTTTTATTTTTTAATTAAGAGGAAATTACCAGGGAAAACCAGAAATATGTCATTTTTAAATCAGATTTTAGACGTATTGACTCTTTTCCACAAAAAAATATAGATGAATTTCGAAAGATTGTTCTCTTATTTAGCATTCGCATGTTTTAAATTTTGAGAAAAAATGTTTATTATTAGTATAATAAGGTTATACCATAGGTCGATGGCAGATTTGTCAAATTTTCAAAAAATATTTTGTTTATACCACACCCATTTCAAATCATATGCAATAAAATATATCAATACATTATCTGGGTATCGCATGTTTTAGAATTTTAATTTTAGTTTGAATAAAATCATTAAAAAATATATACGTACACGTGTTTCTTGACGAAAATTGGTCCGTTTGTGTATTTATTTGCGCACAAACTAATGTATTTTAGATTGTTTTAACATTCTTATTTAACTTAGACATTATTGAAAAATGATAAATACTTATAGTAAAAAAATAATTACAAAAAGTACATTATTTTAATAGTTTTATCATCACGCCTTTTAGCATTTTTAGATGTGATATAAATTCAAGCAAATTTGGAATGAAATAAAATCGATATTGAGTTATAATTTTAAAAGGCTGGTACGGAGGATAATTAATCTTTCTCATTGGAACCGCCTTGCACGATCGTAAGAACAACTTTCGACGAAATGTGGATTTTCGGTCGCTGGCTGGTTAAACGCTCTGGTGGTGCCACAAAATAAATTTGCTGTATTTGAAAAAGATAATAATTATAATTATCAAAACCAAATAAAAATGTACATATTATATTCGTCTATCGGATTTTACCTATTTCAAGGTGGTATAATGTTTCTCATATACTGCTTATGTTTGTTGTAAAGAAAATTAAGTTTTGCAAACCGTACATGAGATGAACCATGAACCCAGACCCGGACTTAGGTTCCCAGGGAATCTTGGCACTTATGGAATCGGGACCTCCTCTAGGGAGGACGGGAGGGAATTGTTTATTTGAAAATTATTTAGATATTTATAATAATATTTGTTTATATCTGGTAAGGTCAAATAAAATTAAATTTGTACAATTTTTTAATGTGTAGCTGCATAGGTAATCTACCCGTGAAAAATGACATCCCCATCTGAATAAGTGACGAGAGTGAAGGGAATGAAAAATTTGTAATAATTCTAAAAAAGATTTCCAAATGCAGAAGGCATTATTGCACTAGCAACAATTTCCCATTTCATACAAAGTTATTTTTTTTGTCCTGTGTTCTCAATATGTGTCATTTTAGCACCTAGCCGGGGCCTCTTCCGGAGTGGGGCCCTAAGAAATTTGTTGTTTTTTTTTATTAACCTTTCACAAGAAGCCCTGAAAAAAATATTTTCCCTGGTGGCCTATTTCATCTTTGGGGATGCTATGGGGAGGGTCTTTTTAAGGAAAGGGAAGAGTTTAAGTTCTCGGACAGAAATCGGAATGAGGGGTAGGTAGGAATCTAAGGGTTGTTGTTTTAAGGAGTAACAGACGTTTTAATATATACCTCGCGTAACAGTGCGAGGCGATGGGTCGAGAGAGACCAGCTGGAGAAGGGAAAGTCTCCCTAAATCAACATATTAGATAGTAGGCAGGCGCCCGTCAAGACCTGCCGAGCGATTCTGTATGTTTTGTGAGATCGAGATGATCTCGGGCGAGATCTCCTGTCAGATTTGGGTGATTTTCTTTTTGCTGTTATTTGCTTTTTCGATGGGCCGATGTCAGAATTTCAGTTGTGAGCTATCACGTATTTCAGTGTTGGTATTTTTAAACACGAATTCCTGCAAATATTCACGATTATTTATTCATTTAACAGCCATAGAAAATCACACAAATCTGACAAGAGATCTCGCCCGATATCTATCTCGATCGAGACAGATATCGCCCGGCTGAATACACCTCACTCGATCAACACAGGCACTTTGGAGGTTAGCCACCACTTACCCGCTCCGGTATAAGTAACAGATGATTACTCCTTCAAGGCTCTCGCAAGATTCTAATTTTTTTGTTAAACGAAGCTACATTTATTTATTTTGAACAAATTCTAGACCTCCAGAGTCCCTGCATATGTTGTTAACGGGATAAACAATATGCAAATAATAGGTTAGTAAACACAAATATGAATTAAACAATGCAAAAGAAAACTCATTCCTGAGGCTCAATGAGGCTGCATTGCGTCGTCTAAAAAAACCCGCAAGCACCTGTATAAAATAAAGAACAAAAAAAATCCCAAATCAGTTGGCAAGTACCAACAAAAAATGTGAATGACATTCGGTCTGACCATAAACCACATTTAGTTCCGTATTCCTTAGCCAACCACTCAGTGATGCCTTAAAGAATGTTAACTGAATATTTGGGATAAAATACTCGAAGACTGAAAGAAAATTCAGCGTTGAGTAGTCAGAGGCAGGACAAAGGACCAAACAAACCCAGGCACTCCTGCTAAATCACCAAACTGCTAAATCACTTGGGATGACCTACGGCAGAGATGTTGATCATCCAATAAATGGTTCCCCAAACCAGCCTTCCAAATTGAAGATTGAAATATTTATTTCCATGTCCTGTTTTCTCAATGTGTACCATTTTCGCAACTAGCCAGGGCCCATTTCGAATTGGGGCCCCTAGGAAATGTGTTGAAATATTTGTCAAAAAAAAGACCTGGCCAGTGTAACGTCGGGACTAACGACTAACGTCGACGCGTCGGGGCCCTAAGGCCGAGCTTCTCGGGCCTCTAGTGGAAATCCGGCCCTGGCTGAACCGCATAAATAAATAATTCTAACGATCATACGACTGACGTCTGGTATGAAAGAGGCAGGATGGGAGAGCTAGAAGAAAGGTATGTGTACGGTTGTCATCACCTGTTATTCGAGTTATTACATTGTGTTAAAAACGAGACATCTTATTCAAAAATCAAAACTAAAGTTAGATCATTCTACTTCAATAGAATATGAAAACTAAAATATTGTATAAAAATACCTAAATCTATGAAAAACAAATAATATTTTGATCGAATAGGTATAGACCTAGTTCTTTTAACCATTGATCAAAATAAAATTTATGTTACAATAAGCATTATAATAATTAGTTAAGTATTTTAATATTAAGTATTATATTATTAAATAATTACTAGATATGTATTAAGCACCAAGATATCAAACATTTTATATGTTGTAAGTAAATAAATTGGAAAAATGAGAGATTTCTTACAATCAAACTGATTGATCAGTTTTGTAAGATTTAAGTAAGAGAAATTATTGTACAATTAATAACTAAATAAACATATTAAAAAAAAAAAAAAAACTGTCTTTTGACTAATTTTCCACACCCCAATTAATAGTGTAACTCATTTTATAAAAACAGTATTGCTGACCAGTTAAAAATCAGTGTGATTTCTTGACAACTCAGTTTTAATTTTGAAAATGATAAAAGTGATTTTGACGCAGTCATTATGATTATGAATTCAAATGAAGATAATGTTGGTAGTTTTTAGTGAAAGTATGATACGGTTAAAAATGGCTGAATCGGATAGTGACACCTTAGCTCAGTTGGTAGAGCTGCGGCCCGGAAAGCCGAAGGTCCTGGGTTCGAGTCCCAGAGGTGCCAATATCTTTTTCTGATTTTCCTGTTTCCAGATTTTCGATTGAATTTCGCTAATATTGTCTTCATTTAATTAGTGAATTTGAGTTCATTGAACCAGAATTACGGTGATCACCTGTCCACCTGATGACGACTCTCTAATAATGAATATAATAAGACCAGTTTCGCGGACTATTTGACCAGAGAATTGATTGACAAACACCTGTAAGACACGGAATTCAGCATCGGTATATAATTATTATTCTAAGCATCTGCAGGAAATATTTTTTTATGACTGATTTTTTATACATTGAACGGTAAACAAATATAGTTGAAGAGAGAGAGTAGAATCGGTGTAGTTGATAGAGTGGATGTAGTAGATGTAGTAGATGAGGTAGATGAAGTGGATAATGTAGTAGATGTATTAGATATAGAGGTGGGTGTTGCAGAGTAAAGAAAATTAATGAAGAACGAAAGATTCTCCATTCTCTGCTATGCACATACTTGTATGCACGATGCACGGTGTTGATTTCTCTAAACTGCGCTTGAATAATAATCGTGATTATATTAATCGCTCGCTATCGATTAACGATAACGGAAATAATTCTAATATGGGATTGTGTGTTTTATGACTTCCAATAAAAAGTGTGAAATTTATCAGCAGATATTGGAGAGAAAAAAGTTTTTTTATTGTCTTTTTTATAAAAGTTATTTCTGATGGCGTTCTCATATTTATTGCCTGCAATGAATATGAGTGTATGTAATATATACCTACACATCTAATGTGATGTGTATATCTTAAATTTTAATCGTTGTTTTTACTTTATATGCCATGTTTGTTCTTTCTAGGTACATTGGAAGGTACACTGGAAGTGAAGAGGATCCCTGATAAACGACCGGGAGTACCCCTGAAATTTCATGTTAAACTAAAAAATCTACAAAAGAGATACCAACTTCTCACAAACAGGAAACTTTTAAACTCAACCACCTCGCAGGATCCAGGAAGTCAACGAATCTACATCAGCGAAATTCTCAGTCCTTATTACAAAGACCTTCTATGGAGAACAAAATCAAAGGCGAAAGAAACGGGATTTAATTATGTGTGGTACAAAGATTCAAAAATTATGATTAGAAAAAAAGAAGGAGAAAAAATCATCTACATTAAACATGCTGATGATCTGATAAAAATGGTTTAGTTGTTTCTGGAGAGCTCCAGTTCCGGTTAGTTATTGCCCTGATCACCCTTCATTATCAAATGGTAAGGAGAAACTTTAAACATATTGTTTCGATCTACAACAATAATAATTATTCACTTAGCAAATTCATCTATAACTAGGGTGAAACTCCCGGTTATTGCCATGGACAGTGGAGCTCCCATAAACAAATAAACAATTTTTTTTGTAAAATTACTTTTTCAACATGCCTTTCACAATGGAATATTTAGATGAGGAAATGCATAACCAAAACCTGTCTTACACAACTCCAGACACTAATCTATGTAAACGCCTGATTGAGAATGGTATCTTTACCAAAATTATGCATCAAAACATAAGATCTATAAATAAAAACTTTGATGAACTCTTAATACAACTTCACCACATAAATGTCGATTTCGACATAATCATCCTGACCGAATGCTGGTTGTCAAACACATATACACCTAAAATCATCAAAAACTATACATCGCATAATTCAACTCTTTTTGATAATCAGAACGATGGAATTGTTGTATACACAAAAAATAATCAAAACTTCACAGTAACCGAACTAAAAATTCAGAATGCAAGTTGCACGCAAATAATATACAACAATGATACTGTAATCCTGGCTATATACCGCTCGCCATCGTTTCGTAACATTACGCCTTTTCTAAACAGTCTCAGTTGCATACTTTCAAATCTCTCCAATGCTAAAAACATTATAATAATAGGTGATTTAAATATCAATATACTACCGGGCAACCAACACCACCAAAGCCAAGATTATATTAACATGCTAGAATTTCATGGATTAGTAAGTACCGTCAACTCACCAACAAGAACGACAAATGGATCTATATCATGCATTGACCACATTATGGTAAAGTCCAAAAAACCATCCAAAAGTATTGTCTACAAATCAACAATCACGGATCATTATTCAACAATTTTCGCCATACAAACAGCTACCAAAATAAATAAATGTAACCTGCCTTTAGCATACAATAAAATCAATTTTCAAAACCTAATAAAACACTTTAAGAACAAATCCTGGTACGAACTCTTCCGAATTAAACAATCAGAGGACGCATGGATATACTTTGTTAACTATTTTAAAAACGAATTACACAACCATTCTACTACGTTGACCAAAAACATAACTAATAAACTGAAACCCCTGAAACCTTGGATTAACCACTCCATTATTAATTGCATACACAAAAGAAACATGCTACACAAAAAAACCAAAGATAATCCATATGACCAAATAACATCCAACTACTATAAAAGATATAGAAACATGTGTTGTAACGTCATCAGAAAAGCAAAAGAAATTTACTACTCAGAAAAAATTAAAGAAAGTAACAACAATCCCAAAAAAATATGGGAAATACTAAGAGAAGCCACAAACTCACAAACTACAAAAGAGAAACAAAACATAAATAAACTTTCTATTGATGGACATATTGTTGAAACCACAAAAAATCCTAAACTCGTTGCTGATCATGTAAACAATTTTTTTATTAACATCCAAATCTTGCTTCTCAAATCCCCAAGGGTGGAATCACCCAATCTACCGATTCCGAGGATCAAGCAAATAAAAAAAATATAAAATTTCTCTTCCGAACTGTAACAACAGAAGAAATTCTCAGTACAATTAAATCTCTAAAAAACACTTATTCCGCTGGACCAGATGAAATTACGACCAAAATCCTTAAAATGCTGTCTTTAGAGATTACATTGCCACTGGAATACCTTATAAACCTAAGCATTGCACAGGGCTACTTCCCCTCTAACCTAAAACAGAGTATCGTAATTCCCATCTACAAATCTGGAAACAAGACAGATATCAACAACTATAGACCAATTACTCTACTAAATAGCTTGTCTAAAGTTTTTGAAAACCTCATTAATGCACAACTTTTAAAATTTATCGAGTGTCATAAAATACTTTAAAATAATCAATATGGATTTCAAAAAAACAAAAGTACATCAGATGCCATTGCTAGTGTGACAGACTTCATTGTAAAAAGCCTTGATAAAGGAAATAAATGTATCTCAATCTTTTTAGACCTTTCTAAGGCTTTTGATACAATATCGCACTTAAAACTAATTAAAAAACTAGAGAAAATCGGCATTACAGACAAAGAGCTAAATTTCTTCAAAAGCTACCTAAATGGACGCCAACAACAGGTTAAAATACAGAATACCCTCAGTAATCAGCGTTCAACTGACTATGGAGTTCCACAAGGAAGCGTTTTGGGACCGACTCTGTTCTTACTGTATATTAACAACTTTTGCAACCTTGAAATTCAGGGACACATTGTTAGCTTTGCAGACGATACTGTCTTATTATTCGAAGACAAAAATTGGTCAGCTGTATTTAAAAAAGCTGAAGAAAATATTAACTTCATTAAAAATGGTTAGATATCAACACACTTACCCTTAACACGAAGAAAACAAAATATGTTACTTCCAGCATCAATACTACAGGCCAACCTAATGATGATTACTTCATAAAAGTTCATAGCTGTACGAATTCCAATGAATGCAGTGAGTGCCCCAGTATAGAGCACACTTCACAGATGAAGTACCTCGGCCTCACCATTGACCCATACCTCAAATGGAACCTACACACCCAGATCATTGCAAATAAAATTAGAAAAACAATACACTTCTTCAGATCCATAAGGAACTTTCTTAACTTACAACTCCTAAAAACGATTTATTTTGCAATCACCCAATATATCATTGAGTATGGTATCATTGCATGGGGAGGGGGCACTTCATCAGCTCTAGATCCTGTCGAAAAGGCGCAGAAAACAATCATGAAAATTATTCTCAAACTTCCTCTAACTGCAAACAGTGACCTAATTTTCAAAACAATGAGAGTATTTGATGTTCGACAAATCTATGTAAAAACTATCCTCATACATCTCTTTAAAAACAAACATGTGCTTTACGAAAAAAAAATAAACTTAAGATTTACACGTAACTCCAATAAAGACACTTTGCAAGTTCCAGCGCTCTCTTCCACCTTTGGTCAACGTAGCTTTAGATACTTTGCCAGGAAAATATTTAACATTCTCCCAGAAAACATCAAACTGAGTCAAACACAGAAAGAGTTTAAAAAATATGTTAAAATATGGATATATTCTAACGACCGAGCCTATACTGGTGCCCTCACCCAAACGCCCTGTCATTGACAGTTATTATTGTAGTATTAACCTTGCAGTTTTTGTATTGTGTATATGCAAACAATGATGTAAACTCAAATAAAGTTTTTGCTGTATAGAAATCTACATTATACTTGTATAAAAAACCATAGATAAAATTGTAAGAAACTTTTAACAAAAAATTCTGCCTCAATACAGGTTCAACCTAGTGAGGCAGGCTATGAACAACTAAAAATATTGTATAATTATGCTACTTCTGTATAACCGTTTTTACATTACTTTCTATTTGTTAATTTTTTTGTAATGATGTAATCTACATTGAATGTGTACTTTTTTAGTTGTAATGTTGCCAATTTAATTAAATAAAGATATATATTAAAAAAAATATATATTAATAAAAATATATTTAACTACATTCCCACGCACAGGCTGCGCCTTAGTGGGTTTCCATCATTTTTATATATTCTTTTTATAATATTGTATATATCAAATGTAAAATTTGGGAAAAATAATCGATTCTTCTGCACTTTGAAATGTTTTTGTGTTATTGTACATATTTATTTATGTCCTAGTTAATAAGAAAAAATAATACTTTCATAGGCTTAGAAACGGTGAACACCTTCGGTGAACGTCTAAAAATGATGACGGAGGTTGTGAAACAGAAGTGAAATGAAGAATTTTGCATTACAAAAGGTGAAATCGTTAAAATGCAAAAGATATGGAATCAGAGGCGTGACGAAGATCACCAAGATGAGACTTGTCCGGGTGTTGATTTTCCTTATATTTCTATACGGTGCGGAAACATGGACACTTAGATCCAGCGAAATAAGCAGATAGATGACTTCGAAATGTGTTGCTGAGGGAAAATGCTCAGGATTCCACAGACAGCCAGACGCACAAATGTGTCACTCTGTAAGAACTAGCCATCCACAATAGGCTTTCAACTATCTGCCTACAAGGTATTTTAAGATACTTTGGACACGTTGCTCGCCAAACTGAGAACTCTAACTTGGAAAAACTCATAATCGCTGGCAAAATGTTTATCAGAAGGAGCAAAGGAAGGTCTCCAATAATGAGAAACCGACAAGAAGAATCCTAGTTTATTGTTTTTTGTTGTTTATTAATTTCTGCTGACTTTCGTATCTTTTGTTTATCTCTTGTGTATCGTAAATTTCTCTCGTCCCAAAATAAATTTTATAACTCATGGGATTGCTGTACAGAGAGATAAGAAATAATAAAGAACGCAACTTTATTTCCCTACAACAAGAGTATAATAAGCGAATAAGTACCTACCCTGAGAAATTGAGCGATAAAATTAATTTCGACCAGGCAAATAATCACAAAGACCGGTAAAACTTTACCCAATTTTTCAACAACACTTATCGAAAGGTTACATTTATCAGACGGGATAACTTCTCATTTAGCCTTCAAATGATAAGCATTTTCTACAATGTATCCTTTTGCTGGTTTTAGTTTAAATCGTGACAGCAAAATGCTTCCGTGACACACATTGATCAAAACGCGTGTTTGATATTTGACCTAAAAATATCCTATTTTGGTAGCGGAGTCTTTCAAGGGTATTCGACCAGTAACTGTTATGGGTCACTGTACTTTTTGGGACTACGAACCATATTTATATTTAATAGCAGGATGTCGGTGATTTAATTGTTTCATTTGTGAGAAAGTGAATTACTGGTCGTTTGTGTTTATTATAAACTTTCTTTGCTTTTAGTACCTTTTGCTGGTGGAAATGTGAAATGAAACTTTTAATGTGACTACAAAAATCATTTAAATAAAAGGAACAAAAATCTAAAAAACAACGTTTGTTTTTACCTGCAAAATTTCAAGTTGGAAATATTATATTTTGGAAGAATATATTTTTTTAAAGTTTATTATATTTTCATAATACGTTTTTAATATATAAAAATAGTACTTTGTTCACAAACGTTTAATATTCTATGGATTTTTATCCATTATAATTAAATTTAACCATTTACAATTTTTCTTTATTTTAAACCAATATTTAAATTTAAACCAAATTTTATAATATAATTTATATTTAAACCAATATATACCTATATAAATTTAAACCAAATTTTATAATATAATTTATATTTAAACCAATATATACCGGATTCGGAACATACCTAAGTACTATCTTACAGCTCCGTCTTAGATATTTTCCCACTCATCTCTTCCCCCCACTCCTCAATAATCCCGAGTCACACCCCCCCCCTCCCATCCCCACCTCAACACCGCATATATGCTGACCCATAATAGTTTTGTAATATTAAGTTAGTAGTATGTTATATTTTGCCCTGCGGAAGGAGCGGTTGTTCCGAAACCATTCGGCTGAAAAAAAAAGGTTTTATACATCAAAGTAATTTTTACAAAATTATTGCTTTATTTAAAAATATAATTTCACATCACAAAGCATTTTCTTCACATGAGAAAATATAATAGCGTCTCAGTCATGTTTATAATTATTGTAGTTGATTTGGTATCTTAAAAATATAAATATAATTGGTATCTTATAAAGTACATTAAAAAAAGTCGCTCCCGCCGTCTGTACCCTAAGATCTTTCAAACTACGCAACGGATTTTAATGCGGTTTTCATCAATAGATAGAGTGATTCATGAGAAAGGTTTAGGTATATAATTTGTCAAGGTTTTGTGTAAATTGATTGAAATATATATATAATACTAGCTGATCCGGCGAACTTCGTACCGCCTCAGAATCAAAAACTGTTGTCAACTTATTAGCTGAATTGATCTAAATTGTTTCTCCCTGCGTATACCATACCTTGATCTAAATTGTTTCTCCCTGCGTATCCTTTCCCCTCTCGCGTTCCCTCTCCCTCTCCCCACTCCACTTTTCCCCTTCCCCCGTCCCGCTAACCCCCCTTCCTGAGTTCCTTTCCCCCCTCCCCTCTCCCCCGGTTCACAGTTCAATATTATACCCCTTACAATTTGCTGCAGTTCTTTCAAAATAGGAGAATTCGTTCCATACAAAATGTATGGGGAAAATAATTTTCTTCGGAGTGGAACACCCTTTACTTTTAGGGGTATGAAAAATAGATGTTGGTCGATTCTCAGACCTATCAGATAAGCACACAAAATTTCATCAAAATTGGTCCAACCGTTTCGGAGGAGTATGGTAACAAACACCGTGACACGAAAATTTTATAGATATAAAGGAAGCGGGTTGGCTAGCGGGCGGTGTAGATTTGATATGTATGCAAATTAATAGACGGCGTTGGTTATAAATGTTGGGTAATAGCGTTGTCAGTAGATGGCGTTGTGCTTCGTTAGCCACAGCAACGTGTGGCCGGGTCTGCTAGTAAATTATATAAGATTACTTTTGATGACTATAATATGACGATCTGTTCATTCAAGGTGAATCCCCACGGAATTATCAACTGAAACTGTAATTATTAGAACTTTTAAAAAGAAACCGTATTTTAATAAATAAGAAATAAAATATTGAAAACCGTGAAATCGAAATCAAAGAATTTCTTCTTCCTAATTTCGAACCGGAAAGAAAGTTAAAACAAAATCAACAATGTACAAAATCAACTTTACTAGGTAGGCGGAATTTCGTATGTAACACGCCACAACAACGACACAAATATTTTTGAAGTGAAAACTTCTTTAGCACCGTTGTTATTTGAAACTCGATGAAACGAAAATGTGACACTAAAAAGAGACAAGCACATAGATCTATAAGATTTAGCCTACGAGAGAATAAGATAGTATATTCGGTCTCCTCTTTGTGCGGTGCTTCGTAGCCTCCCCACTCTTGTCTACTTCAATTTTCTTACAGTTTCACTTCTACCGCTTGTGAACTACACACTTTATTTTTTTTTTTTTTTATTCACGCCTTGCCTTTTACGGGCTTCCTATCACTGCAATGGTTAATTGGATGGAGTCCCCCCTGATGGCCATCTGGAGATTGTCAAAGATCCTACATAAACGGTTACTTGAATAAATGTTTGAATTAATAAACTAGAAAATTACATTCTGGAATAAACCATTATTATTATTTCAATGGAAAAACTTAATTTGTGTAAATAACGGAACAAGAACGTTGCTTTTGGGGATGTGAATGTTTTATGTGATATCTGAACGTAATTATTAAATTGTTACGGTGCGGTAGATACTTTCAATATCGCTGTGGAGAAAGATCACCATTCATCGAAACGTTGCTAGAAATGGTTTTAGCAATGTTTGTTGACAAGATCTGAATAGCCAGATACTTCTCACCTTCCTCCTACTCATCTCCTTCCCCTCCTCACTACCTTCAGCCTCACAACATACCCCAATTGAGGATACAGATAGTAGGGAGCATTTGGCGGTGCTCAGATAAAAAATAACGCATTGTATTTAAAAATAAATATCTTAGATATGTTTTCTAAAAGAAACTGCATAGAAATAGCTTCACGATTTAGCTAAACTAATTCCCATTGCTTTCTGCCTGCACAGCACATGGACAGTGCGTAGAAGTAGTTCACTCAAAGAGCCTTTGATTATTAGCCGAAGCAATATATATCTGAAATGCATAATGCAACCTCAATTGCGCTATGCATTTCAAGTAATATCCAAAAATAGACTTGTCTATTTATTGATGGGTGTGTTTTATAGCCAAATATATTTCGCTGTAATAAAACAGCGGGGGTCAAGTACAGATAATTCGATAACTTTATTATATCGGATCTGATAATTTCCGCTGTAATAAAACAGCGGGGGTCAAGTACAGATAATTCGATAACTTTATTATATCGGATCTGATAATTTCCGCTGTAATAAAACAGCGGGGGTCAAGTACAGATAATTCGATAACTTTATTATATCGGATCTGATAATTTCCGCTGTAATAAAACAGCGGGGGTCAAGTACAGATAATTCGATAACTTTATTATATCGGATCTGATAATTTCCGCTGTAATAAAACAGCGGGGGTCAAGTACAGATAATTCGATAACTTTATTATATCGGATCTGATAATTTCCGCTGTAATAAAACAGCGGGGGTCAAGTACAGATAATTCGATAACTTTATTATATCGGATCTGATAATTTCCGCTGTAATAAAACAGCGGGGGTCAAGTACAGATTATTCGATAACTTTATTATATCGGATCTGATAATTTCCGCTGTAATAAAACAGCGGGGGTCAAGTACAGATAATTCGATAACTTTATTATATCGGATCTGATAATTTCCGCTGTAATAAAACAGCGGGGGTCAAGTACAGATAATTCGATAACTTTATTATATCGGATCTGATAATTTCCGCTGTAATAAAACAGCGGGGGTCAAGTACAGATAATTCGATAACTTTATTATATCGGATCTGATAATTTCCGCTGTAATAAAACAGCGGGGGTCAAGTACAGATAATTCGATAACTTTATTATATCGGATCTGATAATTTCCGCTGTAATAAAACAGCGGGGGTCAAGTACAGATAATTCGATAACTTTATTATATCGGATCTGATAATTTCCGCTGTAATAAAACAGCGGGGGTCAAGTACAGATAATTCGATAACTTTATTATATCGGATCTGATAATTTCCGCTGTAATAAAACAGCGGGGGTCAAGTACAGATAATTCGATAACTTTATTATATCGGATCTGATAATTTCCGCTGTAATAAAACAGCGGGGGTCAAGTACAGATAATTCGATAACTTTATTATATCGGATCTGATAATTTCCGCTGTAATAAAACAGCGGGGGTCAAGTACAGATAATTCGATAACTTTATTATATCGGATCTGATAATTTCCGCTGTAATAAAACAGCGGGGGTCAAGTACAGATAATTCGATAACTTTATTATATCGGATCTGATAATTTCCGACGATTTAATATCGATATACCAAGCACGGTATCTCTGTTGACAGCCGAACCGATGTATTGACACGGAATTAAAAAGAAATCTGGAAACAGAAAAATCATAAAAAGATATTGGCATCTCTGGGACTCGAATACATTGAAAAAATGAAGATAATGTTGGTAGTTAGTTTCGCTAATATTGTCTTCATTTAATTAAATATACGACACATAGTTAAATAAAATGTAGGATTTTGAAAAATAAAATGAAATTCTACGTGAAAAAGATTAATGCTAAACACGCACGAAATTAAAATCACAATGATTTTCTCTTCCATTGATATACAAATTCAATAAAATTAATACTTGCTGTATCAACGGGATGCTTTCCGTGGTACAACACTGGATGAAGTCTCCATGAGAAGTGGAACTAATAATTCTACAGTAATAAATGTCTCTGTATTGAATTAATCTGAGATCTCCCTATGCAACGAGGAATTTACATTGCATGTAATCACACGTCTTGATCTCCGGTGCAATTTTGAACCTTCACCTCAGTGCACACAGCAGTTTCTAGGTCAGTCCATTTGACCGCTATTTATTAACCCTTCATGTGTGCAATAAAGACAATAAATACCCAATTAATTCATTAAAAAATAAAACGCAAATGGCGTCGTAAAAGAAGATTCGTCATCACGTACTTTCAGACCTTAGTGGATCAGTTTTGTGTACTTGGTTACGGAAAAAGCTGCTTGTAACTGGACAGTCCTTTGGTGTGGTCTCTGGACATGGACAGTCTACTGTCAGTTGTAAATTGAACTGTTGTATGACTTCTTTGTTTCCAATTATTGATTTGAGGTGGTTTGATGTTATCCGTTTATGAGTAAAAACAATTATGTTTTGTGCTGGATATTGCTGTATTTGCATATATTTTTTCAGATGAATTGCATTTTTCAATGATTTGATTCAAGTTGTGAGCTCTGGGGCTCTAAAATGTGGAATTAATTGCAAGAAATTATATCGAAAATATTATAATAATAAAAAGAGAAAGCTGACAAATAGAGAAAGAGAAAGCTAATAAAGACCACAGACAAAAAGTAACATAGACAAAAGTTGTACAGAAAAGTCACACGAAAGGTGACACAGACGTTAAATTTAAGGTAATAAACGTCTATAGATGGAAGTTAGAAAAAATTAATTAAATTTGAAATGCTAAATAAGAAATGAAGTTAAATATAAGGACAACACAACATTCGACAGTAAAGATTTTAAATGGTAATCTCTCACCAGGGCTGTACTGAACGATTCTGTCTATTCTGAAGTGTGATTCAGTATCTCGTGAAAATCGTAAGTACAGTAACGCATGTTAAATCGGCCGTATACGACACATTTTGACAGTTCTCTTAAATGCAGTATTCCGTATCGCACTAACGATCCAAATCAACTAAATTAAGGCAATTTTAAGAGTTGCTACCCTCGTTAAGAGATGTCAGTCGCGGGAGCATTTGTGGATCGAATGTCATCGCGTACAAACATCAAAATAATAGGACAAACGGATAGTCATTTTTGAACACCTTTTAGGCTAATATATAAGTAGTAATAATACATAAATAGTACCTAGTATTGGTAATTAATCCATTTAACACACGACAGGCATTAGACAAGCCGTAGAAAATTCCTGAAATTTGACAGTTGATAATGCACGACGGACGCCTTTCGATATCCGACGGATTTTTGTCTTAATTGTCTCATAATGCTGTCTTAACACAAAAGATACAGAACCATCCTTCTTACAAAAATTACAAGAATTTAATTGAATGAATTCCATACACGGCCTAGGTAAAATAAAACAATTAAAAACACATCAAAAATGTATGTTTTCCATCGCCTTAAAAGTTGTATTGTTAATATTAAAAGAAAGACAAACATTCCCGGGTTACGAATAACACGACAATATTTGAAATTCTCCTACTACCACCAAAGTAAGCCGAAAATGTTGGTTGAGTCGTGATGGAGGACTTAGCCAGCCGAGGAATCGAACACGGAACGCCTGGGTGGGGACCCAAACGCGATGCCACTCAACCTCTGACCGGTCGCGCATAATAAATGCATAATAAATAACATTCCCGCTAGAAATCAAATGGCAAAATGTCAAAACAGTATCGTTATAATGTTTCTTTTTGGATTCTTTTTATGCAAGTTGTTGATGAAATTGGCACTTTAAGCATTCATTATAAACAAAACCAATGTGCGATAATTTGCGAAGTGGTTAAATAATTGTAGTATAGTGCCGTATATAAATTTGCAAGTCACGGCACCATTTATTATCTTCACAATTTAATTTTAATTGCAACTGTGAAAGGCAGAGGTACGCCATGCATTCAATGAAATAAGATTCTTCAAGTATTTTAAAAGTTTTAAATGACCTTACTAGTATACTTAAAACATCATAGAAGTTTCTGGAAAACCTTATCCAAACAAGTTAAACCATAGAAGTCGCTGAAAAACTTATCCAAAGCATAGTCCCCCTCAGCACAGGATCTCCTAGTGAGGAGGACTTCGAATATATTTTCTATTTTATACATATATACATCTAACTAACATGTTTCATATAAAAATGTAAAAAATATTATATAGTTACTAAATAAAAAATAAAAAAATAAAAAAAAGTATTTTAAAATGGTAATGGTATCGATTTGTATGAATAGGATGGCGTCTGCGTGATTGAATTTCAGAACCCGGTTTCGAGTGCATGCCTGGCGCCACGCCATAAGCGCCGCGCCACAAATGACATATGTGTACCTACATGGAATTTCAAACAAAGCTACCGTTGTAATTCGGTTTCGAATTCAAGAATTCGTCACAAGATGTCGCAACTTCCGTCAGCAGGTCGGATGGGGGCATGTCCCCCCTAGGTATAACTGCTACGAAATTGTGAATATGTAGTATCTCTCCGGATATGGAAAGATTGACGGTAATACATAGTTGTATCAAGCGGCCGTATATTGCACATGACGTCATTGCCTGTCTCGGTTACTTTGTCCCGGTGACAACTACACTGGATGACAGTGGATCCGAGGAACGGGCTATTTTTGGAACCAGTTCCTACTGGATTTATAAAATGGTCACAAACACCAACTGGGCGAAGCCGAACCAAAAGGCGCCCACAGGGCCTATTAGCAACTGCTAGTTAATCTATTATTGTTGCTACTAAGCTTTGAGTGGAAGCAAAAGATCGTGCCATTTTTTAATTATTGTTTTTATGTTCTGCTGCATTCAACGTTCCATTAGTTGCATTTGTATTTTGGGAGGTGGGTACGGGTACTGCCGCCCCCAGAACCATTTGTTGGATAACCAATACCCCTGCCATAGGTCACACCGAATGGTTCGCTACTTTTGGTGACTTGGTGGGTGTTCGGGCATAACTGATAAATAGTATCCTATTTCATATTCCCCACATTCCATACTGTCTGACCTACCTACAAAAATATTACCTACCCAACCTTGTCACCGGGAGAAGAATTGTTCCGAGACTTGCAGTGCAATTTCTACCGCGCTACAAGACGTACATGGTCTTATGCAACGGGCAAGAGTTTTTTCGTGGTGATAACGGGCAAAGCAGTTTTTTTTATAGAGATGCATACGTCTATCACTCCCGGACACGTTGACCCCCTAATTCCTACCCACCTCTCATACCCCTTTCCTTCTTAGGACTCCCGTCCCTTTCTTTCCCTAAAAATACCCTCCGCTCAGCTTCCCCAAAAATGACAGGCCCTGATGGATTTTTTTTCATCAGGGCCTCCTGTGTGGAGCTATGGTAAAAAAGACATAAACGTCCGGCCTTCATATAATCAAGGCATCTTCAAGACCCTCATTAATAAATCCCCTTCTATAGCCCCCACCTTAACCAGACGATGCTGCCCAACCAGATGGCTAGGAAGTTCCCCAGTCTTTACACTGAACAGACACTGGCGCACTTGTGAGGTATTACATATAAAAAAGATAAGGAGAAAAGGATTAGTGTGAAATACCTTCTCAAGAGACCTCTAGAATAGCCACTCGTGGAGCAACTGAAAAAAAAACAGTAGGCGACTCGATTGCTATCAAAGGAACTTGTGAATTTCATTGGCGGTCCGCACACAGGCATCTTGTTAAAGACCAGTTGTCAAGGACGACGAGATGGCAAGCACCTGTCAAGTTTTCGAGTAACTTGCGATACGTCAGATCAGAAAAATATCGTTTTTTTTTCAGGAGAGTTGTGCTGTGAATTCAGTTGCCTACCAGTTTTCGGTTTCTCCACGAGCCAAGGCCCTTACTCCGCTTAGGCAGAACGAATGATTTTGAAACGTCTTTCAATAATCTACTTCATATTTCGGGTCAAAAACATAGGAATAGGGAAGGTGGAGGAGGCGGAGTGGGAAACCCCCTAATACTATGCGAGCGAAGCCGGGGGCAAAAGCTAGTCATAATATGTAACATAAACAAATTTATTCACAATCAGCGTTTGTATCTATCTGAATTAAATACGTTTTCAAAGTTCCTAATAGGCAGGATTAATTCTCATACAGGAATCTCTACCAATGAAAATATTTATAATAATATTGATAATAGTTAGATCACTATTGTAGAGCGCCGTTTTTATTTTAAAAAATCACCTCAAGGGCTCTATATATCTATGTCAATGGTATCAACTCAAAAAAAATCATAACCTGTACAGGAAATCCAGTTTTTCTAATAAAATGCACAATAATTACCCCTCTATCTTGTCGCTTTTATTTTAACAAATTTAATTCTCAGTAGCAAGGTTACTCTCTCGGATGGATTATAACATTCATTTCAGGGAGAAATAAACCAAAAAGTGTTGGCTTGCTCGGATCGGAGATCGAGGTCAAAGATATTTTACTGGACCACCGTTCAACTGAAAGAGAATCACAAATAATTGCGTACAATTTAAAATAAAAATCAATGAATGTTCATATATTTTTAATATACGACACACTTGTATTAAAAACAATGCTGTTTCTGACTAAAAGTAGGCCATATTTTCGGCTAGCATATTACGAGTACAACTACACAGCCACAATCTTAAAAAATTATCCTTTTCATCACAGAATTTTTTTATTCATTTACATTAGCTCCACCCAGGGAAAATAATTCCCCTCAGGTCCTATGTCATCTTTGGGTATGCTGTGTGGAGTGTATTTTTAGGGAAAGTAAGGAGAGGAAGTTCTGGGAAGGAAAAGATATGAGGGGTGGGTAGGAATCTAGGTATCAGTGGGTCCAGGAGTGACTGACGTACGAATCCCTCCCATTACGGTATAAGGCAATGTTCCGAGAGAGTCGTGCTGGAGAGATCAAAAGACCTACCAGTTTCTCCCAATTCGGCCTGCCCTCAGTTGGTGAGCAGACGCATCCGCCGCCAAGATCTGGACAAACCTAACCCATGAACCCGGGCACCCCTGCTAAGTCACCAAACGTAGCAAATCACTTGCGATGACCTATGGCAGAGGTGTCAGTAATCCAATAAATGGTTTCCGAGGCGACGGTACCCATACCTGCCTCCCAAATTGTAAAATGACGGAAAATGTATATTTTGCCGAATTTTAGATCGGTTCAATAAATTCTAATTTAGAGGAAAACACCAACGCGTGGGCAAGAACCAAACTTCTGACAGAAGTATCAACATTACGTTTGATAATCGTGCTGCATAAATCGTGCAACGTTTTTTTATGATTGCATTTCCAGAATTTAATTGGCACATCTGCGATAGTGGTCAAAACACTTCATTCAATATACCACAACAAAGATACGATTAAATCGTCAAGTAAGTGAGGTCAGGTTCACTATAAATTTTTATTGAAAATTATTTATTTTCTGGCACAGAACTAGCAGTTCCGGGCTTGCGCTACTATGCCACTTAATAAAGAAATTGTTTCTCCCTGCGTGTCCTTTTCCATTCGTCCGGTTCCCTTTCCGCCTCCCATTTTTCTCCCACGTCCCCTTCCCCTCACGCGTTCCCACTCCGCCTTCCCTCCCCCCATTCCCCTCTCCCGCTTCCCCGTCCCGCGAATCTCCTCCCGAGTTCCCTCCCCCCTCCCGCATTCCATACATTCAGTCCTGGTACGTTCAGTTTTCAAAAAGCTCGCGTGCCACCTTCTGCAATTTTTCATACAAATTTTCGTAATGCTCATCATTATCTATATATAGAAACCTTCGTGGTCGTGCTCACAACAACTCACCAAAGATTCATCGCAATTGGATGGCCGGTTTAGCAACGCTTAAATTCATGACGCCAGAGCTCACTATTATATACATCACCATCGCGGGCCTACGCACGTCAAATCCCCAAAGTTTAATCGCAATCGGATGAAAGGTTAGCAATGCATAATTTCATGATACCGGAGCTCACTATTGTATATAGACACCATTGTGGGCCTACCCACATCAAATCCCCAAAGTTTCATCGCAATAGGATGAATGTTTTAGCAACGCCATCTCATATATTAAAAATATTTACCATGACCCCCATCCCCGCTATCTTGGAATAACTTTGGACAGGAGCCTGAATTACCGGAAACACATGGAAACAGTGGGCAAAAAAACCAGGACAAGACTAAACTTAGTCAATAAGCTGGCTGGTACTAGCTGGGGATGCGACGCCAACACGCTCAGAACGGCATCCATTGCCCTGGTTTTCTCAGCAGCTGAATACTGTGCTCCAGTATGGGCCAGAAGCGCCCACACTTCCATGGTCGACGTTCAGCTTAATGCCACAATGCGAACCATCAGCGGAACCTTAAAATCGACTCCTCTTCCTTGGCTCCCCGTACTTGCAAATATAACCCCGCCAAATATCAGGCGAGAGGTTGCAACACTGAGGGAATACAAGAAGGCGCTGCAAAAAAGCGAAATACCCTTGCACGATGATGTCGTTTCCCACCCGGCATGCCGCTTAAAGTCTCGAAAACCCTTCTGGACGGAAGGAGAAAGACTCCTTCGAACACCTCTCACCCCAGAAGATAGGTGGAAGCTTGACTGGCAATCAGCCAACGTCAAAAACGCCGATCTCGTGCAAGACCCCACTGAGAGACAGCCTGGGTTCTCATTGCCTCGCAAACTCTGGACTGCCATCAATAGAATAAGGTGCTCCCATAGCCGTTGTGCTCACATGATGCATAGATGGGGCCTTAAAGAGTCGGCGACGTGTGAATGCGGTGCGGTGCAGACCACCGAACATGTGGTCAACGAATGCCCGCTCCATTCATTCCCCGGCGGGATTTATGAGGTCCACAGGGCAACGCCTGAGGCCCTAGACTGGCTCGCAGACCTAGATGTCCCCCTCTGACCCCCCACCATACGAAAGAAGAATCTCATATATATAAACATAAGCGTGGACATCTCATGTAATTAATTTTAAGATATTAAAACTTCATTTACAATGTACATATAAACATTTTTGATTTATATATACATAGATAGATCTTAAACAGTTAATTTAAGACATTGTAGCAACAAGATGACCGTGAATTATTTTATGTAAACGTACTGGAATAATCAATTGCCTTCTATAGATCATTGAATAATTTAATAACTTCGTATACATTCATAATATACTTTGTGTTCTTGCATCGCTTATTCTTCTCAAGTGAAAGAGCGAACCGTTCTCGTTAACTCTCAGAACAGTTAATTAGCGTTATGTGAGATTTTTGTAGTACTTAATTGATATGAGGCGGGATGCACTAATGCAGTGTTGGCATAATAATTGCACATTTTTTCCAAGTTTCTTACGAGAATGATCGATGGAAGAAAGGCATCCGACACGGGAAATGTAGACCGCATCGGTCAGCGGCTCGCGTGGAAACATGACTTTGTGGAATTTAATACTAGTTATTATCGACGTTATTCTCATAAAGACGCATATGTACTGACAGTACGTTTTCATGCGTTATTAGAAATTACATTTTATACGTAGCTACCGTCATTGTTGTCTTCAAGATGCGAGTATATCTATATCTGATTTTTTATTTCAAATTTTCAAATAGTATCTTAGTTTTAGTCATTAAGTTGTTTAAAAAAAATCATCGAATTCTTGTAGAATAAGTCAATAGACGTCGCACATTAAAATAAAATTTATTTGTCCAAGACACTATCTAGATTTCAATTAGTTCGGGTAAAACCTTGCACCAAATATCTTTTCTAATATTTCTGTTTTGAATTTTCGTTTGAGAGTCGCTAATATTGTCTTCAATGATTAATTATCACATTTTGAGGTTTTAATCATTAAGTTATTGTAAAATTAAAAAAAATTTCCTCGTAGAATTTTAGAAAAAGTCAATAAATCGACCCTTTGGAATAACAAGGTTCCATGTTCCATCTGTCGCGGTAACGTCATGAGATAATAGCGTCAGTAAGTTACTTTAGAGTTCATTATCGCATGATGTTACCGCAGCAGATCGAACCTTGTTATTCTAAAGGATCGAAAATGTCTCACATTAAAACAAATTTGTATTTATAGAATATTGTGTTGGGTAGAATATTGAAGCATTATCGTCTGTCGACGTACTATTGCAAAAGTGTCGTGACCAAAGATAGGAAGTCTTTGCCTGTTTTATTGACCACGGAAAGACAATTGACAGGGTAAAACATGCTGACCTAATGAAAATTCTTGTCGATTGTAGCGTTGACACCAAAGACCAGAATTTCATTAAAAACCTGTATTGGTTCCAAACAGCAGAAATAAGACATGGGAATAAGAGATCTAATGCAATTGCCATTCAGCGTGGAGTACGACAAGGCTGTATCCTGTTTAAACTATTGTTTAATCTCTATTCCAACTATGTCTTTAAAAGAGCCCTAAGTAATATTGAGAAGCGTCTGAAGATCAACGGAGTTGTCATTAACAACATAAGATACGCAGATGATACTGTATTACTAGCTGACTGCATCGATGACCTCCTCTTCCTATTAAATCTTGTTAATAATGCTGGTGAGCGACTGGGCCTAACAATCGACGTCAATAAAACTAAATGGATCACATTTGGCCGACTAGATCACTCAGTGATACAGTTAAATGGTTGCAATGTCGAAAAGTTGGAAATATTTAGATACCTCGGCAGTATTCTCACGGAGACTCTTGATCCAGATGTAGAGGTTAGGTGCAGAATTGAAGCAGTAAGAACTGCGTTAATTAAAATGAAATCCCTCTACTGCAACGACAATATTAGTTTAAAACTAAGGCAGAGGATGCTAAAATGTTATGCGTGGTCGGTCTGCTGTATGGATGTGAAACATAGACCTTGAAAGTGAATACCATGAACAGGTTAGAGGTTAGAGGCTTTTGAAATGTGGCTTCACCGGAGAATGCTCAACGTCCCATGGACCGACATGATCATGAATACAGAAATTCTCAGGCGGGCTACAGCAGATAAAAACTGCTTACGTTAATAAAAATCAGGAAAACTTCATATCTGGGTATACTTCGAAGAGAGAAGTATCACTTGCTCCATTTAATATTGAAAGGCAACATAAAGGGTCACCGAGGGCCTGGTAGGAGACAAATGTCTTGGCTGCGAAATGTACGAGAGTGGACCGGCATTAGAAGTGTGGAGGAGCTATTCCGGGCAGCGCAAGACAGAGAGACGTTTTCAAGAGTGATCGCCAACGTTGGGGGGACCTGATAGGCACACAATTAAGAAGAATTTTGCCATCATACATACATAAAGACAGTTAGTAGTAGTTTGACAACCGGCGAGCAATTTCTTAGTGGAAAATACACTGGAAGATTGCACTGGTGTAAGACCACCATTCCGAATTGAAACGTTGCTTAAAATAGCCGTGTTTAGTGAGCAGATCTGAATAGCCAGGTACCTCCCCACCTTCCTCTTCCCCATCTCCTTCCCCTCCCGACTACCTTCAGCCACACAACATCCCCCATTGGGGATGTCGTAGTCTCACTGCCTCCAGAAGGGAGCAGTTGGGACTTTTGTGCGGTATTCATGTAAAAAAAGGATTCTGTCTTGCCCCTAGTATTCTAGTATTATCATGCGAATCGATATTATGGGCACAGATGGGCAGGTTTTCAAAATAGACCAATTGGTACAATACTTTATTGTGCCTTACATGTCACCCATGTATGCATATCAGACACGAATAGGTATATAATGGATTTGGTTGAGGCATGCAGGAATATAATATGTTAGGTGGAGATTAATATTATTGAATTTTTAAACCAAATTGCGCTAATCGGCAGAAAGGTACGTCAACCGAAATTGACTTAAATTTGTGTGAATTGTATTTAATTTCGAAATGTGTTTCATAACCGGCATTTTTTATACATCCATCCATCTACATCTCTGCCAAAAACTGTAAACCGTGATTATTAGTGCATCTTCTTACAATAAATCGACAGTTTCGAATATTTCACAATTTTGTTTTACCGTTTTCGTGATCATAAAATCGCTAGCAACCTTGACAGTATAGGTATAATAATAGTACGCAAATGAGAAAAAATCAGTTTGTTACTTTTTAAAAATTACGTATTTATTACGTGTTCGTTTTATGCTCAACTGCATTTACCGACTTTCACGGATTGTTCGTCAAAACAAATAATTTTAAAAGATGATACGAAGTAAAACAGTAACTTTGATTTTAACAACGAAATTTGATGCTTAATTTAGTAAGCATCACAAGCTTCATCAGTGGCACAAATTAAACTAATAAAAAATACACTGCCTTAGTGACAAAAATGCACTTTTTGCATACAGTTTTGTGTTACAATAAAATTGTAATGGTTTTTATGCATTGTATAAGACATCATACACAAAGTTACAGAGTTTCATTTGGTAATGTTCAATCATTAAGATACCAGTCCTAGGCTTTAAATATCAATTTAAACCGATGTGGCGTATTTTCAGCAAATAAATATGAAGCAATGCGTGATTCGTAAGACATGAAAATTGATATTTGTTTGATAGAAAACCAATAAAATTGTGGTTTTGACGGATGTTTTTCGTGTTTGTATTGCAGTACATACACTTTACATTTAACGTGAAGTGACAATTAATCTAACTTTATTTAATTTATAATAGAGAACTCCAGTCCATTTTTTGTACATTCTTAAATAACTAACCTTCTAACTTAAATAACTAACCTTCTAACTTAAATAACTAACCTTCTAACTTAAATAACTGCATATATTTTTTTATAGTTAGTTTTAATACTTATATTTGTCAAAGTTTTAAATTTTCAAGATCCCCCGAAAACCACCGAACATGTAGTGAATCGTGTGACGTCATCACCCACTACATATGTTATTTTTATTTTCAACAGGTGTTCATTTTATATTTTATATGACAGTTATATGGAAGAAAGTATGATATTATTCGATAAGTTAAAAATTATTTAGGTGAGATTATTTATTTATTACATTATATTTATTATATTATTATATTTTTCAATATTATTACGGGAGAGTGGTATAAAAATTGTTTGAAATTATTATTTTTTTGCATTTTAAATCAATGATCAGCTGTTCGATGATGGCCATTTTGGATTTCGAAATTCACGGAGTTGGCTGTGGAGTAGGTAGCATTATGTTATAGCATATTATACGATTTTTTCGTACAGTTTAAAGTTTTTCAATATTTTAAATAATAGAGATGAACTAGTAGAGATACCTCTACTTTTGATACTGATACTATATGGACATATTTTTTAAAGCCATAATATTTTTCACTGGAGTTCCTTATTGTAAATTCACTTCCGACATCATTTAAATTTGTTCTATGTTTAACCATCAAAAAAAATATATTTACAAGTTTCCGAACCAAATATTTCTTCTTCAGGATACAAAGAATACTAGATATTGGGGGAGATTCAAAGGATACTAGATGCATTGTATGTGAAAATGTTTGTAGTTTTAATGTCTCTCAATAGATTTCGTTAGCATAGATAGTTATATGTAGTTTTAAAGGATCTCAACGGAGGTCAGTAGTTGTACTATTAGAGAGAGACAACTATCGTCAAAAAACGATTTGCATTTTATACATGCAAAATAAAACTTTACTAGCGCAAACCCCTGAAAAATTACGGGATGTTATAATTGGAGGGATGTGGAGCTGAAACTACGTAAATAACACATCAGACCAAGAACAATTTATTGTGGAATGATCAAGAAAAAATATTTATAATGGCAAACTATTTAATTAAAACAACTTTTGTTAACATTTGTTCTTGATCAGTTATGTAAGTTATAAAAATAATCATGTATGAATTTATGACACATAAGTTAATTATAATCATTTTTTGTCAAGTTATATTATTATAGATAGGTTGTTTGGTTTCAATTTGGGAGGCGAGTATGGGTACCGCCGCTCCGGGAACCATTTATTGGATAACCAACACCTCTACCATTGGTCACCCAAAGTGGTTCACTACGTTTGATGACTTAGTAGGGTTGCCCGGGTTCGTGGGGTCAGGTTTGTCCGGATTTTGGCGGCAGATGTGTCTGCCCACCACAGTGTGGCAGACCGGATAGGGAGAGACTGGTTGAGGGAAATCTTATAACCTATCCGGTAGGACTCTCTCGGAACATAGCCTTGCACCCAAGTGGAAAGGATGGATTCATTAGTCCGTCACTCCTGGACACACTCCTATAACTGACCCCCAAATTCCTACCCACCCCTCATACCTATTTCCTTCCCAGAACTTCCTCTCCTTCCTTCCCCTAAAAAGACCTTCCACATACCACCCCCAAAGACGACGTAGGCCCTGAGTGTAATTATTTTCCTTTGGGCCTCCTGGGTGAAGCTAATTTATCGCTTGTCTGAATTTTTGAAACAATCAGTTCAAATTTGAACATTGATCATTGAATCAGTGTTACAATCACTCGCAGATACCCCGACAACCGAAGTTCGCATGCTTAATTATGTTATTCGTAAAACACGTTTGAACAATTAATTTATTTTTTTAAAGAAAGACAAACATTCCAACAATATTTGAAAATCTCCTACTACCACCACAGAAAGCCGAAAATGTTGCTTGTGTTGTGATGGAGGACTTAGCTAGCCGAGGAATCGAAAACTCGACGCCCGGGTGGGACCCAAGCGCTATGCCCACTCAACCACTGACCGGTCAAATCGGTTTTGAATCTTAGTCTACATTGAAGCAAAACAAAACACTGCGATTAGAGTAATGTTCCTTTATCGGTTTTGCACTTCTTCCGCTGTAATATTACCATATTACGTGCATATACTGCGTAGAATTAAATTTCTAATATATCTAGGTTATACGATAATCTGCGGGCAACCAGTCCAGGATAATACTCGATGAATCAATAAATAACTCAAGTGTCCGGGACGGTTTATAAGACAGTAATTATTTCTTCAGGTCATATCAAACAAGTTCCTTCGTTTAGTTGTGGTCAGAATGGCGGCGAGAAAAAGCTTTCAACTTAGCTTCCTTCCCACTTTCAGTGGCTATCTCTAACAAGTACAGCCTTTGCAGACGCTCACCTGGTCGCCATCGATCTGTTGAAGCTCGTAGTCGGCACACAGAAATGGTTTACATTATTAAATAATATTTTTTCTGAAAAAAAAACGTGTCAAAATATTTTATTTGATTAATTGGAATCAATACATTGATTAAATGTAATTAATAACCAAACTATAATTTGGGAGGCGGGTGTGGGTATCGCCGCCCCGGGAACCATGTATTGGACAACCAACACCTCTGCCATATTCTGTGCCCCAAGTGATTCGCTACGTTTGATGACTTAGTAGGGGTGCCCGGGTCCATCGGGTGAAGTGTATTCAGGTTTCGGCGGCGGATGTGCTTGCCCAACAGCTGCGTGGTGGGCTGAAACGGAAGAGACCGGTCTGCGGAAACCTTGCGACCTCTGTAGCTGGTCTTAGACCGCAACGGGAGGAATGGATTCGTACATCCGTCACTCCTAAATACAATAAATCTCTAGATTCCTACCCACCCCTCATACCATTTTCCTTCTCAAAATTTCCTCGCCTTCCTTTCCTTAGCCACCTCCCCACAGCATCCCCAAAGATGACATATGCTCAGAGGGAAATTATTTTCCTGTAGGGGTTAACAGGTGATTAAATGTGGGTTGAGTGAACATTATTTTTTTTATATTAACTCTAAACTCTACACATACCAGACAGCCTAAGTCATCTTTTGATAAGCTGTGTGGAGGGTATTTTTAAGAAAAGGAGAGAGGCGAAGGTCTGTGAAGTAAAACGATTTGAGAATTGTGTAGGAATCTGCGGTAAGTGGGTCGAGGAGTGAAGGACCCATTACTCTCACTGCGGTGTATTGCGATGAGTCGAGAGAGTCCGTCTGAATCAGTCGAGAGGACAAAGTTTCTCACTCAACGGGCCTTTCCCATTCTTTGACGCAATTATTGGAGAGACGGATCCACCACAAATACCTTTGCAAATCTCATCCATGAAACCGGTCTTCCTTGCTAAGTCACCAAACGTAGCGAACCACCTGAGGTGACTTATGGTAGAGGTGTTGGTTATCGAACGAATGGTTTCCGGAGCGGCCCAATCTCGTTTCCCAAATTGAAACAGTGTTGATAATAATAATATTTTTTAATTATTCAACAAAGTATCTGATATGTTTATTAAACATAAACCGTTATGTTTTCCAAATAAACATTTTACAAAAAAAGCTACTTTGTAGATGAAATTGAGACGATAAAAATTCTCAGTTACTTAAGTTTATCTAAAGAAGATATTTTTAATAAAATAAAACATAATTTACTTTGCTTTCTGGATTTTCATAATTACGCATAATCTTCTGACGACAGTATATGTATGTTTCTGGAAAACATTTCACACGTGAAATTACGATTTAAAAATTTCCTAAAGACAATATTACACACTTTTCGTAATTAAAAAAGATAAAACGGCATTTAAAACTAATCTACAAACGTCTACATAACATATACCCAAGATACACATATTACCTAATTTTCGAACATTTTATTTTATATTTATATAAAGTGGGGTAAAGCATCAGGTATCGGCATGGTAAAGCCAATGACTAAATGCATAAAGCACCCAGTGAGGCTCACATTATCAAGTAAATTTGTTAAAAAAAAAAATTATGTAGTTAAAGAAATGTAGATATTTTTCTGTCTAACTACATAATATGATGCTTTTAAAAATATCATAAATTTAATTAATCATAATATCATTCATACCACATAGTTATGTTAGGTTGGGTTAGGTTACTTATACTATAAAACCTTCCAAATTATTCTACATTACACTATATCATAATTTTGTCCACTCGACATATCAAAAAGCATTATTATTTATTGCTTCAAGCAGGTTACAGTAGATAGAACAGCTATTACCGAAGATCAGATTGAATAAAATATTCCGTTACGTCTTCGCGAGCAAACCACTCTTCATAGGAAAAGTCGAATGCACCGATTGTCAAACCATTCGTTTTCTCTTACCGCGAGCATCGCACAACCATTTCTTCTCAGCCACCAGCCAACTAACCACCAACCAGTATTCGACCAAGTGTTGAGCCAACTGGAGCACGCTGTACCCAGCGCCCATACCGGCAGCCATTTCGCGATCTAATTCCCGCACAGAGCGACGTCTGATGGGGACGATAAAATGACGTCGAAAAACGTTGGGGCGTCATCCCCAGTGATAAAAAACATCGTAGTGCTCCTCTTGTTCTCACCCCTAGTAACGAGCTTGAAGTTTTCATCTAAATACAGTGAAAAATCACAGCATCTTTTGTTCAAATTAGATAGCAAAGTGACTACAGATAAAACAAACATTTTAAATGACAGTTTTAGTTTAGAAAACCATTTTAAAGACATTCGGAAACATCTCAGTGATGATTTGAACATTGATTTTAAAAACGTTACAAAAAAGTTTGGCAATTTTAAACAAGTATGGCCATTAATAAGTGATTGTGTCGAATACAAGGGCATTTCTGATTGCTTGAAGATATTTTTATTGAGACGGATACAAAGGGTTAAATCTGCAATGACAGATACTGGTAATGTGACTATTGTTTTCGACGATCTTCCGGCAGAGATTTTGAAGAATTTTAAATGGGAAGATTATAAGACGGTCCCTGAAAGTGAACTGGATAAGACACTGTTGAAACAACTGAAAGGATTTGTAGAGAATAGAAGTATCAAATTATTCATGAAGCCAGGGATCGACTTGCAGTTTACACCGATGGGCGATGGATCTCTGAAAATGGATATAAGTAAAGGTAATGTATTTTTTGAAAATATTAAAACATTATAATCCACCCCTACTACCACCGGCTAATTAAGGACATTTCCGGACACCTCTCTCATACTATGTTTTATTTATTGATTTATGTATAAAACATGTTCTCAATAAAACCGTTATGCACTAATTTATGACAGAAGTGTGCCCCCCGCCCACGTCTTTCTCTGTTGCACTTATGTTTTTACGCATCTTTCTCTTTCGCTTACGTTCATTGTAAAGTCAGTAACTGCGTGAGAATGGATCGTACCATGTTCAGGCCGGTCTTAAACTTTGGTGTGTACTATAAGTATTAAAATACAGAGAGAGAGAGAATGCAGTTTTACTATTTTGTGACATACTTCAAAAGATAGTTGCTGAACTGTTTCAAAGTGACTAATGCAGGATCGTTAAGAGGAAACCAGACGTCACTTTGTCCATGCAAACGTATTCTTCGATTTCCTTTCTGGATTTTGATACTAGTGAAAATATTTTTAATACAACATAGATATTAATCACTCGGGTGTCGGTGGTGTCGGTACGTTTTGCTTTTTTTGATAAGTTACTTCTTAAAGAATCTCCAAAAATCGTTAAAATTTCCTGGTTTGAACGCCATAAACGTACGTTCAGTATACAATGTATTTTTTTTAAATTTATTATTAAATAGTATTTGTTCTTATTATTAAAAAGCACATTGTAAGTTCAGAGGTGAAGTATTTTCTAATACGTTTAGAAAAATCAGTATTCAGGGAAATAACAGCGACAATGACAGCCACAGTTTGGTAAAATACCTATTTTTCAAATTTCTCGGGGACCGGGTTTATTCTTAACCACTTGAGTCGCTCCGTTGATTTGATCATTCTAATAAGCAGAAGTCCTAGCATAGAAGAAGGAGGGAGCATAGAAAATGCAAGGGATCTCCTACGAGTAGATACTTGTTAGGCACATATTAAGTTAATCTCTTTCAACGTAAGTGGATTAAGTTTATTTCCAGAGATTAGCATTAGATCGACCATTCCTGTTAAGAACAAAGATGGATGTGCTGTACTTAAATTGTATAACACGAGTACCTACTGGATTATTTAAATATATTATAATAACTACATATTATTCTAGTTTTTAGGGTCATAGATTCGAATGAGAGATAATGGTGCGTTTATTTATACTTCGTTCGAGGGAAGAACCCTAACACACCCCTTGTTTCGGGTGATTTATGGTTTGATTGCATCCAGAGAGGAAGATACTCTCAGTATCGCCCTGGTGTAAGACCACCATTCACAATTGAAAGTTGCTTGAAATGGGTTTAGCCGTGTTTGGTGACCACATCTGAATAACCAAGTACTTCTCCATCTTCCTCTTCCCCATCTCCTTCCCCTCTCCACTACCTTCAGCCTCACAACACCCTGGCTCCAGACGGGAACAGCTGGGACTCTTATTTATGAGGTATTCATATCATCATCATCATCTTCTCCCCCTTATCCAATTCTACTCGGGAACCACTGCATCGATAAGGCTTCTCCATACGTCCCTGTCTTGTGCTGCTTGTTCGGCCTCCGTCCATGGCAGACCCAGCTCAATGATAAGGAAAGCCGAGCTCAGTATCAAGACAAAGATGGCTCATTAATGTAATACCGCGCGACACTCACTTAGGGCCACCAAATATGGATGCTAAATGAAAGAACACGTCCAAGCTGCCGAAATGAGGCACTTGAGAGGAGTGGCAGGGGTTACGAAATGGGACAATATAAGAAACTCGACGGTCTGAGACGATCTACACATCGAACCACTTCTAGTCTTCATAGAAAAAACGCAACTGAAGTGGCTTGAGAAAAATTACACATCTACCGGATCTGCCGGATCTGCCCTGATGATAGACACTGCAATGATGTCCGAAACGTTGGCTAAAGAAGGAGGTAGCGCAATACGGCATAACACCCCAAAAATAAATAACGAAAATACTTTTGGCCGTGAAAATCTTAAAACGTATTCGATTTGTAATTATTTTATTATTTAAATTTCTTAGTATATTATGTCAACAAATGGTTGTGAACTTGTCAGTAAAGCAAGAGCGGTAGAACTCGTTTAGCGATGGAGAGATGTTAAGCGATGAGAAGCAACTTTAAGAAAATTATCATAGGTATTTGGACTACAGCCTTGTGTAAATCACTTTTTCAGCACAGATATGGACTTCTAAGAAACTGGTCGGCATTTTCGCATTAATCAAGTGAAGTACTCTAAGTTGTGGGAATTTTCATCGCAGGTTTTTTTATCTAATTAAATCAATGACCAAATAAAATAGAATTAAACATATTTTCTATTATTGTTTTAGAGTTTTAGAGACATTCGATGATACTTATCGTCTTCGCCATTTAGGTCAAAATATTTTGTAGATTAGGAAAAAAAATAACACACAAAAACTAGGTACATACTCATAGTCGTTCTAAGTCCATTTTGTATTTCATCGGCATTAACTATGTAACAATTTCTAAACATTTTGTTTAGAAGACTTTTGATTTTCATTGTGCATTTATTACTTTATATTTTAAATTTTCTGCTACCGGTGCACATCCGTGTCCATTAACTAGCAAACTTAAAACTGACTTAAAAATTCTATTCAAGTACAAAACGATTAGATTTAATTGGGTGGGAGTAGTGGGAGGGTTGATTTTGAGGGAGGGGAAGAACGGTGGGAGGAGTCGATATTACATGGAAACATTGTCAATGAGGGCGATTTGCAGGGTACTGATTCTGAGTTATTTCCAATTTAAGGATCGTTGAGAGACCGATGGAAGGTTGAAGAGTGGAGGGGTTTAGAAAGCTTCTGATTATAACAATAACAATATGAGTACAAAGCTGTACCCATTTCAATCAACGTTTTATTGGGTATGGTTTTTTACCAGCATGCCGATATTGAACATTTTCAGCTATAGAAAGATGTTCAAAAAAGAAAAAAATTGTTTTAATAATGTTATTGTTTTTGATGATAGGTGGTTCCTTTGTTGGGATACAAAGTATACTAAAAAATAAAATGACCCACTGGTGTTGACATGAACGCAACTGTAAAGTAAAAATTAAAATGACACACGTATAAAGACAAGCACAACTGTGAAAATCGTGGGAGAGGATTAGAGGGAGATGGTTAATGATTAGATAATAATGAGAAAACAAATTTTGGAGGTTTGCTGTTAGTAAAAAAGATTTAGTTTGTTTATAATACTTAATTCACCATTACGTAACACTTTTTTTTATTTCTTAATCACATAAATATAAACCCCTGGTATTTGTCTGCAAAAGTACCAATCCTTTAATAATTAACTATTACGGTTGGTGAATTCAGAAAAACAATTAATATTTAAACATCAATGTACATTGAAAATTAAAGCTTTTTTCTTATGTTAAAATTTCTACAATATTTTCTGTAATAAAATAGTGGTAGTTGTAAAAGTTACACATTAATATGTAGAGTTTCAATATCGGAGGCAAGTATGTGTACTGCCACCCCAGGAACCAATTATTGGATAATCAACATCTAGATATATGTCAACCTTAAGTGGTTCGCTATGTTTGGTGAGTTGGGATGCCCGGGTTCATGGGGTGAGGTTTGTCTAGGTCATAGGTTCCCAACCTTTTTTTGCCCACCGCCCACTTTGAGAATATTTTTTTTTCTAGCGCCCCCCAACTCGTAAATCTGAAAGAGCAATTGTCGTCACGATTATATTTACCAACAGGGGCGGGGAGGGGGGGGGTGGATAGGATGGGGCAAGATGCGTTTTTTTTATTTTTTATTTTTTATTGTATATTTTATTTGGTGACCGGCCAACTCAGAATGAAACCAACTCAGAAGCACCTCATCAAGGTCATTAAAGAGTGATGATAAAAAAATATTGATTAAGTTAGGTTAGGATTACCGGCAATTTTAAATGTATTTTTTCATAGCTTTTAATGACTTTTCTGAGGTGTTTCTGAGATGGTTTAATCCTGAGTTGGCATGGAACCGTTCTGAATTATTTTTATTTTTTTTACTTGGGATTTATTGCTCAGAAAGATTACACTTGTGCAGTAATTCACGTGAGACGCTACAGTGGTATTGTAGACCAATTTCCGTGTTTTGACGTCTAACTATCCTTTAACCTACTTTTCTTTTTCATTTTAATCTTTTCTGCAATTTTTTAATTTAACATTTCAAAGTCAGTGTTTAGTTTTAATTTGTTATAGATTATGATTCCTGAGTATTTAATTTCTTCTACTTCTTCAATATTTTGATTTTCTAGATTAAGGGTAGTAATTTCGATAAGTTTCTTCTCTAATACCATGAATTTACTTTTAGTTACATTTATTTTCAGTTTATTCGAAGAAAAAAAAACTTTAATATATAATATAGAAGTGTTCTTTAAAAAAAAGCTTTTTTTGACAATGCATCTTCGATATTATTTGGTATAATATATAAAAGTGTGTCATCAGCAAAAGTTTGATAGAACAGTACTTTAGGCACTTCACTATATCATTAATATATATACTTAATAAATAGGAGCGGTCCCAATACAGATTCTTGAGGAACTCCGAGGTTTACTTGTTGTTCTTCAGATATAGCATCTCCAATTTTGTTTCTTTGTTTTCTATTTTTAATTTTATTATTAGTATTTCTCTGTCTATCGTTTCAAAAACACGTCTAAAATCCAAGAACACTACTATTGTATTTTTATTCTGATCCATACTGGTTTTCCATTATGAATATTTGTTTCTAAACCCTGTTGTTTTACAAGAATGTTATTTTTTTTCAATAAATTTTCTCAGCTCTTCTTTAACTATGGATTCTAGTATTTGTTCATATGTAGGTTATCCATTTATTTTTCTGAGGTCTTCGAAATTTTTAGCATTTATTATTTTGGGCACTGGTGTTATTATGGAAGTTTTCCACGACCGCGGAAAAATTCCCTTTAACACAGATTAATTTATTAGTGCAACTACTTAAATTTAATTATGCCTATAGTAATTCCAGACGTCGATGATTTTTGCGTCATTGTATTAAAAAAATTCATTAAATACTCACTGTTACCTGAAAATATTATTATTCTCTCTTCTTTCCGATGATTGAGAAGAAGTATCTGTGAATAATGAAATACTCTTATTTATGTTTTCGACACTTAGTATTAAATTTGGCTATTTTAGTTTTATCATCTTCAACTCCATCGGGAACCGAACTTCCTTAATGTTTTCCCTCTGTTTGCCACTTATAATTTCTTTAAGTGTAGTCCACATTTTTCTTGAATCTCTTTGAGAGGTAATAATTTTTAGCCTCGAATACGAATTTTTGGTATGTTTTATTTCTGTACCTATACATGTTTCTAAGTTTCTTACAGGTTTCCCACCTTTCTTCTGGAAATTGTATTTTACAGGCTTTATAAGCTGTATCCCTTTGTTTTTTTAGAAGATTTAGGGATTTCGTAGGTATACTATTTATTTGTATCTTTTAATATACTACTAGCTGGTTCCCGGCAAGCGTTGATATACCATTTTTAAAGAAATAAATTGTTTCCCTGTTCCCCTCCCGCATTTCCTTCCCCTCCCGCGTTCCCTTTCCACCTTCCCCGCCTACCCCCTCCCCTCTTCCACTTCCCCGTCCCGCCAATCCCCCTACCGCGTTCCATATAACAGTCCCAGTACATTCAGTTTTCAAATATTTCGAGTGCCTCCTATTACAATTTTTTTATTCAAATTTTCGCTTTTCATTCAATACAAATATTCATTTTTATGTATTATAAGAACAATCAATCAAATTTGGTACCTAACGTAGGTATCTATTTAAAATATCTATAATTTAAATAACCCATAGATAATTCTTTTTTACAAAAAAAAACGTTCGAAAACACAATTCAATTTCGTCAAATGCGCGAACTGTCAAACGTGTGAAGTTAAAATAGTCGTTAAGTTTTCTGAAATTATCCAATTTTCTGAGCAATTTTCTTAAATTTTCTTCCCGTAAGAACCTTCTACAAAGTATTTGGAAACTTTAAAAAAAAGTGAAATGAAAGCGTGACCAAGGGAAACAGGAATTCATTTTATATATAAATACTATCTGGTAACGGCATGCGTTGCTATGCCATTTAATAAAGAAATTGTTTCTCCCTGAGTGTCCTTTTCCATTCGTCCCGTTTCCCTTCCGCCTCCCCTTCTACTCCTGCGTCCTCTTCCCCTCTCGCGTTCCCACTCCATCACCTCCACTTTCCCTCTCCCCACTCCACTCCCCCCCCCCCCTTCCTCCGTCCCGCAAACCCTTCTCCCGAGTTCTCCTCCCCCTCCCACGTTCCCCTCCTAATTATACAATATATAATACCAGGTTCCCCTCCCCCCTCTCGTCTTCGCCTTTCACCTTCCCCGCCTTCCCTCTTCCCTTTACCGCTCCCTCGTACCGCCAACCCTCCTCCCGCGTTCCATATATTCAATCCCAGTACATTCAGTTTTTAAACAGCCCGCGTGCCACCTTTTACAATTTTTATTCAAATTTCCATTTTTCATGTATATTAAATTTGGTACCTAACATAGGTATCTACCTATTTAAAATATCTGAAATTCTTGATTCGATTCAAACTATTAGGGGAGTAACTACTTTAAATAAATTTATCAACTTAAAGATTTTCAAAAATAGAATTTTATTTAACAATCATTGTTTTGCAAAATATCCTTCTCAAACACGCGTACTGTCAAACGTGCGATAGTCGTTTAGGTTAGTAATAGGTTTTCTAAAATTATCCAATTTTCTGCGCAATTTTCTTAATTTTTCTCTCCGTAAGAACCATCCTCGTACTTCAAGGAATATTCGAAAAAAAAGAATTAGCGAAATCGGTTCAGCTGATCTCGAGATTTGCGCTTAGCGACACATTAAGCGATTCATTTTTATATATAAGAGAAGATATATTCGTTGTAGGCATTAGTTCATTTGCTACTGTTTTCAGGTGTCCTATTAGTTCATCGGCTTTTCTATCTAAATTTCCTTGGTTATCGCAGATCCACTTTTTGTTTTGTAATGCCGTACATAATTTATTCTTATCATAGTTCTTTTTATTCCTGTATATATATTATACTTCGTGTTCCCTGAGGTTTCAGACTATGATATCTAATTTTTATAATAATTGCTTCGTGATCAGATTGATTTTGAATTCTTCCGCAGCATTAACTTCCGCGTAAAAGTCATTTGAAATTACCAAATTAATCATCGCTTTAGAGTTTTTTCATATTCTTGTATAATTTTTGACAAGTTGCTTCCTACCCAGGCAATTATTGATGATTTGTAATCATGTGCTTTATATATTGAATATTAAAATCTCCACAGATAATTTTCAAGTCTCTTGTATTTATTTGCTAACGGCACCATTCTTCAAAAAAATCCAAGAATTTTGTATCATTTTGATTTGGGGAATGGTAAATAGCTGCATAGGTTCCCAGCTTAAAATCCTTCAATAGCCAGTAGGTATCCAGGTATTATTTTTATCTAGTATCGCATTTGTTGTGACTTTGTAAGAGATGTTGTTTACACACTCACACACATACACTACAGAATTAATGTGATAACTCCACCTGTTTACCTGCTGCTAAATGAGTAGCATCTAATTGTCGAATAGCCCTGAAATGTTGTTTCATTTTGGTTAATTTCTTCGGTAATACAGGTTTCGCTCATCATCACCATGTGCAGTTCGTAGTCTTTTAGCATGTCTTCGACTTCTTCGATATGTGCTAGCAAACTAGCTATGGGTTTCTCTGGGTCTCCTACCGCCCCCCTGAAAGTCTGAAACGCCCCTCCAGTTTTCTCTTTGCCTTCTACTGCCCCCCTGAAGGTCTGAAACGCCCCCAAGGGGGCGTTATCGCCCACGTTGGGAAACTATGGTCTAGGTCTATCGCGAGGCGGGCTATCAGGATGGATACATCCGTCATTCTTGGACTCACTTACCCTCAGTTTTCTACACACCCCTCATACCCATTTCCTTCCCATAACTTCATCTTCTTCCTTTCCTTAAAAAGACCCTCCACACAGCATCTCCAAAAATGAAAACCCCGATTTGCTTACAAAATCATCATTATCCTTGTTATTAATACTTTTTTTTGTTCGTTTAATATATACCCGGTTGAATAGTAGGTATTTGGGATATTTTACGTATGGGTATCTACTGAATTTAAAGTAGGTACTGGTATCATTTATTTCAAAATACAATTTTTCTCCATCCTTAAAAGTTTTTGGTGGACAAATGTTTTTTTTTTTTGTTATTTTTTTTATATGTCACTTACAAATTTAGCATTTTACGTTAGGTTAACATAAGAAAAATGTTCCTATCTAATCTAATCTAACGATTACAGCCGTTCAGCCGGATTCAACGATCTGCAAGACTTAGAGTCATGTGTTGTTGAGGTCATCTAAGAATAATAAAAACTGTCAATTAAAATAATCCAATAAAGTCAATTAATCTCACTATCTTACTTTTACGTTTTTGAAAATGACAAGATAAGAAGCGAATTATAGATGACATTGACAAGACGGTATGTAATCAATTAGCTTATTTTAATCCATTGTACTGTATTCAAACAATAACCAATAAATATCCGCGGATATATTCCATAATAATATGATTATTTTATTACGTAAACGTGACATTGACACGCAGACTTAGCCACCGATAACATAAAGGGTGTTAAGGGACGTATTTGACTTACTTTAACCAGCGATTCCTGACATTATTTACAGTAAAAATTGTAAATGAAATTTTGGTCTTCTGTTGTTTTTTTATACAACGTGTCCCAAAATTCAATAATAAGCGGGCACCAGTGAGTGGGCCTGCCTCATGCCTCCTCGAGAAAAAAAAATTGAAAAAAAAATATTTTTCAATTTTTTTTTAATGTTCAAAAAAAAAATTGAAATCCTTTGAAAATTGACACCTCTTAAGATATTTTTAACTATCATGACCACAATTTTTCAAATATTTCTGATTTTTTTTTTGTATCCACCACAAGCCTTAAAAATCCATGAATGCCTGTAGATTGTACAAAAAAATCAATCAAAATTATTGTTTTTCTAAAAATTATGAAAGATTTTTATTTTCAGTCCACTTTCACTCATCGTGGTGTAAAAGAAAGTATGGACACTAACTACTATGGCAAGTTTTTTTAAAGTTTACGCATCTAATCAAGATTCCAAAATGGTATAATACTCTCGGCAAACTAGCCACAAAAAAATATGCGTACTAATTTTAACAAGAACCAAATTTTTAAAATTATTGTTGTAGACGGTAATCATTTTTACTATGTGCACAAAACAAGTTTTTTGTTGTTGAAAAATGTTGAATTAATCAAAACAAAAAAATTGAGCTTGCCCACCCACTGGTGCTCGCTTATCGTTGAATTTTGGGACACGTTGTATATTAGCTCCACGCAGGAGGACCTGAGGAAAATAATTACTCAGGGCCTATTGTGGAGAGGGTTGTTTTTAGGAAAGAAAGAAGAAAACTGTCACGGATAAGGGTATCTGCGGATCAGTTTCCTACCGTCAGGTCAGTCAGGAGTCCCTAGTGATGGATGTACGAATCTATCCCTTCCACCGCGGTGTAAGGCGAAATTACGAGAGAATCCTGCTGGAGAGGTCTCACTCAACCTGTTTCTCCCGATCTGGCCTGCCACGCAGTTGGTGATCAGAAGCATACAAGATGAAGAAGCAAGAAGATCCGGTCAAACCTCACCCTATTAACCCAGGCACCTCTGCTAATTCATCAAATGTAGCGAACAACTTGGAGTGACCTTTGGCGCAGAGGTGTTGGTTATCCAATAAATGGTTCCGGGGGCGGCGGTACCCATACCGGCCTCCCAAATTTAAAAATTTAAAAATTCAACATAAAACATAAAAACCAATTGATATTGAACGGTTAGGGTCGGGGTGGGGTTTTGGACATTTACTGGGTCGAGTGACCAGTGACGAAATGTGAAAGGAAATATTTTTTTAGTTCAGTTTTGAAAAACAGGATTTTTTTTAAACATCAAAAAACGCCGCCGGAGACCACATTTTAATTTTTTACTCCGAATAGTGTCATGAACGGCGACATTTATTTCTTAAAATTAGCGCAATATAAACATGCACTCAAAAATTATTTTTCCATAATGTAACTTTATACATATACGCAATATGGACATGTTGAAATGAAATGATGATATTTCTCATTGTTCTTTTTTGTTGTGATACACAAAATAATTGTATGTTATTTGTAAGTTTCAGTTTTTAAGTTTTTTATTTTGTCCATAATGTAACTTTATATACGCAATATGGACATGTTGAAATGAAATGATGATATTTCTCATTGTTCTTTTTTGTTGTGATACACAAAATAATTGTATGTTATTTTTAAGTTTCAGTTTTTTTTATTTATTTTGTCCATAATGTAACTTTATATACGCAATATGGACATGTTGAAATGAAATGATGATATTTCTCATTGTTCTTTTTTGTTATTTTGATACATAAAATAATTGTATGTTATTTATAAGTTTAAAACTACTATTATGTAATGATATTATTTTTCTTACTTTTGTACTCTATTATATGTTTATTTATAAAAGGCAGTATAGCCGTTTATGTATTTAAAATAAAATAAAAATAAAATGAATCACTGGTCAAATTATTCAAGTATATCTCTAGACACCCTGTATAATATGGAACATGACATAAATAACTTACAGACGATTAATTTAATGAATAATGACAGGTAGACATAAGCAACGCTAGATCTAACACACTATATTTTTTTTAATTATATAGATTGTAGGTTTATTATAGGTTGTAGGCTGTTATGACGGCTGGCGTAGTTTAGCGGTAAAGCTCTTGACTCGCAATCCGAAGGTCGCGGAATCGAATTTGTGATATTTCATAATTTATTCATTTAAAATAATATATAGTATATTTGCGGCACGTTCCAGAGTGGAAGATACTCTTAGTATCGCCCTGGTGTAAGACCACCATTCAGAATTGAAACGTTGCTTGAAATGGCGTTAGCAGTGTTTGGTGACCAGATCTGAATAGCCAGGTACTTCCCCACCTTCCTCTTCCCAATCTCCTTCCCCTCCCCACCACCTTCAGCCTCACAACCTTCCCCAATTGGGAATGCTACAGTCTCATTGGCTCCAGACGGGAGCAGCTGAGACTCTTATGAGGTATTATTATAAAAATATATAATTTTGTGTGTTGTACAAAATCTTTTGACAGTGGGAGTGATGGATACATTCCTTGATCCAGGCCTTTTGACTTGAAGCAGGAGTCCGTCCTGCAACATCCGTCACTCCTGGACACATTGACCCCTAGATTCCTACCCACCCCTCATACGTATTTACTTCCCAGAACTTCCTCTCCTTCCTTTCTATTAATATCCATATCAAAATTAAAATGTATGTCTACTAACGCCATCTACTAACAAAAATGTAAAACCTTTTATTAGTAATAAAAGCCAGTCTGTTGCGAACTGCATTAACGTGTTGTCATTCTAAGAGGTTATGGGCCTCCTTTTTTTGATTTATCAGTTATTTTAGTGCTTTAAAAAAGATAAATTGTGTACGTTGTTTCGCTGAAACATGACCATGAACTATATAGCGAGTGTACCAAGGTTAAAAGGCAGGGAGAACTACGATTTGTGGAGCTTTGGGGCAGAAAATTTATTGGTGCTGGAAGGCATGGAAAAGTATATCAAGCAAACGGCAGATTTTGAAATAAAACCAATAGATGGCGCAAAAACGAAGGCAAAATTAATATTAACGATCGATCCAGTTTTGTACGTGCACATAAAAAATACCAAGAGTTCGGCAGAATTATGGAATACATTAAAGAACATTTCGATGTCTTTGGTTTATCAAGAAAAATAACGTTGCTTCGACATTTGATATCAATAAGACTTGAAAATTGTGATTCCATGGCTACACAGATAATCGAAATGGCTCAACGGTTAAACTGCACAGGATTTACAATAACAGACCAGTGGGTAGGATCATTATTGTTGTCAGATTTGTCTGACCGTTATTCTTTAATGGTAATGGCACTGGAACACAACGGGATTTTGATAACAGCTGACGCCATAAAGTCAAAGTTACTCGATATGGAGGTAACCAGTGATTTTGAAACCGGCGGCACAGCGTTTGCAGCGAGAAATAAATATTCCTCTAGCAATACCAACAGTAAGCCACAGAGATATAGTGGCCGTCCGTCAAAGACAAACAAAATGTCAATGACAGCTGATACATCAACAAAAACAATAACATGTTACAGGTGTAAAGAGAATGGACATTATCCCATGTCAAAGAAGAATACAAGTAAATGTGTTTTTAATGTTATTTTCTTGAATGAAAAATTTAACAAGAATTCATGGTACATCGACTCGGGAGCCACCGCACACATGACGGCGAAGAAAGATTGGGTTAAAAACATAAATACAACGCCGTATTTACCAGAAATTGCTGTCGCCAATGAATCTTAAGTGCAAGTTGTTTGTTCCGGAGATGTCGATATTATGTCGGAATTAAATTATCATATTACAGTTAAAAATGTGCTATGTGGGCCTAGTTTGACAACCAATTTATTATCCGTAAGTGAACTCATCAAAAATGGAAATAATGTCATATTTGAAGAGAAGTATTGTTATATTCGAAACAAAAACAATGATTTGGTTGCAACTGCGGATTTGTCAGAAGGTGTTTATAAATTGAGATTACAATCACGAAGTTGTTTGTTGACAGTTCCTGTTAGTGGAAAATTATGGCACAGAAGACTAGCACACAGTCAAGATGTGCAAAAAATGAAAAACGATATTGTGAATGGTTTGAATTGTGAGAGTACTATTGACATAACCAAGTCTCAGTGTATTACTTGTGAGGGAAAACAGATGAGATTACCCTTTTCTCATGTGATGGAGGATGAGACAGATGTGATGAATGAAGAGACAGCAGAAGACAATCTGGTGGAAGAGAGTAGTGATTCAGTGGGGGATTGTCTCAGAATATTCCAGAGACTGAGGATCCTTTTGATTGCTTTTCAGATTCTTCAATATATGATGATGGCAATGAAATACTAACTGAACTTCCAGCACAAGATGTCTCAGAACATGTCGTTCAGTCAACAAAACCACCTGAACAAGTAACAGATATATGCAGCACGTGCCAGAGAAAGAAACCAGAAAGATACGGTTTTAGCAACATGTGTGCTTCCAGTACCGTTCCAGCATCTAAAGAAATTATATTCGCAGAGGCTCTCGAGGGGCCAGAGAAGGAGCAGTGGAAGCAGGCAATGGCTGATGAACTGCAGTCATTTGAGGAGAATGAGGCAATAGTGAAGTGCAGATGGGTGCTTAATAAAAAAATTGATATTGAAAATAACGACTACACAGATACTTTTTCACCAGTAGTGCGACATTCTACCATAAGATTATTGTTTGCCCTTAGTGTAAAGATGAGAATGAGTATTACTCATTTAGATGTATGTACTGCTTTTCTAAATGGAAACTTGAAAGAAAAAAAAATATATATATATATGTCATTACCTGAAGGTTTTGTAAACAAAAGTGGGGGAAAGGTATTAAAGTTAAAAAAGGCCATTTATGGATTAAAGCAATCTTCCATTGCGTGGTATGAAAAAGTTAAAGAGGTTTTAACTAAATTAGATTTTAAAAATAGTCAATATGAACCATGTTTGTTTACAAAAATGATGGGTAAAATTAAAATAGTAGTGGCACTGTATGTAGACGATTTTCTATTTTTTTCTAACAGTGAGGCTGAAACTACTAAATTAAAAAAATGTATTAGGTTCAGAATTTAAGTTGAAGTACCTAGGGCCTGTTAGACAATATCTAGGCATGAGAATTAATTTAGATAAAAATAAAAATGTGATTACTGTAGATCAACAACAATATATTGAACAGTTAGTTTCTAAATTTCAGATGTCTGATTGTAAAACACAAAGTACTCCAATTGAGCCTAAATTGAATTTGGATAAGTCAACAGATAAATGTTTACCTAATGTTCCTTACCAAAAATTAATTGGTAGTTTAATGTATTTAGCCGTATTAACGAGACCAGACATTGCTTATTCTATCAGCTATCCATAAATATACAAACATCTTAGCCAATTTAATAATTGTTATGGTTATATACACTGGAACTATGCAAAACGAGTGTTGAGATATTTCCAATGTACGAAGAATTATTGTTTAAGATACAGTAATAATAATAATAATAATAATAATGATTTGAAAGGTTTTGTAGACAGCGATTGGGCGAGTGACGCTTTAGATAGGAAATCCTATACTGGTTTTTGTTTTATGCTATCAGGATCCGCTGTTTTTTGGCAAAGTAGAAAACAGAAAACAGTATCTTTGTCGAGTACAGAGGCGGAATACATTGCCTTGTCTGAAGCTTCGAGAGAGGCCGTCTACTTAAGAAATTTAATGCATGAAATTACATAAATCACTTTAAGTTAGCCTTAACTAATCAAAGTCATGGTAGGTCAAAATATACAGATGTACGCTATCATTAGATATATTCGAGATGTTGTAAAGTGCAAATTTGTTAAAATTAAATATATTCGTAGCGAACAAATGCCTGCTGATGTACTTACCAAAGGTTTATGTTATAAAAAACATTATAATTTCATGAGATTACTTGGCGTATGCAATGAAAAAACTGTTTGTTTAGTTTATTTTGAAAAGTGGGGGTATTAATATCCATATCAAAATTAAAATATATGTCTACTAACGCCATCTACTAACAAAAATGTAAAACCTTTTATTAGTAATAAAAGCCAGTCTGTTGCGAACTGCATTAACGTGTTGTCATTCTAAGACTTTCCCTAAAAAGACTAAGGGATTTTTCCCAGGGCCTCCTGTGTGGAGCTGATGTGAAGAAATATTCGTAATAATATAGGCAGTTTTTTTATTCGTAGGTGTCCAATAATATATATTAAATCCTGTATTTTTTTTATTAAAGCCTATGTAATCAAATTTTAAAATGTTATTATTAAGTTCTGCACGTATTTTATTTTTCATTCCTGACTGCTGTTTCGGTCATTCTCAGGCCATTCTCATGCTGTGAAAAAAATTATTACAATATGAAGTTTGTGATTTTATGAAACAATTCCTAATACAGAGTGGGTACTGGTAGGGCAGATCAAAAAAATTACGCAAGCTAAAAAAAATTAGATAGCTTTCTTGCCATACGAAAGTTAAAAGTCAATATTTATCATTTGTTTTCAGTGTCACAAAAAAGTAAAAAATATCCCAATGAAACTCCTGTCAAAACTAAATTGAGAGACATTTTTTTCATTGAAATTTTGGTTGGCATAAATAAATTTTATTTATCTACACTCACATAAAGTTTAGTAAATAATTTCAAATTTATCCGCAGAATCATTTTTATAATTTATTTTTTACTAGCTGGTTCCCGGCATGCGTTGCAATTCCATATTCAAAGAAATACATTGTTTCTCCCTGAATCAACTTTCCCGAGCGACCCCGTTCCGCTTCCGCTTCCGCATACCCTTCCTAGCTAGCTTTATAAATTATAGCCTATAATATGTTATTCTGATGTATGAGCTATATTAAATTTAATTAAAATCCATTTGATAGTTTTTGCATGAAAGCGTAACAAACACACTTACATCCATACAAACTTTCGCCTTTATAATGTTACTAGCTGGTACCCGGCATGCGTTGCAATGCCATTGTGCGTCCTCATTCCCTTCCACCTTCCCTGCCTTCCCCGTCCCTCGTCTCTTCCTTCTCCACAAACCCCACCTTCCTCCCACCTTTCCTCCCGCCGCTTAAATATATGAAATACACACTTTTCATTTATACAAATTTCATAACGCCATTATATACAGCATATGTTATTCGCTTATAGTCTAGCTTTCTATTGGTGAAAGAATTTTTAAAATCGGTTTAGTGTTTTAGGCGTGAAAGCATAACAAACAGACTTGGATAGGAAGATCTAATCATTAAAGACAATATTAGCGATTCTCAAACCAAAATTTGAAACATAAAAATCAGAAAAAGCTACGGTCGCATCTAGGAATTAAACCCAGGGCCTTAGCCTTGCAGGGCTCTGTTCTAACCACTGAGGTAATTCGACCCTATCCCCTTCGGTCATATTTAACTGTATCTTACTTCGACTAAAAACTACCAACATCTTAACTTTATTTTCTTAACGTTTGTCGTTTAATTTTTTTTAACGTCTTTAATTTTTATCGTTTTCCGATAGGTATAAATAAATTCTTGTAATAAATTCAAAGTAACTTTCTGGGATAAACACAAGAATTTACAATTTGTTTATCTGAGATCTCTATCAATCAATGTCTGATATCAAACCGTGTATTTTACAATACGATTAAGTATGGCATTTAATTAGTTAACTTATTACGATTTAATATATATGTACCTAAATGTACTATCATAAGTCATAACCACGTCATGTGTGATGGATAAAAAACAATAAAAAACATCACGATAAAAAAATACGTCAATTAAGCAGGTAGTAAATTTTTGGCTGAATTATGACTGTTTTATGTTTCGCGTACACATACACATCTAGAATAGTTCATCTACAGACAATATAGTATAGGGATAGGGCATCAACACGGAATATAATTTTTATACGTTGGTATTTTTAAAGAGCTATTTTGATGTTAATTGTTTTTGTTTTTAATTCATAGAACATCATTTATTTTTTTTTTCTTTTTTTAGATTTAATAATGTTATTATAAAGTTCCTCAAGTATTTTAGTTTTCTATTATTGTGGCAGCTATTTCGGCCTACAAGGTCATTTTCAAACTGTGGTTGGACAACTTTGAGACGACTTATTTATATGGTTCTATTTTCCCCTACCTTATTTCAATTTTAATTTGTACAGTGCTAAAATTTATTAAAATGATTTATACTGGTTAAACCGATTTACTTAGAAAATAATTGTGACAATAAATTCTCTATTTTGGGGGGTATTTTGAAATCCGTTTTACAAACATTCAACGTTAATGTGTTCTTAATTGTAATAAAGTGACTACTAGAAAGTGTTGTGTTGTTTATGTCTTGTAAACTTACTGGGAAGTAAGGAATAAATAATTTTCATTACTTTTTAATTAGTGTTTTATTAGGTCATTCGTTCGTTTGTTGGTTTCTATTGGTTCGTGTGAATTTAATCTAAGACCTTTTCTTTCTATATCTAAGAGTTTAAGCTTGTTGTTGTTAAGTGGGGTGAGATTATTCACTAAGATTTTTGAAGAAGTGCTTTTATTATTATAACATCTTAAATGGAAAAATGTAATATCAACCCGGTTATAAGAAAAGAGTTATTCCAGCTTATAAAAATTTGCGTAGAAACGAATTATTTCCTTTTCAGTTAAACTATTTCGATGTACACAATATCACATCATTTACCCTTTATAAAAGTTAAAAGTAACAAACACTATAGTAAATGACCTTAAATAAATGTAGCAGCTCTACTTTGCTTTTCCGTGATGAATTTGTCTCAGAATGTTAAAAGGGTAGGAAAAATAGTCAAAAAGACAATAAAAAATTGCAGTAAATCCAAATTTGGACAATAATGCCAGAAAAAAAATATTATTGAATACAATAACAAGTTATCTATGAAAATAATGTCTTCACCCCTATCATGTACCTTTATTTTGAGAGCTCAGTTTTATTGTGATACAAATTAATTTAATGAGAGTTTTCCTAATTGTTTTCAATTTCTTTCAGATCCGGCTTTTCAACTGCCCAGAGGGATGAAAGGTTCCAAAATGTTCTACTCCATCGTCCCATTCCTTCTCATCCCTCCTCTCATCATGTCAGCCATCCTTCCCTTCGTCCTCCCAGCCATGAAGATAATGGTCCTCGCATCCGGCATGCTCAACCAGATGGCACTGGGCGGAGCCATCTTCACCCTCATGAGGAACGGAATCTTCCAAGACAAATACGAGAAGAAGGTCGTATATGTAAATGACGGATATAAAAACGAACACAAACCCCCACCGATCGTACACCATGAGAATTTAATGAAACATCCGGCGTTTCATTCTCACCATGAACCTCACACTGAACACCATCAGGACTCCCATCACTCTACCTTGAACACAGGACATCACGAAATTCCACACTTTGAACAACATGAGATTCCGCATCATCACGAGATGCCATTTCAACATGAGATACCATATCACCAAGAGATACCATTTCAACATGCGATTCCATATCATCAAGATGTACCACTTCATCAAGAGACACCTAAATACCATGAGATACCTCAACATCACGAGATCCCACACCATCACGAGAGCCCTATACAATACCACCATGAAGTATCTCCGCATCAGACACAACACCAAGACGAGTTCCAATATCAAGAGTTCCCTCAACATTCAGCGTCTCAAAATAATCATCAATACCATCAAGAGACCACTAACTATGAAATACCACATCATCACGGTGTGTCGCATTTCATAAACGCACAAGCTGAAATATCAGATTCATCGCAAATTCAAGAAAATCATTCAGTGGAATACAATCATTTCCATAGCTCCGAATTCAATGACGATACGATAGAAAACCGCGATCAAAAACCGCGATTCAGAAAACGTCGGCGTCCCAAGAACAGATCTACGAAGCGTAACGAGGAAGATAAAGAAGAGCATATCTAAAAATGACGTTTTAATAAACTGAACAGTGCGCTTGAGCGGTCAAGCAAATGTAACAAGACTCCAGTCACCTTGCTGACACTGATGATCATTTACGTCGGTTTTCCGTGATGATCACGCATGCTAAATGTAAGAGACAACCCATTAAGCATTAAGTTCACATCATGGGAAAAAACATCTCTTCATCTTGGTAATAGTAGGTACAAACAATAATTTTATTAAATCAAATCAACATACCTACGCTACACAAAGTGATTAATAGACAATCAAAATACAATTGTTACAATCATATAATCCAAAGATCAGCCTAAGCGGGGTCCGGGGCTTCAGCTTAAATTTTTGTGTCTTTTGAAAAAGTATTTATGCCTATCTCATTTTTCAGTCCATGTGGAGCTAAATCATTTCATCGTGAGCTCTAATATGTATACAAATTTCGAAGATATTTATTGTGTAATTAGTTACGAATATATGCTGTTATGAAAACATAGGAGGAAAACGAACGGAGAGAGTTCTAAGCGTCCCCAAGTGCTTTCTCCCTCTTCCGCTGTCTATAACATGGTGTGGAAGTTATACACAGTTTGGACATTAATTAGAACGTGCTAGGGCAAATTTTTTTTTTTTTTTTGAAAATACCGAATGGTACCGAAGCTCTGTATGTACGAGTATAATATGTAACCCGTCAAAAAGTTCAAATGAATTTCCCTCAGGGCCTCTGTCATCTTTGGGGATGCTGTGTGGAGGATCTTTTTATAGAAAGAAAGGGGTAAGCCTGTATTGTAGGAGGAAGGAAACATAGAGGCCGTCAACTCGTTCTACAGCCAAGCTATTGAACTCAAGAACGAGTCGTAGAAACAATCCATTATCGTTTGACAAATGTCAAACTAGTACAAATATTTGGAGTGCGTTTTGGGTATTTTCCGACTCTTCACCAGTGCCGAAGGAATCAATAATGGTCAATAGGTCGTTGATGTGCAATAAAAAAAGTTGGTATGCATAAGTCTACATCGAGATTTAGCAGAAGTCACGCTCGTTTTTTCATCATAAATATATTTTACATTTTTCATCTTTGTTGATCCGATTCAAATGAACCAATCGGAGGGCTTTGGAATCATCATTATCAAGAAGTAAAATTATGTTTAATTCAAGGAAAACAATCACTTTGTTTGTAACCACGATTTATTGATTTAATTTTTATTTACAGACCGGTTTCGCTTAATACAAGCATCTTCAGGGTATAAATTAAAACTGATGAAAAAATACATTGTGTGAGCTTATATATACATACAGACAGAGACAAAACATAATATAAAGTAAGAGTGAGAGAGTGTAATTAACATCCTACATAGTGATAGAGAGAAAGAGACGGGTATATCTAATGAATAATTACATTATATCTACTTGAGTCCCTGTCCAAATACAGAAAACATCATCGACGTATCTCCGCCATAGTAAGACGTTTTTTACAAGGGGTGAGGCACTAATAAAAATTTTGTTTTCTAAATTATTCATGAATATATCAGCAATTAAAGGACTTGTAGGAGACCCCATGGGAAGGCCTTCGATTTACTGATATATAACACCATTGAATTGAAAATAATTTTGGTTAAGGCAAACATTTATTTATTTATTTATTTCTTTACATGGTACCTAGGTCTAATGTTTACAATTCAGTTTGTAACCTCACTAGGTCAAGCCTGTGTTGAGGTTAACAACTCTACAACTTAATAAAATAACACAAAAATAATACAGTTATTGAAGAACAATATTGTTGCATGTTTCTTACAGATTATGATTAATACCTGATAAGCTGAAGGCGATAGTACATTACAATGTTAACATGTAGGGTGACCATAATGTTGCGATTTGATTTTTAGAAATATTTTTTTTTTATTTTAAAAGAATTAAGATTAACTAATATATTATGTTATTAATTTGGAAGAGAAAGATGGTAAAACAGTTAAGACAAAATAATATGAATTTAATTAAGAAACGATAAATTAGAGAAAAACAATTTGCAATCCTCGGCTAACATAAATAATTTAACAGTCTTTTTAAAAATGCTCAAGGAATTAGATGACTTTATATGTTCTGGAAGGCTATTAAATATGAGTGGAGCTTGATAAAAATAATTTCTTTGACCAAAAGAAGATTTAGTTTGAATTGTCATAAAATTCAGACCAGAGCCAATTCTCGTAGTACGAATTTGCTGTGTTCTTTCTGCAATATTAATATTATTAAAAAATCTACAAAGCGTTTGTGTAATATATAACTGTTTTACGTTCATTACATTACATTCCTTAAAAAGTAAATGAGTTGGATATTTAATTTTTTTCTTGAACATAACTTTAAGAATCATTTTTTGGGCAATATTAAGTGGTTCTATATAAGTCTTTGCGCAGGATCCCCAGCACACTATGTTATAAGAAAGCAGAGACTGGATTATTGCAAAATAAACAGTTTTTAATTTTTCTTTGTCTAGTATATGTCTCAGTTCTTTAAAGATATAGGTAAGTCTCCTAGTATTATTTACTAACATATTAACATGATCATTCCATCTCAAGAATTTATCTATTTTTACACCAAGGTATTTGATGCTGACTACATTTTCTAAAGGGTTGCAGTTACATGTTTGAAAACAATTGTGAATAATCAAGTTGTGAGTTTCGGAAGGCTGACTTTTACTTGAAATGCTAAAAGTGATAAATTTGGTTTTTTGTGCATTCAAAGTTAATATATTATTGTTTAACCAACTATTTACCACTCTTAAACCTATATTACTTTTGTTGAAAGTTTCATTCCAAGTTTTACCCTCAAATATTAAGGCAGTGTCATCTGCAAAACTAACAATGTTACCAGGAATATTCCGACTACATAAATCATTTATATAAATAAGAAACAATATTGGCCCAAGCACACTACCTTGCGGGACTCCAAAGGAGATTGATTTACCCTCGCTTAACATCTTACTTATTTCCACTTGTTGTGTTCTGTCACTAAGATAAGATCTGAACCAGCCCATTGCTGTATTATTAATGCCTAAAGATGATAATTTTTTAAGTAGCAATTCGTGGGAAACAGTGTCAAATGCTTTTGATAAATCCAAGAACACCGCTATGGCTTTGTTGCCATAGTCCAGCGCTCTTGTAACTTTGGTCAATACCTTTAAAACAGCATCACTCGTACCTTTATTTGCTCTGAAACCGAATTGATTGTCGGAGAGTAATTTGTATTTTTCTAAGAATGAAACTAATCTTGACTTGGCCAATCTTTCTATCAATTTTGAGAGAGTATTGAGCAAAGATATGGGTCTATAATTGTTAACCTCTAGGTGATCCCCACCTTTGAAAAGAGGTACAACCTTAGCATTCTTAGAATGAGTAGGAAATATGCCACTCTTAAAACTAAGGTTAACAATGTGAGATATGGGACCAGCCAATACAGAAACATGCTGCTTGTATACCATGATACTTAAACCATCAATACCACAGGAAAAAGACACTTTTAATTCATTTATAACTTTTGAAACTTCATAAATGCTAGTAGTTTTAAATTCAAAGCTCTCTCCTGAAAATTGAGTACAAGGTATAAAATTGTTAACAAGACACATTTCGGTAGTTTTATTTTCACTGCACAATTGTTTTGCGAATCTAGGACCAATATCACTGAAGAAGCTATTTACGTGATTAGTGATTATATTTGGATTCTCTTCCATTGAGATGATATTGTTATTGATTTTTAATTTTTTTATAGACACTTGCTCCTTTTGTATATTTACAGCCTCCTTTATAATCTTCCACTGTTGCTTGGTATTTCCATTGACGTTATCCAGTTTTCTTTTGTAATATGCTTGCTTTATATATTTTATAATTTTTGTACACCAGTTTCTATATCTTTTGTAATAATCCAGCAGTTGAATATTATTTGAATCTGCTCGACATTTGTTGTGTAATTTGTCTCGGGTTCTGAGACATTTAATAATTCCATTATTTATCCAAGGTTTTAAATATTTCATGTTATGCTTTACACTTTGTACAGACGAACAACTTTCCACATGCATTTTTAAACATTTTATGAAATTTTCAGTAGCTAAATTAATATCTTGCGATGACAGTACTGACTGCCATGATTCTTTCTTTAATTTGACTTTCAAAAGATTGTTATCAATGACGGTTTTCAAGTTTTCATTATCTTTTGCTATTTTATTTAGTGTAAAGCTCATAAATCTCAGCAATATCACATCATGATCTGTTATGTCAGTAGTGAAGACAGCTCCCTGTGGTTCAAATTTAGATTTTACCATAATATGATCGATGCAGCTTGAAATAGTAGAAGAAACTCTGGTAGGTGAAATTATGATTGGCTTCAAGCCATGAAAAGCCAAAAGAGAGAGGTATTTTTGAGTTTTCATATCGCTCAAATCCAAAGTATTAATATTTATGTCGCCACATAAAATGATCTCCTTATTTTGTATAGATGTAGAGTCAAGCAGTGCACTCAGTGATTCAAGGAAATTATCTATATGAACCAGGGACGGAGATCTATAAACAGCTATTACACACAAGGTACTCGATATCTGCATTTTTAAGCAGTTAGCTCCAGGGAAAACAACTTCCTCAACAGTCACGGTAACATTTTGTTTTACATAGGCAACTACACCATCATTTTGCAAATAGTTATTATTTGTGTTGTAAACTGCGTATCCGGGGATGTTAGGTATATTGGTAAAATTTTTCAGCCAAGCTTCTGTAAAAACAAGTACCTCAGGACGATGCTCAATACTATCCAGCATGGTTATGGTTTCATCAAAGTTTTTCTTTATACTTCTAACATTCAAACAAAGTAAAGAAAATTTGGAATGTTTTAAAAAGTTTTTCGCAAGTTAAGGAATCTTCAATAGTTAAATTAGATTCTGTATTATCAATCCAGTCAATGTATTTTCCAAAATCGATATCCATTTTTTAATGATGAAAATATTTTTCTGTGCCTTTCACTATTAAACTTCTATTATAATCTATTGAGGTCATCTTCGTGTTTGATTTCCCTGATTTTCTTGCCTTCTTCTTCTTTCATTAGAATTGCTCCATTTTTGTACCAAATATATTTATATTTTAATTCTTTTCCCTTTGTTATGGCTTTCCAAAGTAGTTCCTTGTAGTAAGGAGATAATGACTCTCCTAGGAATATCATGTTTTCACGATTAGAAATTACCTTCTTATTTGCTAATAATTTTAGTCTGGTTTCCGGGTTTCTCATTTTTAGGATAATTTTTTTTGGATGTCCTGGTCTTCTGTCATATTGTCTAATTGCCGAGGCAATATCCTCTGAATTTATTTTGATATTAGCACTTTCTATTAGTTTTAGAGCGGTTATTTTGGGATGTTCTTCAGTCTTTTCCTCAATGCCTGTAATTTCAAACATTAAATAGTGAAGTCAGATCATTCACTAAATCTTTGGGTAAATTGGCCATTTGGACATTGGGTATTTGGACAGGGACTCAACGTCAATTAAATGCCTTCCTCATCTTTATAAATTCATACCACCAAAACATTAAATTCACATTAGAGATAGGAACTAATTCAACTTTAAATTTTTTAGATCTCACCTTATCTATCGTAAATAATAAAATAAATTTTAACATCTTTCGCAAGCCTACCTACACCGACGTTGTTATCCATAACACATCCAATCATCCTGTTTCACATAAACACTCCGCGTTTCATTCAATGGTTCATCGTTTGGTCACAATACCGTTATCTAATACTAATTTCTCCAACGAACTAGCAATAATTAAAAAAATCGCGGTTAATAATGGTTATAATGCCGAACTCATTGATACAATTTTAAATAAAAAACAAAAACAAATAGCCACTAAGAATTTCTTATTTACTAATCATAATAATATAAATAATAATAACCAATGGCGTCGTATTTTATTCATTAATCAGTTCTCTTCCTGCAGTGTAAAAAATCTACCTCCCGAAATAAGACCGGCATTTTACACAAACAATAATTTAGGGAAGTTTTTAATTAATTCGAAAGATAAGGACGAAAAACTAAGTCATTCCGGAATATATAAATTAGATTGTAATGATTGTTCATCATTTTATGTAGGTAAAACGACGCGTAATGTCAATATTAGAATCAAAGAGCATCTTAGATGCTTAAATAATAATGGATTTTCGGAATTCGCTAATCACCTTATTGATAAAGATCATACCTTCAATCAAAACACCGGTGTTAAGATTTTACACATAAATGGTCATGGTAACAGGCTTAATAATTTAGAAGCACTCGAAATAAAGAAAGCCGTTAAAACAAAAACCCAAATCCTTAATAATCAGTTAAATGTGTCCAACAGTCCGATATTAGGAATATTTCCCATAAACTAAAAAAACCCGTAGCCACTTTATTCCTTAATCACCTGTTCAAATCACGTTTTGTCCCGGTAGATATAATGTAATTATTCATTAGATATACCCGTCTCTTTCTCTCTATCACTATGTAGGATGTTAATTACACTCTCTCACTCTTACTTTATATTATGTTTTGTCTCTGTCTGTATGTATATATAAGCTCACACAATGTATTTTTTTCATCAGTTTTAATTTATACCCTGAAGATGCTTGTATTAAGCGAAACCGGTCGGTAAATAAAAATTAAATCAATAAATCGTGGTTACAAACAAAGTGATTGTTTTCCTTGAATTAATATGTCAAACCACAAAGTGACTGCTTTCTACCAAAATATAAAAAGTATAATTATGTACCTATATATGGTTTTACTACACATTTGTTGATCCTACTAAAATGATTCAATCAAAGGGCTCTGACATTATCATTATCAAGTCGTAAAATTATATACATGTATATGGTTTTACTGCACTTTTAGTTGATCCGACTAAATTGTATAAATCAGTGGGCTTTGTATATGTGAGTTTACATATTCCTTCTTTTAGTTGATCTCATGGTCGTTTCAAGTATATATGTGCTTAGTTCGGAAAAACGCGTGCCCAACATTTGTACACGGTTGACATTTGTCACATGAGAACGGGTCGTTTCTTCGACTCGTTCTTGTGGGCTGTGGAATGATTTGCCGGCCTCTGTGTTTCCTCCTTCCTACAACATGGGTCTCTTCAAGACCGATGTTCATTCCTTTCTCTCCTCAAAAAGATCCTCCACACAGACAGCATCCCAGATGACATAGGCCCTGAGGGAAATTATTTTCCTCAGGGCCTCCTGTGTGGAGTTAATGTAAAAAAAAAAGTACGACCCATAAATATCTGGTTTTACTGCACTTCCATTGATCCGATTCAAATGAGTCAATCAGGCGCCTTCTGTCATAGTCGTATAAAACTTTTAGCTATATCTGGCTTTACTGCACTTTTGTTGATCCGATATCAATTAAAGCACATGTATGAATATATTTGCATAAAAAAAAAATTTATTTAATTTTTTAAATTTTTTTTTGTTATTTATTTATTTATAATTGATTTTACTAGAACACAAATAAATACGTACGTTAAACCTCACTGAACCGTTAATCTCTAGACCGATTTTAACTCACCTTGTTCTACAGAACTGTAAGATTCTGACTCTGGACCGAAAGATCGCGGATTTAAATCTTGGCGAGGGCGAATAATGACGTGTTAAATTAAAGTAGGGTTTTAAACATCCTCCTACCAAAAACAAGTTTTACAGAACTCATGAACAACCAATTTCCGTACATTAACTTTTGTTTATCATTTGTGTAAAATTTAAATCACGTTTATTAGAAAGACCTTTATATTTAAAATGTGGTGTAAATATTTTCATCGTTTTTTAAGCGTTTGCACAAATATTTAAAGCTTTTTCAATAATTTTGTCTAATTTTAGAATTTTAAGATAAGTACTTATTATCACCACCGAAATCCTTATTATCTTAATAGTAAGTAAATGAATAATTTGTAGAGCGCCGTTTTTGTGAAAAATTGACCAATGCACTTATTAATGGTTCTACTTTTAGTATATTTATGTAGTTAGTATTGTTTTTCATTAGTTTCATACGGGAGGCTCCGAGGAAAATATTTTCATTCAGGGCCTCAATTTGGGAGGCGAGTGTGGGTACCGCCGCCCCGGGAACCATTTATTGGAAAACCAACACCTCTGCCATAGGTCACCCCAAGTGGATCTCTAATTTTGGTGACTTAGCAGCGATGCCCGGCTTCATGGGTTGCGGATTGTCCGGGTCTTGGCGGCGGATGCGTCTGCCCATGCATGGCAGGCCGGATCGGGAGAGAATGGTTGAGGGAGTCCCTTTTACTTCTTTAGAGGTACTCCCTCGAACATCGCCTTGCACCGCAGTGGGAATGGTTGGATTCATACGTCCGTCACTCCTAGACATACTGACCCCCAGATATACCCATACCCACCCCTAATATCCTTTTCCTTCCCAGAAATTCCTCTACTTCCTTTCCTAAAAAGACTATCTACACAGCATCCCCAAATATGGCATAGGACCTGAAGGGAATTATTTTGTAAAAAAAGAGTCATCTTAGGGGATACTGGAGGGAGATTATTTTTAAGGAAAGGAAAGAGAACAAGTTCTTATATGAGGGGTCGGTAGGAATCTAGGAATCAGCATATCCGGGAGTGACAGACGTTTGAATCTACTCCTGCAACTGCGGTTCAAGGTGATGGGTCGAGAGAGTCCGGCCGAAGAGGTCAAAAGGTCTCCCTCAACCAATCTCTCTTGATCTGACCCGACACGCTATATGTGGGCAGGCACACATTGATGACTTAGCAGGAAACCCCGGCATCCCTGCTAAGTCATCAAACGTAGCAAACCATTTGGGGTTATTTTTATCAAAATTCTCACAATAATATAATATTAATTTATTTCAGTCATTAACGCTTTATTTTGTATTCAAAGTATTTTTTTTGCATCCACGAAGTATTTATATCATAAAATAATTAATAATTATAATCCACAGTACTATCTTTTTACTTAATATAGTCATCGCCTAACAAAAACAATTATCGGCAATATGATCCATGACTTCTGGAGGTGACTTGACTGATGAGCAGATTAGAATAATATTCTACCTATTTATTAATGTAATTTATTGATACAATTAAAATTTATTATTTATTGGGGTGGAATCAATGATCAATTTTTACGCATTTTAAACTCCCATGAAAAAATGTTATTAACTAGTTATAAGCAATAATATTACGGCATTCGTGGGCATTTTACTCGATGCTATTTTTCATACCGATTCTTATATGGAGAATATAACAGGACCCATATGAAAATTATTTACAAAACAAGACTATTATTAACATTCTTACGATATCATTTGTAAAATTACTAAATTCATAAGTTGCCTTTAATTAGTAATATTGTGTTGACATTACTAAATCGTAAATACTTTAACATAACACTTCATAAGAGCTCGTTCACATTGAGCATATAAATATAAAAGATCATAGCACGCCACATATCGCTCTCCATACAATCCCTTCAGACCGTTCACACCTGAGCGCTTTATGCGCACATCAACCATAGACAATGCACATCTTACACCGTAACCGCTCCTGAGGCGATATGCCAACAGTTAAGCGCCCCCCACTCCAACGAAAACAGGAGAGGGGTCATTTTAATTACGGAGCTGCCAAGATCGGTGGGTGACAGCTGTCAAATTCATAGATTCAGTACAAAAAATGCGCACTCCGTGGCCGCTCCCTAATTCAACTGACCCCCTCTCCTACCATAGGAAGAAATATTTTATCTGCGCCGTGTGAACGGCACAAAACATAAGCGCTCGCGGTTCAACAGATACCTGCTCGCGGTTATATTAGATGTCTGAACGTAACTTAAAGCATTTGTTTTCATGTCATTCGTCTTTGCCGTTGCCTTCAACGAATCATCAAAAATACACATGAAATTCACAATTCCGATCATCTATCTATGTCTTAATCAACATCTTTTAATTTATATTAACGAAGAGACGGCCGGCATAGTCCAGCGGTAAGGCTCTTGACTAGCACTCCGAAGGTCGCGGGATCGAATCCCGGCGTGGCAAATACATTTTATTTGATTAATTTGTGTTATTTCACAATGGATTCATTTAAAAAATAATATATAGTTTATTTGCGGCACGTTCCAGAGTGGGAGATACTCTCAGTATTGCTCTGGTTTAAGAACACCATTCAGTATTGAAAAAGTTGCTTGAAATGGCTTTAGCCGTGTTTGGTGACCCGATCTGAATAGCCAGGTACTTCCCCACCTTCCTCTTCCCTATCTCCTTCCCCTGCCCACTACCTTCAGCCTCACAACGTACCCCAAGTGGGGATGCCATAGTCCCACTGGCTCCAGACGGGAGCAGTTGGGACTCTTGTGCGGTATTCATGTAAAAAAAAGGGTGTCTGTGGCGGGCGGTACGGATTTGTATGTACACAAATATACAATTTATTTTGCGCTCTTGACCATCAAAACAAGAGAAAGGTCGCTGTCCACATTATGTTTCTTAAAACTCTGTGTATAGCCCGGGTAACGCCAGGGACGATAAGGCGAAAAAAAGGCTTAATAAAAAAACTTTACCACTCAATTTCCTATTTGAGAGGCGGGTATGAGTACCCCCCGCCCAGGGAGTCATTTTATTTATTTATTTATTTATTAACGCCCATTTTCGGGGCTTTTGCAAACATAAAAGAGTATTTCTCTGATGGTTCTTGAATAATGTTATGTTTTTATTGTTTATATTTCTGTTATGATTTGATTTATATGTACAACTTCTCTCCATGGCTACCAATGTATTGATAGATTTTTCGTTTTGTAATTTTTCATTTTTATATTAAAAAAATTGTTTTGAGTATATATATATACTCAAAACAATTTTTTTAATATAAAAATGAAAAATTACAAAACGAAAAATCTATCAATACATTAGTAGATAATATATTTGTTTTATATAATTTTGGATTAATATTCCTTTTTTATAAAATTAACTTACTTATTCTTATTATGCTGTCTCAGTAGAAGTAAAACCACAAGGAGGAAATCCGTAATTGGTTTTATTTTGGCTATTTAATACTATGTACAAACTGAAATAAATATAAACTGTCGATTTCCCGAAAATTAATAAATAAATAAATAACATATGACTAATAAGAAATATACAACATTAATTGTACATAACTGAACTGTCTCGGTAACAATATTTTATATTTGTTTAAACATAAATTGAAGATGTCCACTGACTTTGTATAATTGTTTCCCTCCATATTAGTATTCTTGGCAAAGAGGAATACATATGGCAGTTAGTCCCAGAATTTCTGCACTGAAATAAATCCTGACTTCTAGTATTACGTAGTGGAATCCGGAAGCTTATCAATTCTAGCAATACCGGACTATCAACTAAATCATTTAGAATTTTATATAGAAATACCAAGACACTGAAAATTCTTCTGTCGGACAATTTGAGCATATTCATATCATTTAAAATAGTGTTGTAGTTCAACATACATAATTATTGCTGGAATACCCATTTTAAAATTTAGAAAACGTAAGAATTTGTTTTGTATTCTTTCAACAGCTTGTACATGTATACTATAATGTGGATTCCAGACGGGAGAATTGTACTCAAGTTGACTTCTAACATAGGCAAAATATAACAGTTTAATACACTTTATATTGTCAAAATTTCTAGTGAAGTTATAAATCTAGTTATAAATCCCAACGTTTTTAAGCCCTTATTTGAGATTTCTGTTATATGGTTAACAAATGAAAGATTCGATTGAAATGTGATACCCAAGTCTTTAATTTGTGTTAATGTCTCAAGAGTATTGTTATCAATGTTGTAATTAAAGATCACTGGATTTTTTATTCGGGAAAATCTAGCTATTTGACATTTTGAGATATTTAAGTAAAGTATATTTTCATTACACCAAATTAACAGTTTGTTTATGAGAATTTTATGAGAAACTGTATCAAAGGCTTTGCTAAAATCAGTATAAACAGAGTCTACTTGTTTCTTTTCTTTAAAACCATTGGTTATAAAATTTTCATATAAATTAAATCGGAGAGAGTACTTCTACCTGGCATAAATCCAAACTGGTGAAGTGATATTATTGAAGTGGTTTTATTTGTGTAAAAAGTTAGTCAAGTATTAGCTTTCAAAGAGTTTCGGTATGGTGGACTGAATGCATATTGGTCTGTAATTACAAACATCACTTTTATCACCCTTTTTGAAAATTGGAGTCAAATAACTAATTGATAACATTGATAACCAACACCCCTACCATAGGTCACAACAAGTTGTACGCTACGTTTGGAGACTTAGCAGGGGTGCCCGGGTTCACGGGTTGAGTTTTGTCTTGGTCTTGGCGGCATGTGTGTTTGCCCTCCTACTGCGTGGTGGGCCCGATCGGGACAGACTGGTTGATGGAGATATGTTTACCTCTCCAGCCAGATTTTCTCGACCAATCACCTACTACCGCAGTGTGGAGGTACGGATCACTCCTGGACACATTGACCTCATATTCTTACCCACCCCTCACAACTTTTTCCTTCCCGGAACTTCCTCTCCTTCCTTTCCCTTTCACCACACAGCATCCCCAAAGATGACAAGCCCTAAGGGAATTTATTTTCTTCGGGACCTTTTGTGTGGAGCTGATGTAAAAAAAGTCAGTTGCCTACCTAAAACAATGACAAACTACAAATGTCCAGTACTAAAATAACGTCCGCCATCCTTAACTTTACCTAAATGCGCTAAAATTGAACACGTTATTTTTTCATCACGAATCCGTATGGAAACTGGACGAAAATAAGCATCGTGTAAAACGCCCTTTAAACCCGCCGTGATCCAAGGCTTTATCAATTTGCCTCAACTTTCATTTAATAGAAATGAACAAAAACGCAAAAACGTATATATACAATTGTGCGAAGGTGCATTATTTTAAATCTTTCATATACATATTTTAGACATGTTTATTTGTTTATTAAGACATAAACAGTAGAGGTATATTATGGAAAAGTTATAAGTATTAACCTAAATGATTACTTGGGTACAGTAACTATTAAGTAAGTTCATAGAATATTAGTACGTAACTTCTCCAGAGCGGTTTTTTTTAGTATGAGTACTTAATTGTAATAAAAGGAATAAAGTGTATGAGGATAAGCAGAGAAAGATATTTTGTTATTGTAATAAATTAAGTAAACGTATGATTCTGTAATATAGTCATTCAATTTATGAAAGTGTTTGAATAAAAATAATTTTTGTCAATTACCTATGTACAACTCTATTATATATTTATTTAATATTTTATAAGTTGGATAATGGCCCCGATAAAAAAGGCTGTCATTCAAAATAGTATTAAAACTTAACTAAGTAAAACACATGTAATTAAGAAAAACAATTATTTATTTATTTAAAAAATGTATATACCTGTTACGTAGAATTTTACAAAATAAACACGTAAACCATTCACAGATTGTTATTATTTATAATAAAATAATTGATTTCTTTTAAAAACATTTTCTCATTATTTCACGTAACGGAATGGAAGCCCCAATAAACTGTCGAGAGGTCGTACGTGACGTCATTGTTCTAGTATCTTCTGTCTTTTTCGTTTTCCTACAAGTGTGTGAGAAGGAAGAGGACGATTGTCGATGATGTAAGTTCGAGCTCTCGCTGGGACCATTATATCTACGATAGTGACGCGACCGACTACGCATTCACATACATCAATATGGAAGGTAGGTATGGTTTATTCGATATATCACTACTTTTGGTGACTTAGAAGGAGTGTCTGTATTAATCGGGTGAAGTGTGTTCAGGTCGTGGCGGACCGGATCGCGACAGGCAGAAGACCCTGTGATGTGATGGATTCATACGTCCGTCACTCTTGGACAAACTGATCCCCAGATTCGTACCTATCCCTCGAACCATTTTCCATTACAGACCTTCCTCTCCTTCCTTTCCTTAAAAAGACCCTATACACAGCATCACAAACATGATATAGGTCCAAGGGAAATTATTTTCCTCAAGGGCCTCCTATCTTTTTTTTACATTAACTCCACACAGGAGGCCCTGAGGAAAATAATTTCCCTCAGGGCCTATGTCATCTTTTGGGATGCTGTGTGGGGGGTCTTTTTAGGAAAGAAAGGAGTTCTGTTCTGGGAAGGAAAAAGGTGTGAGGAGTGGGTAAGAATCTGGGGTCTGTGTGTCCGTGAGTGACGGACGAATCTATCCCTCCCACTGCAAAAGATCTCCCTTCACACGCAGTCTCTTCCGATCCGGCCTAATAAGAAATAATTATTTTTCGTCATATTATTTAACTAGCAGACCCGGCCACACGTTGCTGTGGCTAACGAAACACAACGCCATTACCCAATCTTTATAAAATCCACACCACCCGCTTGCCAGCTGCCCGCTGCCCGCTGCCTGAATTGAATATTTGAATTTATCGGCTTTTCTCTACTATAATAAGCATGTATTATACATATAAACTAATTAACTCGCCACTAATTATACAATGCTTGCAATGCAACACTGGATATTTGAAAATGGAAAATCAAATACCTACTTACTCTAGGACATTTATTTTACAATTTCTTCCGTAGAACGAATTTCAAAAGTGACTGTAGTACGGCCCGCCAGCCGTTTTAAATCGCACAAAAATATGTTTTCTTTGAATTTCTCGGCTTTCCTCTAATATAATTTACTTGTTTTATACATATAAACATTCCTTTTCAATAACTCTATCTATTGGTCAAAACCGTATAAAAATCCGTTGCGTAGTTTAAAGATTAACGCGCACATAATTTTGAGTGACTTCATTTTATACTATGTAATGATAATAATAATTATTATTATTATTATTTTTCACGCAAAACACTTCAATTATCTCAACCAAACGTATGTTGACAAACTTTCGTCAAACAAATGGTTGAGTATTGGAGAGTTGAGCGCAGAAATAGAAGGATTTATGCTTGCCATTCAAGATAGAGTCATTAATACTAAAAATTATAGAAAGCATATAATCAAAGATATAAATCAAATTGATGATTTATGTAGAAAATGTTTGGCTTTTCCCGAAACTATAGAACATATTATATCGGGATGTTCTATATTAGCGCCTTCCGAGTATACATTTAGGCACAATCAGGTTTTAAAAAAAATAATTCACCAAAGTTTGGTAATTAAACATAACTTGATTGACTGCCGTAATATAGTACCATATTATGAATATGAACCAAATTCATTTTTAGAAAATGAATTTTATAAAATATAATATGATAAAACTATACTAACAGACAGAAAAATTAGTCATAATAGACCTGATATAGTTTTACATGACAAAATTAAAAAAATAACTTATATCATTGATGTAGCTATTCCAAATTCCTGTAATATTCAAAAAACTATTTCTGAAAAAATAAGAAAATACACAGATTTAGGAAATGAGATTAAAAGAATTTGACATTCTCGGACTATAAAAATATTGCCATTTGTTATTTCGGCCACTGGCATAATACCTAGGAATCTGATTCAAAATTTAAGCATATTAGATTTGTCAAAGAATTTGTATATAAAAATGCAAAAATCAGTCATTTTAAATACATGTAGGATTACAAAGGATTTTTTAAATATTTATATTGAGGGATCAGTAGGATTTATAGGTTCAATTAGAAATGCCACAGAATCGAACCCTCTGATATGAAAATATCTGGAGTCGGTGAATTATATTCCCATTTGGTCTCTAGTAGGTTGATATGTTGTTCTTGCATTGTTTTGTATTAATAATACTTATATAGTGCAAGTGTGTGAAAGGGTTTAGTTTTTCCTTCTTTTTTTTTTATTTTTTTTTTTTAATTTATTTATTTATTTTTTTTTTTTTTTTGGGAAAATTTAACCCGGACATTTAAATCTGGTGCGTAAAAAATAAAACGTTTATTTGTTATAGAGAATACATCAGTACAAAGAAGCTTTGACTGTCCAACTAGGAAGGTCTCCCGTTCTAGGTGTGATGAACTCGCCGTAATGATAATAATACACCGATGATTTCTAAGGGCGCTCTACAACTTAAAATAATTTCAAAAATCCAAGTATCTGCGGGGTTGATTTATGGGTTACACCGGCGACCCCAGCAATAGTCACAAAAAAATAGACGAAGACGAAAAGGAATTTAACATTAGCTACAAAGCAGTGCCACATGTTAGGGTCGAGTCCATTAAGTACGTCACAGGGCTCTGTTTAGAAAGTGTTCTGGCTTTCAAGTACATCCAATAAATTACTATTTTGAAGTTCGGAAACTGCAACAAAAACTAACGAACACGGAATATCGTCAGAATTCTCCGAAAAATTGTAATTAAATTTGACAGGCTGGTCGATTTAAGTCAAATATATCGGTTTGAGATATTTAACGAATTTGAAGGATTTTAGAAAAGTAGGTAATAAATAAAAAAAAACTGTGGAGCCAAGGGCCACACACGGGGGATAGAATTAAGATACAGAAAATCAGGGGAGAGGTTTTGAGAGGGCAGTCAGAGTAGATTCGACCTCGGGGACGGACGGATTTGGGAGTTAGGGATAGATCACGGACGGGAACGGTTGAAATCACGCAGATTATCAAATTTTAAATAAAAGCAGTCAGGGTAGATTCGGTCTCGGGGACGGACGGATTTTCAGAATCGCGGTTGTATAGGGAATGATAACAGTAGTTCGGGCATGTAGACGGGAAATAATTCATTTTTATTGGCAAGAAAACGCGGATAAACAAATTTTAAATAAAAGCAGTCAGAGTAGATTCGACCTCGGGGACGGACGGATTTGGGAGTTAGGGATAGAGTACGAATGGGAGGCGAACTCCTACGTACAGAGTTTACGTAGCAGAGTCTACGAACGATGTAGAAAGAAAGAAGCAATAAAATCACGTTTTAAAAGAACAGAAGATTAATTAATTGAGGGGGTAAGAGATTTTTATTACATCGGTGCCGTGACCAAGGAGAGAGCGTCCACACCGAGCTGGTTCAAATTTTCCTAATCTAAATTCGAGAAGAAAGGATCATTCGAAAGATTTTAAAAATAATTAGAGGAGGGTAAGAGTCTTTTATTACAGTGGTGCCGTGACCAGGAGAGAGCGTCCACACCGAGCTGGTTCAAATTTTCCTAATCTAAATTCGAGAAGAAAGGATCATTCGAAAGATTTTAAAAAAGAGTAGAGGGGGGGTAAGAGTCAATTTATTACATAGGACAGTCAAATGACAAACATTTTGATAGGCGTAAATTTAATTTAGAAATGACCAATTTGGGACACAAATCAACAAATCATCGCCAAAAAACTGATAATGATATCTAACCGCAATCGCTAAAAATGGTGAGTGAACACAAATAAACCTTTTTTAGATATTTTATTCCTCGAATAGATAGGACTATCTCTAAATATAAGTGCTCGTTGTGTTCTAAGTAAAGATAAACAGTTGGCATAATGTAACCATTTTATCAATTTTGGCAAAAATCTAGCACTTTTAAAAAATATATATTCATGTTATATTGTTAAAAGAAAAATCACTGATTCGTATCCGCTCTACTTAAGCTAATGATTTTCCAATGGGCACTAAACTAACGCAGTTCTAACGCATGACAGAGCCTGCACAAAGAAAGCAAAAAATGCATCAAATACATCTTCACTGGACATTGTATTACTAGGTCAAGTGCTACGGAAATCAATTATTTCTTGGGCTAGGACGTTCATAGGAACGTCTGCATGGTCTTCTTCATGCTAAACTTAAATTTAGATTTGAGGCCAAATAACTACATTAAATTGAAAAATTACTGTTTAATCAAAAATATCTAGTACATGTACGTGTTTCTTTATTTATTTTAGATTTAAATTATAATACATAGGGCATTAAAAACATGCACGCGGCTTGGTAACTTATGATTCCATGACAGTTGATCTCCCGACAGTTGGCCCCTCAGCATACGTACATACGGTGACCGGTCAACTCAACAACGTGCGACTTTATCAATCCTGTGAAAAGTGATTAAAAGTAATGAAAAAAAACAACCCTTGTATATGCAGCCGCTTTAGGGAAATACGGTTAACCATCTAACACACTATATATCCGGTGAAGTGTGCAAAGAGAAACCGCCGAATAACAAAAATATAAAACTTTTTTTTTTCAAATGCATCAAGGATAAAACTATTTGTATATATAGCGTGAATAAGTACGAAAAATCGACACTGTAAATAAATTCCTTTGATATCCATTACCAGTAAGGCATTTTTGAAGTTGATTTTAGGTGGTGACCAGTCAGTGGTTGAGTGGGCATAGCGCTTGGATCCCATCCGGGCGTCGCGTGTTAAATTCCTCGGCTGGCTAAGTTCTCCATCACAACACAAGCAACATTTTCGGCTTTCTGTGGTGGTAGTAGGAGATTTTCTAATATTGTTGGGTTATTCGTAACCCGGGAATGTTTGTCTATCTTTTAAAAAAAAAAAAGGTTTTGAAATTGATTTTTAATTTTATAATTTCGAATGGCCAATTGTCGGGGGTTACTGTCGGTTCACCACAATTTTTTAAAAAAATTTTTTAACATTAACTCCACACATTTTTGTGTTTAAAATAATTTCCCTCAGTGCCTATGTCATCTGAGATGCTATGTAGAGGGTCTTTTCGAGAAGAGGAAGGAATGAACGTTGGTGTTGAAGAGACCCGTGTTGTAGGAAGGAGGAAGGAGGAAACAAAAAGGCCGGCAAATCGTTCCACAGTCGAGCTGTTGAACACAAGAACGAATCGAAAAAGTGACCCGTTCTCATATGACCAATGTTTCCCGACTATGCATTGGTGCCGAAGGGATCAATGACTCTAGTTCCTCGGACCATCTTCCATTGAAATACCGGTAGAACAAGGATAGCATTCCCACCCGACGCCTGTACTCTAAAGATTGCAATCCGTCTGTTAAATTAGGAGAATCTATCAGACGGACCGCCCTTTTCGGCACATCGGCACATTCGGGTGGGTATGGATTACAAAATATTGCGGATTGTTCCTTCATTTGACACACAGATACGTTTGTTAAGGTTAAACGTAACGTACGTTATAATCTACGCATTTATAGATGGCGCCAATTAAATTATTTTAGGTTTTCAATACTTTTTGCACGTTATGCTTTAAATTATTATGGTGAATTAATTGTTTGCGCCCGTACATACTTAATATGAATATGAATAAATAGTTTTATCCATAATCAAAACCAAATCTTTCGGGAAATGCTGAAAAATACGATATTGGATTGAGTCACCGATACGAAATTGAATTTGTCAGCCTTTCTTGAAAGATTTGGGTTTGTTTATGGACAAAACTATTAATTAATATTCATATTAAATATGTACGGGCGCAAACAATTAATTCACCGTAATAATTAGCATAATGTGCAAAAATTAAAAACCTAAAAAAATTTAATTGGCGCCATATATAAATGCGTAGAATATATCGTACGTTACGTTTAACCTTAATCTGCTTACCAGCGAAAACACATTGTACAATCTTATTAGCATTTTAAGTTCATGTCAGCTATTAATTGAGTCCTGTAAATGAAATAATGAATACATTATATTTATATAAGTAGAACGCAGTGCCGCCCTCTATGGTTGGTTTTAATCGTTATTTTAAATTAACGTTTTGTGTTTTGTAAATTAGACGTTTTCCAGGTGCTTCACAAGAATATAAACAATTAAACAACATCAGTTCTGTTGATAGTTCACAGATGTCGCTGTAAACAATATCCAAAACACAGTCAGGCAGGTAAGATGACCTGGGGAAAAGTAAAGTAATCGTGTCTTTGCTCGTGTTTCAAATTGATTTCCATAGATGGCATAGTGAGGAGATATGAATTTTCAATGAAACTTATCTTTTTTAAATTTAAAAACTTCTTATCGCACAAAGAAAACAAAGATAACACTCTCTCTCTCTGGTTTCAATCCTGGGATTGGTTTGCAGCAATTTCCTCTATTCTTCTCTTCCATTCTTCCCTGTCTTGTGCGGCTCTTTTGAAGTCTGCATATGATTAGCAGCGCACGTCCACCAGCAGGTCCCCAGGTACTCTCGGCGTGGGCGTCCTCTAGAGTTTGTCCCCTCGGTCATATCCTCCATTATGGCATGCAAGAGGCCTTCTTGCCTTCCTCCTTCGATTCTTTCTAGAACCTCCTCATTTGTAATGTGGTCTCTCCAGGAAATTCCTAATAGTCTTCTATAGAATCACATCTCAAAAGCCTCTAGTCTCCGTTTATCTCTTTTGGATAAGCACCATGTTCTCATAACAACTCATAACACTATGAAGTGTATAATAGGGTGAGTCAAGACTCTATGGGGAAAAAATATCTTCTTTTGATTTGTCTAATAGTGTTAAAAGGGTGTTAAATGGAGATATAAAATCAAATATTTTTTTAAATAATATTTGGAAATTTCACATAATAGAGAAAAAAAACCCACCCTTGTTAAATCTTTAAAAAATGTTAGATAAACCATTAAAAATTAAATATTTTTATTATAACACGAAATACAGGGAATATTTTGATTTATTTATTTTTAAAAAATATATAAATATAAATCAAATTATCTCATGGCAGTGTATTCAAATACCAGCAAAATCCTTCTTACTCTCAAATTCCGGCGTTATTTTGCGGGACTCAATCTTGAGACTTTTGTAAATGATTTCCTAAAAATATACTATATTTGCTATAGAAGATTACTAAATATATGGTTTAAATTAAAGGATTCATGATAACTTTTATATACACTAGAAATAACCCCTTAAATGAAAATTTTCAAAACTTTGAAGTGAATCCGGAGGAAGAAGTTCGTATCAGAAATTTGAAAAAATTTAAACACGTCGGCCGTTTTTAACCCATTTGGCACCCTTTTATTGCTCTTAGAATTTAAATATAACATTTTTTTTAAATGACCCACCTTAGTGTGGATATAATGTAATTAACCATCAGTGTACGCAGAGAGGATGGACCGCTAAACAAGTCGGCCTTGGCACACACTCTTTGCCTCATTCACATTTATACATCGTCTCATAAATGCTCTTCTGTTATTCTGGCCCGATTCAAGTATCTGATTCACTTGATCATGCCACGTGTTCCTCGGGCGTCCCCGACTTCTTCTACCGTTCACATTTCCTTCATATATTATTCTTACACTACTTTCTTTGTTCATTCACTCTACATACCCAAATCATCTAAGGGTCCCTTTCTTAATCTTACTCATTACTCAATACGCTTACATCAGCCTTGCATTCTTTGCGAATCTTCACATTTCTCATGATACATGGTTTTACCACAAGCACGCCTCAGGGATCTCATTTCAACAGCGTTCAGGCTGCTTTCATCCTTCCTCTGTCAGTTCCATGCCTCACTGCCATACATCAGGGTAGGTACCAGCACTCCATTGTGGACTGCTAGCTTCGCTTCTTTTGACAGTTTTTTTTATTAGCGCTAGCGGCATTCAGTCTGCCATTAAGGTTAAACGTAACGTACGTTATAATCTACGCATTTATAGATGGCGCAAATTAAATTACTTTGAGTTTTTAATACTTTTTGCACGTTATACTTTAAGGTGAATTAATTGTTTGCGCCCGGACCTATTTATTGAATATTGAATAGGGTCTTCGGGTACAAGGGCGGATTTACGGTATTTTTGTGTACTGTGGAGATTCCATCACAGTACATACTTATGTAGAAGCTAAAACTGTCTTTATTAAACATTTAATTTTTCTATTGTTTTGACACTTTCATAAACCTTCCTAAACATACTTGAAATTGTAGAAATAAACTTGAAGTATGTATTTTGTTTTTTGAAGAGTTTTATTAAATGTACATTTGTTACTTAAATTTAATTTTTCCGCGACCGGTTTCGATACAACCGTATCATTCACGAGCAGAATTAAAACTAACTTAAAAATTAAATGCAAGTACCAAAGATTAATTAGGTGGGAGTAGTGGGAGGGATGATTTTGGGAGGAGGGGGAAAGCGGTGGGAGGAGTCAATATTATACGGAAACATGGTTAGTAAAGGAGATTTGCAAGGCGCTATTATTTTATTCACTAAATTAATTTTAGATTTAATTTTTTTGTCTATTTCGAGCGTTTCTAAAGCGCAAAGATTAAAGTATGAGTTTATATTGCAATGTTTAAATTTTGTTTTTTCTTTATTGAAGCTATGGCCTGACTCTATTAAATGATTCGCAAATTCGGAGTAATTATTATTTCGTAGACAAAGTTCATGTTCCCTGATTCTAGTTTTGAAATTTCTAGTTGTCATACCTACATACTGTGCGTCACAATCATTACATTCTAAAGTATATATCCCGTTTTTTTTCAAATTTATTAAACATCCTTATTATTTATCAAATTTTTTATTTTAGAATTAGTATAGAAAGCTGGAGAAATATGATCTGGTAATAAACGGGATATTTTTAAGGATAAATCGCCTGTAAAAAGGAGTTTTTTATATATTGGGTAGTTACCAGGTTTGCTCATATTATTACCACTGTAAATGTACTTTTTTTTTTAAATTTGCTTGTTTCTTATTAACTAAGCGGTCAATTATTTCAGGTTTATATCCATTGTTCATGGCTATCTGTTTTATAATGTTAATTTCATTATTATAATTATCATTGTTTAAAGGGACATTAATAGCGCGATGTATCATTGAGTAGAAGGAGGCGAGTTTATGTGATATAGGGTGAAGTGAAGTAGACGGTATAACACAATCAGTGTGCGTAGTTTTTCCGTATATATTAAATACACACTTATTACTATCTAAATTGATATTTAAGTCTAAGAAATTTAAATTGTTGTTATCATTATGTTCCAGTGTAATTTTTATATTTTGGTGAAGGTTATTAATAAAAGTGAAAAGTTGTCTAATTGTCTGTTACTACCTGACCAAATTACAAATACGTCATCAACATACCTAAACCATACAAAAACATTAGATAAAAGGGGAAGTCCACAATCGAATAATTTGTTTTCAAAGGAGTTCATAAATATTTCAGCGAACAATGGTGAGGCGGGATTTCCCATTGGAAGGCCATTGTGTTGTTTGTATAATTTATCATTAAAGGTAAAATAGTTTTGATTAATGCAAATTTCTAAGAGAGTGAACATTTCCTTTACAATGGTTCGATTTAAGCTGGAATTATTTAAAATATTTAAAATTAGGTTTTTACATTCTATAGCGGGAATGCTAGGAAAAAGATTAACAACGTCAAACGAAACTAAAAACGAACGTCAAACGAATCTAAAATTAATTTAGTGAATAAAATAATAGCGCCTTGCAAATCTCCTTTACTAACCATGTTTCCGTATAATATTGACTCCTCCCACCGCTTTCCCCCTCCTCCCAAAATCATCCCTCCCACTACTCCCACCTAATTAATCTTTGGTACTTGCATTTAATTTTTAAGTTAGTTTTAATTCTGCTCGTGAATGATACGGTTGTATCGAAACCGGTCGCGGAAAAATTAAATTTAAGTAACAAATGTACATTTAATAAAACTCTTCAAAAAACAAAATGTCTAGAAATTGTTACATAGTTAATGCCCAAGAAATACAAAAAATTGAAGTATGTACTTCAAGTTTATTTCTAACAGTAATTGTGCCCCCCCAGAAAAAAATCCTAACAGTAATTGTTGATTTTTTTGCCCGTCCGCCCCTTGTGCCCCCCCCAGAAAAAAATCCTGGATCCGCCCTTGTTCGGGTACATTCCCCTACTTCCCACTTCCTATCGTCAAGGCACAACCGAGAAACCGGCTAAAGGGCGCGGACGTTGAGATTCATTCACGGCAGACCGACCACCATACACATTCTGGCTGGTACTGCCAGATGACGAGAGAGGTATCCCACCCGACACAAGCGTTCTTCATATCACAATACTTTTTTTCATTATCTTTTCTTGCAGATGCTTGCGACATACGCAAGATGCCATTACCCTGCAAGCAGCCGCCTTTTATGATTTTCTGTTATCTTTTTTTATTTATTTAGTTTATCCCTGACTTGCTTTATATTATTCGAATTTTGTATATTATGTAAGCACTAGTATACTGCTTCCTAACACCGTATGCAAGGACACTGGAGGTCTAGATTCGTTCAAACTTAAATGTAGATTCTTTCTTTCAAAAAAATTAGAGTCCTTGCGAGAGCCTTGAAGGAGTAACCATCTGTTACTTATACCAGGGCGGGTAAGATGTGGATTACCTCCACTGAATATGAATAAATAGTTTTGTCCATAAACAAACCTAAATCTTTCGAGATAGGTTGAAAAATACAATATTGGATTGAGTCACCGATACAAAATTGAATTTGTCAGCCTTTCTTGAAAGATTTGGATTTGTTTATGGAGAAAACTATTTATTCATATTCATATTAAATATGTACGGGCGCAAACAATTAATTCACCATAATAATTTAAAGCATAACGTCAAAAAAATATTAAAAACCTAAAATAATTTAATTGGCGCCATCTATAAATGCTAAGATTATAACGTACTTTACGTTTAACCTTAACCTGTCATTTGCCAGGAACGCGCCGGCGCGCGAGAATCGAATTTCAAAAATGAATATTAATTCAAATAATTTGGATGAGATTTTAAATTTTATTCCATTAATATATAACATAAAATAAAGCTTAAAATAGCTTCCTCCATTCTTGTTCTTAAGGTAATTTAAAAAAGGTAAGGTAAAAAACCCTGGCCTTTGACAGGTTAACGGAGTTACCAGCATTTTCCCTTCTTTCAACGTCGAATGTAATAAAGTGTGTAACTCCATCTATTGTTAACATTTCATATTTCAAATAATAAAAAACGATTTATTACGTTGAATTTTTTTAGGTGTGCGTTTTATTAACTATGGTTGACTTACTGAAAAACTAGTGATTCTTGAGGTTATTTTGAATAAGGAATACAGATGTCATTTTGGTCTCCAGTGCCCTTTTTCAACTAAAAACATTTAAAATAATCTATAGATATTCAACAATTTTATTTAAAAAATATACACCTACCTTATATACTCGTAATATTAATATGGGCTCATTCCTAAACGTCGTCAATCAGCAACTAACTTCATTTTCATTGAAATATTTGATAGAAAACTTATTTCGTTTTACTCCTATACCATAAACAGGAAAACAGGCCAAATGAAATGGTACCTCGCGTTTTCATCCTCCGACAAAATATCCCCGACACAATATCCTCCCACAAAATATCCCCGACACAATATCCTCCGACATAATATTCCCGACATAATACCCTCCGACAACATATCCGTCGACAAAATATCCCCGTCAAAATATCCTCCGACCAAATATCCCTGACTCCATATCCTCCGACAAAATATCCTTCGTCAAAATATCCCCGACACAATATCCTCTGACATAATATTCCCGACATAATACCCTCCGACAAAATATCCGTCATCAAAATATCCCCGACACAATATCCTCCGACAAAATATTTCCGACACAATATCCTCCGACAAAATATCCGTCGACAATATATCCCCGACACAATATCCTCCGAAAAAATATCCCCGACCCAATATCCTCCGACAAAATATCCGTCGACAGAATATCCCCGACACATTATCTTCCAACAAAATATTCCCGACACAATATCTTCCGACAAAATATCTCTCGACATAATATCCCAAGGACAAAATATCCTACGGACAAAATATCATCCTACTAAATATCTGTTAAAACCTAACCAATCCTAACCTTATTTTGTTGGGAGAAGTTTAGTCCGTTGGATATTTTGTCGAGGGGTATTTTGTGGCGGGATAAAAAGCCGAGGAACCAAATGAATTTAATTATTCTACCGGAGAAATAATTTCGATGTTTGATGTGTAGGACAGAAACCATCGTGCTGATGAATGTACTTATAAACACAAATATCTACCCATTTATGAAAGTGAGATCACTTTTAGATATTCCTAAGGGAAAGTCAATCAAGTAACTCGGTTGAGAAACTAAATTACACGTGATTGATGTTGATATGTACAATGTATACGGTGTCCGGAAACTTGTAGTACATGCGGGAAACTGGATCTACACAATATTTGGACTCGATTTTGAGGTTAACTTTTTTTGATTAATGCTTTCTTTTTCGACTAAATTCATATAAAAATATTTTTTGTTTTTTTTTTGTTCTTTATGATGTAGGTTCACCAGTTTTCCGCTTGTGGTACCGGAGTTTCCAAACACCGTGTTGAAGGTAATAATGATACGGATACAGGTAGACGGCCTCAGTGGTAGAGGGTTAAAGCTCTCATCTACGATTACTGAGGTTGCGTGTTCAAATCCCAGTGTTCTCGAGTTAATTTATTTACCTATACATTTTTATTAATGTTTGCATACAATAATTAATTAATTTAAAAATATATTAGTACATATATTTACATATTATACTTGCGGCTCGTTCTAGAATGGAAGATACTCTCAATATCGTTCTGGTGAAAAACCACCATTCAGAATTGTAATGTTGCTTTAAATGACTTTAGCAATATTTGGTGACCAGATGTGAATGGCCAGGTACCTCCCAACCTTCCTCTTTCCCATCTCCTTCCACTCCCCACTACCTTCAGCCTCACAACATTTTTTTTTTACATTAACTCCACACAGGAGGCCCTGAGGAAAATAATTTCCCTCAGGGCCTATGTCATCTGGGATGCTGTGTGAAGGGTCTTTTTAAGGAGAGAAGGGAATGAACATTGGTCTTGAAGAGACCCATGTTGCAGGAAGGAGGAAACACAGAGGCCGGCAAATCATTCCACAGCCGAGCTGTTGAACACAAGAACGAGTCGAAATGTCCCTGAAGACTGGCTCTGTGCCCTCTGGTTGGAAAAAAGCGGTTATCCATCCTATTCCAAAGAAGGGTGACCGCTCCAACCCGGCCAATTACTGCCCCATAGCGATCACATCAATTCTGTCTAAGGTGATGGAACGTGTGATCAACGACAAACTGCTCACATACCTCGAGAAGAACAAAATTATTAACTACCGTCAATACGGATTCCGGCGGAACCGCTCGTGCGGTGATCTTCTCGCGTATGTGACGCATGTTTGGGAGCGATGCCTGAAATGACTTGTCAACAAACTGCCTTCTTACGGACTTCCCGCATCCTTGTGTACGTGGATTGTCGACTTCTTGAGGGAAAGGTCGATTCAGACGGTAGCCGATGGTTTCATCTCTTCCTCACACTCGATAAATGCTGGCGTACCACAGGGATCGGTTCTGTCTCCGACTTTGTTTTTGTTGCACATCAACGACCTTTTGTCATGTGCACCAATTCATTGTTACGCGGATGACAGTACAGTTCATGATAGCTTTTTGTTAAACAAGCTCCCAAAGGGCTCACAAACTCCAACAGTTCGTAGGGTTTGAAGCAAAGAATGGACGGTTACCTCGAGAGTGTTTTCTCTTGGGGTAAAAATAATCTCGTTGAATTTAATATTTCAAAGACCCAATCATGTCTGATTACGTCTAAAAGGGATCGAAATGAAAATCTAGTCTCTTTCAACGGAAGCAATCTTCCGAACAGGCCCTCCATTGATATGCTTGGTGTAACCCTAAGTGACCAGCTCAGGTATGGGGGCTCCATCGAAGCCAGAGTAAAGTTAGCCTCCCAAAAACTGGGCGTACTGCACAGGGCCCGCAGATACTTTAATAGTACACAACTGCTAACCCTGTACAAATCACAAGTGCGCCCCACGCTTGAATTTGGCAGCCACCTCTGGTCTGGAGCTCCAAAATACCTGAAAAATACCCTCGACTCTGTGCAGAAACGGGCGGTCCGTTTGATAGATTCTCCCATCTTAACAGACGGATTGCAATCTTTAGAGCGCAGGCGTCGGGTGGGAATGCTATCCTTGTTCTACCGCTATTACAATGGAAGATGCTCCGAGGAACTAGCATCATTGATCCCTTCGGCACCGGTGCATAGTTGGGAAACACGCCAAACGCGTTCCCAACATTTGTACACAGTTGACATTTGTCACACGAGAACAGGTCGTTTCTTCGACTTCGTTTCAACATGCTCCATTTAGGAAAGGCACAGTTTAAATGGCTCCAGACGGTTGAAAGCAATTGGGACGCTTGTACGGTATTCGTATAAAAAATCAACCCGTAAGAAATAAAGTTTTTTACCACGATACATTTATTTCCAAATGTCTTTTAAAATTAAAAAAAAAAAAATGTTTATTGAGAATTAAACCTTCGTACCGAGGAACTCTGTCGACCGCGCTATTGATAAGACCGACTTTTATTGCGCGTATTAACAACTATTGTACAGTCATCGAGTTTAAGAGAAATGCATATATGTCCGCAAGTGTGCGCATGATTACAAAAAAATTGGCAGAATGCATTGTCATCGACACCGTGCCTATTTTCCACTTCATTCATTCAAACAAACGCGTGCCCAACACGGTTGACATTAATTTGTCACACGAGAACGGGTCGCTTCTTCGACTCGTCCTTGTGTTCAACAGCTCGGCTGTGGAACGATTTGCCGGGCTCTGTGTTTCCTCCTTCCTACAACATGGGTCTCTTCAAGACCAATGTACATTCCTTCCTCTCCTCTAAAAGACCCTCCACACAGCTTCTCAGATGACTGAGGCCCTGAGGGAAATTATTTTCCTCAGGGCCTCTTGTGTGGAGTTAATATTAAAAAAAAACAATATAAATATAAAAAGACGTATTTAAAAGGGAAAGAAGTTCAGGATTATACAAAATATTTTATCTTTTTCACCAGAAGTAAGAAAAAGTTTACTTCGGACACACAAACACGCTCACAATAAACTTCTAATGGTTTGTCTCTTCACCGAATACTTACCACCTCTTGCCATCGAAATTAAAATAAAATTCATTATTTAATATTGTTGGTATGCATTGCACACCTAATTTTATTTTTATAAATAATTTTATATTCATACAAAATCAATATCAATCTATATTATACTTAAACTAAAAACACATAATATCTTATTAACAACTTCGTTCATTATCCTAATGTACTGAAAAACAATAGTTTGGATGCCAATATAGCTTTCTTATTTGTTTGAACTATTAAATATAAGTATTTAACAACGGAATTAAAAAAATAAACGCAATGTTTCCTTAAAACCTGCATTTAAATTTTTAATATCAAAAATATTGGGCGTTTTAACAGTAATTCAACGAACGACTTTGAGTAAATTTATAATTAATTGAGCAATACATTTAAAAAAAAAGACACATTTCCTTGATCTATGGTAACCCAACAGTTGATCCCCGACAATTGTTCCCCGAAACTATGATTATTTCAATTTTTTCGGCATTATTTACCAATTTCAAACCTAAAAACAATATCCAAAATACCTTTAATAACAACTTGGTTTGGAGATTAAACGAATTTATTTACATTTACAGTGTCGATATTTTACACTTATTCGCTGGTGCTGGTATATACTCGTACCTACAGTATATAGACAACCATTTTCATCATTGATGCAATTGAAAGAAAATATGTTTTTTTCTTTTGTTATTCGGCGGTTATATCCTCTCTGCACATCCCTTTGAGGGATATTTAGTTACATTTTGTGTAAGTAGGTTTACCGTATTTTCACTAAACCGACTGCATATCTCTGCACATTATAAATTAAAGTTCTCCGCCGCGTCTGTATCTGTTCGCGATAAACTCAAAAACTGCTTGATGGATTTTCATGCGGTTTTCACCAATGGTTAGAGTGATTCATGAGGAAGGTTTAGGTATATAATCTGTCAAGGTTTTGTGTAAATTCGTTGAAATATATAACTAAAGGAGAATGTCTGCATACAGTGGCTGGCAAACGGGCGGTGTACATTTGATTTGTATGCAAATTAATAGATGGTGGTGTGAGTTAAAAGGTTAGGTAACCATCCAGTAGATGTCGTTATGTTTCATTAGCCACAGCAACGCGTGGCCGGTTCAGCTAGTTGTATATAAGCATGCCGGGGGGCTAACTGTCAGGGGATCAACTGTCACGGAATCTTCGGCTATACATATTTAGAGTCTTTATTTTCCTGCAATCTTATTTCTACGTTGCTTGACATAATATTTGTATCAGTACTTAATCACCAACACACCAAAAACAGCGTGTTATATAATAATTGTTATACAACTACTTTAAAATAAGTTTTAAAATACTTTACGTGAATAAACCTATTAACAATGTTACCAACAGATTGGTCGTAACTTACGAGGGTGGCAACCCAGGGATAAAAAAAACTCACAAAAAGAGTTTAAAAATAATAGAAGTGAAATTAAAACAAAAAATTATATTAACATTCACACAGTATTTATAATGCGTATTTCAGCTTAGTATTTCTCACTAAAAACTCTAGAACGGTGAACTCTGTCGTCATGGAATTTGCGTAGCTCTCTGTCTAGTACGTTTAGATCAATTAAAATATTTTCAGCTCTCTATTTCATAATGGCTAATCCCATAACCAATCCATAATTTTAATGCAAATATCAAAATAGTGTGTTGAAATCTCGAAATATTTGTTCATCTAAAAACTTGTTTTTTTAAGGTTATTTTCATACCAAAATCACCATATAAATGTCAACAAAAACATTCGATTTTATTGAAAAATATCTAAAGAATTTTCTTACAAAAGATAACCTCATTATTTTGTGCCTGTCATTACGTATCAAGTCTGTCATTCGTGTGTCGAAATGTTAAGAAATAAATAAATAAATTTGTCTAAATTTACAAATGCAAAACAGGGTTGCCACTTCGCTAGAAGCGCCACTCCGGGTAAACTACTAGACTATCTCCAGGTCTATTCCGTCTTTCTATGTGAGAACTCTACGCACTTCTTATCTTCCTCAGTCATATCGATATCGTCCCAGCCCCAGACAGGGTTTTCCGGGTGATCGTGCTCGTGTTGTTCTTGGATCTTCTGGTCTTCCAGACTGAAGGGGTGAGAACCATCTCCCGTCCTCTTCACTCGCTTCTTAATCATCTCTACTGATACGGTCTTCATGTCGTAAGCTAGACCTGGAAACAAAAAAAAAATGTTAATAATTAAAAATGGTTACAAGACAGAACATTGAAGAACGGTGAAGACAAATAACATGTATAAAACAGATCTAACCTAACCTATTATTTAAGGGGGCTCTGTTTTGTCACTGTTTTATTTTATCCGCTTGCCAATGATAATATTATAAGATTATTCATTATTTGAATAGAACCTGCTCCCAACGTGCAAGTATGCTTAAGAGTACTTGATATGCTAAACAAATTATCTAAAAAACCAATGAAAACTTCCACTCTGTTGGCATATTCATAATTTCGACAAATTTATACGATATTTTTTTATTAATAAATGTTGCCCAATATTTAATATCATCATTGAAGTATATGCATTTTTAAATCTTGTATTTTTGCATATTTTATTTCCGAGTAGGTATATTTATTAATTATTATTAATAATTATATTTGAACATTTTCAAAACTTGTCATAGGTATGTTTAATTAAAATAAAGTAGATTCATTAAAATGTTAAATTCCCTGGCATCACCGATGTAGTGGTTTTACCAAAATCGCTTTAATTTTACATGTGGCCACTATCGGATTACATATGAAATCTATTTTACTAAATTAAAATATTCCAATGTGTATTGGAAAAATTGAAAGAAAAAATTAAATTTTTGAGGCGAATCGGCGGACTCAATTTTCAATTTGGGAGGCGAGTATGAGTAGAACTATTTATTTGATAACCAATACCCCTGCCATTAGTCGCCGCCACTACGTTTAGTGACTTAGCACGGGTGCCCGGGTTCATGGGGTGAGGTTTGTCTAGGTCTTGGCATAAAATGCATTTGCCCATCTACTGCGTCTCAGGCCAGATCGGGAGAGACTGGATGAGGGAGACCTAACCTAGACCTCTCCAGCCGGACTTTCTCGACACTTTCTGATGCCTTGCACCACAGTGGGAGGGATGGATTCATGCATCCGTCACTCCTGATAAATTGACCCCCAGATTCCAACCCACCCCTCTTACCTTTTCCTTCTTAGAACTTTATATCCTTCTTTTCTCTAAAAGACCTCCCACGCAGCACCCCCACACATTTTTTTTCTTCAGGGCCTTCTGTGTGGGCTATTGTAAAAAATATGTTGTAGAGTAAGATTCCACACCTAATGGCTTCTAAATGTATGTGACTTAAATTGCTGGTTGAGAGCATCGCCCCAAGCAGCTATAAAAGATGTAGCTTGACCTATTTCAGCATATCGCTCGCCATATATTCCCATTGGGAATGTACGGTGAGCGATATATATCGGCGACGATAACTCTGGAGGGAGCCGACGGAGGTTGGGTTAGGTTAGATTATATGTTAAGTTAGGTTAGATACTCTAAGTAGGAAAAGTTTATGAAACGTGAATAGTCCTTACCTATTCTTGCGCAAAGATCAATGAATCCGGTGCTGATGTTCCTGCTGTAGTTTCCGAGTTCGGCCGCTTTGTAGTCCCAGGGGAACACGTGGTGGTAGTTGTGCCAACCCTCGCCCAGAGCTATCAGCGCTACGTACACGTTGTCGGTGGCTCCGATGGTCCTGCGAACAAACAATAACCAACATTAGTCCAGGGTTTGCCAAAATTATATATAATTTTTAATTATCATATTATATTGTCCAACAGTTTTATATTTCCAAATTTAACGTTTTCATCGTTTTTTTTAATTTTTTATATGAATACCTCACTTGAGAACCAACTACTGCCGTCTGGAGCCAGTGAGACCATGGCATCCCCAATTGGGGTGTGTCGTGAGGCTGAAGGTAGCGGGGAGGGGAAGAAGATGGGGAAGAGGAAAATGGGGAAGTACCTGGCTATTCAGATCTGGTCACCAAACACGGCTAACGGCTAATTCTGAATGGTGGTCTTACACCAGGGCGATACTGAGAGTGTCTTCAATTCCTTAACGTGCCGCAAATATACAATACATTATTTTAAATGAAATAATTAATCAAATAAAATTTATTTGCCCACGCCGGGATTCGATCCCGCAACCTTCGGATTGACCGCAAAAAACCTTACTACTAGACCACGCCGGTCGTCATATTAAATATGTCGTATTAAATGAATTATAAGAGACATGTAACAGAAATTATTACAAATTAAGTAGGTACCTAATAGCAATAAAGTTTTACATAAATGTGCGATTAGTTAAAAAAGGTTTTTAAATGTCCCAGCAACAATTTTTTTTAATATTTTGGTGGAAACTCTTAAATTTCGCAATGTATATTACAGCACATGAAAAGATACATAGGCAAAAAAAAGGCCAAACATTAATGCCGACCTGAACTTGATGCTATCTCGCGCAGGTACAGTTACTTTACTGACTTTACAATGACCGTAAGCGTAAGCGAAAGGAAAAGGTGAGTAAAAACATACATGCGAAAGAAAAAGACATGGGCGTGGAGACGTGCCACTTTTCGGACCTTATACTCGCCTATTGCGACGATTTCTGTATCAACGTCAGGTTAATATTAAAGTTTGGCAAGTAGTAAAAGATTTCTCTTTAAAAGATTTACCACCCTTCCAATCACCCTTCTGTTTTCATTCTATTCATAATATGTATTTTACCTGAAATATCCTTGTAACTACTATATTCATTTATATACCTGTACGCCTGTCTCGACACAGGTATACCCTAGTGAGACAGGCATACAAATAAAACCATTGTAAATATATTTTATTATAGATAAATAAATAAAAAAAAGTAAACGTTTAGTATTTAACCATTCAGAACCGAATTCAAACTGGCAGTGGTGGAACATTTTTGACGCTTTATGACAATTGGTAGAGATATTTGATAATATTTGTTTTTTTTTTCAATACCTTCGAAGTTATTGCTAGTTTCATTTGAAAGACTATTAGGTCTCGGAGAGGGCATATTTCACATGACAAATGTTACTCTATGTACCAAAAATAAAACATTTTCTTCAAATTTCGAAAATTAAACCTTGAAAAAATACCTTCAAAACTTACATCACAAAAAAAATAGAGAAAAAATCGCTCGAGATTAAACACAAAAATCATCAATTTTCAAGCCTGCACAGCGTCTCGAATAAATCCAGGTGACAAACCATTTCTTAAAAGATTGTTTCCAATAAAAAGGGTAATTCCCCGTAATATGGAAAAATAATTAGTTGAAGATAAAATTGTTAATTCTAAAATTTTAAATATGAGATAGATAAATATGACGGTTTGACAGAAGGTGGCAATAGCGAAATTGGTTAACGCGCACGTCCCGGTTAGACGAGAGGTCTGGTTTCGAGTCTCAGTTGCGACCATTGTTTTTTTCTGTTTTTCTGTGTCTTGTTCTCTTTCATATTTTCGTTTAGATTATTATTGTTATCTTCTTCTTCAGTGATACAAAAATCATCTTTCAAAACATAAAAATCGCCAAAGCTTTAACTAGTAGCAAAAATTTGATGAAAAAAAATATAACGTACGAAGCCAGTTATACCAGCAATTGCGAAACGAAAGCTGCAAAATTTTGTTCGCTCTAGATTCCTAGTGAGGAAAAAATTCTGAAATCCATGTATGTATTTTCAAATATGAACACGGTCTGAAGTGGTTATTAGAAAAAAAATCGAAACAACTTCGTAAACAAGTACCTAAATGTTTTGTCTGTACATACAAATAGTGCTTATGTATGACCATATGAATTCAAATAAATTTCTTACTATAGCACTGTTCGAAACGTTGGATAAAGAAAAGGGAAACCCAACACAACAGAATAACCCAAAAATTAGTCACGATTGGTCGTTTGGTTATAAAAATCTTAAATAACATCTAACCTGAGTATACTTAGGTAAATAAATGAAACCGGTCAGCAATTTAAATATCAATATATATGTCAGATGTTCATGTAAATTCGATCATAACCTTGTTTAGAAATAAGCCGATTTCAAATACTGTCAATTAATTGGCCAAAAGTGTGTCATAATGTACCTAATAATGATATGACCAAATAACATGATCCAGTATCTACCAGAAATGGTTTCCACTTTTAGCCAGATTATTAATAATCATCGTTTTACGTTAGTAACATAGTCATTATTTAAAGTTTCAGTACAAAACTTAGTGCAAAACGCACTCAAATGTTATATATGTTTTTTCCACTCGCTCGTTCAAATAGAGGTCGAGAGATTTTCTTGCAAGATCCTCTTTGAAATATTGCAGCCAATGGCTGTAACTCCGCCATTACGGAAAACGATGCCAAAAACCTCGGTATTTATGTATCGCTGACAAAACCCAAGGATATCTTGCGGAATATCAAATTGTCAAAACAAATTTGGTAATATTCCGTAATATTTTTTAAATTTGGGCATATTTTTGTCTGCTGAATTAGTAGGCCTATTGTTAAAAGTGTGTTATGTGTCTGTAACACTGAGATGATCTTCATAGTGTCTCATGTTTCATTGCATCGTGAGTTGAGTGTCAGTTCGTCATTGAGACATCGCGAATGATTTGTGTTTTGTCATTCGTCAAGCTTAGCTGAAAGAGACGGCTATAAACCCTTCACGAAGCGTTCATTCCAGGCCTTAAAAAGTAAAATAGAGACACAACGGATACGTGCTAAAACCAAGTATAACTGAATTACAAGATAAGTGACTGGATAAGTATAACTGAATTACAAGTTAAGTGATTCGAAAAGAGTGCAAAACCAATGTAAGTGTAACATGCAAGATTATGAAAGGGACGCCAAGATATTTATTTTTACATACACATCAGATGGTTATAGAAAAAAGTATATGTGAAGAAGCAATTATTAGCCCAAAAATTATTCAGGAAACAATGAATACAAACAGAAAGCATTGATTGGATAAAATGTGTTTCGCAGATGGAAGTTCGACGAAGACCCTCCAAAAAGACATGATATGTTCGAGTGAATCAACCACTTACGTAGGGTCGTACCAAGAATCATTTGGAATAAGAGAAGACAGTTTTATGAGATACCTACCTACCAAGTATTCCAAACCTGTTGTAACTTATGACCACGGGGCTAAGCTTAATAGTTCTTGATATCTGTACTTGTCAAAACAAAACACCGAAAACCACATAATTTAATCATCAAACAGTATTAATAGGCTTGCGTCTGCGTGATTGAATTTAAGAACTCGGCTTCGAATGCATGTCTGCCGCCGCGCTGTATCCGTCGCACCATCTAAACATCTGTATACGTGAATTTCGAACCAAGAATTCGTCAAAGGATGGCGCTACTTCCATTAGCAAATCGCTTGGGGACGTGCCCCAGGCAGCTATAAGTGGGTACGAATTTGTAAATTTGAGTGTCTCTTCGGATATGGAAAGATTGCCGGTAATACTTAGTTGTGAATCAAGCGGCTATCGGTTACATATTCATATGACGTCATTGCCTGCCCCCCCCCCCCCCCCCCGTTACTTTGTCCCGGTGACTAGCTATCACTGGATGACAGTGAATCCACGGAACGGGCTATTTTTGGAACCAGTTCCTATCGGCTTTTTATAATGGTCACCAACACTAACTGGGCGAAGCCGAACCAAAAGCCTCCCGCAGGACCTAGCTAACCGCTAGTTAATTATTATTACCGGCCCTAAGAGGATTATTGAAATACATACCATAATTAGACTTCACCACAATCTACACATTTTCCCTGATGATTGATATTGTATCGCTATCAGAAAAGCTAAAGGAGGAAGCGCAACATGGCATAACAACTCAAAATCCAATCACAATTCTACTTAAACTTGTTTTAATTTAATAGGTATATGTTTTTATTGGGGGTTGAGTGACCGCCCTTTTGTCGTGTCTTGTGTACAATCGTATGGGTTAATGACGTATATTATATATGACCATATTTAGATCATCATACGATCGGTCGTCACAGATGCATTTGAAAAAAAACATTGTTAATAATGTCAACTTTTTTTTGTCAAATGCATCTAGCTAGAATTCGGGCTTGACGAAATGTTCAATGTCCTCGTCCCAAATCCCGGGCTACCTTTCACCTCGGATCTTTTACTAGGTGCCTTTACCGCGGAGTACAGAAGTTGGACCCTAAATACGACCACGTTGTTCCAAACAGCATCTGTCTGCAATACCTACCTTTCAGCAATTTGTGGTTAACTGGTTTCCACAAGAATGAAGATGTTCTTGACAGTTGACAAAATGATCAATTTAATTTTATTTACGAAACGTTTACAAATGTCACCTACTTTAGAACTATTAGAGAATACGTGACAGATTTTGTTATGCTAGCCAAGACGCCTAAGTTATGAGATTGTCTAAAATAATTCTGCAGGTCAGGTGTCGTTGATAATTTTTAATATTGTGCAGAGTTACCCAACTACCCAGAGCCAGTGGGACTTCGGCATTCCTAATTGGAGTAATTTGTGAGTTTGAAGGGAGTAGAGAGAATAAGGAGACGTAAAAGAGAAATTTTGGTTTACCTGAATACCTGAATATTTAGCTCAAGCAATGTTTTAATTCTTATTGGTTGTCTTTTAACTAGTCTCGGATCGATTGCGAACTACCCGATCATTTTAACCCGATCATGAACTGCCAATGACCGATCGAGTCACTTTTTTAAAAGCATTCGACCATTCGATCGATGAGCTACTAACACGGTCAGCACCCGTGATTGGTAAGCGACTGTAGTTGTATACATTTTGTAGACAGGGCTCGAATCTCATTCTCTATCTAGTACAGTGGTTCTTAATCTGGGTTCGATCGAACCCCAGGGGTTCGGTGAGTCAATCTCGCGGGTTCGGCGGAGGTTAAGACACACACCCGACTCATACGCTTCGGTGAATGAGTGGTGGTGAGAAGGGTTTGGTGAATTCGCATATGAAACTGGTAGGGGTCAGTACCTCCAACAAGGTTAAGAACCGCTGATCTAGTATGTCAAAGATTGGATTCTTCCGACCAGATCACATTGGGTCGTGATCGAGACTGGTCGTATAAAATAATCGATTGACTCAGGACTACTTTCAGCTACGTGATATCGAGAGCATCGAGGGCGTTATAAGATAGAAATTTAACTAGTATTTAGTCGTCTTTGGGATTGCCAGTGAGTACTTACTTGTCATAAGGGCGGTTTCCCCAGATGTGGGCCGCGCTGTTGACCAGCCAGGTGAAGTTAAGTGACATGGTGAAGCGCCACACGCTGGCCACGTACCAGGACACCCACGGGTTCTCACCCCATAGCCGGCATGGGATCCATGTGGGGATCACGAAGCACAGCAGCGGCATCATTATCAGGTAGGTCCTTAAGCGAGAGGAACATTGGTAAGATAATTGTAAGGAACATTGCATATATGTATATAGAACGGAACATTGAACATAGCGTATTTATAGCTGTGGCTTTATCAAGAAGTGCGCCAAATATACTACAAATGATTTATTTGTAAATTCTTCACGGGTAGTTGAGAAATTGTAGGGATAAAGACTTCAGTTTCTGGAATTTTAGGTAAAACGTTAAAAAATACATTAATTGGTTTTTTCAACTACACCTTTAATATGTTTTAGAATTTAAGATAATTTAAGTGATAACAGTTTGAGATTTTTTATTACTGGAAACCTTAGACAATTTCCTAACTACCCGCATAGAATTTACAAATAAATCATTTGTGGTATAACTGTATAATGTGGTATAACTGTGGTATAACGGTTTACTTCAGTGACGTTTATGGCCATTTTTAGTGCCGAACCTTAAGCAATAGGAACATTGGTTTGTTCTTTCTTGTACACAAATAGTAAACATTTAAGCACGAGGAAAATTCAATTAAAAAATCATCAATTTCCAATATAATTATGTTTATTGTCTTTCATTTTAAATTTAATTTTGGGTTGTAATTTTTGTCATAAACTGCTTATTTTGTTTAAAATGAGCTTATGTTGCTTAAACTGCGTCTCCTCTCAATACAGGATCTATTGTGAGACGGGCACTGTACATCAGCAATGTAATTTAAATAATAGATTTGAATAAATAAAAATAAAATAAAAATTAGTAAATGCTGCGGAACATTACCAACATTATAACAACCCATACATGTACTCGGTGAGTACTTCCTTGAGCAGGAGGAACATACGTTAATTAATGATGAGGAACATTGCACCTGTACATCAACATGTAAGCAGGTCTTTGCACGTGGAACAATTTTTTTTTTTTTTTTTTTATTTCATACAATTTTTGAAAGTACACTTTTTGTTTTTTTCTTGATTACCATACTAGGCTAATGCCCGTTGTTTAGTTAAAACCAATGTTTAGTTAAAAACGCTTTGAAATGTTGAAAGGCCGAACAGCATAGTAATAAGTAATAAGTTATTATTTATTGATTCATTTGATTAAAGTATGCAAAAAATAATAATTATTTTAAAATGACGAAGTTATTATGTTAATATGAAAGTTGAAGCAGCATAATTTATGAAACATACGTTGGCACTGCTACTTCAGGATTTCTTTTGAAATATTATGGAAATTCCCGTTCGACAAAACAATTATGAAAAAAATATTATTGGCTTTATTGGTCATTTATTGAAGGATCTGGGATGAGTGCTGTTCAAATATTAAAAACAACGTCGTTGTGTGACTTGTTGAACAAGAAGAAACAATGTTTTTCATCAATGCACTTCTATTCAAATCAAATACGGATTTTCGTACTTTTTATCAAGCAGTCTTAGGCCATTTTTTATTTTATTTTAATCACTGTTGAACAGTTAATAATATTATATTTAATTCAAAAATATATCTGGATCTCACAAAGGCGGTTTCGTAATTGTGGGTTTCATAATCGTAATCGATTAATTTTGTCTAAACTCGTTTGTACCAAACTGATCACATGATTTTTTAAATAATTACGCTGAACACTAACTTTCAATATTATATTCATTTATGTTAATAACCTAGAAAAGGTTAAAAACCTAATTAATAATAAAGTTATGAACTTTTAAAATATAGCTTTTTACATAATATTAGATTCTTACGAATTTAATATCTTCTACGTAAATCAGTTTGTGATAATAATATTATGAAGCATTAATACAAATTTATTCAAGAAAACTGATGGAAGTTTACGACCTTCTTCAAAAATTTTAATATCTTAGACAGGTTTGGGCGGATTGCTGGGATGTCGTATATCTATATTATTCATAAACTAATGCTAACAATTTTTTGATGATTTTGAATATGGACAAAAAATTAACACCTCTTTCCATCAAAAGATATTCTTAGGAATATCTTTTCAAGAACATCGGACAACGGGCAACCTTTTAAGAGCCAAGCATTTGGCCTTATTGAATTAATACAGTTAACACGAATATTCAATTGAAAACATGTTTCTAGTGTTAGCTTCAACACGTACGCAGATACTATTGACATATAACACCAAAAATTGTGAATGCTCCATCAAAAAACTATCAAAATCCTACACTCTGAACCTTTATTATCAAAATGTACGTGGGCTTCGAACAAAACTAGATAACTTCAGAATTTACATACCATCAATAATTTGTGAAGCCGTGGTACTGACTGAAACATGGTTAGATCCTTCCATCAATTATGTTTTAATTTTAATTTATATACCCATATGTTTTAATTTATATATTTGTACAGAACACTCGAGTTCTTAACTCTTAATTTTTATTATTAATTTTTGTATTTCAATTTCAATTTGAATTTTTATTTTTATTTCTACTTTTCCTTAAAATGTGAATATTTCTTTCTTTTTATTTCTCACTTACTTTTAAGTATTTCCTAATTTTGATTGAAATTGTTTAATCATCTGTTATAATAAAATAGTATTTATTAAATCGTATCTAAAATATTAAATGTACGACTACCACAGCACGGACATTAGCCTAGTGTGGTAGCCAAAAAAAAACAAATATCTGTAACTAGTAAAAATTTTATGAAATAATTTTTTTACGCATTTTTTCCTATCTCAAAACTTGTTATTTACGATATAGAATACGTGAATGGCGGTTGAGAAAAATGTTCATGTATTTACACACATTAATTAAAATATGCATACGACACGACACGAATGAGAAATGCAATATGCATACCTGTAAGGAAAAAATGGAACACCAAATAATTTCGCAACATTTTGCTGATTTTTTCATTTGAAATTATTAAACAATATGCATTTACGAAAGAAATTTTGTATGAAGCTAACTCTCTCTATTTTACGTGAATGTTACGTAATTTTCGATCATAATAGTAATATCCTTTATAAAGTTTGTTAACTTGTCTTGAAATATTATAAAATTAAACACTGTAACTTGTAACAACAACATACCAACCGGTTTCGGAACACCTGTGTCGTCGTCGGGACAGATGTAAAACTAAATTCAAATTTGACAAAAAAATTTATTACGTTTGTTATCTGTTCACTATTAAAAGAGAAAAAATATTTAAGATTACATTAGGGAACGTACCCATACTACGTGACCAACTTTTTGCAATTTTTAACCCCCCCCCCCCCCCCCCCGGTGACCAAAATCCTTAGCAACCTGCCGCTCATTTGTATGGAGCGTGACATTTTGAAGACCCCCCCCCCCCCCCTAAAAGTGTCACGTAGTATGGGTACGTTCCCTTATCAGATTTAAATTAACATCAACAAAACTTGCTGTCTAAATTATGCTTCATTGGTGTTAAACATGTCGATATTCGAAAGGATTCTATTTAACGACAAGATAGCTCTCCCGACTGGCATTACCATTGGCAAGTTAGTTCTGCGAGCCGGGAGATAAAACAGCCTATGCCGTCGGTGACGGAGATAACCATCGGGAACACGGAAACTAACGCTCTCCATGATAGTCGAGTTTTCGAACCACCCACGAATCAGTCTAAAGAAATGTGTTACAATGAGCATATCCCTTCTGACCCATAGATGATTCATACAGAGCATGCCCAAGAGAAAGTTGGTAAGGTAGAACCATGGGTAGTAGCCGTACTCCCTCAGGTCGAGACATCTCAGAAAATTCTTCAGAACCTTCTCCAACATGAGGGAATACTCTACCTGGTGCGGGCACCAAATCAACGATCCACTCTCAAGCCCACTCCTAACCAAAGCATTGTATAGTACTGTGAGAACCCGGGTGATGTAAGGCCTTCATTAATTAAGTCACTTCTTCATGTCTATATTTATGTCTCCGAAGTTTCTTCGGTTAAATTATATGTGACTTACTTCTTCTGGAACATGACGATGGGGTCCTTCTCCAAATCGCTCATGTCGACTGCAGCTCCCTTGACGAAGACGTCGTTATGTTTCCTTAGCATCAGCCAGCCGATGTGAGAGAAGAAGAAGCCTCTCTTGGCGTTGTGAGGATCAGCGTCTGTCTCTGAGAACTTGTGGTGAACTCTGCAAAGATAAAAACATCGTCATTAATATTATTTTATTCTTCTGGATACTAGATGTTTGAACTTATTCTTTATGTCTAAAAGCCCGGCGTGCGCGAATAAATTTTATTTGTTTAATAGTTTTTTCACAGTTTTATTCATTTGAAATATTACGAGTGGAAGATACTTTCAGAATCACCCTGGTGGAAGACCGCGTTTAGAATTGAAGCGTTGCTTGAAATGGCTTTAGCATTGTTTGGTGACCTGATCTGAATAACCAGGTTCTTCACCACATTCCTCTTCCTCGTCTCCTTCCCCTTCACACTACTTCAGCCACACAACATAACCCAATTGGGGATACCATATTCTCACTGGCTCCAGACGGTAGCAGTTGGTACGCTTGTGACGTATTCCCTTAAAAAAATTAAATTAATGTGCCATCTATGTACGCGAAGATTATAAATTGTGTTTTACGTTTAAACTTTTAAGTGAGCAAACCCAATTTTGTCACCTTTCCGGATGCTCGAATAACGAATCGTATAGTATTATGAATTAATTATTACCATTACTTTAAAGAATGTCCAACATACTTTCATTTTTAACAAAATGTCTAGTTGTTCTTGCCGCTGGCCGCAAGAACCACTAGACATGTATTAACTAGATATGTTGCTGAGGAGCGATTTTGCATGCTTACGAGTACATAGTCAAAACTTGTTTAATGGACTCCTCTCCTAACTTTCGCTCAAAGAAAAATCAGTGCTCCACATTCAATTTATAAAAAATACGCCTTAACAACAAGCTTATAATAATGGCCGAACCTTGAAGGCCACGAAATAAATTTGGTTCTGGGGCCCATTGGATTACGTGCAAATCTGGGCGAATAAAATCACAAGTATATGATTTGGTTTTGATAGCCTCCGTTGTTTTTAAAGGTAAACTTGTTTATTATTTTACAAAACACGATGTTTCAATATTGTGCATTTTTCAACAGTTTAAATCTGGGAGCATAAATCTTGACCGTTCCATTTAAATATGTCTACGTGATTTTATACAAGTTTTTTTTACGATTTTATACGTCATCAGACGAATTTTTGATTTTATGCGATTTGCGGTTGCTAACCGACATAATCAACGAGGCAAGAACAAAATCTTTCTGAATCCTGTTTTTAAATAATTTACATAATGCGTAAAATATTTTGATTAAAACAGGTGATACGATCCTGACAAATATCTCAACTATAAAAATGTAAATACGTTGGTAAAATCAATCACGGTGAGCCTTTTCTGTCTAAAATTATATATCAACAACTATTTTCAGCTTTTAACGTCATTTTCATCATAAATTGAGGTTTACAATGCTCATCAAGAGGCGTTAATTGTTTCACATTTTACGTTTGTTCAATAAGGAAAATAAATTACACTACTCTAATAAAAAAATTACCATAAAAAAGTTTTTTCTTGAAAACATGTCAATTATTCGGATAGATCTATGGATTATAAAATTAATAGAAACCAATTACTTTGCACTTAAATTTAACAATCGTTAAATAATAAAATTTATGCAAATGGCTGTAAAATTTTGTGTTTAATTGAATGATGGATTTAATTGAAAATGGAAGATGACTTCAATAAGCAAAGAATTAATTATTATATAATCTTGTCATACACGTTGTTAATCGTTTTTTATTAGAAATGTTAGTTTTTTTTTATTATTTATGTTCCACTTAATAAATTATAACCTTGCATTTTGTTTTCGCCCAAATAATCGGCCATTGACATCTAACGTATGTTGCATTTAACCGGTGAAAGTTGCTTCGTAATTTAATTTGATTTTAAATTATTCATTGTTATCTGAGTATTGCAAATTCATCGTGGTTGCAAACTTTTTGTTGAAGTTTGAAACACACCAAAGCTGAGACAATTTATAAAAGCACTGTGGTCTATTGAAAACTGCTCTCCAATATTAATGATAGCCATTGTAAAATTAAATTCTACATTGACGATATCAAAAATATTTTTATGTTGACCAAAAAATTTTCTATATTGGTTTAAAATGTGCCGTTTTTGAATTGCCGCCAAAACAACACGTTCTATTTTATTTGTGAATTCGGCGGCATTGACGTCACGTCGGGCAATGTTGGTTGTTGGTGACAGCCGTCTTACCAGACATTGACGTTTTCTATGTCATAATGATATCGTAGCCACACGGAACCATTTTGGAATGTGAGGTTTTTCAAAGCAATAATTATGAAAGCGAATGTTAAAATTACATATTTTTAATACAACGATCAGAATTAGAAAAATAAGCTTTAAATTTTCCACACTTTTCACGGTATTCAGTTAGTGAAAACATCCTATCGAAAACAGTGAAAATATCTAATTGCGATGAAAAAAGATTGATCTGATGAAAACGTCATTATTCGGCTTGTTTAGCCCAAAGAAGCGAAGCTAGCCGTCCACAATGAATGCTGACGGTAACCCTAATGTATGGCAGTGAGGAAAACTAGCAGAGGAAGGATGAAAGTAGAGTGAACGCTGTAGAAAAACGGCACGCTCATCTGAGCTTGCCTTTCTTAATCTTGTAGCTCATGTAGAGCGAATGAACGAGAAAAGGAGTATAGGAGAATATTTTACGCAAATGTGAATGGAAAAAGAAGTTGGAGACGCCCGAGGAAGACATGACACGACCAAGTGAATCAGATACTTGAGGCTGGCCATGTCAAAAGTCAGAACAATAGAAGAGCATGAGTATTACGATGTATGATTGTGAACGAGGCAAGGAGTGTGTGCCAAGACCGAGTTGTTTGGCGGTCCGTCCTCCTTGTCTGTCCCTGCGGTGAAACGGCCGCGGCGTGTTGGTGAGTTAGTTAGTTATTAATCAATAATTATTGGCTGCAAGTTGAAATTATTGTTCTAGTGCAGGGGCCTAAATCTTTTACTAATCGCCCACGTTAGTTTTTTGTTATAATCTGCATTACTGATGTATTACGCCCATCTGAAGCTTGCAGATGGTGAAATCAAGAAGAACAGTAAAGTTGAGGTATTGATACAAACACTTTTTGATAATTTAATAGTGCGTTTATATCAGGTGTCTGTAATGCCTCACTTCGGCGACTCTTTGTTGTGGGTGTAAAAACGACTCGTACACTAAAATTCCATGAATACTAATTTTATCTATCACACTTCAAGATAATACAAAGCACATGCAGAAATTTTGTCTTTTTATAAGCAATTTTTAGCAGGTCTGGTGACAAGTCCTTGAATGTGGCTTTTGAACAAGGATATTGATTTTTGACAACTTTGGACTTAGACGTAAATAAAGTATGACATCGTTAAAGATTGTCGTGTCTTTTGTTTTTCCTGACAAAATTAACAATTATGATAATATTAAAGCAACTTTTTTTTTACTTTCGGTTACATAATAACCTTCATTGTATTTGATCATTATTAGCATTACATATTTGGCCAAACACTGGTTGTTTGTGAGGTACAATGTAAAATCCAATAAAAAAAATTGTTTGGGGTTATATTAATAACGATAATATTAGATAATTTCTACACCTTTTTTTCATTTTATTTGAACTACCATCTAAAACCGTTCGTGAACCCAACTATCGTTTGGAACCAGTGACGCTATGGCATCCTTATTTGGGGTATGTTTCGAGGCTGAAAATAGCATGGAGGGGAAGGAGATAGGGAAGAGGAAGTTGGAAAGTAGGTACCTCTTTGAAGTTGGAAAGTAGGCTCTTAACTCGCAATCCAAAGGTCGCGGGATCCGATCTCGGCGCGGGCAAATAATTTTTTTTTGATTAATTTGTGTTATTTCACAATGAATTCATTTAAAAATAATATATAGTATATTTGCGACACGTTCCAGAGTGGAAGATACTCTCATCGAAGATACTCTTATCGCCCTGGTGTAAGACCACCATTCAGAATTGAAACATTGCTTGAAATGGCTTTAGCCGTGTTTGGTGACCAGATCTGTATAGCCAGGTACTTCCCAATTTCCTCTTTCCCATATTCTTTCCCGACTCTCTACTTTCACTGGCTCCATGCATCTAATATCATGTTTGTAATATTTACAAAGTCTCTTTTTTCATCGCATCAGTCTATGGACGTTAGAAGTATTATTCGTGGTACGCATATTAATACCAAGTCTCCACAGAACACGGTTGTTCCTAGATTTCCGTCAGACAAATTCAATAAAGCGACAACTTCTCTTCGGCAGCATTTCTTAACGGATTACGTAAGTCACTCATCTTCATACGCAGCTGGACCAAAATCCAACAGCATCTTGCATAAGCCCGGTAGAAATTACTAGCCAAGAAAGAAAAGCATTTAGAACCGAAGTACTCGAAAAGTTTCGTCACTTATAGTCGATAATCCTACTCGACTTAAGATGAGCTCTACACTGGAACAGATTGTGACGTCTTACAATTAATCTATTATATTCAATTGAAAGAAAAATATTTAGGTTCACTTTGCACTAGTTTAAAGACGATTTATAATGTTTGGTAGTCACTGTTAATCACATTAGGTTTAAGCTTAAAATTAGGTTGACAAAGCGTGACTCATTAAAAAAGAAATTAAAAAATGCATGAACAATAAATTTGAGAGGCGGGTATGTGAACCGGAATCCTTTTATTGGATAACCAACACCTCAGCCACAGGTCACACCAAATGGTTCGCTACATTTGCAGGGGTGAACGGGTTCACGGGGCGAGGTTTATCCTTGGATAACCAACACCTAAGCTACAGGTCACCCCTAATTTGTTTTCCTGCGTTTGCAAGGGTGCCCGGGTATACCGGGAGAGGTTAATCCGGATCTTAACGGCAGATACGTCTGCCCACAAGTTGAATTGTCACTACTGGGTACATTGACCCCCAGATTCCTTCTCACCCCTCATACCCTTTTCCTTCTCAAAACATCCTCTCCTTCACTTACTTAAATAACCCTCCACACATCATCTTCAAATATAACATGGGTCCTGAGGGGAATTATTTTCCTCATATGTGGAGCTAATGTAAAAAAAGTATTAATTTTTTTTTTGTTTTTACATGAATACCAACTTCCCAACTGCTCCCGTCTAGAGCCAGTGGGACTATGGCATCCCCAATCGGGGTATGTTGTGAGTAGTGATGTAGACCCGGGAATATTCCCGTTCCCGGGAATATTCCCCGACCTGAAATAAATTCCCGAAAACGGGGAATTTATTTAATTTTTAATAAAATGGTTTCTACACTTCTCTTGGATGCTTTATTGAGAGTTGGCAGTTATCTAAGGGGACATCCCTTGATGTAGGGACTTCCCTACCACTTATGCCCCCCCCACCCCCCTTAGAGAAGTCCCTGCAGACCAGGGTATCCCATGTAGGGATTTCCTCAGGGTCCCATGTTTAGGGACTTCCCTTAAGGGGTATCCCTTTGGGTTTCCTGGATGGGAACTCCCTTAGATTTGCTATATAACATACTGGATCCTGGTCTCTCTGCTCAGTGTTATTGTGTAGCTGCTGAAAGGTTGTGTGCACGAGTTTTGAGATTAATAATCTAAAAATTACTATAATATGGGCAGGGACAGGAGCAATGTTTGGAAATATTTTAGAAGTACTGGAGCTGGTGGATCGTGCAAATATTGCAATTTTGTCTACAAAATAAAAAATGCTACAAAAATGGTGAAACATATACAAAGTTGTGTGAAGTGTCCTGTTGAAGTGAAAAGGCTGTTGGCAGGAGATTCTGAAACTGATATTAGGAGCATGATGGTTAGTAGGCCTGCAAAACTATCTGAAAGTGCGCCTCTAGCTGAAAGTTCGACAGAATTAAACTCGACACCAAGCAGAGCTTCAAGTTTAAAATCAACTGGCCTTCGTTCGTTTATGGATCATATGGAAGTCGACGAACAGGTATGTTTCTTTCTGCAGTACCTTCAATTTATTTATTTTGTGTGTTGTTCATTAAAAAAGTAACTGAACTCACTTTTGTATCTTTTTAGGCAGTTTTAAATCAAAATCTGTGCCGAGCCATTTACGTCAGCGGAGCACCACTTAGCATGGTCGAGCACCCCCTGTGGAAGGAATACTTCAGCCGTCTTCGTCCTTCGAACAAGCTGCCAACTAGGGAAGCCGTTTCAACCTCATACTTAGACAAGGAATATAACCGTGTGCAAGCGAATACCAGTGTCATAATAGCCGACTCAAGAAACTTGGCTCTTCAGTGTGATGGGTGGAGCAATTTAAGAAATGAAGGAATACTGAACTTTGTGGTGAACACTCCTAAACCTATTTTCGTTGACTTTGTCAATACAAAAGACAATCGACACACATCCGAGTATTTGTGCCAGGAAATGAAAAAGATTTTGGAAAAGTTTGGCCCCAATAAATTTTTAGTTGTGATTGGAGACAATGCGGCCAATATGAAGAAAGCGTGCAAGCTTTTACAAAGTGAATATCCGCACATTGTACCCCTTGGGTGCATAGCTCATACAATGCACCTATTGGTGAATGACATTCTTTCAACCAAATCAGCAAACGTATTCATTCAAAGGGTTGTTAGTATCGTTAAGACCATCCGTCAATCACAAATACTGAGCGCATTACTAACTGAAATAAATACAGCAAAGAAATTGAATTCGACTCTACATCTTCCTGTCAAAACACGCTGGGGCAGTTATTTAAATTGCCTTGACAGCATGATGAAATGTAAAGTAAGCCTGCAAACTTTTGCAGTAAACGAAGCTGCCTCATCTTTACCTCGTGATATGAAGAACAGCCTGTTAGACGATGATGTTTTCTGGACAAGAGTGACATCATTAGCCGATGTTCTGCGACCGATTGTTTCCTGGATTACAAAGCTAGAGGGGGACGAACCACTAACCCACAAAGCAACCACTAACACAATTGGAAACTTCTTTCCTCTGAAAGTGGCTCTCAAGCTGCTTCCAAGAAAACCCTTTCTTCCACGGATGAGCAGATTGCGTCTGCTTCGCATCATAACGTTTCAAACTTATCTGGTACTCGCAAACGCAAACATCCAATTGACTGTGCCGAGGAAGAGGAAAACGTAGATAATCCTGAATCGGCAACAACTTCGTCCGGGTCGGATGAAGAAGAAGAAGAATATGAAGATGAAAGTGGAAGCGAAGTTGATAGTGTCCAATCAGTATCATCAGATGAACAGTAACGATCTGTGAAGTTGTGTCATTTTTACAGTTTTACGATTTTTTTGTTTTATGTAGCCTACCGTACACTAATAGGTAATAGCGTAAAGTGTATAGGCTACTAATACTGTACATACAATAGAGATACTTTTATGGTTATTTCCTTTTGGGGTATTATGCCGTGTTGCGCTACCTCCTCCTTTAGCCAACGTTTCGGACAGCGTTACAGTGTCCATCATCAGGGCAGATGTGTGGACACATGTGTGACAGATGTGTAGACACATCTGCCCTGATGATGGACACTGTAACGCTGTCCGAAACGTTGGCTAAAGGAGGAGGTAGCGCAACACGGCATAATACCCCAAAAGGAAATAACCATAAAATTTTTGGCCGTGAAAATCTAAAATCATATCCAATAGAGATACTACTCAATGTAAAATAATTTTGATCGGTGCTTTTTTTTTTTCTCTTGGATCCTATTCCCATATATATTGGAATAGATTTGACTTTTTATGGATCTATACTGCTAATACGTACCATATGTGTGTATTTTTTATATTTTAGTTAATAAATATTATTCTTTTTGAGGTATTATGTTGTTAAAATCAAAATTCCCACTATTCCCCGTCCAGGGGAATATTCCCGGGAATATTCCCCAAAAATAAATTCCCGGGAATTTATACATCACTAGTTGTGAGGCTGAAGGTAGTAGGGAGGGGAATGAAATAGGGAAGGGGAAGGTGAGAAGTACGTGGCTATTCAGATCTGGTCACCAAACACGGTCAAAGCCATTTCAAGCAACGTTTCAATTCTGAATGGTGGTCTTACACCAGGGCGATACTGCAAGTATCTTCCACTCTGGAACGTGCTGCAAATATACTATACATTATTTTAAATGAATAAATTGTGAAATAACACAAATTAATTAAATGAAATAATGTTTTAGATCAAAGGGTTAAACACGAAAAATAGTTTAACACCCAGAAATATTTTATAATCCTTTTGAAAATTTAACTAATTAACTAAAACCAAATTAAAGCGAATCGTAAATTGTCCAAAATATTCTCATCACAAAGTTACATCTTTTTCTACAGTGGGTATTTGAAATACTCAATATTTGTTAAAGAAAAAAAAAATAATATTTGATTAAAAAATGATTTAAATCATTCGCTTAGATATTGAGGTTGTCACTTGGCGCATAATTCACAAATTTAATGTTATTATTTTGTCGGTAGCAAACACCGAAAACGTCATAGTAGCAATAATTATGTTTGTGTAAACAAAAGTGAAGATTTTGCTAATTAAATCGTTTAGCATTCGCAAATTGCACGAATGCGGGAAAGGAGAAAGCATCGGAAAGCAAAAACATGTGAAGCATTTTATAATTTTTGCCTACAATAAACTAACGGAACTTGTCGTAGAGCGAATCATATAATGCGCTTGATTGACTATTTATAGATCGAAAAAAACCAAGTAACCTGTTTGAATTTCAAATACAAACACAATGATGAAATTTTTTTGGTGTGATTCTAAATTTAAATCTTGTCTAAATGGGCCTGAAGAAACAGGGAAATTCAAAGCTAAAGGCAATTAAATTTTTTACTACGTAAAAGTGCTTTTAATTTTTCTCCTTGGCTCAGAATCTCTCTTTGAAATGGCTTAACATGAACACTTTGTAATATGTTTACCAGAGATGGGAAGGCTGATAGAGATATTGAAAAAAGGGTAAACGCAGGTAACTCCATTAATGAAGGACTGAATGCGGTTAACGTTAACAAAAAATCGTTCAAAGAAGCGAAGCTATTGGTCCACAGTGGAATGGTGGTACCTACCCTTAAGTATGGCAATGAAGTACGGAATTGCCAGAGAAAGAATCAAAGTAGACTGATTGCTGTAGACATGAAATTCCTGAGACGTTTATGTGGTAAAAGCACGCATGCTCGTGTGAGAAATGTGCGTATAAAGAATGCAATACTGATTTAAGCGTAATAGAGCGAATGAACGAAAAAAGTAGTATAAGGAGAATTTATGACGCAAATGTGAATGGTATAAGAAGTCGGGACGCCCGAGTAAAATATGATACGATCAAGTGAATCAAATACTTGAGTCAAGAGTCAGAACAATATAAGAGAATGTTCGGGACGATGTATGAATTTGCATGAGGCAAGGAGTGTGTGCCAAGACCGAGTTGTTGACGTGATGGTTAGTTAGTGAAAACCTGTTATATTTACTTCATCTGAATTACTTATCTTCAGTAGTTCATTTTCAAATATATTGTGAACATAGGGATTTTTTTATTAACTAGTCAGCCCAGAAATTTCTTTTTCATGTTTCAAATATGTATACAAATGAATCTCTCATATTTTACCCCTGGATTAAGCGATACGAGCGACAAAAACAAACAATTGAATCGATAAGGAAAAAAACGATAAAATTTCGCTCGCAAAAGTTCTTTGGTTCCCGTTAATAATAGAGAGACCGCTCAATAAATAATTAAGAATTCAACGAACTCCGAGAGTTCTTCTTTTTTTAAATGCAGATGTGGTCTTGAGGAAATTTAAAAAATATAATGAATCGGTAGGCACTAAAGCAGGTTGCGCTTCTAAAACGAAGACTTTCGTTTATTTTCTCTTCATATGCATATTTATTTTTCTTTACAAGAGGCTTTATAATTCGATTTTATATTATTTATTGGATGCCGTGACGTTGGCATTCTGATATTGTTTTCAGTTTGAATAGGAGGTCTAAGAATCATCCTAAGAAAAAGTTAAACAAAGGAAGGTATTGATTGTAAAATATTCCTATGTTCTCAAACACAATAAGCATATCTATTGAATGGCCTTAATGGCCTTCTATGTGTGGCCTTTATCCAAAAAATAGTATGGGTATGGCTTGTAAAAACATCGATTTATTAAAAAAGCATGAGAAAAAATGCAGTCACACAACATTTCCACAAATTAACGACCTTCGAAGAAAGTTATTCATTAACTTAAAAAGATTGAGAATTGCAATACAACATGTAACAAATGATGTTTCTCATTGACATCTTGAACGCATTAATGATACACAATCAAAAATATCTTCTAAAATTGTGTTAATTTTAATTGATTCAAGACGTAGTGACGCAACTCCGAAAGTTTCTAGAAATTGTTTTTGTTCAAAACCAGTTCCATCGGAAACAATTTGTTGCCCAACTTTCTTCGCTGTACAACAAGTTCCTCTGGTTAGTCAAGTTGAATGTTAGCCACATCGGCGGCCTTCATCACAACACGAATAGCTTCGATTAGAGCATTAATTTCTTCTGCTTGGCAGCTTGGGTTTCAGGTTTAATGTGCGCCGTTATATTATGCAACAATGCACTGCCCGACTTGGTTCATCTCTCGCTGGGAGACTTAGCTTTGCGTAATCATTCCTGTTATTCTCTACCTACTACTAGATGCTAGATGCTCTCCTCTATATTTATTACCCACATAAAAGATTTTCATTGGTTCTTGTAGTTGTAGTATTCTTGGGGATCAGAGCAATCAATATTTCGTGGATCATCTCAATTCTCCAGATATTTACCAAAATGTACCACAGTACATAACTTGTGCAAAAAATCCTATGATATATATGTGATTTTATCATATATCTGTGTAAATACCTTATTGCATTACTTATCTCTACATATTATAAATTGAAGTCCTCCGCCGCGTCTGTCGGTATGTTCGCGATAAACGCAAAAACTACTAAACGGATTTTCATGCGGTTTTCACCAATAGATAGACTAATTCATGAGGAAGGTTTAGGTATATAATTTGTCAATATTTTGTGAAAAATGGTTGAATGTCTGTATGTGGTGGACGAGCGGGCTGGCAAGCGAGCGGTGTGGATTTGATTTGAATGCAAAGGAAGGTTACTTCTACATTTGATTTCGAAAACTCTATGTAAAGCCCGGGCATCGCCGGGGACTTCAGCTAGTAATATCTCTGCATATTATAAATTAAAGTCGTCCGCCGTTTCTGTCTGTCTGTTCGCGATAAACTTAAAAACCACTGCTGCGCTTTCCTGAGGCGATGTATGAATGTGAGTGAGGCAAAGAGTGTGTGCCAAGACCGAGTTGTTTGGCGGTCCGTCCTCTCTGCCTACCCCTGCGGGGAAACGGCGTGATGGTTAGTTAGTTAGTTTAGCGCTTTCCTACCTTACGTTCACAATGGGACATATAGAATTGCCAGACTGTTGAGGAAAGAAAGCATCAAAACTGTCTTCGGAACCACGGCCAAAATACAAGACCTACTGAGGTCTACAAAGACCAAGTTTCATGACACCCCAAAAACAAATAACAAAAATACTTTTGGCCCTGAAAATCTAAAATCATATCCAATAGTGATTCAAGAGGAAGGTTTAGGTATATAATTTGTCAAGGTTTTGTGTAAATTGGTAGAAATACCTATATCATGTATTGTGGTGGACGAGCGGACTGGCAGCGGAGGGTGTGGATTTGATTTGTATGGAAATCTACAGTTTTATGCCGAGGATGATGAAATTTTGCACATGTGACCATCAAAACAAGAGGAAGGTAAATAAAATATCTACATTTGATTTCTAAAACTCTGTGTAAAGCCCGGGCATCGCCGGGAACTGCAGCTGGTAATATTATAAAATAAATTTAATGAAATACAATTTTTAATCCCCGTAAACGTTTTGTTTTTGCCTACCTTTTCAAAAAAAGTATATTTATGTTGTATCAGATTCTTACGGAAGTGTTTAATTTGCTTACTTTTTTGAATTTTGATAGTTTCTGGTACATCAATGTTATCAAGTTACAAAGTATCAAAGTAACAAATTGTTGACTAAAGTGAAACTGAGTCTATATAAATCTTACGTACTTACTAGTTTTATGACTTGATTAAAGTTGATATATTAACCACGTATTAGTTTCTCGTACTACGACAACACTAGTAGAGAAGAAATTGATGTTAATTCGACAGAATCGATTAAAAAAATTAGAATACATTGGCTAAGACAGAATACGCCAAAATTTATAATCTACTAGACGAGTTATCATCAAAACCGTGATTATGTAAGCTGTTTTATTTTTCTTTTGATGCTTATCGGAAGCGAGCTATCATCAGGGCCAGGGGTGGAAAGTGTATAAAGAGATGATAAGCATTCTATGTTTGGTTGGTATTTACCTGTGATCTCTGACCCACTCGTAGATGTGGTTTTGGAAGGCCATAGTTTGCAGCACGGTGAGGAAGATCCTCAGCGGCCACTTGGCCTTGTAGCACTTGTGCGCCCACAGTCTGTGCGCGCCCGCTGTTACGCCCATGGCTGACAGGCCGGCGAATAACACGGCTGGAAAAATGAAAAAATAATTTAAAATATCCATTTTCATCAAATACTGATTTTGAAAACGACAAATTGAACATTGTATTTTAAAAGGCAGTATAAATATTATGTATCTAAATGTTATAATTTTGTTTCAGATTGTTTAAGAGGAAACAAGGACGCCGAGAAACTTGAATGGTGGGTATTTTACAAAACTGTTGCTATCACTGTCATTGTTAACTCCCGAATACTAAGCAAAAGGGACAACTGCATCTCAATAAAATCGTCAATATCGAGGTTTGTATTCCCCCGTTTTCTCCCCCAAAACTGCACTGATTTGAATATTTTTTCACCAACTGTATTAGAAGAAAATATGCTATGTTTTAACGTGTTGCTTTTTCAAAATACATTGTCAAATTTGTATAGCGAACGTCTGTTGATGACTTTTAAATCAGGCAATTTTAAGGAATTTTGGAGAGTTCTAACTCATATAAGAAGTAACTTATCGAAAAAATCAAAACGTTGAGAAAAGCCAATAGATGATATCTATGTTACTTTAAAAAAACGTTTACACTAGTGTCAAAATCCAGAGAGGAACTAGGGGAATGCGTTTTTTATGGATAAAAGGCCGCCCGCGTTTGGTTAAAATTTTATTTTATTATACGCTTTTATCGTAACATTTTTTCAATGTACTATATTTAATTTATTGTTTCAAGTTTGAAGTATTTAAAATAACTGTGATACACCGGAATATTTGCTTTAACGAAACACTATTAAACTGACAATTTATAATTTCTGTTTAAAACTAACTTAAATTTTAAGCGATGACCTGCTAAGTTACCAAAATTATTTATCTTTACTCACGGGAGACAAAAACAGCTTAAACATATATTATTAATCTGGGAATTTATTCAAATTTACTTTAAATCAAAACATATTTTCGGCATAAAAATATAAGTATGTATTCATTTTATGTTAATTTAATAAATTCCTAGTATGAATTTGACTAAATTATTGTTGACTATTTAAATTCAAAATGGCGGTGCATGTGATCTTCAATTTCAGTATTTTTTTTAAAACTTAAATTGGTTAAAACATTTATGAAAGCGAGGGTTGGCACTTTAATAAGGCTTTAAAACTTGACGAAAATTCTCAACTTTCTGTGCTCGTAAATAAAGTGAAGAGTATACTTTTTAGTTGAATAAATAAATGGTGAACGGAAGTTGATAATCTTTTGCTTACCGAAAACAACGGTGAGGATTTTGGCTTGGAATAAGATGAGGTAAAATCCATATAGAGTTCCTAAATGTAGATACAGAAAGGCGAATACATTTCTCCAGACTATACTCCATCTGTATTTGGATTCTTTAGATGCGGGGCTAGCGGGTGATTGGATCTGAACGGCCGACTTCTCCTCGGCTTTGCGGGACTTCTGATCCTCGTGGGTGATGGTGGCCTCCGCAAGGAACATGTTTGTGCTACCTAAGAGATTAGGCGCCATCTTTTAATCTGAAACAAATTAAAAAATTACTTTAGCATAAAAGCGTAAATTCAATAATCACATGATTTAGTACGACAACGATGGAAAACCATCTACTCTTAAAAATGCCCGACTTTCCTAAAACAGGAAAATCTTCGTAACTGGACACCCAAAAAATTATTTCAAAAATGTCTAATTGTTTCCTACAGTACTGCATAAATAAACAAATATCTAGAAACCTCAGTGCTGCCTCAAATAAGGCAGTGTTCACGAACTGTGACTAAATAAATAGGGAGCTGTTCAAGAAATGAATCTAGATAACACACATTTTCAGTAATTCATTCACACGCCAACCTTACATGTCCTCACATCATTTATATGCTATGGTCGTCCCATAGAAAGCTGTGTTAGATAATTTTATTTTTAAAATACATTGGATATTTATATTACAATGCACACCGAAATAATCATAAAATTGGGTTCGTTGGAAAAGTCACAAGCACGAATTCATCGAAAAGGTACTTAATCTGAATAACTCGTCAATATTAAAATCTCCGTGAACACGTGCGCCATTGCCGTCATCAAATTATTCCGGTCAACGATCGTAAAATTGTTTTTATCGGAAGCTGACATTCTAAGGTAAAAAGGGTCCCGTTAATTCGAACCGCAAAAGGTAACTGTTTAACAGGTCCGTTTGACGGCATTAAGTCTAGCCTAAAGGGCCTATTGTACTGATAGCCATTAAACTTTCTACAGCAAAACCTACCAACTAAACCGTTAATATCACAATTATTCAAATGCGCAAATGATTCAAAAGTTTTAATGTCTTTTGTGGAGTATGTTAAAAAAGAATCGTTAAACTATAATGGCTAAGACAAAATTGATTTATCTCATGAAAGTATTGACTGTATGGTAAGAATGTTAACTTTGCCCGCTCCTTTACAGGATGCGAGATTACGAAAAAAATAATCTATGGTGATAATATCTTTGGGTTACACACATCAGTTGTTGTTTATTTTTGCCTTGTAAATAATAAAATTCATAATATTTATGGATTGTTCATGGGTGTTTAGATAATTTTTTTCCTCGTTTATCCACAAGACGGTGTATTAATTATTATGTGTATTAATATATTATTATAATTCAGGCAAAAGCCATCTCAGCAAATGTTTTGAGATATCTGAATTTGAAAGTCAGAGAAACAATCATATTTGAATGCTTTATTTTTTCGGTTGTCTGTACAACTTTGAAATTTCCGTTACATAATTCCGGGACATATCCTAACCGAAGACATGAAGGATATAGAATAAGTAGAACAACAAAGAAGAGCAATTAACATACGGGGAGGAATGCTCTCAAGGCGGTTCTACCAGTGTAGCGACGATGTCAGAAAATTACTCTTCAAGACATACTGCACTGCCCTGTGCACATCTGATCTGTGGACGCAATACCCAGCAGCGCAATGGGACAAACTGATGGTGTGCTACAACAATGCATACAAGCAACTTATGCAACTACCGAGGTTCTGCAGTGCCTCCACGATATTCACCGAAGGGAGGGTGTACTCATTCCCAGCCTTACTTCGCCACTGACTAGCCAGTTTCTGGAGCAGGACACGGAACCAACATCTATTTTAATTTTATGCTTAATTTTTTGTTATTTATGTGATGAATTTTGTTTTCATTTTATGTTTTAATAAGGTACCTACCTAATACGTAAACATTTTTTTTCTTTTATAGTTTATAGTTGTTTATGTAATCTGGCAGATTGGGATTGCACTACCCTCCCAGTCTTGCCGGAATAAAAACCTAAATAAAAAAAATAATAATATACATGAAAATCTATTTTAAAGCTTATGAAACATATTTTATCTTTCAAATTTGCGGTATCTCAAAAGTGCGTGTTGTGCCTGAACGGCGACATGTTCGAGTAAGTGTTTTGTTTCGACTTTAAGGTGCAGCCGATCTGTCGCTAAATTACCATATTAAGTTATTATTTAAATGATATTGAGCATTTTTAGTAATTATCTATGAATTACCCCAAAATATATTCCCAGCGTCATCAAAAGTAATATCCCAATTTAACGGTGTACACCTGCAATGCTTTTATAACGTGACGCACAAAGCGAGGCTAAATTAGAAGGACACATTATTGATTACAAGTTTTGGGCATAATAAATGATAAACGTTACATGAAACCTAATTCAAAGATTTAAAATATTTGCAAAGAATAGATCTATTGATATCTGTATTTCGTCGTCATCTTGCTGTGTTTCGGCGAATTGTTTGGCAAGGACATTCGTAATGATTCCGACAACAGCCCGCCATGTCGTCATTCGTCATGATGCTATGAGTTACAAGTTATGATACTCTTGAAGTGCAAATATTAACAGATACCTTGACACCTTTAGCGCTACCACCGCACTATTTGTCTTGGAAAAACCAAACATCGAAACAATTCTTGGTTAGTGTTTCCTTCTCTAATGTTGACGAGTAAATAAAGGTTTACAATATTTTTTTAAGAAATTCTATAATAAATATTAGTGCGCAGATAAATTGTTAAAACACCAGATAAAAAACTTAGATAAATAAGAGTCAAAATATGTGTATGTTGAATATATGTGCTTGAGGTATTACAGATTATTACAACAGACATTTAGATTTGATCATGGTTTTGAAAAGGCCCCTCAAAGCTTTATTTTGGCTTGTGGCTCTGAAAACCAGAGTGAGGCGTTAGTGCTTCAAAAAAAACTTGAATGTTCGTAAGTAATATTATTGTCAACGAAATGACAAACAACAAAATAATAACTAAGATGTTATCATATGAATTTTCTAGAGATGTTTAGAAATTGTCAATGGTTTTATCTTTTTATAATTAGCATAAACTATAAATTGTTCAACAAATATGTCTGCCTTTCGTAAGCATGCCATTTTTACAAATGTATGCATAATTGAATAATTATTCAGAGATATGAATATTTCTACTAAAAATAATAATTTGGCACGATAAAAATTCTTAGCAAACTATTTCGATGACCTAACGAAACATTTTAAATTAAATAATAATACCGCGGCATTATTTATGAATAAAACCGAACTTGTTCAAATTGATTCAACCAATATTGATATAATGTTGAGTTGGAGGGGTCTTTGGGAATTATAAATGCAAGATTTACATAAACTTGTCAAATTTTTTAAACTGGTTATTCGACGAATACGAAATATTAAGTCAAAAATGTTTTTTAATTAGAGTTTTCGTAACTTTCCATTACATTTTTTATTACGTTTCAACATGTTTGTATAGGTACTTAATTAATATTCTTACTTCGACTTTTAAATTTATGAATACATTGAGGAAGATAAAAACGATCACTCGTTAATTTGACATAATATAATGTTATTTATTATTACATTTTGGATGAAATAATAATTATTATAATCGACATCAAACACGTGGTTAATAATATTTTATTATCTTGAAAATAGGAGTAATTAATTTACTCATATTCTCTTTTACTAATTAACATACTATTAATGCTTAGGTATGTTTATTGTAAAAGTTTAGAGATATTTAATCGATATTCAATAAAATTTGTTGATTTTTTACATTAGCTCCACTCAGAAGGCGCTGAGGAAAAAAAATCCCTCGGGGTCTATGTCATCTTTGGAGATGCTGTGAGGAGGATGATTTTAGGGAAAGGAAGGAGAGAAAGACCTCGGAAAGAAAATTGTATGAGGAATGTGTTGTGTAGGAATCTGTGGGAAAATATGTCTACGTGGATGTAAGAATCCATCCCTCCCACTGCGGTGCAAGGCAATGGGTCGATAGAGTCCACCTGGAGAATTCAAAAGGTCTCCTTTAATTAGGCCCACCCGATCCGGCCGACCACGCAGTAGTTGGGAAAACGCATCCGCTGCCAAGACCTAGTCAAACCTCACGCCATGAGCCCGGGCACCCCCGCTAAGTCACCAAACGTAGCGAAACACTTAGGGTGACCTATGGCAGAAGTGTTGGTAATCCAATAAATAATTCCCGAGGCGGCCACATTCCCGCCTCCCAGATTGTAATTTTAGATAATTAGACCTCAATAGGTCGATTGATAGAGTATTATACCGGTAAGACAGATATTCGGAGTTGGATTCCCAACCATTCTTTTTTTTGTCTTTTTCTGGATGAAGTTGACAATTTTCTTTTAAATTTTGAAACTTGGGTCATAAGTTTTGTGCTACCAATTATTATCGATCGAAATTTTGAACATCCAATCAAATTAAATAAATTAATTAAAATGAACGATTTCCACATCCACTCATTCCGGCAATAGAAATTTCAAGGGCAAATTTTAATCGCAAATAAAAAGTTCACAGGGTAATGGAAAATTATCATAACTTTACGTGACATTTGCTGATGATTTTACAAATCGAAGCGAACACGTATTCTAAGTTCTACCACTTCCTACACGAGAAATTTTCCGTGTTACTTAGAACATTTGACTTGGATGTGTTAATGTGAACATACAAAATGCTCATACTTGGAAGGCATACCCATTACCCATACTTTCAATGTTCGGGAATGACATATGTAGGTACTGATATTTAATATTTAGACCAGGCGTGCCCAACTTGCGGCCCAATTTAAGATTTTTAGCGGCCCAATGTGAATGTTCAGCTTTCTTTGTATGGATTTTGGTATTTAAACAAAAAAGAAAAAATCGTCCTCGTAAATGTATCACATTTTGTTATTAGAGAACTTGGTCGAGCCATGTCTTCCTCGGGCGTCCCCGACTTCTTCTACCATTCACATATGTGTTATATATTCTCCTTATCCTCCTTTCCTCGTTCATTCGCTCTACACGCCCAAACCATCTGAGCGTCCATTTCTTAACCTTATTAATTACGCTCACATCAGCCTTGCATTCTTTTAATTCCATCTAGTACATTTTTCCGCACATTTCTCGGAATATCTAATGCAACTGACTTGATTTTAATAAGTGAAGAGTGAGTGCAAAGGACACGCATAGGCGCGGGATAGTCAGTTTATGCGTTCTAACATTGAAGGCCACGGTTTCACAATATCAGCATTTGTGGACACCGAATTACCGGTAAAAATTAACGATTATATCCAACAACTTTGTTTATATTCATGACGCATCTACCTATGGGTTCCCCCTAAGCTCAATATTATTTGTTTGGCTAACCAAACGATTTGGGTTGGGCTCCCCTGATTCTGACAGTTCTTCTCGAGAAGCCTTGTATGAGATACTCTTGTGTTTGCCCAGTGAGACAAGTGAGGCAACACTCTGTGATGTGGTTTTAGGCTGACTCTTCTCATTTTCGCAACGTTGCCAAGAGCGACAATCGTAAAACTGCTCGTTTTGATGTTCTCAATAGGACACAACGTCTTTGGAGCTAGAGAAAACACTTTGAAAATTAGAGATAATTTATAGGCAATTATTTCTCAGCGCGCTGAGAATACGTCATAATCATTACAAGTTTTTGGTAAGCGGGATTTTTATTTATTTTTTATTTAAATTATTGTAAGACAGGTGTAATAAAATATGTATTTATTAATTTTCAACGCCGCAACCGGCCTTTTTACATGATTAGAGTATAATACAGAGACACAATTAAAAACTTTAAAAAATGAACATTGTATAATATATTGTAGGTATAATGGTGCATTTAATTGAAAATATTAAATGATTTGAAAAGAGAAAAAAAATATGTATACTATTCCTCTTGTCATGCTATTCTGTGCTAGAACATATGTTATGCCATGTACGATTATCATGGTCTAACAAATAATATTGTTAAAATATTATTTTTAAATCACTTAAAATCCTAACAAAATCGAATTCCTTTACAATTAACGTTGTTATTAAATGACTCGTCAATTTTTTAACTAAAACTTTTTTAACACCGTTGTGATTTGAAACTTTATGAAACGAAAATAGCGACACTAAAAAGAGACAAACACATACATCTATAGGATTTAGACAGTATAATCGGTTTCCGTTTCGTAGTCTCCCCATCTTGTCTAATTTAGTTTCTAAAAGTTTTACTTCTCCGCGTATGAATTACACACTCTGATTTTATTAACAGTATTTATGTCATCTTTGGGGATGCTGTGTGGATTTTTTTTAAGAAAAGGAAGAAGAGGAAGTTCTCGGAAACGAAAGGGGTGAGGGGTAGGTGGGAGTGATGAAAGTATGAATCTTTCCCTCCCACTGCAGTGCAAGGCTATGGCTCCGGTCCGCCACGCAGAATGTGAGCAGCAGCATCGGGAACAAAACTCACACCGGGCACTCCTGCTAAGTCAGCTAACGTAGCATGGATACCGCACAAAACGTATTTTATTTATTTGTTGCCAGCTGATAATAAAAAATAGAGCTTTAATTCGTGTCTATGCAAAAGTATTAACATTTTAAAACGACAACATCCTTGTGCTTATAATTTTGTGAACATTACCTTTTTATATTAATTCGAATCATATTACCGTATAATATATTATCTATAATATTAAAATTGAGTAATAATAATACGCACTCGTATATATTCAAAAAATATTCATTAAAATCACGACCGTAAATAGCCTCAATGCAACACGGTTGATGAAAACTAAAAGAAAATCATAATTTGATTCATAAATGATTATTACCTTCAAAGCTACCTGTAATATCACGAAGCGAACTTTGGTCCGTCGTAAATTTCAAATTTAAGGCAGTAAATATTTGTTTTATTGTAGGTCTTACGTAAAACCACTCATTTTCACGCCCATTGGAGGGACGAATCGCGTAGGTACATATTATTTATTTATTTTATTTCCCAAAATGACAACCGGTAATAAATCAACATCCCAAGGTTACCAATAAACCATAAAAATGATATCGACACCGTTGAATATTTAGAAATAATATTTAAAACACATTATTATTTTATTAGTTTGTTTAATTAGCCGGGTGTTAAGGTCACCATAGACGCTATACCTGTCCTAAAATTTCTTGATTTTAAGGCAATCATCACAAAGTATTGGTAAACGTCAATAAAAATATAAATGTTTGTATACATTCTGTTTGAGTTTATACAGCCAAAATTCACACTAGAGTACCTACAACTAGATTATAGCCAATTTCAAATGAAGAGACGACCTTTTTGGTTGAGGCTAGGCTTTAAAAATATGGTAAGGGGGCATAAAGTAATTACGTGAGCAGTTTATTTTCCTATTTAACCCCCCCCCCGCCCCCCGCCCCCCGCTTGATGAGATTAAGTGATATTTAGGGTCCCCAGATACACCACACTGATCTCACCTCACGTGAGATCAGTGTGGTGTATCTGGGGACCCACCCAATCCCATCCCGCCCTATGCTATCCCATTACGCTCCCCCCGTTGAGGTAAATATGATCGCGACAATACGCTGAAAAACTGAGTTTTTGTGATAAGTACATTTTATGAGATTTTACTGGATCCCCTCCCCCCTATTTTGAGCTCGCGTAATTAATATATACCCCCTAACAGTAAACTAAAGATACTACATAATGTTCATATTAGTTTTATTGAATAAAAGTGCGAAAATCGTTATTTAAATTAAAAGTAATTGCTATCATATTCTAAAGTTTTTAAAGGTTAGATGCAATATATAGGTACATGGGAACTCTTAAATCTAATCATAAAATGTAGTCATTGTAAAATCAACTAATTTTATTACTTTTTATTTTCATTTTAAACTAATATTTTAATGAATGAAGACAATATTAGCGAAACTCAATCGAAAATCTAAAACAGAAAAATCAGAAAAAGATACGGTCACATCTGGGTCTTAAAACGCAGGAACTACGCTTTGCCGGGGCTGAACTCTACCAACTTAGCTAATGTTTTCCTATTTCTCTATTCATTTACGAGAATACATTACAATCAAATTAAACCATATTGTTTGTATGTGCCTACTCGCGAATCTCGTTAAAACATATAATTTCCAACAGGTATCTACCGATCTTCGAATCGAAAATAAAAATATTTTTTTAATTACATTTTAATCATATTTGTTAATTTATATTACGTTCAGGAGAAAGTTGCTTTGTGAATTTTATACAGTCGCAATAATTCACTGATTGTAAATGTACTTTAGGAGATATTTTTTGCATGAACTTGTTTATTTTATGTTACTGACCTAGAAGATTTTCACTGTCAAGTGCTGGAACAATTATTTTTATTGTGCTGAGAAATGTCATGCAGTAAAGTTAACGAAGCTTGAAAATATGTAACTGTACCATGAAAACCGAACCATAAGTTGGTCACGCTTAGATTACTTCAAATGAGTTTGGTAATCAAAACGTACATGTTTTTCCAACATGTACGTTTTGATTACCATTGTCATTGGAATAAAGTGCATTTGAATTGATGTTAATTGCGCTATAAAAATGTACACTTATTATTAGTACCTACTTACTGCGGACTTTACACTTTACCAAGATGATTTGAAAGCTATGGTTAGGAACATTGAAACATAAATTAAAACTAACGTTTATATTCTATTACAATGTAAACTATTACAACATAATACATTTGTGTAAGCTGTTATTTCTATACAGTGTAAACGTAATAAATTTGAGTAATCAGTTACAAAGTCATACATTTGTGTACACTGTAATATGTATACACCGTAAACGTAATAAATTTGAGTAAAATATTACAAAGTCATACATTTATGTATACTGTAATTTGTATACACTATAAACGTAATAAATTTCTTCTTCAAACCCAACAAACTTATTTTGTGGCACCATTTTAATTCAAAATTAATCGAATACTTAGTTTTAACCACGTTTATTGTTTAAAAAACCAACATGTTTCGTAAGCAATGCTTTACTTAAAAACCTTGATGAAGTCTTTGTCTACGAAACATGTTGGATTTTTAAACAATATATCTACGTGGTTAAAACTATGTGGGTATTCTTTTAATTTTGAACGTAATAAATTCGTGCACACTGTTACAACGTAATACTTTTGTGATGCCAGAGAGTCTTTTATGATGTAAGTTTAAAACTTTGATAAATTCTAATCAAAATTCAATAATAATAAAAATATGTACATGATTTGTCTAATGTACAGAAGAAAAAATAATGTGTTATTACAACACTAGATGAGCGTTTCAAATAATAACGTTTTAATAATCATTATTATTATTTAGTGATAAATATTATGTCAAGATATCAATGCAACATCTCTTAAACTTCATTAATGTACTGTGCTAAAGTATGTCTACGTGCTCAATTGTCATGTTAATGCATTATTAACATAGGTACTTTATTAAACCAGTTCATATTAAAATCATTTATCACTAATATTTGGTAATTTGCATGTACAAATGAGTTACCATGCAAGAAAAATGTATTTGACAGACAAGGTTAAACTAACAAAGTTTGTACAAATATGAGTTCAGCGGCATAAAAAAGATGCAAGCTTTTATGTATAGCGTGTCCCTGCATGATCTGCAAGGTGCCAATATGCCAAAGGCTTGTAAATAACAAGATTTGTATAGCTATTTGTGAATCTAAAAGTTCAGCTGAGCAGAGCTTTTAGCATGGTTGGAACATTGTCGACAACCAAAGAGTCTCCTTACAAGGATGAAGAAGTGTTGAGAGACCTACAATATTGAGCCCTTGCCAGAAATAATGTTGTTCTCAACAACATTATCAAAGTTGAGTTATTGATGGAATATTGTTGGGCATATTAATATGCATCTTAGGGATTATGGTAATTAAATTTTTTTAGACCTGTGGCAGCATTTAAAAAGTTGGTTTTTGGAAGTACGTTGTATAATTCCGTTTATCGAAATCACAGAGCATGGTTTAATTTATATAAACATAATAAATGGAGAAAACGATCTTCTTCTGGCTTCAACTAGAAAGACTTCAAAGCCAATAAGCTAAAGGATGCAGGAAAACAGTATTTGTCCAGAAAAAAAAATATTGAGCCTGCTTTTTAGCCGTTGAACTAGGTTTGTGGAATAATGTTATAAGTTGATCTCATGACAATATCTCGAACGTAATTGGTTTCATTTATTCATATACTTTTTTTTTCATTTTAAGCTCAAATGCATAAATGAAATGTGTAAATCTATGTTAGAAGAGCACGTTGCTTTCTTTAAAGTGCGAAGGAATAACGTTGAGTGTAAAATTTTTATATACAAATTTTTCCACTAATTCAGCATAAATTCTAATTTAATTGCCTTTCTTCGCGACTTTTCATTTTTAAAACTCTTCAGAATTGTATTTGTAATATTAAAAGTTAAAAAACATAGCTGCTTTCGTTTTTTCCATTTTTCTCAAAACAAGAATATTGATGGATAGAACGTTTTTCCGGACAAGGGCCAAATTATTATATTAAATTAGTGTCAGGCGTGCACCACATTCCCTGTGAAAGACAACAGGAGACTGGCAAATGTAAAGGTATTCCTTGATCCATATCTTCCTTATACTCTACTGACTACCGTTACTAAGACCTGGTAATTATGTAAGGATTAACTTGTATCATACTAGTAGAAGTAATTCTAGTATTTCAATCCAGGTCGCGCGAATATCTGGTATTACCCGTTGAAGCGACCCAGCTCTTACGTTCAATGTCGCGGAACTCTTAGTTTCAACACTCCAAGTAAAGTTATTGTTGCACTACCTGTTTAGATACAGATATCTGTTATATAGTGCACCATAGGTACACTAGGCTGCTTTATATGCCGTTGAATTTTTTAAATCAACATTCAAATCCAGTTGAAATTGACGTGAAAGCGTAATTAGTTGGTATGATAATTGGTGTAACTCTTGTAATATCTTGCTGACAGTAAACATGAGTTACACGCACGCAAACCATTTCAGTACTTTTTTTAACACAGAGATCTGTGTGTAAAGCGAAAGCAACCTAGGAGGTACATCTTACGTATTAATGTTATGTTCGTCATTTTTTATTTCAAATAATTGTAGCGATTGTGGAGGCTGGAAGGAGTAGGTGGATTATTTCTCCATCACTAAAAAAGTTATCTCTATTCAAGACGTTGTTTATTTACCGGTAAGAAATGTAAATTTATGACAGTTCTACTCTGATTCTCATGAAATTCTTCATTGCTTTATTTAAATTTACTCGAAATGAGGAACTTTTTGGCCGATTCATCTGACGTTTGGTTTATGTTCTTAATATTGAATGTACATATTATTACCCTTGGCGAAGCTTTAAAGTTCTTTGGTCTGATCCCAGAAGACGGGTTCTAATTTTTGTGTTAAATCAGTGAACCCAGCGAGAGATCACCGTTCACATTGGAAAAGGTGAATCGCTTAATGACTATTTTTCTCTCTTTCTCTTTCTCATGTCATGATTCCTTCATTCTCCCAATCAATGGCGGTTTTCTCTAAAGACGTACGTGCAGTGAACTCCCCAAACAGTAGCAAAGACGAAAAAGACAATCATTAAATTTAATATAAATCATAATTTACCGCATAAGTCCATGTGAAAATCCGTTCATAAGAGCGGAATTCAGAACGCACCTATGGACAGATAATTCCTACCAAAAATTTTGATACGAACAATATTGTATCTCATTGGATGAGAGTTACGTACCTCTCTATCTGCACGGCCAACATATTAGTATATTGTCGCGGCGAACCACGTATCATTTACCATACGTTGTGTGACATCTGAGCTTTTATAAAATTCATCTTATTTGTGTGCGCCTTGAAAGAAGGCACAAAATTAGAAATTATTATTAGATGCACAAAACATTGTTCAGTATAAACATACAGTTTGTTAAGAATCACTTTTCATTTGTTAAGATCACGGACATATGAATATATCTGGACCTGCCCTAAGTGATAAAAACGTATTATTTCCCCCTCCACATGGCGCCGGCTGTAGCTCCTCCTTGGAACCGGCTCGCTCCATGGGGAGGGGATATAGCCTCGCTTGAATCTAAAATGTGTGACGTCATCATTCTTGCCGTGAACAGCGAGAAGCTGACATCCATACATTTAACGAAATAACGGCAGCTTGTGCTATACAATATATCTAAGTATCAATATGCACATAGCGAATGTGGGCGGTACTCCAATGTGCTCGTCGCTGGTTACAGGGGTAAGTAAATTATGAAACATTTGTAAAAGTGTTTTAACTAAACACGGCAAGAAAATATTGATATGTGTATTGGCGCGAGTCTTTTTGGGGCGAGCATTTGGCCTTAGCAAATAAGTTTTGAACGTGGCAAGCAATTCGCGCTCCCATGTAAAAAGGTCTATTCATTCAAAGCAGATTTTGCTTTTAAGAACTAAATGGTGATATTGTAATGCGAGATGCCTATATACTGTCAGATTGATTGTTCAACGAATGACAGTCATCTTTCCCCCCTTTGCTCTCCATAGTTTGGTTTTACCCCTCATCTGTAACTGCTTGTCTATCCATTTGGATGTCTATGGTTAAGATTAACTTTTCATGCATATTTAATACATTTGCAAATATATTCAAAATTGATAGATTTTTATGTGAACGGAGATTAAAATTTATTTATTATTCCTCTCTAAACTTTAATAATGACCACGAACCGCCACCGCTTACCATATTCAATCCTCTACGAACATCATTATGAACCATCTACGGTCAGAAGGCATATGCTCGTTGTAACACATTTCTTCAGACTGATTCGTGTATGGTTCGAAAACTCAACTTTTGGAAAGGCTTTGAAATTGTAATTGTATTTAATAAAATGAATTGAATTTGAATTCCCAAACACCAGGTAACTAATTGTCCCACTGGCTTCGTTGCAGTGCGGTACCCATCACATCACATAAACAAACAAAACGATAGTACCCCTTGAGTGGATGCTACAGTACATTACACGTTCATTAACTCTTTCTTGAATCACATTCCATTAGAGCGTAATAATATACAGGCGAGTCATTAAACTTGTACCTGTTGTACGTGTACACGAATACTCGGTGTTCGTACAAATGTATTCCCAATTAGACTCTGAATAACTCGCGTTGAATTAAACAGGCGTTTACCCCCTAGCCCAGACTTCAAGGCGGGAAAATTACTTTCGTTTCGCGGTCAGCGGTTGCAGCGTGATGCATTTATGCGCAGCGGTCGAATGCACTATCAGTGAAACCAATGTGATTGCATGTAAAGATACTTTCAATATCGCCCTGCTGACAGACTTTAAGATCCAAATGACCAATAAGTAATTACATAACTAGATGCTTACATGATTTTGTTTTACTCTTTGTTTTGAAGAGTTTTATTTCACATGTAGGTACATTTTTATTGAAGTGAAACTTTTATAGCCCCGCTATGATTTGGATTTTGGATGAAACGGAAATGACGATTGCTGCACCTGCGACGCATCAACTGCGCTCATTGGCCGCTTTGAATATGGTGTCACTTTTAAAGGCTCCTATTGGTTGGATATGAATCGAAAATTACGCTAGGTCTGCACTTATTGGTCGCTTTGATTATGACTTTCAAGTATTGGTTGAGATTGTTTTGGTAAAGTTTCGCTTCTACCGCGTGTAAACGAATTTTCTTTAATTTGTTTTTATTTGTTTATATAGAAACGCACAGTGCATTGGTTACAATTTACAATATGAGAATATTTACAGAAATTAAGTAATCTTTCATAGTGGGTAATTCTGCATGTTTCTTTGTAGTGTCTTATTTATGGTGTGTATATTTAGTAATTACCGGGAGATGTGCGTAGTGGGTAGGTGTAAATGTACGTGTAAGTATGTTTGCGGATGTGAAAGTGGTTATGTGTGAAGGGATATGGATGTGCATTGAACAGTTTATATTATTGACATGATGCTCTTTTAAATTTTGGGCAGTGAATTTGAGAAAATATTTGTTACTTAGTTGTACATGTGAAATAAACTAATATGTAAACGTGAAGTAAAACTCTTCAAAACTTCTAGAAATTGTTTCACAGTTAATGCCCAAGAAATACAAAAAAGTGTGTGTATGTATACAATCATTTTCAGTACATATTTTTAAAATATATATATTAATTTGTTATGTTATGAGTACAGAATGGCTACAGGAAGACACTAAAAGTTGCTCACGGTGAGTTCTGGTGTAACGTAATTTTTATAGCCATCTGAAATACGTAATATTTGAATATGAAAGTGAACAAACCTACAATAATATAATTATGAAGATTTGAACAATCTGTTTTACTATAAAAAAATATTACACTATTTTGTTGTAAGACCAAAATATTTCCGATTTGCAATAAAATACTAATAAATGCAATAGTTCTGAACGCATCCGAAAACTAAAAACTGTTTTTAAAGGTGATAAAATACGCTTTAAAATTTGTCCATAATAATAATGTTTGTTCAATGTACCTATGTAGAAAAAGAAGGGTTTTTTTTATTTCTAGCAGAAGTGAATGGATAATTCTAAAAGATAAATCGAAAGTAACAGCGCACCAGAAATTACTATAATAAATGCGTGCTTTGAAATTCGTTAGACGGGCGATACGCGCGTGCGTTAGAAATGTAAGTGTGAACGACCTCAATACATATCCAGTTCCGTTTTGATAACCGGAAACTCGGAGGTGCAAACTGGTTGCTATATTTGATCAGTTCGAGCGTAACGTGGGAATCGGTGGACTAAGTGCAGAATTTGGCCCCAAAATCGAAAATTATCAACAAGAGTTAAACATAAATCCAAATAGATTTTCATTATTTTCGCAACATCGATGCGACCATGTTGCTTTAAATGGCTTCACCTACGGTAGTGACTAGATCTGAAGAATCAGGTAATAGCCATCACCAAATCCTTTTTATTAATCTTTTATATTTTACTCGTGCTTATCCTCCCAATTTCCCTTGAGTTGTATTTATTTAATCCTTCGTTTAAACTGGAAACAATGAATATCATAGTTGAATTTCTCAATCTTCGACCATTTAGGCATAATTAGAAGAAATACGTCACAAATGATGAAATATCTTATTAATGCATTTTATTGTCGTGCAGTTAAATACGGTGGTAATTAGGTAAATAATGAAACTACTAATTGATGCGCGTTGAGCAGTATAACTAATCGTTTTTAGAAATCCTTTAAAGCTCTCTTAAGTGTCACATGCGAATCAAGCATACGGGCATTTCATCGTCATAATGCCGTACTTTCGCCCGTCATCAGAGTGTGCCGCGTACCTTCTGCTGTGTATCTCGTCTCGTTGCCTGGTGAGATGTATAATCTTTACTATAATGGTGCAGGCCAAAATACGGAGCAAGTATGTCAAACAAGCCACGGGCTGTGAAGCAAATGGCGCTGGTGAATAGCTCCCAAACTTTCACGTCGTGACAGAGAATTATTCTTCAATGAACTTGCGTGATTCGTAGTTTTGGGCATAACGTTCACTTCTGCCTGTGTGTAACTAGCTTTCTCGATAATCATTTATTTCTACTTAATATATAATCATGCGTCACTCCTATTGTTCCAAATGAATTTTTTAAACCATTGTCTAGTTCGCGGCTTCGACACTCCTTTCCGATTTATTTTTACTTATTGAATAATTGAAAAAGTGGCGTTTTCTACAATATTTAAAAGCTCCATAACTTTTTAAAGGAATGGTGTAAGGTGATGAAAATATTTACATTGACTTTGAAATTCCAAGTAGAACGAGCTGTATAAATTTCATCATGTAAGAGTAAAACGTTCGAGTGTCTTTACTGCATCAGAGTAGCAGTAACAGATTTCTGCTTTCAGATAGATACTTTAATGGTTTTGTGATGAATGACAAATATAATTCATCAATGTCAAGAACTCAAGCACAGAATAAAACCAATCAACAATTATTCATTTGAAAGTTATTTCTAGTAGCACCTATTGTTGATTCATACTATAGTTAGAATTATTTATAATTGACTGGGTACCTTCTGCCGGCCTTTGGGAACACCTTTTATTTGGACAACAGTTATCAATGTACAGCTAGTCGTTGGTTTCTCTTCGTTTAGCAAATTCATCGCTAAAGTGCATAATTAACTTTTCCAGCTAAAAGCAAAAACTGTTTGTATTCTCCTTGTAAAGTTATAAAATAATGAGATAGCAAGCAATATTATTATCGAGGTACTTATTGACATATCGACATACAACGTCGTCAGTGATTGCAGAAGTTTTCTTACGGGCAAATATGTTAACAACTTCTTCAATAATCGCAAATTCACTTTGTGGCGCCATTTTAATTAAATTAAAATAAATAACTGTTAATGTAGACAAATACATACAATCGATTTTATGGCTTACTATCCGACTTCCATATTTGGTATTTTTAGTTCTACTTTATGGTTTTTAATTTTTTATGTTAATACCGCGCAACAATCCCGTTCGGGGTATGTTCCGAGTCTGAAGGTAGGGGAAAGTGGAGGAGATGGAGAAGAGGAAGGTGGGGAGTACATGTCTATTCAGATCTGGTCACAAAACACAGCTAAAGTCGTCTCAAGCGAAGTTTAAATTCTAAATGGTCTTACACCAGGGCGATACGAAGAGTATCTTCCACTCTGGAACGTGCCGCAAATATACTATATATTATTTTAAATGAATAAATTGTGAGATATCACACAATTTAATTAAATAAAATTTATTTGCCACGCCGGGATTCGATCCCGCGACCTTTGGATTGCGAGTCAAGAGCCTTACCGCTGGACTAATGCACGTTTTTTATTTTTATCTTTGATATATCAAATTGCTAGTCGAGAGCCTTATCCCTCGATCACGGAGGCCGAAATGATACGCAAATTTCACGAGACCAGAGCGAACCGAACGTTTTAAATGTACGAGTACTTTGTTTTTTTGAGACGCTTCCACAATTTCGCTTCGGAGATTCAAAAAGTTATGACAAAAAAAGAAAGAAAGAGAGAGTGTTTGCAGTAGAGCAAAAACTAACTGGTTTGATTTTAACACTTGTCTTTCATTCATCCTGAACTCATGATTTAAGCTACCTACTAGACAAAAGTATTCCAATATGTTCGAGATGAAAACAACTTGGTCGATGCACATGCTTGCTCAGTGCCGGTGAACGATCTGCTTGCTGGTGTGCTGGCCTTGACAATGAGTGGAGATATTCACTGGCTTCAACTGATCGCTTTCTCCGCATTTTAATCTCGGATATGTATTTTTTTCACTGCGCACTGACACCAATACAGATGGCTGGTTAAATCTTAAAACGAGTTCCGTTTCATCCGAAACTTCACGAGTACCTCGGTTTTGTATTTATTACAGGTGGGAGCGGAGAAATTCCGACACCTTTCTTTTTTCGTGGCGGTACATTTTGTTTTTGGCAACCAGTTACGTTTTTGGGCGGAGTGTGATTTTATTATCGAAACTTTCGAAATTTGTGGAAATTTATCAAATTTCACTCTTTGTGATATTGCCATTCAATAAAATTACAAAAATTATTTGGGCATGCAAATTTTTTTAGTAAATTTTGTTATGGGGTTCATTTTTGTAGAGAGTTATAAATCATTATTTCTAACTTACAGCTGGCATTAAAATCTATTATTCATGACCTAATAATAAACTTTTAGATTGAAAATTATCACCAACGATCTAAATAATAAGTATTGTTTAACCAGGGAACTTTATGACCTTACTATTTAGCAATGTTGTGAAATGGTTTTAGGAAGGGAATTTCTTAATTCGCGAGTTGAAAGACCCTGATAAATTGAAGAAGAAAGACAAATGCCGGTGCTATACAAAAAAACCAATCAGAAAACATTTTGTTTTCATATTGCAATCATCAAATGAGATCGGGTGTTCCCTTTAAGCTAAGTTTTGCCCAGTCACGCGTTTTCACCGGTCACCAAACTTGTTTATTTTGTTGATTCGAGGGGTTATACCTGATGGCACATAAAATAAGGAAATTTGTTCATCTTCCAAGCGATATCCTGTTCATTGCCCTTATAGAGTTTGGTAAGTTTAAAAAAATCGATAAATCGACAATTTTTCCAATTTTTGCTTAATTTCTCATCATATTGATTCAATCTCTGTCATCGAGTTTCGATGACAGAGAACTTTGTTATATTCAAAATGCCTGCTTAGAAAATTATTAATTATATTCATGCGTGATATTTGTTTTGCGTTTGCGATATTAGTGATAAACACTTACATCATCGGCTGACAGGTTTTTGGTTTGGCAGCGGTAGGTTTTCATTAACTTGAATAATATTATTTTATTTTATTTTACGATCGAATGGTGGAATTAATAAACAGAAAATATAGAAGGAGATTTGATTCAATTTTGGCACATTAACTCTACCCAGGAGGCCTTTGGGAAAAAAATTTCATTCGGTATGTCAACTTTGGGGATGCCATCTGGGGCCACTTTTTGAGGAGAGGAAGATGTGAACATGAGTCTTTAAGAGACCCGTGTTGTTGTAGGAGGGAGCAAACACGGAGTGTACGCATTTTGGGCGCGCTTTTGGCGTGTTTCCCGTCTGTGCACCAGTGGCGAAGGCATCAATGATGCAGTTTCTACCTAAATAAACTGATAATGAAAATTTTGCAACTGTAATTTTTTTTTTAAACCTATAATGGATATTTAAAAGCTCCGTACCTCGAGAAAGGGATGATATTGCGAGCTTGAAATATGTTCGTTGATCAAGAAATTTTAGATATCATAACTACGCTAGTTTCATAAAATGCCTAATCTCACCGGTTTGGAGTTTTTTTTGTTGAAATCCTTTTTCTGCTTTATAGTTATGTTAGCATCTTAAGTAATTCAGAAGTTTTCCGTGACCCTTATCATTAATTACCAAAGCATCGTCTCATATCCTGTGACCAAATTATCTTAAATTTTCGACTGTTTGCCAGCACGTTTTCCAAATATACACTAATATAATGGACAAATGTGAGCACTTCGTATATAATTTTTGCTACTCCAGAAACTACTACACGGTTCACCTTCTTGAAACAACTACCTACTTAACTTGATGTCTGTGTTTATCATAAATATTAAATAAATTGACGGTTCGCAAAGGCGATAATTTTCATGATATGATTATTTCCACACAGCACACGAATTGGACATTTTGGTCCCAAACTTACTCGGGACCTGAAATCAAGCAGACATTGCAAGATATTTGATAGAGCGGTATTACATCACACTACGAATATTTTAAGATAATCGATAAGCTAAACGACACGATTTACAAATGTTTCAACAGTCCGATACTTCAAGTCAATAGAAGATATTTAATGTGTTTTGATTGTATCCAATTGAGATTTCATATTCATATTGAATTGGGCACACGAAACAAAATTTTGCATATCACTCCAAAACTAATTCACTATAATAACAATAATGCTTGCAATTTTTGTGAAATGGGATACCACAAGGTCGCTGTATAAAGCCACATTATATCTTTAAATATAGATATAACTTTGCTGTTAGATGTTAATTCTACCGTATGATGTAGATATTAAATAAGTATCTATCATTTAATTTTATTCAAAATCACAACAATTACATAGTATATACAATACATCGTTTAACTGCGTTCAGGTGCAAGACGAACTCTCTGCACACAAAAGCTTTTAGTTAATAGGTATTTGAACTATGGTATTGCTTTCCAACCACTTAACGTCCGTGAAAATCATAAAACTTCCATTGATAACATTCAAAAATGATATCGTAATATTAATTTGTGATGTTCCTTTGTATTTTCAAAATCTTTTGATAATAATCGATTACCAATAATTAACTTATGGATACGTGAATGTATGTATGTTAAGGACGGCTCGAGGTTCGCGACATCCAATTTTCGGAGGATTTCGTAAGTACACGACGCGACGGCAAAATAAGTGCGTGAACAAATAGATTTCACATCGCACTCGAATAACTCGGAATTTATGTGAGTGCGTAATATTATTTGCACTTCATAACCGAATAGTTAACGCACTGGTTTCAATATTCTTATGAAATTGGTTGGCTTCGAGAAGTGCTAATAAATACATATTGTGCCTACCAAACTACTGAATTCATGTAGAAGGTTGGTTGTTGAAGTCGGTTCAGACCCAAGTCCATATAACTAGATATACTGTCAAGGCTGTGGCATGGAAACAGGGACACGCTTGAAATTGAAATGAGTTGAAATATTAGTGAGAAGACACTGGCAAGCTTTGAACATCTAATTGGGATGCATGCAATCTCATTACATTACGCCAAAAGATGGGAAGATGCTCCTCCAACCTATTCCAAAGCAAGATGGTAACGAAAATATAAGTTATTATAGTAATATTATGTTCATAAATTACCTAAAATTTGCTATGATTATGATTGAGGAATTAGTACAATAATATTTTTAAAGCAGGTGTCAAATTAGTATTCATATAACGTACGTGCCACATTAATGATATTTTGGAATAACTTATGAGCAAACAAGGTTAATGAATGACAATATTCCGGTTGATCTTCTGCCGCATCTATTAGATTTATCTCTCACTAAGTGCCTATTACCTACGAAGGTAAATCTGACAATGTCTCGTGGACATTCTCTTTCTGCCTGTACTATTTGTCTCTGTTTCTTTTATAGAATAACTAATAATCTATTAAATTTACTAATTGAGAAAAACCAGCCTCCAAGACTTAAACTCTAAGTGTTACAAATTACATTTTTAAACGGTGCACATCTATTTATCACGTTTTTGTAATCTTTCGATTTCAATGTCATAAATATAATTACACTATAGTAAATACAGTTAGAAGCTTTCTTCAAAGTATCAATTCTTCCAGGTCAGTTTTCATTTAGAATTATTGCATATGTAGCTTGAAAGTAGTACAATCTCAAATTAAATCAGTTCAATAATAATAATATGGTTCTAATTTTCGATTAGTACAATCTTTTTATAATTTATTAATATGTTACCTAACAAACCTGTATCAATTACATCAAGTGGGAGTTTACATTTTTTTGTGTTTCCTTTCCATTACCTTACCCAACATTGTTGAATATCGAATGGAAGTCGAGGTCAATAATAAATTCGTGAAGGCTATCATAAATCAGTGACTTCTGCGTCCGTCTAAGAAAAACAAGTATTTGAAGTATCTACATAGATTTAAAAATAAAAATAAAATATGTTGTCCTTTCCAATGTCTTATAGTAGACTTATCAAATCCCGCAACGTTTTCAAATCCCGTGGGATTGGGGGTGGAATGAAGAAATTCCGCGGGATTTGCTTGTTTTTAATTTGATATTATAAAAAAAAATGTATTTTGTTCAATCCCGCACAAAAAAATCCCGAAAATCCGCGGGAACAAATATTGCTGAATTTCGGGTTTCGGGATTCCGGGATTGCAAACTCTAATTCTGAGTCAAGCTGCAATCTGCCTTGATGGTGAAAGTCATATGCAGACATATGAAGACATGTCCGAAATGTTGGCTCAGGAAACAGAACCAAGCCAAACACTAAAATATGTGACGTCGTAAATTTTAATAAAATTGTAGTTAAAAATAATAATATTAAAGTGTTATATAAATTTTATTCGTTGTCCATATCGTCAACTGAAATTTCCTAACCATTTCTGGTATGGAATAGCCTTGAATTTATTCACGAATTGAAGAAAATATTGTGAATCATCAAATTATTAACGCTTTGAAAATGATGACCGATGCGTAAAGCAACAAATATTTGTTGTGAGAAAAAGATGAACAAATGCAGAACTGAACCACGGAAATGAAGTTACAATAATACACGTTGTCCCAAAAGAAATTTGATATTTAGTGGATTAATTTTAAAAAAAGTAAGGGTTCTATCGAAAAAATGTTTATTAAATGCTAAAATACACAATTTGGGAATTTATTTCTGAAAAATATTGTCGTCCTAATGTAAACCCTCACGATCGCGGCATTCATTTAATCGAAAAGTAAAATTTCTTATGACGGCTCCCTAGGTAGGCTTCATGATGGCTGCCATTTCGTGACGGATATTTTCTTTTAATTGCATCAGGAAAGTCGGATTTTGGCGTACACTTTAGATTTGAGATAACCCCACAGGAAAAAGTCCATAGGGGTTAGGTCAGGACCACGAGAACCACACAATTTATGTCACCTCTCCTGGAGATCAATTTGCCAGGAAAAATTTCACGAACTCATGGCAGAGACGTATTGGACGTATGTAATGTTGATCCGTCTTGCTGGAACCTTGTTCTTTGGTTATAACCAGTAAGTTTATAACTAAAATACTACTAAAAATACCCTCGACTCTGTGCAGAAACGGGCGGTCCGTTTGATAGATTCTCCCATCTTAACAGACGGATTGCAATCTTTAGAGCACAGGCGTCGGGTGGGAATGCTATCCTTGTTCTACCGGTATTACAATGGAAGATGCTCTGAAGAACTAGCATCATTGATCCCTTCGGCACCGGTGCATAGTCGGGAAACACGCCAAACGCGTGCCCAACATTTGTACACGGTTGACATTTGTCACATGAGAACGGGTCGTTTCTTCGACTCGTTCTTGTGTTCAACAGCTCGGCTGTGGAATGATTTGCCGGCCTCTGTGTTTCCTCCCTCCTACAACATGGGTCTCTTCAAGACCAATGTTCATTCCTTCCTCTCCTCAAAAAGACTCTCCACACAGCATCCCAGATGACATAGGCCCTGAGGGAAATTATTTTCCTCAGGGCCTCCTGTGTGAAGTTAATGTAAAAAAAAAAAAAAAAAAAAAAAGTTTGTAGGGGTGCAGCATTAGGTCTTTGTACAAAATGCTGTGTAACGATGATCTTTGCACATTTAAAGCACTTGCGCGCTTCCGAATCGACAAGTTTGAGTCGTCACGAAAAGACTGATAAACACTCTCTACGTTTTCTACCGTTCTCGATGACCTTGGTCGCCCGGATTTTGGTTTTGCCAGCGTTGTACCGATCTCTTCAAACTTTTTGACCCATTTTCGAATGAAAGAAATGCTTGGCGCATCATAGAATTGACGAAAACCTCAAATATTGTAGAATCTTCTACGCGCTACAGTCACCGAATCATCATTTTTGTAAAACTCACGCACGCACAATGCGCGGTCGCTCCCTATAAATGCTTCATAGCGACTAAATTCCCAAGAGCCAGGGTACTGATTGACATACCCCCCGCCCCCTCGGAAAAGTTGCGTTCACAAAGAAAGCAAAACAAATATCAACATTCTTTTGGGCCACCCTGTATAATGTGGTATTGAAACATTAATATAGTTCAAAAATAAATAGATCACCTGACTTACCAACAATCGACAAGAAAATCAGATAATAATAATAATATGAACTTTGTACTAGAAGCAACTAAGTATTAATTCATTTCTCTTCTAAAGTACACAGTATATAAGCTTAAGTGTTTTTAAAAACAATAAGACATACCGTTTAAATTCATCACGTGCATCTAGTAATATGAACGACCACAGGTCTAAAGGTTTTCTTGCTCTTTCTAGAAGATACTATGGGTACCTATATAATAAACAAATCAAAATTTGTGTTTAGAAACATAAACCCGAAACTGAAGGTTGAATCTTATATGATGTGTTGCGCAAGCGGTGTTGGTCATTTCGACTATGTAATTTCAACTGAGAATAAAAAATACCGGTATATTTTTAACATTTAATACCTCTTTTAAGACGGCTGATAGCATATCACTGGGCGATGCAATTACTGCCGACATTTTCAACAAGTTATTGGTGCTCCAGACAAATTGAATTAGAATACAGCTAATATGGTTAAAAATATATTAATCAAGACACGTTAATTTCCGTAAAATTGGCCACTGTTACAGCTACTACCTTCGTCAAACTTGCTTCTTGTGATATGGTCGGCGATGGGTAAAACTCAAGAGTACTTGTCGCGAGTACAAGACGAAAAATTGGTGTTATGGTCAAAGTTTTGTTTGTTCTGGTACCTACCTAAGGTATCTGTCAACTGTCCACCTTGAAACATTTTCTAATTGGGTAGGTAACTGTTAGTTCACAATTTTAAAACGCACACATCATCAATGAATCTTCTGTCAGATCTTTCAAGAATGCCAGTGAAATAGATTATATGTATGTTCAAGAAAGTTCTTTTGATCAATTTCAATAGGAGTAAGGTTAAATAATTTATCTTACTTCTGGTAGACGTGCATATAGACATGAGTGCATCTATTCAGAGAAATGTCTTATTTTCACGAACGTGTGCTAGATAATTTATCATTACTTCCACTATCATAACTTTCCAAGCGAATATGAAAGAAATTTTATATCAACTTCTAAGAAAGATTTTAGGGGTATTATAAATTAGATAAATTAAAAGATGAAAAAAAATGACATTAATATCTATGACAGCATTCGTGGTAAAAATGGTCATAATTAAACCGCTTTTCTAGTGTGTAAAGTGGTTCTATAAAACCAATTCCTATATTTCTCGACGAATATTCGGTTATTATTTTAATATTTTGGTAAGCATATATTATGTATTTGATCGCTGATTTATTCATGTTATTAATATTCTACAGATTTGGCAGAGATGAAAGAGTTGAAATTTTAAGATGATTTGAATACTAGGATTCGAAACGACGAACAAGGTCATAAAAAGTCCAGGATCATTTGAGGTATTTTAATTATTATAAGAGATAACTGTCAACGAAGAAATTTCATCGTCAATAATAATAATATTTCAATGATATTTTTGTGTAAAGTCACCTCAAGGGTGCAATGAACCATAGGACAGTTTTAAAGCCATTTTTATATGATCTACCAAAACTATAAAGCATGACAGGACCTCTAGGGTTGTATCGACAACTTTCGGTAACTTCTTATGGTTCTTAAGGATAACGTGCAAATAACAGTTGACGTTGAATATATTAAAAACACTTGGTCATCGTAAACTATTATTTATTCGTTGGCAACCTGCAGTCACGCTAGGGAACGATGATAAGTTACCGAAAGAGATCGATACAATATACAATCCTTGTCGATCGACCGTGCTAGGGGTCGACCTAGCAACGCCTCTATGACGTTTCTATATGGTTATCTCTGTGAAGGAATCGATACCCAGACTCCTAGATCAAATTCGAATAAACACTAAGCTACAGAAAGCGTCCACGTCAAAGAAATCAATCAATGTACATTATTTATTTATATATTTATTTATTTACGGACAAATAGTCCAATTAACAATGAAACAATAACACGAACAGAAAAGAAAAAAGAGAGATCACAATGAAAGGAGATTACATATTACATATAGATGAAGAGCATTGACAAAATACATATAATATAAAAGTACATAGAGAAGATAACTACAAGTTGCTTGAAGATCGATTTAAAAAGACTTTAAAAAACCACATTGCGTAACGACTGCCGAAAGTCATTTAGGCTTACACCAAAAAATTCAATGCTTTGATTTGTGTTGACAAGTCTCGACATTCTGGATAAAGGAGAATGATATCCATAATTAGTAGAATGTTGATTGAGGAACAGCCATTCATTATTTCGGAGTCTACGGGAAGGAATGTTGAACTGGATGAGTTGTAACAAAGCAGGTGTGTCAGTTATACTGTTGATAATTTTGAAAATGCATATTAGATCAGAGTCCTTTCTACGTTTTTCTAAAGAGGAAATGTTTAAAGTTTGTTCAATTTCATCATACGAGTATTCTCCTCTTTCAAGTCCTAACCTCCAAGCAATTCCTCGTAGGAAGCATAAGGAAAGAATTATAAAGGAAAGTGCGTGCCGCAAAAACTCAGAAATGAGTCCCGGTACAAACAAGGAAGTTATATGGTGTGGTAGCCCTCTATCCCCCATTCATGAAAAAGGTTCCCGTTTTTCCTGGAGGGCGTGCTTTTGAAGATATGAGGGCTAGAAGTTTCGCCCTCTAGACATTTCTAGAACAGTCCAGAACATTTGAGAGTATTCGAGAGCATTCCACAACATTCCAAAACATCCCGGCACGAATGTTCGGGAATAGTCTGGAACGTTCGGAAACATCCCGGAACATCCCAGATCACTGTGGAACATTGCAGAACACCATCGAATGTCGTGGAATGTTCTGGAGCATTGTGGACCATGCGAACCCTTTTTTGTATGGGCGGGGCTCCCCATTGGTTGTGGGTTCGAAAGTCAGTTTAATCTCGTGTCAATTCCCTAAGCGAAACCCGGCTAGTATTAAATTTAAAAAAAACGAGTGTGCTTTAGACCACACAACTGAAGTAAAACTTCACTAACTTATATCTCCCTCTCAACTTCCGTTCGCCTCGCCCGATCATACTTTTTGTAACGCTCTCGTCACGCATTCACCAGCTTACTTCCCAAGTCAAGCGTGCGTAAAGGCCTGATCGTTCGCCTCGCCCGATCATACTTTTCGTAACGCTCTCGTCACGCATTCACCAGCTTACTCCCCAAGCCAAGCGTGCGTAAAGAAGTTTTACTTCAATAAACGTTACCTCAGTTACTTCGCACCTGAACACGTTAATCAATTTGTAAACTTTATATCAAGCTGAAAAAGTGCTAATGTCTTATTAAAATTGGCACAATGTGATGTTTCGCATCTCAGTGTATAAATACAATATTTACAATAGCAATATTATGCATTTGCTGATCGTGCCAATGCACTAATGCAGTTACTATGCGCTTAGGTGTGATGAACTTTACAATTATAAAAAAGATGTTTAGAGAGGAGTTAACAGAGCAGAAATTTTAACCGTGTAGAAAGAAAGTAAGAGATAATATGATAATGACTCGATCGTTGAACCAATTGAAAACGAAGATGATTTTTTACTGAAACACGATAATGTAATTGATTAGCGATATGATATTATTTTTGGCGACTTTAATATAAAACAAAATAAACAAAAATAATTTTCTTAATTTTTCTTGACCGGTCGAGGGTTTAAACAAATTTAGTATTACAATAATATTTATTTGTAGATTGTATTACTTTATAATGTTTAATCCGTATTTAATATTATATTTACCCTTAACTGGTGGGATATTAACATTCAAAAGAAAGTAGTTGAGATAATTTGTTTTATTTTTTAGTAATCGCGAACATTTAAGTTATAGCAACTAAATTTAACTGCATTAATATAAGACTTTATTTATAATACGTAAAAGTGGTGTTTAATAAGTTAAATCGTTAATAATAATCTACTTGCATTAATGATGAATACTAAAACTTATATTTTTACGAAAGCTTTTCTTAACAATTTTGAGCATCAAAAAAATCTAATTAATTTAGTCAGTTAATCGTATATGCTATTTTAAACACTTTATCTATTTTTTTTCAAAATACGTTGGAGAGTTACGAACGTGGTTATTAAAATATATAAAATTGTAATTAATAAATGTATTATTATATATTAGTTCAAACAAAAATGAGTGAGACTCACCTTTCACTGATTGTTCACAAAATGTCACTCAACGTATCCGGTGAACTGTTCTGCACACACTGAATTCACAAATTGTCACAAGTCGGCTACACCACTGTGGTGCGGAAACGGACCTCCCCGGACCGGAAACTGGCGGAAGAAAGGCTTCGGGTGGAATGAGCGGAGGCTCCGCTAGCGACCACTTTTATCAACGAAGCCTTCGCTGAAAGAGGGGCGTCTTGACGCAGAGGCGCTACGTGCTGGGACCGCGGTGCTCGTGGCGGTGACGGTGGCGGTGGTTGAAATTCTGTGACGTATGCACTTGTAGTTATAGGCACGGTTGTTTGCGTTATTATGCGAGACAAGCAAAAAAGTGTGTTACTTTTCTCTTCCTTGTTTTGACTGCGATGTTAGACCTTCGCAAGAAAAGAAATGTAAGCATAAAATTTCCATCTAAATTACCTTTCCAACATATAATAAAAGATTAAATCAAAATTATACAAATAATAATGATAAAAAGAAAAATATTTAAATCTATCAAGAAAATTTTAAATGCTTTAAATTAATTGTTAACTTAAATTAATTGTTCAGGAGCGAAAAGAAAGATTTTCTTTTTTTTTTTAAATATCTTCTATTTTTGTAGACCCATAATTATGACATGCTAGGAAAGGAGTGTAAGGATAATATACGATGCAAATGTGAATATTGGAAGAAGTCGGGGACGCCCGAGGAAGACATGGCACGACCATGTGAATCAGATACTTGAATCGGGACATGTCAAGGGTCAGAACAATAGAAGAATGTATGAGACGGTGTATGAATGTGAACGAGGCAAGGAGTGTATGCCAAGACCGAGTTGTTTGACTGTCCGTCCTCTCTGCCTACCCCTGCGGGGAAATGACGTGATGGTTATTTATTTAGTTAGTTATAATAATGCAATTTTATTATACAATAAAATTGAATATATCTTTCAGAATACTTAACATTTTTTTGGAAATTTCTTTAATAACAGTAATTAATATATTTTTTATTTTTCAGAAACAAAATCCTTTTAAAATGCACATCATAAAATATTCATTTTCCTAAAAATATTTCCACGATGCAGATTGGAAGAGAAGAAACAAGGAGAAAAATGATATATTCAAATCATTTTTTGGATTTATGGTCCTTTACAGCATTTCATATTTTAAATGAGAACAGTTATCTTTTTAACGATTTTTTGGTAATTAAAGTTTGACGTTAAATTATTTAATTCGGAACAGCAATACCTTGAAAACATTGTAACCATTGTAACGATTTTCCGTTTACTATTATGACTGTATCATCAGCGTAAGATACAATATTACCAGGGATTACAACATTACATAAATCATTTATATATATTAAAAACAGGACTGGGCCAAGCACAGTACCCTGTGGTAATCCATTTTTTATCCTCGTTTCAGTACTATAAAAATTTCCTATTTTTGTTTTTTGTTTTCTGTCTTTGAGATAGTTAGTGAGAATTTTTAGTGTATCTTTTTTTATAAGTATTTCGTGATTTACCGTATCAAAAGCTTTTCTTAAATCTAAAAATATAGCTAGACTTTTTTATTTGTATTAACAGATGTTAATCTTTTTCTTCACTGATATTTTACATTGATGGGGAATAACATTAATTACATCCAAAAGTTAAAAAAAAGAGAGTTGTTAAAATAAACATTGTCAAATTTTGATTTGTGCCAAGTTTGATGATAATAATTGTGAGATAGGTACCAACAATCATTAAAAAACCCGATCTAATTTCTTGGAATCGAATTCACGAATCTAATTCCAAAACCCATTATCTCATAATGCTCTCCAAGAAACTGTTAAAATGTTTCAACAATAACTCGTTTGAATTAATTTCAAAGTCAACAAGCGAAAGTATGTATGAACAATAGAAAGCACCATTCATGATTTACAAAACTGCTTGAGTCACTATTTGTCCTATAAACCATATAACTTAAACCAAAACGTTAATATTTTTTCTCTGTTGAATCCCCCTGCACGCACAAAGCAGATTCTGTTCTTCACTAATGACGAATGTTTACCTTTTAAGTGAAGCCAAAGGTTCTGTTAAATACAACTCTCGCCCAGCATCCGAGATGACGGGAGATGGTTGGACCTCTGACAGTAGACTCAATATAGAAGCGAAGGAGGGCACTACGTTGCCTTTAAGCAGGTGCCGTTATGTTTTTTAACACGGAATATTTGTTGGTGGGCGAATGTACGTTTTAATTAACTCGTTACATATCTTTGATTTTATTAAGATGTACGAAAAATTTGGCTTTCTCCACTCAAACACAGAGACGTGTAAGACAAATCGAAGACAAATAGCATAAACTTATTTTCACTCAGAAGTATACTTATGATTAACCACTTTATATTCTGTGAATTAAAACGGGCTAGACCTTTAATATATAAAGGTGTCGTAAGCGTCATCAAAAATTATAACTTTTCATAATATTTATAAACGTGCGGTCAAAACGTAAACATGTTCACTTTTATCTAATGGTTCAAGAGTTTAATGTGTCATTTTTTAATTAAATTTTAGACGTATTGACTCTTTTCAACAAAAAATAATAAATTTATTTCCAAAATTTTTCTTTTATCTAGTAAACGCATGTTTTAAATTTTGAGAAAAAATGTTTATCTTTAGTATAATAATGTTATATCATCGTTTGCAGGTTTGTTAAATTATCAAACGAAAAATCTTATTTTAGAAGACATTTCATGTCACCTACGTAATTTGTAACCTTCGGGTAAGTACTCAAGTAGATCATTTTATTAATTAATTTCATCGTTCAATAAAAAACGCGCTGTTACGGTGAATGATCGTAAAATTAAGATCTTAAGTTCTAAGAAATTATATTTTAAGAGTTTGGCAAAGAAATTCAGATATACGGAAAGTGTGCCAACATACCACACGTATTAAAAATGTTACAAACATTATTTAGATGAGGGAGACGGCAGATGTTGTATGCAGTTATAAAAACCGTCATTACTTCCCAGCGCATCTCACTCTGCAGAGTTGAACCTAGTTTCATATTATTATAGTTTCATTACCTGCTGCGCTCAAATCAAATTAAAAGAGTCGTAAACTCCAGCATTTAACTCTCGTTCTAAATAACAGTTCTGTTGAAATTTTTGGTTAAACATTACAAAAACTTATCCATTGTTATATTACTGCCATAGAATTTTCCAGCAGCAGCAACAAAATCATCATATTTATGATGCGATCATGACAAAATGAATATTTCGATTATTTTGTCTTTTTTTATACAATAAACGGCGAGTGCCCAGCAGGCGTTGAAATGCCACTCAAAGAAATTAAGTGTTTGGGTTTTGTTTCTGTTTATTGAAGTGTTTTAGGATACACAATATTTTATGTGAATTGTCTTAGGATACATAATTTTTTTTTCTTTTTCCGTCTCGTGCGTACACGAATAAATCATAAGATTTTCCAACGCGTGAGCAAGCCGCATACATGTTATAAAAATGGATTTTATGACATACATGATATAAAACGTGGACATTTCAAATTTACGCGCTACTATCCCCAACTGCTATTACTTTGTAATTCCTCCGTCTCCCCCACCCCTCCGTCACCCCTTCCATGCGTCACAGTTCTCGCTCACGTTCCCCTCCCCGCGTCCCCTCCGCACCTTCGTCACCCTTCCACCTTCCCCGCCTTTTCCCCTTCCCGCGATCCAATTCCATTCCCCCCCTTCCCCACCGCGTACCCCTTCCACCTTCCCTGCCTTCCGCCTCCCACGTCCCCCCTACCGTGAACCCCCCTCATTCGATCTCCTCCCCCCTCCTTCCAACTCTGCCACTATATACAATATGAAATACACAAATTTTCAAATTACTTGCGCGTCACTTTACTTGAAAACGTTACATAAAAATGATATGTTTTTAGATATTCACGGCCAAAAGTATTTTCGTTATTTGTTTTTGGGGTGTTATGCCGTGTTGCGCTACCTCCTTCTTTAGCCAACTTTTCGGATAGCGTTGCAGTGTCCATCATCAGGTCTCTCAGTCCATATTGGATCTACCGGATCTGCCCTGATGATGGACACCGCAACGCTGTCCGAAACGTTGGCTAAAGAAGGAGGTAGCGCAACACGGTATAACACCCCAAAAACAAATAACGAAAAGTTACTTAAAAATGTATGCAAACATCATAACGGCAGAGCTCGCAATTAGATAAAGAAACTTTCGCGGGTGTGCGCACAACAAATCACCATCGCAAACGGATGAATTTTATAGAAACAATGAAACATTAATTTTTATGAATAAAGACAGAAACGATTCGCCGCGCGATTCTCATACAATGATGGTGATGACATCTGAATGCATTTATTTTAGTTATGATGATCTTGAACTCGGAAAAGAAATGTACGTTGTTTTGTGTCTATTGCATTCTTAATATATGCTTTCGAAGATCCATTCACATAGAAATGGGATTGGCATGTTGTATTACTTATTTTATGTTCGTACTATTCGAAGTGTTCAACTTTCTAACTATTGTATTCTTGAAACATTGTCATTTGGTGGTGAGAAACTTTGAATTGTTATGACGGATGCTTAATAGCGCTAGGGGGCACGACGAAATATTAGGGCCTTGGCATTCCTTCAAAAAAACACAATAATTAAACGTTTACCTGAATAATAATACTTTTAAAGTTAGGAAAATTGGTATGAGAGAGTAATTATTTAGCGACAAAATCAACGGCCAAAGTTGAATAAGCTGCCATTCAAATTCTTACAAATAATTAATTAACACCTCTCTTCAACTTTATTTTATTTTTTGTTATTGTAACCTATCTTTCTATTAAGGCGATCCGAGAGTTCAGGAAAAAGTCTAAATCTGAAATCACGCCCCTTTATGGGAGGAGTATAAAAATACCTTAGAAAAAGCTTTTGGAAAGGTTGGAAAAGGTAATTGAGAATTTTTGTTACAGGTTAATTTCATAAAGACCTGTAAAAAACATTAACTCCTTTTTTACGCATTGTGTATTGTAATAAAACGGAAATTTAAAATTGATTTCACGAAACCAAGCGACGCGGAGCCTAACGTCTGTTTCCAGCTACGGCCGGGGGAGGACTGACTGAAAATGGGTGTGGTGAGTCAGTAGTTCTTCGGCGGACGGTATAAGGTTCACTTTGAAAAACCAAATTCGTCGAAAATGCATATTTTATTTTATGTGAAATTCAGGCATAAATATCAATTTTTTGCGATTATTATAAGAGAAACTGAATTTGCCACGTTATACAATAAAACCATATCCAAAAAGGGGTTAATAAGTAGGAGAGTTTGAACTTAAAAGTGATTTTTATAGACCTTATACTTAATTTTTTATAGGCTTATTATAAAATGACCAACATTTTTAAGGGCTAAGGTATGTTCTACACGCATTATTTTATTGAAGCATCTTTAATACTTCTAAGCGATCCAATTTTCAAAATTAAAACACATAGATTTTGTATGATTTTCCATTATTTAGTATGGCCTTATCTTATTTGTTTGGGGTTATTAAGCCATATCGCGCTTCCTCCTTCTCTAGCAAACGTTTCGGACAGACATACAGGGTTCAACAGCAGGGCAGATGTGCAAATGGTGACGATTTGTTTGTTTATGAATGTGGAAGGAATTTTGCAATCGTAAATTCACTTAAGGTCGGTATGACAAAATGAATGTAGATTTCAGTGTTAGTTTTTATTAGTTACTAGGTGGGTTACCCGGCTTCGCTCAGGACAACATTCGGGAGTGTTCTGGAATGTTTCACGATGATGTTCCTGATTCCCTATACCCGAACATTCCACGACATACTCCGCTACTCCTTCTAGAACTTTCCGAAAGACTGTTCTAGAAATTTCAAGAGGGCGAAACTTCCAGCCCTTATATCTTTAAAAGCACGCCCTTTAGGTAAAAACGGGAACCGTCATCCTGGAGGGGGGATAGAGATCTACCACGCCATATAACTCCCTTGATCGAACCGGGACTCGTTTTTGAGTTTTTCTAGACTTCCTTTTATAATATATATTGATTATTAGCTCCGTCGCGTCGTCCATATTGATATTGAAAGGGATTTTGTGGATTTTAATTGTCTACGCAATTAGGTGTGCTTTATGCGTTTCGGGTGTTCCCAGCATTTCAGGAACATATCTAAAGTAATAGCCGGCACCAATTAAATATTCCGCAATTTCCGCTATCCGAGATCCTTCTGGCGATGGTCCGTTCTATCTCTGATGATGAAAACTGTAACGCTGTCCAAAATGTTAAATAAAGAAGGAGGAAGCGCAACACGGCAATAGCCCAAAAAAAGTCACGATAATATTTTCGACCGTGATATTCTCAAATCTCAATTTTTATATTATTACTAGCTGACCCGGCCACGCCTTGCCGTGACGTGAAATCGAAACACAACGCCATCTACTGGATGGTTACCAACCTAGATAACCAAGTGGTGTGTTTATAAATTAATTCACAACCGCCATCTGTTAGAAACTTATGGAACTTACAAATAATTACAAAACATTGTCTTAAAACAAACTTTTAATAAATATTGAGGTCAATAATTGAGATAAAAACTATCCTATCTTTTAAGTTGGACCAAATTACATATAGTAAGCCAAATTTCATCAAAATCGGTTAAGTAGTTCCGGAGTTTATCTCGAACAAACATCGTGACGCGAGATTTATATATACATAGATTTAATTTTAAATCTTTCATTGTATTGTCGTGTTTGAAAAAGATGAAGAGGTTACAATGGAGCTTTCAGCGGCATGACTTTAGTTATAAACGCTCACCTCACTCAGTATGGTGTCTACGTGCAGAAAAAATAAAATTTAAGTAACAAATGTACATGTAAAGTAAAATAAATCTTCAAAACAAAAATTGTTTATGTTTTGTGCCTTCATTCAATATTAATGACTTTGACCATATTAGCATTGATTTCTAGAAAGGAAAGGGAAAATATGTATAATAATTTCATGCTTACCTGAGACGTACATATGAAAGGTTTGATTTGCAAATTTCAAAATTTTCTAAAGACAAAATATTATTTGATATCTTTTCAATTATACTTGTCAATGTATGTCAAGAATAATAGAAAAGTAGATATACATTATTCACTACAGCATTCACTGGAGAATCAATTGTTGGGATAATAAATATATGCATTTTGTAGATACTTTCGAAACTTGACTTATGTTTGCAAAGTAGCAAAATTTTTTCGAATAACCTTCACAAATTGAACTTTTTCCGTGATTGAAATAATGACAGTTTGTTGCGAGAAAACAAGCAAAACGTTACAAGATTTTAAACATTTGTCAGTTGATTGCAGGTACGATGTTTTTAAGGTAATCAAGTGTGTATTTTCCTGGGAAAAACCATTATGACTACAAAAACGTTTAATAAAGTGTTTCCTCTAAATACATTATTATTTCATGTTCTGATGAAGGTCAGAACTTGAGATGCGTGTATCGTAAATATGCATCTCGCGTATATATATTTAATTTTTGCAATCTATTTATTTGTAAGAGATACTCTCTGTAACGCTCTAGTGAAAAACAACCTGCAGAATCGAAACGTTTTGCTTGAAATGGCTTCAGCCGTGTTTGGTATTAGATCTGAACAGCTAGGCATTCCCCACCTTCCTCTTCCCCGCCTCCTTCCCCTCCCCGCCGACTTCGACCTCACAACAAACCCAAATTGGAGACGCCGTAGTCTCACTAGCTCCAGATAGTTGGGGAGCAGTTGGGGATGTGATGTGTGTTCTCATTGCGTATGTACAGGCGCAAATATAAATTGCGAAAAAGGTTTTTCTTAATATAATTAAATTAGCCTTCTATAAAAGAGCAGATTATGAATGCTTTTAAGTATACCCTTGACCCCTTGGGCAATTTTGGGAGTTATTCTTCAGAAAAAAAAACGCCCGTGCTGTGCCAGACAGGGTGAGGCACACAAGTACTGTAAATAGGCTGGAGGTCCCAATCCACAGAGGCGCATGATGTTGCTCCTTTCACCACGTGTGAAGGGAGAACGTTTCTAACTATTTCCACTGTAGAGCTGGTCCGATGTGGTCCTTTCGTTAGACGTAGCCGGGTCTAGTCCATAGAGAGGTAGAGAAGTCGTGGACACGCCAATCCTGCGTTGAACTCGCGTTCCCTGTTGTGTCCATGTCATTTAGTTATTTTTGTTATTTCTCCAGTGGTAACACATCTACTGGCAAAATATTATAACCTAGAAAAATCCTTTGATCTCTGTTTTTACTAATGGCGTACATCTCTCTTATCCCACTTGGGTTAAAATCGCTCAGTTGCAAAACGTCGATATAAAGCATTATGTTCGATACGACATATTACATCAAAGCATTCTTTAGTTTTTACTTTATATTTTCCAAGGTTATTTTTTTTTTTTTTTACATGAGCTCCACACAGGAGGCCCTGAGGAAAATAATTTCCCTCAGGGCCTATGTCATCTTTGGGGATGCTGTGTGGAGGGTTTTTTAAGGAAAGGAAGGAGAGGAGAGTTCTGGGAAGGAAAAGGGTTTAAGGGGTGGGTAGGAATCTGGGGTTCAGTATGTCCTGGTCATCCGCCTCCAAGACCTAGACAAACCTCACCCCATGAACCCGGTCACCCCTGCTAAATCACCAAACGTAGCGAACCACTTGGGGTGACCTATGGCAGAGGTGTTGGTTATCCAATAAAGGTTCCCGGGACGGCGGTACCCATTCCCGCCTCCCAAATTATAGCCACCTATAGCCACCTATAGACACTTATAGCCACCAGTTATAAGTCACATTATTTATAATTATTATTTATGAATTTATGTTGTTGTTTCGCTCTCCTGTATAATTTGTATTTTGTGGCTTACAACATTATTACGGTTGCTTAAACGATGTATGATTTAAACTCTGTTAGTGAGAGAGAATACCACGCTTTCAGGTTGCATACAAAAGTTCACCATAGACGCTCCTGAAAATTTTGAAATCATTCTATGAATCAACATTTAGCATTTGAAAAATGTTTGTCAAGGTGTGTACTTTTTTTTAATAAACATTTTTAAAAAAATTTAATAAACATTTAGTAGGCAGATCCACAACGACCAACTTAATGGTTTTCACGGATTATGTAGCAAATACATTGGATAACAACGAACAAGTAGACGTATCGTATAACGATTTTGCTAAATCTTTTGATAAAGTAGATCACCTCATATTACTAAAAAAGCTTGAATATTTTGGTCTCTCATATAGAATGCTTCTGTTCTTCCACAATTATTTATCTAACAGAAAACAATATGTAGTTTATGGGCAGCTTGCTTCAATACCTTACTTCACAAACTCTGGGGTCCCGCAAGGGTCTAATTTAGGACCTCTATTATTTTCTATGTTTATAAATGATATAGCACTGTTTATAAAATTTGTAATTTTTTTGTTATTTGCTATCGATATTTAACTTTATACCAATATAATGTCGAAAGCAGATTCTATTCGTTTACAAACCGATATCGACGGAATCGTAGAATGGAGTAATCTGAATAAACTCTATTTTAACAGCGGAAAGTGTAAAATTATGTGTTGTATATTAATTATGGGCTAGGAGTACTCTATATTATAACTACAAAATTTCTGGTACCTCGTTAAAACATATTTCACAAATGAGGGATTTAGGAATCACTTTTGACACACGCCTGACATTCCGTTCTCATATCGATTCGGTGTGCAACTCTGCGATGCGAATGCTAGGCTTTGTAATCTGCAACGCAAAATCATTTTGCAACACAGCAGTCATAAAAATGCTCTACTTCACTCTGGTTCGCAGCATTCTCGAAAGTGGATCGGTAATATGGGAACCCGAAGATGCCCTATACGCAAATGATGTTGAAAAGGTGCAAAAAAAGTTCATGCGGTACCTGTACATGCGAGAGTTTAGGTACTACCCTTTGTTGTATCCCTCTGATTTTCTCGCGGGAATGCTGGGACTAAATCGTCTCGACGTTAGGAGAAAAATTGCAAAAGTACTAGTAGCACACAAGCTGCTAAACGGGCACATTTGTAATCCTGATGTCCTGGAAAGGATTTCACTTTATGTCCCCGATAACTTCGCCAGAGCAAGGCAATACAGACTTTTTACTTTTCCTAGAGGCAGGACCAACCTACCAATGGGTATGCCTCTGGGGAGAATGACCTCACTATTAAACCTTTCTTCTGAAATTGAAATTTTTCAGTCGAACTACAATCATTTCAAGAGCGAAATAAAGGTATTCTTTAGCACCTGTCATTATTAATGTACCTATATAATTAATGTATTACACTATTGACTAAAAATTGTGAAATATATTTGGATATATATGTTAACTGTTTTTCACAATAAATAAATAAATCAATAAATAAATAAAAAACGTAAACAACAAAAGTGATCTTAACTTTTATAATACTTTTTTCTGATTAATTGTGTTTTTTTTCGTGTAAAACGGTAATTACTGTACTTTCTCAAAAGTTTATGAAGCTTAATCCAGTTTTGTGTTCTGAATGCTAAGGACAGAATAGCAGGATTCATCTACTAACATTTCAGAGGAAACTCATATTCTGAGTGTAGTTACAATTCGATTCAAACCTCTCATTCGCTAGACAAACTAAACTATAGGTGTTGCAAACATGCAAATAGCCCCAGACGGCAAAAAAGTTACCGACTCCTGGTGTAACGCGTGCGTTCGTTCAAAAGTGAACACAATATAATTAATGTACGGATCCTCCACTGCATAAAAAAAAATTAACCACGCATTGCATTAAAACGTAAACAATATTATTAATTTGTTTAATTAATCTCTGACACTATTTTAAATGCGTTCATTAGACATGCATTTGTTTTATTAATATGGTTCAAAATAAAGTTTGTTGCAACCACCGAAAAGAAAACCCCTAGAAGTTTGAATCTACACCGATTTGCAAGAAAACTAATGTCTCATTTTGCATCAGACCATTCCTGTGCCCAGTGGCGGACTAAGCCAGTCAGAGGCCCGAGGCGGCAAAGCTGAATGAGCCCCCCCCCCTAATTTAAGAAGTTGATGTAATTTTACAAATCTTTATTCTGTTCACACGGTCCTCTGGTCCTGGGAGACCTCCAAATGCCACCATGTTCCCTTGGCACCAGGACACTGTAAAAAAATGGATTTTTTTATTTCTTTTTCTAAAAGATGCATTTGTTAATAATGCTCTCACCATTTTTTTAAGGAAATTCCTAAAATTGACAGAGATCATTTTATATGAAACCGTTTTAAAAATTTTGTATGTTGAATCATCCTTCAAAGTTTTGCTGAAGGATAATTCAACGTACAATCTGATTCAAACGGTTCCACATAAAATGCTGTATCTCCGTCAATTTTTCGAATTCCTTTAAATAATTTGGTGAGAGCATTCTTAACAAATGCATCTTTCAGAAAATGAAATTTAAAAATCTGACAAAAAAATTAAAGTGTACTGGTGCCTTAAAGCCTTGTCTAGGATTTGATCAAGATAACATAAAAGCGTTTTTTTACGTGAATACCTCACAAGAGTCGCAGCTGGAGCCAGTGAGACTATGACATCCCCAATCGGGGTATGTTGTGAGGCTGAAAGTAGTGGGGAGGGGAAGGAGATGGGGAAGAGAAAGGTGGGGAAGTCCTGGCTATTCAGATCTGGCCATCAAACACGGATGACGCCATTTCAGGCAAAGTTTCAATTCTGAATGGTGGTCTTATACCAGGGCGATACTGAGAGTATCTTCCACTCTGGAACTTGCCGCAAACAAACAGTATATTATTTTTAATGAATAAATTGTGAAATAACACAAATTAATCAATTAAAATTTATTTGCCACGCCGGGACTTGATCCCGCGACCTTCGGTGTGTGAGTGAAGAGCCTTACCGCTGGACTACGCCGGCCGTCGAGTAAGGAAAAATTGAGCCTAATTTTGGCACTCGGACACGCCCATAACACACTCTGTTGGTTTATCTCTTCAGAGGTTGAAACAATAATAAATCTGCACGTTTGTAGCCAGCCGTTGGTTTGGCAAACGGGTTTTTTCAGACCCAGTTGAACAATGATGTTAAATGTAGAATGTGTGCAAACTTCAAGAGGCGCACGTGCAAAAATGAATGTAATCTCTCGAGGGTATTCAATTTCGGGTTTGATAAAATGTTTAAAAATGGAAATGTTTATAGTTAAAATAACAGTGGACTGTTATTATGCTTCCTACTACATAATCAGCGTCAGCAAATTAAATTTGAATAATTTTTCAAAGTCGTGTAACTACTGATCGATTCTCGGAATCATAATATATTGTTGAAAGAATTATCAGATTATTTGAGTCAGGAAGACTAACAAGGTTAGACCATCATTTAATTAATTAATTTATTTTTTATTTTCTGTATTTAATTCACGGGTATAATTATTTTTTTTAATTTTGTTTTTAAATTAACTCCACACAGGAGGCCCTGAGCAAAATAATTTCCCTCAGGGCCTATGTCTTCTTTGAAGATGCTGGGTGGAGGGTCTTTTTTAATAAAGGAAGGAGTGAACACGGGTCTTGAAGAGACCCATGTTGTAGGACGGAGGAAACACGGAGGCCGGCACAGCGAGCTGTTGAACACAAAAACGAGTCGTAGAAACGACCCGTTCTCATGTGACTAATGTCAACCGTGTACAAATGTTGGGGGCGTGTTTGGCTTGTTTCCCGACTATGCACCGGTGCCGAGGGGATCAATGACGCTAGTTCTTCGGAGCGTCTTCCATTATTATACCGGTATAACAAGGACAGCATTCCCACCTGACGCCTGTGCTCTAAAGATTGCCGTCTGTTAAGATGGGGGAATCTATCAAACCGACCGCCCGTTTCTGCACAGTCATGGGTTTTTTTTAAAGTATTTTGTAGCTCAAGACCAGAGGTGGCTGCCAATATCAAACGTGGGGCGTACGATTTGTACAGGGTTAGCAGTTGTGTACTATTAAAGTATCTGCGGGCTCTGTGCAGTATTCTTCCTATTACCATAATTTTAAGCGGAAATTGTTGCGGGTTTAATGAAGGACTTGCTAAGAGAGGATTGAACCCGCGTTGCCAAGGTAGGAACCCGACGTTTTAGACCCTATTAGCCGACTATTAGCCGGACGTACATAAACAAGTTTTTTTTAAATTTTCATTTAAAAAAATATTTTCTTTATACTTACATTGATACAATTTTTATTCTCAATTTATAAGCATCTTTTAACCTTTTTTCAAGTGTGATTTTTATTGCGTACGATTTAATATCTTAATATATGTATATATTGACATATTTAATATATGTATATATTGACATATTTAATATATAGTTTATTACCTTAATTGCGCACTATGCGTTACAAAACGCGTCCTTAAACATTTGAATGAATTAATTCAGCAATCAAAAATAATATTTAAAAATGTGTTGCAATTGACAGTGTGCGGCGTGCAAACGTCTAGTCAAATATATTGAAATGAACATGAAAAATCTTTCACCAGGTCTTTCTTTAAGCTAAAGATAGACTTGTATTCGCCCAGTGTTGATGTTAATATTCGCCCAGCTTCCATTGCCGGAAACGACCGTAAGAATCGTAAATGTTCTCAGGGGCTTTCTATATCTTTTTAGAAGTGTCTACTCTTGAAATTAGGGAGTTTTTAAGATTGTTTGAGATTTTTGTTAGCTTTCTTAAGAGGAACGAGTGCGCGCCCTTTTTCATACATAACTTAAATTTGGATTTGAGACAAATTAAAAAATTCAAAATATAAATTATGGACAATTAAATAAATCTATTTTCACGATTTTAGAGGCAACTTTGTCAATTATTTAATGATTATAACTATAACATTTAAAACGAGTTAATTATTATATTTAAAAAAGTAATATCGTCCTACTTACTACGTATATATAAAATAAATTATAAAATAAGAATTTTCATGAGCAATGAATTTAAATTACAAATTGATGAACTAACGTTCGATCAAAAATGTTCGTACAAAAATTCTGACCCAAAAAACATTGGATGGGCGCAAACAAATCATTTGTCTTAATATTTTAAAGCATAACTTGTAAAAGTGTTTTTCCCTAAAATAATTAAATTAGCGTCCTCTATAAAAGAGTGGATTATAAACACTTTTAAGTGTAGGTAAGTGGCTTTGAGCCTTTTTCATACTTTTCATAAAACATAAAATTAGATTTGTAGCCAAAATACCAAACTGAATAATAATTATTTTAATCAAAATATATAGAAAATGGCTCCATGCCAACTCGAAATCAAGTCATTAAAAGCTATGAAAAAAATAATTTTAAAATACGCCACAACCCTAACCTAACGTAACCTATTTAACCAAATTTTTTCATCACTTTTGATAACTTTTCAAAGGAGGTTCTGAGTTGATTTAATTCTGAGTTGTCCGCTTACCGTAGAAAATATCTAGTACTAATACGTATGCACCTTTATTTATTTATGTTTCAAATTATCAAATACAGGCCGATCAAGGTATCGATTATTCACGATTTTAGAGGCAACTTTTTAATTAAACTGGCGCCATCTATGAAAGCATAGATTATAATTTATGTTCCGTTTAACATTAGGTTACCGTTAGACAATTGCATATGTAACTAAAATACAGTTCAACTTATTTAAAGTCAAGCTCGATTAAAGTCATAAAGTGGCTTAAAATGGGTTCATTAAATTAATTCATCCAATTTAATTGGAGTTCAAGAGCTGTTTCTCAAAAAAAACTAGGTAAAGCAGTTAAATGGCTTCCTTTGCATATGTTTAAATAAAATTTGGAACACTGCAAATTAATTACCATACATTTAACGACGCCGAATCATTTTTTATAAGTGGGTGAGCACGACATTATGTTAGTACTGAGTGGCTGAATAATTTTATAACTAGCTCTAATACCCGAATTTGCCCGAGATTTTATGATAGAAAAATCTGGCGTCTTGTATTTTACGATTGACTGAATATTGCACAGCTCACGACAGAGAAAAATGCGTTGACCTAAAAAAAGAAGATCAATAAGAATTTATACATAAATATTGATGGTGTTTTTACCTCACATTCCTGACTGATAAACATTTCAGAAAATATCCTCGTTAAAAGATATATTTTCTAATGTCTCTAACTCCAGAGAGAAGAAGGTATCTTTATCTTATCTATGTTAGGGAACGTACCCATACTACGTGACCTCTTCGAGGGGGTGGGGTCTTCAAAATGTCACGCTTGGTACAAATGAGCGGCGGTTTGCTTAGGATTTTGGTCACCGGGGTGGGGGAGGGGTTAAAAATTGCAAAAAATTGGTCACGTAGTATGGGTACGTTCCCTTATTTGTTTCGTACCAACATTCTGGTACGAAACGAGGTTGACTTTTATATTATTCGACGAAGAGGTACGTATGACTTTGTACCTCATCACCATCTTCTCTTGGCTCTATAACCCCTGGTGGGTCTTGGCCTCCTCAAGAGTCTTCATCCACTCATCTCGGTTATGTGCCAGCTGTCTCCAGTTTAGAAGCTCCAAGGTAGGACGTTGACGCTCCATCTTAATCTTGGCCTTCCCAGACTGTAGTTACCAATTACTTTGTACCTGTAGATACATCGGTTTTACATTTAATTTTGTCGTATTGATGTATTTTTCCAAAAAGCCAGTAAAACCAAAACACTATTGTTTAACACTTACGCGTGACCTCCGAATATATGTTTGTTTTCCCAATTAATAGCTCTTGATATTTTTGATATCACTTATCGCCTTCTGTGCACTTATTCTTCTCAGTTAATATCAATCAATACTGCAAACGACGAGGGAATCAGATTGCACAAATATTCACATTTGTCATTACGTAGCCGAAATAACTCATACGCATACATTACGTAAACGAAATATAAAAGGTTCCTTGACGTTAACAGTAATAGCAACGTAAACTTAACTAACGCACTCGTAGTGGGAACTCAGCTGGGAAAGTGTTTTACACGATGATTTTTTTTCTTACCGATTCCCAAGTTGAATCTATTACATTAGATAGTTAGGGAAGGAATAATATATTGGGGAGGTACTAACTCATCAAGAAAATGGAAAATTAAATAAACATTTCCACATGGGTAATATAGTTACGTATAGATAAATAAGAGCATTAAAAGGTGATAGGGGTATTCTTAGACCTAGCAAAAGCTTTCGACACTATTTCGCATAACTTACTACTACAAAAACTCAAAAATATCGGTATAACTGGTCAACCGCTAAAATGGTTTGTCAGCTACATTGAAAAGAGACAACAAATAGTAAAAATAAATAAATACAGCAGTGACAAAGCAGATATCAGGTATGGAGTACCGCAAGGCAGCGTCTTGGGTCCCATACTATTCCTAATTTATATAAATAGTCTAACTGAGATAAACCTAGGAAAAATTGAGTACAAAGTAATCAGTTATGCAGACGACACTGCAATTTTGTTCAAGGCACAATCATGGGAAAAGGTATTCAAAAACACAGAAACAGGGATGACTGTAGTAAATAAATGGCTACAAAATAATCTACTAACACTGAACATTTCAAAAACAAAATATTTAACTTTTAGCAAAACAAAGGCTGGTCAACCACATAGCCAACCACAACTACATCTTAACCCCTGCACCAATATTTCGTCAAATAACACATGCTGTACTTGTGACAAAATTGTTTATGCAGACAATATTAAATATCTAGGTTTAACTGTTGACCATAAACTAAAATGGGATCTCCATATTAATATATTATCAAAAAAAATACGAAAATTATCATACATCTTCAAAACAATACGAAACATCATGTCATTAAATCAACTAAAAAATATATATTTCGCACTCTGTCAAAGTATTTTAACATATGGAATTTCAGTTTGGGGAGGAGCAGCAGATACTTACCTCAATTCTCTTAAAATAAATCACAAAACAATAATTAGAATTATGTTTTATAAACCTTACCAACATCCGACGGAACAGCTAATGATCAAAAACAAATTACTAGACGTAAATAAACTATTCATAAGGAAGATCATTTACAAAAACTGTATCAAAACTTCACATCTCCACATACCTCACTCGCAAAACACAAGAGCAAAAATTAATAAGCACTTTCAAGTTCCCCATATCAAATCAACTTTTGCAAAAAAACACGAATCTTACCTAGCACCACACATTTTCAATACCTTCCTAACACAAACAAAAACTTACGTCACCCCAAATAATTTGAATTGGCTTTTCAAAAGATTTGTAATATGGTTGAATGAAAAGGAAAGAACAGACATTCAAAATATTCTAAATAAATAACATTTCATACAAGTTCTCACGAAATTATATAATATTCAAATAAAACAAATATGAGAAACTGCAATTTTGCAATATTAATTATTATGATTAATTATTAATTATTACTTCTATTATGTAACCGCTATATTCAACTGTCACAAAATTTTAATTTACTTTTATCTAAAAAACAAAGTATGTATGTAAATATTTAATATACCAATATATAATTTATCTTTTTTATCTTTTTACATACATATATATATTTGTTTAAATACACACATTTCTTTTGGAACAAACGTAATATGTGATTTACTCGCCTCGGAACAGACTTTGTCTAGTGAGGCGGGTAAAAGAAAAGAAAACAATGTAAATAACCATGAAACTAAATAAACGCCCGGGTTGCCGGCACTGAAACTGAAAAAAAAAAAAGTCGCACTGTAACAAATCGTTTAATTGTTATGCAGATTTATGTATTGATTAGTTTTTCGATCTCGAATTGCGGCATCGCTTCGTCACTTACTAATTAGGGAGAGAAATGCATTGGTTAGTTTTTCACCTTGCCTCTCAGGCTTACAGATGTGAGCACTGGAAGGGATGTCACAAGGTCCAGTTTTAGCGCTAGTGAGCAAGTTACTTCCCGGAACCTTGCCGAGCTACTTCAAGTGAACCTCTGGCAGGATTGACCCAAGAGACGCTTCAGAAACCGTCAGCTTCGGACTTCAGCTAACCGAGAGGGAGAAAATACTCGTTGCAACCCTTTTGATAAAAGGAAGGAACAATTAGGATTCCTTTGGTAAAACCGACATAGATATAACCTGTTTCTCAGTGAACAAAAAAGGAAAACATAAATCAAGTTTATGAACACAAGTAAGTCAACAAGAATACTGGTTTTATCCAGAAAAAGTGTTTTTTCCCCTTTTATATTTTTAACAAACACATCACATGTTTCAAAAAAATTTCCTTTTTTGTACTGCAGTTATGGAATAAAAAGTTTGATATAAAATATAAAATACGGACACTTGGTTTTATTTTTTTTCCAAATCACGAAATCCATTTTTTTTTCAAAACTTCCGGCCATTTTAGCGGGCTAATAGTGAACAATAATTTCATTTATTTTTATGGTTTCGAATAGATACAGATCACACGAAACTTGTGAGACCTGGGGCGTTTAAAAATAAGGCCATTTTTTCTCTATGGAGAGCGACACAAGCTAATGCATGTTGTTGGAAAAGGCTCGCGCCATCACATTTCTTTAATTAAAGACATATTAATCACTCGTATTAAAGAAGAGGCGCGAGCCATGATGGTGGAATTTTGATGCACCCTTTCTCGCGTTCATTATGTATTTTTTTTGCGATTCCTTCAGCACGACGCACCAAAAGTGCTCGCGGGCCGCACCATAAAGCCTCGCGGGCCGCAGGTTCCCCACCCCTGCATTAAATAATTCCAAAAAATATATAACATGCATATATTTTTTTAACATTAGCTCCACACAGGAGGGCCTGAGGAAAATAATTTACCACGGGGCCTATGTCATCTTAGGGGATGCTGTGAAATTCTGGGAAGGAGATAGGTGTGAAGGGTGGGTAGGAATCTGATGGTCAGTGTGTCCAGGCGTGACGGACATAGGAATCCATCCCTCCAACGGCGGTGCACGGCGATGGGTCAAGAGATTCCGGCTGGAGAGGATAAAAGACCTCCCTCAACCAGTCTCTCTCGATCCTGCCCACCACGCGGCAGATGACAGAAGCATCGGCCGCCAATATTTGGACAAACCTCACCACATGAACCCGGGCTCCCCTGCTACGTCACCAAACGTAGCGAACCACTTGGAGTGACCTACGGCAGAGGTGTTGGTTATCCAAATTAACCAATTTATCCAAATGGGTCCTGGGGCAGCGGCACCCATTTCCGCCTCCCAAATATAAAAAAACGAAACAAAAGTTTACTCTAAGCATATATAAGTAGTACAATGAAATCGTTTCGTTGAAAATATCTACTGCCTCTTAAACAAATGGAAATCAGATTGTTTATAATTTTTTGGGTCACCCATTACTTTATTGGTCAATTAAACTCACAACGCGTCTAATTATAAAGAAAAGAGTGATGAAAAAATGCTGCCTTAAAATATACAGAGCGCGTAGAAAGTATCAATATTTATAACCTTGATCTGATGGGATATAAATTAGATAGATATATTTTATCTGATGGGACGAATTAATTCAACCGCCTCTCCGTTGTCTGCGAGGTTGGAGGAAGCTATTAATGGCCTAAATCTGTTTTTGTTGATGCCTATGCCTATTTTTCATGCATTTTTTCTGAACTACTTTTTTACGTACTAGATCTCAAGTTGAATGTTACTTACAAGTGTTAGTTGTGAAAGGAGAAAAAATTAACGCATTTAGAACTGCCACTGAACTTCAAACAGTCAAAATTGTATTTTCTTGCCAGTTGCAAAAACTCATACCACGAATATTTTTTTAAACATAGTGTTTTTTTTTCAATTAAATAAAATCCAACGCCGGGTTTTGATCACGCTTTATATTGTTCCGGAGTTAATCGTAATAAAAAGTAGTTATAGTCATGTAAGTTAAAACACAGAAGGCCTGAACAAAATAATTTCCCTCAAGGCCTATGTACTTCTTTTGGGATGCTGTGCGGAGGATCTTTTTAAGGAAACGTAGGAGAGAAAGTTCAGGGAAGCAAAAAGGTAAGAGAGGTGGGTAGGAATCTGGGAGTCAATTGGTCCAGGAGTGACGGGTGTATAAATCCATCCCTCCCACTTCGGTGCAAGGCGATGGGTAGAGAGTTCTGTAGAAGAGGTCAAATGGCCTCGCGCAGTCGGTCTCTCTCCACGCACTTTGGTGGGCAGGCGCATCTGCCGCCGAGACCTAGACAAACCTTACCCCATGAAACCGGGCTCCCTTGCTAAGTCATCAAACGTGGTGAACGTCGGCGGGTTTAGAAACCGATATGTTTCGTTTAAGCTCACTTCACAAGGGTTTTTTTTTAAATGAATTTCAAAAATAGACTTAAAGATGTGGTGGGACATTGGAGGGAACCCCACCACTTTCCCAACGGCGTTATACGGAAAATATGGTTTTCTCCTTCACCGCACACGTCGACACTCTATTTTTTATTGAACGAAGCTACATTTATTTGAACGACTTTAGACCCTCCAATATCCATGCATAAGGGGTTAGTAAGCAGTATGCCAGTACTTACGTTAACATATAATACAAAAGAGAAATAAATGTGGCAACCGTGGAATAATTCTTCAGAAATCTACAGAAAACAATATATAGAGATAAGTGTTAGTAAATTAAAAGAAAAATAAGAGATGCGCCCAGTTGAGGAAGCATGGAAATAACGAAAAAAAGAAAAATGGCAGTAATAATATAATGCAATAAGAATTTACAATTATAACAGAGAGAAAATAAAATGCGTAAAAAATAGTCAGAGAAGGTATTGCACAGACCACCAGGCAGTCCCAATAACAATGTGCAATTGCATGGCTATCGGCCCAACCGAAGAATCCCGAAGTCCGCGCCCTTTAGCCGGCTCCCCGATTTTGCCTCTGCCTGGTGGTTTGTGGAATCTAGTGGGAGATGGAATTAATCCCCCCCCCCTTCCATTCTTTCATCCAAATTATATATTTGAAGTAAACCTTGATGGGATGAGCTCACGCCAAATGTCGGTTTTATGTAAACAAAAAAACAGGGTTAATATTAAATGGTTTTGTATAAATTTTAATGTATATTTTTTATGTTTTTCTTGTAACAGCTGTTCCTCCTCCCGCATTATCAAGCAATTAAATAATATGAATTGCCACTATTAGTTTATCTCTTAACTTATTTAAGACCCTGCTTAAGAGGAAATACTAGCGGCGTTTTTCCATACAAACGTATTCCCCGTTTATCTCTCTGGATTTTGACCCTAGAGCAAAATTTTTTTTTACATAATATAGATATCGACCACTAGCGTGTCGGTACGTTTTGCTTTTTTTGATAATTTACTTCTTATAGAAGTTAGGACCATCCAAAAATGAATAAAAATGCCTAATTTAAAAGCCGTCAAAAAACGTTCAGTATACAAACTAAAAAATGTATTTTGAAAAAAAGCAAAACGTACCGACATAGAATATTTTCTTCTAATACAGTTTGTAAAAAAAAAAATTAAAATCGGTCCAGTTTTGGAGAAAAAAAATGGGGAATACAAAACATCGATTTCGAAGATTTTATTTAGGTATTTTCGGCCCGATGTGCAGGTGTCCCTTTCGCTCAGTTCCCTTGAGGGGGGCGGGGAACGAGGGTTTTGACAAATACATACAAAGCGAAGTAGTGATGTAACGAATTTTATCGGTAGACTAGTGTTGTCCTTCCCCGAGTGATCGATATTTTTTATTCGTTTTTTTCTGTTTAGTGACTTATCGCGGTATACCAATACTGATCGAGCTTTCATACTTAAATTGAGCCAAATTAAAATTATTTATATCAAGTACTATAATAAATTTTCAATTTGGGAGGCGTTATAGGTACCCTCGCCCCGGGAACCATATATTGGATAACCATTACCCCCGCCACTTGTTCACCCCAAGTGGTCCGCTATGTTTAGTGACTGAGCCTGGATTCCCGGGTTCACGGGTGAGGTCTGCATGGGTTTTGGTGGCGGATAATTTTGTCCACTTACTGCGTGGCGGGCCGGATTGGGAGAAACTGGAAGAGGGAGATCTTTTGATCTCTACAGCCGGACTCTCCACCATCATTTCATACTTTTACCTACCTTTTCCCTACCCAGAACTTCCTTTCCTTCCTTATCCTAAAAATACCCTCCACACAGCTTCTCCAATGATGTCCAACAACTTCTCCAACAAAGTCCCTGAGCGATTATTTTTCCTCGGTGCCTCCAATGTGGGGTTTATGTTTAAAAAAAAAATCTGTTTCAAATTTTCGGTTGAGAGTCGCTTACATTGCCTTCAGTGATTAATTGAAATTTTTTGTTTGTAAACGCTTTATTGTACAAAATTTTTAATTTTTTACAACTAGACAATGAATTTTAAACAATTTATGATTTATATCTTTCTCTCGCTGGTAAATTTCTTGGTATGCGACCGTCAATTATTTCTGGTAAAAGGCATTGGAGGTAGAAGTTTTCTAACAGTGGTTCAATTTTTTGCCAGATTGAATCGTCCCTTTCAATTTTTTCATACAGCAAACCTTTAGGACTCCACACGACAAAATAACAGTATTTACGACGAGTAACGTGTAACTGGCCTTGGACTTGGTAGAAATAATTGTGATTCCGTTTTAATGTTAAAGCATTGTCTTCAATTTTACAGTAATCAATTTTTTTTTGTTCAATTCCTTCTTCTGGTGACATATTTGCTATTCTATATGGGCATTTCACTTCAATTATAGAATCTTTGCCAATAAGGCCATCCGGACTTGCCGCTAAAAAGTTTTTGTTTTCATCGACAAATAGTCCACAGGCGAATACCTCTAATTTTGTTTCTTTTGTAAATTGCTCAATTGCTTGGTTTTCATTTTCTTTCCCATAATTTGTGGCCGTATTTCCTTTAAATGGCGAGTACAGTAACGAGTTTAATACTCTCGTAACTGAAGTTTTTGGCCGTAACTTACATATTTGTCCAAAGTTAGAAGCTGTTAGCTTCTTACGCCTTTCAATTGCCCACAAATTATTATTGCTTTGGCCCACCGTATTCCGTTCGAGTTCTTCCTTATTAGATGGAGATAATTCTTTGAGAAATTCTTCTTTTTTCGTTTCAAATAATTCAGGTGGCATATCTGGTTCTAATTCCAATTGACCATAATTTTCATCAGGCCCTGTACCTTTTTTTCCCTTTTCTGTCGTGTTTTCATTATACCTTAGTTTTCTTTTTCGACACCTCTGTGTTGTCTCATTCGAACGTCGTTTTCTTTCGATAAAATGCTTCGTGTAGTTGCCAGGACTGTGGCCTTGGATTTTTTTTTGTATACGGGAATGGGTTGCCATTTCACTATTCCACGAAGTAACTGCTCCAAAACATCTTGCTTGGTATGATCCCCTTTTTGTAAAATTTACTCTTTTTCCGCCTATAAATTTGGCAATAACGTTGTTGAATTGCTCCACAGTGTTATTTGTCACGTTAATAATAAGACTTTCCGCATTTGCTATAAGAGACGACAATAATTGTTGAATATCAGTCCATATTCCACAATCTTGAAGATCGCTTAGTAAATTTGGATCATTAGTGTACTTCTCCGACTTGCAATAGTATGACGAACATTTTGTATGATCACCAAAAACATGGTTTGCGGCATTTTTATGTCCATTTTCAGATTTTTTACTTTATCACTTTGTGGCGTGTTTTCTTGCTCTTTTCTGTAATTTACTGCTCCAACTATAGCTTTTCTCATTCGTAAAACGTTTGCTTCAACCTTTTTCCTTATTTGAACTGGTACAAAGCCTTTAGCGTTGTTGGTTTTTTTTCCAAGTGCTTTTATTTTGTTGCAAAAATTGCGAAGTAAGTGATTTTTGCACTCTATTTTTTGTACTATGAAGTTCGGCCCATATGGCATTTGCTGCAAAATTTTTTTCATGATGCTGGAGTCGCCATCTCCAATTAGTTTATTGAATTTCAATCCATGCATTTCAATGCTTCTCGAGAACCCTTCTGCTATTACTGCTATACTAATGTGGGCTTCCATGGCATTAGCACTGTCACGCCAGTTTTTGAAGCACCTATGCTCAGATGCTTCTACTTGTAGTTTTGTAGCTCTAGCACATATGCAGCAGTACGAGTTTCGCACTCCCAGAAATAAAACCTTTTTAGTTCGCAGTCCAACTATGCATCCCGCACCAGATGAGGAGCTAAATCCACTTTTATATGATCTCTTTGCCCAAGAACCATCTGCAACTACCGTCTCCCTCGTCTACGTCACCATTTAAAATTGCAAGCCTTTTTTCTTCTTCACCAGCTGCGATCATTTCTTCTAAGGCACATTCTTCAAGTGTTAGCGCTAAACATTGTTCTATGTTCTTGTAAGTTGAAGGATTCATATTTGGCATATTCAATACCCCACAAATTTCGTTCCATTGTGAATATCCATTTCCTGTACATACTACTCCTTCGACGACAGCAGTATTTACGGACACTTTCAGTTTCGGGTCTTCGGAATGTACATATTCTATTTTCTTGCACATTTTGCACTCGAAAACATATTGGCTTAGAAAACCATTTCGTCGTTCCTTCACAAATTTTAAATCGGAAAATGTGCAGTTGGTGTGTTCGTGCTTTATATTTGAAATTTCTGAAAACAAATATTTTATATCAACAATTCTGCGACCTTCGTGAATATGGGTTTCATCAATATGGTCTGGTTTCAACAGAAAATCATCAAGCGTTGTTGGCGATGAAGAACTTGCGTTTTCTTCTATATTTAGAGAAAATGATTCATCCCTCGAAGGTTCACGCATTTGTGAAGATGTATCTAAGTTTCTAGCAGCATCGTTGATGACATCCATATCCCTGTAAATAAAAAGTAATAATAATTAAATTACTTATTTTCGTTGTACTTATAAGACAGAATTTTTTCGAGTTCCATACGCGAAGGAATCAATAGAGCCCATTTGTTCTCATCAAAATGTAATGCTTTATATCTTCTGTTCTTTTCCAAGTCTCGGTTACGCATGCTACATACAGGCTTCTCATAACATAAACCATTAGGAGGGTTCAGTAGTGAGAGGAAAACAGGAAAACTATATTTACTTACCTAGAGATCGAACGCGGTGCAACATGAATCTGTCGTTTGATAATAATAATCGGTTTTTTTCGTCTAGTAGACGAAAATAAACGAGCTTTGTTTCCATTTCTTTTACCCATTATTTATCTGTAAGAAAAAGATATCACATTTTTTTAGTAGAAGTTAGATAATAGTAGCTGATTTTATATCACACACATACGAGAATCTTATGCTGCGTATAAAATTGTGAACCGAGGCGCGAATTGTGTAGTACTTGCACATTACTTAGGCTAATTTGTTTGCTTTTTGAAATAACTCATATAGGTCTCATAGAAATCGTTGTGTCTCCCTTACTACCATGGTTAGAAAAATGATCTGTTAGAAAGAGAAAACAACCAGAACATAATTAAAACTTAAAACAAAATAATTATAACCTTTTATGAAACCAAAGTTTCCGATTAATATTTGAAAAAAAAAAATAAGAAACTGGGAATTTTGTGTTAATTTTTTGACATGAAGCGAAAAAAAAGTGAGTTGACGGTAACATTTATTTAATTATGTTTACTTTTTATTACACGCCCGTAGGGTTTTTGCAGACATTTACATACATTTATAATGCATATCGTTTGCTCAGGATTGATTTGTACTAAGTCCACAAAAACACGTACTGAGAAATAAAAGTTTTGAATTAAATGAAGACTATATTAGCGAAACTCAATTGAAAAGCTGGAGACAATCTATGTCGAGTTTCGCTAATATTGTCTTCGTGTAATTAAATATTACAAATAAAGGTTTTATTTATAAAGTTGAAAATAAAAATAAAAAGTTTTGAAGTTTAAAAATATTATATATTTGTTTCCTTTATTTCAAACTGACTGTAATAAATATTTTAAAAAATATGTAGGTTAATCTATCTATAGGTAAAAGACCAACATTTTTGGTTGAATTTTGAACGAACTAACACTTCCTTTTTTGTATTTACTGCTTAAAAAAACTCAAAAATACAGGAGTACAAATCAAACCTCAGCAAGCGATATATCTAACGTTTTAAACATTATTTTTTACAAACATGTCAACTCACACGTATAATACACACAACACAATAAATCCATTTAGATTTAATTGTCTAATAAAATATGTACGTGCTTTTATCTTTTTGTTGTCGTAATTTTAATTAGAAAAAACGTAAGGTGGGCTATTTTTAAACATTTTTTATTATTAATAAAAATAAAAAAATTATATGTTTATTTCGAATTATAAAATTTGAAAGCGTATTTCATCATCTTTCAAAAACGGTTTTTAGTTTTCGGATGCGTTCGCAAATATTAAAGTTATTTGGAATTTATTGGAAAGTGGAAATATTTTTACTTTTCGAAAAACAGGCCCGAGGCCTGAGAGGTTAATACTAATTTTCAATAATAACTAATGTATCATAGAGAATAATCATATGTATATAATAATTCAATCTAGTTGGTTTGACTGCATATTTATAAACGCTAATACAGTGAAAACTTTAAAACTACTAACCTACATAGAGTTCTAGTAAAATAATACGTAATATGTCGGTAATCTACATACATTATAAAATATTTTAGTAAGACCCTGTATAGAGGGGTAAGTATACACTTTTCACACTGACATTCATCATAAATTTATGAATAGTTTAGTAGGTACTCACCGATATCCTAACTGTGTAATTCGTGACAAAATATTGGAGTGATGCAGCTAATGGTGAAATCAATCTCTAAACAACCACAAACATTGGGATCAGGACAAAACTTATATTATTTATCTCTCTGATATTCTCGCAACTTTGTTGTTTCAAATTACTTAACCAATAGGTACAGCATGCGTGATGCTTTACTTGTAGTATAACAATATAAATGAATGATGAGCGCAGAAGACATCTATTATATAGGAATACTTACGTTCAAGTCCCGACTCGACTTGACTTATTTGGTGCAGAAAATAATGAACTCTAGCAGACAGACACCAGTCTATACACACGCTCAAGTCAAGACGCGATTGAAGATGCGCTAATCAGCAAGAAGCCACCTGTCTGAAGCGCTCATGTTGCAACGCGATTTATTTGGAAGAGTAGATATTATAACAAAACCCTGTAACAATCTGATACTGGACTTCGTCGTAACAAAGGTTGACCACCACAACACGGGCATGTACCTAGCATGGTGGTCGAAAAATCCTCAACTTATGTTAGGGAACGTACCCATACTACGTCACCAATTTTTTGCAATTTTTAACCCCCGCCCCCCCGGTGACCAAAATCCTTAGCAAACCGCCGCTCATTTGTACCAAGCGTGACATTTTGAAGACCCCCCCCCCCCGAAGAGATCACGTAGTATAGGTACGTTCCCTAATAATTAACGATGCAATGAATAAATAAAAAAATAAAAATGTATCTTTGAAAAGATGCCATGTGCATGGTTATAACAAAACACTGTAGGAAAAGTTGCAGCGTTTACTCATGACATTTTCTATTATTTTCGAGTTTTATTTTATTTCTTGCCACCTACTTGGTCACACCCGGTAAGGCGACAAACACACAAGACTCAGCATTACCGCGCGAAAACGTACACACGAGCTTCACACACTCACATATCTACTACGCGATGCTACTATAGATGTGTGAGTATTTGATCGAAGCGTGAACAGAAGACATTGTTACAATACCTATCGACGATATTTATAAATGACCGGCATAGCAAACCTCGTGCGTTTAAAAATAATGCGCCCTTTTTCTGTCTATGGAGAGCGGTACATCCTAAATAAGTCGAAACATGCCTTGTCCAAACCTGAGGCAAGAGACGCAGAGGGGGCGAGAAGGTGTACAAGCCAAACACTCACGTGCGGTCTCACCCACACATCGAGAGCTAGTTCTTTTTCGAGCGCGGTGCGACAGCGATAATTTTTGAAAATACCTACCGTCGAGATTTCTCACCGGTGGTATTACCTCTTAAACAATATTAACGACCAATAATGTTGTGTTTATGTTTATGAAAAGACACCGGTTTTTCGTATAATCAGCACGTGCAAAATATTACACGCGTGGCGACCTCGGGACACCGGTGCCGGCGTTTCGATCATGACCCAGATGCATTTCAGTGCAACAGAATGAAGGTTACTGTAAGTAGGCTGTAGTCAATGTTCAAGAACCTACCGCCTACACGCCGCCTGCCGCCTGCAGTACCTGCTGTAACCAGAATCGGCCAATTTGATAAAATCGACACAAAATTTCTCAACAGAATTAACAATCACCATGTAATGAATAATTAATTTTCTAACCGAACCTCATTTAAAATATTATAGATTATACAACTTGCAAAAAAAAAAAGTTATTTCAAATATAATTTCAACATATGGTCACTCTACATGTTTTACGTTATAATGTATTTGTTCCTATAGTGCAGTAGAGGCCCATTCTGTGAGAAATATTATTGTAACAATATTGTCTTTCAACACCTATATTATTTTGTGTACTCTATAAAATTGTTAATTTCAAGTCAAAATGAAGTTCAAAATTTCAATTTAAACAATAACACCTAAATTAAAAAGGTAAAGAAACAATAAATAAATAAATATATAGGGGTTATCGTATCCCATAACTTTGTCAACACTAAAAGATCACACGGATGGCATTTCTAAGATGTCACTTACACTATAAAAAACAATCATATTTTAATGAAAACGGGCACTTAAATGGAATGAAAACAATAATGTTGTGATCAAAACGGTTTCTTTCATATTTATTTCATAATTATTTGATAGTCACTTTAATATTTCATAAGAAAGATTCGCTCTAATGTAATCGCTTATAAATCTTTGTTTTTTTCATTTTTTATTTTTTTTACACATAGGTATTTAAAAAAAAACCTAAGGACATATATTTTTTTAATTTTATCTATTGTTGAAAATGGTATGAACTAATGATATAATGAATGATAACATTTTGTCTGATCTCTTAACACTTTGTTTTTAATTCATATATTTTTATCACTTATTATTTTCTCTGTTTATCATTTTATTTTTAAATTTTATTATTTTTGCTTTTACTTAACTGTTTTGCATAACCGATATTTGCGTGTGTTATTTTTATTAAATTGTGAAATTATTAACCCCGATACAGGCGAACCCTAGTGGGGTTAATAATTACATGCTAAAAATATATGTATATAAATTGTGAAGAAGCAATAAATAAATAAAATAAATAAATAAATGAAGTAATCTGGTTTGCCTGTGAATACCATCTAGTATTAATCGTAGCGTAACTGCAGTGGCGTAGCGTGGGGGGGGCGGGGGGGGGCGGCCCGCCCCGGGTGGCACTTTTCAGGGGGGCGGCAAATTTTCACAATAAATAATAATATTATCTTAGAAAAATTTTAACCATTTCAAATCATCATTTGAAAATGTTCTACGATACTTTCGTTTGCGAGTTCAAATTTTTTTATTTTTTTTTTATTTAAAATATCAATAATTATATTTTTTTAAGCTGCAAATTTCGCAATTCGTAGGAAAACCATACGTATATTATGAGAGTAATACTAATCAAAGCTGATAACTGATGACTCTGTTTAGATTCACTCTTAATTAAAACCAGAATCGTGTTCAGAAAGTATTAACGAATGAATTTCAGTTGTGTATTCATCTGCTGATACATTTCGAAAGAGACCATTATTTTATTCGAAGTGCAGTTATAAAATTCTAGTTGCATACTATGTATGTGCTGCCAGAATCAAAGAGAAACCATTTTCATATTCTGAGTGTAGTTTTAATTCACCAAATACAGATTTAATTTAAGCCGTTACAAGTTACAGTTAAATTACATTTTTTTCTAAGAAAGGGAATCTGTATTTCAAATTTAAAGTTTATTCTATTTTGGGTACTTTAATTCGAATATTCGCAATCGTGTATTTTTGAGATAATTCACATTTCCAAAATCAATTTTAATATTTAGAAACAATTATGTTCTAATAAGCACGTCGGAAAAATTACTTTATCTAGATTTTAGAACAATTTTGTTTTTTTGCAAAAGGATAAAAAAAAAACAATAAAAAGGAACATTTAAAATGCATGGGAAGAACCGGAAATTTTGTGCGCAAACATTGACAGGCAAAAGTTTATAATTATATTTTTTTATTATTTGAAGGGTCAAATCAGTTTTCCTTTGAATTGTGTCAGCAGATGATTCTCAGTTATAAAATTCAGTTATAAATATTAAATGAATGAAGTTCAGTTATAAAATTCTAATTGCAGACTCTGAATGAGCTGCCAGAATCAAAAAAAACCATTTTCATGTTCTGAATGTACTTTCAATTCGCCGCATACAGACTTAATTCAAACCAATTTTGTGTTGAGAATGTAAATTTCCAGTTGTGGATTCATCTGTTGAGACATTACGAAAGAAAACATCCTCTTATTTGAAATTAATTATATTATTCTATTTGCAGACTATGTATGTGCTGCCAGAATCAAAGAAAAACCATTTTCATGTTCTGGATGTAGTTTTAATTTGCCAGGTACAGATTTCATTTAAACCAGTACAAAATGTAAAATTCCAGTTGAATACATCTGCTGACACATTTCGAAGGAAAACATTCTGTTATTCGATGTGCAGTTATAAAATTCTATTTGCAGACTCTTTATTTAACGCCCGAACCAAAGAAAAAACATTTTCATGTTCTGAGTGTAGTTTTAATGAACCGCACACAAACTGGTTTTGAGTTCAGAATACAACGATAAATTAAAAAAAGAGTTGTATATTCATCGTGCGTCGAGTGAAGCTTTACATATGAGTTACAATAATGCTGTAAAATTCTGAGAAACTGTTTGTTGCGTGTATAACTATTATTTGGGGACTCTAACGCAGTATCAATCAATCAACTTTGGAGTAGAATTTATAAACATGTTTTTCGTTGAAAGAATACTCTTCAGAAGTGATTATTAAAAAAATCCGGCTCGTATATAAATAGGTAGTATCCCCCCCCCCCCCCCCCCCCCCGCCACTAAGTACCCAAATAAGGGGGCGGCAAAATTACCATTTTTGTGTTCAGAATGTAAGTGCCGCTAGAACCAAAGAAAAACCATTTTTATGTTCTGAGTGTAGTTTTAGTTAAATTTAAACCAGTTTTATGTTAGATACGATTTTAGATTTTCACGGCCAAAAGTATTTTTGTTATTAGTTTTTGGGGTATTATGCCGTGTTGCGCTACCTCCTTCTTTAGCCAACGTTTCGGACAGTGTTGCAGTGTCCATCATCAGGGCAGGACACATCTGCCACGGCATAATACCCCAAAAACTAATAACAAAAATACAGTTTTATGTTATCAATATAACAATAAATTGATGATATAGTGATGAAGGTGCGAAATTCTATCATATGCATACCATTCTCGGTTTCTGAGAGCAGTTATACATAAATTTGTAGAAGAATTTATAAGCATGATTTTATTGGAAGCGTACTCCCCACATGGGATTATAAAAATTGGAATAAAAAAATAGGATATTTCCCCCCCCCCCCCCCCCCCCCGCCGGTCAACCGGAAAATCTGCGGAACAAGTTAGCGAGGGGGGGGGGGGGGGGGCAAAATTTTCCTCCGCCCCGGGCGGCCGAAACCCACGCTACGCCACTGCGTAACTACAGTACCTACCGTAGTAAATGATTGTTAATCATTGAAGATAATATTAACTACACTCTCAACCGAAAACTCAAAACAGATAAATCAAAATCAATAAAATGAAAATTAAAGACTAAACCCAGTAACTTTCACCTCGCCGGAGCTTTGCTCTACCACTGAGCTAATTTGACCCTATCCCCTTCGGTCATATTTAACTTTGGCATAGTCCAGCGGTAAGGCTCTTGACTAGCACTCCGAAGGTTGCGGGATCGAATCCCGGCGTGGCAAATGAATTTTATATGATTAATTTGTGTTATTTCACAATTTATTCATTTAAAATATTATATGGTACCTATATTTGCGGCACGTTCCAGAGCGGAAGATACTGTCAGTATCGCCCTAGTGTAAGACCACCATTCAGAATTGAAACGTTGCTTGAAATGGCTTCAGCCGTGTTTGGTGACCAGATCTGAATAGCCAGGTACTTCCCCATCTTCCTCTTCCCTGTCTCCTTTCCCTCCCCACTACCTTCAGCCTCACAACATACCCCAATTGGGGAAGCCATAGTCCCACTGGCTCCAGACGGGAACAGTTGGGACTCTTGTGCGGTATTCACGTAAAAAAAAAAGAATTATCAACATTATGGGAAAGGGTACCGTCGCCCGGTAACCATTTATTGGATAACCAATACTTCTGCCGTAGGCCAACTCAAGTGATTTGCTACGTTTGGTGACTTAGCAGGGGTGCCGGGTTCGTGGGGTGAGGTATGTCCGGGTCTTGGCGGCAGATTACCTGGACGCCCTGAATCCTAGATTCCTACCTACCCCTCATATCTTTTCCCTTCCCAGAACTTCCTTTCCTTTATTTCCTTAAAAATACTTTCCACACAGCATCCCCAAAGTTGACATAGGCCCTGAGGGAAAATATTTTTCTTAGGGCATCCTACGTGGAGCTAATGTAAAAAAAATAGTGTCCGACCGAATTTTCGGTTTCGGCCGAGTTTCGGCCAAAGAACGAGTTTCGGATAAGTTTCGGTTTCGGCCGCCATTTAGCCGAAACTACGGCCGAAACCGAAACTGAATTCGGGAGGTTTCGTTTAGCGATCGGACATGTTGGGTACACTGAACTACGAGCCACAAAGTGTCATTTTGCTGTGTCCGAGCTCATAGTCGTGTCAGGACTCAGGACTTGATTCACTTGTTTGTGTTCGCTCCGCGAACTTTGCGGTAGTTTGGTTTATGGTTCTTAATTTGGTAGGCGGGTATGGGTATCGCCGCCCTGGGAACCATTTATTGGATGACCAACACCTCTGCCACAGATCACCCCAAGTGGTTCGCTACGAAGAACGGGTCGTTTCTTCGACTCATTCTTATGTTCAACAGCTCGGCTATGGAATGATTTGGCGGCCTCTGTGTTTCCTCCTTCCTACAACATGGGTCTCTTCAAGACCAATGTTCATTCCTTCCTCTCCTCAAAAAGACCCTCCACACAGCATTACAGATGACATAGGCCCTGAGGGAAATTATTTTCCTCAAGGCCTTCGGTGTGGAGTTAATGTAAAAAAAAAAAATTGTTGTGAAATTGGAGTTGTTTATGCTTAACATTATTTCGAAATAGATAAGTTTTATTTCGCTATTGAAATGATTTAGTTTATGATGAGGAAAATAATTTCCCTGAGGGCCTATGTCATATTTGGGGATGTGTGTGGAGGGTTTTTTAGGGAAAGGAAGGAGAGGAGAGTTCTGGGAAGGAAAAGGGTTTGAGGGTTTGGGTAGGAATCTGGGGTTCAGTTTGTCATGGTCGTACACCTTCAAGACCTAGACATACCTCATCCCATGAACCCGGGCACCCCTGCTAAATCACCAAACGTAGCGAACCACTTGGGGTCACCTATGGCAGAAGTGTTGGTTATCCAATAAAGGTTCCCGGGGCGGCGGTACCCATTTCCGCCTCCCAAATTATTTTGTTCTTAAGATGAAAGGGTATTTTTTGTTAAGTGTACCTAAATAAATTAGGTTTAAAAAAAAAAATTGTTTTACGTTTTATTTTATGTTATCTTAATATGTATACAAAACAAAGTCGGGTTAGTTACCTACACTATTTATAACTCGAGATCGGCTGCACCGTTTTGATGATCTTTGATTTGTTGGATTTGTCTCCTCCCCTGATAACAGAATCACTATTAAAGCATCGCAAAAATTCACAAAAAAGAGAGTTATAAAAAAAATTAATTTTTTCATTCATTTTGTCTGGAACGAATTTTCATATTTTGAAGGATTGCAGCAATATTGTGATAGGTACAATATTTAACTGTGCGTGAATTCCAAAAATTCAAAAACGTCAAATTTCAATGCGTTGATTGAATAGCTTTTGTTCTTAATCATATAATGCTGCCTCTCTTTCTTACACACTAAATGTCAATGGTCGAAAATGAGACAAACCGTGAACGCATGTCTCTGCACCCCTCCAAAGGAAAAATACAATAACAATAAATTTCCGAAATGAAACGGATTTTTTTTCGTAAGCTCCATTCAGGACCTATGCCATCTTAGGGGATGCTGTGTCAGCTGTGTGGAGGGTCTTTTTAAGGAAGGGTAGGATAGGAAGTTCTGGGAAGGAAACAGGCATGAGGGGTGGGTAGGAATCTGGAGGTCAGTGTATCCGGGAGTGAATCCATCCCTCCAACTGCGGTGCAAGGCCATTTCCTTGACCGAAATTGACATTTTACGTTGACCTTTCCAGCCGGACTCTTTCGACCCATTGGTTGAGAGAATCCGGCTGGAAAGGTCAAAAGGCCTCCATCAACCAGTCTCTATCGATCCGGCCCGCCACGCAGCAGGTGAGCAGACGCATCCGCCGCCAAGACCCGCACAAGTCACCCCATGAACCCGGGCACCCCTCTTAAATCACCAAACGTAGCGAACCACTTGGGGTGAACTTTGGCAGAGGTGTCGGCTATCCAATAAATGGTTCCCGGGGCGGCGGCACCCGTACCCGCTTCCTTAGAAAATTTCCCCGAAAATTTTCCGAAAATTTCCCGTAGGTGGAAAGTAAGAAAATCACAAAAAATATAAATCCGTACACAACGCCATCTCTGATACTGACAAAAACAAAACACGGACAGTTGGGCATCGATAATTGCTTCATTGGGTAATTTTTAACCTAATAATTTAAAAAGAATAATAATACAACAGTGATTGATTCTGAGGCGGTACGAAGTTCGTAGGGTCAGCTAGTCTGTTAATAATGTTCAAATAGGTAATACCTACTATTTTTTTAATATTATTTACGAAGGGATTTACGATTACGATTTCAAAAAGCATAAATAATTTATTTGAAATAAGGAGTGACAATTATGTTATGTTATAGTTCAAATATCAGACTGAATGATTAATATATATGATTTTAAAATAAAGGCTGATTGATTAAGATAAACTATTTTTTTTCCACGAAAAAATGACCTTATATGGAAGTTTCGGTTTCGGTTTCGGCCGAACCTGCGACCGGAGCCGAAACTCAGTTTCGGTTTCGGTTTCGGCCGTAAAAACTAGTTTCGGTCGGACACTAAAAAAAAATATACCTTCATTTTCTATCGAAAAATATTTGGTTGCTATCATTCATTACGTGTGATTCTTCCCGAACTAAATGCAATCTGAATGGTGTCTTGGATAAATATTTTCATCAGATTTAACGTGCAACATCTATTGACTTTTCTGCAAGTCTAAGAAGAATATTTTATTTATTTTTGGAATAACTTAAAGGGTAAACCTCAAATTTTAGTATTTAATCATTGAAAACAATATTAGCGACTCTCAATCGAAAATTTGAAATAGGAAAAATTAACAAAAATCCTGAGTTCGATTCACAGATGCGACTATGTCTTTTTTGTTTCGAATTTTCGGTTGAGAGTCGCCAATATTGTTTTCAATACATAACTAACAGGGTCAAAAATACGATACCGGTCTTTAATTAAAGATCGGTATCTGTATTTTTGACCCTGTAACTAACTAACCATCCGCCAAACAACTCGGTCTTGGCACACACTCTTTAACAATTTGAGGTTTTACGCATTAAGTTATTTAAACAGTAAATAAAAGTTTTTTTTGATAACCAATAAAAGCGCAGTTTGTGGTTTTAAATCAGGGCCCGTCTAACCCGCCGTTCTAGATAACTGTAATTTGGACTTTTTTATTATGACTATATAACTTAACATATTTCCTTTCACTTGACTCCCGGTAGCACGTTTGAAGTGTTGAATCAAATGTGCCCCCGATGGCGATGCGTCGATTGGCTGAATAACCTTAGCACCGCACTGCTTCCACCGTGGAAGAAGAAGAATTTATAATACCACTATCAGACCCGGTCACACGTTGCTATGGCTAACGAAACCATTATAGCCAATCTGTTAAATCAAAGATGAGACGTTGTATGAATGTAAACGAGGCAAGGAATGTGTGCCAGGACCGGGATGTTTGGCGGTCCGTCCTCTCTGCCTACCCCTGCGGGGAAACGGCGTGATGGTTAGTTAGTTAGTTAGTTAAATCAAATCCACGCCGCCAGTTTGTCAGTCCCACCGCTCGCTGCCCGCTGCCGCTTGGCCAGATATATTATGTATTTCAACCAAATGACACAAAACCTTAAAAATTTATATACATAAAAACCTTCCTTATGAATCACTCTATCTATTGGTGAAAACCGCATGAAAATCCGTTGCGTTGTTTAAAAGATTTAAGCGCACATACACCGTAAGGGACTTCATTTTATACTTAGTAAAGATAAAGATAAAGAAGATAAGGATAAAGATTTATTAGTGAGCGATCGAAGGTTCGGTTTCGGCAAGTTTCGGCAAAAAAATCTAGTTTCGGCATCAGTTTCGGTTTCGGCAGAAAAACTGCCGAATTTTCGGCCGCACCGAAACTCTGCGTTCGTGAATTATCGCGCATCATTCGGCTGACTTCGGGTTAGTTCGTAGCTCGTGTGTCACCCGCCATCATCAACTGAGTTCACCGGCAGGTCCGGCGTGATTGTGTTATGAGTTTATGTATTAATTTTTATAGTTTTTGTTTGTTTTATAGCAGTAATATCACAAAATAAATACTATTTTTTTCACATACGAGTACCTACTTCAAATATTGTTTTTTTTTTTAATTTCATTTAACACATGTAATAAGAATGTTGTGATTGTAAACGCAATTAAAATTAAAGTACTCAATTACTGAGGTTCTTCCTTTATAATGAAGTGTTGATTTTTCACAAATCTTTGTTCCAGGAAGCAGTTAACATATTTTGTTCATTTTTATATATTTTTTGTTTTACAACAGTAATTTTTTAAAAACATCACGTACTTCAATTATTGTTTTTTTTTTATTTCATTTAACAAGTTTTAACTGTCGGTATAAGTGTAAAAAAAGCCATATTTCGGTAAACAATAGATTTCTAACATGTCTAAAAAGTTTCAGTTTCGGTTTCGGCTGAAACTAAGACAGATACTGAAGATTCGGTTTCGCTTAAGTCCTCCATCACGACACAAGCAACATTTTCCGCATAGTGTGGTGATAGTAGGAGCTTTTCAAACATTGTTGGGTTATTCGTAACCCTGGAATGTTAGTCTTTCTTTTAAAATAAATTAAAAAATAATAATGTTTTTGAAATAATAAATTAGACTAATTTGAATATCATCAGAAAAACGAATTCCTCTCAATCGTTTCCTTTCTTGTCACAGAAGTAACCAAACAAAATTTTTAAGTAGGTACCTAAATCAGAAAATTACTTATCTAACGTATGAGTATCTTAATTAACTGAGAAACGCAAGCAGACATATCGCTTTTGAAAAAACAAAGTCAAATATGTTCACCTCTGTTAAATAATAAAATTAACTAATTTTATATAAAACTAGCTGAAGACCCGGCGATGCCCGTGCTTTATGCAGGCGCCAGACAGAAGTTCAAATAAGTGATCACTTTGAAGACTTTGCGCACACATTTGGTCACATATTGTTGTACAGATATGTGTCAAAGATTTGGTCACTCCTTTGAGCTCACAGTTTTCAAATAGACTTCACACAACATGGACGACGATTTGGTCGACACAGTTTGCTTATATTATTTATGTGCGTCTAATTATTTATATTATCTAATTAATTTATCTAATTATATTTATCTAAATATATTTATCTAATTAATTCTTCGATAGAGCAAGGTATTATAAAGTGGTGTTTAATTCGGTTCCAGGCGTCATTGATGTTATTTCGATTTTTATGCCCTTTACGTTTCGGATCCCATATATCTTGCTCTACTTGCATCAACTCTATAAACTCGAAAACGCTCTTATTATTCCACTCCATTGTTAGTTCGTTTGGCTGTTTACGCACGACTAGTCTCCACGGCGACGCTCGCGCAACTGAGCTTCGCGCAATGTGGCAGGCACGCAAACTTTGAACTTTGATCCCTTTGATGTGCGCTAAAAGCCGATACGGAACGGCAAAGCGCACTTAAGTGATCACTTATGTGACAACAGTGTCAAATGCCCGTGCCACACATGTGAACACTTATTTGATCACTTCTTTGAATTCCTGTCTGGCGCCGGCATTACACAAAGTTTTCGAAATCAAATGTAAACAATGATCTGCCTCTTGTTTTGAAGATCACATGTGCAAAATTTCATCAACGGCATAAAACTGTAGATTTGCAAACAAATCAAATCCACACCGCCCGTTTGCCAGCCCGCTCGTCCACCACACACAGACTTTCTCCTTTATATATTATATACGTCACGAACAATATCGTAACACGAGAGAGATGGTGGACTGTAAATTTAGTTTTTGTGAATCAAGACAATTTACTGCGTTTTTTAACCTCAATCACAGGATTTGGCGATGGGAAGGAAAAAGTCCCTACTATCCGCTGTTTCTGGCCGATTTTGAGGCTGTACTCCGCAATTACAGTACCAATTTAGGTCACAATTACCGACACTTTGGGGTTATACCGATGAGTATTTTATAATTAATTAGCGAGATTTCAAAAGCGAGATGTGATCGATATCACTGTGATTTTTCAACTTATTGATGTAGGTAAATTTAGATTTTTGTGCCGATATTGTTGAAGTGTTCCACGTAGGTAGGAAACATCTTCCTTTACTTCTAATGAGTAGGGACTTCCAAGGAAAGGAGGAAGACATTGGAAAAAATAACAATAAAGGGCTTGGGAACAAGGATTTAGTTTTTAAACTGTTTCAGAGCTAAACAATTTATTTCAACCAATTTACACAAAACCTTGACAAATTATGTACCTAAACCTTCCCCATGAATTACTCTATCTATTGGTGAAAACCGCATGAAATTTTTTATTTTATTTAGTAACTATATAATATTTTTTTACATTTTATGTGAAACATGTTAGTTAGATGTATATATAAAATAGAAAATATATTCGTAGTCCTCCTCACTAGGAGATCCTGTGCTGAGGGGGACTATGCTTTGGATAAGTTTTCAGCGACTTCTATGGTTTAACTTCAATGTTTGGATAAGGTTTTCCAGAAACTTCTATGACGATGTTTTAAGTATAGTATTAAGTTCATTTTCCGATAGTTCCTTCAGCCAACATTTAATGTCCTTAATGTAGCTATTTTTTGTTTTAATTTGTTTGATACTAAGTGGGAGTTTGTTATATAACTTTACTGCTAAAAATTCAGAACTCCTTCATTCAGTAGTTTATTGCGAACAGACAGACGCGGCGGAGGACTTTAATTTAAAATATGTAGAGATAGTAAATTATCAGTTGAATAGTCCTGGTATGTTCCCACCATTAGATCTAGGTTTCTTAGTAAGTATTATTGTGACAATTATACTAAGGTCTCGGGCTACACTTTGTTATATATAAATAGACTAAACACACGTGTAACGCTAAAGTTGCTGATATTATCCCTCTACTGAAGTATAAAGCAGTGCTAATTGAACACTTTGCAGTACATATTTTAACAGTCACTGCAAAACAAGTTTTTGTTTCTTTTTCACCGCTTTGTACAAATGAATATCATTTCTTTTTTGTTTTCTTTACTTATGAAATCTTATCGTTTTTATTTTCTTTCTTATTTCTATATTGTACTACGACTGTTAAGAAAAAAATCGTCAATATTTATTTTTAACTAATATCTAAGACATGTGATGAGACATCGAGAGAAGTACGAGATCTTGCATCTCATAATGCAGGGAAAGATTGCCGGATGTCGGAGCCCTGGAAGAAGGAGAACATCATGGCTGAAAAACCTGAGACAATGGTTTGGTCAGTCTACTGTAGAGATGTTCCGGACCGCAGTAAACAAAGTCCGCATAGCCAACACGATAGCCAACTCCCTTGAACGGACAGGGCACGAGAAGAAGAATGAATACATTACTTACAAAAAAACTTCCTTTCTGTCTTTCTGGCTCGGCGAAGCCAAAGGTTTGACACTCAAATATTAATCTTTTCTTATTTTTCATTTTATTTCATTTAATTCACATTTTTGTAGACCTGATGTGTACATTAATTTAAACCGTTAAAGAAAGTTTCATAAAGCCTTTATCAGCAATTGTATACAATGATTGTGCCGTTATTAAATGCTGGTCCAATTACTTTAATATTTCTTATTTGACAGTCGAATGCATTGTGAACATTGTTGCCGGATACTAATGCATTCTTAATGGATACCTATAGCTATAGCTGTATCAGTTTCTATATTGTACAGTCTGAAGTCTAAACAAACAGTTCAAACAAATTGCTGGTTTAAAGTCAATATCATCTTTCACGGTTTTAAGTGTTTTTAAAAATTCGAGGACACACGAGAGGATGAACAACGAGTATTAATGTTAAATACATTTCTACATAATTTAGATACATCGTTCGTTTGCGGTAAGTAATAACTTCATACATGAGGAAACATAAAACCACCATATTCCTCTGTTGGATGCGTGAAGAATATCTTGGAATATGATAAACATTATGGCCAAATACTTTATTTGAATGAAGTTAAAGGTAAACCGTAATTGAGAATCTAATGATAAATTGATGGATTTACGGTTCACAACGTTCCGTCATGTTTGGTTCATTTTGAAAGCCTCCAGAACACGTCCTCCCATTGAGTCTGCCTGATCTGAACTCAAGTCAGCAGCGTCGTCACGCTTGTTCCTTCCGTCAAAAATGTAAAGTTGAGATGATGGCAGCTGATCGATATTCTTATTGCGAAAAAAGGCGTGGTAAGATGATTCGTGTATCGAATCATCTGTTACAAAGTCATATAATTCCTTGTGTACTTTTAAAAATATTGTTAAATTATTTGTTTTAGAACCACTTAGGACAAGCTACCGAAATGAGGTACTTAAGAGGAGTAGCAAGAGTTACGAAATGGGATCAAATAAGAAACTCGATGATCCGAGATGATCCAAACATTGAACCACTTGATTGCAACTGAGGTCGCTTGGGCATGTACTAAGAATGTCTGATGACCGAATTCCTGGGAAAATACTGAGTGCGATTCCAGAGGATAGACGTCCAGTGGGCCGTCCCAGACAGAGTTGGGCGAGGCATCTCCAGAAACTGTGTGAGGAGAGGATGGGACTGCATGGACGGAGGCCGAACAATCAGCGCAAGACAGGGACTAATGGAGGTCGATCTTGTCGACGCGGTGGGTTCCCGACCAGAATAGGACTATAATGTTTGAGGTTTCTTAATTAAGTACAAGAACTGATTCATTTGTAAGACGTTTATTGACACTGTTGACAAGTTCAAGGTTATATATCAAGTGACGCGACAGACCTGCCAACTATCAGCATTTGACAGCTGGTTATTATTATTACCAACATAACATCCTTTCCTCCTTCCATTTTATTTTTATTTTTATATCAAACCAAATAACAATGACAAAGAAACTTAAGAGTAATCACTATGACTAAATCGTACAGGGGGTTTCACAACTCTGCCAGACCTAGTTATAATATCATTATTTCCACTAGTGCTGGGTAACGGTTCAATAACAATTTCATTTTCCTGACTTGTAAAGTCTTGCCATTTATCGGGATTCTCATAACTTGATTTTGACTTAAGACAACTTTTTTTTATTTGGTTAACATGAACCTTTTTCACCTCTCCTCCGATTAATTGAATTAGATACACCCATGAACTTAATTTCAACTTAACAGTTCCCTGAAACCATTTCATAGGACCTTTCACATGTCTTAAATAGACCAAAACATTATCATTTTCTTTAAATTCTTTCAATGCATTTTTTGTTGATTGTTTGACATTTTGTGATTGTTTACTTTTATTGACATGTCTTTCTTCTGACAAAATATGTAGTGGTGTACGTGGCTCATATGAAAATATTTTAGCCATTGGAGATACACCCGTAACAGAAGTAGGAGTGGAACGATAACTATACAGACAATCTATTAGACGTTGAGCTGGCGATAAAAATTTAGAATTTTTCGAAAACATAAATTTAATTAATATTTTTTTGAAAGTTTGAACAGACCGTTCCGCTAATCCATTTGACTCGGGATTATACGGCGGACAAAATAATAATTTAATTGATTTTTCTTTACAAAAAATAGAAAATTCTTTGCATGAAAATGGGGGACCATTATCACAAACAATAGTTTTCGGAAAAGCGAATCTGGAAAAAACTTCACTTAATTTAGATAACAAATCCGAATATTTAGTATTTTTCATGTAAAAATATTCTACCCACTTTGAATATGAGTCGCAAACTAATAAGTATTTTGAACCTTTTAAATCAAAAAAATCCAAATGGACTCTTTCCCATGGACTTTCAGCAATAGGCCAACTATGACTTACATTTTTGTTAGCATTTTGTACAGACTGACACATTTCACATCTAGAAATAACATCTTCAATATCTTGATTCATACCTAACCACCATACATATGAACGAGCAAGAATTTTTGACCTGACTATACCAGGATGACCATAATGTATTAAATTTAAGACTTTGGACTTAAGAGATTCTGGTATTACAATTCTGTCACCAAATAAAAGACATTTTCCTTTGACCGACAGTAAATTTTTAAACTTGAAATATTTTTTAATTTCTGGACTTGACAAGTTTTCAATCCAACCGATTGAAACATACTTACTGACTTTACATAATGTTTTATCTTTTTCAGAATGACTTTCAACTTCTGAGAATGGAATTAATGGTGTAGACATGTATACAAAATTACATTCCTCAATATTGAATTGTTGTTTACTTGGCAAACGTGACATTACATCTGCTTGAGGAATTTTCAATCCTTTTTTATATTCCAATTTATAATTGTACGCAGACAATATTATAGACCATCTTATAAGACGTGATGCTGCTAAAACGGGGACTTTTTTGTTTTCAGCAAATAAAGACAACAATGAAGCATGATCAGTATATATCGTAAAATGACGACCAATTAAATATTTGTGAAATTTCTTAATTCCAAAAATAATAGCAAGGGCTTCCTTGTGCAATTGGCTATAATTTCTTTGAGCTGAATTTAATGTTGCAGACTCAAAAGCTATAGGAAATTCTTGATTCTTTACGATATGACTTAAGACACAACCGACACCGTATGCACTGGAATCGACTGTAAGACACAATGGTTTTGACGGATCAAATAAAACTAACATAGTTTTATCTGACAAAAGAGACTTACTATTTACAAATGCCTTTTCGCATTCATCAGACCAACACCATTTTACATTTTTTCTTAATAAATTATGAAGTGGTTCTAGCACTGTAGGACACATAGGAATAAAATTCCAATAAAAATTTAACATTGACAAATATGACTTTAGTTGAGTAACATTTTCTGGACACCCAGTAGACTTAATTTTCTCAACTTTCGACAAAGACGGACTTTTGCCTTGACCTGACAAAGTAAAACCTAAAAATTCGAAAGAATTCACAAAAAATTCACTTTTTGACACATTAATTTTTATATTAAACTCATTTAATTTTGACAAAACTTTATCCAAAGTATCATAACACTCCTTCTCGTCTTTACCACCTATACAAATATCATCAATATATGCAGCACAGTTTTTTATGCCACACAAAACTGTATCAATTACCATTTGAAAAACGGCAGGAGCCGATGACAATCCATAAGTTAAACGATTATAGACATATAAACCATTACATGTATTAATTGTAAGTAATTCTTTACTAGAATCTGACACAGACAACTGTAAATATGCGTTTGTTAAATCTAATTTACAGAATACTTGACAACCTGAAAATTTATTAAAAATATCCTCTGGACGTGGAATAGGATATTGATCAATTCTCAATTGTGGATTGACTGTAGATTTCAAATCTGCACATAAACGTAATTTTTAATTTTGTTTAGGTACACAAACTATTGGAGAAGACCAACTACTATATTTAACTTTTGAAATAATGCCTTCGCTTTCAAGACGACTTAGCTCTTGACATACTTCAGCACGAAGTGCATAAGGAACTTCATATGCTTTGTGAAAGACAGGAGTAGCATTATTTTTTAAACTTAAATTCACAGAAAATTCTTTAATTGGTAAATCGTTATTAGTAATCGAAAAAGAATTGAAATATTTTTGTGACAATTTTTTAACAATATTTGTTTTATTTTTCTCGCTGACAGACACTGAATTTACAGTATTATTATGCATATTTGACATTAAAGAACTTATGAAAGTATTTTCCCAAGATGGATCAAACACTTTTAACCAATTTCTACCCAAAATAGCATCAGACGACAGATTTTTTATAACCAATACTGGTAAATCCATTACAACATTAGAATCCACAACATTTACTTTTGCCATAAAAAATCCAAAACAAAATAAATTTTGACTATTTGCTGTGAACAAATTACCGTAGAATTGACTTAACTGACAAGTTTTGAAAAATTTTAAATACATTTTGTTACTTATTAATGTCGAAGAACTTCCTGTGTCAATCATAAAAGACATATTGATACCATTTACAATTAAATTAATTTTCGCTGTATCAGACACTGACATATTTAATACATTTACATTATTGACACATTTTACGTGATTGATGATTGATTTTGCGTTTGGACAAAATTTCGACGAATGCCCGTAAATATTACACTTGTAACATTTCCACTTTTTTGAAGGACATAACTCCGGTTGATGAGTTATAAAACACCTCTCGCATCTTCTGGACCCTTGACGTGATGGAGATGACAGTTGACTTGATGACCTTGAACTCCTTTGACCCTTGAATCCAGTCCTTTCACCCTGATGAAATCGCCTTCTAGGACTATTCTGACGTGAAGGGCGATCCTTTGAGACATGACATGTTTTTTTATGTGACATTTTTGACTTGACTTCACAGATTTCCGATGTAACATTTTCTTTGTGTAAAATTTGCTCTGAGCTGTGGCTTACTGTCTCAATATTTTTGACAATTAATTTTGCTTTCTCAAAAGATAACGATTCGTCTTCAGATAGTAATCTTCTAGTCATTGTATCGTCTTTTAAACCACACACCAATTTATCTCTCAGAGCTTGGTCTAGAAAAGCACCAAAATTGCATGATATTGACAGACTTTTTATATCCGTAATAAAATCATCGATTCCTTCGTTAGAAAGTTGTTTCCGGTTATAAAATTTATATCTTTGCGCAATTGTACACCTTTTTTCTTCATATTTACTCTTCAGTGTTGTTACAATATCGTTGAAGGTTAAATCTTCTAGATTTTTCGGATGCACCGTTTCTTTTAAAATTTTAAATTTCTCCGCACCGATCAATATACACAAATATCCAATTTTTTCTTTCTCTGCGATATTAATAATTTTTAGATACATTTGTATGCGTTCCAAAAACATATTGAAACTTTCGCAATCTGGTTCGAAATGAGGCACTGGTAAGGTACTACTCGACATGTTGAAAAAAATGTTTTTTCCACGGCGAAATCACTGTTAATACTATTCACACACGTTTTAACTGATAAACTGATTTTCCTCGTCGCCAATTATAATGTTTGAGGTTTCTTAATTAAGTACAAGAACTGATTCATTTGTAAGACGTTTATTGACACTGTTGACAAGTTCAAGGTTATACATCAAGTGACGCGACAGACCTGCCAACTATCAGCATTTGACAGCTGGTTATTATTATTACCAACATAACAAGGACAAGGGAAAGACGATGGTGATGATGAGAACCACTTGGGTGACTTGTGGCAGGGATGTTAAATATCCAATAAATGGTTCCAGGGGCGGCGGTACCCATACCCGCCTCCCAAATTGTATGTAGACCCACATAAAATAAAACATACTTGCGTCATAGAATAATGTTAGATAAATAATATAAAGAAAAAAAAAACATAATGAAAATAATTTACAGCAGTTCTTACAGTAGGGGTAGAGGATTTCTAATTAACAACATAATTTTTTTCTTCTAATATTCATTTAAGAAAATTGACCTGAGAACAAATTGAAAATATCATTGTCTGAAAAGATATTATTGTATTTTGTTTAATTATTGTTTATTGTATTATGTCTCTTTCATATTATTAGACATACCTACGTCCTTCTGAAAAATGAATGTTGCGTGTAGTTAGTTCTTAATCGTTACCTTCCTGGTAGTGACTTGTATCACGGTGTTAATAATAAATAATAACAGTATAATTTCTTCCTACAAGAGTGATATAATTAACTACCAATTAGCAATATAAATTAACTTGGTGATCACAGTTCATCTCTAAACAAACATTCACTACAATAAATCATGTACTACTTGGCTTCATCGCTAGAACTACGTCTAACTTCAAAAACGTAAATACCTTTAGAACTCTTTACTGCGCCTTGGTTCGCCCTCATCTTGAATATGCCTGTGCTGTTTGGTCTCCTTTTTATGCTGTCCATATTTGTCGAAATGAATCCGTTCAACACCTGTTCATAATAGGGATTACTAGGAGGCTAGGATTAGAAAAAGGTATAACTCATATCTTGAAATTGAACTAACTCTAAACCTTTCTCCTTTAGAAGACCATCGGAAAAAATTGATCTCATTTATTTCTTCAAAATTATCAATTCTATTTATTATTGATTCACCTACATTACTACAACTCATCCCTTTAAATATACCTTACCGTAGACTCAGAAATAAAGGAAAATAATTTCCCTCAGGGCCTATGTCATCTTTGAGGATGCTGTGTGGAGGTTTTTTCTTAAGGAAAGGAAGGAGAGGAGAGTTCTGGGAAGGAAAAGGGTTTAAGGGGTGGGTAGGATGGGGGTTCAGTGTGTCCTGGTCATCCGCCACCAAGACCTAGACAAACCTCACCCCATGAACCCGGGCACCCCTGCTAAATCACCAAACGTAGCGAACCACTTGGGGTGACCTATGGCAGAGGTGTTGGTTATCCAATAAAGGTTCCCGGGGCGGCGGTACCCATTCCCGCCTCCCAAATTGAGAACTGCTTTCCTTCAATCAACACTTGACTAATTATAGATATTATTCACCTCTGTCCAGAATTTTATTTTGTTGTTTAAGGCAATTTACCCTAAAAAGAGTGTTATGTGAAAGCTGTCCAGAATTGTAGACTGGTCAACTCAAGTCAAGACCTTGACTTGAGTTGAATTGACGATATTTTATAACTATTTATTTTGATTTCTAGCTGAAACTTGACTTGACTTGTCACTTCTATTTTCTTATGTTTATCTCTGATTTTATCTATGTTTTCATTTATCAACATTTAATCTTATAATCTATACTTTTTTGAGTTCGTGTTATTTTATTGTAAACTGTCCGTTAATAAATAAATAAATAAATGCTATTATGCATGCCATTACCCTTTTCAAAGAAATTCGAGAATAAAATTAGCAAATTTGATTAAAAAGAAGCAACCCGGTGAACTTCTTTCTGCTTTTTAACAAATCCACATTTTGCACCCTAATAAGTTAAGTTTTCAAGTAACTAAATGATTTATGGCCCATGTCTAAAACTCGAACGAATTATGAGGGTTCGATTTTCATCATGAACTTTTTCTAAGCCTTGCTTTATGTATTATTACTATTTCGTGACAGTCTTTCTTCAAGCTAATTTTTTACTGTGTGCAGCGAAGTCCTTCTTCAACTCACCGTTTTGCATTTCGTATGTCCGTAAATTTGTTTAAACCTGAGTTCCGTTTGCGTTTCAAGATGGTGGCCGTAATATTTCGGTAGAGATTCTTTTTCCAATGTGATATCGTCGGGTTTATTTTGACTTCTTTATTCTCAGTTTTTTAATTTCGTGGTAGATAACTGTGGTGATTGGCTCATTTAGAGAACGCTCTGGATCACCAAGTAAACATATGTGATGGGTATCGACTATCGACATTCAATTAGGAATAATTGTGACTTACTATAGCGATGGCAAATCGAATGTATGTGCCGAATGTATAAAGTATTATAAAATTATATTTCGTGAAATGGACATATTCAGTAAATTATTGTCAACTTTCCATTGAACGAAATATCTTATTATTTGTCGAAAGTGATAATGTAGGTACTCGTAGTTACTAAATAGTTAACAGTAAAACCTAATCTCGTCAACTAAACTAAACTTTCATTTAATTGTGAAAGGTGGCCAAGGGCGATACTGAAAGTACCTTCCACTTTGGAACGTACCGCAAATCTTTATACAGGGTGTTAAGGAATGTGCTTGACTTGCTTTGACCCGTGATTCTTGGCATAAAAATGAATGTTTCTTTGTTTGTCCCGTATATGATCCTATACCATTCATCTGAATGCAATTAAATTTTGATGATATGTTGTGCACACTCCCCTAAAAGGTTCTTTACATGATGAAATTTATGTTCTAAACCATTCATCCGATTGCGATGAAACTTAGGTGCTTTGTTGTGTGCACGCACAAGAAGGTTTTTATATGCGGTGGTGAGCTCTGGCGTTATGAAATTTGTGTAAAAAAATTACACTAGGTGGTGCACGAGTTAATAATAATAATAATAATAATAATTGGATAATTTATAGAGCGCCGATTTTGTGAAAAATCACCTCAAGGGCGCTTTACAATTTATTATGAATCTTAGGCTCTATCTAATTTTATTATTTACAAACAGATACAGAAACATACTTTCCTGCAGGAAACTTGTTTGTTGACACCAGTTGTTTTAAAATGTCTGTATTTCATATAGTTTAGCGGCAGGAGGGAAGGCGGGAGGGGGAGGGGAAACCGGAAAAGTAGGGAAATGAAGGGGAACGAAGGATAGGGGGGTTCGCGGGAGAGGAGAGAGGGGAGGGACACTTTATTTCTTTGGGTTACTTTGCAACGCATGCCAGGTGCTCATTGATAAACTATATATTATTTTACTACCGCAAATTAATTAAGTAAGATTTATTTAACCACGCCGCTATTTAAACCTGCGACCTCCGGGTTGTTAGTCGAGAGTCCTACCCCTCGACCATGAACTCCACAAACCACAAACTCATCACTCATCACATTCTTATATTAAATTTAAATGATAAAAAGACAAATTTAATTGCCTTATTTGCATGTAAAAAAATTAAAAATACGTTCGAAGGCATTTCACCCAGGTATAATCATATATTATTTAGAGGTTTGTAAAACTGGGACAAATAAAGCAAAGAAAACATATCGCAAATAAGTTGGTACAAAACCTTTCTTTCTTCAGATGTTATCATTTTTATTCTTATTTGTGATCTGTTGGAGTTTTTCAACCTTTTACCAGACCTAAATCATTATTCACGAAAGACGTTCGTTATTCTTGTATTTTCTCAGGTTATTATCCTTAGACTTGTATCCTTGACTTTTTACCTGAAGGTTTTGGGATTGCATAGTCTGGTGATCAAACAACTCCACCTTAACAAAAATGCTGAACAATTGAATCCAATTTTTGCTATTTAAAAAATTATTGTCTTCGTAAAAAATATATTATCTTGGGGGATGCGTCCCACTGACTCACGATGAAATGTGTTTTAAAAGAATCATAAAATATTTTTATAAAAATAGATGCCGAAACCAGGGATCGAACCAGGGACCTTTAGATCTTCAGTCTAACGCTCTCCCAACTGAGCTATTTCGGCTGGTGCACTATACGGAAGTTTCACCTTACAAGCCGAACAATTGTTAAATAAGCAATACCTACATGTTCAACTGTAAAACGATAAAAATGTTTATCAACGCGATTAAACTTATCGTTGAAAAGATGGTTTTTTATTGGCAAAGGTCAGTAAATAAATAAACATAATTTATTACACTTAGCCCAGAGGAAGATAATTTCCCTCGGGGCCTGTGTGATCTTTGGGGATGCTGTGTGGATGTGGTTGAAGGATGAACCTAAAATTTGTGTAACCATGTGGTAGTTGGAAGGAACTACACAGGCCAGAAAATCGTTCGCCACGAGCTATCGAACTTAAGAACAAGTACGAAAAATGGATATAAAAAAGGCCTACCCTCCCACCCCCCCCCCCCCCCTCTCACCCCCTTCCACCCTCTCCACCCCCCCTCCGCCACCTCTGATTCTCCCCCTGCACCCCCCTCTGATCTCCTCCTCACCAAACCCCCTCCACCTCATCTCAACACTCCCTCAACCTCCCTCCCTTGGGAGCTGTTGGGACTCTTGTGCGGTATTCACTTAATACTTCAGAATAAAAAAATTATTCAAAGGTATTCACTTAATGCTTTAGAATAAATAATTTAGAATAAAAATATGTATATATATTTCTTTCGGAGCAGTTGGTACGCTTGTGCGGTATTCACAATATATGAATGGCTCACTCACGCAAAAAAAAAATTTTTGTGCAGTCGGGACTCTTGTGCGGTATTCACATAACAATAATTTACAATAAAAAAATAATAATTTTTTTTGGAGCAGTTGGTACTCTTGTGCGGTATCACTTAATAATAATTTAGAAAAAAAAATTCGGAGCAGTTAGGAAGCTTGTGCGGTAATTTACAATAATTTTTTTTGAGTAGTTGGTACCTACTCTTGTGCGGTATTCACTTAACAATAATTTAGAATAAAAAAATTTTTTAAAATTTCCGAGCAGTTGGGACGCTTGTGCGGTAATTTACAAAAAAAAATATTATTTTTCTTTTGGAGCAGTTGGTACTCTTGTTCGTAATTACATACGTAATAACAATACATAATTTAAAATAAAAAAATATTTAGAAAAAAAAAATTTGTGCAGTTGGGACTCTTGTGCAGTATTCACATATCAATAATTTACAATAAAAAAACATTTTATACATTTGTCCCATACGATACGTGACATGAGATGTAGTCCAATACACCAACCACCTCACACCTCACCTCATATTTGTCCGGCAACGTGACATGACATGTAGCCCAATACACCGACCACCTCACACCTCACCTCATATTTGTCCCATACGTGACATGACATGAATGTAGTCCAATAAACCAACCACCTCACACCTCATATTTGTCCCCCCTTCATATTTGTCCCATACGTGACATGACATGAATGTAGTCCAATAAACCAACCACCTCACACCTCACCTCATATTTGTCCCATACGTGACATGACATGAATGTAGTCCAATAAACCAACCACCTCACACCTCATATTTGTCCCCCCTTCATATTTGTCCCATACGTGTCATTACATGAATGTAGTCCAATAAACCAACCACCTCACACCTCATATTTGTCCCCCTTCATATTTGTCCCATGCGCGACAACGTGACATGACATTTGTAGTAATACAAAGAAAAAGAGTTGGTACAAATACATTTTGTGAGGTGGGGGGACATTTTACGTGTTTGTATGGGACATTTGCGGTGCCTCTTGTAAAAGGTACTCGATACTAGAGAGATTGCAATCCGTTTGTTAGGATAGGAGAATTTATACAGACCGCCCGTTTTTGTACATGGTCGAGGGTTTTTGAATGTATTATGGGGGCCCTTCCATAAATGGCTACCAAATTTAACCATAGGGTGCACTTGCGATTTGTACCTGGTTAGCAGTTGTGTACTAATAAGGTATCTGCGGGCCCTGTACCTACAGTAAGACTAGCTTCTGAGAGGCTAACTTTTTAACTCTGGCTTCGATGGAGCCACCGCACCTGAGCTGATCACTTAGAGTTATACAAGTTGAAAAGTCCAAAGAAATTGTGGATTTAAAAAGTACATTACAGAAAGTTGTACGGGTAGGTAATTATCGGGAACACAGTTTTCTCATAACTACTTATTAGGAGAGAAATTACAATGAACCAATAAAAGCTGCAACCAGCTGGCAGTAACGCCTTATGATGATGGCCATAATATAAAGTCAAAATGTCGTTAGTCACTAATATATACACAGTAGTACCCATTTGTAAGAACTTATTCAAATAACATGATTTTTTTATTCTAAATACCAAGTTTTTTCAAAGCAATATAACGAAAATAACATTTCCGTAACCATTGTAGTTAAAATGAATTTTATCTTAACTAAGGCCTCGATTACATTGAGCGAGTTTACAAGCTACTAGCCGGTAAGTTTAAAAAGCGAGCTAATCGGCGAGTGCGATTGTGATGATGGCACATAAAACGTTCCACTCACTCAGTAGCGAACTAGCTAGCGAAAAGTTTACTAGCAGATAGTGAATTCACCGCCCAGTAGCTTGTAAACTGAATAAAAGAGAACAATTATTTATTACAATATTTATGTACAAGATAAGACACGTTCGGGCACGTAGAAACATGGACACTTAGAGCCCGTAGACGTCCACGACATGCGATGCTGGAGAAAAATGCTCAGGTTTCCACGGACAGACAGACCCACAAAAGTGTCCATTCTAAGAAGAGCTTGGCATCCACAATAGGCTTACAACTATCTTCCTACAACGTATTTTAAGATACTATTGACTCGTTGCTCGTCAAACGGAGGAGCAACGTGGAGAAACTCGTTGAAAAAAAAAAAAAAAAAAAACTGAGTCATTGGCAAAATGTTTGGCAGAAGAAGCAGAGGAATGTCACCAATGCACTGCAGCTCTCCATGCAGCGTAGAACCACGAGGTGTGGAGGAACCTTGTCCTCATGGAAATTCCTCCATGGAAATTTAGGTAGGGGTCACGGTCCTCAGCAATAAGGAACCGACTTTATATATAAATGGTGTTTAAAGATCCTTTATTACTCCTGATTGATCCTGATATTGATCCTGACTTCTTTAACCACTGATTCTTGAGGTTATTTGACGTAGAAATGTAGATGACATTTTGGTCTCCTTTTTTTCAATTAAAAACATAAAAATTAGTGGAGACTGGACGGTTCGGGTCGGAAGGGCAGTTGAGCGGATACTCAGCTACGTTTAAAAAAAAATAAGAAAAATAGCAACAACGAAAATTCGTCATTCGTCATCGGAGGCCTAAATTTTGTTTCCAATTTACTACAAAAAATTTCAGTAATTATAGGTAAAAGTAATCCAGATGCGTCTCTTAACATCATGTATATTCGGATACGTTTTAGATTTTCACGGCGAAAAGTATTTTCGTTATTTGTTTTTGGGGTGTTGTGCCGTGTTGCGCTACCTCCTTCTTTAGTTACAATTTCCATCATCAGGGCAGATCCGACAGATGTGGTGGTGAAATGTCTGCTTATTTACTTGGAAGCGGTACCGTGTTGCCAGCTCCACTCCACTACGAGCTGGTATTACAGTATACTTCAAAATAGTTGTAGATTCCAATTGCTTCCGTAATCAGGCGTGCTACAATAAGAACTTGTTCCACTGTCCTCCAGTGATCGCTAGTCACCGGTACAAAGTAACCGAGATAGGCAATGGCTTAGGAATCGGTTCCAAAATATCATGTTCCTCGAATCCACTGTCATCTAGTGATCGCTAGTCACCGGTACAAAATAACCGAGACAGGCAGTGGCGTCGTAATATATAGCCACGGAGGGGAATACATGTATATTCATTTATGACGTCAAAGGATATGAAAAGGTTAATAAATTTTGCTTAAAGCCATGCATATATTGCATACGGGTCGATCAAATCAAAAAATAACAACCACTGCAAAAAACTTATTTTTTTATGACCGTGCAACTTTATTAATCTTTTCGGTAAATTAATCTCTGCGACCAAAACGCGAACCTACACATTATTGTATTTGCAAAGTTTGTATACACACAAATATTATTTACTTTCGTACACGTTCCATCTCCTCCGTCTGTTGAAGCATTGTGGCGTGGCCGTACATAATTTGTGTAGTGGTCTGTGGTGTAGAAGTGTGGACGCACGGTTTTTTAAGGTTATGTGCACTGAACAAGCTTTTCACTGAGCTGAGCACTGATGAAGCTTTAAATAAAGGACCCATTTTTATTGAAGAGGAAAATAATACTAATAAATCTAAAAATCTAAACGAAACATGAAACAGAAAAATAAAAAGGTAACGGTCGCAATTGGGAATCGAACCAAGGATATCTGGTCTTATCAGGATACAGCGCCTTAACCCCTTAACCAACTCGGCCATTGAGACTCATATTTCAATTTTTTTTAAGTTATTGCGGTGAAGAAAAGTGAATCCAATTAAATTGAAGCTGTTATTAAAATGAATAGTGTCAAACTAACCCACGAAAAAAGTTTTATAGTAAAATTGTTGGTTTAAAATTCTGTGAATGAATCGCCAGTAGCCAGAAATCTTAGTGTAATTAGCATTTCTAGCATTCAAGTAGCATTTCTGGTGAAATAACATCTCTTCGCCACGTTGAGTTTTTTTTGCACGAACGTATAAATAAACCCAGTTCTCCAAAGTGGCTTTCAGAGACACGAAAGAAATTTTCCAATCCAAATCGGTCTTCTATTCTTAAATCCTAATTAATACATATTAAAATATCAAGGTTGTAAGTACGGTCTTACTCAAAATTTCTGTTTTCTCCTTTATATGTACATATACTTACCGCTAAAACTGTAAGCACGTCTTCCTCATCAGAACTTGACACTTGACGTCTACCTAAATAAATATGCTGATGCGTCCACACGTCTACACGCCCACCGCGCCCTAATGTTTCAAGAAACGAAGTAGATAGAATGTGAACAAACGTGTAATGTTTGCGCAAACATTTGGTCCGATGTTTGTGCAAAATTTGTCACCCTTAAAGGCTTGTCCCGTTTAACAAAAACACGTGCACATTTTGTGGATGCTTAGGTCGGGACCACAACGATTTTGTTTTCCATCGGCCACAATTTTTTTATCTAGTTTATGGACAATTAACATTCTATACAATTTAAATTATTTCTAAAACCATTAATTTTACCCGGAATAGTTCCTAGCAATAAGGAACACCATTATGAGAAGTATTTTTGTCTACTGTTCGCACCCTTATTTTGCTTTGTTATTTTTTTGGAACAGTAGGAAAGTTCGTAGATAGGAACCTACCGGCAGACAAACTGTTTCACTGCTTGTTACGTACGTAAAATACGTTACATCCAATAACTACATTTTTAGGCAAAATGGTAATACTTGGATAATAATTCGTTGAGCGCCGTATTAGCGAAAAATCACCCCAAATGCGCTGTACAATATATTGTCAGCTCTTAGGTTCTTTTCATTATTTACAAACAGTTACAAAAACCATACTTACCTGGCAGGTCACTTCCCATAAACACACTTTTATTAGAAAGTTTGTACCTACTTGGAGAAGAAACGACTTTGCACACAGAGGACACCGAATATTGCATTATTTTACACCTACTTGCTACCCTCCATTAGGTACTATTGATGAGAAGACTAATGCCTAAAGAAAAGGTGATATATTTATTTATGAAATGATGAAATATTTTATGAAATGACCTTGAAAAGCTTACAAGTTTTTATTTGCTTAATATTTTTACACAATCAGTAATTTACAATGTCGCGGGTTGTGAAGGCAAAAGGTTTTTGACCTTATGGATACGACTCCCTGAAAAGGTGAGTTTTAGGTTTAGATATAAATTCTGCCGAGTCTTTGATCATTCTTAACTCATGTGGCAGTCCATTCCAGGCTTTAGGTCCTGACATCTCGAAAGTACGCTCACCGAACTAGTATATATACAAATATCTGGTGTGCGCTTTGGTTTCTTCAACCTTTCGAATGCTGATGATGCTATTGACCTAATGGTTGACTGTTGTGAATTGAACTTTTCTGAAATACATATTTTCATTAAGTAATCCGGAGCCATTCCGTTAAGGAATACCATGCAGCAGAGCTTAAACTGGATTCTTTCAGGACATTTGAGTCAGTGAAGATTTTTTAGATTTTCTGAAATGTCGGAATTTCTGTTCTAAAGAATAGCACCTACCACCTTCTGGTTTTACTGTAAACGAATTTCAATGCCATATTATGTTTGAAAATAATTTTAGAAAATTTAAGAGATTAAGAGCACAGTGTTTTATCTTACTTTTCATAAAGTCGACATGTCAATGCTAAATCAGACATTTTTTACAACATTTACATCGGCATTCTTCAGACCCAAAGAGTGCCATTAACTAGGAGACAAAAGTATTAGTTCTATAATAAACAAAAAGTCTAAAAATCGGTGAAATTATAATAATAACAATCATAGTTATTAGCCACAATCGATTGAACTGTACGAATACGCAATATTGACACTGATAAATATTTATTCCAAAGAACAAAGAAACCAACTCAGAAGCACCTCAGAAAGGTCATTAAGAGTGATGATAAAAAATATAAAAAATTGGTTAAATAGGTTAAGTTAAGTGAGGGTTACCGGTTATTTTTAAATCATTTTTTCATAGCTTTTAATGACCTTTCTGAGGTGTTTCTGAGTTGGCCTGAAACCAAAAAATGCATGTTTTGTTTGTTCATCCCGCATGCGTTCCTATACCTTTCCCCATTGTGTTGAAGGTGGATGGGAAACGCGAGAGGGTAACTGGTGGGGGAACGGGATGCATGAGAAAGGACACGCAGGGGTGACACAAGGATGGGTGACGGAGGGGTGGGGGACGGGAGATGAGCAGAATGAGGGATTGCAAAGGAGACATGGTAGCGGTAGGGGGTAACAAGGGGTAAATTTAGTAAATCCATGCTTCTCACAAGGACTGCTTTGAGAAGTATGTGTACTTCATAGGGTTTAGTAGCACGGGGGAAAGAGGTAGGGGGTAAGGAGACCGGGAGAGAGGAGAGGGACGAAGGGGGGGGGGGGGTTTGCTGGAGGGGGGATAGCAGGAAAAGTTGGATAAAGACAAAAAAAATATAAGACATTTAAATAAGTCAAAGCAGTCTCGTCATTATTAAACAATTAACATATTTAATATATAAAAAAAACATTTCAAAGTACCCCACAAAATAGAAAATCGCAATTATATTCTCAGTAAATCTGTTTAACAGGTAATTAATCATTTTATATTTTGGGAGGCGGGAATGGGTACCGCCGCCCCGGGAACCTTTATTAGATAACCAACACCTCTGCCATAGGTCACCCCATGTGGTTCGCTACGTTTGGTGAGTTAGTAAGGGTGCCCGGGTCCTCGGGGTGAGGTTTGTCTAGGTCTTGGAGGCGGATGACCTGGACACATTGGACCCCAGATTCCTACCCACCCCTTAAACCCGTTTCCTTCCCAGAACTCTCCTCTCCTTCCTATCCTTAAAAAAACCCTCCACACAGCATCCACAAAAATGACATAGGCTCTGAGGGAAATCAATTTCCTCTGGACCTCCTGTGTGAGTTCATGTAAAAAAAAATAAAAAAGGCACCTTCAAATTTGAAATTAAGTGGGCGTAAATAGAATCTTATAAATTGGTCGTCTCAAAATGGCCTAACCACAGTTTGGCATTGTTAGCCTAAACAGCCGTCACGATAATAAATTAAATAAAATTCTTGCTAAACTTATTAATAACATTATTAAATTTGTTTTAAAATCACATTTTTTAAAATTAAATTGAGTTTTATAAATTAGACACGAAAAAAATTAATAACTATTCTGATCCTAAATTAATTAAAGCCGTGAGTCGGGGTTACAAAAAAATGTATTCTTCTCATTGAAAACTCACAGCAATCTCAATGCAAACCTTTTCCATTTGATATGAATCCCATTTGTCACTAATTATAACGATTCACGTGGTCAAATGACGCCTGGCAACATGCTTTGGATTAAAATTTGAATATTCTCATACTGTAAATGTGGATTTTACGAGTATTTACAATCCTCGCTGATTAGAACTAATCAGATAAACTGAAATTTTCTTACATAATTTAGTTTGTGTAATTAAACATGTGACTTTCATTACATGAATTGCAATGAAGAATTTGAATATTAAAATCAACATATTAATGTCGCATATTGACATGTAAAGACTACTCGTAAGTCGGTTTGTGGCCTCCATAATTTTTAATGGAGGCTTGACACTTTTTCTGTCATCTTTTGTATACGCCTTAAGTCATCATCATCATCAAACAGTATTAATAGGCTAGCATCTGTGTGGTTGAATTTCAGAACCCAGCCACGAGTGCATGTCGGACGCCACGCTCAACGCCTTGCCTCAAATAACATCTGTGTACGTGGAATTTCACACAAAGCTACTGTTATAATTCGGTTTCAGATTCAAGAATTCGACACAAGATGTCACTAATTCCGTTAGCAGCTCACACGTGAATGTTTCCCCTCTAGGTATAACTGCTACAGATTTATATATTTTAATTATCCTTCCGGATTTTGAAGATTGACGGCATGACGGCAATACTTTGCGAAGTTGTTATAAATTACACATAACGTCATTGCGTGTCTCGGTTACTTTGACACGGTTACTTTGTCTCGGTGAATCACCGACGGCGACTAGCTGTCACTGGATCACAGATCACAGTGGGTCCGAGGAACTGGCTATGGTGGCTATTTTAGGAACCAGTTCCTATCGGATTTATAAAATGGTCACAAACACTGAAACCGGGCGAAGCCGAACTAAAAGCCGCCGCAGGACCTAGCAGCAAAAACCTGCGGAGCGAGTTTTTAACTGCTAATAGAATATTATTATAGAATACTAGCTGATCCGGCGAACTTCGTACCGCCTCAGAATCAAAAACTGTTGTCAACTTATTAGCTGAATTGATCTAAATTGTTTCTCCCTGCGTATCCTTTCCCCTCTCGCGTTCCCTCTCCCTCTCCCCACTCCACTTCTCCCCTTCCCCCGTCCCGCTAACCCCCCCTTCCTGAGTTCCTTTCCCCCCTCCCCCCCTCCCCCGGTTCCCAGTTCAATATTATACCCCTTACAATATTGCTGCAGTTCTTTCAAAATAGGAGAATTCGTTCCATACAAAATGTATGGGGAAAATAATTTTCTTCGGAGTGGAACACCCTTTACTTTTAGGGGTATGAAAAATAGATGTTGGTCGATTCTCAGACCTACCAGATAAGCACACAAAATTTCATCAAAATTGGTCCAGCCGTTTCGGAGGAGTATGGTAACAAACACCGTGACACGAGAATTTTATATATTAGATAGAGATGGAATAATGTGAAAAATAAACAAAAATAGAAGTTTAAAATATTTCTATTTTTGATATAATGATAATGAAACGCCATTAAACTTATTTCCACTTTATTTTTTGACCGTAACCGGTTTCAGCTTTCATTATTGGAGTTTAAAAAATTAAACTTAGTTCAAAAGAGAAGTAAAAACAAATTATCGTTTGGAAAATGCTTAGCTACCGTTTTCGCCGATTGTATCTATCATCCAGTCACCTAGACCGTGGTAACTGGTTATGAAGTATTACGGGGTTCCTCTCAGCAAGTTACCCCGAAAACTGCTGAGATCGAACCCATGCGTAATGTTTAAAGATCTTGACAAAGACTGAATTATTCACTAAATCGACGATATCAAAACAATTTTTGAAAAATACCAAGGCAAGAACATTCTACGAGTAAAAGCCATCATCACGAACGATAAAACTACCCACAAATTCTAGTAATTCTCCAAACATACGGTGAGATTAGGTTCCATCTTATTAATAAAACAAGTGCCCATAGGATTTACGAGAGTTAACATTGAAGACTGCAATCCCCTTACAAAGTTCTTTTTCTATGAAATGTTTGGACACACAGCACAGAAGTGCTACAAAAAGTGGATCGTCAGACGTGCACCCTTTGTTCAAAAGATCATCACATCAGCGAGTGCAAATTCTCGAGCTGCCACCAAAATTTTCTAACTGCCAATTAAAACCGTAAGAAAGAAACAAGAAATTACACATCGAGCTAATAGTGAATAAAAAATTCCATATTATCCTAAATACGAGAATAAAAACGATTTTAATTAAGAATAGACATGAAAACAATAAAATTAGGTCATTAAAAATTCATATTACTTGTAAGGTCTTCCACAAACAATATCAAAGTAAGTTAAAACCCGAGGTAATTAGACCTACTGGGAATAACCAAAATAATTATAAATTCGACAGTCAAAGACGACTTAGTAACAAATCTTAATCTTATAACTTAGTAAGAAAACCCATATAATTGAATAAAATCCTTGTAGACCACCCCCCCCCCCTTCCCTCCTCCGTAACTTCTGTATATAAACCGTAGACTAAGAATAATTTGCACCAGTCTGAAGATGGCTTTAACAAGCTGAAACCGGTTACGGTCAAAAACATTGAAATAAGTTGAAATTTATTTTATTGTTATGGTATTCCACCACGAATTGTCAGTTTCAAAAATAGAAATATTAAACAGTGAAACATTATTACAAAAGTTCAGATATTATATGCTTAAATTAGTTAAAGAAAAAAAATCTGACATATAATTAACATTTTATTAAACTTTTTTTCAAAATAAACCCAAATTGTTTCAAATGAATTACTTTATAGCTGAAAAACTAGATAATAATTTAAAAATTCAAGAATGTGAATAATAGGCAATGAAATTATCTCAACGGCATCTTCAATGCATGAAAGCGTGGAAAAAATGGGGTGAATTAATTCTAAAAATAGGTAATTTAATTAAAATACCGATTTTTCCAAAGCATAAACTAACACCTGGTCACCTTTTATTACATACCAGAATACAATTACTATGTTACAACCAAAATCGATATCAATGAAAATAGCGGTCTCGTATTATCAGTCATCATTACCATTTTCTTCCCCTTGTCCTATTCGGGTCGGGGACCCATTACATCGACAAGACTCCTCCATACGTCCCTGTCTTGTGCTGATTGCTCGGCCTCTGTCCATGGTAGACCCATCCTCTCCTCACACAGTTTCTGGAGTTGCCTCGCCCAACTGTGTCTGGGGCGGCCCACTGGACGTCTACCCTCTGGAATCGCACTCAGTATCTTCCTCGGAATTCGGTCATCAGACATTCTTAGTACATGCCCAAGCCACCTCAGTTGCGATTTTTCTATGAAGAGTAGCAGTGGTTCAACGTTTAGATTATCTCGGATCGTCGAGTTTCTTATATGATCCCATTTCGTAACCCCTGCCACTCCTCTCAAGTATCTCATTTCGGCAGCTTGAACTCTAGAGCGTGCTTGTTATTATTATTAGTTCACAATAAATTTACGGCCGTTGTTCCCAATCAAAGATATTGAAATATATAATACATATGCTGTCCGCAGTTTTTACTGTGCTTCCTGGTGTCGCCGATATTGTTAACCAATTAACGAATAAACTAAACAAACGTTAAACTAAATAAACGAATTCCTTCCGTATTCAAACTGTATTGTTAACCAATACTACTACACACCTTCAAAAATCAACTAAATGAACAAATTCTTTCCGTATGCAAACTATTCCCATTAGATAGTAGTCCGCCGACATATCACTTTTGTATTTCAATATCTTTGTGCCCAATCCTACTGTTCAGAAGAAATGGTGGCTTAAATGAACAAATACGCTGTTGCTCTGTATCAAAAATAACCTCTATCAAAATAAGTAAGTAGGACTTTTTGAAGTAAAAACTTCTCGAGCACCGTGATTTGAAACTCGATGTAACGAAAAAGCGACACTCAAAAGAGACAAACACATACATCTATAGGATTTAGCCTGTGAGAGAATGAGATAGAATAATCGGTCTCCTTTTTTTTTTTTCGTTATATGTTTTTGGGGTGTTGTGCCGTGTTGCGCTACCTCCTTCTTTAGCCAACGTTTCGGACATCGTTGCAGTGTCCATCATCAGGGCAGATCCGGCAGATCCGGTAGATGTGTAATTTTTAGTCGTGAAGTGTGTGCTTATTTACTTCGAAGCGATACCGTGTCGCCAGCAGCACTAACTTTCACCAGTACAAAATACTAGTGACAAGCAGTGGCGTCATCGCCGCGGAACGGAATAGAAGGTTCATTAAAACGTGGTATTTATGCTAGCCAGGGGCTAGTCCGTTTGCGAGATGCCGACGGAAGTGGCTCCATCTCTTAATGAAATCTAAAATGAGAAATCACAGTGGTAAGAATTTAGGAAAAAATATAAAAAAAAAAAAAAAATTACAATTGTTAACTTTCACCAGTACAAAATAATCGTGACAAGCAGTGGCGTCGTCGCCGCGGAACGGAATAGAAAGTTCATTAAAACGTGGTATTTATGCTAGTCAGGGGCAAGTCCGTTTGCGAGATGCCGACCGAAGTGGCTCCATCTCTTAATGAATTCTAAAATTAGAAATCACGATGGTAAGAATTTAAGAAAAAGAATTACAATGGTTAAAGCAAATTTAGTCAATATAAATCAAAATGGTTTACCACGAGCTCGCATTACTATATACTTAGACATGGTTTTTTAGCTCTATTAATAATAAATGAATTTTACTAGAATTAGAATTACACTGGTTAAAGCGAAATTTAGTCAATATAAAGTTATAACACAAAAAAAAAATGGTTTACCACGAGCTGGCCTTACTGTATACTTAGACATGTTTTTTTGCGTTTAGATTTGGTGTAGCCGTCAATCACCGGATACCAAGAGCTATTGAGCTTAGCTCCGTCGTCTCTATTAATATTAAAAGGATTTTTGTAGATTTCAATTGCCTCCGTAATTAGGCGTGCTCTATAAGTTTTAGGTCTTCCCAAGACCTCAGGAACAAATCCAAAGTAATGGCCGGTTTCGATTAAGTGCTCAGCGATTGCCGATTTATCAGGGTGGCCGAGTTTGCAAGCACGAAAGTGTTCTGCTATCCTTTTGGAGATCGTCCTCTCTGTTTGGCCTACATAAACCTTGTCACATCCGGAACAGCTGAGTTTATACACTCCATCTGCTTCCAGAGGAAACTTAGTCTTTGCAGACCTCAGTAGGTCTTGAATTTTAGTTGTGGCACCGAAGACAGTCTTGATGCTATCTTTTCTCAACAGCCTGGCGATTCTGTCTGTCACATTGTGAACGTAAGGCAGGAAAGCGCAGCCTTTTAACTCTTGTTTAGCTCTGTCTTCATTTGGTGTAGATTTGGCTCTTATGATTTGCCTTGTCTGACTAGCTGGGTAACCGTTGCGTTCCAGTGCATCGGTCAGCTTTGTAAGTTCTGCTCCAATTTTAGTTTCTTCACGTATTCTGGTCGCTCGCGTCACCAACGTATGGATAAGTCCTCTCTTCTGCGCTGGGTGGTGATGCGAATCGGCATGTAGATACCGATTTGTGTGCGTTGGTTTTCTATATACAGTGTGTCCTAGATTACCATCTTCTTTTCGCATCACCTCCACATCTAGAAAAGGCAGGATTTTCGCATCGTTTTCTACTTCCATTGTGAACTTGATTTTACTGTGGAGTGAATTAAGATGATTCAGAAATTCATTCAGTTTCTCTGTTCCATGAGGCCAGATGGCGAAGACATCGTCAACATAACGCCACCATACCTTGGGAACAGCTGAAGCTGTGTCGAGTGCCACTTCTTCAAACTTCTCCATAAAAAAGTTGGCAAGTACTGGCGACAATGGACTGCCCATCGCAACTCCTTCCACTTGCTCAAAAAGTTCACCCTGGAATGCAAAATATCCCGTTTTGAGACAGTGTTCAAAAAGTTTGCAAATGTCGTCCTCATAGATCTCCCTGAGCATTGTCATGGAGTCTTCTAGAGGCACATTTGTAAAAAGGGACACTACATCAAAACTGACCAGGATATCGCCTTCCTCAGTCTTGACCTTTTTTAGCTTACTGATCAGATCTGTGGAGTCCTTGATCCAAGATTCAGTTTTACCAGTTTGCATCTGTAGTAGTCTGGAGAGGTATTGGGACAGTTTGTAAGTAGGTGCACCAATAGCACTGACAATCGGTCTCATTGGGATATCCTTTTTGTGTATTTTCGGAAGACCGTATAGGGCAGGAGTTCTGGAGGCTTTTACGAAAAGCCCAGATCGATCCTCTTTCCTAATACTGGAAGCTTTAACTAGCTCTCTAGTCTTCAGGTCAATCTTATTGGTGGGGTTGTTCTTTATTTTCTTGTAAGTGCCGGCATCGCACAGGAGGTCTTCCATCTTCTTAATGTAGTCAACCGTATTAATCACCACAGTGGCATTACCTTTGTCGGCAGGCAGAACTAAGATGTCCTCATTGGCGCGCAATTCTTTTAGGGCCGCAAACTCTCCTTTTGTGATGTTTGGGCGGGGTATTTCAGCCCTTTTCAAAATATGGCAAGTCTCTTGTCGTATGTCCTCTGCTTGCGACTCTGACATTTTATGGACTTTCATCATTGTATGTAGTGCTGTCTCCACACCACATATGATAGATTCCACAGGTATCTTTTTGGGGGCAACTGCGTAGTTCATCCCCTTGGCAAGCACAGAAGTTGCGTCTGGGCTCAGCGCAAGGGACGAAATGTTAATAACAACTTTATTATGATCAAGTTGTTTTCGATCACCTTTTTTGCCTTGATTGAGCCTCTCAAACTTGTGTTTATGCCTCGCATCTGTTGACTGCTTACTTCTTTGTGCTTGTTGGTAAGTCATATTGTCAATTTTCTTCCAGTCTTCTTCGATAAGCATTGCACTTAGATGTAGGTGTAAATCGAAAAGGAAAAAGGTATCTAGGGGTCAGTGTCTCCAAGAGTGACGGACGTATGAATCCATCTGAGGTGCAAGGCGAAGTTCCAAGAGAGTCCTATTGGAGAGGTCAAGAGGATTCCCTCAACCGGTCTCTCCCGATCCGGCCTGCCATGATGGACGATGGCGGGCAGATGCATAAACCGCCAAGACCCGGACAAACCTCATTCACGAACCTGGGCACTCCTACTAAGTTACCAAATGCAGTGACCTATGGCAGAAATGTTGGTTATCCAATAAATGGTTCCTGGAGCGGTGGTACCAATAAACATATTTAACTAATTTGATTACACAAGCTATCCAAAACGTTGGCTAAATAAGAAGGTAGCGCAACACGACATGACATAATAACCCAAAAATAAATCACGGTAATGCATTTGGCCATGAAAATCTCAAATCATAACAAATTTAACAAGATTTCAACGCCACATTTTTAATCGACTGAACAATTTTAACAACTTTTTAATCGACTGAATACATTTTGAATGCTGAAACACCAAATTAACGTTTGAACATTGAACATGCACATTAAATTGAAATCATTTTTATATAATTTTATTCCTCAATCCTATTTATCAATATTAAAATCGTTTAATTGGCCAGATGTTTTGTAAAGTGTTAAGATGGCAATCACGCCAACAGTTTCATATTTCGCGACCTGTTATAATAGCCAATAATAAATATTTACATAGGTTACCAAATGCGTAAACCTTAGCCTAGAATAATATTTGAAGGCCTTTTAAATATCACAGCAAATCATGAAATTATTAAAAATATTACAACCAAATCATTCTACTCTCGTAAATAAATCTGCTACCCTTCATGGAAAAATCGCAACTGAGGTGGCTTGGGCATTTACCCAGAATGTCTGATGACCGAATTCGAGGAAGATACTGAGTGCGATTCCAGAGGGTAGACGTCCAGTGGGCCGCCCCAGACACAGGGGCGAGGCAACTCCAGCAACTGTGTGAGGAGAGGATGGGACTGCCATGGAGGGAGGCCGAACAGTCAGCACAAAACAAGGACGTATGGAGATGCCTTGTCGATGCAGTGGGTCCCCGACCCGTATCGAACAAGGGGGAAAAGATGGTCATAATGATAGCACCAAAAAATAAGCGAGGTAATTAATTGTAAAAGGGTTTTTTATGACAATAAAAAACATATAAATTTGTTGTAAATCACTTTAATTTTATTTTATTCACACTCTACCGGTTTCGGAAATACCCTTCCTTCGTCAGGAGAATATTAGAATAATCTATGTTACAGAATATGGTTTAAACCGCTCTATTCTTACCGAAAATCCCGTAATTACCCCTTTACCCTTGTTCACTTCCCAGTCAAACACCTAAAATTTATGTCTTCTTCCTTGCACTGTCCCAAATCATTGCCTAGGTAGGCTGTTAGGGTCGACTCTTCTAGTTCTCATGCTATAACTTCTTCGATTCTGGATATCGCTTCAATCCAGTTCTCTGGAGCATTGAGCTACCCAGGAGTTCTTTGGTCGTCCTCTGGATGACTGTTGATGAAGCTCCATAAATACCTGAAATTTATATATGTCTGTAAATATGTATATGGGCGGTTTAAACTAGAGGTGGGTAAGTTCTGCATTTTTCCGGAAGCCTCCGAGACTTGCTTCCTTTTAAAAGTACACGAGTTCTAGGAGCAGGTCCCGGGTCCGAGTTCTTAGGTGCGGACTGGGCACTGGGTATTGTTGCGGCGCACCGAAACGGGACGCACGGGTTCAAAGAACTCGGAACCAGGACCTACTCGTAGAACCCACACGAGAACTCAGAACCCCGGAGTCGGACAAGACCCGTACGAGAACAAGGACCCGTCACCCGTGCAATGTAGGTACATTCAATGTATCTACACTGCACGGTCTTTTATTGAGAATTTAAATAAGTAAATTAATAAGCTGTAATGCTTTACTATAAACTATTATTTTATAATGCACGTCACCCGTTGATTAACGATACCAGATAAGACGCTCTAATTAAAAACTACTCCGTGAAGCGGTCACGCACGCGTGTGTCGATCAACGAACAGCGATCGAATGAACGCCCAGCGCCTCGTGACTCAAGGGGAAGTGTCATAGTTGGCCGGCCGCGGGTAGCGGGGAGTGTCGGGAACTCACCGAGACCCGCGACTCATGAGTGGAATGGTGAGTGACGCCGGACCGTGGATCGCGGAGCAAGCCGGCGGCCACGGGGTGAGTCAGGAATGTAGTAGTTCGCGGCGTTCGCGCGAGTCCGGGAGTGGGCGGAATGAATGGATTGTGTCGCGATTCACGTAGCTTGGAACAAGGCGCTTGGGTTTAAAGGAACCCGGGACTTGTATTCGAGTGCGGTTTTCGCGCTTCGGCGTTGAGTTGCTCGGACCGCCGGATTACCGCCGGATTTATTTGGATGCGGAGAGTACTGGGACTGGGCCGGGTTCTCTGGGAGTAGTCGATTTGAAAAAGGAGTGGGAGTAGGAACCGCTTCCCGCAAAGGAGCGGATCACATGAGCCCATTCCAGCTGAACTGACACATCGCTAGTTTAAACCATATTCTGTATCGTAGGTTAGTTTTAATATCCTCCTTGCGAAGGAAGGGTTCTTTCGAAACCGGTAGAGTGTTAATACAATAAAATTAAACTGGTCTATAACAAATTCACATGTTTTTATTGTTAATTATGGCGAGCCGCAAAGTTAATGCTTTTATCAAATATGAGATATTTTATTGATCGAGTATTTAAATATTTGGGTTTTCTTCAAGCGTGACGTCTTTGAGCGAATCAGTTATGTAGATTCCACCAATAATATGTGAGATAAGACTTTCGCATCAATTTTTATTATTTATAGTGAATGTTAACACGTGTAAAAAAGAAGAAGTTAACGTAACCATTTATATAAGAAGTTAACGGAACCATTTATTGGATAACCAACACCTCTGCCATAAGTCACCCCAAGTGGTTCATTAAGTTTGTTGATTTAGCAAGGGGGTCCGGAATCATTGGGTGAAGTTTACCAAGGTCTTGGAAGCCTATAACCTGGACACGCTGAACCCCGGATTCCTAGCCACCCCTCATACATTTTCCTTCCCAGAACTTCCTCTCCTTCCTTTCCTTAAAAATACCCTCCACACAGCATCCCCAACATAGGCAGTGAGGGAATTTATTTTCCGCAAGAGGGAAGAACAATTTGAAGAGGTTTATCGCGTTGCCGCGTTGAAATAATACATTCCGTTCAAGGCTTCTTAGACTGTATCATATTCATTATATGCTAGCTGGTCCCCGGCATGCGTTGCAATGCCATTCAAAGAAATAATTTGATTCTCCCTGTTTGTTCTTTCCCGTGCGTCCTCGCTCCCTTCCACCATTCCCGCCTTACCTCTCCCTCATCTCTTGCCTCTCCGAGAACCCCACCTCCCCCGTTCCCCTTCCCCCTGCCTTTCCGCCCTGCCGCTAAAATATATTAAATACTTACACACATTTTCACTTGTACAGATTTCACAACGCCAGAGCTTACCATTATGTATAGCCTATATGTTATTCTGATGTATGAGCTATATTTTTGTACAGTTTCATTAAAATCATTCGGTCGTTTTTGCGTGAAAGAGTAGCAAACAGGTATAAACCCATGCAAACGTTCGCGTTTATAATATTAGTAAGATACATCACTGCGGAATAATATTAGTAAGATACATCACTGCGGAAAATTGAAGTGTAGGTATTAAAGAATTGTTACTAATTTATGTTATACTAGCTGGGGTACCGGGGCTTTGCTCAGGGAATTGATATAAGATTGAACTGACGTTTGAACCCACGACTGATCTTGCTTACCAATGGGTAGCCCCACCCATACAAAAAAGGCTTCGAATGGTCCACAATGTTCCAAAACATTCTACAATATTCGAGTGTTCTGGAATGTTCCATAATGAGCTGTGATGTTCCCGAAAGTTCCAGACTATTACCGAATATTTCACAACATTTTTAAAAGTTCTGAGATGTTCTGGAATGCTGTGGAATGCTCTCGAATACTCTCGAATGTTCTGGATGGTTCTAGAAATTTCTAGAGTTCGAAACTTCCAGCCTTTATACCTTCAAAAGTACGCACTTCAGGTAAAAACGGGAACCTTCTTCATGGATGGGGGGTAAAGGGCTACTATACCGCCCTATACTATACCATATAACTTCCTTTATCGTACCGGAACTCGTTTCTGACCATTAGCGGCATGCACATATTGTACCCTTTCTTTTATAATATATATTGATTATTATTTTTGTTATTTTGTGTTTTGTTGGGATATTTTGGCAGCGTGCTTGCAGTAAAACTTTATTAAATTGTTCTAAATATATTATAATAAGAATAATATTTATTATGTATGTAGGTACCTACTTACTTTTTGAATCATATAGTCATGTTTACATGTAGTTTAATCTTTTGTTATAACTTATACGTAGCTATGTTAGTAACATCATTAAAACAAACAATGTAATACACCTACAAGTAATTTTATTGTAAGTCGTAAACGTGGCATTGATAATGTGTTCATTTTATGGTATGTGTGGGATTGCATTAACGTCCCAAAATCCCGAATTAAAAAATAAACTAATTATTGGTTCCGAAAAACTTCGATGATTTTGGTTAAATAGTTGGTTGTACAAAGTATTTTATTTTCGTATAATTAAAATAGCGCCAAAGATATTTTGCGATTACTATTAAATTATTAATCCAAAAGTAAACCTGTAAAAAATAATATTGGTTTGACAGAGGTTAGAACCTTCTCACTCAATTATTGGAATTAACCGCACTACCAACTATTGTTGAGAAAACAAACAAAAAAATGTATTTAAAAAGCAGGTAGTTCGAATGCTGTAGAAATGAACTCCCTGAGGCGTATGTGTGGTAAAACCACGTACGATCATGTGGGAAATGTGGAGATCCGCGAAGAATGCAAGGCTGATGTAAGCGTAATGAGTAAGATTAAGAAATGGACGCTCAGATGGTTTGGGCATGTAGAGCGAATGAACGAGGAAAGGAGTGTAAGGAGAATATATGACATCCGAGGAAGACATGGCACGACCAAGTGAATCAGACACGGGCTATGTGAAGAGTCAGAATAATAGAAGAGCATGTATAAGACGATGTATGAATGTGAACGAGGCAAGGTGTGTGTGCCAAGATCGAGTTGTTTGGCGGTCCGTCCTCTCTGCCTACCCCTACGGGGAAACAACGTTATGGTTACTTAGTTAGTTAGAAGTATTATGTTAACAAGGTGACTTGAGGTCACCGAATTAATACAAATTATTATTATAAGATAATACTGTAATAAAAACAACAGGTTCCTTATCGTTATCCGTAATAACAATGTAAACTAAACATAATGAAAATTGAGTGTGTCCACATCAGCCGAAATAGCTCAGTTGGGAGAGCGTTAGACTGAAGATCTAAAGGTCCCTGGTTCGATCCCTGGTTTCGGCATTTATTTTTATGAAATATTTTATGTTTTTATCTTTAATCGTTTCTATATTTCAAGATACTCTCTTGCTTGAATTTGCTTGAATGCTTAAATCTGTGTTAAAATCACCGCTTAACCTACACAAAACTGTGGTTTGAAGGCAAGCGCGTAAATTTGTTGTCTATTGTGTCTATTATTGTCTATGCTTAGGCGCTTGACGCGCGCATCAAGCCGTTTTGGCAAGCCTTTGTCTATACCGTCGCGTCGTATGATTTCGCAGGTGGTTGAAAAAAAAATTTGTACAAAATGAAATCTAACAACGACAAAGCGTTCTTTGTTATGATACAAGTAAATAATGTTACATATACTAACATGAATTAATAAAACAAGGTAAATTATTTATTCCCCATTTCTCAGATGTTCACAAGACCTAAACAATATAATCATTAAAAAAGTCAATAGCGGTCATGTCATTATAAAACAATTAAGAAATCATTACCAGTAATTAATCAATTAGGCTCCACGGATATTAAAACTGGGCGGGGTAAATAGAATCATATAAATTAGTCGTCTAAACGTGACCTAACTACAGTTTGAAAATGGCCTTGAATGCCGAAACAGCTGTCATAATATATAAAAAAACTAAAATACTTGCAGAACTTAAAAATATCATTATTACATATGGTTTACATTCTTTTTTTAAATCAGTGGATTTCTACAAATTAATCACAAAAACAATTAACACCTATTTTACAATATATTTTTTATTAAAAAGAAAGACAAACATTCCCGGGTTATGAATAACCCGACAATATTTGAAAATCTCCTACTACCACCACAGCAAGCCGAAAATATTGTTCGAGTCGTGATAGAGGACTTAGCCAGCCGAGGAATCGAACACGGAATGCCTGGAAGGGACCCAAACGCGATGCCCACTCAGCCACTGACCGGTCGAATAATTCTATCCAATTTATATGTTTTAAAATACGTGATGGTCCGCGGGGCGGTGGAAGCGGAAGGGGGGAGTGGGGAGAGGGAAGGCGGAGAAGGCGGAGGAGGTGGAGTGGGAAAGCGTGAGGGGAAGGGGTCGCGGGAGAGGAAGGGGAAGCGGAAGGGGAACCGGAAGAATGGGAAAGGACACGCAGGGAGAAACAATTTCTTTACCAAGTGGCACAGCAACGCATTCCGGGGATTCGCTAGTACAACCTACTATCCTTCTATAATATTATAAAGGTGAGGTTTGTCTGGGTCTTGGAGATGGATGACCAGGACACACTGAACCCCAGATTCCTACCCACCCCTTAAACCCTTTTCCTTCCCAGAACTCTCCTCTCCTTCCTTTCCTTAAAAAACCCTCCACACTATCAATTTGGGAGACGGGGATGGGTACTGCGGCCCCGGGAACCTTTATTGGATAACCAACACCTCTGCCATAGATCACCCCAAGTGGTTCGCTACGTTTGGTGATTTAGCAGGGGTGTCTGGGTTCATGGGGTGAGGTTTGTCTGGGTCTTGGAGATGGATTACCAGGACACACTGAACCCCAGATTCCTACCCACCCCTTAAACCCTTTTCCTTCCCAGAACTCTCCTCTCCTTCCTTTCCTTAAAAAACCCTCCACACAGCATCCCCAAAGATGACATAGGCCCTAAGGCCCATATGAGCTCATGTAAAAAAAAAACGCGATAGTTTGTATGGATATATGTGTGTTTGTTACTCTTTCACGCAAAAACTACTGAATGGATTTGAATGAAACTTTACAATAATATAGCTCACGCATCAGAATAACATATAGTCCACAATTTATAAACTAACTAGGAAGGGAAAGCGGAAGGAGAACGGGGACGCACAGGAAAGGTGATTCAAGAAGACATAATGTATTTCGTTAAATATGGCATTGCAACGCAAGCCGGGAACTCTCAAGTACATAAACAAAAAACTTTGTATCAGCAACCACTGAATTCAATACACCATTCATTGAAATTTTCCTATTCACCCTTGTGGTAACCTTGGCTTCGTAGATAACTTCCTGTTATAGTGGTCATTACATAGATACTTATTTTTACGTTGCCCAAATCACGTAGTTTAAACAGAGACTTACCATCAAATCAAGTTTCTGTGACACGAAGCACCTCGTTAAATAACCTGATGTCCGCATAATGAGGTATGTACCTACGTGCGGGTATTTCGATATTTCAATAAATAAAATAAAACAGAGCTGATGCCTTGATCATTTTTACCATAAATCAGATCATACATAGGTATGCTACACGATAATAAATAAAGCATTTAATTTAATATCGAAGTTGTTTAGTATTATGAATTCAAATTAGTGCAATAAAATTTAGAATTTTTATTTCATAATATATATATATACGTTACATAATTAGCAGATTTTAATAAAAACAGTTTTAGGTGGGTGGCAAGAATATTGAGAAAATAAATTCAAAATAATGAATTGCGGAATAAGTAAGCAAAATTTTTATTTGTTCATATGAAGCAGACACTTTGTGATGCGACATTATAATTTAAAATATAACATCAACTTCGTAAACACCCCTTTTATTTTTTATACTTTATGCCGACCGGGTTTCGCTGCAACCGTAGCTTCTTCAGGGCAGTAAGAAAAAACTGAAAGTTAGAAGTTAACTTCTTTAACTTAACTGAAAGTTAAGTTAACTAAAGAAGTAACTGAAATTAAGTTACATGTGTTATAGATAATATGTATATGATTTTAAACAAAATGGGCTGGACTCCTCAAGTGAAGGAGGAAGTAGGCTTTTAAGTGCCTTACTGCAAAACCAGACTGACCCAAAGGCACATTAACTATATTGCCCCAAAACTCTTCAATTTCCTACCCAATTCAATCAATACGTGTCAAAATCTGAACGTATATAAAAAAATATTTAAAGCTGGGTAAAAAATAATTTGGAAGTGAGAATGTTTTTTTTACTTAAAACATAAATTTTCTATGTAAAAAAAAAAAAAATTAAGTAAAAAAAAACGCAGTCCATCCTCTCTGCTTTCCCTTCTATAATTACGGTCGTCACCCTCAGTTAAAAAAAAACCGAGTTTTTTTTATTAAATATATATAAATAAATTTTCAATGTAAAAAAAATGCTAACTAAAAAAACGCTGTCCATCCTCTCTGCTAACCTCTCTATAATTACGGTCGTCGCCCTCACAGAAACTGATAGAGCAACGAAGCGCGTAGGTGACTGAATCGGTATAGCTTTTGTAAGGTGATTTATGCATAACAATCCCTAACGCGGTTCAGTCAGAAATGCGGTAGTGTTTGTAAGGCGATTTACGCCTTCCAATCCCTAACGCGGCTCAGTCGCTAGAGTGACTCAATCGCGTTAGGGATTGGAAATACGCCGCCCGGCGTCAATGGAGACAAGTATTTGCCGTTTATGTATCAAAAACGTCTGTGGAAAAAAACATCATCAATTACTTGAAAGTAGAGTAAATTTAATACAAAATGGGCATATGATGATCTATGTAAGTATGACAATTCATGAAATACGTTTTTTTTTAAATTAAAACAGCGTTTAAAAAATGGCGAAAAAATAATCAAAGCCTATGAATTGGTGACCGCACAACTTAACAAAGTGGCATTTCATTGAAAATTCAAGGGTTTGGGTGGAGGAGGATGGTGAGGGGGATGGGGGGAGGGGGGGGGGGGGAGTGGAATGGGGAGAAGGAAGGTGGAGGAGGCGGAATGGGAATCCCTTGCGAACGAAGCCGCGGGAAAAAGCTAATATAGTATAAAACAAAATTCGAAAAATATTTACTACAATATTTGAAAATCTCCTGCTACCACAATAGCAGAAAATATTGCTCGTGTCGAGATGGAGGACTTAGCCAGCCGAGGAATCGAACGCGGGACGCCTGCCAACCCAAATATTTATTGCGATGCCAACTCAGCCACTCACCGGTCAAACTTCAAAAATCTTACAATTATAACATTCGAGGGTCTGCGATAGTAACACTTCTAATCACAGAATATACGCCTAGTAATTGCTGCGTTATTGCATAAAATGTTCCGATGAGCGCGAGATGCCGGTTAAAATTCGATTGATGGTGTTGTGTATTTAACCTTTCAGCGTTCGCGCGCGGTCTGTGAGTCCGCAGCGAACTTATATTAATGATTATGCATTATAAGTTAACAATAGACAATTGCGCACGTGTTCCTTTGCTAATATTTGCGGTCTCAGGTTCCGCGTGCGACTGGTTGTGTACTTGAAAAATCTCTTGAATAATATTGAGAGCAGCTTGAGTATTTCATGATATTTGTTTCATATTATTTACAACAGTTTTATTTTCGTAAATATGTTATACACATGTAAGTAGCTGTGAAATTTTATGTGGTTTCGTTAGTATGTAGATTTATAGCATTGTTTTGTGTCAGACGTCTAAAAAATTGGGATTTCACAGACTTACTATTACGTACAAATTAAAAAGTGATTTCAAATCAATGGTTTTTTTTATGTATTATTTATATAGATAAAAGACCTTTTTATTATATGCTATATACAATACCACGAAATATTCAGTCATCTTCTAAAAGCGGACGCCTAAAGTTGCGGAATCATCGTCCGCGCGCGACTGCTTATGTTCGGCACAAGGGTGTGACTGCGACTACTGGAAGGTTAATAAGAAATACGCGAACCCCACTGGTGTCAAATAGGTTGTCACGTGGGTTGCCTCCGTAACCGAGCTGTCCAAATGGAATGCAAATTTGGCTTAAAGGCGGTTCTTTTTATTCTGACGTCAGTTAATAATGATCTCAACTATGACATGTGTTATTCATACAAAAATAATGAAAGCAAAATACAAGTTTTTAGTGTTATTTTTTGCTCGGCCGCGTGCTGATGCATTTTTAATATACCCTAGGTACTCATTAAAAGCAGTCAATTGTTTGTATGTTTTTTTAAATACATCAAGTACAATTTTTTTTTTCGTTAATGAATTAATGGAAATCTTGGATGTGGAAATTAACCCACTTCCCGACTTCCAATCGAACTGAAACTCTGCAGATAGTGTCGTTGGCGATGACAATGTATTCTGGGATTTCTCTGAAATTGGATTATATGATGGCGCAACTAGGTTGTACCGTTCTAGGCGTAGAACCGTGACGGAAAGCCGAAACTGTTTCTCTACGTAATAAAAATATATGAATTGTAGTAAAAAAAACTTTGTTTCTGAAAAATTTATTTGTGGTCGGAGACCTGGAGAAGACCCAAGACATTAATTAATTTAAATAGCTAATCGTTTACAAAATACCACGATAGAATTTTTTTATGTCAATATACCTACGCCTATTTACAAAATATGTGAATTACATAATAATTTTGTGGAACAGTAAAATATGCTAATGAAATCATATACTAGTAGAAGAATAGTAGGTATTATAATAACATTGATTTATTGTGGTATGTTATTATAGCCTGTGTGTTACTTTATTCCGTGCAATTGATAACACTTTTTATAGATTCATCAAACATTAAGAAATTTATCTTTTTTACACGAATTCAGCCAATTTCATGAGAATAGCGCGAAATTCGCAGTTTTCGTGAACAAATCGCGAATTTTCGTATTTTTCTTACATCGATTTGTCTGTTATTTTGACAAGCTTGAATATTATTTCATTCATTAATATAAAATAGCGTTTTGCTACAATCTACCAAAGAGTTGCCATAACATCAGTGTTGTTGATTTTTTTCCTAAAAATACCGCGATTTTCACAGTTTATCTGGTAATATGTAACAAATCAACAGGCAAGCAATAGAAATCATAATCACTAATCATCACTATTTTTTAATGTTATTAAATCTTTTATTAAATTCCATCACTTGTTTTTATTACAAAGAAATGTTTAAAAAGTTCATTACCACTCTCTGCCAAATGTTTGTAGTTTGCATAAATTTTAGTTACCATGAAGTTTGTGAGCTCTTTTGTTTATGGATGCAGGATGTAGATTCTTAGAAAATGTTCAGTAATGGACATTGAACACGGCACAAAATGTGTGAAAGGCAACGGATTATCAACAAGCCGTTTTGTATTCTGTCCAACCATTGAAGTTCCAACGCAAACAACAAATCAACACAACACCTCATCGCGTTCTTCCTTCAATGGGTACGCAAAACACAAAAGAAATTCAACGCTTACAAAAGCACAAAATCAGGAAGACTGTTTGAATAAAATTGCAAGTACTGAAACAAATTGAAGTAAAACAAGTCAAACGCACGTACATGTGAATCACAAAATTATTTATTTTTTGTAACACCTAATAATTTACCTTAAAATTACCGACCATGAAACGTCTAAATATGGACATTATTAAATCCAAAAGAAGTTTAGCTAACTCATCTATATGCAGGTGAGAAATTTCCATTGAAATGACACGAGATATACGATTATGATAAATACCATTTGTGGCTGTTAGTTTATGCGTAGAGAAATTGTGACATAGAGAACCGGATTAATGAAACACGTTTAGTAAAAATTAAGTGAAAATCAAATCAAAAATTAATTTTGTTAATTCAACGCACCTCTGTTGAAAAATTGAATTCGATTGATACCAAACTGAAACCAGTAGGAAAATCGAAGCAAAGAAACTTTGTAACATTGTTATTTTTATGAGCAAGGATTATTTATTAATAAATTATTTATCAAAATTTCACTTGAACCTACATTTCTGAAAGGCCCCTTTTTATTTTTTTTTATTTATTTCAAGATTTTTGTTTATACATTACAATGATAATATATGCAAGATTACAAAATAATTCATGTTTTATTCTACTACTCCATAAGTTGAGCTCTAGGAGCTCGTGTTTATGGGAGGAGTATTTTACATGCAAAAAAATAATAATAATGTTTATTATGTAAACAATTTTCAAAAAAACTATTGAAATAAATATCTTAGGTAGGTACACAATTTAGACAAAAATAGTTATATAAGGACAATATCAATACAATTTTTTTTTAATATTAAATATTGCTGTTTAAGTAAGGGTAAATTAATTAATTACATAAAGGGTAAACATTAAGGGTACAATTCAATTAAGGGTACAAACATTAAGGGTTTATTCTTCTTACATCCATTTGAGCGTCGTGTATTATTCTCCTGAAACTTCTTTATGCACGTGTTACATATTGCCCACTCAGGGATAGCATTTCTTTATAATTCCGTGTATTTTCTACTTTGCTTTGCTAGTTCGTATGTTATTGCTAGAGGCACTGATCCATAGCTTTAATTTTTAAGAAATGTAGCATTAATTATTGAAAAAATAGCTTTTATAGCTTTAATTTTGCGTTTTAAACAGCTTTTAATAGATAAATAGGATAATGTCAAGGAATGGGAGTTGGCAAGAGGGGAAAAACAATTAAATTACCAAAATCACTTGAAAAATGTTTCTGGTATTATTGATTGAAACTCAACATGGTTCGTTCTACGATTTGTCAATACAAAATTATAGCGACTAAAAAATCTTTCTGCATCAACACTATTCACAGGGGCCCACACAGTCATTAGAGCTGCCTCAGCAAATTCTCTGTGAACAATTTTTACAGCTAAAAGTAGCTGAATTATGTCTACAGTGACTACATCCCTCGCTTGCTCTACAAGCTGTCTTTGAAAATAGCTGTTACCTTCCAGGAATTTACTGTCATCAACAGATTTGAATGTTGGTGCAAGCCTACTTTTACTTGCTAAAAGAAAAGCGTCTGATTGCTGGACATTCGGACCTACAATCGCAGGATTGAACATTTTAGCTGCATGCTCAAGAAATAGATTAGTGCTGTTGCCTTGACGGTTCAGCATATGAGATGTCAGTTTCACATAACTCTTCTGACAAGTCTGTCTTATTTGGGTTAAGACAACCTGGTCCGTTAACTCTTAAGGTTTTGGCAGGGAAAACACCATCGCTCAATTTTTTTAAAGTAAAAAAAAAAAATCGCTGCTATTTCGCCTTTTAACGTATTTATCGCTAAACACCATTTATCGCTTCGTTCGCGAAAATATCGTTAATGCTACGAATCAGTGTCTCTAGTCATTGCCATATTTCGAGGGTACTAAGTTTGACAACTTTGTCTGTCTTTTTGGCGACCGCTCCATTAATGAATGATCGTGAATATTCTTATCAGCCTTTTCCTATCTCTTTGCACAACTTCAACACTTGTCTTCTTTACCCTCTTCTAGGACGACCAAACAGATGTCCTCCTTCCGAAATTGTGATTTTTTAAGTCAGTTTACCATCCTACTGGTATCCTCAGCACGGTCTTAATGGCTTAATTTATTATCAATACGCGTTCTTTCTTTGCAAATTAATCCACTATATCTAAGAATTCACCATTCCTAACTATATAGGGTGGCGCAAAACTACCATTTTATTTTGAATCTTATTGTAATGTGTAATAAGGTTCAAACCATATCGGTAGTTTTGCACCACCCTTTACTACTGCCTTAGTAAAGATATGTCCTCTTTATCAATTGCCATGGTTTTGGACTTAAATACGATATAAATACGCTTCACAGATAATACGGAATATTTCTTGTCGAAGTTCGATACATGGATAACACGGAATATAACTTTTTTTAATTAATAGACCATCAAATGTAACATTTGTTGGAAGTACCGACCTTATAAAACAAATTCTTGTCAAAATAAAAACAAAAGTATCTAATTCGAATTATTCCCGGTACTAATGCTACTGGGTTGAGATTCAAGCGGCGGAAGCTGCGGAAGTTGCATGTCATCATCATTTAGATATACATCCCAGGTTTTGAATGGTTAATATGGCAAGCAGGGTTTTTCTAACGGGTACGTGTAATTTTCAATGTTCTTCTGTTATAAATATAGGTTCAAACTTGTCGATTGTAACATGAATAAATTATTGTTTTGTACTGCAATAATATTTTTTCTAAGATTGGCAGCCTTGAAATGAAATGTAACATAAATATGAATATGGCGTAGTGCAATTGATGGCACTGATGTAAATGGCACTTTGTGCCGTAAATTTTAAATAAATAAATATGAGGACAGACTAGGTACCGGCATTATCGATGTTAGAATAATCATTTCTGTGCAAGCGAGGTATTATTGAATTTTGTTCTGCATTAGTGCCAGTATTGTTGCAATAATAAGGTGATTTGAGTCGAGTTGATCTATTAGGTACATAATTTATATATTGAATTAGTTTTAACAAAATTAAAATGCAAAATATTTTTTCGCCTCCCCCGACATAAATACTCACTTTTCGTAATAATAAAGCTAAAGTTCACTGTTTGAATAAGAGGATTTCCGTGTTAGCCGAGAAGCGGTGTTAGACAAGTTTAATGTTCATATTTTTCTGCATACATACTTCGTTCATCCTAAACTCCAGAGACTGCAGATAAATGCATTCTGCTACAAATAAGCGCTTGATCATCAGCGTACAATAGGCAACGTACTTTCAGATTTCCGCTCTTAGATATATAACTTTCAGATAGTGCATTCAATTTATCCGTACAACCACATATTGATCAACGGCGGTTACATTACAATGCCTTGGTTAAATCGTTTTTAGATGTCAAACCACCACATAAAATCATCGTTCACCTAATACACGAAACGCTTTCCTTTGAGAGAAACACAATTACCTATAAGTATAAGAGGAAGACCCGAAAGTTGATCTCCGGCAGTTAGCCCGCCGACAGTTTTTTTATTAAGTTAAAAATTGCACCATCAAGCAATTATCGATGCGCAACTGTCGGTTTTGTTTTTATTTTTGTCAGTATCAGATATGGCGTTGTATACGGATTTATATTTTTTGTGAATTTCTTACTTTTCCTCTTGCCTTCGGGAATAGGCCACTTGCATCACATTTTTTAATAATTTTATCCGGTTTAGGCAAATACTCTTAAAACATTCTGTTTTTTTTTAATCGTATTTTTGAAACCCTGGCGATTTTTCGAAAATTTCAATCCGAAAAATCAAAACATTTTTTATAAACCGGAAAGATGGGACATAATTTTATGGCTGCGAAAAAACGATAATTACATAGCCGAAAATCATTTTTAAAAAAGAACGTTTTCCACAAGAAAGGGCACAGGAGAATAACGAGGCATACCAAAAATATTACATCTCATAAATATTTTTTTTCCTTGATCCATCTTATTGATCATAAATCATTTTAATGTTCAACGTCTATATTACTAAATCCAATGTAATATACTTGTACTTGTAAATTATAATAATAATAAGAATATTATAAAATTTGATTCTGTGAAAAGCAGCACCACTACCATTATACCTCTAAAACATGTACAGACAGAGTAAACACCACAGAATTGCTCTCACTGAAAGAATTTTGAAACTCTCGATAAAAGTATGGAATATTATGCCTTTCTTTGTATAAATTTTTTTCAGCTAATAATTTAACCAATAACTGATTGAACATGGTCTATATTTGTTTTACAAAAAAAATCCACAAGCTGTTATTCCATACCTTATAACAGATTCAGCAAGAGCTAGATAAAGAAATTATTCGAAGTGTGCAGATAGGAACAAAAATCTGGTAATGTTATATTATCGTGAAAACAAGCTTATGGGTCCGAGTGGTTTTAAGGACTGCACTAATAGATGTATAATAGATGTCTCATCAGACAAATACAATCCATTATGAAATGAACAACAGAATGGTAATGAATTTAATTTGACAAAAACAATCGTTTGGGTTTTTTATAATGATAATTCTTTAAATACTAAATTCATTATAATAACAACATTAAACCTATGTACATCCGTCTTATTATGTCGCTAATGACAAATGTCAGCGAATAAAATTGTCTGAATGGTAACTCAATTTGTCTTAATTAAGACTGAGAACCTGCTGACAGCCTAGGTACTATTTGATATCTTCAATGGCTTTGTTGCAGACAAAGCGATAGGATTAATTTCTACAACTCTTGGAGTGTCCTGGTTATTAAAGTATTTATGAAAGGGTAGAACCAGCGATTCAAACACCATTTTTAAAATAAAACCAGACGTCACCAGAAAGGGATCTAAAAAAAATCGAGTGCAGTTAACACGCGGTAGAAACGAAACTTAACCAAAACAATCTCAACCTATGAAGAACCAAAAAGACTTGAAAAGTGAGGTCATAATGAAAGCGGCAAACGAGCGCAGACCTAGCCACAAATCCGTTTTATATCTAAACTAATGGGAGCCTTGATAGGAGTTTGATGCTTCGCAGATGCTGTAATGCGTCATTTCCGTTTCATCCGAATTCCAAATTACAACGGGGCTATATAAGTTTCACTTCAAAAGAGTTAAAATCTTGTTTAGCCTTTTATTTCATTAGCTCCACACAGGAAGCCCTTAGGAAAATAATTCCCCTCAAGCCTATGTCATCTTTAGGAATGTTGTGTGGAGGATCTTTTTAGGAAAGGAAAGAGAATAAGTTCTTGGAAGGAAAAGGGTATGAGGGGTGGGTAGGAATCTGGGGTCAGGGTGTCAAGGAGTGAAGGACGTATGAATTCATCCCTCCCACTGAGGTGAAGGGCGATGTTCCGAGAGAGTAGGCTGGAGAAGTCAAAGGGACTCCCACAACCATTCTCTTCCGATCCGGCCTGCCATACAGCTGGTGGACAGACGCATCCAAAAACCCGGACAAACCTTACCCCATGAACCCGGGCACCCCTGCTAATTCACCAAACGCAGCGAACCACTTGGAGTGACCTATGGCAGAGGTGTTGGTTATCCAATAAATGGTTCCCGGGGCGGCGGTACCCATACTCGCCTCCCAAATTAAGTTGTGATTGAAGAAAATTCACCAACCTGGGGGGGAAGGGGTGCATAGAAAAAATCTGAGATACAAACCAACGCCGTCTGATGGAAATAATGACATATTGTAAGAAGTAAGCTGGAATATGCTAGTGGTGTATAGACACGGACGGATGTCAACGAATAGATTTAGCCTAGCCAAGCCAAATTGATAGGCCATTCTTCTTGGAATGATATTGCTTATACATGCATGAAAGCTTCAGCCGTGGTCGTCACCACGACTGGTTCAAGATATTGGTATATTAGCAGGGGTGCCCGGGTTCATTGGGAGAGGTTTGGCTACGTCTTGGCGGCGGATTTTTTTTCAACGTTTTCTTAACTACTGCGGGCCGGATCAGGAGAGACTGGTTGAGGGAGACCTCTTGACCTCTCCAGTCAGACTCTCAAGACCTTGCACCGCAATGGGAGGAATGGATTCATACGTCCGTCACTTCTGGACACACTGACCCTCAGATTCCCACCCACCCCTCAAACCTTTTCCTTCCTAAAACTTTCTCTCCTTCCTTTCCCTAAAAAGACCCTCAAGATGACGTAGGCCCCGAGAGAAATTGTATTCATCAGGGCCTCCCATGTGGACCTACGTAAAAAAAATTACACGAATTTCTGATAGACGATTTTACTATAATTTCATGTTTACAAAAGTTGCTAAATTTGCTTTGGTTTCTAAATACATATTTAGGAAAGTAGGTAATTTCCACTCCAATGCTAAACTGAGTTCTAATTATATTTTGATAGAGAGCAGCCACTTTGTGGGTTGACATATTGAATGAAATACAACAATAACTTTGTTTTTTAACCACGATTTATTTAATTTTTAGAATACCGACCGATTTCGCTTACTCAAGCATCTTCAGGGTATAACATTAAACTGATCAAAAATACACACAGTGTGAGCTTACATAGATAAAGAAAGAGACAAAACATAATTATTGAATAATTTAGTTTCAATAATTTCATTAATTTCATTAATTTCATTAATTTCAATAATTTAGAATCACTTGAAATAAAGAAAGCCGTTAAAACAAAAACCCAAATCCTTAATAATCAGCTAAATGTGTCCAACAGCCCGATATTAGGGATATTCCCTTTAAACTAGTAAAAACCCTTACTCACTTTATCCCTTAATCACCTGTTCAAATGGCGATTTGTTCCTGAATATATAATATGGTAATTCATTAAATATCACTTGTCTCTTTCACTGTTCCTTTGTATTATGTTCTGTCTCTTTCTTTATCTGTATAAGCTCACACTATGTGTATTTTTGATCAGTTTTATTTTATACCCTGAAGATGCTTGAGTAAAGCGAAACCGGTCTTTATTATAAAAATTAAATAAATCGTGGTTAAAAACAAAGTTATTGTTTTATTTCATTGAATTCTAATTATTTCTTTTTTTTACATTATCTCCACACGGCCCTATGAAAATAATGTCCTACAGGGCCAACACCATATTTGAAGATGCTGTGTGGAGGGTCTTTGTGAAGGGAGCAAGGAGTGAACATGGGTCTCGAAGTTTTCATTTGGCGTTTTACCCGACTATGCACCGGTGCCGAAGGAACTCCCACCCAATGCATGTGCTTTAAATATTCCGTTTGGAATCTTGGTATTTTGGGGCTCCATACCAGAGGTGGCTGCCAAATTAAACCGTGGGACGCACTTGCGATTTGTACAGGGTCAGCAGTTGTGTACTGTTAAAGTATCTGCAGCCTCTGGCATCGATGGAGCCGCCGTACCTGAGCTTGTCAATTAGATTTTGTCACCGATCACACGTTAGCTGCATTAGCACGACATTCAAACAGAAGAACAAAGAGGTCTCTCGAACGTTGTTATTTTGTATCTCAGTGCTCCCGAAACCGGTATTTTAATTTAGATCATTTCTAATTAAGTGCTTAAAAATTATGAATTCAAAAAGCTTTCCAAAATTTTTTGTCACACGCCTTTTTTGTTTTTTTTTTTTTAATTTCATTTTTTTTTGTATTTTTCTCAACTAATTAACCATCGTTTTTTTTTCAATTATGTGAGATTTAACAGTCTAAAGTCAAATCAAAGTCGGCACATTCTCAAAAACGAGACCCGTTGTGCGTTCACTCTCACTTATAAATATCTCCTCATTCTGACTACGCCAAAACTTATCATATCCGTAAATTCAATTTATGGCACTTCTTCAAAATATCAAACTTATTTTAAAATCAGTTGACTACATGCTTCGTATCTTTCCACGATATCGTCAATTTTACCAACGGATTGATATAAATAATTTTATTGTACAGCAAGTGAAAAAATCTTTAATAGCCGTATATAATATATTATCTTCGGAGCAAAAAATCTCGGTAATGACATTGACTTTCACCAAGTAATTTAAAAGCTGATGCTGAGGAAAGTTGCTCTACCGCTTCTAGCCTAAGCATTTTTTTTTTGGCTCAGGTGAAATTATTCGTAAATGTATCGGCCGATGCGATTGTGTTTGGGGATAACCAAAAAACTAAATGCATTAGCTCATGAATAATTGCAGTGCAAAACATGTTATACAATCAAATGCAGTGCAAAAAATAATTGGCGTGTAGATAGCTATGTGTCTGTAATTGTGCATTGGTGTCGTAAGTAATATATCATCGACGAAGATAATACTAATAAATATAAACGAAATACGAGAAAGAACAAGACGCAGATTTTTCTAATAGCGTAATTTTTTTTTAATTTCGTGTGTAGTTTTTTTTACATATTTTGTTTAAATTTATTAGTATTATTATCTTTTCATGGTGTAACATTCAAAAGTTATCTTAGGATGAGTTGTTTCAAAAAAATTTTACAATTCATTAGATATTTGAATTAAATTTTCTATTTCTGTGTAGGTTCTATTCAAGTTCTGTTATTATATCATTAAAGGTCAGTTGCTTCATAAAACTGAAATGATCACATAACTTTAATAGAACTTTCACAATTGCATCGCCTTCTTGTATTTCCTCAGTGTTGATATTTGGCGGAGTTATGTTAGTCAGTTCATTGTTATGAATATACATAACATTGAACTATTTATAAAGCAGTGCTTTAGTAATTTAATGAAAATTTGTTGGCTTTCAATGAAAATAGAAAAAAAAAAAAGTTAAGAAAGTGAACAGAACTGAAGTTTTTAGATTTCCGATGTTTTACGAAAAACGTTGGTCAAATCACACAGATTACGTAATATCTAAGATTCCATTCGTTTACGTATGTAGGGGGTTGCAAAATAAAACTCAGTTTACGATAATTAGGAATATAGAATAAGGATTATAACACCAGAAGTACCATCCCTACAAATTTGATTAGAAACAAATGTGGCGCTCGCTGACTTGATACCTTTTGGCTCTAGACCATTTAGCATGCGATATGTCTCTCTTGCACTTGTCCGAAATTGTATATCGCCATTCTATTTGATTTCATAATCAAGGTGAAACACAGTTTTGTATGGAAGTACAGGCCGATCTTTTTTAGAATTCGATGACAATAATTTTTTTATCACCTATCACCTGTCAATCTGAAGAGGACAACAGACAGGAGCCTTAGAAAGAGGAACCGTAAAGTACTGCATATTAAAACCTTAATAATATTAACAGACAGACAATATTAGCGACTTTCAATCGAAAATTTGAAACATTAGAATCAGAAAAAGATAGGTCGAATCTAGGTATGGAATCAAGAACGTTAGCCTTTCCGGAGCTCTGCGCTAACAGAGATAATTCGACCCTATCCTCTTCGGTCATATATAACTGTATCATAGTTCAAATAAGAACTACCAACATTATCTTCATTCTTATCTTCATTATTAAATATGTTTGAAAGATTCTTCCCGATCTGAATGCAATCTAGATGGTCTCTTGGATAAATATATCCATTTGAATTTTAGTGTGTGACATAAGGAATGAATATTTTTTTAAATTTAGTATTACGTCCAGTCCAGTCCTGGATTTGTCAATAGGCCTTATAGGCCGCGGCCTAGGGGCGGCAGAGTTCAGGGGGCGGCGCTCGCTTGCTTTGGTAAGCCGTCAAGTTTGTGTGCGATTATAAACAAAAATCAAGTCACTGTGGATATGTAGAGTATTCTATCTATTAAACGCTAAATCTCACTTGGTAAAAGTCGCTAATACCCACTATTCATTCCTACCCCATGTTAGATAGTTACTTATGTTTATGCTATTGCCCGGGCGGTATTGCCTAGATCACACGTACCTACCGAGTTGATGGGCGAGACAGCAAAATAATACTAGGCCGAGAGAGTTGGGAGGACGAGTAGGTGTTTACACGTATTTTTTAAATTGGCACTGAGTAATATGTCAGTTCAGTTTCGGCATTGGTTTGTGAAATAGAGAGAGGAAAGACACTCAAGAGAGTAAACCTCACGCGATGGTCAACAAGAGCAGAAGCCTGTAAAAATCTAAGAGATTCCTGGGATGAAGTACATACGGTTCTAAAAATGATTGAAAATGACGCTACAGAGAAACCTTCCCCGCTATTTGAAGCAAAGGGAATTCACCTCAAATTGGAAAAACTTGAAACTGTTGAAACTGCACTTATAATCGTATTTTGGAATGCTATTTTGGAAATACTAAATAAAATGAGTGCTCAGATTCAGAGCTCATCTGTTGATGTACTGAAGGTTTCTGATCTTTATGGATCTCTTCTCGAATTTATTATTGCAGAGCGAGAAAACGTTGATTATTTCGAAGAAAGTGCAATTGAAATGAGCGCACTTAAGCAATATCAGGGCAACGTGAAGAGTAAGGAGAGCCCTAAGAGAAAAAACTTTATAGACGAATCATCAAATGAGGAAATTGAAACAACCTCCAGAGGTTCTTTCAGAGTAAACACCTTTTTGGTCATCCGGGTTAGAGTGAGAGGTGAATTAGAGAGAAGGCATAATGCATAAAATGTAAACTTCAAAGAATTCTTTTCATTTTTAATACGAATGGGTGAACTGTCAACACAAAGCGTCTCAGAAAAAGCTCAGTCTCTTGCGCAATAATATTACAATGATTTAGAAAACGGTTTAATTCAGGAAAGTGTACACTTTCGCGGTCACATTTCCTCTAATAAGACGGCAGAGAAACCTGAAACTACATCATTACCGAATCTATCTACTTGAAGTTTTTGAGGAAACAATCTCTGTGCAACGTTTACCCGAACTTGAATCTCTCCGCATCGCACTTTGCACTCCAGCCACAAGGGAGAAAGGAGTTTTTCCTGCGAGTGGAGAATTACAAAAGGTCTTCATGGTCCGAAGAAAAACTTAACTCTTCGGCTCTTCTATGCATAGAATCAGACTTAATGAAATCTATAATCTATAAACTATGAAGATATTATAGATGATTTTGTCAATTAAAAAATCTGGTAAAAAATTGTAATTCTTGTTTCATGTTACACTTTTATTTTACGACTAATTCATTCGTTTATTTCATTTTTAAATACCTACTTAACCTATATTTGAATATGTATTTGAAAATTGTGTGTCACCTAAAAGCCTACATGTAAGTGATTATGATAGGGTGGTGGAAGGGGCGGCGCAAAGGAAGTGGCCTATACACATGCAAAGTACAAATACGGCCCTGGTCCAGTCGTATTAAAAGTAATACATATTACAAGCCCAATTGTACCCCCTGCGGTTAAAGAAAGACCGTTGATTATTATTATTTTTTTTATTATTTTAGAGAAAGTTGACAGCAAATCTGAGATTACACAATAAAACAATAGTAAGATAGTTAATTATGCCAATTATGAACTTTCCTCTTATGATAGTGAATGAATAATAAAGTGTGACATTATGTTTCTTAAATTAAATTATTTTTTTTACAACATATAAAAGGGGAGGGGGGAGGAGGAACATAGAATTAGGATTAAGAGGCAAAGGATGGGAATATATAGGGATTAAACTTTCTAGTTTGAGTCATGTTGCTTAGTGAGTTTTCGTTGTTATAAGTCATGTAAAGTCTCGTTAAAAATGTCAATGTGGTAATAATTTAAGTTAAATGAGTGTGTGGATCTATAGATAAATGAGTTCTATTTGGAGTTGGTCTTGCAAAGAGGGAGATTAAAAGTAAGTGACTGTCTGCTGTTGCGATTTGGAACATGGAATGATAGGCGTTGAAGAAGATCAGGACTATCAATTAGGTTAGGTATGTGTAATTTTAAATAACATAACCGAATCTGCTATATTCATGTTTATGATTACGCACATAATCCGTACGAAAATAATCATACCGTAAGGACAATTCACATAACAAGCGTGAAATATCGAAAAAAAATACTTTGCAAATAATATGTCATTTCTGTGTACCTATTCCACAAGACCGATTGCCACATGTGTTCTGCAAGAAAGTCTTGGGACAAGCCGCCATCTTCGTAGCTTATCGAATTGTAAATATGTATTTAGTATTGCGAACAAAGCCAACATTTCACGTGGGTAACAATATCTAATACTTGTACACACTGGGAAATCAATTCTCTACACTTCGTACCCTGAATAAATGGTATTTAAAATGACTCATTAAGTTCTGTAACGAATTGCTCGCAATAGTTAAAATTGTTAGTAACTTTAACTCCTTTGTGTATAGCAAAATGACCATTAAATTTGATTGTTCAAAAGTCAAAGAGCCAATAATTATTATTGAACGATCAAAAAAATCTGCTCATTTCCTTTGAGGTATTTCTTGAAGGGGAAAGAGTTTTTTCCAACATACCTGACCTATTTTTAAAAAGGCATTTTCTGAGCTCTCTGTTCATGCCGCCTAAAGCTAGGTGTACCATATCTGGTTGGACGACGCGACGTTTCAAAGCCATCAAAGAAGGGTTTTGTAGGAAGGTATAAGAACGAGAATTCGAAAATAGAACCAAGGATCTCTGGTCTTACCGGGACAAACGCCCTAATGAACACGGCCATCGGAACCTATTTATTTTTAGTATTTTTTATCGATCACTTACTTCGACAATATACCTTCCACTAATTTTACTATCTAGGTTACAAAGAAATTTGTTAGAACTTTTGTGATCAAAAAGATAGCAGCCAAATATATGGGCAAAATTAGTAGAAGATAATATTAATTCTGAAATTGAAATACGAGATCGTCAAAAATGATATTTAATTTAATATTTTAATTTTAATAAAATAAAAAAAATTAAATAACAATGAAAATTAAAAAAAAGACATTTGACTACTACCGCCCCATGCGATCACATTAGTTCTGGCCAACGTGATGGAACGTGTGATCAACGACAAACTGCTCACTTACCTCGAGAGGAACAAAATTATTAACGACCGCCAATGCGGATTCCGGCAGAACCGCTCGTGCGGCGATCTTCTAGCTTATGTGACATATGTTTGGGACAGTGCCTGGAACGTTTCATGTGTCAAGTGTCAAAAAAAGACACAACTCGGGTTACGAATAACCTGACGATATTTGAAAATCTCCTACTACCACCACAGTAAGCCGAAAATGTTGCTTGAGTTGTGATGGAGAATTAGCCAGCCGAGGAATCGAACACGGAACGCCTGGGTGGGACCCAAACGCGATGCCCACTGACCGGTCACTGATTATGTTTATAAGTATTATCTTCTTCTTCTCTGATTACGTTGATTGGTGGTTACAACCTTCAAACGTTATTATAAAAGTTAGTCCAATTAAAAAATGAAAAAACTTAGGACCAATGGTTTCACAGAATTTAAGCAATTCATCAAATTTAAAATTAATTTACAATTTTTTATTTTTTTATTTTAACTTTATGAGTAAAACCTCAAATTGTAATATTTAAATAAATGAAGACAATGTAAGCGAAACTCAATCGAAAATATGGAAACAGAAAAATCAGAAAAACATAGGTTCCAGAGGTGTCAATATGTTTTTCTGATTTTTCTGTTTCCAGATTTTCGATTGAGTTTCGCTTATATTAATTTACAAGTTCTCAGAAGAGGGTTCTCTGAAGGTCCTATTATAAAGTATATTTGCGGCACGTTTCAGAGTGTAAGATAATCTCAGTATCGCCCTGGTGTAAGACCACCATTCAGAATTGAAATGTTGCTTGAAATGGCTTTAGCCGTGTTTAGCGACCAGATCTAAATAGCCAGATACTTCCCCATCTCCTTCCCTTCCCCACTACCTCCAGCCTCACAACTTACCCTAATTAGGGATGCAATAGTGTCACTGGATCCAGACGGGTGCTGCTGGGACTAATGTGAGGTATTCACATAAAAAAAAAGTTCCCTTACCATATAAATTTTGGCCAATTATTTCACGTAACTGAAATAATAACATAACTAGAATAGAACTTTTAAAGAACTTGATAATTAAATTTTAAATTTCATGAATTGTTCAAATTCTGCGAAATAATTGACCATTACTACTGTTGTTCAAAATTTAAATATTTGGCTTTATAGCTTCGTTAAATAAAGTAGAAGAACGTTATACTTTTAAGTTAATTTTAATTACAATTTTAACCTAGTTCCTAGCTGTGTAAGGTGATATTATTGCACAAAAAATACTCTGTAAAAATTCACCATGCGTATTTAGTATCCAACATCATACAGCAATTTGACAATCAAAAGACCGAGAAGCAAGTTCCGTTATTCAGATGTACGTAGTACTTAATGGGTGTGTGTGCCTCTCTTTTCTGTGCGCTTTCTTCCAAAAAATATTCTCTTTGCCGTGACCTCAAAAAGCGGAAGAAAGAAGAACGGATGTCTACAGCTAGTGACGGTCACTGGTCATTTGGTCAGGTGTTCAGAAACGGCCCTCGCTTTATAATATGTAGGTAGAGAGGTCTGTAAGTAGGTAATAAAATGCAACTAAGAAAATGCAAATTGATTTGAATATTTTACAATGCATGGTAATAAAGTATAATAGTAGATATTAATTAAATAGGAAAAATGAGAGATTTCTTACAATCAAACTGATTGATCAGTTTTGTAACATTTGTAAGACAAATATTGTAAAATTAAAAACTGAATAAACATACTTAAAAATAATAATAATTAAAAATGTGACGATTCACGGCAACGGTACCGTGACGGCATAAAAAAGGCAATAAACATACGTTCCTTATCACAATATTGCTGCAGCTCTTTCAAAAGATGAGATACACAATGTACGTAGGTCTGTTCCCTCCAAAGGAAAAAAGTCATAACTTTCTTGCATCTCTCTCTCACACGCCGCACCGTGACTTCTCCGTAGAGCAAAACTACTTGCCGTGACGATAATTTTGAAAGTATGGAATATGGTTGAATGAATAATATTGAAATGTGAGTGAATTCAAAACCGTCAAATAATGCCGCCGCTCTTTCTTACACACTAAATTACAACAGTCGAAAATGAGACAAACCGTGAACGTATGTCTGCACCTCCCCATCCCCCAAAGGAAAGATACAATCATTTTCATACATCTCCCTCACACGTATAAAGAAAATGGAACGCAATTCCCGTCACAAAAATTGTACTTTAGATGAAGTAGACGCACGTATTTTGTGTGTCTCACCATTATCTAACGTGTAAGAAGAGCTGCAGGATTATAGCGATAAGGAACGTAGGTTATTGCCCTTTTGCCGTCACGGTACCGTTACTGTGAATCGACACGGTAAATATAAAAGCATCCAATGACAGGTTTTCACTAATGTATCTTAATTACTACAGAGCTCCATTTTAATAATTGTTCCAAATTAAGATTACTGCTCTACGATGTTATATTTGGCCAATGAAGATTTTTGTAAAAGCTATTAGAAGTTATTCAGAACAAGAGCTACGAGATGAGTGCTGGGGAAAGGCAAGTACGCAGGGGTTAATCAAATGAGAGAGAGCTAAATTGGATTCCAATAATAACGAGATTACTATTCAATGTGTTAATTTTTGTGTATAAAGTTATGAAAAACCAAATGCCAAAATACTTTTAAAATGAAATTGTTTTTAATAGAGATATTCATAATTACGAAACCAGAAATTTAAATATTGCCTCGTGTATAGTGGACTAAAGATGTATCATGAAATGTTTGAAAGTCTGAAAAATTAATGTATTTAAAAAGAGCTTAGGTACTATAAAAATATTATTTTATGAAATTAAATATAACCTTGTGAATATTAATTTATATACTAACGTACTATGAACTAACTCAATCTATGTGTATATATATAAATTTGGGTTCCGCATGTTTGCGTTCGCAAATCTCGGAAAGTAATCGATGGATTGACTCAAATATTTTACAGAACATTGCATTTTAGCAGAAGAGCGTTTCTATATACATATAATGGTAAGCTCTGGCATTATGAAATTTGCATTAAAAAAATTATGTTCCGTACATTCGGGTCCTCAAATCTCGAAAAGTAATGGACGGATGTACTCAAAATTTATACAGAACAATCCATAATAGCGGAAGAGTGTTTGTATACTGATAAGTTCTGGCGTTATGAAGTTTGCATACAAAAATAAAAATTTTGATTGTGTATGTTTGGTCCGCAAATCTCGGAGAGTAATCGATGGATTGACTCAAAAATTTTACAGAACATTGCATTTTAGCAGAACAGTGTTTCTGTACATAATGGGAAGCTCTTACGAAATTTGTAAAAAAAAATACTAAAGGTGATGCGCGAGTGGTTTGAAAATGTGTGTATTTCATATGTTTTAGCGGCAGAGAGGGAAGGCAGGAGGTGGGATTCGCGGGAAGGGTGACGAGGGTGGGAGAAGACAGGGAAGTGGAAGGGGAACGCAGGAGGTGGGATTCGCGGGAAGGATGACGAGGGAGGGAGAAGACAGAGAAGTAGAAGGGGAACGCAGAAGGTGGGATTCGCGGGAAGGATGACAAGGGAGGGAGAAGACAAGGAAGTAGAAGGGGAACGCAGAAGGTGGGATTCACGGGAAGGATGACGAGGGAGGGAGAAGACAGGGAAGTGGAAGGGGAATGCAGGAGGTGGAATTCGCGGAAGGATGACGAGTTAGGGAGAAGACAGGAAAGTGGAAGGGGAACGCAGGAGGTGGAATTTGCGGGAAGGATGACGAGGGAGGGAGAAGACAGGGAAATGGAAGGGGAACGCAGGAGGTGGAATTCGCGGGAAGGATGACGAGGGTGGGAGAAGACAGGGAAGTGGAAGGGGAATGCCGGAGGTGGGATTCGCGGGAAGGATGACGAGGGAGGGAGAAGACAGGGAAGTGGAAGGGGAATGCAGGAGGTGGAATTCGGGGGAAGGATGACTAGTTAGGGAAAAGACAGGGAAGTGGAAGGGGAACGCAGGAGGTGGAATTCGCGGGAAGGATGACGAGGGAGGGAGAAGACAGGGAAATGGAAGGGGAACGCAGGAGGTGAAATTCGCGGGAAGGATGACGAGGGTGGGAGAAGACAGGGAAGTGGAAGGGGAACGCAGGAGGAGGGATTCGCGGGAAGGCTGACGAGGGAGGAAGAAGACAGGGAAGTGGAACTGGAACGCAGGAGATGGGATTCGCGGGAAGGAGGACGAGGGAGGGAGACGACAGGGAAGAGGAAGGGGAACGCAGGAGGTGGAAATCGAGGGAAGGGTGACGAGGCAGGGAGAAGACAGGGAATTGGAAGGGGAACGCAGGAGGTGGGATTCGCGGGAAGGGTGACGAGGGAGGGGGAAGACAGGGAAGTGGAAGGGGAACGCAGGAGGTGGGATTTGCGGGAAGGATGACGAGGGAGGGAGAAGACAGGGAAATGGAAGGGGAACGCAGGAGGTGGAATTCGCGGGAAGGATGACGAGGGTGGGAGAAGACAGGGAAGTGGAAGGGGAATGCCGGAGGTGGGATTCGCGGGAAGGATGACGAGGGAGGGAGAAGACAGGGAAGTGGAAGGGGAATGCAGGAGGTGGAATTCGGGGGAAGGATGACGAGTTAGGGAAAAGACAGGGAAGTGGAAGGGGAACGCAGGAGGTGGAATTCGCGGGAAGGATGACGAGGGAGGGAGAAGACAGGGAAATGGAAGGGGAACGCAGGAGGTGAAATTCGCGGGAAGGATGACGAGGGTGGGAGAAGACAGGGAAGTGGAAGGGGAACGCAGGAGGAGGGATTCGCGGGAAGGCTGACGAGGGAGGAAGAAGACAGGGAAGTGGAACTGGAACGCAGGAGATGGGATTCGCGGGAAGGAGGACGAGGGAGGGAGACGACAGGGAAGAGGAAGGGGAACGCAGGAGGTGGAAATCGAGGGAAGGGTGACGAGGCAGGGAGAAGACAGGGAATTGGAAGGGGAACGCAGGAGGTGGGATTCGCGGGAAGGGTGACGAGGGAGGGGGAAGACAGGGAAGTGGAAGGGGAACGCAGGAGGTGGGATTCAATTCAACAATTCATTTCTTTGATTGGGATAGCAACGCATGCCGGGAACCAGCTAGTAAATAATAAAAAAAATTAAATTAAAATTGTGAATACATAGGGAAAAGAGTTACATTAGCCTATGGGTATGGGATGGTGGGAGGGTAGGAAAGAAAGGGGGGAAATTATTTATTTATTTATTACACGCCCTGATGGGCGTTTACATTATAATTTATAAGTTGAGTAACAAACAATGAAGAAAATATAATACAATGAGAAAAGAAAATACACAATACAATGTAACAACAAAACAAATAATAAAATAGAAATACGTATTATGTAAAAATGATAAGAAGTCTCATATTCAATATAAACAAAAATTGAAGAAATTATGTGTAATGATTAGCATGTACTCGTATGTGTAAATGTTATTTATTGATTTTAGGTTTGAAAATGAGGGATGCTGTGATGAATTAGTCGAATTCACTGTATGAAATGTTAATGATGTGTGAAGCGCGGTGCATGAGTGCATTTGGTTTTAAGGTGAATTTGATGATTGATGAATTTTTGATGTATGGTTTTGTCTGGCTTAGCGAGTAATTCCGGACAATCTATCATAAAAGTAGATATTTTTACCGAATTTCTGCAACTTTCCAGTGACGACTGAAAAAAGAGGCTAACTCGTCATGACTCATTTGAGGACGACAGCTTCGAAAATCAAGGTATCGTAGAAAACGTTTTTGCACTTTCTCTATCCATTCTAAGTGTAATATATACCTGGGATTCCAGATTTGAGAGTGTCATACGTATATACGTATATATTTTGTTGCCGGGTACTACGCATTCGTTAATATGTACCAACCTACCCGTGCAGTTATTATAAATACCAATCGTTTCTAGCTGGCTGCACTTGTGTTAAATATTTGACAGGGATGGAGTGTGGAGCAAAAAAAATTGTGACGTCTTGTCTTATTTCTTGACAGTAAAATGGGAAATATTTCTTAGCTTCATTGCTCGTGATGTAATTTATAATGGGTGCTAAACATTATTGCGTTGGCCTAGATATGGTGCAAATTGTAAGACACTACAGCTAAAAAAAATTTTAGCATGTTTACATGAGATGGGAAGGCTGATTGGGATATCGGAAAAATCTAGGACTGAAAGGGTTTGGCGTTAACAAAAAAGAATCGAAGCTAGCAGTCCAAAGTGGAATGTTGGTAGCTACCCTGATGTATGGTAGTGATGTTTGGAGCTGGAGGAATAGTATACGTGGACAGAATGCTGAAGAAATGAGATCCCTGAGGCGTACGAATGGTACAACCATGTATGATCGACTGAGAAATGTGGAGATCGCAAATATGCAAGGCTGATGTAAACATAATCAGTAAGATTGAGAAAGGGGCCCTTACATGGTTTGGGCATGAAGAGCGAGTGTAGGACGAAAGCAGTGTAAGGAGAATATTTGATGCGAATGTAAATGTATGAAGAAGTCGGAAAACCCGAGGAAGACACGGTGAAGACACAAGTGAACCAGATACCTAGCTTATATGTACGAAACCTGTCAATTTGACTAGAACGGGAGACCTTCCTAGTTCGACAGTCAAAGCTTCCTTAAACCGTAAATGTATTTTTATAACGAATAAATAAATAAATAAATAGATAGATTGATAGATAGATAGATGGATAGATAGATAGATAGATAGACAGATGGATAGATAGATGGATAAATAAATAGATAGACAGATGGATAGATAGATAGACAGTTGTAAATTGAACAGCTGTATGACTTCTTTGTTTCCCAAGCCAAGGGATACGCGCACAGAGATTTGAGGTGATTTCGAGATTATCCTTTATTAGAAGTAAAAACACCGTGTTTGTACTGGATATTGTTGTAATCGCCTTTAATTATTCAGATGAATTGTAATTTACAGAGATTTGACTCTAGTTCTGAGCTCTGGGGCTAAAAAATGTGGAATGAATTGCGAGAAATGAAATCGAACATTATAATAACAAAAAATTGAAAGCTGTCTTAAATACCACAGATAAATGATAACATTGACAAAGTTGTACAGAAAAATTCAAAAGAAAGGTGACAGACGTTGAATTAAGAACGTTTAATCAGCCAGCGGCCGAAAATCCACATTTCGTCGAAAATTGTTCTTACGATCGTGCAGGGCGGTTACAATGAGAAAGATAAATTATTCTCCGTACCAGCTTTTTAAAATTATAACTCAATATCGATTTTATTTCATTCCAAATTTGCTTTAATTTATACCTACATCCAAAAATGCTGAAAGGCGTGTTGATAAAACTATTAAAATAATGTACTTTTTGTAATTATTTTTTGATTATAAGTATTTATCATTTTTCAATAATGTCTAAGTAAATAAGAATGTTAAAAAAATCTGAAATATATTAGTTTGTAAGTGCGCAAATAAATTTCGCAATTTTCGTCAAGAAACACTTGTACGTATATATATATTTTTAATGATTTAATTAAACTAAAATTTAAATTCTAAAATATGCGATATCCAGATAAAGTATTGATTTATTTTACTGCATGATGATCTGATTTGAAATAGGTGTGGAATAATACAAAATCTTTTTTGAAAATTTAACAAATCTGCCAACGACCTATGGTTTAACCTTATTATACTAAAAACAAACTTTTTTTTTTCAAAATTTAAAACATGGAATGCTAGATAAAAGAACAATCTTTCGAAATCCATTTATAATTTTTTGTAGAAAAGAGTCAATACGTCTAAAATCTGATTTAAAAATGACATATTTCTGGTTTTCTCTGGTACTACCCTCTTAAGTCTTAAGGATAAAATAGTCTATACATGTTAGGAAAAAATGAATAAAATTTGAAATGCTAAGTAATAAATGAGATTAAATATTAAACACAGGACATTACAACACCCAACAACCATTACATTGATGTATATAGCCTTCAAAACTAAAATTAAAATATAATAAATTTTCTTATTTTAAGGTGTATTGAATGGTTTTCTTAAATTGAGGAAAATAATTTTTAAATTGGTGGACTTTAACTCTATTTATATTTAAAACTAGTATATATGAAAGACATAAAGAGTAATTGATCTTATTTGATACTTATTTTTTAATTAAACTATATCCATTTATCCTTGAAAAAAATATTAAAAATACGTTTTAAAATAAATGCTTATAAATAAAATATTAATATTATTTAAATAAATGATATCTGTTATAAATTAAATAAAACATACACAGGTATTATTAGTAGATTAGTTTTATTTATTTATACAGGGTGTTAAGGAACGTCCTTGACTTACTTTAAACGGTGATTCCTGACGTCACTTGGAGTAAAAAATTTAAAGGAAATTTTGTTCCCCGGTGATTTTTTTTAACCTAGCAATTTTTTTCCACGTGTCTTAACTGATCACTCAGCCGAGTAGCCAAATAAATCCTCAGCCGATCCTAACTACCCAATACCTAAATTTTTTTGGTGTTTGAAGATGAAAAAAATATATATAGGTATTAAAAATACGAGTATATATACCCTTCTTACTCCAAAGAATTTCAGGAATCACTGGTTAAAGTTTATAATTCAAGTATGTCTGTATAACTAGCGCAGGCTCTTGAAAAATAACGGGATATACTGAATTTTTGATTTTGGACAAATCGGTCTAATTTTTGAAATATATGACATTATTTTACAAATTCGTACCAGGAACAAGTATTTTTCCCACCATTTTCTAATTTCGAAAATGATACTTACATTAATTACAGTAATTTTGTGGATCAGTTTTCTTGAAGGACTAACTAACTCACGCATAAAAAACTGAAATTAGTAGGTTTGGTGATATTTTTTATTATTTTTTTATATGAATACCTCGCAAGAGTCCCAGCTGCTCCCGTCTGGAGCCAGTGAGTCTATTGCATCCCCAATTGGGGTGTGTTGTGAGGCTGAAGGTATTGGGGAAGGGAAGGAGATGGGGAAGAGGAAGTATATATTGTGATCTGGTCACCAAACACGGCAAAAGCCATTTCAAGCAACATTTCTATTCTGAATGGAGGTCTTACACCAGGGTTATACAAAGAGTATCTTGCGCTCTGGAACGTGCAGCAAATATAGGCACTGATTAATTAATCGTGAAATAACACAAATTAAACAAATAAAGTATTTTTGCCCACGCCGGAATTCGATCCCGCCACATTAGGATTGCGAGTCAAAAGCCTTACCGCTAAACCACGCCGGCTATCAAAACTTATTATGTACGTAAGAAAAAAAATACTGAACTTCACAAAAATAATGGAAAGAACAGGAAATAATAACGTTATATTTTTTATAAAATTGTTTAAGGGATTAAAAAAATTGATGACATTTTTGTCATGGTGACTTTTCTTCAACAACAATTCAAAGAGATCAGTAGGTGTTCGACAGTTTGGGTTGGGGTTGGGGTTGGGCAGTTGTCAAAATGAACAATGACGTCACGTAAACGACATGTAGGTACCTGTGTGTAAATATTTTCTTTTTTTTAATTCAGCGGAAAATGTCAACCGAACCGAAAATTTATTTTAAAATTTTCTCTCCAAATAATGTCAGGAAGCCCTGGCCAAAGTAAGTCCGTCCAGTTCCGTGTCATAACACCCTGTATATCTCAGTAACATTGCGGTTGGAAAAACCAAACGAGAGATCTTTCCAAAGGACACAGATATCATCACATTGATTTTATCACAGCTAACAAAATCTCTAGGCAAGGCAATTCAAAATAAATTAAATAATTAGGTACTTATTTAATCACCGACCAACTGTTCTATTTGTGGTTTATTTAAAAATATGATCACACAGCGTGATCACAGGCGTGAAACCCAAAATATTGAATCATAAATAAACAGCAATATTTAATTGAGTCAATTACGAAAACATCACGACTTTCCGAATTTATTGTCGTCGAAGGTTGCCTCCACCCCTTGGCATTGATTTTATTTTTCAGCTGGTGCTGTTAATTGTTAAGACAATTTGGTAGGCGATCGCAATTTATATAACGTCATTGGGCGACCGACGGTACTACCGCCTCGAGAATCATTTATTGGATAACTAACACTCTTGCCGTAGGTCACCCCAAATGATTCGCCATATTTGGTGACATAACAGGGTGCCTGGGTTCATGTGGTGAGGCTTGTCTAGGTCTTGGCAGCACATGCGTTTGCCCACCTACTACAGGAAGGGCCGGATCGGGAGTGCCTGGCTGAGAGCTGAGAGAATCCTTGAGACGTCTTCAGCCGGACTCTCACGACCTACCGCCTTGCACCGCAATGGTAGGGATGGATTCATACGTCCGTAACTCCTGGACACATTGACCTCAGATTCGTTGGCATTTTGCTTATAAGTCAATTTTAACGACTCTCAAACGAAAATTGTGAAACAAAAAAAACAAAAATAATCCTGAAAGTACCCATAAGACTTCCATCAAAAGAATTTTTCAAAAACTTGAATGTTTTACTCGAAAAATGCTCCAATCAAATTTTAAATTAAAAAATAATGACTTACTGACCAGCACACTTACACTACACGGACGAAAACCTCAAATCCCAACATCCTAAAATTAACTACATCTTTTGGCCAGAAAAACCATTATTTTGATGTCACAATATTATACAGGGTGTTAAGGTACGTACTTGGCTTACTTTAACCAGTGATTCCTGACATTATTTGGAGTAAAAAATGTAAATGAAATTTTGATCTCCGGTGACTTTTTTTGACGACTTTTTTTTTCTTTCTTCCGCATGTCGTCACTGGTCACTCTGACGGGTGTCCGACGAACCCCTTACCCCGCCTCCAACTGCTCAACAACCACCATTTTTTATGTTTTTGTAGAAAAAAAAAACATCAAAAATGTCACCGGAGACCAAAATTTCATTTACATTTTCAAATAATGTCAGGAATCACTGGTTAAAGTAAGTCAAGTACGTCCCTTAACACCCTGTATAATGCCTTTCCAAAATTAAATTAAAAACATCATGGAAAAAAAATGAATAACTAAACTTGAAGATAATGAAAGCGTTCAAATTATGAACTAACACCTTTAGGTTCTACACTAAAAAGAGACAAACGCATACATCTATAGGATTTAGCCTGCGAGAGAATAAGATAGACTAATTGGTCTCCTCTTTGTGCGGTGCTTCGTAGCCTTCTCACTCTTGTCTACTGTTTCAATTCTTCAGCGTGTGAATTGCAAACTACGTTTTTTTTTTTTTTAATTTGTGGAAATCAACATGTATGAAGAAGATGAAATCAAATGTAAATACCCATAAAACAAATTACAGTACGCCTTGGAACAAGAGTGTAAATAAACTTCTATACTTTTTACTTTTTAAATAGTTATTAATAAAATCCTAGCCATCGAATCATTTTCTGTTTTTAGTTTCACTTTTTTCGTTTGAGGGTCGTTAAAATTGTCTAAAATAATTAAATATAATATATTCACTAAGGAGTGGCGTGCTCGTACATTTCAGCAATATAAAATATGTCTACAACATTCCCAAATCTATTACCAAAAAATATTAAGCAGACAATTTATTCGATAGTTCGTTTTGAAATTGTCGCATTTTGTCCTGTATTTCTTTCTCGTCGGTACATAAATTTTTTTTTGTAATTTCAGAGCTGTCAACATCATCCTTTCTTTATCCTATTTTGATATACTCATGGACGTCTCATTGTAAATAATATAAGGTAATAATAATAATAATAACGTAAAATTTGTATAGCGCAGTTTTGTGTTATTTCATTACAAGTGCGCTTAACCATAATAAACTTTAAAATAATCCTACAGCGCTCCTTACCAGTAAGGTATTGGTCAAATAATATGATAGAAAGAATAAACAGAATATACTATAAAATTAACACTAACAGTGCGGTTATAGCGGAGGACAATAATAACAGACAATAACGGTGCTATTATAGCACAGGACAAAACAAGGACATCAAAACTAAAATATAATATAAAACAGGAGGCAGTTTACGTTCAGAAATAAGAAACATTCAGTGAGATTAAAAAAATTAAAACATTCATTAAACATAAAAGTACAAAAAGGAGGAAAACGAAACCAAACAATTTCCTGAAACTTGAGAACATGGCTTATTATAGTATACTAGCTGGTACCCGGCCTGTTTTGCAATGCCATTTAATAAATAAATATATGTTTCTCCCTGCGTGTCCTTTCCCATTCATCCCGTTCCACTTCCGCCTCCCCTTCCCTCTCCTCACTCCACTCCACCCTTCCCCTATCCCGCGAACCCCCCTCCCGAGTTCCCTTCCCCTTCCCAGGTTCCTCTCTTCCCTCCCGGGTTCCCCTCCCTCCTCCGACGAACCCCTACCCGAGTTTCCTTCCCCCCTCCCCCACCCCCTTCCCGCATTCCGTACATTTACTCCCGGTGCATTCAATTTTCAAACAGCTCACGTGCCACCTATTGCTATTTCTTTACACAACTTTCATAATGCCAGAGCTCACCAGTAGTACAATACAAACCTTGTCCTGACAATAACGAACACAATTTTTTTTTATCCAATTTGGTGCAGTGGTTCGGAAGTTACGTGCGTAGGTAAATACATTTCGGCGATTCATTTTTATTTATATATAAAGATAGTTAGATAGATAGATTGAAAGAAGTTAAGATCCATGAATGGTAAGATTTTTCAATTAATTTCGTTTTACCTGTTTAATTTCAGTCAAATTCTAGATATTAGTAAGAGCTGAGGGAAGTTTATTCGAGATAGTGGGCGAGTTGCATAAAAAGAGCGATCATAGTAAACGGCTCGATTTGATCTAGAAAGTTCGATTAAACGATTAGTAGCATCTAAATCTGCTGTTTTGTCAGACACACAGTTCCGATGTACAGGCTGGTCAATAAGGAAATAATTAAGATCAGCATCCCTTATAAACTAAATCTGTAATTACCTACCCAAATGTATTTTTCTCCAGTTTTGAAGGCCTTGTGAGTATTTAATCAATATTTTCACTCAGAGACGTATTATTTATATGCTTTCTGTAGAATCTCGCCTGTGTTTACGTTCAGTAAATATTGATTTTCTCACAATCTCAGTGTCAACAACGCAGCTGAACATATTTTCTCTCGGTGGTATCCTTAAATTATATATATCCTATTTGCACGGATTTAACATCTCCAAGCCTGGCTGTCAAAGTGCACGTAGTTACACAGGTCTAAGTCATGTAACTTTAACAAAACAAAGTCACGTCAGTGAGTCTGCGGACGATGATAAAATTATTGCACTTAACTTTGCGTTCGGTGAGTTTTTATCGACAAAAATAACACTTAAATAATATCAAATAAAGTAGTCAACAAGGACTTTGATCAGTCTCGTCTAAGCATGCCAATTTAACAATTTTATGTAGTCGTTAGTTTTGAACTTATATAAAATTAGTAGATATTATACAGATTAGCTCAGATTACGGAAAAATAATGTTTTGGCACTCTATAATAGTGATTCCCAAAGTGTGCGATTTCTCCCCAACCTCGGGGGCGTTGGATTGGCCACTGGCGTTGGGACAACCGGAGGGGTGGGGGCAATGAAGGGCAGTAGGGGGCGTTGAGGGCAAAGTATTTATCAAAGATTAACACTTTGTTTATTCATGTGTGATGCAAATACAAAACAGCTTAAATCATATATGTCACCGGAATACAAAAGGAGGTAGAACGACTTTTACGAGTCCGACTTAGTTTGGGGTGTGACACAAAATTACCTATTGGAGGGGTTAAGTAAACGTAAAAAATTAATTGAGTGCGGAGATGGCTGAAATTTTTTACACATTTATGCAAATCAATGACAATAGTGACGAGATATCGACATTTTACAATATGTTCCTCCTTGTGACGTCATACAACCACGTCACATATTTAGTGCGTTTTGTCTATATTCGAAACTTTAAAACTTTAAAAATTATTTTCACTCTTAAAACCTATTCTAATAATAAAAAGATAGTCTAGTCTTTACCTCATACCCTTGCATGAACTTCCTCTCTACCCTTTCCTTTAAAAGACCCTCACACAGCATCCTCGAAGAAGACAAAGGCTCTTAGGAAAAATATTTTACAATCATTTTATAACAGCTGTTTGAATTACAGCTTCTGATACACTTAGGGAACGTACCCATACTACGTGACCAACTTTTTGCAATTTTTAACCCCCCCCGGTGACCAAAATCCTAAGCAACCCGCCGCTCATTTGTATGGAGCGTGACATTTTGAAGACCCCCCCCCCCCCCCTAAACGTGTTACGTAGTATGGGTACGTTCCCTTATAATCAATTGTTAATATGTAGGTAGTTTAAACAGTGTTTGCTGGAATTGGATGATGGTATGTTTAAGAATGAATAAGGTATGAATACCTATTCAAGGAAAGCGGGATGACCAATCACTTACCACTGTATCTCTGCGAAGGAGCATACGATATAATCTCAACATATTTATACAATTAAACCGCGATACCACGAGGTAATCCAAACGAACGAATACGATAAAAGGCTACGTACACAAATAGCAGCAACAATCCACTTCCAAGGTGGTAAAATTATATCTTCTTACTTAAAAACGAAATTGTATACACGACTAACTGACTCGGAAAACGTTGTTCTGCCATATAAATGAAAGCTCAATGAGGTGGACGTAGCGCCATCTGTCATTCAATAATTTCGTTCTGTATGAATAAGAACGACGACGCGTCGTTCGTATTAATTTTAGGTTAAATTTGTTGATACAAAAATACAAAAATTGCGATTAGAAAATGGGAGGGTAGGGGTAGGAGGGTGAAAATTTGGGGTTATAGGTATTTTTTGAAGCCAAATAAAAAAATTAACAAAAAATAGAAAAAAATTCTTTCCCTAATCACCTAGCGGTATGAAATATACTTTACGACCTATTCTCATGCCTATCAAATATACAAAAAAATTCATAAAAATCGGTCCAGCCGCTTCGGAGGAGTGCCACTACAAACACCGTGACACGATATGTATATATGTTTAATTTTTCATGATAGAACTCGGTCTTTTCATGCACATGTTTTTCTTTACATTAACTTCCCACATATCTTTATAGATGCTGTATGGAGGGTCATTTAGAGTAGAGGAAGGAGTGAACATGGGTCTTGAAGAGGCAAGGAAAATAAATAAAATAAGAAATCGCCGGCTAAAATGAGATTGACTAATATGGCGGTTTGACAGAAGGTGGTATTAGCGGAATTGGTTAATGCGCACGTCTCGGTTAGACGAGAGGTCTGGGTTCGAGTCCCAGTTGCGACCATTGTCTTTATCTGTTTTTTGTGTCTTATTTTCGTTTAGATTGTTATCTTTTTCTTCAATGGCATAAATGTACATAGAGGTCTACAAAGTAAAGTTGATATTTTCATTTATTCCTTACCTGAATTTATATCGGAAATTTCTAAAATTCTAATATAAATTTTATTATTCTAATATTGTTTTTGTCATTATTTCTTTTTAATTCTGCTTCCTTCCTTTTAATATTAAGGAGGAGAAATAGTACTAAAAATGATTGTTATTTTATTGTTTCTATTTCTATTATTACTATGTTACACGATTGATGTAAATGCTCCAAGAGCGTAAATAAATTAATTAATAAATGACATAACATAAACAAAATGAATATGTTTGAAAAGTGGCGGTGAGTCAAAAACTTTGTGAAACTTTGCCTAACATAGATTTAAAAAAATAATAGTATTTGGTCACACTACGAGTAGAGCTATGTGTATCGTAACGAGATGACAATATGTCGCTAAGTTTGAAGGATGCCGTTTCACGATTACGTCACTTACACAGGTATCGCCTAAGCAAATTAAAGATTTCACGTTTAAAAAATTGTCATCACTTTTATTGAAAAAATTTCCAAACATTTCTCATTTCGAGATACTTTGAATTAAATAGTCGTAAAATATTATTTTACATTGATTATTATGTATAATTAATATTACATATTTTAACTATTCAAGGTTTTTATGCAACGGGAAATCGAATTCGATAACTCTGTGTAAATTTTTTAAAAATTATTTCACGTTATTTGTTGATATTTTGGCAATGATCAAGAATTTATTGACCTAATAACGTTTTTCAGGGTTTTTGATTAGCAGAAAACCTCGTATTTGGCAAAACTTTTAAAATGTTTTATCCATAATTATTATGAAATAATAATGACATTATGTCAAAACTCGTTTTATACAGTGGCAGGGCTGGCCACGAGCCAAACTGTGCCTGGTGCTAGTAAAAACTTTAAGGGCCTTTGCGATGTGTCGGGTGTTAGAAATCATCAGCGCCTTGGCTCCTTGGCGCCTTGGCAAGTCGGCGCCTTGGCAAGTCCGAGCCTTGGCAAGTTAACGCCTTGGCAAGTCCGCGCCTTGACAAGTCAGCGCTTTAGCAAGTCGGCGCCTTTGCAAGTTAGCGCCTTGGCAAGTCCGCGCCTAGGCAAGTCCGCGCCTTGACAAGTCAGCAACTTGGCAAGTCGGCGCCTTGGCAAGTCAGCGCCTTGGCAAGAAGGCACCTGTACGGGAACTAAGGGGACATACATTAATTACGTAAGCTCAAAAGGGGGGGGGGTCCAGCAAAATCTCACGTTACTTGAAAAGAATATACGAAGAGTCCCAAATTTATCTCACTAAGGGGGGGGGGTCTAGATTGGAAGAAAAACTGCTCACGTAATTAATGTATGCCCCCTAACCTATACAGGGTGTTAAGGGACGTACTTGACTTAGGTACCTTAACCAGTGATTCCTGACATTATTTGGAGTAAAAAAGTAAATGAAATTTTGGTCTCCAGTGACTGTTTTGCTGTATTTTTTTTTTTAACAAAAGCATAAAAAATGGCAGGTGTTGGACGGTTGGAGGCGGGGTAAGGAGTTGATTAGTTACTCGGCTGAGTAACCAGTGACAACATGCGAAAGAATTTAGAACGTTCGCTACCTTTACGACAAGTACGCCCCACGGTTGAATTTGGCAGCCATCTCTGGTCTGGAGCTCCAAAATACCTGAAAAATACCCTCGACTCTGTGCAGAAACGGGCGGTCCGTTTGATAGATTCTCCCATCTTAACAGACGGATTGCAATCTTTAGAGCACAGGCGACGGGTGGGAATGCTATCCTTGTTCTATCGGTATTACAATGGAAGATGCTCCGAGGAACTAGCATCATTGATCCCTTCGGCACCGGTGCACAGTCGGGAAACACGCCTAACGCGTGCCCAACATTTGTACACGGTTGACATTTGTCACATGAGAACGGGTCGTTTCTTCGACTCGTTCTTGTGTTCAACAGCTCGGCTGTGGAATGATTTGCCGACGTCTGTGTTTCCTCCTTCCTACAACATGGGTCTCTTCAAGACCAATGTTCATTCCTTCCTCTCCTCAAAAAGACCCTCCACACAGCATCCCAGATGACATAGGCCCTGAGGGAAATTATTTTCCTCAGGGCCTCCTGTGTGGAGTTAATGTAAAAAAAAAAAAAAAAACCTTTGGTTTTTAGCAGGGGTTTCCGGGTTTATGAGGTGAGGTTCATCTAGGTCTTGACGACAAATGAGTTTGTCTACCTACTGCATGGCGGGCTGGATCAGGAGAGACTGGTTGAGGGAGACCTAACATGAATCTCTCCAGCTGAACACTCTCAACCCATCGCCTTGCACCGCAGTTAGAGGGGTGGATTAAGGGCCCGCAACCCGGATTTCTACCGATTTATTACATATTTCCCTTAATCACGGTAAGTTTTAAAGCTCTTAAAAAAATATATGTTATTCTTGAAGATAATATCTAGACTTTGCCCGCGCCGAAACGCAAATTATATAAACATCCCTCGATAGAAAAAAATCGCAAAGTATGCTCCAAAAATTATTATAAATACGTTAAACAAGTTATATGTATGAAAAATTTCACAGTGTTTCTTTAACTGCTGTTTAAGATAACGCCTGCGAGATTTTTGCTCTATTTTAAACGAGTCGTGTTTTATTAAACATTTTCGCAATTTTCGCATCGATTTTGTCGCTGTAAATGTTAGCGCTCTCCTCTAACATTCGTAATTTCGTATCTCTCCATCTTCTTCTTTTCGAGCCCGGTTGCAGAGCCTTAATACGTCCGTCACTCCTAAACACATTGAGCCCCCGATTCCTACCAACCTCTCATACCTTTTTCCGTCCCAGAACTTCCTCTCCTTCGTTTCCCCAAAAACACCCACCACACAGCATCATCAAAGATGACGTGTTCCACGTAGGGACGTTTTTATCTCTTCCTCTCCCCTTTTTGGACTCTTTTCCCCTTTTTTCTTCTTTCCTTATTGCTTCATCCATCCTAATTTTTGGTTATGAGAATCTTTTGACAACTGTACATAAAAACATACTTATCTGAAACATTTTCTATACGTTGAAGGTCGTCAAATACATTTTTTGATGTTGATTCTGGGGCTATCTGTATGATCTTTACTAAATGTAATACAATATATCTGGTTTTTCATCCTTCACATTAAATACCGGCAATCAATTACAATCAGTTCCACCTTTCGGAGTGCAAGACGCCGATGCAGCCCATTACGAAATAAAAGTGGTTTTTTCACTGCAATTCCGAATTCATATTAAACCTCTGAAAATTCTACTTCCAACCATCGACGTTATATATATTATATAGACGCGTGGTAGAAATATCAAAGTGGTAAGCCAAAGACAAGGTAACCGTATTGTCTTCGTAATGTCGTGTCGCAGCATTAAGAAATTTGCATTAAAAAATCACCAAAATACCATCGAATGATAATAAAATGTTTCTATTGTACGGCAAACACTAGTAAAAGACAAGGAATAACATTTCATCCGTAAATACACCCAAATTATTTATTATTATTAAAAACACAATTATTTCGATTGCTTCCCGAAGATTTTTAGCGCCATTGGAGATAGTAAGATAGCAAATAATTAAGTACAAGAAAGACAACCTAAGATGTAAGTCGACTCATACAGCATTCCGTATTCGTCTTAAGCGAGAAAGCTTATCTTGGCATCTCAGTCACACCCGTGATTTAGAATGTAGTTTTCGGCGTAAATACGCAAACGTCGCTCAGTCCAATACCCACGTCGTTCATGCACATATTCTTTGAACTTGTGTATGAACGACGTGATTATGGATAATGGATGATTAACTTATGAATTAAGATTTTACTAAAAACGTAAGAGCGTTTCTTATTTGCCAGAGTCTATTTTGAGTTTGTGAGACAATAGCGAGTCTAGAAGTAATGCATAATGTCATAGCTTCCAACCGGTTCGCACGGCTTCTGATTTGGGAAATGTTCTAAGGCTGTAAGAACTGGAAGAAACGAAGAAGGATTTGAAAAGTTTACCTGGCTATTTAGGTCACTAAACATTAGCTATGTTTTCATGAAAATTTCTTTTTATTTAGATTATCGTAAATAATTTTGGGTTATTACGCCCTGTTGCGCTTCGTCCTTATTTATTCAACGTTTCGGAAAGCGTTACGATGTCTATCAAAAATTCTGTACTGATGATAGTCGCTGTATTTATAAAGCCCAAAATTAATCATGATAAATACTTTTGGCCGTGAGTATCTCAAATCACATCATTAGTTATGATTTTTTAATGTGCAAATATATTAGATTTTATTGGTATAATGAAAAATTAACAAAAATAAAATGTTTTTAGTATTCTCACTCATTTTTTATTACTTCGTGTTTTTTTTTAAATTTTTAGCTAGGTATTTAGAAATAAATTATAAATAAAACAACGATTATGTTAAAATAATCAATTTCCTTTAAGTATGTTCTTCAAGTAATTAGAGTCCCGAGGGGTAACCGTACGCGGTTTTTACATTGGGGTTTTTGTGTTAAAATGCTTTAATAGGTATTTTGCTCATTTTCTTGTTTATTGATATAATTGATCATTAAGGCATCTCAAACAAACATAAAAACCTTGTGTATTTCATAAATCAAAAAGTTACATAAAAATGTTTATATGCATGTCGATTACGAACACTTACCCCACGTGCGGGGTAAGTATTCGCATACCGTAGAGAAGTGTTCAAATCAGAGTAGTGGTTATCTTTAATAGAATTATCACTTTGCACCCTTGTAACTAACAATATTTTACCAAAAATTATCATAGACCACATCGCTCTGACTCAGTTGGTTACACAATAGCACACACAGGTAAGCAAATATGTCGATAGCAGATGACAAAATTTAAGAAAAAGCACGAAAAACAGTAATTTACCTACCAATTTTTATTTTCAAATTAGAATTCCCTGTACTCATATCCTGCTTCAATGCGATCCAAAACGCTAGTGAATTAAGGAACGTGCGGGCGCGAAACAGGCACGACCACCTCGGAAACATCATTGCGAACACTTACACTCTGCGTACGGTTACCCCACGTGACTCTATTCATTTATTCCTTCACGGAAAAGTTTATTTTTAAGTTCAGACAATCTACCGACAGGTGGAAGTTGAGCAGCTTTGTTGACTTCTTTCGTTTCCCTAACCAAAGGATTCCGTACAGAGAGGTTATGATTTTTAGGTTAGATGTTTCCTTCGACCCCAGATAAATGAGCGCGTAGACGCAAATGCATCGAAATATTAAGCAAAAGGTGACGACCACACGCCAAAATTATGAGTAAAAGAGGCTATACATGGAAGTAAAGAAAAATGATGAAATGTGAAATGCTAAATGAATTTAAATATTAGAGGTATAGGACAACACGACACACAACAATCACAACATATCGCTATTGAAGTGAAAACTTTTGTTTTATTTGACACTAAAAAGAGACAAAAACATACATCTTTAGGATTTATCCTGGGGGAGAATGAGATAGACTAATCGGTTTCCTCTTTATGCGGTGCTTCGTAGAATAAAATGTAAAATAGTTAACTAACTTGTTAACAATATTATAATGAATAAACCCTACAATTATCTTATACCTAATGCTCTGCATTAGTCTCAAACTCTCATTAGCCAAATTCTTTTAATCTCACTTCCTAAATCTGTATATTTTCTTATTTTTTCAGAAACAGATTTGAATATTACAGAAATTCGGAACAGCTACATCAATGATATAAGTTATTTTTTTAAACTTTGTCATGTAAAACTTTATCAGGTCTATTATGACTAATTGTTCTGTCTGTTAGTACATTTTATAAAATTCATTTTTTTTTAATGAATTTGGTTCCTATTCATAATATGGTACTTACTATATTACGGCAGTCAATCGAGTTTTTTTTTTCATTATGGCTTCAGATTTTACGTCCGGGTTAAATCGTTCCTGCAGGAAAAACTTAACCCTTTCACGCACTTTTCCATAAATTATCACCTAGTCAATCCACGTTATGCACTTGCACTATATAAGTACAATAAATACAAAATAATACAAGAACAACATGTCAAACAGACCAAATGGGAAAATAATTCACCGTCTCCAGATATTTTCATATCAGAGTGTTCGGCTCGGTGAAACTCCTAATTGGACCTATAAATCCTACTGATCCCTCAATATAAATATTTAAAAAATCTTTTGTAATCCTACGCGTATTTAAAATGACTGATTTTTGCATTTTTATATATAAATTCTTTGACAAATCTAATATTGTTATTATTATTGTGAGTGAAAAATTATTTTTGCCCTTATTGATGCAACGTCCTATTTACAACGAGTTTTCCTTGTTTATTTCAAGGTTTTCCGGAAAATTAACAACGTTAGTTAGATGATACTGAGATAATCTCTTGTTGATACATGTCTTTCTGGTAAACAAACATCCTCTGAGATTACCTTTGTGAACATTTCACAGGTGACTGTTATGTCACAAGCAAACATCAACTTACATGGCGTAAGTTTCCCGTAACCTTCGGCTCATTTCATTAATTAAATATTTCGGTGAACAATGGACCTACATGATTTTGTGTACCTAAAGTCGGGTCTCCTCCGACCGAAAACACAAATATTTGCTTACAATTTCACTTACATATTACTAAAAACATTGGCAATTGGAGCGTATCCTTACACATTTGTATATGCGTCTGCTGTATGACCACGCCCCATTGTCAATATTCATAGATGTACCTATGTAATAAGCATGTGTAAGGAAATGTAGAGTAAATGTTTATGTTTTCGGTTTCGGTTTTCGTATCACAAACATTTGCTTACACTTTTACTCACACATTACTACACACATTTGCAATTGAGGCATGACCTTACATATTTATGTATGCGTCTGAAGTAAGGCGACACCCCATTGCCAATAAATTTTCTTTTGTGTTTTAGGTTTCGGTTTTTTTTTTCACTTTTTCTTACATATTTCTTTAAACATTGGCAATTGGGGGTGGCCTTACACACTTTTGTATGCTTTTGCAGTAAGGCCACGCCCCTATTTTCATTGTTTATAGTTATGTGTAACAAAACAACAAACACAATCAAATATTTAGGAGTCATTATCGATAAAAATTTGAAATGGAAGGAACAAATTTGTCAAGTTGTAAAAAAAATTAGAAAATTGATTTATATATTTTTAAGAATCAGAAATTTTTTATCTGTAAAAAACTTATATCTAATATATTACGCTTTGGTTCAATCAACTTTACAATATGCTATCATTAGCTGGGGATCCGCATGCAAAACTAATCTTTCCCCAATTGAAGTTGTGCAGAGGCTAATAATTAAAATCATATTAAAAAAACCTTCTGACTACCCAACGGATCAATTATTTAAGGAATTTCAAGTACCATCTTTCAAAGATCTATACAATAGAAATGCATTGATTCAAATTATAAAAGAAAAAGAAAAATATCAATTTATAACTGAAAACCGTACTAGACATAAATATATTTTTTCATGCCCAAAATTAAACACTTCCTTTGCACAAAATTATTATACTTATCAAGGAAGACTTATTTTCAACCGATTACCGGATGAAATTAGAAAAATTAATGATAAAATCCAATTAATAAACAATGTAAAAAATATTTTAAAGATAATCTCAAAAAAAAAAAACAGTTTCCGACTAATCTAATCTACTTATAACTCAGTTTCCAAGTGATACTCCATTCTTCAAATAAGTTAAATTTTGTATTGTTTTTAGCAACTAATTACAATAATTCTGGACACATTATCCAAATAGTAAAATTGTTTTGATAGTAGATAAATACTTATAATTACATATCACCGAACTTACAACTTATTGTTTTTTACATTCACATTGTAATTTAAGAACTTAAATATAGCATTAAAAAATGTACACTACTCTTCCAGACACAAGCTAACGCTTCCATGGAAGAGTGGTATTAACATATTTGAATATGAACATGTAAGCAAATTAACACATCATCTAAATGTACATTATATTTTATATGCTATAATCAATAAACGTTTGATATAAAAAAAAAAATAAAATAAAAAATAAAAAAAAATGTTTGTGCTATCGGTTTCGGTTTTTAAAAACACAATTTTCTTTCCATTTTGCTTGCACATTACTTTCAGCATTGACAATTGCGGTGCGGCCTTATACATTTTGTATGCGTCTGTAGTAAGGCCACGTCTGTGCTTTCGGTCGGAGGAGACCCGACTTAAGAGTGATTGCATGTTAAGTGTTTAAAGAGTTTTTTTACATTGATATATTACCAGAAAAAAACAGGTTATGGTCTCTGGATTGTTAAATAAATATTAAACTCAAAGTCTTTCTTTGAAATTATTTTCCTCTGAACCTCCTGTGTGGGGCTAATGTAAAAAAATAATCAAAATACTCCTACATTCAAAGGAGTTTTGTTCGTGTTTGAAAACCACAGTATGTGTACCAAAATCTTAAAAAAAAAAAATTATTTACGTTATCTGACAAATTATATGTCAAAAGAATATGAGAGAACATATTAATTTAACAATGTTTTAAGCTACGTCGTGTATCGAACCCAAGGCCGCCGGGCAAGCCCGAATCTGTTACATCATCCCTATGCAACGTCAACGGGTCGGTCGTCATGCTGCATTCATATTTAGTTACTAGTTGAAGACCTCAGCGTTGTTCGGACTTTACACCGTTTTTCGAAATCAGACATAGGCAGTGACCTTCCTCTTGTTTTGAAAGTCAAGGGTGTAAATTTAACCAGTCTCGGAATAAAACTGTAAAAATAACTAAAATATTAAAAATATATAAAATATTAAAAATAAGTAAAAATATTCCTCGGCTGCCTATCTTCCATCACAACACAAGCAACATTTTCGGCTTTCTGTGGTGGTAGTAGGAGATTTTCAAACATTGTTTGGTTATTCGTAACCCGAGAATGTTTGTCTTTCTTTATAAAACGACTTCCGTAGTCCAGTGGCTAAGACTCTTGACTCACATTCCAGAGGTCGCGGGTTCGAACCCGGCATGCGCAAATAAATTTTATTTGATTAATTTGTATTATTTCACAATTAATTAATTTAAAATAATATATAGTATATTTGCGGCATGTTCCAGAGTGGAAGATACTATTAGTATCGCCCTGGTGTAAGACCACCATTCAGAATTGAAAAGTTGCTTGAAAATGGCTTTAGCCGTGTTAAGTGACCAGATCTGAATATCCAGGTACTTCCCAAACTTCCTCTTCCCCACCTCCTTCCCCTCCCCACTACCTTCAGCCTCACAACATACCCCAATTGGGGATGCCATAGTCTCACTGGCTCCAGACGGGAGCAGTTGAGATTCTTGTGCGGTATTCATGTAAAAAAAAAAAATAACAAAGATTTTGTCGTATTTTCATAATTAAATGAATGGGTTGAATTCAAACATCCGTCACTCTTGGACACACTGACCCAAACTTTTTTTTAATTCCATATATTCCTTTTCTTAAAAAAACCCTCCACACAACGTCCTTAAAGATCACATAGGCTCTGTGAGAAATTATTTTCGTCGAAGACTCCTGAGTGGAGTTAATGTAAAAAAATGGAATACCTACTAAATGTAATACCTACTTTATTGCTTCTCTCGGTTTTCAGAAATATTTCACATCCCGCGCAGAAGTACAGATTGTCACACAATCAAAATTAGTATTTTTAATTAATAAATTGTACCCTATGTTCACAATGTGACAGACAGAATTGCCAGACTGTTAAGGAAAGAAAGCATCAAGACAGTCTTCGGAACCACGACCAAAATACAAGACCTAATGAGGTCTGCAAAGACCAAGTTTTCTCTGGAAACAGATGGAGTATATAAACTCAGCTGTTCCGGATGTGATAAAGTCTATGTGGGCCAGACAGAGCGGACGATCTCCAAAAGGATATCGGAAAACTTTCGAGCGTGTAAACTTGGCCCCCCTGACAAATCGGTAATCGCCGAGCATTTAATTGAAACCGGCCATTACTTTAGATTTGTTCCTGAAGTCCTGGGAAGACCCAAAACTTATAGAGCACGCCTAATTACAGAGGCAATTGAAATTCATAAAAATCCTATTAACATTAATAGAGACGACGGAGCTAAGCTCAATAGTTCTTGGTATTCGGTAATTGACGGCTACACAAAAGCTAAATGCAGAAAACCATCTTCAAGTATGCTGTAATTCCAGCTCGCAGTGGAGTGGGGCTGGCAACATGGTATTGCTTCGAAGTACTTAAGCACACATTTTACCACTAACATTTACACATCTGCCCTGATGATGGACACTGTAACGCTGTCCGAAACGTTGGCTAAAGGAGGAAGTAGCGTAACACGGCATAGCATCCCAAAAACAAACAACAAAAATACTTTTGGCCGTGAAAATCTAAAAATCATATCGAACAACTGTGCTACTTTAAAATAGAAACCTTTAAAAGGATGGGATAGCAGGTAGCTTAGATTTAAAACAAATATAAGATTTATTTTGGCAATGAGAAGAACTACGTGATTTATTGCGCAATAATAATTCGATTCACAAAAAAATTCTCCAAACAAAATGCTGTGTAAACTCGAAACCACTAATCAAAGCAATCTTGTAACTTGCAACCTGAACCGAAACATGATTCTGAACAAGGCAATTTGGAAAAAGTGATTGAAAAAACAAGGTGCAGAATTAGTTAAATGCATTGAAACATCAATGTTAAGACAGATCTAAATAGCCAAGTACCTACTTCCCAGCCTTTCACTTTCGATCTTAGCCAAACTTAAATGCCGACCTGAACTTGACACGATCCACTCTTGCGAAGGTACAGCAACTTTACTAACTTTACAATGACCGTAAGCAAAATATGCGTAAAACATACGTGCGACAGAGAAAGCCGTGGGCCGGGAGGCATTCCGCTTTTCGGACTTTAAACTCGCCTATTACGACGATTTCTGTATTAAAGTTTGGCGTGTACTATAACCGGGCTTAAAGAGTAACAGAAATACCGGACCAGTTCATGTGTTAGTTGGTTCCTGGCTCCTGAAAGCCCGAGCTCCGAAATTAGTACGAGGACTGCACTTTGATTTCGTCAACCATTTTTTTTCTGTTTCCTGCATACAATTAAGCTCGTTTCAATAATAAACTTTTCAAATTTTGTTTTGTCAGTCTCACATACATTTATTGGATTTTTTATCTGTATAAAGATTAATCACAGGTTCGATGCCTGTCTGACATATCTATGACGAGACAGATGTGGAAGGAAAATAAATGCGTACAAACTAAGGTTAAACACATTTTAACATTCTTTCTTTGAGGTTGGTAGGATAATTTTCCAATTAAAACAAAAATGGGTAATAGGAAGTGTACCTAAATCCCATAAAGAGAATAATATTACAAATGCTGAAAGAAAAGATATTGTAAGAGTAATTATGGAAGTTAGGTTTGACGAGATTATATTCTTTTATTTAGGTTAGGTTCTACGTAAGTTGATATTTGCAACAGTGGGACGTCCCACATTTGCAATCCATTTCGTTTTTTATGTGAATAACGCACAAGGGTCCAACATGCTCCTGTCTAGAGCCAGTAAGACTATCGCCTCCCGAATTGGGGTATGTTGCGATGCTCAAGGTAGTGGGAAGTAGATGAGAAAGAGGTAGGTGGGGAAGTATCTTGTTATTCAGATCTGGTCACCAAACACGGATAAAGCCATTTCAAGCAATGTTTCAATTCTGAATGGTGGTCTTACACCAGGACAATACTGAGAGTATCTTCCACTCTGGGTTTCGTGTTTGAATTTAATCATTGTTTCTATATGTCTAATCTCAGCTGGTAGTGTATTGTATGGTATGCAAACTGTGCTTAATCCTTTTGACAAAGACATTTAAAATGTCTTTGTCAAAAGGATTAAGCAATATTTATTTCGTATTATTTGATAAATAAATACATATGTTCATACCTAAGGGGGTCGTCCATTAATCACGTGATGTTTTTTTAGCAACTTTTTAAACCCCCCCCCCCCCCCCCCCCTGGTGATATGTGGTGAGGTTTTAGACGACCCCCCCCCCCCCCCCACCCCCCCAAAATCACGTGTATTTTTTTTAGTACAAAGTATTTTGAATTTTTTAGATATTATCACGAAAAATAAATACACGTGATATCTCATTTTACCCCCCCCCCCCTTTGGAGCCTCACGTGATTAATGGACGACCCGTAAAGTCATTAATCTTCACCGAAAATAGTTTTGAATAAATTATGTATCTTTATCTACGAACGGAGAAAGCCGTCGCGTCGCGTCGGGTTGTTGACATTAAATTACAATCGCAAAAAACGTATCAGTTGTAACAAAAATTGACAGCCGATATATTAATCTGCTCTCTGAAAATATATGTAACTAGCTGACCCGACAGACATTGTCCTGTCTTAGCTGTGAATATTCAATTCGAACTGGAATAAATAATAATAAAACAAATATTATTTCAAAATATATTGTTTATTGTGATGCTTTTTGATACAATTGTTTCTCCCTGCGTGTCCTTTCCTATTCGTCAAGTTCCCCTTCCGCGTTCCTTCCTCTCCCGCGTCTCCTTTCCCTCTCGCGTTCCCACTCCGCCTTCCCCATTTATTAAAGTTTTATACTTAGTATTACAAAAATAATGCCTTGGGAAATCTTAGGTAAAATTTCATGAATTTAACGACTTTTTTTATCTTACCCTTCATAAAAAAAAGAAAAATTAAATTCAATACCAAAATTGAACTTTTTCATCATCTACGAGTATTTCAGCAAAGCAGTCCTGATACTCCTGATACATTTTTTTTTTTTTATTATTTTTTTTATTAGTAATATAAGGTACATAAATTACAAATAAATTTTATACAGTAATTAATTACATAGTAGAATATTTGATGTACCCCCATAATTAAGCAAGGCTTGTGTGTATGGGGGGGTGTTATTGTATTGCTTTTTTAATATCATTCAGTTTAAGTTTTCAGTATAATTTTTTAGGTGAGTTTTAAAACTTTTTATATTGGTATTCATGTTTCTAATTTTTTCTGGTAATGAATTAAAAAATTTTGCTCCGAGATATTTATGAATCAATTGTCCAATTTTTTTTTTACATTTTGGAGTGGGAAGTATTGATGTTTGTCTAAGACTTCTGTTATTTTTAAAGGGTGCAACTTGATTTTTAATATTATCTTTATAAATTTGTAATGTTGCATGATAAAAGTATAATGCACTTAATTTTCTGACCTTAAATTGTTTGAATAAAAGTTCTGACGAATATGAGTAGGGTTTTTTTTAAATTGTTTTTATTATTAGTTTTTGTGATATGTAAATTGTTTGTGTTTGATTTTTATATGTACCGCTCCATCCTATAATGCCGTATTGTATAATTGATTGACAGAAAGCGAAGTATGTGGTTCTAAGTAATTTTTCGTTTAAAATATCTCTTAAACATCTAAATATATATGATAGTTTCCTTATTCTGTTGTTCAGAATATTTATGTGTGGAGACCATTTTAAACGCTGGTCTATTGTTATGCCCAGGTACTTAATATCAGTTTTGCTTTCTATTTTTGAACATGATATATTACATTTGTGGTTTTCTGTATTTGTCACAGAGTGGATTATTAAGTTTATTTCTTTAGGTGTTTCTTGTTTTTTAATGAAAAATGTTGTACAATGTACATACAATGTTCGTTGAACAGTAACTTTGCACTTTCCGTTATTTGTTTTTGGGGTGTTATGCCGTGTTGCACTACCTCCTTCTTTAGCCAACGTTTCGGACATCGTTGCAGTGTCCATCATCAGGGCAGATCCGACACATCTACCGGATCTGCCCTGATGATGGACACTGCAACGATGTCCGAAACGTTGGCTAAAGAAGGAGGTAGAGCAACATGGCATAACACCCCAAAAACAAATAACGAAAATGATTGGCCGTGAAAATCTTAAAACGTATCAGTAACTTTGCACATCTATTGCACCCTTTTTTGATCCATCTATTTTTCTTGGACACGCATACTGTGCATACACTTTCTCCACCCGAAGGCACCTGCACTCCCCTCGCACACTTTCTCCGTCCCGCGCACCTCCCTCCCGAGTTCCCCTCCCCCCGCCCCCCGGCCCCTCACCCACCACCACCCTCCCCCTCCCGCATTTCAAACATTCACAATCAGATGAACAGTTAGAAATTCATAATTTCATGATGCCAGAACTCATTATTATATATAAAAACTATCGCGGGAACGCACACATCAAATCCCTAAAGTTATAATGAAACATGTAAAGTAGTTCTGAAGTTATGGTGTGACCAAGAGAAACACGGATTCATTTTAATATATATGTCATGGTCAAAGGTCGACATGCAGTCTCTTCGCGGAATGACTGGTTTATCCTAGGTTTGACCAAAGCCTTCGGGCTAAAGACTTCAAGTCAGACCTGAGGATTGACTAATCAAACCTAGGAGCGTCGGAGCTTCGAGGATTGACTATAACATATATAAGCAAGATATTGAACTAACGAATTTACAATGAGATTTTTCAGATAAAATTCAAACTGTTTTTTTTTTTTACATTAACTCCACACAGGAGGCCTTGAGGAAAATAATTTCCCTCAGGGCCTATGTCATCTGGGATGCTGTGTGGAGGGTCTTTTTGAGGAGAGGAAGGAATGAACATTGGTCTTGATGAGACCCGTGTTGTAGAAAGGAGGAAACACAGAGACCGGCAAATCATTCCACAGCCGAGCTGTGAAGTTGAACACAAGAACGAGTCAAAGAAACGACCTGTTCTCATGTGACAAATGTCAACTGTGTACAAATGTTGGGCACGCGTTTGGCGTGTTTCCCGACTATGCACCGGTGCCGAAGGGATCAATGGTGCTAGTTCCTCGGAGCATCTTCCATTGTAATACCGGTAGAACAAGGATAGCATTCCCACCCGACGCCTGTGCTCTAAAGATTGCAATCCGTCTGTTAAGATGGGAGAATCTATCAAACGGACCGCGCGTTTCTGCACAGAGTCGAGGGTATTTTTGAGGCATTTTGGAGCTCCAGACCAGAGGTGGCTGCCAAATTCAACCGTGGGGCGCACTTGTGATCTGTACAGGGTTAGCAGTTGTGTACTATTAAAGTATCTGCGGGCCCTGTACAGTTTTGCTAAGATAAAATCCAAAGCTTCACAACTGATCATTCATTGTTGCAACTCTTCTCTTTCATTAAGCACTTCCAGTAGACTCTGAAAAAAAAATTAATTGCTTTTCTTTTATCAACATTCAATAAATTATGGATTCCATTGACCAATGTCCAGAATGATCTTACTTGTCATCTTTGACAAGTCCGATCTTGGACTTGGATCGGAGTCAGGGCCTTGAATTTTCTGGTTTTGTCAGTTATTGCGCAAGTAATACAAGTATTTTGTATTGATGTGGCGGAAGTCGTGAACCCTATCAAAACCTTGTTCTTGTCTTGACTTGACATTATTTTTTGTGCCCTATTTCTGTCTTAGCTATAATTTTAATTAATCCAATTTTGTATCATTTCTCATTGTATTAACTTCGTGTAATGTGTATTGTGTTGTAATTAGAAGCAGTCCCTTAATAAATAAATAAATCATGTGAATTAAACATTCCAAGTAGAATTGTGTTTACCTAAAAATTCCTGACAAAACAACTGTGCACGGTTCACGAGGTCAACTCTCACTTTTGTTTACAATTACTCCACACAAGAGACCTAGAGGAAAATACTTTCCTTCAGAGCCTATGTCATCTATGGGGATGTTGTGTGGAGGGTCTTTTAAAGGAAGGAAGGAGAGGAATTTCTGGGAAGGAAAAAGGTAGGAGGGGAATCTGGGGGTCAGGGGGTACAAGAGTGGCCGTATGAATTCATCTCTCCCATAGCCGTGCAAGGCGAGGTTCCGAGAGAGTCCTGCTGGAGAGGCCAAATGGTCTCCCTCAACCAGTCTCTCCCGGACTGGCCCTCCACACAGTAAGCGGACAGAAACATCCTCCGCCAAGGTCAAAACAAAACCCCACCTCGTGAATCCTGGCACCCCCGCTAAGTCACCAAACATAACGTTTACTTGGAGTAACCTATGGTAGACACCTATGTTGATTATCCAAACCAATATTTCCCGAGGCGGCGGTACCCATATCCACCTCCCAAATTAAAGAATATTTTTTTTTCTGAGAAAAACGAAAGATTTAAAATATTTTACGGAAAAAATATTCGTCGCTAATATAATAAAAATAAAATATCGCTATATGAAATAAATCTACAAACATAAAAATCGCTCATAAATCTATCAATAATAAATAAAAATATAATTCCCATCAATTTTCCAGTGGTGTAGGAACTCTTCATCCTAAAATCTTCCAGTGGTGTAGGAACTCTTCATCCTAAAATCTTCCAGTGGTGTAGGAACTCTTCATCCTAAAATCTTCCAGTGGTGTAGGAACTCTTCATCCTAAAATCTTCCAGTGGTGTAGGAACTCTTCATCCTAAGATCTTCCAGTGGTGTAGGAACTCTTCATCCTAAAATCTTCCAGTGGTGTAGGAACTCTTCATCCTAAAATCTTCCAGTGGTGTAGGAACTCTTCATCCTAAAATCTTCCAGTGGTGTAGGAACTCTTCATCCTAAAATCTTCCAGTGGTGTAGGAACTCTTCATCCTAAAATCTTCCAGTGGTGTAGGAACTCTTCATCCTAAAATCTTCCAGTGGTGTAGGAACTCTTCATCCTAAAATCTTCCAGTGGTGTAGGAACTCTTCATCCTAAAATCTGATGTGCCGATTTTTATTTATTTATTTACGCCCTTTGTGGGCTTTTACATAATAGTAAAAATGTTCATTATTTATTGTACATAACTGAACTGCCTCAGTAATAATATTTTATATTTGTTTAAAGTTAAATTGAAGATGTCCACTGACTTGGTATAATTATTCCATCTATTAGTATTCTGTGCAAAGAGGAATACATACGATATAATACGATATAACTAACGTTCCAGAATTTCTGCACTGAAATAAATCCCGACTTATAGTATTACTTATCAACGCAAGCAATACCGGACTAGGAACTACAAACATCATTTAAAATTTTATATATTAATACCAAGTCATTGAAAATCCTTCTTTCCGACAATTTAATCATATTCACATTATTTAAAATAGTGTTACGGTTCAACATAATTGTTGGAATACCCATTTTAAAATTTAGAAAATGCAAGAATTTGTTTTGTATTCTTTCAACAGCTTGCTTCTTGAATATTATAATGTGGGTTCCAGGTTCCAGACAGGAGGAAATTTAAAGATGTTGATGACGAATGAAAATGATGATTCATAAACCCTTAAAAAACCTACACTTTTGATCACATGCACAGCAACAGTTAGTATAAGTTTTGTAAGACATTACCCCTGGTATACTAGGCTATTCAGCATTTTTTGGACATTAGGTCAAACAATAAAAATACTATCGGGGCCATGATCATTAAAACCTTTTTTTAAATGGCCAGTCTTATTAACGGCTTCTGCCCACTGCCGTTTCATTCGTTGCCAATGTCCGGTTCCTAGATTAGTTCAAATACTTGTATTTAGTACTTGCTCCACGACACGTCAGAGAGCTGATTTCGTCAACCATACGCACGTAAATCGTAAAACAATTATTGCTCTGTTGAGAACTGGTATGAGAGTCATGCGAGAAGATAACAACTGACCTGATTTACATTTTATATTATATGTAGTTTTATTATCAAAGTACGTGATTAATTTATATATCGTAATAAATCAGAGGTTTCTTAAGTGGGTTCCGCAGAAGGGTCGCGAGGGTTCCGTGACTGTTTTCGAGGAGCGACCGGTGCTTTTCGATCTGCCTAACGAATGATGGAATAAACCATTGTTACATTTGCAAATCGTTTTGTTTAATGAGATTGAATTGATGTTCACCCACGACGGATCTTGTTTTATTTATATACCGCTACCAATGGGTACCTAGCCCCACCCAGAATGTTGTGGAATGTTCCAGAATATTCCACAACATTCGAGAGTGTTCTCGAAAGTTCCACAACGATCTGGGATGTTCCCGAACGTTTCAGACTATTCCCGAACATTCCACAATATTTCAATCACAACAGAATTTTTCGGAATGTTCTGGAATATTGTGGAATCCTCTTCAATACTCTCGAATGTTCTAGAGATTTCTAGAAGGCGAAATATCCAGCCCTTTTATCTTCCCAAGCACGCTCTTCAGGTAAAAACGGGAACCTTCTTCACGGATGTGGGACAGAGGGCTACCAAACCATATAACTCCCTTGATCGTCCCGGGACTCGTCTGAATTTTAGCGGCACGCACATTGTAGAACAAGTTATTTTATGATATACTAGCTGAAGTCCCCGGCGATGCCCGGGCTTCACACAGAGTTTTCGAAATCAAATGTAGACAGTGACTTTCCTCTTGTTTTGTAGGCCACATGTTCAAAATTTCATCAACCTCGTCATAAAACTGTAGATTTGCATACAAATCAAATCCACACCGCCGGCTTGTCAGCCCGCTCGTCCACCGCATACAGACATTTTATATTATATATTTCAACCAATTTACACAAAACCTTGACAAATTATATATCTAAATCCTCCTCATGAATCCTCCTCTATCTATTGGTAAAAACCGCATGGAAATCCGTTCAGTACCTAGTTAGGACTTTAATTTATAATATGTAGAGATTCTAATTATTTCATGTATTTATACGAAAAGTTTAAAAACAGGGTTGGAATGCGTATCTTCCGTAAAATTTAAAAAACATTAATTTCACCTGTGTAAATCTTGGCAGATTTTCAAACAATTTTTTTTTATTATTCGGCACATATTTACAATCATGTAATCATACAATTTTATGAATCAATAAATTATCTTGGAAACCTGCTTTCCAGAATTTTAATTTTAGTTCAAATAAAATCTTAAAAGACATTTGAAAATATATGTACAACCACATATATAAAACTTTTTTTACGAGTTTTTTTTTTAATAAAAGACGCACTATGCGTAACAGCACCTACCCGAAGGATTTTAACCAGCGATTCCTAAGCTTGTTTGAAGTACAAAAAGTTGAATAACAATTTGCTGTCCGATGATATTTTTTTAATAAAAAAAAAAAATTTCAACGCACGCCACTGATCACACTCCTAAATGTCGGCGTCGCGACGGGAACGCATGATGCGCGCGCTGTTTCGATTGTTTACGCGCTGCTGGAAAGAGACGGAGTGCTTAGCACGTGACTCGCTTGGCTAAACCCGACTACTGGTTGCGACATGTGATGGAAAAATATATTTATTGTTCTAAATTGGAAAAAACACTATTCGACAGCGAAATGACATCTACATTTTTTGCACCAAAATATGCTCAGGAATCGCTGATTAAAATCCTTCGGTTACATTCTGTATGTTTTCTAAAAGCAATAGTGCATAAAATATTTATTTTGTACTTACGGAAGATCGAAGCGAATAAAATAATTGGGTGCAGTAGTTATAAAACCGGATATTCACAAAATAAATAAAAAATTGTGGGTACTTTCATCATCACCACTATTGGCTCTACAACCCCTGGTGGGTCTTGGCCTCCTCAAGAGTCTTCCTCCACTCATCTCGGTTTTGTTCCAGCTCTCTCCAGTTTAGAAGCTCCAAGATAAACATGTCTTTGAGGACGTTGTCGCTCCATCTTAGTCTTGGTCTTCCCAGGCTCCTTCGCCCTATTGGTCTTGAGTTCAGCAGGGACTTTGGTGCTTGATGTTCGGTCATTCTCTTCACATGACCCAGCCACCGAAGTCTTCCCAGTTTTATAAATTTTGCGACATTTAGCTCCTTAAAGAAAGTATGGAGCTCGTTGTTATAACGTCTGCGCCAAAATCCATTTTCTAGAACCGGTCCGAAGATGCGCCTCAAAATTTTTCTTTCAAAACGTCCAGTGCTCGCTCATTCCTCTTAGTTAGTACCCAAGTCTCAGCTGCGTACGTAAGTACTGGTTAATATATATATAAGTGTTTTGTACACTAATATCTTCGTGTTTCTGGACAGCAGTCTGGACGTTCACTATGCGCTTCTGGATCTCTTCTGTGGTATTAATGTCGTTAATACTCGTAAATTGTGGGTACTTTACTAGAAAATTAATTGAAATATTTCGCCACCCACCTAATAAAATCTAATCATTTCTATAATTGTGATTTTTAAGTTAGTTTTGATTGCTAATGAATGACACTAATGTGTCGAAATCGGTAGCAGATAAATAAAAATTAAGTGACAAATGTGCAATATCCATCAATATCCCAATTTGGGATGGAGGTATAGGTACCGCCTCCGCGGGAACCATTTATTGGATAACCAACACCTCTTCCACAGGTCACCCCAAGTGATTCGCTAAGTATGGTAACAGAGTTGTCCGGGTTCATGACATGGGGTGAGGTTTGTCCAGGTATTGGCGATGGACGCGTCTGAATACCAACTGCATGGTGGGCCGGATCGGGAGACTGGTCGAGGGAGACCTTTTGATCTCTCCAACAGGACTCTTTTGGAACATCGCCTTGCACCGCAGTTGGAAGAATGGATTTATACGCCCGTCACTCCCGGACACACTGAGCCCCAGATTTCTACCCACCCTTCGTATATTTTTCCTTCCCAGAACTTCCTCTTCTTCCTTTCTTTAAAAAAAATCTTCCACACAGCATCCCCTAAGATGGGCCTTCTTCACGACTTCCTGTGTGAAGCTAATGTAAAAAAAATAAACACGGAAAACAAAAGTTATCATTATTACTTACATGGCATTAATACAATACGTCATGCTTTTTAACTTGGTCTACAATCTATTTACATATATCATTATCTCACCCACGTTACTCTAATCTAAGTAAAATAATATGTTTGTTCAAGGCTTTCCACGCAACAGCTCTTATCACGAAGGGTGTTTTAAATACCAGTCATAATTGCGTAAAATCTGCCAACAGCCTCATGCTGGTGGATATTGGTGGCCTTGATCAATGCTAAGTCGCCACCTTTGTTCTCCGATTGATTAACAGCAGTGGCGGTTTTCTTTGAGGAACTTGTGTGATCTCCCAACAGCTGCAAAGACGAAAAGACAAAAATATTTTATTATTACTACATTTTGAACAGCGCCACTCGTAAATCCGTCCGCCCGGCCCGTGTGAAAACCCTTTCGTAGGAGCGGAATCCAGAAAGCACATATGTACCTACAGTTCGCACCTGGGGATTACAATGGCACAACTCAAAAAACCTATTTTTTCAGGAGAGCAGTTTGAATATTTCGTGTGAGTGTATTAAATCAATTAACGAATAAAAAAACATTGTTTTACAAACGATCATTGCGCCACTATTGTTGCTGGAATTCGAATAAAATATTATAATATAGGTAACAATGATATTTTAGCTTTTAAGGTCACAATAACATTTTTAAGAATTGTGACGATTTTATCGAAGGTAGAACAGAGATATCCAGGAAAATTTCTGCATACTTAACTCAAAAATGCAATTTTCGACTTGTGCCACTATTATCGCTCAGGTGCGATTTGACTCCTTTGGAATATTTCATACGAACAATAATCTGACTCCTATTGTGAGAGTTACGCATCTCTCATCTCCAGGGCCAAAATATTTCCTCAAAACCCTAATAAAGGCGTTTTTTAAAGAGGTATACAAATTCAAAATGAAAAAAAAAACATTAAAATAATGTTAATGTCTATGTTATTGGCTTTTATTGGTTAGATAATTTTATGCCATTTTGTTTAAATATGATTTCGGGCATCTGAGCGCTACGGCTAGCTCGAATGAAGCGATATCGTGAAGTCCGATTTTCGACAAATTTAACGAGCAACTGGGACAATATATCGGCAATAACACGGCGAATGTTGACTTCCAAATGGTCCAACGTCTCTGGTTTATCAGCATAGTCTAGTGACTTCACATACCCCCAAAGTAATCTAATGGTGTGAGATCACACGATCGTGGAGGCCTGTTCACAGTCCCATTACGTGAAATTATGCGTTCACCAAATGTTTCCCGCAATAAATTGATGGTGGCATTCGCCGTGTGGCATTTTGCGCCATCTTGTTGAAACCATAGCTCTGTCACATCAATGCCACAACATTCAACTGAGGTAAGAAGAAGTCAGTGATCATGGTTCTGTAGCGCTCTCCATTGACCGTAACATTCTGGCCATATCTGGATTTTCAAAATAAATTTGCACAATTTGCAAGCGCTATTCTGATGTCAGTCTACAAATTTCAAAATACAAAATACAAACTTCAGTCAACATACTGACTACAAATCAAATGTTAACTGTCAAATTAACAGTCTGTGGAAACAATGTTGCTAGTTTAAAAACCAAACCTCTAAAAAAATACTTCACGATTGCGCTTCATTCGAACTAGCCGTGGCGCTCATATACCCGAAATTATATTTAAACAATAATGGCATAAAATTATCCATCTATCAAATAAAGCCAATATCATAGACATTAACATTATCTTAATGTGTGTTTTTTTTATTTTTAATGTGTATACCTCTAAAAAAAATACCCTTTACTAGCATCTACCGCACATTGTGCACCTGACATCCGAGATTTTATAAAGTTCGCCGGATGTCCAGATTTCCAAATAATGTCATATGTGCGCCTCGGATGAAAGGGAAAAAAGAGTGTGTAATTCACACGCGGTAGAAGTTAAACCTTTAGCAAACTAAAGTAGACAAGAGCGCGGAGGCTACGAAGCATCGCATAAAGAGGAGACCGACAAACTACGAATCACTGCACAAATAGGACACCGATTATACTATATCAATCTCTCGCAGGCTAAATCTTAGAGATGTATGTGTTTGTTTCTATTTAGTGAGGCTATTTTTCGTTTCATCGAGTTTCAAATCTCGACGGCGCTGAATTATTATTAGATGCACAACACATATTTTGATTTTTGTAGTTTAGTAAATAAAATTTTGGGTTTTTTTTATCACTTTTCCATCATTTTTACAATTATTTTATGCATTTCCAAGTATCATATTAAAATTTAATAGAATTTTTTTATGTAACTTTTTCAATGTAAAATTTGAGAATGACCACGAACCGCCACAGATTTACTATAAATTATCATCAATTAATGATTCCGGGTGCTTGTAAGATCCGCATAAAAACGTTTCGTGTTCGTATTAATTACTTACTTTTTTAATTAAAAGAAAAACAAAACTTATTTCTTAGCTATTATTTTTTCTCTTACTCCGTAAACAAAGTGGTAGGTAGTTGGCAGTACAAACCATCAATCATAAGATATAAGAAATAAATGCTTGAATGATAGGTTAATTGGAGATAAACGACAAAATCCACAAGAATAGAAAATATTTTCATATTATAGGAACAGCAGGAATCCATATAATATTGTATGTTTTGAGTATAAAAAGTCTTCTTCTTCTTGTGCCCTGTCCGTTCAACGGACGTTGGCTATCATATTGGCTATGCGGACTTTGTTTACTGCGGCCCGGTACAGTAGACTGGCCAAACCACTGCCTCAGCTTTTTCAGCCATGAGGTTCTCCTTCTTCCAGGGCCCCGTCTTCCGGCAATCTTTCCCTGCATTATGAGATACAAGATCTTATTCTTCTCTGGATGTCTCATCGCATATCCAAGATGTTAAAGTTTTCGGATTTTTATAGTTTTGAAAGTAGTTATTAAAACTATAAAAACTATTTAAAAAAAAGTCTTCACAAGAGCTTAAAAAAATGCTTTTAACAATACCTCCACTCTGAGATCAAGGTTTTCCTATTTTCCTATAGGATTTAGCCTGTGAAAGAATGAGATAGGTATTGAAAATCAACCTTCTCAAAAAACTTAGCCAAGAGTGGAAAGACTACAAAGACTAAGAAGCGCTGTACAAAGAGGAGACCGATTATACTATCTCATCTATCGCAAGCTAAATCCTAAAGATGTACGTGTTTGTCTCTTTTTAGTGTCGATTTTTTTCGTTTCATAGAGTTTCAAATCACAACGGTGCTGAAGAAGTTTTCACTTCAATAATCGGTCTCCTCTTTGTGGAGTGTTTCGTAGCCCCCCACTCTTGTCTTCTTTAGTTTTCTGTAGGTTTCACTTCTAGCGCGTGTGAATTGCACACTCTGTTTTTTTTTACGTCAGCTCCACACAGGAGGTCTTGAGGAAAAAAATCCCCTCAGGACCTACGTTGGAGATGCTGTCGTGGAAAGTCTTTTTATGAAAGAAATGCGAGGAATTTCAGGAAAGGAAAAGGGTATCAGGGGTGGGTAGGAATCTGGGCGTCAGTGTGTCCAAAAGTGACAAACGTATAAATCTATCCCACTCATCGCGGTGCAAAACGATGTTCCGAGAGAGTCCTTCTGGATAGTTCAAAAGGTTTCCTTCTACCAGTCTCTCGTTTCGGCCTGTCGCGCAATTGGTGGGCAGACACATCCACCGCCAAGATCCGAACAAACCTCACCTCATGAACCTGGACACCCCTGCTAAGTTACCAAACGTAGAGAAATATATATTTATCTTTAAATTTTCAGTCCACTTTAGGACCTTTTTCGTAAACTTATTGTTCCAAGGATCACATTCATTGTTATGACTCAAATAACGTTGGATAGAAGCGTAATACTCGTATTGTAATTGAATTATGTGCAGGGGATGTGTATTACGTAAAAGCACAGATTCTTTATCTGGCGTCAAGAAATTTATTCGGCAACTATCCGTTCAAGTCACTGAATTTTCAATTTCGAATGCGGGTATGGGTACCGCCGCTCCGGAAACCATTTATTGGGTAACCGACACCTCCGCCATAGGTCACCCCAAGTAGTTCGATACGTTCGGTGATTTAGCAGGAGAGCTATTAGTTCATGGGGTAAGGTTTTTCCGGATCTTGGCTGCTGCCTACCACGCCAACTGCGTGGCAGGCCGGAACAGGAGAGATTGCTTGAGGGAGACCTTTTGGCTTTTTCAGCAGAACTCTCTTAATAACGCTATGCACCGCAGTGGGAAGGATAGATCCCCAGATTCCTACCCACCCTCTATACCTTTTTTCTTCCCAGAAATTTCTCTCCTTCTTTCCTAAAAAAACCCTCCACTTAGCATGCCCAAAAATGGCGTAGACCCTACGGGAATTATTTTCCACAGGGCCTCATGCGTGGAGCTAATGTGAAAAAAAATCGCAACATGTTCATCTTGTAACATCATTTTCGTCAACAAATAATGATAAACGATGAAATAATTTTGTTTGCTGCAGACTTTTCAACTGTTCAATATATATATTTATTTTTTATATATTTTTATCTCACAAGAGTCCCAGCTGCTCCCAAGTGCATCCCCAACAGAGGTGTGTTATGTGACTGAAGGTAGTGGAGAGGGGAAGAATATGGGAAGAGGAAGGTGGGGAAGTATCTGATTATTCAGATCTGGCCACCAAACACGACTAAAGTCATTTCAACCAACATTTCAATTCTGAATGGTGATGGTGATGAACCAGGGCGATACTGAGAGTATCTTCCACTCTGGAACGTGCCGCAAATATGCACAATGTATTATTTTCAATGAATTAATTGTGAAATAACACAAATCAATCAAATAAAATTTATCAATAAGTTATATTATTAATTATTTTATCAATAAGTGTTAAGAGTATTGTAACTCGAGCGCAGCGTAAATAGTAGTATATATTATAACACAACGAGTTAAACGCATTGAATTAAACGTAGTTAGCATTGACGGCATTGACCTAACTGTACCAAGAAAACTATACTCAGACATCATGGATGTAAACTAACAGGCATATTATTAGTTTTTATGACGCACAGAGAGTATTTTGCCTCGAAAGTTGGCCAAACATTGGAATGAGTTTTTTCGAGTTGATTCATGATGGAAGGCTTGTGATATTTTAGAGGCATGATTTTTTTTTCACTAATCACATTTTAAAGTCAACAAACGCATTTTTTTGTATTTAGTATGTATTTTTTTATGAATTTGTGAAAAATCCGTGAATTCCCCACAATTCCAAAGAGAGGCCACTAGATATACAATAATTATATGGAAGTGCTAAGCGATTACTTTTTATTTTTATAAAGTGTTTGTAGGCAATTTTGTATGACTTTCTGGACATTGAGTGATTTATTGAAGACTCTCTTTCTCTCTCCGATGGCGCTACTGCCCATATCGAGTCTTGGCCTCCCGTAAATTTCGTCTCCAACTCCTCCTGTCTTCAGCGGCTGACGTCCAGTTTGTTACCTGGAGCTACGCTGCATCCCCTCTTACCTCATCTTCCCGCCTCAGTCTGGGTCTTCCCACTTTTCTCTTTCCACCTGAGGGTCCACTCAAATTTCTTTTTGGGACGTGTGTACCCGGTATTCTCTGTACATGCCCAGCCCATCTCAACCGGAGGAGTACATATGGGGTATCGATTGATTTATTCAAATATTTCCTTTTGAACATTGTTTCATAAGCTCGTAAATGAACTTTCAAGAAAATTTGATATCTCTAAAATGTCTATCTAAAAATAACACATAAAGATTTTAAGAATATTCTTTTTTGGCACCTAAAATTTAAAGTGACGGTGAACAAAATCGTGAAAAAAGCGTACAGTGGTTGGTGTCGCGAAACTGCGACTCCACTGTTAATTGGCGGTAAATGCTGCAGAGCAAAGCCCACGCAGCCCTCGAAGGACCAGTCCCGAAACTACGTGAAAACGCTAAGTTATACGGGACGATTAAATAGCATACACTCGCAAAACCTAATGGATAGTCAGTCGATAGTTCATATCTGTGCTTTTGGAAAATTAGATAAGCACAGATTGGAATAAGGAAAATAGGACTCACCGTTGCAGATGGGGCCTCACTGAACTCCAGTTTTGGTGCACACTTCTCACTGTTTAAAATTCGCAATATTCTTATAACAAGAGGTTACGATACATGCGCCCTGTCTGAGATGTAATTTTGTACTGAGCAGGAAAGCACACTGTCACCTCTCCAAAGTTGAGTATTTCTTGCAACAATTTTTATGGTGGCATTTGGGAAGGAAAGATTAGGTAGGTGGGATAAATTCAGGATTTTGACATATCTACCCACCAAGTCTGCGAATACAATACCCAATCAATCCCATATAAAGATGCGCAAACATTCTCCCGGCCTTGGAAGTACCTACCGAAACTGAAGGTACTTTCAATAAAGTAAAGAATTATAGTGAAAAATAAAAAAGTTAAAATTATATATATACGCGATTGATATTACAAAGTTAAGAAAAAATAAAATAAATAGAGATAAAGAAAATTAATAATTATTATTGCGTTGGCAGGGGACACAATTTCACGACTGTTCGTTTAAAGTTCCCAGAAGGGGTTTTTACGAGTGCCACACGAACCACTCCGTCTTTACCCGGGAATATTTCCTCAACAACTCCCACCGGCCAATAAAGTGGAGACGCATCTTCTTGATGCACCAATATTATAGTACCTACAAGAATGTTATTCGCGGGACTATTCCATTTTTGTCTCATCTGCAGAGAGTGAAGATACTCTATATGCCACTTCTTCCAATAAGATTGAACGAGGTGGTCCAAAAGCTCTTTCCTTTTCAGCAGACTAATGCGTTCCTTAGTCATATCATAAGCGGGCAAATGCTGAATCGGAGAAGACATTAGAAAATGAGCCGGAGTAAGAGCTTCTGGATAATGACAACTGCTTAATAAACATAACGGCCGTGAATTAAGTAAAGCCTCTATTTGTGTCAGAACTGTGAGAAGCTCTTCATAACATAAAAGTTGAGTACCCACAATCCTATACAGATGCGATTTAATGGATTTAATATTTGATTCCCATAATCCTCCAAAGTGAGGAGCGCAAGGTGGAATCGTTTTCCACTCAATTCTCCGAATGCTTCGCCTCCGCCTCCAAAAATGTATATAAGTCATCAAGACTTATTCGCGCTATGAAGTTTGTCGCATTGTCACTGTACATACACGAAACGGGTCCGCGTCTGGATAGAAAACGTTTAAATGCGTTTAAAAAATTGTCCGTGCTTAGATCTGATACCAATTCTATATGTATAGCCTTTGTCGGTAAACAAATAAATAGACATATATATGCCTTTTGACTTTTTACTCCACGACGCTTAGAAAGGGTTATATTTATCGGTCCGGCAAAATCTACACCAGTATGGGTAAATGCTTTTGCTTCTTGAACTCTAGCTGTAGGTAAATCAGCCATTGGCGGTATAATATTAGAAGGTGCGGTTTTAAAACAGAAATTACATGCATGTACTCGTTTGCGTATTAGGTTTCTTCCCGATAAGATTCAATAACGCTGTCTAATTATAGACATAAGGAGATGAGCACCAGTGTGACAATTCACACGATGGTAAAAATCTATAATTATATCAACAATATGATCCTGTCTTGGCAGAAGTACTGGATGTTTGTTTTCATAAGGTATATTCGCGTTTGTTAATCTACCACCTATACGTAACAATCCATTATGATTGACGAACGGGTTTAATTTTCGAATCGAAGATGAACATAATTTTTTCTTCTGTATTAATTGTATATCGGCATAAAAATACTTTTTCTGTAGAGCTTTTAATACATTTATTTCAGCAATATTTAATTCTGTGGAATTTATAACTGTTGAACACGATAACTTCCGCGTAAATCGTAAAATATATACGACAATTCTTAGCAATTTTGGTCATGAAGAAATTTTTAAAGCAAGATTATATATTGGAGAATTATTCTCTATTGACGTTATCGTGAACGTATGTGACTTTTTTAATTCCAAAGTATTCTCCTCCTGCGCTGAAGGGGAAAAGTTTTTGACAGGCCACTCGGAGACTGGGTTCCCAGCCCAGGGTGGACCGTGCCACCAAAGAGGATGATCAATTAGCTGAGCGGGCAATAGTCCACGTGATAAACAATCACTAGGATTGGTAACTCCATCTATATGATAAAAATGTTTCGCAGGTAAATTTTCCTGAATTTCACTAACTCGATTAGCTACAAAAGTTTGCCATCTGTGCGGGGATGAGTGAATCCAAGAAAGTGCTATTTTCGAATCTGAAAAAGCAAATATATCGTTTATCAAAACGCGATTCTTATATGTATCTATAATAGATCTAACAAGTCTAGATAAAATAAGCGCAGCACAAAATTCCAATCGAGCGAGCGAAACTATTTTTAAAGGGGCTACCTTGGATTTCGAACATATCAAATTCATAGTAGCGTTGCCACTCTTATCTGTGACATGAAGATATACTACGCACCCATATGCTTTCGTACTCGCGTCTGCAAAAGCGATAATATTTATCATGCAGTCCTCTTTTACTCCCAAATATCGAGGTAAATTTAAATTAGAAAGCATCGGTAATTCTTCCTTAAATTTGACATATCGAATAACAATACTTTGGGGTAGTTCTTCTTCCCATCCCACTTTCACTAACCACAGCTATTGTAAAAGTAATTTGGCATATAAAATTACCGGAGCAACCAAACCTAATACATCAAATAAACGTGCTATTGTGGAAAGAATTGATCTTTTACGTATAGTTTTCTCCTCCGTGGGACATATCATAAAACGAAAACAATCAGATATCGGATCCCATTTTAGTCCTAAAATGCTACAATTATCCGAGAAATCCATCGTAGCGTGGTGCGACTCTGGTAATTGAGCGAGCAAATGAGCAGAATTACTCGACCATTTAACTAATTCAAATCCTCCAGACTTGAACATCGCCATTAATTCTGTAGACAAAGTGACGGCTTCACTTATAGTATTTACAGAATATACAAAATCGTCCATATATAAATCATTAATTGCAACTTCTGCGGCTTTCGGGTGACGATTTCTTTCATCGCTCGCTAACTTTCTTAAAGTTCGCATCGCAAGGAACGGTGAACAATTTAACCCAAAAGCTAGCGAATTAAATTGATAAACTCCAATTTCTTCATTTTCGTGAAATCTATAAAGAATTTTTTGATATTTACGATGGCTTTCCGTTACCATTATACGTAAATACATTTGCTTAACATCTGCGGTCAATGCTATAGCGAATAAGCGAAATTTAATTAAATGTGTAAATAAATTAGATTGCAAGTTTGGACCAGTATACAAAATATCATTAAGTGACAACCCTGAACTGGTCTTTGTACTGGCGTCTAATACAACACGAGTTTTAGTTGTTGCTTTATCTTTACGAATTACTGCATGATGAGGAATGAAATATCCCTCATCAACATTAGATGAAGACAAAACTTCATACCTTATATATCCCTTTTCCAGATATTCAGAAATTACTTCATTATAACTCCGATGCAATTCTGGCGACGTATTAAATTTCCGTTCTAAATATTTATATTTGCGTTGCGCGACACTGAGCGAATTTCCTAAATTATTAGGATCTATCTTAAAAGGTAAAGATACAATATACCTTCCCGAGTCATCCCGTTGGACGGACTCGACGTATATTTTCTCACATTCCGCGTCTTCAGCACTCATCAATGACTTAATAGGCATGTCTTCCATTGTCCAAAATTTGGTTAACGCATTGTATAAATCCACGTTGGTTATGGGGCCGAATGTCCACGAAACGTCCGGCGTACACTTAGGTATTTCACCCATTACAATATATCCGAATACCGTTTGTATAGCGGGTGGTGCATTCGTATTATGTTTAGATAAAACCTTATTTCCTAGCACAATATATGGAAATAACTGAGCACCTAATAAAATATCAACATCGGAAGGAACGTTCCAATTTTCATCCGCTAGATTTAAACCAAGTAAATGCTCACATGACTTCGTGTCAACATATTGTGTAGGGAGCTTGTCCGTGATTTTCTCGACCACTAATAGGCTTATTTTATATTTATCTTCTGAAACACGAGATTTAATTGTTAATGCAACATGCCCCAAAATTGGTGTCTCCACTGAACCAACACTTTTAATATCTGAATTATTTAAAGGAATTATTTTAAGATTCAATTCATCACAAGTATTCAAACTAATTAAATTTTGTTGCGAGGCTACTTGATTATTTTTAGTGTCGTAAGCGAATAACTGCGCGGTTGACAATAATACATTCGTAGCTAAATTACCCGCAGTAAAATCATTATGATGTTTATTCCTTGTTATTAATGTGACAGCTTCGTTTTTCGAATGACTTTCGTTGTTCACCGTACCGTCAAAATGCAAAGCGGTATGGTGACGTTTTTTACAAATTCTACAATACGATTTAGATGAACATTTTTCCGTTTTGTGTTTATCGCTTAAACAGTTTACACATAAGTGATTTAATTTTACAAACTGAAAGCGAGCCTTTGGCCTCAACTCATTAAATTGTTCACATTTAAACAATTCAACATGATCGCTTCGATTGCATTTCCGGCACTTATTATTATTACTTGTAGTACGATTATTATCAAACGACTTCGGTTCAACCACAGCGAAAGAATGCGAAACCTTATTTTTATTATTATTAACTTTACTTTCTGATCCGGTTCGTTCAAGAATTTTAACATGCGAACGAATATATTCTATTAAATCGGTATATGTAGGTATATCTTTCTCCCGTATGGACATTTCGAAATTTTGCACCAATTGCATATCTAATTTTTTCAGTGCAATATGTAAAATTATAAAGTCGGTTAGGTCATCAATACCTAATTCTTTGAGCGCAGACATGGAAGACGCAAACCGTTCAATAAAATTATTTAACTCATTTGAGTTAGAAGGTGCCAATAATTTTAAATTCAAAATATTGTTCAGGTAAAAGGTGCCTAGCACGCGCTTGTTTTGATATTTCTTTTCGAGAGCGTTCCAGATTACAAAATATTTTTTTTCATTCGGAAGTACTCCGGCAAAAACCGATAATGCTTTTCCTTGGAGTTTTCCTATCAAATATTGCATCTTTTGCGACGTATTAAAATTTTCATTAGAGTGGATGTTTAATTTAAATGCTTCATAAAATACCGACCAATTCTCTTGATTTCCATCGAACGATGGCATATCAATCGCTGGAAGCTTAATAAATTGGGACTTATTTAATTTCTGCGTACCACCTAAATCTTGCTTCGCCACAATACTTTCGCGTATACTAAGTACAAAGCAGTACTTATTTTCAAACTTATTCCATAAATCGAAATTTATATTATAGTTTGGATCCTTTTTCAATTGAAGTGAAAGAAATTCATCACAATACGTGTTAAATTGTGAATAATATGTAGCTATATTAACCGTTTGTTTAACGAACTCATCGGAACTCCTTGTCTCCCTATCTGCAATAATTTTCGCTTTCTCGTATAACTCATTGAGACGATTATACATCAAATTAATCTTAGATTCTAGCAATTTAATTTTAACTAGATCTTGAGTACCATCACTAGTCAACATGATTAATTCTATGTAGGAATTTTAATGCAACAATAATTACAAAAGTACGTCAGTACAAATGACTTAACAAAGTATGAAAAGCAAATAATAATTATTTGCAGGTTAAATATATTAATTTTAAATACCCCGTTGGTAATCCGACTCGAAAGAACCAAAAATGGTGTCGCGAAACTGCGACTCCACTGTTAATTGGCGGTAAATGCTGCAGAGCAAAGCCCACGCAGCCCTCGAAGGACCAGTCCCGAAACTACGTGAAATCGCTAAGTTATATGGGACGATTAAATAGCATACACTCGCAAAACCTGGTGGATAGTCAGTCGATAGTTCAGATCTGTGCTTTTGGAAAATTAGATAAGCACAGATTGGAATAAGGAAAATAGGACTCACCGTTGCAGATGGGGCCTCACTGAACTCAAGTTTGGTGCACACTTCTCACTGTTTAAAATTCGCAATATTCTTATAACAAGAGGTTACGATACACGCGCCCTGTCTGAGATGTAATTTTGTACTGAGCAGGAAAGCACACTGTCACCTCTCCAAAGTTGAGTATTTCTTGCAACAATTTTTATGGTGACATTTGGGAAGGAAAGATTAGGTAGGTGGGATAAATTCAGGATTTTGACATATCTACCCACCAAGTGTGCGAATGCAATACCCAATCAATCCCATATAAAGATGCGCAAACAGTGTTTTTTTTTTATCTTTTCAGGAATAACCAAACTTTACGGTACCGTAAAAATTGAACTCGACCATATTTTACTTCCACCGGAAGAGTAACCTAACCTAATTGTGTCCGTCATAAAAAATTATTAATTGTGCTTGACGAATCAAAACTTCGACTGGAAACATCTATAAAAGGCCGTTTATGCAGCAGAATCTTACCTTACAAGGTTGGTGTATTTTTATGTACACTTTAGATTACTAATTGCCATTAGTTGATTAGATTCATCAATCAAAATATTCTTAGGGGTACTCTACCCCAGAGAGTGTTGGGGTAATTTATAAACCCCAATCTCATATTATGATCAAAGTTATGGTACACATTAGGTTCTTTGACTCATAATATGAGCATTCTTAAATGGTGATGCTTAAGCAGAAAAATAATACTTTTTTAACGATTAAATGCAAATGATTAGAAATGCAACTATATCGACTATAATATTAAAACTAAATATTTTAAAAGTGCATACCTTCCACTTAATTGTGATGTGATGACTATCAAGCTATCAGAAAATATATCTTTTTGGAGTTTTAACAAAATTAATGTTTCTGACTTGTGACCAACTTTCTCCATGGAGATACTCTTCTGTGCGACTTCACCTCGGAGAGCGCAATCCAACCAATAAGACCATCTGTGTCTACATACGAGTAGGTACCCCAAATACTTTAGGCCAGTGATGATTAACCTTTTTTAGTCTGGGAACCAATTATCTATTTTCAATTTGTTCGCGGGCCGAAGAGTGTAGAGTACATCTCATATATTCAGCTCGACATTGTTAAATTTGCGGCAGACGGTGTAGAACAAGGCCAAACCTATAAATGCTGTCGATTTTTATCATTATTTAATAGTAAAGAATATATTTAAAAAAAACTCTCTTTGCAATTTTGGGCGTCTTTATCTTCATCATTCGGAAAATTAAACAAAATTTAGTCAAGAAAAATTTCGGTATGTTATTTATTTATTTTTTTTTTTTTATTAGTAATAGAAGGTACATAAATTACAAATTAATTTTATACAGTAATTAATTACATAGTAGATATATTTGATGTACCCCCATAATTAAGCAAGGCTTGTGTGTATGGGGGGTGTTATTGTATTGCTCTTTTTATATCATTCAGTTTAAGTTTTCAGTATAATTTGGTGCGTTTTAAAATTTTTTATATTGGTATTCATGTTTCTAATTTTTTCTGGTAATGAATTAAAAAATTTTGCTCCGAGATATTTATGACTCAATTGTCCAATTTTTTTTTACATTTTGGAGTGGGAAGTATTGATGTTTGTCTAAGACTTCTGTTATTTTTAAATGGTGCAACTTGATTTTTAATATTATCTTTATAAATTTATAATGTTGCATGATAAAAGTATAATGCACTTAATTTTCTGACCTTAAATTGTTTGAATAAAAGTTCTGACGAATATGAGTAGGGTTTTTTTTAAATTGTTTTTATTATTAGTTTTTGTGATATGTAAATTGTTTGTGTTTGATTTGTATATGTACCGCCCCATCCTATAATGCCGTATTGTATAATTGATTGACAGAAAGCGAATTTGTGGTTCTAAGTAATTTTTCGTTTAAAATATCTCTTAAACATCTAAATATATATGATAGTTTCCTTATTCTGTTGTTCAGAATATTTATGTGTGGAGACCATTTTAAACGCTGGTCTATTGTTATGCCCAGGTACTTAATATCAGTTTTGCTTTCTATTTTTGAACATGATATATTACATTTGTGGTTTTCTGTATTTGTCACAGAGTGGAATATTAAGTTTATTTCTGTTAAAATATACAATTTAATACATTATTTTAACAATAATAATATTGGTTTAATATTGGTTTTTAATATTGGTTGGCAACATTTTGTATGTGGCAACCCATTTTAGTTCTTTTGTTTTTTTTCTCTGTGCTCCAAGCGTTCTTCTCTTGTTTTCATGTAATATGTACATCTTAAAATAAAACCAGTTATTAAAGTGTTATATTTCTTTTTATTAACTCAGTAGATTACAACAGGTTATGGGGCCCAGACACATAAACCTTGATTTATAATATAATACATGCTGAGTTGTGGATAACTGCTGCAAATTGAGGTTAAGTTGACACCACGCCGCGTGCATCACTTCATTTTTTGCAGGAGGAAGGCAAAAAAGAAATAAAAAAACATCTTGTTAAGTGTAGTGATCAAGATGGAAGGAAACCAAAACGGGTTAAAACTGGAAGGTTCGAGAAACTGGAATGTTTGGAAGTTCCAGACTACAGTGCTTTTGCGTGGACAAGGATGGCTCGATGTAGTTGAAGGCCGAAGTATAAAACCTGAAGAACAGGCACAGAAAATTCTTTGGGAAAACAAGGATGCGAAGGCTCAGACCTTAATAGTCACAAGGATGACAGAAAATGTTATGTTGCACATTATATCCTGTTCTACTTCAGCAGAAATGTGGAAAAAGTTGCAGAGTGTTTATGAACAAAAGACGGAGACTAGCATTCACATTGTTCAACAGCGATTTTTCCAGTACAAATACGAAAAAGGTACAGAAATGTCTGTGTTTTTGTCAAAAATCCAAGAAATGCAGAACCATTTAAAGCAAATGGTGGAAGAGATTTCCGAGAAATTTGTTATAACTAAAGTACTTATGTCGCTGCCAGAAGAATATAAACATTTTGTTTCGGCTTGGGAATCTGCCCCTGATGATAAGCAAACCTTGGACAACTTAGTGGCCAGATTATTGATGGAGGAAGAAAGGCTTATGGATAAAAATAATGAACATCAGCAAACTTCATCATCGTCAGCTTTTTTAATCAAAAATAAAAAGACTGGGAAGTGTTTCAAATATGGGAAAACAGGACATTTCCAGAGCGAATGTAAGAATAATAAAAATAATAGTGAAAAGAACGTAATTAAAAAATGTTTTTATTGCAATAAAGTTGGGCACAACAAGAGTGAGTGCTGGTATAAGAAAGGAAAAGAGAAAAATGCATTTGTAGTACAACAAATACCTAAAGAACTTTATCAACAGTCAAAATGGTTGGTGGACACAGGTGCTAGTCAACATATGTGTCAAGATAAAAATCTGTTTTCGACATTTTCACCAGAAGTGTCACAAAAGTCTGTGATAATAGGTGATGGTACTGAAATAAATGTTATTGGCTGCGGACAAGTGGAGCTAGAGGTATTCAATGGACACCAGTGGGTCGAGACAACCATAGATAATGTACTGTGTGTGCCAGACTTACAAATAAACTTGTTATCTGTGAATTGTACGGCAGACAAAGGTTATGTCATGTTGACAGATCAAAACATTTGCAAGTTTTTCAAGAATAATACAGTATGTGCGGTAGCAAATCGTGTTGGAAATATGTATACTATGGATGTTCGTTATAAATATAAAAATTGCTTTGCAAATGTAACTACAGTTAAATCAAGCTTGAGTGGGCGGCATGAGAAACTTGTACACCAGAATATACAGAAGGTGAAAAACGTGTTAGAGAGCAATAATATTAAAGTCTCAAGTAATTCTCTTCAGAACTGTCAAGGCTGCTTACAGGGTAAATCACACCGGCTGGCCTTTATGAACACTGAGACAAAACCTGTCTTTGAGGAATGCGATAACTTAAACCTAGAGTCTGTAACAGAAACACTCAACAATGAAAATGAAAATAACCAGCAAGAGTTAGTAGAAGATGTTGTGAGTGATCCAAACATTACAAATCAGATGTCAGATGATGAGCAGCACAGCTTATATGAACCTGAAGAAACAAGAGATGAAGACAGTGAACGCGATAGTGATAATACATTACAGCCAGCTTCTCCTCGTCGAACCAAACGTGTCAGAAAGGCACCACAATTCTATACTTGCCAAAATGTGTACACTGCAGAGACAGAACCAGGCACCTATAAGGAAGCTATGCAGAAGAGTGATGCCTGTCAGTGGGAAGAAGCTGTCAAACAAGAACTGGATACACTCAAAGCAAATAATACTTGGACAGTGTGCGCTGTACCTCAAAAACAAAACATTATTAGTAGTAAGTGGGTATTCAAAATAAAGAAAGTTGATAATACTATCCAATATAAAGCAAGATTGGTTGCCAGAGGTTTTGAAAAGAATCATGCATTAGATTTATATGAAATCTACTCACCTGTTGCCAAATTGTCAATATTTAGATTATTTGTTTCAGTTGCTACAAAATTAAAACTATCAATACATCAGATGGATGTCACTGGGGCCTTTTTATATGGGGATATAAAGGAAATTGTGTTTATTAAATTACCGGAAGGGGCGTATGATGGTTGTGATAATATTGTTAAACTAAATAAATCATTGTATGGGCTAAAAAAATCCCCTAAATATTGGAATGAAAAATTCAACCATGTAATAAGTAAAGCAGGCTATGTAAAGTCAAAGAATGATCCTTGTTTGTTTACTAAGTGTAATGGAGAAAACCAAACTTATGTTTTATTGTATGTCGATGACCTCTTGATGTTTAGTAATAATGAACAGGAATTAAGTGATCTTAAATTAAAATTACACAATGCATTTAAGATGAAAGATTTGGGACCAATTTCAAATTTTCTTGGTATCAGTGTTAAACAGAATTTGAAAGACGGTGTAACTGAATTATGTCAAAAATCTTATTTAGAAAATGTATTAAAAAGATTTAACATAGAAAATTGCAAACCAATATCTACCCCTATTGATCAAAATTTTAATGTAAAAATCTTAGAATCTAAAGAATGTAAGTCTGACAAGGATATTGAAAACACTTGTATTAAAATTATTGGAAGTTTAATGTACGCTGTCTTAGGCACTAGGCCAGACCTTTGTGTAGCTGTATCTATATTAAGTAGGTACCAAAATAATGCAAGTGATGTATTGTTGACTCATTTAAAAAGAATTTTAAGATATGTAAAATATACTCTAGATTATAAGCTGATTTTCAAATGTAATGATGTAGTTCATTTATGATGATGGGCTTGTTGGGCATTGTGATGCAGATTGGGGTGGTGACACAAGAGATAGAAAGTCTACCACTGGCTACTGTTTCAAGTTCTCCAATTATCTTATATCGTGGTGTTCTAAGAAACAGTGTTCCGTAAGCTTATCATCAACCGAAGCAGAGTATTTTGCAGTCAGTATGGCGGCTAGTGAATCTTGTTGGCTGTCAAGTTTGGGAGGCGGATATGGGTACCGCCGCCCCGGGAACCTTTATTGGATAACCAACACCTCTGCCATAGGTCACCCCAAGTGGTTCGCTACGTTTGGTGATTTAGCAGGGGTGCCCGGGTTCATGGGGTGAGGTTTGTCTAGGTCTTGGAGGCGTATGACCAGGACGCACTGAACCCCAGATTCCCACCCACCCCTTAAGCCCTTTTCCTTCCCTCAACTCTCCTTTCCTTCCTTTCCTTAAAAAAAACCCTCCACACAGCATCCCTAAGGATGGCACAGGCCCTGAGGGAAATTGTTTTTCTCAGGGCCTCCTGTGTGGAGCTCATGTAAAAAAAAAAAAAAAAAAAGTTTATTAAAAGACTTTAATAATATAAATGTTTGTCCCGTACCTTTGTACTGTGATAACCAGTCTGCCATTATGGTTGCAAATACTGATAATATTAAAAGACTAAAACATATCGATATACGTTATCATTTTGTCAAAGATTTAATTAAGGAATCTAAGATATGTTTAATGTATGTTAAGACTGAGGATCAAATAGCTGATATGTTTACTAAGTCATTGAACAAAAATCTATTGTTTAAATTTATTACTCAATGTGGACTATACTAGATAATGTAAGAATGTATTACATTGAGCGGGGGTGTTAAAATATACAATGTAATACACTATTTTAACAATAATAATATTGGCAACATTTTGTATGTGGCAACCCATTTTAGTTCTTTTGTTTTTTTAAATAAAACCAGTTATTAAAGTGTTATATTTCTTTTTATTAACTCAGTAGATTACAACAATTTCTTTAGGTGTTTCTTGTTTTTTAATGAAAAATGGCAAATAATAGGTTTTTTTAGAATTTAAAGTCAACAGGTTTTTATCAAACCATAATTTTAGTGCATTGATATCTGTATTTGCCATTTTGTTTAATTCAGACCAGGTGTTTGCTTTTAGTAGTAGGACTGTGTCGTCAGCGTAGGAGACAATGTCTCCATATTTAGAAATATTGAATATATCATTGACATATATAATAAATAACAATGGTCCCAAAACTGTACCTTGGGGTATTGAAAAATCGCTATATTTTGAATAGCTGACTTGATTTAGTAATTTTACTTGTTGTGGTCTTTCATGTAAATAACTAGCTATCCATGCTAAGACTTTCCCATTAATTCCTGTCGAAAGCTTTTTTCAAGTCTATAAATATTCCGATACATTTTTTATCGGAATCTAGGGCCGTATATAAATAGTTGGTTATTTTTGCTATCGCGTCGTGAGTACTTGTATTTTTTTAAGCCAAATTTTCCATACTTTTAGTTTTCCAAACAGTAGATTTAATATTTTTTATTTCATTTAAATGTATATTACACCAGATATGGTCTATACATGATGGAGTTTGGTTTTTAATTTCTCGAGTGTTACTATTAATACAAGATTTAAAGTTGAGGTGCGTCATCATGTTAATGAAATTATTTTTTTCTATTGAGTTATGGTTAGCAGAAATGTTTATATTGAAATCACCACATACAAAAGTAAGAATTTTCGATAATTTGCTTAGATATTCATATAGTTCATTTATAAAGTTAGTTATGTTTGATTTGTGTGTTCTGTACACTGTTATAATTCTGTATAATTTGTTTTTTAATTTTATATCTATTTTTAGACAATTTACATGTTGTATATAAATTTCTTCAATGTTAATAATTTCACACTCGTCATGAACAAATATAATTATACCACTCTTTTTATTAATTGGTGTTGTTTTTGCGATGCCTTTGTAGTTGGGTAGTGCATTAATGTGTTGATCATTATTACAGTGCGTTTCTGTTAACACTATGCAGGCGGGCGATAAAAACAGATCATTTATATTTATCAAAAATTCATCAAGGTTTTTTGCGATGCTTCGAATGTTCATGTGTAGTAATAAAAAGGGCGAACTGTTTGTAACGCACCACTTATAAACTTCTTTAATATTTTGACATATTTCTTGGTTTATTTTGTATTTTTCGTCAATTTGTTTTACTATGTATTCGGTCATTTTGAATTATAATTAATTTTTTCTTGAGCAAAGTTAAGCATTTTCAATCTGTGTTTGCATTTTTCACTATTTGATTTGTGGTCTGTTGGAGTCGTAGTATTAAATTTTAAATTAAGTTCTGTGCAATTAATGCATTTTGGTATTTCGTTCTTATTGTTGCAGTTTTTTAAGTTGTGTTCACCCGCACAATGAAGGCATATTGGTTTGTTCGGTGGTTGGAGGCAACGCATTGCTGTGTGACCATATTTTTGGCAATGGTAACACTGCATTAGGGGGTTGCAAACCTCTACTTTAATTTGGTAAAATCCAAGGTTTACGCTTTTTTTCGAGATTAGAAGATTTCTGAAATCTCCACTGGTTTCGAGAATTATATTTTTTTGTTTAAATTTTTTAATTTGTATGGTTCCTTTGTATTTTATCTGGTTTGGGTCCATTTCGTAAATAATTTTTATGTCTTCATTTTGCAGAATCAAATCTGATATAAATTCTTCTTGTGTATATTTTTCGTCTATTCCTTTAAAGATCATGCACGGTCTTTTTTTATCAATGTTTTCAACGTGTATTCCTTCAAGTTTTAACTTTGCAATTTCATTTTTGATGTTGGCCATATCATCCGCTTTTTGTAGATTTATTATTAATTCATTTTTTGATGTCTTCCTGATGCTGCTTACTCCGATTCCCAGTTTAGATATTTTGACGTTCTTTATGATGGTTTCTTTTATGTCTTCGTTTTCATTTTTAGTTTTTATTATAACGGGGAATACTGGAATTTTAGGTGTCGCGTATTTTCCACTGGCGATGCTAGCGTAACTTTTCGTAGTTGCTTTGTTTTCGAGATTATGGAATTTTTCTAAGTTACTGATATATTTTCTATCACTCTCGATTATATTTTCTTATAATTCGATAATTTTTTCCTGTAATGAGAGACTCTCTTTGTTAATTGCATCGTCCAACCTCGTTATTATGAGTTCTATAGTATTTTTTGTTTTTTGGTCCTTGACTGTCTGAATTTTCGAAACCTCACTCTTTAGTTCATTTATACAGCTTGCTACCGTCATTTTTGGCTTTGGAATTTACATGGCTTATTAAAAATAAAGAAGAAATTCATTAAGAATAAAAAATTTAAAAATAAAAATTTTCGCCGGTGTGAGTGCGGCAGCTATTCACTTAAATCGGGCAAAAAGTAATTCCGACGCATTAGTCCATCAAGCCACCAGCGCTAGTTGGAGTCCCGGTAAGAACACTCGTATTTGTTTGTGTGATAGTTCATGCATACAGCGCGTCGAGTTACTTATTGTCTTTATTGTCGCACTAAATAGAAACCGTTTTGTTTTTGTAACTTGTTTAAACACATATTTTGATACTTCCGTGTGGAAAAAATTAGAAGGCATAAACACCCGTCGATAGCGCGTTAAAAACTGCGCAGGACTGCACTGGTTGTAATGGCCTACTTCACTTTTTATCGCACTTTTAGGTTTATTATTGTAGACGTTTTCAAAATACGTTTGACGTTTCATGTACTGTGTGAATCAATAATATAATATAAAACGGAAATCTTAAAAACGGCTCGAATATACTTACCAATAAAAAAACGCTCTAAGAAGGTGAAATATTTTCTACAATTTTTTACCTTAACTCCACGCAGGAGGCACTGAGGAAAATAATTTCCCTCTGAGCTTATGTCATCTTTGGGGATGCTGTGTGGAGGGTATTTTGTAGGGAAAGGAAATGCAGAAAGCTCTGGGAAGGAAAAATCTGTGAGGGGTGGGTAGGAATCTGGGGTTCAGTGTCTCCAGGTCATCCACCGTCAAGACAAACCTCACCCAAAAAACCTGTTAACCCCTGCTAAGTCACCGAACCACGTGGCGTGTCCTGTGGCAGAGGTGTTGGTTTTCCAATAAATGGTTCCCAGGGCGGCAGTACCTAAAAAAAAATTAATTAACGCCTCCTAAATTTTAAAGGCCGAACCACAAATTTTGTATTTTTTTTAAATATGAAGTCGAAATCTTATTATTTTGTGCGGCTGTTCTGCTTTGCAAAGCAGTTGAACAATCTTTAACGCAAATTTTAGGACATTTTATTTAGCCAAGGCAGTACATACTTACGAACAGGCTTGCGGGCCACACAAAATGAACCCACAGGCCGCTGGTTGCTCATCACTGCGTTAGCTGAACTTTCCTTTTCATTGACACGCTCAAAAAACGACGTTGGTAAAAAACGTGCGGATGTTCGCATGTATGAGCCTGCCATTTTTTTATTGTTGTGTTCGGATCATATATCTATCGATCTGTTCCATCGTTCGACTATGTTTGGAGATCGGTATTTATTATTTATTTCAGTAGATATATTTGGCCGAAGGCTTGGAATAAACAAGATGCATAACAAGCCCAACAGAATTTAGGTCCAATCTAAAATCTACCCTTTTACTCTCTCATACCCTTAAATTAAATATACCTATCTCAGAGTATCTTTCTTGTATTACCTATAATTAACATTTTTCGAATCCTTACAAAATAATCTATCTGTTTTAGCGGGTTCAGACGGTTCAATTTTAGTTGATCAACTCGATACTTGAAAGCAAAGTTTTTTTTTGAAAATTTTTGACATTGAATCAAAGTTGATCAACTAAATTTGAATCTTCTGAACCCGCTATTACGAATCACATTTAGGAATGTTAAACTAATGTAAAAAACATTAAACTATTATACCGCCCATCATAAAATTTCTTTTTGTATTCCCAAATAGGCTCATTAAAGAATATCCTACTAATATTATAAAGGCAAAGTTTGTATGGATGTGTGTATGTTTGTTACTCTTTCACGTAAAACCTACTGAATGGGTTTTAATGAAACTTTATAATAATATAGCTATAATAATAATAATAATATAATAATAATAACTTATAGCTCAGAGTTCTGGCTTTATGAAATTTCTATTAAAAAATGTAATAGGTGGCACGATTAGTAAAATGTCTATGATTCTTTATTCGATTCAAATTATCAGGGGAGTACTTCAAATAAATTCGGGAGGGGTGAGGAGCAGGCTGGAAGGGGGAGGGAGAGGAGGGGAGGGGGGGAGGTGGAGTGGGAACGTGTTCGATTCCTCGGCTGGCTAAGTCCTCCATCACAACACAAGCAACATTTTCGGCTTTTTGTGAAGGTAGTAGGAGATTTTCAAACATTGTTGGGTTATTTCTGCCTGTACAGAGTATAAAAAATTGGTAATATGGTCCTGTATTATTTCTGCCTGTACAGAATATAAATAAAACAATATGTTTTATTTATATTTGGAATTATTTTGGATGAAAAACTAAGTTTCGCAAATCATATCCACCAAATTATGAACAAAGGTATGAAAACACTAGGATTCGTATTAAGAACAACTAAAAACTTTAGTTCCATAGAAGCCATTAAACTATTATATGTATCTCTAGTTAGAAGCCAAATTGAATATAACTCGGTAGTTTGGTCTCCATCTTACAAAATTCACGTTAATAATATTGAGCGAATACAAAAAAAAATTCTGCGTTTTGTAAATTTTAAATTAAGTATCCCACTAGAAGACTTAAAATATAATCTATTACTAAATATTCTAAAAATACATACATTAGAAGACAGACGTAATATAAACGACTTAACATTTTTATTCAAAATACTTAACTCTAAATTCGACTGTTGCGAACTCCTACAACTCATAAACTTGCGAATACCGACAGTAACCACGCGACAAAATACATTATTCTATTGCAGCATTCACAAGCGGAACTACATTGCCCACTCTCCTATACAACGATTTCACACTATGGGTATGGGGAATCAGTACTTAGGTGATGTCAATATATTTAACATCAACTTGGCGAATTTTGTCAATGTTGTAAAAAACATATTCCAAAACTATTACTAAACATATGTGTATTTTTGTAAACTTATCAAATCGCTGTATTTTTTTTTTGTATTTTTGTGACTTGTGTGCATTTTTTATCTAATTTTATTTTTGTTATTTCATTATCTATTGAAAAATCATCTGTCATCATTGTACTACCAAACATGTAAAAGCCCTCCGGGCGTTGAATAAATAAATAAATAAATAAATAAATTTATAAAAAATTGGTAATATGGTCCTGTATTATTTCTGCCTGTACAGAGTATAAATAAAACAATATGTTTTATTTATATTTATAACAAATGTACATTTAAACGCAGCATCGCTTTCATGCAAATGCAGATGTCATCCATGTCAAATGCATTGTACGTATAGTTTTCTAACAGTGATCGATGAATCGGTTGGTGCAATTTTTTATCCACAAGTCGTTGTAATGGTTTGTCTGGTCTATAGTTAAAAGAAAGAAGATAGAAGTATGTTATAAATTTGTACATTGCCCTCTTGAGGTGATTTTTCTGAAAAAACCTGTATACTGTATTATTATTAAATTATTATATCGTAAGGATTCATTCAAAAAGAGTCTAAAAAAAATCTAAAAATAAACCATGAATCTGATTGAACAGGTTATGCAGCAAAATCTGCGCCACATTGAGCTTTGTCGTTATGAAATTTATACACACAGCGTTTTAAATATTTAGATATCTTTGCGAAATTAATTCATCGTCATAACAAACCAGAAAATCTGATCGTATATGATCTACAGCAGTGAACCAGAACTTTGCAAAGATTTTCATTTCTGAAACTTCTAGGGCAATGCAAACATTTTCAGCTAGCAACGACATTTCCTTCATTGGATTTGGAGCTTTGAAATATTTATGCAGGTACCTACCGTAGAAAATAATATAATTTGTAGTTAAATAATAACCATCCATTCTGAGCAATGGAGATTTTTTTAAATATCTTAAATCTCGAAGGATGCCAAACCGATCACCTTGTGATACTTCTTAATGAAATTTTACAAGCTTAAAGGGAAACTATCTACATCGAATTTTGAAAAAGTGTTTGTAAAGCTCGGACAACGCCGGGGATTTCAGCTAGTAGTTAATAAAAGATGTTAGTCTGTGCGGCCTTTTTCAATCAAAACTTAGATTGGGATTTGGGGCCAAAATACGTGACCAAACTGAAAATATTTTTTTTTATTCAAAGGTGTAGCAAATGTTTGGTAGGTATAAATAAATATGTGTATTTTTTATTTTTTTAACTATTTTTTATTTTTATGAGCCGCACACTGTAGGCCCTGAGAAAAATAATTTCCCTTAGGGCCTATGTCATCTTTGGGGATGCTGTGTGGAGGGTCTTTCCAAGGAAAGGAAGGAGAGGAGAGTTCTGGGAAAGAAAAAGGTTTAAGGGGTGGGTAGGAATCTGGGGTTCAGTGCGTCCTGGTCATCCGCCTCCAAGACCTAGACAAACCTCACCCCATAAACCCGGGCACCCCTGCTAAATCACGAAACGTAGCGAACCACTTGGCAGAGGTGTTGGTTATCCAATAAAGGTTCCTGGCACGGCGGTTCCCATTCCAGCCTCCCAAATTGTGTATACATTATTTATTTGTGTTTTGAATTAAAAAATATAAGCCATTAAAGCATCGAATATACATGATTTTAGAGTCAACTTCGGCAATTATTTACGCGTAAATTATTAAAAAAGTAATTTTGCTGTATTTACTATAAAAATATTAAAAAAATTAAATTGATTAAAAAATCAAGTGCACATTTTAAAATTACAAGTGACCCATTACTTTGACATGCAAATTTGTCGTAGGTAAATTATAATTTAGACCCGAAAATGGATGTTTCCACAATGTCACATGTTTTATTTTATTTTTCACTTTATTAAAACTATAGGTAGGGCAAGATTATTTTTTTAAATAATAATATTTAATTCTTAAGTTGCTTCTAAAATAACGCAAAATAGATTTCTTTATTATAATATATTATCCTAATTTAAAACACAAACAAATCAAACAGAACGTACGTGTACTAGATATTTGTAATATCTTTTGAATAAAAAATAATTATTCAGTTTGGTTCGGTATTTTGGCATCAAATTCGACTAAGTTTTGTATAAACGATGCCGCCGTTCCTTTTAATAATAAAAAAGATTCGTAAGTTATAGATTAAGAAAGGTGCTCCACTTTAAACTTATGTCAAGAATTAACTAGGTGTCGTTAATTTAATTAAATGCGATGGTCAAACCATTAAATGGATGAAGCACTTTAAATTCACCCAAAGCATTCTAAGTGAAAGGCAGATAGGCGGTGCCATTTTTGATTTATTTTTGAAGAATTTTTACTGTAACCCACTTCATTTTTATGAGACTATCTCTGCCTAAAGTATTACCTGAATTTATTACGCCTCTAGTCTTATTTCATGTTCTGGGTTACTTTTGATGTCTTTTAAAGATGAATGTCGCCCATTACCAGGAGACCGGAATAGCAAGCAGAATGTCGCCCATTACCAGGAGACCGGAATAGCAAGCAGAATGTCGCCCATTACCAGGAGACCGGAATAGCAAGCAGAATGTCGCCCATTACCAGGAGACCGGAATAGCAAGCAGAATGTCGCCCATTACCAGGAGACCGGAATAGCAAGCAGAATGTCGCCCATTACCAGGAGACCGGAATAGCAAGCAGAATGTCGCCCATTACCAGGAGACCGGAATAGCAAGCAGAATGTCGCCCATTACCAGGAGACCGGAATAGCAAGCAGAATGTCGCCCATTACCAGGAGACCGGAATAGCAAGCAGAATGTCGCCCATTACCAGGAGACCGGAATAGCAAGCAGAATGTCGCCCATTACCAGGAGACCGGAATAGCAAGCAGAATGTCGCCCATTACCAGGAGACCGGAATAGCAAGCAGAATGGAGTTTAATGCCTTCGATCGCCGATCAAGGTCTTCTTGGTCGAGTGGTTACGATCCTTGGCTACGAAACCGGAGATCGCGGGTTCAAATCCCAAGTTATATTTTATAACTTGGGATTTTCACAATGTTTGTAGGTATGTTATATGTGTATGTGTTTTTTTGTATGTTGTTGCTACGCTAATGGGTTTATGATTATTTAATTTGTGGTTGTAACTAATCTGTGGAACTAATCTCCTGCTGACAAGCTACTTGCACTAGCTTAGCGGGTAATAAATTCCAATTGTATGCAATTCTTATACAATAATAAAAATAAAAAATAAAATAAAATAAATTTATTTTATTGAAGTGAAACCTTTTTAGCACCGTTGTGATATGACTCTCTTAGTAAATACTTATGATTATTTAATTTGTTTTTTTTTAAGTATCTTTATTCAGTTTTTTTTTTTAATTTTACAATATTTATCTTACAAATCTTACAAAACTGATCAATCAGTTTGATTGTAAGAAATCTCTCATTTTTTTCTATTTAATTAATCCTATTATACTTTTAGGTTTTACATTGTAATAACTGTGTAAAATCTAAAATACTAATTATTATCATAAACTACTAATTATTATCACATCTGCCGTGATGATGGACACTGTAACGCTGTCCGAAACGTTGGCTAAAGAATGAGGTAGCGCAACACGGCATAATATCCCAAAAACTAATAACAAAAATTATTATGTGTGATATTTTTTCGGGTATTTAATCAATATTCGATCTGGGTATTTGTATAAAATATTATTTGCTTTCTGTGGAACTAATCTCCTGCCGACAGGCTACTTTTAGTAGCTTAGCGGGTAATAAATTCCAATTGTATGCAATTTTTATACAATAATAAAAATAAAAAATAAAATATGTTAATGTTATTGAAGTGAAACCTCTTTAGCACTGTTGTGATTTGAAACTCGATGAAAAGGAAACGAATGATACTAAAAAGAGACAAACATCTATGGTCTATAGGATTTAGCCTGCGAGAGAATAAGATAGAATGAAACCTTTACCTACGTACAGTACCAACGTAGCGTCACGCACAGCACTGTCAAGCTGTGCACATCTTAGGTATTTGATTATGAACTCACTTTTCAAGGCTCCTGTTGGTTGAGTTTGTTTGGATGAAGGTTTCACTTCTACCGAGTGTAAACTGCACTCGATTTTTTTTCACAATTTATTCATTAATTTAAAATGATGTATTTTATTAATTAGGTACATATGAAATAAGTACCGGAACGGTAGACGCTTTCAGTATCGCACTAGGCAAAATTGGAACGTCGCATTAAATGCCTTTAGCCTTGTTTGGTGACCAGATCTGAATAGCAGGTACTTATCAACCTCCCAACCTTCGTCTTCCCCATCTCCTTCCCCTCCCCAAATGCTTCAGCCTCTCAAGATACCCTGATTAGGAGATGGGGAAGGCCGGACGGTTGGGATCTGTTGGGACTGTCTTTGACTCCCTTGGAAAAAATCTGAAAAAACTTATTTTTCATCTTTTTCTGTTAAAATTGTGTGCAGATACGAGTACATACATATTCATAGGAAAACAATCTGACTTTTCTTTCTTTTTTTTTCCTAATAATTTTTGCATTTATATTTCAAATAATTTTTAAACAATGCTTTGAAACTCCAACCATCATATTTATCAACATTGTTTTTAAATGCATTTGTCTTTAAAACAAACACATAGCTGTCGTATCATGCAAATAATATCCAACTGATATCACCAGCGCCATCTGCTAAGAACTTTCCGTGTTACCTGCTATTTTCGGGAGAAGTCAGTTATTATTAAAAATATATATATATATATAAATATGTATTTTCCCAAATTAGTGCAGAGAAATACAGATTAGTGAGCAGGAAATTTATCCTCCGATAGGAATATCTATCGAAACTATTTTATTTCCTTGACCCTAATTTCAACTTATGTTATTGAATATTTACAATACAACATTATTTCTCAAGTCCAAATGGGTTTCAATTGCAGGTCATAAAAAATAATTTGTGTTTCATAAGTAGATGAAAATTTTGTAATACTGTCATTAAAAAAGGTTACCTTCTCCCAAATCCGTTTTATAAGGGTACCATTACATTATTAAACAAGAACAAGAAATAATATTTCTTGAAGGTTAGATAGATATGGAAATATTTAAATGTAGGTAAGTACATAACTGGTTTAATAATGTTTTAATAATATTACCCGACACGTCCGAATTTCGAGGAATAAACCAACAATAATGCACTTTCAAAAATGAAAATTTTTTATTAATTATTTTTGGATGAAACGACAAAAAAGTGAGTTGGCGATAACGTTTACAACACATTTGACTAATAAAATGTGTGTGTGTTTTAATTTTAATTTTTTATTCATTTATTTATTTGTAAGAAACTGACCGCTTTTACATAATATACAGTGATAATAGATATACAAGTTAGCTGAAGTCAAGTCACAGAAGTTTCTTATGCTAAAGTACATTGGAAATTAAGTTTTAATATCTTAAAATTAATTTGGGTTATAGGAAGGGGAGGGGAAGAGGAATATAGGAAAAGGATAGGAGATGCTCCCGATATATTACATGCTCTCATATTAATAAATCGATCGTACTTCATATTGATATTTCTTTAAGTTATTACTAGAAATGTCAATGCTGTGAAATTTTGTATTATATTGTGCTCGTACCTACTCGAGGAATTGGGGATTTTTTCTAATATTTGTTCTATATGAGGGTAAATAAAATAAATCGGATTGTCGGGTTGATCTTGACGGAATATGGAAATTTATTAAATTGGTAAGTTCTGGTAAGTCCAGGCCATTATTTAGAATTATGTTTGTTTTTTTTTATATTATTATGTTTGCATTCAAAATATTAATTTATAAATTATATCGCAAAAGGGTTGTAAGTCAAAAAAGTAAATTTTACAGGAGAGCAAAAACAAATAACGATTGATGAAATGAGCGGTATCGTCGAAAAAAGACACTAGCGGCATCTCGGACATAGAATGATATAATTTAAATACGGTGTTTGTGGGGCAATCATAATAGGCCACTTGCATCACATTTTTTTTTAATTTTTTTCCGGTTTAGGCAAATATTCTAAGACATTCTGTATTTTTTTTTTTTTTTTAAATCGTATTTTTGAAACCCTGGGGATTTTTTGAAAAATTCAAACCGAAAAATCAGACCATTTTTTATAAACCGGAAAGACGGGACATAATTTTATAGGTGTGAAAAAACGATAATTACATAGCCGAAAATCATTTAAAAAAAAGAACGTTTTCCACACGAATGGCACAGGAGAATAACGAGGCATACCAAAAATATTACATCTCATAAATATTTTTTTCCTTGATCCATCTTATTGATCATAATCATTATAATGTACAGCGTCTATATTACTAAATTCAATGTAATATACTTGAACTTGTAAATTGTAATAATAATAAGAATATTATACAATTTTATTTTGTTAAAATCAGCACCATAATCATTATACCTCTAAAACATGTACCGACATCATCTTCACGTTCTGAAGAGAACCACGTACCCATTAATTGTACGGGGTTCTCTTCAGAACATCTGTCAAAAAATCAAACCAAATGATAAGTTCGCAGAGAACAAACAATAAATCTAGTGAACGAATTAAAAAATTCGCCTGAAATCAAAGTGATGCCATATAAAAAAATAAATCAGTATTGAATTTTATAAAATTAATAGGAACATTTTCGGCGACGGGACATTTTCATGTAGTGACGTCACGAGCCCAAATAATGGATTTATTTATTTAAAAATAAAAAAACTGTACATTTCTAAAAATTTTAACATTTTCGTAATCTTAGTAAAAAACTCTATCCACACGATTTTTTCCAAGTCGTTATGAAGTCCATGCAAGTGGCCTATTACTTTACTATTCAGAGATAAAAATAAAATTTAATAATGCAGACAATTTTGACTTAAGACCTTTTTCTACGCGATGTACGATATGTTTATTTCGAATTATATAATTTTAAAGTGTATTCATCGCCTTTCAAAAACGGTTTTTGAGTGCGTTCAGAAATATTCCATTCATTTGTATTTTATTGCAAAGCTGAAATATTTTGATCGTTTGACAAGATAGACCCAAGGTCGAGGAGTTAATAAACATGTCGAGTATACACAAAAGAAAATCGAGAAAAGCATCTCTTTTTTGGGAAGAATTTGTCAAAATAATAATAATAATAATAATTGGATAATTTGTATAGCGCCGTTTTTGTGAAAAATCACCTCAAAATAATTCCTGATAAACTACAATCACTATACCTATGTAAACAACTTCATTGTTGCTCCGCATTTTAACAACTGCTAAACGATTAATTTTAGCACCCGGACCCATAAGCTTTTTTCGAGCTACTTACAACATTTCCAGACGTATGTAATGAGTGTAATGGCGTATGAGGCGTACCTGACTTATATGTAATAACAACCAAAAGCTTAAAAAAGCACCAACGACCATGAAGATTAAATAGGCCATGAGAGGGGTCGTCCATTAATCACGTGATGTTTTTTTAGCAACTTTTTACCCCCCTCTCCTCCCCCCCCCCCCCCCCCCCGTGGTGATATGTGGTGAGGTTTTATACTAATATTTTAAGGTGTGACGTAATTTATGGATGGCCCCTAATGGGATGGGATGGGGCAAGATAGGCTGGGGCGCGATGGGTTTCTCTGGGTCTCCTACCGCCCTCCCTGAATGTCTGAAACGCCCCCAAATTTTCTCTTGGTCTTCTACCGCCCCCCTTTTAAGGTCTGAAACGCCCCCACGTTAAGAACTTTTGGACTATGCACTATACTATGTCATTCTCTCGCAGGCTAAATCCTACGGATGTATGTGTTTGTCTCTTTTTAGTGTCGCCATTTTTCGTTTCATCGTGTTTCTAATCACAACGGTGCTAAAGAACTTTTGATTTTAAAAATTGGGGCAAGCTTGGCTCGCTTCCACTACAATGATTGTCTCCATCCAACGAATTTGTTTCAGTTTTTGAAAATATTTGGGAACTACCATTAAATTTGGTGTCATCGGCTTGCAAAATAAACGTTTGGATTCCTTTGTCTGCTATCTTACCGCTCCATTTTAACCTTGTTTTTGAAAACTCGTACTGCGGAAAAGCACAATGATACGAAACGAATTAGACATCAACCTGTTTAATAATACTTATGTGCCGAGGCAATAGACTATATTTAACGGATGGCTAAAAAGTAAAATAGCGCAAAATTGACCTATTTTTACATTAACTCCACACAGGAGGCCGAAACGAAGGAGAGGAAGTTCAGGGAAGGAAATAGGTCTGAGGAGTGGGTAGGAATCTGGGGATCAATGAGTCCAGAAGTGACGGACGTATGAATTCATCACTCCAACTGTGGTGCAAGGCTGTGGTCGAGAGATTCTGGGTGGAGAAGATAAAAGACCTCCCTCAACAATCTCTCTCGATCCTGCTCACCAAGCAGCAGGTGGGCAGACGCTTCCGCGCCAAGACCCGGACCTCACCCCATGAACCCGGGCACCCCTGCTAAGTCACCAAACGTAGCGATTCACTAGGGGAAACCCATGGCAAAGGTGTTGGTTATCCAATAAATGGTTCCCGGGGCGGCGGGGCGGTGCCCGCCTCCTAAATTGTACCTATGTCCGATATTAAGTATTTTTAGTAATGCATGAAATCAGTGTTACGTCATGTGACGTATTACGTCAATGGATAAATTCAGCTCCGATTTATAATATACTAGCAGACCCGGCCACACGTTGCTGTGGCTAACGAAACACAACGCCATTACCCAATCTTTATAAAATCCACACCACCCGCTTGCCAGCTGCCCGCTGCCCGATGCCTGAATTGAATATTTGAATTTATCGGCTTTTCTCTACTGTAATAGGCATGTATTATACATATAAACTAATTAACTCGCCACTAATTATACAATGCTAGCAATGCAACACTGGATATTTGAAAAGGGAAAATCAAATACCTACTTACTCTAGGGCATCTATTTTCCAATTTCTTCCGTAGAACGAATTTCAAAAGTGACTATAGTACGGCCCGCCCGCCGTTTTATATCGCACAAAAATATGTTTTCTTTGAATTTTTCGGCTTTTTTTCTAATATAATTTACATGTATTATACATATAAACATTCCTCTTCAATTAGGTACTCTATCTATTGGTGAAAACCGTTTGAAAATCCGTTGCGTAGTTTAAAAGATACATTTTGAGCTACTTCATTTTATATAAGGTAATGATGATGATTAAAGACCGGATTATATGCAACAAAAACAGCCCAAAATATGCATGCAAATATGCAATAAAAATAGCTAAAATATGCACGAAAATCCATAAAAAGGGCCAAAATATGCAACATGAAATAATACAGGAAGTCGTATTTTTAAATATTTATTATTTTAGTAAGCTATTAGTTCTCAAGGATAACAATCGTATTTTAGAAAATATCAATTATAAAATGTATTTAACAATGAAATTTACAATTTACCTTTAAAAACGCACATGACTAAGTACCTACTGTTCTAAATGTCTGTAGACAAATTGTGTCTACGATCGCTTAATATATTTTGTAAGCGGATTTTTTTTTTTACATGAGCTCCACACAGGAGGCCCTGAGAAAAAAAATCCCTTAAGGCCTATGTCATTTTTGGTGATGTTGTGTGGATGTTTTTTTTTAAGGAAAGAAAGGAGAGGAGAGTTCTGGGAAGGAAAAGGGTTTAATGGGTGGGTAGGTATCTGGGCGTGAATCAGTGTGTCCTGGTCATCCGCCTCCAAGACCTAGACAAACCTCGCCCCATGAACCCAGACACCCCTGCTAAATCACCAAACGTAGCGAACCACTTGGGGTGACCTATGGCAGAGGTGTTGGTTATCCAATAAAGGTTTCCGGGGCGGCGGTTCCCATTCCAGCCTCCCAAATTGTAAAGTAAATTTGGCACAAGGGTTCAGACCCTGGGTTATTGTTCAGTAAGTTTTGCAAACTTTTCTTTGAGTTTACTCTTTTTCGAGTTTACTTAGCTTTGGCAACGAGGAATTCATAAGGCAAATTTTCTTCATAACCTGAAAAGATTCATTCAACGCCAAGCCTTGAGGTCTTGCATATTTACGAGAATTAATTTTTTAAATTTTTTTATAGTGATAACTCAGAGTCTCAGCTGCTCCCGTCTGGAGCCAGTGAGACTATAGCATCCCCGATTAGGGTATGTTGTGAGGCTGAAGGTAGTGGAGACGGAAATAAGATAGGGAAGAGGAAGGTGGGGAAGTACCTGGCTATTCAGATCTGGTCACCAAACACGGCTAATGCCATTTCAAGCAACTTTTCAATTCTGAATGGTGGTCTTACATCAGGGCGATACTGAGAGTATCTTCCACTCTGGTAAATATGCAAGATCTCAATTTTTTTGCTAAAATATGCAACTACCGCTGAAAAAGGTCTAAATATCCCCCCCCATACACACAAGCCTTGCTTAATTATGGGGGTACATCAAATATTCTACTATGTAATTAATTACTGTATAAAAATTATTTGTAATTTATGTACCTTCTATTACTAATAAAAATAAAAAAAAATAAAATAAAAAAAAATATGCAAATGCATATGCAAATATGCATTTGCATATAATCTGGTCTTTAATGATGATATTTATCTCTGAACATCTTTCTTTAACGTTACGAGCAACTCCACAAAGGAAGGAGGCACTGAGGAAAATAATTTCCTCGAAGACCTATGTCTTCTGATGTGCCATGTGAAGGGTCTTTTTGAAGAGAGGAAGAAGTGAACTTGAATCTTTAAGAGACCCCTGTTGTAGGAGGAAGGAAATACAAACAAAGTAGGACGAGTCGTGGAAGTATGTACATACTCGTATGGTGGGCGCACGTTTGGCGTGTTTCCGACTGCATGTGCACCGGTGCCGAAGGGTTCAATGACGCTAATTTCTCGGAGCATTTTCCATTGCAATACAGTAGAACAAGGTTCCATTGCAATACAGTAGAACAAGGATTTTTTTTTACATTAGCTCCACCTCCACACAGGAGGCCATGGAGGGGATGCTGTGTGGAGGGTCTTTTTGGGAAAAGAAGGAGAGGAAGTTCTGGGAAGGAAAAGGGTATTAGGGGTGGATAGGAATATGGGTCAGTTTGTCCAGGAGTGATGGACATATGAATCCATCTCTCCCACTACGGTGCAAGGCGGTGTTCCGAGAGAGTACGGCTGGAGAAGTCAAAGGGACTCCCTCAACCCGATCATCTCTCCCGATCCGGACTGCCACGTAGCTGGTGGATAGACGCATCCGCCGCCAAGACCCGGACAAACCTTACCCCATGAACCCGGGCACTAGACGTGGGCAAAATGATTCCCAGGAGTGAATAGATCCCGTCTGATTCCCCCGGCCTTTTGAATTAATTCCTTCTATTCATTCCTTTAATTCCAATTAATTCCAAAAAAAAAAAAAAACTAGATTGAATTGGGAGACTACGAAACACCGCAGCACCGCACAAAGAGGAGACTGATAGGCTACCGAGCACCGCACAAAGAGGAGACCGATTATTCTATCTTACTAACTCGCAGGCTAAAACCTATAGATTAATGTGTTTGTCTCTTTTTAGTGTCGCTTTTTGGTTTATTTCAAATCACAATAAGTGGGGAGGCTACGAGGAGGCGTCTACTAATATCTACAGGAATTCCAAAAACTGAAAAAATCGAACTAATTTCTATGAGAATCAAAGTGTTGACGAATATCTACAGCACTGGCAGAGGTTGGATTTGCAATTATGTGCAATTATGTATAGCATATTGGAATAACGTAATATTGCGTATGCAGTTTAAAAAACTTAATTTATGTAAGTATGTATGTAAAAATCCCTAATATCGGACTATTGGACACATTTAGCTGATTAGTCCAACCTACGTTCTGTAGATATTAGTTCAACCTACGCTCTGTAGATATTAGTCAACACTCTGAAGTTCGTAGATATTAGTTCAACATATGAGCTGTAGATATTCGTCCGACATACAGGCTGTAGATATTAGTATCTGGAGTCGGCTACGAAGCACCACACAAAGAGAGGACCGATTATTCTATCTCATTATCTCGCAGGCTAAACCCTATACTTAGATGTATATGTTTGTCTTTTTTTACTATCGTTATTTTTCGTATGTAAAATGTATTTATAGCTAGCAATTAAATCTTTAAATTAAACAGTTTTTTGTTTCACCCCTAAAGTTTTACTTATTTTATTTATGCTTAAAAGTATTTTACGACAGCTGACAACAGCTGATTGGCCTTATAATATATGCAAATTTACATATTACATCTACCCAAGATCCACGTCTAAAAGTAGGTAGGTACTTGTATTCCAATATCTTTCATACGTGTCAAAAAAACGATTACAAGTGCACTATTATTGCTTCTCACTTTTCTAGCCGATGCCGCGATGTTCGGATTCAATGTCGAAAGTTTTCGGCTAACTATGTAATGAAATTGGAGGCTTGGCCCGCCGAGGAATTGGTGAACCGCTGCGCTCGGACGGATTAAGGACCGGCATTGAGGAGTGAATTAGTAACTTTTGAATAGTGTCTTGTGTCTTACCCCGCAGAGACTTGATCAACTCGCGAGCTGCGTTTCGGATATACCCGAGCCGAGAATGACGTGAAACGATGGCGATGTAAGACGATGACATCTGACGTCATTTCTAGGTCTGAGATTAACTAGAGACAACAACGTCACAAGTGAAAAAGACTTTGTTTTAATTCCTGAATAAAGCGCTTCGGACAATTTCCGATAGCGACAGACTAGCTACGAGTACCTGGGACGCGGACGGGACGGGACGCGCGGGGACCTTAGGACAATCTCAGGACTATTGACTACGACAAATGATTAATTCCTTGCGTGAAAGGGACGCTCGGACAATTCGGCTGAATCGGGGCCGCGTTTTGATCTACGGGTTTTTAGAACGGCGGCCGGCGGCGGCGGTAGCGGGATACGAGTCGTTCACAATACCGTCGACAACTTCGCGGCGCGCCGCCCATTGAATAATATTTAAATACCTATGAAACAATATATTATTAAAATCGTTTACGGAACACATTATTCATTGAAATAATTTAACAGTAAAATAAATGGAAATTAAACATTTATGTTGCCGTTAAAAATCGTACGATACAAGGCCAAAGGTAAGGAATGAAGAATCAATTCCTTTTGAAATTGAGAATCAGATCAAGTGTGTCCAAGATTGAATTTATTCATTTAATTCGGTCATTCAATTTTGCCCATCCGGGCACCCCTTCTAAATCACCAAACGCAGCGAACCACTCGGGGTAACCTATGACAGAGGTGTTGGTAATCCAATAAATAGTTCCCGGGGCGGCGGTACCCATACCCGCCTCCCAAATTGTGAATCATACCTACTTGACGCCTGTGCTGTAAAGAATGCAATCCGATTAATAAGACAGGAAAATCCATCAAACGGACCGCCGTGTCTGCATAGAGTGAATGGTTTTTCCAGGTATTTTCCAAGCTCCACTCCAGAGGTGGCTACCAAATTTAACAGCGGAGCGCACTTGCAGTTTGCACAAGGTTAGCAGTTGCGCACTATTGAAGTTTCTGCGGACTGTACAGTACGCCGAGCTTCTGAGAGGCTAACTTAACTCTGGCTTCGATGGAGCCCCTGTACCAGAGCTGGTCACTTAGAGTTACACCAAGCATATCAGTAGAAGGCATATGGGGAAGATTGCGACTAGATTAAATTTTATTAACTACGACAGAACGATATACTACCTATCACTCGTAATTCTAGAATAGCGATAACATTATAACATAACTGTTAACAATAACGATGTGATCGATGACACCATGAACAAAACTGTATCAGTGCTGGACTCAAGAGCACAGAACAACCAATTCGCTTTATATTGTCTACGTGCTTAACGGCGCGCTCACCTCTGGTCTAGGCATGTTGCAAACTGTAATAATTATATACAAAGGTAATATGTCTTACATATTGCCAAAACTGGCCAATAAATCGTGTCCCGTTCGCAAAGCAACTATCGACATCACGCCGAAACTTGTAGCATAATTTCAAGGAAATTCGAAGAAACCCGTCCCATTTAATAACCATTTTAATAGCTGTTTATAACATTGGATTGGGAGCTTTTTCTAAGAAGGTCATTTCTAAGCTTTTAATACTTGCAAAATGTTGGATTAAAAATAAAATATCTTTCGAAAAATCAGTAGAAAGTTCACTAGGCGTCATGCTAGGGTTGTAAGTTCACTGGGCGTAAGTCTGGTATTAAGTAGTGTGATCCCAACTTTATCTATATTATCCGTAGTCCAGTGGCTAAGACTCTTGACTCACATTCCGGAGGTCGCGGGTTCGAACCCAGCATGCGCAAATAAATTTTATTTGATTAATTTGTGTTATTTCACAATTAATTCATTTAAAATAATATATAGTATATTTGCGGCATGTTCCAGAGTGGAAGATACTATAAGTATCGCCCTGGTGTAAGACCACCATTCAGAATTGAAAAGTTGCTTGAAAATGGCTTTAGCCGTGTTTAGTGACCAGATCTGAATAGCCAGGTAATTCCCAACCTTCCTCTTCCCCACCTCCTTCCCCTCCCCACTACCTTCAGCCTCACAACATACCCCAATTGGGGATGCCATAGTCTCACTGGCTCCAGACGGGAGCAGTTGAGATTCTTGTGCGGTATTCGCTGTAAAAAAAAAAAAAAAAATCTAATCTTAATATATAAAAAAATAATTTTTCTTCGTTTGTTCCTTATGCGTTTCTAAACCATTCATCCGATTGCGTTTAATCTTTGGGATTTGTTGTGCGCACTCCAATGAATATTTCTATATATAATGGTGAGTTCTGGCGTTATGAAATTATATCCTGTACCATTCATCTGATTGCGATGAAATTTGGGTAATTTATTGCGCGCACGTCTGTCTAAGATCCTAAACTTAATAGTGAGCTCTGGCATTATGATTTTTTATAAACATTTTATAATGGGTGGTATGCGAGTAGTTTGAAAAATGTGTGTATTTCACATAGTTTAGAGTCAGGGAGGGAATGTGGGAAGGGGAGGGGAAACCGGAGGGGGGAGGAGAACGACGAAGGCGAAGTAGTTCGCAGGAGGGGGAAGGCAAGAAAAGGTGAAGGAACTCGGGAGGGTGGAAGGCGGGGAAGTTAGAAGGGGAACGTAAGAGGGGAAGGAAAGGCTCAATGGGAATGGTGGCGGGAACTGGGATGCGTGGGAAAGGACACGCAGAGAGAAACAGTTTCTTTATTTAAGTGGGATTGCAAATTACAACGCTTGCCGGGTACTCGGTATTCCATTATAAAAATATTGAACCTGTGCAGCGCAAATTTTAAGTGCTTAGAACTACACAATCTACACATACCATTTCAATACATACACCATACATCCTTAATAAATACACCTAAAATACATAACCTAGAAAACAGAAAAAAAATTACTGATTTACTTTTTTGCTTAAAATTGTTCACTCCGAACTAGACTGTTGTGAACTCCTGCACCTCATCGACTGTACCAAACCAAGCAACTAGACAAAACGTGCTATTTTGTCAGTCATTTCGGGATTTTACTATCACATAGAACATGCACTTATTTCTTGCCTTCGTGTACTCGTACACTTGGAAACAAATTCATTTAAAGTGTAGACATATTTAATGCGAGTTTACCCTTATTTAAGACATACCTGAATCATATTTTTATGTAACGATTATTTAGGAGCATCGCGTAGGAGCAATTGCGTGTATTCTTATAATCTTTGGGCCTTACTAATAAACTTATTTTAAAGTTTATACGACTGATAAATAATCATTTATGTATGTTAAGGGCCCGCAACCCGGATTGGTACCGATTTATTACATATTTCCCTTAAACACGGTAAGCTTTAAAGCTCTTAAAAAAATATATGTTATTCTTGAAGATAATATCTAGACTTTGCGCGCGCCGAAACGCAAATTATATAAAACTAGCTGGTTCCCGGCATGCGTTGCTATGCCACTTAATAAATAAATTGTTTCTCCCTGAGTGTCTTTTCCCATTCGTCCCGTTCCCCTTCCGCCTCCCCTTCCTCTCCCGCGTCCCCTTCTCACTCTCGCGTTCCCACACCGCCTTCTTACTCCCCACTCCCCTCGCCCGCTTCCCCCGTCCCGCGAACCCTCCTCCCGAGTTCTACCCTCCCGCATTCCATTCATTTATTCAGTTTTCAAACAGCTCACGTGCCACCATTTTTTATACAAATTTAGTAATGCCAGAGCTCACCAGTAGTTTTATACAAACCTTGTCCTGACCATAACGAACACAACAAAAAAGAATTATCCAATTTGGTGCAATCGTTCGGAAGTTATGCGCGTACATACATTTCGAGATTCATTTTTAATTATTTTTATTTATATAGATAGATAGATAGATAGATAGATTCCCTCGATAGAAAAAAATCGCAAAGCATTTTCCAAAAATTATTATTAACACGTTTGTTTCAGTTATTTTACAAGTTATATATATGAAAAAATTCACAGTGTTTCTTTAAATGCTGTTTAAGATAATGCCCTCGAGATTGTTGCTCTATTTTAAACGAGTCGTGTTTTATTAAACATTTTCGCATCGATTTTGTTGCTACAAATGTTAGCGCTCTCCTCTAACATTCGTAATTTCGTATCTCTCCATCTTATTTTTTTCGGGCCCGTTGCAGAGCCTTAAACAGATGTTTATCAGTCATAAAAAAATTAAGAAAAAATTACGTAAAAAATTTTAGTTCTTCCCAAGTCGGTTCCGTATTGATCGTGAATCGTGATCTGTATTCCAATTCCCATGGTGGACAAGGCACCTCCACTCCTCGCGGTTCTAGGCTGAGTGAAGAGCTGCGGACACTGACGTACCAGATGCCAGAAATACTTGGCCACTCCAGCGCATTGGTGACCTTCCTCTGCTCTTCTGCCTCCCCCTTTGCCAGTGGCTTCAAGTTAGTTGAGTTGAGTTGGAGTCCTCAGTTTGGCCAACAACGTGTCCAAAGTGTCTTAAGTATGTTGTAGGCAGATAGTTGAAAGCCTATTGTGGATGTCTAGCTCTTCCAGGATGGATACATTTGTGCCTCTGGCCGTCCATAGAATCCTGAGCATTTTTATCCAGCACCACATTTCGAGGGCGACTATCCGTCGCACTGGCTCTAAGTGTCTATGTTTTGTTACCGGGAATGAGGTGGCAACAATGTACAAGGTAGATACGTTTTGAGATTTTCACGGCCAAAAGTATTATCGTTATTTGTTTTCGGGGTGTCCGAAACGATGTCCGAAGCGTTGGCTAAAGAAGGAGGTAGCGCAAAACGGCAAAACACCCCAAAAACAAATAACGAAAATGTACAAGGTAGATTATTTATGAGCAATGACGGTGTAAGATGATGATGTAAGGAGTTGGTTAATGATTTTGAAGAACAGAAGGTGTTTTAAATATAAAAAAAAAAATATGTTAAAACAAAAATGACATCCTGAAACTAAAGGTGTCTGGCATAGGCTTGCTTAGGTTTTTTTTTTTTTTTTTTTTTTTTTTTTTTTTTTTTTTTTTTTTTTTTTTTTTTTTTTTTTTTTTTTTTTCATACAATTTTTGAAAATACACTTTTATGTTTTTTTCTTGATTACCATACTAGGCTAATGCCCGTGTTAAGGTAATCATACATGATATAAATTATACAATGTGTGAACTAGAACAAAATATAGGTTTGAAATAGAAATTATAAGATATTAGAAACAAGAGAAAGAAAAAAGATAAAAATATTTAAGGTAAAATATAACAAGATATATGTATACGTATGCACATACAAATACATACAAACACACATACATACATATATATACATATACATACATATATATATATGTATATATATATATACACATATATATATAATTATAAAAAAGAAAATGTTTGAAAGAAGTTAAAAATAAAATACTATATAAAATATACATAAAAAATAAAATACTAAAATATAATTATATAAAAACATAAAATACTAAGAAGTAAGATTTAAATATGTTAATCTACAATTTTTTTTTTTTTTTATGAAAGCTAAAATTTTTTCTGGAGGTTTGTCAAGGTAGGTAATTAATCACCTAGAAGAGTATATATTTAGGTTAGATTAGATTTCAGTGAAGTCAGGTTAGAAAAAAATTGTGAAGTATGATATTTTATTTAGTTAATTTAATTATTTTCTTTTCCTTTATAATGGTTAGGAAGTCAGATATTCTTTAAAGAAATCTCGTCCCCTTTCGAATATCCAATTTTGAACACGAATAGTAAAAAGAGGTATGGTAATACTTGATTTTATATCGGTGCTCAATGCATTGTATATTTTGGGGGCAATGAACCAAAATTGTCGGTGAGCGAATGTGGTTCTAGTTTTTGGAACCATGCATCCCAGATTTGATGAAAAGCGGGTTTTGGCTTGATGTTGTGGAGCCACCAGTAGGCTATTTTTCCGTATGTAGGATAGGCTTGTCTTAGTGAATAGTTGGCGAATATCTAAGACCTTAAATTTAGTAAATAGCACATTAGAGGGGTGGGTAGGTTGGCATTTAAATTTTGACTTCCACTCAACTCCCAAGATGGCGAGTGTGACGTGAAAAATTCACAGTCACGATCGTAGCTATCTTCAAAATTAATGACTGTTTATAACGCTAACAAATAAAATAAAAAGGATCCGTCGTGTTGCGGTCGAGAAGCTCTTTTCAAATCTGCTGATTTGAATTTGTCCAGGATCAACAAATGTTGCATTCTAAAAAATATTGCAGGGCTCGCAATATTACCAATGCCCAAATGTCAATGGGCAAGCACTAGAGGTGTCACGCACTGAAACCATAAATAAAGTGTGTATAAGAGCAGGGGCGGCCCTAGGGCGGTGCGACCGCACAGGGCGCCGTCGTAAGGGGGCGCCGAAAACACCCGACCACTGATTTACCATCTATCGATCGTGCGCTTAAATCGTGTGGTCGGTGCGGGGAGCAAGCAGTGTTGCCAACGTAGGCGATTTTTCGCCATTTAGGCTACTCAGGACGAGAATCGGCGACGAAAAAATCTTAAAGGCGACTGGTGGCCTATTAGGCTATTTCAGAGACAAGTTATTTTAATCAGCCGAATCGCAAATAATTAAGAAAAAAAATACCATAATGCTGTCGCTGAAAGGATTTTCAGCGTAATGGGGACAATCAAAACAATCATGGACTTAGCAAACGCATCGCAATTGCTGAAAAACTGCTCGAAATTTGTGAAGCAGTACCGGACTTATTCGTCTGCTCAAATAATAGGTAAGGAAATAGCTTCCCAGGCTGGGATAGATTCTATGCTTAAGCCAGTCCGATCCGGAAGAAAGAATCGATTATTTGAATATGAAGCTGCAGACAAGACTGCTTAAAATTAACGTCTTTTACCCTATGATAGATACAATTGGAAATGTATTGGTCACTCGGTTTGGACAATTATCTAAATTCCATGATACATGGTCTTTTTTGTATAACATCAAAATAATTATACTTAACTCTATCAAAACTCCTAGAAAAAGCAATGAAAAAAAGACTGATATCCTACCTCGGCAAACACAACTTACTAGCAAATCATCAATTCGGTTTTCGGGCAAAAATGGGCACAGATCAGGCAATTTCTGAACTAACCAACTTCATTGTATAACACGTAGATAAGGGATCTAAAGTAATTGGAGTTTTTTCTAGATCTGGCTAAGGCCTTCGACACCATCTCTCATGATCTGCTATACGAAAAACTTAAAAATATTGGCATTAATGGAAAACCGCGAAAACCGCTTATACAAAAAATAGGAAACAAATAGTTGAACTCAACAAATGCCTGAGCGACACAGCAGAAATAAAGTACGGAGTGCCTCAGGGTAGTGTCTTAGGCCCTATTCTTTTTCTTATATATATTAATGGTCCTACTAATATTAAAATTCCAACACTCTGCTATAATGTGATCAGCTACGCAGATGATACTGTACTTCTTTTTAAAGAGCAATCTTGGGAAAGGGTATTTAAAAGCGCAGAATTTGGTATGAAGGAGATAAAAAAATGGCTCGACAAAAATCTTCTTACCCTAAACACCTCGAAAACCAAATTTTTAACATTCAGTAAAACCAAAACTGGGCAACCTAAATCCGTCCCGCTTTTACATCTTTATCCATGTACTACATTACAAACCACAAACTGCGACTGCGAAAAAATTGAGCATTCGGATAGTATTAAGTATCTTGGTTTAACTGTGGATTGCAAACTAAAATGGGAACTTCACGTAAATTCACTTGTAATGAGAATCCGGAAACATACATTTTTAAAACGATTAGAAACATTATGTCACCTAAACTATTAAAAGATGTATACTTTTCCCTTTGCCAAAGCATTTTAATTTATGGTATATCGGCATGGGGAGGAGCCGCAGACACATACATTAAGCTGCTTAATGCAGCTCATAAATCACTTATTAGAACTATGTACAAAAAACCATATCTCCATCCCACTGAAAATCTTTTAATTCAAAATAAAATACTTGATGTCAGGAAGCTATTCATAAAAAAAATTATACATATAAATTGCATAAAATCGTCACCTTCCCACATATCTCACTCCCAGAACACTAGAGTTAAATCTAACAAACATTTACAAGTGCCAAAAATTAAATCCACTCTTGCTAAAAAACACGAATCTTACCTCGCACATTACATATATAACATTTTCTTAAAAGAAACACAACACATAACTCAAACCAATAGAAAACGTACATATAAAAACTTTAATACGTGGTTATTGAAAAAAAAGGGAATTGCATTAACAAGTTACTTGCAAGCTGAACGTGTTAATTTTTTATACGTTGTATATTGTTATTTAAACATATATTAAAATTTAAAAAAAAAGAACTTTCATACTGAAAATGTTCAATTACTTTATATATGTTTGTAATTTTTTTTTTATTTAGATTATTATATGTAGGTTATCTGTTGTATTTTTATTTACGTTTTTCCTTTGTACTTTGTATTATTATTATTTAAGTTTTTCTTTTGTACCTTGTATTTTTATTTATTATTTTTTTATGTTTTTGCTTTAATCTTTATGATATATGTAATTTTAGATATACTGCTATCCGGCTCAGAACAGATATTGTCTAGTGAGTCGGGTAGCGCACATATATGTAAATAACTATAGATGTTAATAAACGCCCGGGTTACCGGCACCTTTAAAAATAAAAAAAAATCCTGATAAGTCTTCATTAGAAAAAGCCTGTGCAGATTTGCAAATCATTTTAACCGATGGGAAAAAATGTGATATCTCTAGTTTCGAATTGGTTGAAGAACTTTTGAGCCTAAACCCATTACTAAAATATCTTGACTCAGCACAGCCACCACAAGCTCTTCAACTTATAAAAAAAAAATGATTGGCAGGATATATTCCCAAATGTGTGGACAGAGCTTCGGATTTTGCTGACCATCCCTCATCCCTGTAACAGTCGCCAAAGGAGAACGAAGCTTTAGTAAATTAAAACGTACTTACGTTCGGCTATGTGTCAAGAAAGACTATCAGATCTTGCAATTTTATCAATTGAGAATGATATTGCCCAATGGTGAAATTATTCTGATTTAATAAAAAAATTCGCAAGGGCAAAAGCAAAAAAAGTTGTATTCTAGTGTTTTTATTGATTTCTCAGATTTATTTAAATAAATGTAATCAAACATTTATTTTTTAAACAACTTCAAAAAGGAGGAGGTTCTCAATTCGACAATATATTTTTTAAATGTTTGTTACCTCAGAACTTTCGACTGGGTGAACCGATATTGATGAATCTTTTTTTATTTGAAAGCTAGTGCTTCCCGTGTTGTCCCATTTCAATTTGGTTCAGTTCTGATAATGGCATCTATGAGAAAACCATATATGTTAGTCTTAAATTTGCATTAAGTATGTGCGCGACAAGTGGACGAATAAATCAATATCACCCCAACCGACTTTGATGATTCTTTTTTTAATGGAAAGGATGTACTTCAAGGGTAGTTTGATGAGAGTTTAGTTAGGTTCTGATTATAGGATCATGACAAAGTGACGGAACTCTTCAATTCTTAGGAGCAAATTACCGATACTCGGCCGAATCTTTTATAGGCTATCCGGATCTTTGAGTCACCTACCGTAACATCTTTATGGTCAAGTAATGTCGGTCTCATATGAGAAGCACGTTTAGTAGGTATACCCATATTCAGATAAATTAATTAAAGTACTTCAGATTCACTAAAAATCAAAAAATAAACAAAAAAATGACTTCAAAAAATGCACTAAAAATTAAAAATAATAATTTCGCATTCTTCTACAACTTAATAATCAACTAACTTTTTCTACTCGTCAATATATAGGTACAATTGTTATTTTTGGAGTCGGTGTCAGCCAAGGTACCCGGCCCGGCGTGTTCACTTGACAGCTCCCCTCCCGCCGTGGCCCCGCTCTCTCCTCTTGCCCCGTCAAGTCGCGCGTGCGACACAAGCACATCTCACCGATAACTATGTATGTAGTTACAAACCTACCTTGGCTGACACCGACTTCAAAAATACCAATCGTACCTACAGATTGATGAGTAGAAAAAGTAAGTTGATTATTATGTTGTAGAAGAATACGAAATATCTTTTTTACTGTTTAGTGCATTTTTTAAGTCGTTTTTGTTTTGTTAAAATTTTTATATTTTCAGGTATTATTTCTCATCTGTCCTACTAGGGTACTTCAATTAAAGTTGCATAACTGCATAGAAAGAGCTCTATTTTATGTTAGGAGGGGGGGGCGCCACCAAGAGATTTCGCACCACCTAATAATTTGTATAAGAGGGTACACACACCTTGTTACAAATATTTTTATGTAACATTATCCTCACCGTACAGAAATATGGAGAATATCAATACCCGGACGAGTCTCATCTAGGTGGTCTGCGTTGTGCCTCTGTCACTCCAAATCTTTTGTCAAGCAAATTCTTCTTTTATAACCTCCTTCGCCACTTATAGACGAAGTATTTTATTAAGGGGTTAGGTAAATTGTTGTATTTCTTGGGTACTGACTATGTAACAATTTCTAGACATTTTTGTTTTTAAAAGTTTTAATTTTCGTTGTACATTTGTTACTTTAATTTTAAATTTTTTTTTGCGACAGGTTTCGACACGTCCGTATCATTAACGAGCAAACTTGGGTAAATATTATTTATCCGCATTGTAAAAACTACTTGTTCCCCTCTTTTCTTTTATCATGCGTTTTATTTTTACAAGAGTTGAATTTTTAAACGGAAACAATAAAAAAATATATAAAGTAATCAGATCGGTAAAAAACAATATTGGGATTACAGAACTTTTAATTTACATAGATTTGGGTGGGTTGACTAATTACTGCACGACCTTTGTTGATGGTCCAATGTTTACTCAAGATTTTAAATTTGTTTAAATTTTTTAATTGTCTTATTTTATCAGGAATATTGTATATTCTGGTCGAAGTGTATTTGAAATATCTTTGTCCAAATGTTGTATTGGTTTTAGGTATTTGTAAGAGTTCTGTGGTTTTATGTCACACGTTCGTCTGTGTTTATATACTTTCGTAATTTGTTTTCTTGTTTTGTTTTTACAGAGATGAGTTAAAATCTTATACTTGAAATTTATTGAATACGTATTTATCTATTTATAATATTAGACGGTTCTCGACTAAGAATCCGAAGGTCACGGCTTCAAATCCCGGCGCTTTCTTTTATTTGATTGATTTGTTTAGTGATTAAACTTAAAATAAGGTATCCATGGGGCACGTTCCAAAGTGGAAGATACTCTCAGTGTCGACCTGGTTGTTGTAAGACCACCATTCAGAAATGAAACGTTGCTTGAAATGGCTTTAGCCGGGTTTGGTGATCAGATCTGCATAGCCTGGTACGCCCCCACCTTCCTCTCTCTATCTCCTTCGCCTCCCCACTCCCTTCAACATCACAACATATCCCAATTGGGGGGCGTTTAAGTATTACGTAACGCAATTTTTAAAGATTTTTGTCCACCCCTCCCCCCCATGTAACGCGCCGTAACGTTTTTCCATACTCTCCCCCCCCCCCCCCCTAAACGTTACGTAACGCCCAAGTGACAATTTTTACCTTTTAATTAAGCAATTAAGTTGCGCAAAGTACTGGAAAGGCGCTTAAATACCTTTTTTCTCGTTTTAATCGCCATTGCGGTAATAAATAAAACAAGAGATTTCGAGAACGAAAAGAATTGCCAACTTGTAATTCCCTTGTTTTTTTATCTAAATAAAGAAAAACATGTTACGTAACGCGTTGTTCGAACCCCCCCCCCCCTCGTAACGCACAGCAACGTTTCACAAGACACCCCCCCCCCCCCACTAAGTGCGTTACGTAGTACTTGAACGGCCCCTTGGGGATGTCTTCGTCTTAATGGCTCCAGTTGGCGCATTCTAGCACTCTAGTGCGGCGCATTCATAATTTATTTCAAAATCTTCCTTGACTTCTTATAACTATACACCATGCTGTTTGAATATATGTGCTACTTCCGAAAAATATTGCCAACTGCATGCAATCTAGGTACCCAGAAGAGAGTTTCTAAATGGCTCAGCCCTGATATTGTTGCAATTAAAAAGAATTTAAGCTCGAGTAGTTCCAGTTGGTATATGGAAAGTAATTAGACTTAGTAGGTAAATCAGGGCCAAAGATATTATCAGGTCTGTATATATCCACGATGCTTGTTATTAAGTGGACCTTGAATAGGTATTTTATGGTAATTTTTTCAGTCTATAATGAATCTATTTGAATAGTTACACATAACACTTCCCTATGCGATTATTCCATTTTCAATAATCGATTGGCAAAGGTGACGTATGAGGATACAATTTATTTTAACAATATATTTATATTAACAATTTATTTTATAATATATACATGACAAACTTTACTACCGGCCTGACTTTGATACAGAAATCATCGCAATAGGCGAGTTTAAGGTCGGAAAAGCATGACTCCCCGCCCACGCCTTTCTCCGTCGCACTTATCTTTCTCGTTAGCTTAGGTACGTTTATTTTAAAGTCAGTAACTGCGCGAGAATGGTCCGTGTCAAGTTCAGACCGGTATTAAAGTTTGGCTTGTACTATACATCTTCATGCTCGCACCGATATTTCCTCAAATAACACATGCTGTGCTTGTGACAAAATTGATCACGCGGATAATATTAAATATCTAGGCTTAACTGTTGATCATAACCTAAAATGGGATCTTCATAAAAGAATACGGAAAATATCATTCATCATCAAAACAATACGAAACATCGTGTCATTAAACCGATTGAAAATATATATATTTCGCACTTTGTCAATCTATTCTAACGTACGGTATATCAGTATGAGGAGGAGCAGCTGATACTTACCTCAATCCTCTTATAATAAATCACAAAACAATAATTAGAATCATGTTTAAAAAACCTTACCAACATCCTACAAAACATCTAATGATTAAAAAAAATTACTAGACGTACATAAACTATTCATAAGTAAGATCATATATAAAAACTGTATCAAAACATCACCTCAACTCATACCTCACCCGCAAAACACAAGGGCAAAAATAAATAAACACTTTCAAGTTCCCTATATCAAATCAACTTTCGCAAAAAAACATGAATCGTACCTAGCTCCACACATGTTCAATATCTTCCTAACACAAACAAAAACTTACATCACCCAAATAATCTGAACTGGCTGTTTTGTAATATGGTTGACTGAAAAGGAAAGACATTCGAAATATCCTAAAGAACTAACAGAAGTACACTTTATGGATATTCACTTTTCATATAATTGCTCACTAAATCATATAATATTCAAATATAATCAAATATGCAGGGTACTGCTTGCTAGCAACATTTAATATATAATCAAGTACTTACTTACTGTATTTACATTTTTTTAATTTCCATGTGAAATCTTGTATTACGAATGCAATCTTCTTATGGAATTTTATCAAATAATTAAAACAACATGTAAATATTTAATATAACAACAATACGTATGTGCTCGTGTGTGTACATGAATGCATGTATCTTTATCTTATTATGTACAAACATATCTTTTTAATAAATATAATATGTTATTTACCCGCCTCGGAACAGACTCTATCTAGTGACGTGGGTAAAAGAAAACAATGTACATATATTAAAATAAAATAAATGCCCGGGTTGCCGGCACTGAAATTGAATTGAATCTAACCACATATAAAGTAGAAACGCATTTTTGTTTTCAAGTACTTACCCGAAAACAAAAAATGCGTTTCTGAACAATTTCCATCCTCCATCCATCTCCACTGCGGAAAATTAGTGCGTTGATATTTTATCTTGGTACTGATGAGTAAATATTACCAAATAATATATATTTTTACTCATCAGTATTCATCGGTCATCAGTCCTAGGCCATCTACTCCGCGTTCAATTAATGGTGATCACTTCACAGGCCGTGGGTTTCGAGAACGTAGGTTAAAAATTAGGCGTTTTTCACATATTTGGTACTTACTACTCATAAAAGCGTTGATTGTAAAAAATACGTTATAAAAGTGTCTTACGGTTTTATGAGACCATTCGTAGTATGATAGTTTCTAACATTTGAACGAATAGCATAAAACATAACTGTAGAATAAAAAATGAATTATTTTATAACCTTGCATATAATCATTTGTAATGTAAAAACAAAATTTTTGAAATAAATAAATAAATTAAATTAAAAATTTTAAAAACATAATGCATTTATTGCAAAAGCTCACTTAGGTAGGTACGAGGGATGTTCACAAAGTAAGTGTACTAGATATTTATATTTTTTTAGAAAAAGTTTAATTGTATAGTGATATACTTTTTGACTATTTTTCCAAATAATTGCCATCCCTTCAATGCAAATGGTGAGCCGTGGCACAAGTTTCTTTATACCCTCCTCGAAGAACTCTACCGCCAGCTCCTTCCCCCACTTCAGAACCTCTTTGCTTGCAGGCGGGTGCTTTGAAAGCACCCGCCTGTTGAAAATTTATTTTCATCCATATATGCTTTAGGAAGGTGAAAAGATGACCATCTGAAGACGCCAAGTCAGGGGAATACGGGGGGGTGGTTCAAAACACCCCAACCAAATGAGCCCGAGAGCGTATTGGTGGCTAATATGCTGTGTGAGGACGGACGTTTTCGTGAAACAAGCACACTTCTCTGGTCAGCATTCCTCCCCTTTTGTTTTGATTGTTCCTTTTGAGTTTTTTTAGGGTATCACAATATCGTTGGGCATTGATGGTCTCCATCGGAGGCAGAAATTCGACCAAAATGATGCCTTTTCGGTTCCAAAACAAAGTAGCCGTAATTTTTTTGCCCAAAATTGTGGTTTTGAATTTTTTGGCAGATGGGGAATTGGTGTAACGCCACTTTGACGACTGTTTTTTTTCCAGGCGTGTAATGAGTCACCCACTCCAGTCACAATAGAGCTCAAAAAACATCACCTTTTTCTTGCAGGTGTTTGTTATTCCTTCCGTGAGTAAAAAGCGAATCAAAGCACTAGGCTGGATTTTTGCCGACATCTTTCACGCAACTGGACACTACAATGTGAGTTTACGTGCTGCCATGTTTCTGCGATGCTCGTTCTGGTCAGGATACCCCTTCTGTCACTCAGTGCTGCCAACCCCAAAAAACAAAAAAACACAGCCCGTTATAGTCGCAGTACACCTACTTTGTAAACATCCCTCTTACTTATCTTATTTATATAGCTACAGAGATCTATCCACCTTGCCGTAAAAAATATTTTGCACGTTAACACTGACTGTTATTTTGCTCTATGGCTTGATTGGTCGGGGATTCCCGAAAAATGTTTTTTTTTTGTTCCTAACTCAGTCGGGGATTTCCCTGAAATATTCCTTGTGTCATTCTAATTTCGTTCGTATATTGTGATTAAAGGAGACTCGTGAAGTGAATTGTTATCTATGGACTGACGTGAATTAGTGGCGAAGTTATTATTGTGTTAGCGTGTTTATTAGTGCTGAAAGACCAGTTTGAAAACAAGGTAGGTACGTGTGAATTTTTAGATACCGTTTTGTAGCGCATGAATAGTTACAGTCGGGACAAGAAAAAGGTTTTTCATCACTGTGAGTTAGCAAGTGCGGTTTTAGTTATTTTTTTCGAGAATAAGAATAATTGCAGTCAGGACATGAAACAGGTTTTTTTCCACTGTCGGTAAACGTGTGACTTTTAGATTTCTCTTCATAGTACATGAATAGTTGCAGTTGGAACATGAAAAAGGTTTTTCTCCACACTGAGTCAGCAACTGACTTCTTATGTACCTATCCCTTTTGAGAACACGAATAGTTACAATCAGGGCATGAAAAAGGTTTTTCTCTTCTGTGAATCATACTGTGGACTTTTAAATCTTCGTTTTAAGGACTTGAATAACTGCATTCAGATCATGAAAAAGGTTTTACTCCACTCTGAGTAAGCTTATGAATCATAGTGGAGTAAAGCCTTGCTCCATATGGAAACCTTTGTAAAATTACTTTCTTCAGGGCCTCCTCAGTGTAGCTAATGTAAAACGAAATATGTGTTGTAAAACAATGTAGGTGTATTAAAGGTAAGACAGTAGGTATTAAATTGTGGAGATCCGGAAGGAATGAAAAGGAAAAAAATGAAGGCAAAAAAACATTATTATTATTATTATTATTATAAGCCATTTCACGCCAGAACTAGTGTAAGAACGAAACAGCGGTTCATCAATGACCTGACGAGGCTTGAAGCAAAAAGCAATGGACCGTCGGAAGATCTAAGATGAATGGTATTCAAGGTGGCAGTGGCGTAGCTAGCATGGGTGGCACCCGGGGCGGAAAACGCGGTGTCACCCCCCCCCCCCCATTGAATTTTTTTTTTGAGAAATTTAAAACACAAATTTTGACTTCCTAAAATATAAAAAACATTTCTAGCTAGTCAAATATGAAAAAAAAATTGTTATCCTCAAAATTAAAACACTTTTAAAAACACCAACAGAATAAAAGCTTTTTCAACAATCGATAGGTGATAATATCCTTCGCGAGTTCCCGTCAATCACAATGTACGAAAGAAATGAGAAAGACACAGAGGAAAAGCGAGGAATATTTCACGGGAATCCCCAATAAATCAATAGCAAGAGCTAGGAACGAAAATAAAAAAAAACAGACTTTTTGGGGAATGCTGACCGACCGAGCCATATAGCTACAAATAACAGAGTTCCGTGTGGAGTCTTCAATTCTAATATGTTGCAAAAATCTGAAGAAAATCATTTGCTGTCATGAAAACATAATAACAAATACTTAGGTTAAAACCAGTTTTGTGTTCAGAGTGTAACGATAAAATTTCAATCGTGAAATAGTAAAAATAGGGGCGTTCAAGTATAACGTAACGCAATTTTTGAAAATTTTTGACCCTCTCTCCCCCCATGCAACGCGCCGTAACATTTTTCTGTACCTCCCTCCCCCTAAACGTTACGTAACACCCAAGTGACTATTTTTTCCTAAAAGTCACAATTAAATTGCACAAAGTACTGGAAAGTCGCTTAAATACCTTTTTCTTGTTTTAATCGCGTTTGTGGTAAAAATAAAACAACAGATTTCAAACTCGCAATAGGTCCATGCGTATATTGTTTATTTTATTGTTTTAAATTGTAATTCATAAACAAATTGGGAAAATATTATTATTTTTATCGGCCTTTCATTCCTTCCGGATCTCCACAATTTAAATAATAATAATAATTAATAATAATAATTTTTTTAATATTGTTGCTTAGCAACGCTAGCCTCGACGTTTGCTTGTATTTTAGCTCTCTGATTTTTTATTGTATCAGATAGAAAAGAATTAGCTTTGATCCCAAAACATATAAATATTTGAAAATAAGTATATTAGATAGTATATAAAAATGCAAAAATCAGTCATTTTAAATACATGTAGGATTACAAAGGATTTTTTAAATATTTATATTGAGGGATCGGTAGGATTTATAGGTTCAATTAGAAATGCCACAGAGCCGAACCCTCTGATATGAAAATATCTGGAGTCGGTGAATTATATTCCCATTTGGTCTCTAGTAGGTTGACATGTTGTTCTTGTATTAATTTCTTACACATTACAAATTTAGTTTTAATACATATAAGAAATTACGTTATACATATAAATAGTATACAAAAAAAGAAAAAAAATTACAAATATTTATACATAAAAAAGAAACATAAAGAAATAAATCAATTTCAAAAAAAAAATTTTAATAAAATTTTTCAGGCAGTGGTGAAAGATCTCGTCAATGTGGAGAGACTCTTTCAAGAATCAAAAGTATTTCACTTTTGAACCTCTCCTCACTGACGCCAAACACATCAATCTCGGAGGAGATTTGGTTCAGGAGCAATATACTCCTTCCTACCGGGAGAACCATTGGCAGGTTAGTTCTACAGGCAGGAAGATAGAATAATCTATGCTGGCGTTGTCTAAGATAGTCATCCGGAACATAGAGGCTCACGCGCTCCAGAATGGCTGAGTTCTCGATATAGCCACGCAGCAGTCTGAATAAGTGGGTAGCAGCGTACCCCTCCCTTCTGAGCTGCAGGGAGTGGAGTCCCAGCATGCCCAGAAGAAAGTTCGTCGGGTAGAGCCATGGATAGTGGCCGTACTCCCTCATGTAGAGAAATCTTAGAAACTTTTTTTGAATCCTCTCCAATATGAGGGAGCATCCCACCTCATGAGGATTCCAGATAAGCGAACCACTCTCCAGCCTACTGCGGACCAGGGAGAAGTATAAAATCCTCAGAGCACGGGTATCCCGAAAAACTCTGACGGTTCGGAGGACAAACCCTAACATTTTTAAGGCCGACTGGCAAACCCCTTCGATATGAAGACGAAATGTCAGCTTATTTTCATACATAATCCCAAGATCCTTTATATTCGAAACTCGGTTGAGATTATGACCGAGCATTAAGTTGGTCCAGGCCTATTATACAGTAATTTTTTTTTTTCAAATATAGACGTAGCCACCCATTTTATTTGTTTCACCTACCATTCCTATTATGTGTAAAAAATTTCAGCCCCCTATCTTATATAAAAGGGGGTGCTCATCGAATTAGAAGTTTCTGACAAAAGTTCTGGATTTTAAGTAAAACACGTAATTTAAGGTTTATTAATATTACAAGTATTTTAGTCAAATAAGTATAAAACGTATTTAAATTTGAAAAAAATTTGGTAACAAAGCAATAATTAACATAATATTAGTTGCAATCTTTCAAAACCATGTTTGTTAACTCCTTTTTGAATGTTTCAGTAGAAACGATTTTTCTGTTTTGTTCAACGATGTGAAGTAAAAATTGCTTTTCTTCCTCATTCTTAGTGAGTATCGTGTTGTAATCTTCAAATAGTTTAACACCTCTCTCCGCTGTATCATTAACAACACGCAAATTTTTGACTCAGCTTTTGCCTCAGGTAATCAATATTGTTATTCCAAGTCTCAGGAGGTAAATTGCAAGAAAGAATCCTTGATATCAAGAACTAAGATCGTTTTCAACGTTCTTTGTGTTGCAAAAGCTTCTAATGTAACTTCTGAGGCAAGCTTAGCAGAATCACTTCATACTGAGCGATTACCGCCATCAGAATTTATTTTTTGAACAATGGCGTGTTTCTCAGCATCAGACAGCTTCTCAGAAAATAAGGTAAATGCAACTAGTTCATCTGACAAATACCATAAGTGACGCTCTAAGAAACTCCTAGCTGCTATACTGATTTCGGAATCAATGGCTTCGTACAATTTTAAGCTCTTCCAAAGTATTAAGTCATTCACTGGTGCATCTGCTGCCAAAGACGCTTCGATTCAAACTTTGGTGTTGATGATAACTAACAAATCGAACAATTTGTTTTTCTTCTCTCTTGTTTAGTTTAAATCTTATTACGATCAAGCGCACTGGTAATGTATTGTGTAAATATGTCACTTGTAGACAACGCAATGCACTACAAACTCATCTTTGGACTTATCCTCTAATATTCTAGCATTACTAGAAGTGCAACTGAAGCTGCACTCAAGATCTAACTCTTGACTCGACACCACCGAAGATGAAGCATTACTTTTAGCAGCCATTTCTTTCAATTCTTCAGATCTTTGTTTCTGTTTTAGAGAACTTTCTTTGACCTTTTCTAGTTTCTTGTCGATTGAGGTCATAATCATCTTACGTTCTCATCTTTGATCGATGAGAAACGCTCTGTCTTCCGCAATTTTTATCAATTTCAAAGCGCTTGCATAAGCAATATCAAAAAGTTTGTCTAGTTCTTTTAACAAATACTATCCTTTTCTTTGTGCTTCAGAATTTCTTCCTCTATTTTCTATCCTCAGTTCTTAACCTTTCAAAGGCCAGGAACGCGCCCGCGCGCGAGACTGGAATTTCAAAAAAGAATATTAATTCAAATAATTTGGATGCGATTTTAAATTTTATTCCATTAATTTATAACATAAAATAAAGCTTAAAATAGCTTCCTCCATTCTTGTTCTTAAGGTAATTTAAAAAAGGTAAGGTAAAAAACCCTGGCCCTTGACAGGTTAAGAAACTTAATCAGTTTTTCAATGCAGTGATTTTGTTGTCTGGTCGGAATGCTAGATTTTCTCCATACTTTTATAAGTTCTTGAATAAGTACATGCGCGGAATCTTTCACATTTTTGGAATTATTTAATATGTAGCAATAACGGAGTAAAACTTGCCGAAGAGTAGGATGTTGGTTAAGCCTCATCAATGGGTCAATATCTCGAACCCCAAGTAGAAAAATTTCGTATTTTTTTCGAGTAGATGAACACATTTTACTACACTGATTCACTTCACAGTCTACTAAATAATTATCTAATATTATTCAAATTTGTCTATAAAACTCTTCAGCCGTTTATTTTAATATTTATTTAAAGTATAACACACGAAACTGGTCTGTAGCAAAAAGAAAAAATTAAGCATTTTACACAAAAAATTCAAAAATAACACTCGATTGAGCACCCCTATCTACTTGAGCTATCTCGCTGAAATTTTACTATGTTATTTCTATGAATACGTGTAACAAATTCACAGGGTGGCCAAATGAAAAATAATAAAAAAAAATTTTTGGACCACCTTACCGAGCATAGTATACCTGTGGTAGGTGAGACTAAATGCTCTGGTAAAAGTCAGAACAACGCATTTCGAGACATTGAAATGAAGCTGGTTTTGTTGACTCCATTCTGAAATGTTATCAACATCAGCTTGAAGGCGCAGGCAGTCCTCAATATTTCTTATTAGAAGAAATAATTTTAGATCGTCAGCGAACAACAGAAAGCGAGAAAAACGAATGACTCCAGCAATGTCATTAATGAAAATAGAAAAGAGAAGAGGCCCTAAGATCGATCCTTGGGGAACCCCTGAAAAAACAAGAAACTCAGCAGATTGGAAGATTCCGTGGGTGACAAATTGCTTTCTGTTCCTGAGGTAACTTATAAAAAACTTTAACATCCGAAGGGAAAAACCTATCTGGGCAAGTTTTATGAGTAAGATATCATGATTCACAGTATCAAAGGCTTTGGAGAAGTCGTGATACGAACAGTCTACTTGGTATCCACTGTCTAGGGACCTAGCAACATAGTCGGTGAAAACCATCAGATTGGTTTCAGTGGATCTTCCTTTCCTGAAACCATGCTGTTCTGGGATAATGTATGCGTCTATCTGAGGCATAATGAATTTATAAATTAATTTTTCAAATAGTTTAGCAGAAGCTGATAGTATGGCAACTGGTCGATAGTTTTCGATTAACTTTCTAGAACCATTCTTAAAAATAGGACATATGTTGGAAGTTTTCCATACTTCAGGAAAAGTAGAAGTACTAATAGCTAGGTTAAAGATAAAACGTAATGGTGTTTTTAGGAACTCGGCGCACCCTTTAATAAAAAATACGGGAACGAAGTCTGGTCCGATAGAGTGGGAGTTCTTCATGAGTCTTATGGTACTCATCACGTCAGATTCGGTAAATAAACCTAAATCGACGTTTGTAGCTCCTCTGGTATTAAATGTGGCCGCATTATTAATGTCTAGAAGTGGAGGGTCTTTATTGTAAACCGATAGAAAATGATCAGCAAATGCGTTAGCCACACCCAAGCCACGAAATTCCTGATTACCTTTCATCATGGTGTCTTCAAGACCACCATCCTTCCGAAGGGATTTTATGTAGTGCCAAAACATCTTGGGATCATGTATGATGTTTTCCTCGATTGTAGACACGTAGGCTCGATAGGCCACTCGAATCTCGCGCCTAACTAACGCTCGGTAAAAACTAAACAGATCGTATTCACTCTGAAGGCCTCCAGCTTTCCAACGCTTATGATGGGCGTGTTTGATCTCTATATTCTTGATGGTTTTGATTTCCTCCTCTCAGCTCTACGATCCTGGTTTTGAGGGGTTGATTGGTTCACAGAGCGTATTTTTTGGTTTCTCCGTCTGTGTTTCCACATCTCTAATGGAAGGTTTTGTCTTGGAACTAGTATCATTAATGACCGTAATTTCAAACCTATAGATGCATTGTCGCCGATTTAGAACCATTGTCGATTATTTTGTAACAAGTGTTACTATTATTCGTTAGACTGTTTAGAGGTTTGATCCAAGGACAAACCAACAGAAAATACTGTTGATTCTTATCGTCAGAAAATTCAGATTACTTTTATCTTTTTAGGATTTTATAAAACTTAAACATTTAAATTACATCAAACGTACATCCCAACACAAACCCCTGAATTATCTACGGTGTTTATAATAAAGTATGTCTATCGCTCAAAATCTTACAACCAAATCACTGGTTCCATCTGGCGGATATGGGTACTCCCGCCCCAGGAGCTATTTATTGGTTAACCAACACCTGCCACAGGTAACAGTGCCCGGGTTCATAGAGTGAGGTTTGCCTGAATCTTGGTGATGGATGTGTTTACTCTGTGAGAGGATGTGAGAGACTGCTTGAGCAGAAATGCAAGCAATAAGAAGAGCCAGAAGAGATAAGAAGAGGCAAGAAAAGCCATGAAGAGCCAAGAAGAGCCGTGAAGAGACGAGATGATTCAAGAAGAGGCAAAATAACGAGCAAGAAAAGAAAAGAAAGAGCCAAGAAGAGATGGGAAGATTCAAGAAGAGGTAAGAAGAGACAAGACGTGCCAAGGAGAGGCGAAAAGATCCAAGAAGAAGCAAGAAGAGCCAATAAGAAGCAAGAAGAGACAAGAAGAGGCAAAAAAACTAGAAGAGGCAAGAAGAAACAAGAAATGCCGATAGAGGTAAGAAGAAGGAAGGCATAAAAGAATAAAAAATCATAACCCTCAATCCATTCGTTTATTCCAGCACATCCTAAATTCCAACACTGGCTTTTTAGGTTGCCATGTATACCGCTCGATTAAACTCTAACCTCCTTCCCATCCTCTGAGCAGGTGTTCCAAGTCCAACCGAGATAGAAGTGTGCCTAGCTGGGGGTACAATCACATAGTATCGTTTTAAACATTTACAGAATGTTAATAATCACTACACGAATGAAATTGCTATTGGGATGTGCATAGATATTATTACTCCAATTAATAAATGTTCACAGAATGCGAAATCAACGACAACTTTTTGCTAGGTGGGGATCCTACTAATGATTAGGGAGGCGGGTATGAGTACCGCCGCCCCGGGAACTATTAACCAAAACCTCTGCCATAGGTCACCCTTTGTGTATTTGGTGACTTAGCAGCCCGGGTTCGTGGGGTGAGGTTTGTCTAGGTCTTTCAGGCGGATGCGTCTGTCGACCTTCTGCGTGACGGGCCGGATCGAGAGAGACGTCTCCAGCCTTTCTCGTTCCAACTCGATCCATCCAGCCTTGCACGGCAGTGGGAGGGAAGTATTAATGAGTTCCACACTCCTCAACGCATTGACCCCAGATTTCTACCCATCCCTCAGTTTATTTCCTGTTTCCTTCCCAGAACTTTCTCTCGTTCCTTTCCTTAAAAAGAACCTTCACCCAGCATCCCGAAAGATGACATTGGCCCCGAGGGAAATTGTTTTCCTCAGGACCTCCTGTGAGGAGCTAATTTATATAATTCACAATAGGTATACACTAGTAAGTACGTACCTACTAGAAGTAGGTACATAAGTAATAGACACGCGAGATCATTTATCTCGTTTTTATAAGACAATAATATCAAACATTGTAAGCAATGACCATGTAGCGTTGCGATCTAGCAACTAGAAAAGGCTGATAGGAAATACAACAAAGTATAGTTTTTTTTTGGTTTGGTGGATGAGATTTGGCGATCCTGCCAGGATACTTACGTGGGCTCCAGACACGTTGCCAAAAGGATGGTCGGTGTATTTAAATAAATAATATGATAAACGTTTGACTTGCAGTTATTAACTTCACAAAACCGACACAGGTTATTACATCTATCAGAAGGATTTAACATATGTAGAAAAGGGGAGCGTACGAAATGCGACTCGACGATCGGGCCGTAAAAATAGAATGACAGGCAAGTTCGCCGTGTTTCTAGTGCGGGGTTTCTAGTGTTGCCCGTGCAACAAAACATTTAAATGGCTATTCAATGCATACGCTGCCTTCCGCTACACATGAATACCGCACAAGTGTTCCAACTGCTCCCGTCTGGAGCCAGTGGGACTATGGCATCCCCAATTGGGGTATGTTGTGAGGCTGAAGGTAGTGGGGAGGGGAAGGAGATAGGAAAGAGGAAGGTGGGGAAGTACCCGGTGATTCAGATCTGGTCACCAAACACGGCTAATGCCATTTCAAGCAACGTTTCAATTCTGAATGGTGGTCTTACACCAGGGCGATACTGAGACTATCTTCCACTCTGGAACGTGCCGCAAATATACTATATATATTATTTTTAATGAATAAATTGTGAAATAAGACAAATTAATCAAATAAAATTTATTTGCCACGCCGGGATTCGATCCCGTGACCTTCGGAGTGCTAGTCAAGAGCCTTACCGCTGGACTACGCCGGCCGTCAAGAGTAAAAGTATTAATTGAAAAATACACTTTGCAATACACCACTTTTTTATTATTAATATTTAACAGTCGACCGGACCGGGTCTCGCTTAGCTCATGCTTCGTCGGGACTTGTTATTTTAACTAAAGCCAATTACATATACATATAGGCACAATTATAAAAAAAAAATTTTGACATAATTTTTGGATTCATATTATTTCTTTATAAAATTAATTGACTTAATCTTATTATGCTGTCTCAGTAGAAGTAAGGTCACAAGGAGGAAATCCATAATTGGTTTTATTTTGGTTATTTAATACTATGTACAAACTGAAATAAATGTAAACTATCGATTTCCCGAAAACTAATAATATGTAAGAAAATAAAACAACGAGTGAAAGAGGTGGAAATAGAAAAAAATACTGGTGACAGAACGAGATTAAATAGAAAAGAGGGATACAAGTTATTATGATGAAACTTTGGGGATTCGATGTGTACATATATTTCTATACATATATTGTTGTGAACTCTGGTATATGACATTATTTCTAACTAACTCTGGTATATGCGCTATTTAAAAAAAAAAGGCGTGGTATGGGTGAGTAGGAATCTGGTGGTCAATGTGTCCGGATGTGATGGACGTATGAATCCATCCCTCATATTACGGTGCATGGCAATGGGTCGATTAGGGAATATGAGAGGTCAAAAGGTCTCCCTCAACCAATCTATCCAGATCCGGCCCGCCACGCAATAAGTGGATAGACGCATCCGCCACCAAAACCTTGATTAAGTCTCACCCCGTAACAGAGGTCAAAATCTCAAAACCAAATCACCGGTGGGTGAAATTGTCCTCTATGGGAATAACTGAATTAGGGTTAACACAAGTATCCTTGTAATATTGCAGATAACAGTGTTACAAAGGTGGGTATCAGAACAAAGAGATCGCATTCGCTTTGTTTCAGTCAGTTTTACATATCATTCCTGTTCAATTTACCCTTCATTGACCCCCATCATCTCTCCACTTGACTCTAACCAACTGGCTAAGCCTGCGATAGGTTTGCCCTCGTGACGTCGTGACTCAAATGAGATTGTCTATAATACTAGTGCATTGGCGGCGTAGGGTAGATTGGCACCCGGGGCGCTTTTGTATTGAGCACCCCTACTTAAAATAAAATACCAAATACTTTTTTTTTACATGAGCTCCACACAGGAGGCCCTGAGGAAAGTAATTTCCCTGAGGGCCTATGTCATCTTTGGGGATGCTGTATGGAGGGTTTTTTAGTAAAAAGAAGGAGAGGATGGTTCTGGGAAGGAAAATGGTTTAAGGGGTGGGTAAGATTCTAGGGTTCAGTGTGTCCTGGTCATCAGACCTAAACACACCTCATCCCATGAACCCGGGCACCCCAGCTAAATCACCAAATAACGTAGCGAAAGTAGCAAACCACTTGGGGTGACCTATGGCAGAGTTGATGGTTATCCAATAAAGGTTCTCGGGGCGGCGGTATCCGTTCCCGCCACCCAAATTGAACATAACAAGATTACGAGACTTTATTTTACTAAAATATTCGATCACATTATCAAATTTTATTTCCGTCTCTCTTTCAATTGAAAAATCGAAAGATTGGTTAGTCGCGCTCGGCTCATTGTGGACCTTAAGTAAGATTTTAATAATTTTAATTCTGAAAAGCTTCTTTCATATTATGAATCTTCTCATATTATGAGCCACCAAAACACATATTGTTAAAAAAAATCTCAAGCCTCGATTACATTGAGCGAGTTTACAAGCTACTAGCCGGCGTATTCACTAACTGCTAGTGAACTCGCTCAGTGAGCAGATTTTTACACTGAAAAGGTTTACTAGCAGATAGTGAATATGCTGGCTAGTAGCTTGTAAACTCGCTTAATGTAATCGAGGCTTAAGACTTAGCGCTAAACTCAGAATAGCCCCATTTTACAATGAATTTGAAAAGCTCCAATGTAATCCATTAAACTACTTCTTGGGCAGAAATGTTGGTGTCTTACAAGTTTCTAAGCATTTCCAAGCACTCCATATTGTCTCTGATAGTCGTTTAACGGACACGTCTACATTTTTCATTAATATTTCCCATCGCGCTCGATGTTACGCGCGGTATAAGATCAGACCAAGCGCAACATGAATTCATTCTTAGGGAATTAGAAATTCTATTTGAAAAAAAATGAAAATATAGTTGCGATACGTTTCAAAATTTGATATATTAGTTTGTAGGTACCTAGATATAAGAGCAGGTTGTTATTTGTTGATGTGTTTGTATAGACGTCTAGAGAGAGATTATTATTGTGCGAATTCTTTGGCTGTACGAGTGAATCGTCGTTGTCACCCCTTGGTGCTTGGTACCCGGGGCGGACCGCGCCCTCCGCCCCCCCCCCCTTACGCCGCCACTGTACTAGTGTGAATGTCTAGAAGTCTAGAATGATTGTCTAGAATACTTGCGCTTCGTGATCCGCCGACTGTCCATGTTATTAGCATTACACCTACATTATATTTATTATTATTATTTTATTTTGTACTTACACCCATTGTTCCCATTGATGTTTTATAATTAGGTATTGTCACAAGTCGTGGTGCTATTCCCACTCTGATAACCAAGCTGGAAAAATTTAGCAAAATTATCGCAATTGGGGTGAGCCCGCTTAATATATAATACACACTAGAAATGCTTTGTAGATTTGAATGGAAACCAATAAAATTTCACCACTGCATTTTGTTTCTAGCTTCTAGCCCATTTAGCAAGGACTTTGTCTCTCTTACGCTTGCCTGATAATGTATATAGCATGTATATAGTTACACCATTTTTTGCAATAGCTCCACACAGGAGGCCAAAGGGGATATCCTTTTTTTGTATATCATCTTTGGGGATGCTGTGTGGAGGGTATTTTTAATGAAAGTAAGTTCTGGAAACGAAAAAGGTACTCGTTTGGTAGGGATCTGGGGGTTAATGTGTCCAGTTGTGTGAGACGTATGAGTTCCCTTCCCACTGCGGTGCAAGGCGGTAGGTCGAGAGAATCCGGCTGGAGATGTCTAGATTATTGCCTAAAGCGGTCTCTCCGGATCCGGACCTCCACGCAGGTGAGGAAACGCATTCGCCACCAAGACCTAGACAAAACTCAGTCCTAGAACCCGGGTACCCTTGCTAAATCACCAAACGTACCGAACCACTTGGGGTGACCTATGGCAGGGGTGTTGGTTATCCAAAAAATGGTTATTATTAAACCACATTATCCGCACCGGGTGCCATCCATACCAGCTACTAGCTGCGCCACTGACTACGACGCCTTCCTCTTTCCCAACTCCTTCCCATCTATACTTCCTTTAGCCTCACAACATAAGGAACTTGACCTCAGAACATAAGGAACTTGACCTCAGAACATAAGGAACTCCAGTGAAAAATGTTATGGCTAAAAAAAAATACGTTGATATGGACCAATATACGCTGATTCTGAATATATAAGTTTTATTTAATAAGATTAAACGCAGAGTTTTAAAAAAAATATTACAAAGTCTGTTTTTAATCGGGTCGTAAAAACATGCCGTCAAGTTTGGCATTAGTTGAAATTTTAGTGGTGACGTCACTGTTCGACGTGTCGTCATTGTATGGGAATGTATGATATGACACAAGCCATCGTATTAATTTATTCGTTTACTTACATACTGTTTATAGAGGTTTGGTTGTTGTGTTTATTGAAACATTATTTAGGCCTAAATAATGTTTCATAAATCTTATTACTTTATCTCTATTATTGAAAATATTTAAAAATTACTGCACAAAAAATAGTAATGCTACTTCTAAGGAGAATACTTCGAACAACGGAATTCAAAATGACGGCAGTTGATCAGCGGATTGCCCGATCCTATAGTAATTTTTCAGGATTGATGACGTCACACGATTCACCGTACATACGGTGGTTTTCGTGGGATCTTGAAAAATTAAAACTTTGACAGTTATTTTAACTATTAAAACTATCTCTAAAAATAAAAATGCAGTTATTTAAGTTGGAAGGTCATTATTCATTTTAAAAATTGGACTGGAGTTCTCTTTTGGGGATGCCATATTCTCAGTTCTCACTGGTTCCAGATAGATGGGAGCAGTTGGAACTCTTGTGCGGTATTCACACTTAAAAAAGTGGTGGGAGGAAGGATTTGGGTAAGAGTATGGGTGGGAATACCTGGCTATTCAGATCTGGTCACAAAACATGGCTAAAGCCATTTTTATTATTTTTCATCGGCATTTCTTTGTAATAATATGTGTAAAATTTTAATATTCTATTCCCAAAAACAATTTTCAGGACCATGTGTGGTGAGGTGTATTTCCGTAAATAATTGTGTGAAGAAATTAGAAAATCAGTCTCCATTTATTTTACATAGTTCTAACACCACTTACACTCTCTATTGGTTTGTATCTGACAGTTGATCGTTTTATAGGGAGGCGTCTACTAATATCTACAGGAATTCCAAAAACTGAAAAAATCGAACTAATATCTATGGGAACCAAAGTGTTGACGAATATCTACAGCTCAAACTGTTGACTAATATCTATAAGAACCAAAGTGTTGACGAATATCTACAGCACTGGCAGAGGTTGGATTTGCAATTATGTATAGCATGTTGGAATAACGTAATATTGAGTATGCAGTTTAAAAAACTTAATTTATGTAAGTATGTATGTAAAAATCCCTAATATCGGACTATTGGACACATTTAGCTGATTAGTCCAACCTACGCTCTGTAGATATTAGTTCAACCTACGCTCTGTAGATATTAGTCAACACTCTGAAGTTCGTAGATATTAATTCAACATAGGAGCTGTAGATATTCGTCCGACATACAGGCTGTAGATATTAGTATCTGGAGTCGTTTTATAGTTCGTCACTTTGGTTGGATATGGTTCTAACTTCACCTTATTATCATGTTCTTAGGTTTCAATTATTAAAAAAAAAACGTAATCTATTTAATTTTTAAATTTGAGGTTCAGACGTGTGTGGAAAATATTTAAATAGGACATGGCCCTAGCTTGGAACTGTGTTAGGTAAATATAATTAGAACCTTACGGCCAAGCTGGTTGCACATGATTCATTTTATTTAAATACTTTCCTTTATTTTAAAATATGTTCAATTAAAATAATCAACCTCAAAATCAGAAAAGTAGAATATGAAAAATCGATTTTGCAAACTTTGACACCACGTATCTCAGAACTTGGTAAAATAAATTAGAACCCTATCCAAATGATTTGACGAAATACCGACATACAATAAGTTTCAGGATGTACATAAAAATATAACATAAAAACCCCCGTCAGGGATAATAAATAGGTTGGATGTTCAATTCTGTTTGAAATCCTCTGATTTCATTTGAAATAAATTAGAAAGCACGTTGTTCCGGTCATCTATGGTCAATATGTGAAACTACATAACAAAAATGCTTTCCTTTCAACATTTTAGTAAAGATTCAAACCTCTGCTGAAAAGCTTCCAAGTATAGATAACTTCTACAAATTTCTGCAGATGTCTCTGCCCGCAACATTGTGAAATAATTTTGCCGAAGATTTTTCAAATAATGTTGGTTTGCTATTATATTGTATATACGAATTACGTACGCATTATTTGTAAATCATTAGGTAATTATGTTTGAATCCCACCGCCAATATATTTAGAAATGGAAACAATAGTAATAAAATTATATTTCTTCAATACTCGCAAATTTACTTGATTAATTAAATGAAAATTATTATTATTATATTTTCATTATTATTGGTACATGATGTGAACATTAGTTATTGGGTTTATAACCTAATTATTGTAATTTGTGGTTTTCTAATGCATGTAATGTTATAAACCTGTAAATGTTCCCAATAAAGAAAATAAAAAAAGAAAACAAATCACTTTAAACCTTCGACCAAGAATATCGAAGCTTTAAACACACCACTTCAATAAAAAAAATCAACATAATTCGAAAATGATGGTTTCTTCAACGTAAGTAGTTTTTTTTAAAGTAACCATTGATTTCGAAACATGTTGATAATTTTGATTAAATAAGTGGTGTCATACAAAGTGATTATTTTTAATTTAAATAAAAATTACATTAATAACGTTGCGTGTTGAGGTGCAGGTTATTTAGATTAATAATATAATAATTATTGTTCCATTTATAATAGAATACGTACCAATAACACCTCACATTGCGTGACTCTCATAATTTTGTAATCGTTAAATGTTTGTATTCTGTGATCTGTGGCAAAATTACACTTAATTAGTACACTCAATTATTTATACCAATATAACACCATAACACATTACCTCCTGTAATGAGCAGAACAACTCATATAGGTCTTTAATCGTTGTCTCCCTTACTATCATGTTTAGAAATATGATCTAAACACCACGCCCCGTAGAGTAGCGTGCCTTGGAGAGGCCCTGTATCAAAATTAGTTGGGGGGCCCTAATGAAGGATAAAGCTTTCTCACAAAAGAAACAAAAGGCCTCTGTAGCCCGGGGGCCCCGTATCATTGATACGGCTGATACTGCGGTAGCTACGCTACTGACCACGCCTAATATTCAAATCTAAAAATTAACCAAAAAGAAGTAAAACATACACCTTTGTGAAACCGAAGCAATTTGAAAAAAATATTGAAATTTCTAATACATAGATAATTACTTTTTAATGGAACGACAAAAAAGTGAGGTTGCAAAAACGTTTATTTTATAAAATACTAGCAGACCCAGCCACACGTTGCTGTGACTTATGAAACCTTTATAACCAACGCCGTCTGATAAATCAAATCCACACCGCCTGTTTATCAGACCGCTGCCCGCTGCCGCTTGGCCAGATTTATTATATATTTCAACCAATTTACACAAAACCTTGACAAATTATATACTATGTACCTAAAACCTTCCTCATGAATCACTCTATATCTATTGGTGAAAACCGCATGAAAATCCGTTGCGTAGTTTAAAAGATCTAAGCGCACATACAGCGTAAGCGACTTCATTTTATAAAGGCTAAAGGAGGTAGCGCAACACGGCATAACACCCCAAAAATAAATAAAAATGTGTGATTAATAGTGTGTGTGATAACAATCAATAATGTGATTTTATTTTTTTCTTATCAGCAATTTTGGTTAGTAAAAAACCTTAGGTGATGCATTTTTAAAACTTTTTTATCTTATTAGCATTCTAAATTTTTATATTTCTAAAATTGTATGTTGATTTGGAATTGCAAAATTTGAAAGCGTATTTTATCAATTTTCAAAAACAGTTTTTAGTTTTCGGATACGTTCATAAATATTGTATTTATTTTTAGTTTATTGCAAAGCGGAAATATTTTGACCCTCCGACAAAATGTGTTGGTCTTTTTTTCCCTAGATTTTTTTATTTTTTATTTATTTTTTTTTTTATTTAATAAAATAGTATCAATTACATGTTTACATACATCAAATAAAGTTTTCTATTAAAATACATTTAATAATACGCTTTACACCCTTTTTAAGAGCAGAGCTCGAGTTAAAAAGGCGGATAAACGCAACAATTTAACAAACGAAAAATAATATTTTTTTAAATATATTAAACAAAAAATAGATAATTAACAGAAAATAAGAAAAAATCATATTTGTACATATATATAAATATTTTTTTATATATATGTATAAAACAAATAATACATAAGAAAAACAACAGATTGAAACGGAGGAGATAAAAAATAATGAGAGAAAAAGGATAACTAATGTTATATTTGAGTTGTTATGTTGATAAGTTATATAAAAAGAGTTTTTATCGATTTTTTGAATTTTGTGTAATTTGTTTCCAATCTTAATTTCAAGGGTAATTCGTTAAACCATTTAACTCCAATATATTTGTAGAATTGTTGGGTTGTGGTGGTGTAACAGCGCGGTATAGTCAGAGAACCAAGGATATTTGTTCTATTGCTGTTCGAAAAAAGATTGTTAACATTATTGAGACAATCTTTGTGTATTTGTAAAAGCGTATTTTTTTATAAATATTGAAAGGACTTTGAATTCCTGAAATAATTTGATGGTAGGGTAATCGTATGGCTTTTTTAGAATTATTTTTATTAATATTCTTTGGATAATTTCTAAAGGCAAAAGAGAAGTTTTGAAAGCACCACCCCAGCCAACAATTCCATATTGTAATACTGATTGAATTGGGAAAAATAGATGGTTCTTAATAATCCAATATTTAGTATGTTACGTATTCTAATAAAAATGTTAATTAATTTTCTTAACCGTTCTACTGTTGTATTGATTTGTAATTTCCATTTTATGTTACTATCTATAATTGCACCGAGGTATTTTACATTTGTTTTAACAGTGAGTATAGAGCAGTTAGGTTTACATATATATGACTTTGGATTACAATTATATGAGTGTAGCATTTTTATTCAGAGTGAATGGTATTACAAAAGTTTTTTCTGTATTTAGAGATAGTAGATTTTGATCAAACCATTTTTTTTATTAAATTTATATCTAATTCAGCCGTTTTCTGAGTTTCACTCCAGTTTAGTCCATGAGTTAAAATCGCTATGTCATCAGCATATGATATTATTTTTGATTTTATGGTGAGTTTAAAAATATCATTCACATAAATGATAAAAAGAATTGGTCCTAGAACTGTCCCTTGCGGGATTCCAAAATTACTGGTCTGTGAATCACTCAGAAAACCATTTAACTTGACAAATTGCTCTCTATGAAGTAGGTAATTTTTAATCCATGTTAAGGCATTATTGGTTAAGTATACCAATTTTCGTTAGTTTAGAGATAAGATTAGAATGTGATATACTGCCAAATGCTTTTCTTAAGTCGACAAATATTCCAATGCATTTTTTTAATTATCTAAATATTTATATATTTCAGTTGTTAAATCTACGATAGCATCTTGAGTGCTCAAATTTTCTCTAAAACCGTACTGATGTGCACTTAATATATTATTTTCTTTTAAAAATTTAAACATCTGTTTTTTAACAATTTTTTCAAATATTTTTGTTATATTTGAGGTAAGAGAAATTGGTCTATAATTACTGCTTAGAGTGGGGTCACCAGATTTGAAAATGGGCGTAATAATAGTTTTTTTGTAATTTAAAGGAAAGTTGCCATTTGCGAAGCCTGTATTTATGATGTGTGCCAATGGTTTGCAAAGTAAATCAGAATTTTTTAAGTATTTCTGCAGAAATATTGTCATAACTAGGGGAAGAATTACCTTTTAATTCATTAATAGCCTGTTTAATTTCATCAATGTTAGTTTGTTGGAATTGTTTTAAGGTGTTACAAGGATTGGAAGGTGATGTACATAGATCATTATTTTCAGTGTTTTTTATTTTAAGTGCTAATTTTTTACCAACTGACCCAAAATAATTGTTAAAGATATTTCTTTGGATCCGTGTTTACATTTTCAGAAAGAGTTTGTACAAGGTATTCAAATACTGAATTCCCAGAAAATTTATTTATGTCATTTATTGGATAACCAACACCTCTGCCATAGGTCACCCCAAGTGGTTCGCTACGTTTGGTGATTTAGCAGGGGTGCCCGGGTTCATGGGGTGAGGTTTGTCTAAGTCTTGGAGGTGGATGACCAGGACACACTGAACCCCAAATTCCTACCCACACCTTAAACCCTTTTCCTCCCCAAAACTCTCCTCTCCTTCCTTTCCTTAAAAAAACCCTCCATGCAGCATCCCCAAAGGGAAATTATTTTCCTCCTGTGTGGAGCTCATGTAAAAAAAAAAAAATCAGGGTGGGTACCAGCACTCCATTGTGGACTGCTAGCTTCGCTTCTTTTATTCATATTGGACGGCCGGCATAGTGCAGCGGTAAGGCGCTTGGCTCGCATTCCGAAGGTCGCGGGATTGAATCCCGGCGTGGCAAATAAATTTTATTTGATAAATTTGTGTATTTCACAATTTATTCATTTAAAATAATATATTGTTTATATGCGGCACTTTCCAGAGTGGAAGATTCTCTCAGTATCGCCCTGGTGTAAGACCACCATTCAGAATTAAAACGTTGCCTGAAGTGGCTTTCGCCGTGTTTGGTGACCAGATCTGAATAGCCAGGTATTTCCCCACCTTCCTCTTCCCTATCTCCTTCCCCCCCACTACCTTCAGCCTCCATACCCCAATTAGGGATGCCATAGTCTCACTGGCTCCAGACGGGAGCAGTTGGGACTCTTGTGCGGTATTCATGTAAAAAAATAAAAAAAGGGGGCAGGGTCGGCTCAGAATCAGAGTGCCAAATTGACATGTTAGGTATTACCAGCGCTTCATAGCGCCTGGCGCCTTGACAACTTCGCGCCCGGAGCGGTCTGCTCAAATGATTTATTTACTTTTTACTCAATTTCCAGAATTATGAGCGTTTTTTATTTCTTTTTTTAATTCCCTAGACCTAGTGTGAATGTCCGATTTTTTTTTTACATTAACTCCACATAGATGGCCCTGAGAAAATCTATTTACCTCGGGGCTTATTTTATCTTTGGGGATGCTGTGTGGAGGGTCTTTATAAGGAAAGGAAGGAGATGAAGTTCTGGGAAGGAAAAGGGGTGGGTAGAAATCCAGGGATCAGTGTGTGGTCGGATGAACGAATCCATTCCTCCCACTGCGGTGTAAGACCAGCTACAGAGGTCAGACAAATTTGGACAACCAGGTACTCCCCCACCTTCGTCTTCCCCATCTCCTCCTTCCCCTCCCCACTACCTTCAGCCTCACAACATACCCCAATTGGGGATGCCATAGTCTCACTAGCTCTAGAAGACAGGGAGCAGTTGAGACTCTAGTAAGGTACTCGTGTAAAAAATGTGCGAAACCAAAAATGGCCACTATTTGCGATACTTTTAGGTCAACAAAAATCCATATTTGTATTCTGTACTTATAAATATATAAAAATAATTATAATTTACTTCAAATTCAAACTATGAAAGCCGTTTTGCGCCAAACTGTAGAATACAAAAACAAAGAATCGATATCGTGCATGTATTAAAATTAAGTGGTTAGCTACATTTGGTGCCTTAGCAGGGGTCCCGGGTTCATGGGGTGAGGTTTCTCCAGGTCTTGGCGGCCGATGCGGCTGCCTGCCTACCGCGTGGTGGACAGGCTCGAGATAGACTGGTTGAGGCGGTTGAGGGAGGTCTTTTATCCTATTCAGCCGAAATCTCTCGACCCATCGCCTTGCACCGCAGTAGGAGGGATGGATTCATACGTCTGTTCCGCCTGGACATACTGACCCCCAGATTCCTACCCACCCTTCCTATATATTTCCTTTCCAGAACTTCTTTTCCTTCCTTTTCTTAATAAAACCCTCCACACAGCGTACCCTAAGATGATATAGGCCCTGAGAGAAATTATTTTGCTCGGGGCCTAAAGGTGTAAAGGTGTGTAAAGCTAATGTAAAAAAAAACATAAGCTGCACGTCCACATTGGAAAATAATTTCTAGGCAAGGGTTTCCCAATCTTTATTTCGCCGAGCCTCCCCGACCCAAAAAAAAAATATTTTCATGCCCCCCTTAATTAAGTTTAAAAAAAAATAAGAAACCCTTTTTTTTATATTAACTAAATTATTTATTTGCATTTCAAATAGGTACAATACAGATACAATATATTTATTTATTATGGATCTTTAATAGAAGAGTGGGTACACTTTTAATCATTTATTACTTTGACATTTACATTTCTTAGTTTTCTTTTAATTATACATATTTTTCTGTTATTATTTTTATTTATTTAAATAATATTTTTAAACGACTTCGAAAAGGAGGAGGTTCTCAATTCGACTGTATTTTTTTTATTTTTTTTTTATGTGTTACTTCAGAACTTTCGACTGGGTGAACCGATATTGATGATTCTTTTTTATTTGAAAGCTGGTGCTTTCCGTGTGGGTCCATTTTAATTTGGTCCAGTTCTGACAATGGCATACATGAGAAAATCATATATGTCTTAAATTTGCATCTAGTATGTGCGCGACAAATGGACGAAAAACTCAATATCACGCCAACCGATTTCGATGATTCTTTTTATATTGGAAAGGATGTACTTCAAGGGTAGTTTGATGAGAGTTTGGTTAGGTTCTGATTATGGGATCCATGACATAGTAACGGAACTCTCCAATTCTGAAGAACAAATTTACGATACTCGTCCGAATCTTAATCGAATTAGTTAGTTTAGTGTACTAGAAGTGTGTCGTTCCGGCCGGAACGAATCCAAAGATTCCGAGTCCGAATGCGTTTGATTCGTTCCGAGTCCGCAAAATGTTATGAATCAGTTCCGGAGTCACTCGCACTCGGGAACGAGTGACAGAGTGAGAGTAAAGGAATCACTAACGGGAGGAGGTACGCGGCGCGGGCCGGGCGGCGTTGATTTGCTCTAGCAGGGCGGTCTTACTCTCTCACTCGGGATCGAGTGAGAGAGTGAAAGTTCAGGAGCCACTCAAGGGAAGAGGTGCACGGCGCGGGCCGGGGCACAGTGTACCGCTCTAACCGGTCACCCAGTCGATTCGGGGTCCGGAATCGATTCCGTAAAATAAGTGAATCGACACACTTCTATAGTGTACTTCATATTCACTAAAAATAAAAAAAATAAACAAATATTTTAACAAAACAAAAAAACGACTTCAAAAAATGCACTAAAAAGTAAAAAAATAATTTCGTATTCTTCTACAACTTTATAATCAACTTACCTTTTCTACTCATCAATATGTACGTACGATTGTTATTTTTGGAGTCGGTGTCGGCGGGAGAGGAGCTGTCAAGTGAACACGCCGGGCCGCGGGTACCTTGGTTGACACCGACTCCAAAAATAACAATCGTACCTACATATTGATGAGTAGAAAAGGTAAGTTGATTATAAAGTTGTAGAAGAATACGAAATTATTTTTTTCCTTTTTAGTGCATTTTTTGAAGTCGTTTTTTTGTTTTGTTAAAATTTTTGTTTATTTTAATAATAGAATGTCTAACAACTTTCAAAGAAATTTTAGAACAAATAAATAAAAACTTTTAAAATACCAATGAGATGCTTGCATGCTCTGTACCATTTGGTCGATTCTGGGTTCAGTCTTTGCTAGAGCTGTGGTTAAATCGCTATGGACGGCAAGGCGATTTCGCTGTTAAGTTTTTATTAAGACTAAAGCTGAAAAACCTGTCTCGCATAAATAAGTGGACGAAAGAGGAATAAGTACTTTCAAAGCAAGAGAAGCAACTTTCAGATTAACAAGGAATCGCTTGATCAAAATCGTTTGATAACTAAATATGATTTTATAAAATAACGTTTATTTATCATTTGTAATAACAAGAACGAGCTTATGAATAAAAAATGATTACGTACCTACTTGTTGTGGAATAAAAGGAGTTCGCATATGAACCCATTACTATCTACTTCACAACTAACCATCATAATTTAGGTATAAACTTAAAACTAAATTTCACAAGCATGTTGAAAAATAAAAAATAAATGGCGGGGAAAGTTTAATATACCTACTAAAAAACTTTCCTTTTACTTGGAAAATGAACAATTTCACAATTAGATATTTCACTTAACAGACATGAAACGAAACTTGGATTTTTTGTGAACCAACTATTGACAGGGGCGAGTACGGAGAGTGAGTGAAAGATGGATTCAAGCGGGAAGGTGGGGCGGGGTGCGCATCACATGTCGTGTTGTGACTTGAACTTGTATAGCAACGATTGAATCGCAATTCGAAACACTTAATTTACCTACGCGTTAAATAGATATTGTTTTTCGGAAATGCAAACGTACTTATTACGCCCCCACTGACATTTCTCTACGCCCCCCTAGGCGGGCGTGACCCCCTGGTTGGGAAGTCCTGTTCTAGGCCATCTTTAGGAGTGCTTGTAATAATTTCATTTGCTTTTCATACAAAGAATTTAAATGTACATAATTAGGTTATTAGTAGATTTCGTTGGCGATGTAGATGTCCTACATTAATAAAACAATTTAATACCAGGTTTAGGAGGCTTACCTACAAGTCAAGTGGATTAGGCGCAAGGCGCAAGCTGATACCGACAAACAAAATCGACATTTGACGGTATCTTGTGTTTGATGTTATAAAATCGATTCAACAGAAACTAGACAACATCGGTAAAAGGGATCGAAATGACAATCTAGTTTCTTTCAACGGAAGCAATCTTACTAACATACCTTCAATTGATACGATTGGTGTAACTCTAAGTGACCAGCTCAGGTACGAAGGCCCCATCGAAGCCACACTCGAGTTAGCCTCTCAGAAGCTGGGTGTATTGTACTTGATACTTAAATTGTACACAACTGCTGACCCTGTACAAATCGCAACTACGCCCCACTGATGAATTTGGCAGCCACCTCTGGAGCCCCAAAATACTCTGTGCAGAACCGAGCGGTCCGTTTGATAGTTTCCCCTATCGTAACAAGCGGATTGTAATCTTTGGAGCGCAGGCGTCAGGTGGGTATGCTATCCTTGTTCCCTTCGGCATCTGTGTATAGTCGGGAAACACGCCGAACGCGCGCCCAATATATGTACACGGTTGATATGTGTCTCATAAGGATGGGTCGCTTCTACGACTTGTTCTAACAACTCGGCTGTGGAATGATTTGCCGGCCTGTGTGTTTCCTCCCTCTTGTAAAATGGGTCTCTTCAGGACCGATATTCACTCCTTCCTCTCCTCAAAAAGATCCTCAATACAGACTCTTCACAGATAACTCCCCCCCCCCCCTGGTGATACGTGGTGAGGTTTTAGACTACCCCCCCATACCCAAAATAACGTGCATTTTTTTAGTACAAAGTATATTGAAATTTTTCAGAATATAATCTTTAGATACAGGTATAATCTGATTAAATTTTGGAAAATTTAGCATCATGATAAAAATGGCGAGACAGACATTAAGGTTGCAGTTTGTTTTTGACTGGCATAAAAATAATAAAGGCAACGCGCCGCTGTATGGTTTGGAAATCGTGCGTTCAACGAAAAATAAATACACGTGATATCTCATAATATCCCCCCCCCCCCCCTCCTTGTGATTTTTTTTTTTTTTTTAATGCCGGCAACCCGGGCGTTTATTGTAACAATAATCATATACAAACAAGTTAGTAGCCCGCCTCACTAGACTAAGTCTGTTCCGAGGCGGGTACATATATATATATACATTAACTTACACACATATAGGTACATTTACATATATTTACGTATATAAACACAGTTATGTTCATACACACATACACGCATATGCGCCCATACATACACACAGGCAATCGCATACGTGTACATAATCGAGCACATAGATACATATTAAAACATAAATACATATAATCAAATAAGAATTATTGGGAGTTGAAATACAGTTATCAAGGAATTTACAAATTAAAACCAAAAATTCATCAGATACACATAGTAATGCTAGCATCTAAATCTAGAACTATTAAATATCAACAAAATGAATACACATAGTAATACTAGCGTCTAAATTTAGATCTATAAGATTTCAACAAAATAATATACATATGAGGTAATAATAATATAAGCATTCGTAAAACAAAATCAGTATTAATAATTAAGATAAAATTTCTATAAGTAACCAACACATATATAAGTAAATAAAGAGTGAGGATTAGAGACTAAGATGAGATTACTAATAACTTGGTGATGCATGCCCTTTTTTTGTGTAGTAACCATGTATTGAAATGTTTGTATAACCAGTTTAGGTTGTTTTTTGTGGCACAATAGGTGGTTTCTTTTAGGAAGGTGTTGAAAATGTGAGGTGCGAGGTAAGATTCGTGCTTTTGGGCAAAAGTTGATTTAGTTTTAGGCACTAGAAATAGATTACACGATTTAGCTATTGTGATATTTCGTGATTTTTTCCGACACCCCTCCCCTTTCGAGCCTGAGATTAATGGACGATCCCTTAGGCGCTTCTCCTTTGTGGGTAATATAACTAAAATACTTAAATATACCAACAAGTAAATATAAAAATACATTTTAAAGTTACATTATAAATATATAAGAATATACATATATTTAATATTTACTATTTAAATATAACATTTACTTCGAGGACACCTCATACCTTGCCGCCGAATCGTTTAGGTGTTTACTACCAAGGGGGTTACATCAGCGTTCGGGGGTCCCCATGGGGGTCCCTCAATGTAGTCATCAGGAAAGACGTATTCCGCTTTCTATCCTCTATTTACTTGGTGCCACGTGGAAGTAGAAAAGAATTGGTGAAACCGGTTGGTTGCTTGGCGAACTATTAATTGTTAGTTATACTCGTATGTTCGCAAACTGCACGCGATGTTTGGAAGTTTGGATCATTAATCCCGATTCGCTTCAGAAAGTGATGCTAACGCAGACTCGTGTATTCTACCATGACGCAACGAAATTCAATTAAGACAGGGTTTCCACAAGTTATTTCAATGCAATACATATATTATACACATTGAATACAAAATGAGTAAGAATTTATAGAAATACAATGAAAGTAGGTAATAAAATTTGCTTTTTAAAAAATATTTTTATTAAACCACTGCTTTAATAAAAATTATCTACATGTTTCAGAATCAACTTTATCGGATTTTTTTTACGTTAGCTCCACACAGGAGGCCCTGTGGAAAATAAATTCCCGCAGGGCCTACATCATCTTAGGGGATGCTGCGTGGAGGGACTTTTTAAGGAAGGGAAGGATAGGAAGTTCTGGGAATGAAAAAGCTATGAGTGGATATGAATCTGGGGATAGGTGTGTTCAGGAGGGGACCTATGAATCCATCCCTCCAACTGCGGTGAGAGGCGATGGGTGGAGAGAGAGAGCAAGGCTGGAAAAGTCAAAAGCCCTCCCTCAACCAGTCTCTCTCGATCCGGCCCGCCACGCAGCAGGTGGGCAGACGCATCCGCCGTCAAGACCTGGACAAAGTTCATCCCATGAACCCGGGCAACCCTGTTAAATCACCAAACGTAGCGAATCACTTGGGATGACCTATGGCAGAGGTGTTGATTATTCAATAAATGGTTCCGGAAGGTAAGGCATTAAGAATCTAGAAACCTGAAAACGATGTAAAAGATTCGAATTTTAAAAGTATGGACTATAAAAAACTTGAATTAACATATCGGTATTATATTTTTTAAATGTTTATTTTTATGAAATCCTGCAAACATAAAAATACGGCAGCCTTTCTAGATTTAGAAAGTTGTAAATGATTTAAAATGATATAGAAAACTGTAAATTACGCAAATTAGATTGCAAAAGTCGAATAACAGACAAAAAAAGGGACAACACAAAAGATTAACTTCATTCAGAAGAACATAAACACTTATTTTAAAAATATATTTCAATAGTAGTTATAACAATACTTATCATCTGTTACATATCTATTATTTTTCGATTAAACCATTGTTGTTTTATCAGAAGAGTTTATGGTGACATCACTTCTTTTTAACCTACGTTGTTCATAGCCTGTGACCGTGGTAACTATATTTTGTTATTTTAATCGATTTTTATCAATATATTAATAATCGTACATGTTTCTTGGACAGTTGTATGTAAAATATATGCCAAGACGATTGCATTAGAGAAACGTTATACCGGATGCATACCTACGTAACGCTTCTGTTCTCGACTCCAATAATAATTCAAAAGTCGTGAAAATCAGAAACATGATCAAAAAACTACATTCCACTTTTGGAAGTAATAATAATAAGGAAGCATTTGCAATACACACCTACATAATATAAACAATTATTTCCTTACTAATAAATGCGTTTTAAACTTTACGCACCTGATAAATATCCATTTACAATAATAGTCGTTTTGGTAGTGTAAAATTCATTTTTGAAAGTTTATTTGTAAAGCCCTTTCAAAATAGACCAAATAAAAAGATCTTGCTCCTTTGATAATTATTGGTAACAGAAAGCGACGTCGGTAATCTTTCATAGTAGCGGAGCACCCTTAATACGAACCTTTTTGAAATAACACTTCTTTTCAACTTATTTAATATAAAATACAACTACATATTTACGTTGGAGGGGGTGGTAAATATGCATCAAAGTTCTATTTTTTGTCAATCAAAGTTTCAAAATTTCATGAGTTTTGACAGTTCGGCCATGTTTTTTCTTGGTTTATGTATTCATATTAAGCGTGTACGGCGACTCTGATATTGTACCGCTGTGTTTAATATCTGGGAAAAACAACGCCCCCTTTAATTTTGCACAACCCTGTTTTGGTTTATTTATATAGGAAGTGATGGGGGTTAGCAACAAGTGGGTGAATGAAATCGACTTAAAAAAACAATTTTGTTCGCCAGGGTTTTATGAATAAAAGAATCGAGAGCCATCTAGAACTTTTAAAAATTTGATATTTTTTTTATATACAGAAATATTTATAACTTTTGATATTATTATGTATTGGTTCACCCCTTGAAGGCTTTTACCGTTATCTCAGTTAAATTATTTAAACATCCGACATCCGTAATGTAATTTCGCATTGTTCCACGGCAGTAAATAAGAACCCCAACGATAAAAATAAAAGGTTGTCATTTGCTGTGCGTAGATTCCAGAACGTATTTTTTGTGTTCGAAGCGGCACCATAACCTTTCCGTTTTCATTCCAGTTTCGGCGTTTGAGAAGAGCGCCTGTCTTGTTCCGCGTGTTCGACTTCGTTCTTTTGTACTTTTCTACCAAACCATAACACAAACCCTATTTACAAAGTGAATATCTGTGCTATAAGTTACGAACTCTAATAATACATCGTGTGTTGTGAAGTATTTACCTTATATTATTCTGTTTTCCTCGTGTTTTTACGTGTGTTTTGTACCGGAACAACAAGTTACACCTGTAAACCGGTTCGAGGTAAGATTTTTCTTTCTAAATCCATCGAAATGGTTAACAATAGAACAATATTGTCTATTTTGTATATCGTTCACTTCTTCCGTATGTCTGTTACTTTTGAGATTATAGGTTTTATGTTTACAATGCATTCATTTTGTTGATGTTTGAAGCAGGTTATTCGTAGCAAATCTGTTATTATCATCAATTTTATTATACCTACCACTTGTCGTTTTGTAAAAGTAGTAAATAAATCACCTCAAGGGCGTTCGATATTCGAACATAATATTAATAATGTTATATTATCAATCGTCATTATTCATTTTGTGGTTCTCATGATTAGGAATTTGTTATTTATATTATTCTATTCTGACATACCCACCTAGGTATTTGAGTAAAAGTTGGTTGTTGCCATATAAAAAGATGCCTTGGCTTCGAAGGCCATTCCATTATGTTGTTTGGGCGGTAAAAAAACTAAACAAAAGGCTAATAATAGGTCAAACAATCTGTTTTTTTCTTTTGTATAAATTGTATTGTAGATTTTGGGAGGTTACCTACCTGAATCTTTTATCGTTGTTTTTGTTTGAGACTTGATACCTTTTTCATAATGTCAAACGCACATGACAATGTTGATACAATTCACCCATTCTTATAAAACTTTCTCCTAACATCTGGTACCTACCTTCCGGGTAAGAGCGGGAGCACACAGAGAGCGGTCAGGAGTTCCGAGTTCCGAGTTCCGCGTTCGGCGTTCATTAGAATGTACTGATACTATAACAACAACGCACACAGCGGGCAGTCAGACCGCGGCGGTCAAAACGGAACGTCGCGTTCTAAGAGTTCTTTTCCCGCCGAGGCAGAGAACGCCAGAACGCCACGATTTCTGAGGTTGCAAACCCGGCAGTTGACTGGAAACCTTACAGAATATTACGAAAACATATCGTATTCGTTACATAATTCGATTAACAAATAAATTCGATGAACAACTATTAATCGACATCCGAAAATAAATATAGAATCGTTGTTCATCTTTAAGTAAATCCTGAAAAGTACTACTAAATTTGCCTTGCCTTGTTTGCCTTGTTCTTTTCGCGCTGTGTTGATTGGGTGCACCCAATACCTCCTTTTCTTTTTAGAAGCTGCTAAGCTCCACTGGAACAATAATTTTTCATCGGATGATGAACTTTCTAGTGACATGTTGCATGTGCAAAGACCCAAACGAAACTAGAACGCGAGAATTTGAACGCCGTTTGTGTGCGTTGGAACTCTTGAGCGGTCAACGGTCACTAGAACGCAGAACTCTGACCGCTCTCTGTGTGCTCAAGCTCTAAAGGTTTTAAAATAGTAAATCAAGTACAACAAAACGTTTCAATTCAAACATAAAAGTTTTACCCGTGCATCTGTATAGCTATTTATCATATTATATATTGTACAAGTAGAAATGGAGGTGTTTTTTAAAATTGAAATTCTTATTATACCTAGTATTTTTCTAAAGAATGTGTTAGTAATTATTTTGTATATTTACTACCTACCTACCTACCCAGTGGGCGTCGCTCCAGCCTACCACAAATGGTTTTACTTCACTTCAGAGACATACCTACACCCAATGACGTTATATAAAATAAACCTACACCATTATTATTAATAACAAATCATAGCTACCTACCTATTTACTTTGGTTGATAATTTACTTTTGTCAGTATAATATGGGTAGGTAGGTAATATACATATAATTATGTATGAATAGGTCAGTAGGTTTGTTTGTGGTTTTCGCTAATTTTAATTGTGAAGATAACGTACCTATGTATTATAATTAGGTACGTTCTATCAATGTTGTTACTCTTGACGTTCGATTTCAGTTTGTCCATTGTTCAACATTTCCAAATATTTACACCTGTTTGTATTTTGGCCTTGTTTTGATCCATTTACGACTATTGGGCGTGGCACATACCTATCGATTTTATTTATTATTGTTTGAAATTTTGATGTATCATGCCAGTTCGCCTCCAAATAACACCAAGCAGTCTTAAGCCACAATGTATTTAAATATATATGGTTATCTTTAGTAGTAAAAATGACATTAATATTTTATGTTTTTCTTTCACATAGTTTATGGATATTCGTCATTGCAACTCGATTGAGTGAAATTATATTTATTTTGAATTCATTCTTCTTTCTGACGTTGTTTTGTAAGGCTGCGTTACACACACGTGAGCCAAAACTGTTAGCCGAACAACGATTTATGGGAAAGGAAAGAAGAAACCGCAAAAATGTGTGTTTTTATAATTCCCACGGCAACAATATACACAAAAAGGCAAAAAACGTAGGTAGGTACGTTCTGTATCATTTTGGGAGGCAGGTATGGGTGCCGCCGCCCCTGGAACCATTTAATGGATAACCAACACCTCAGTCTTCCCAATTGGTTCGCTACATTTGGTGACTTAACAGGGATGCCCGGGTTCACGGGGTGAAGTTTGTCCAGGTCTTGGCGGCCGATGCGTCTTCCTCCTTGAGACTAGTTAAGGAGGTTTTTAGACCTCCAGCCAGAATTTCTCGATGGATTCATTCGTCTGTCACTCCTGGACACACTGACTCCCAGATTCATACTCATCCCTCATAACTATTTCCTTCTCAAAACTTCCTCCTTCCTTTCCTTAAAAAAACATTGAGAAATTCCTGTGTGGAGCTAATGTAAAATAAAATAAAATCGTGTAATAAAAAAAATATTATCGTCAGACAAACAATGTAGGTATGTCTGCTTCGTCCAAAGAAAAGGGTAATCATTTTTTTTTTTATTAAAAAAATGAGATGCCGCGTTCCGTTGCCGCGGGAATTATTAAAGCAACCGAAGTCCGCTTGCGGTTGCTTCGTACCTTTTCCATAATTGTTGCTCGGTTTATGTTCGCAAATGTGTACGCGGCATTTCAGTTGACATTTGTGTCAATCACACAACATTTTGTGTTATCTTTATCCCGTTTCCCGAGGTATCTGACTAACGATCGTGCCATTTCCCCCTTGGGTAGGTAGGTAGGCAGATAGGATAAACGCCGCACAAATCTGTTAGCACACTCATTTCTTTGCTCCCATGTCAGAACTGGTGACCGGACAATTCACAATCATGCAAATTCAACACCTCATTAAAGCCACCCACATCGGGACTCTCTTATTTATCTCTCTTTTTTCGTTTTTAGCATTTAGATTTTTTTTTACTTTTTCGGCGAGTAAAGGGTTACACAAACTATAGGAGCCGGGTGTACGCTTTGACGCATTTTAAAAGACATTGAACAGCTGGTAGGTACTAACTACCGATTCAAAAAGGAATTTACCCAGAAAATTCTAACTTTGGACTGTATTTACTCGAAAACGAAAGCTCAAAACAAAAAAGTTGTAGCACAAAATCGTCTCTAAATGTGTGTGAAGTAGATCATTCACGAATTGTAGGTATAGATTAGGGAACGTACCCATACTACGTGACCAACTTTTTGCAATTTTTAACCCCCCCCCCCCCCCGGTGACCAAAATCCTAAGCAACCCGCCGCTCATTTGTATGGAGCGTGACATTTTGAAGACCCCCCCCCTTAAACGTGTCACGTAGTATGGGTACGTTCCCTTATAAGTTACTATAACATTGTCAAAATGTCGTTTCCTTGTCGCTTAGGAGTTAGGACAGGCCAGTAGAATAGTGTTGGGTAGGACACGACATCAGGATGAGTTTGTATGAGGTAGGTACTCAAATACTTAAATGAGATGTTGGGGTGTCCCACCTCAAATGAGGTGAGATGTGACAATATTTTCGCTTACGGAGGAGAAGAGGGGAGGGGGTTTGGCTAGAGAATTTCAGAGAACGTGTTTTCACATGCCACCTCACACCTCATGGCTCTAATACAAAAATGTCATACAATACACGAACCACCTCACACCTCACCACCTCCCGTTTGTCCCATACGATACGTGACATTACCATCAACAACCATACACCTCATACATTTGTCCCATACGTGACATGACATGTAGTGCAATACATCATCCACCTCATACCTCACCAACTCATACATTTGTCCCAATCGTGACATGACGTGTGGCCCAATTCACCAATCACCTCACACATTTGTCCCATATGTGACATGACATTTGTAGTTATACAAAGAAAAAAGTTGGTACAAATACATTTTGTGAGGTGGGGACATTTTACGTTTTTGTATGGGACATTTGAGGTGCCTCTTGTAAGAGGTAACACTACAGTAGACAGACTGTTAAGCTGGGTCCACACATGTTCTTTTGTCCGTTCCGTTCCTCCGTTCCGTATCAACAACTCTGGACGCAAGTAAAAATAGCCCGTACCTCCGTAACTTCGCTGCGATCATCGGCATCGCGTGTTCATTCCATTCGACAGAGAGAACGACCTGCGCATGCCGCGATCGCGTCCAGACTGGCGCATACCCGTATCGTATCGCCTTTGAACGGGCCGAATAAACCGACTCCCGATGGATCGGGGCGTACCTCGACCCGTATCGTACCCTTAGAGTAACAATATAGAGAGGGAGTACTAATATTTGTCCAAATCGTTGACAAATTTGGAAAATATAGCTCTCCCTTTTCGCTCGTTTCCATGAACGTGTGAGAAACAGAGACAAACGTTTGCTGTTAAAAACATAAGATTTAAACCATATGTAGCCACTTTTGAAAGCGCGCGAACTTAACACTGTTGTGATCTGTCAGACGTGCGAAGGGTCGAAAATGCAAAAATATTGTTATAATTACGTTAATTGAGCGAAATATTAAAAAAAAACGCTATGGCTATATGTGCAGTGGATGGGTGCCTCAACCGTAGTACAAAAGGATCAAAAAAATTCAGTTTGCACAGGTATTTATTAAAGATATCATGGTTTTTGCTGTGTTCAATCTTTGATCTCAAATATTTAATACGTTAAACTACAAACACCATAAGTAACTTCCACCAATATTTAAACATTCCTTTACTATTTGTATCAATATAATAAACTTTCGATTTGTTTGCGTTTTAATGCACTTTTAATCTGTTTTAGTTATTAGAAATCTTGCCTGAATTATAAGAATGCAACATACCGATTTCAGTCGGCAGACTGAATGTATCTCTGTCTTTTTCTATCTTACAATATCAACGTTAAATTGTTGGCGAATGTATAGAGACAGAATAATCTTTGTCTTTGCGTTTCTTTTTCGTTGTAAAAAATTCAGGGCTGTGCTAAAATTGGTTTATTATTAAATATTTAACTATTCACAGATTTCCGAAGGAAAAAAACAGGCTTAACGCATGGATTAAAGCAACAAATAGAGAAAATTGGTCTCCAAAATACCATAGCGCAATATGTTCAGCCCATTTTATAAGTGAGCACTTCAATACGACACAAACAAGGGTTCATCTGAAGGATTTCGCGGTGCCTTGTAATTCAAGAGTACAGAAGTACTTGGTACAGAAGGTAATGCATATTTTTCTTTTTGACACCACCATGAAAAACTATAAAAAAAAGTAATTACTAAAACTACTTACTATTGACTAATACAAAATAAGTTGTTTGGCGGTTCATCCTCTCTGCGGAAACGGCTTGATGGGTAATTAGTTAACTATTTTTTTATGGAACTGAAATTCGTTTTATATATAAATGTATAAATATAAATATTTTCGTTTATTACTCTTTTTCTAAAATATATATTAAAATGTTATTTAAATCTCAACCTCTTTAACATGAGCACTACTCTAAAGAAAGGTGTAACTCGATTTATATGGTTATATATTTAAAAAAAACTTTATTTAATGTATATATTAGTGTGTAATTATGCCGTTAAGATTAATAAATAAATTTTAAAAGTTTCTTTGTTTGTATTTTTATTTATAATCTAATATCTATATTAAAAAAATATATAGATGTAGATATAAAAATATATGTTTATATAAAACAGAAATTGCTATTAGATACGAGTCGCGACAAAATACCTAATTGTCTTAATTTTTGACAACCCTGCATCAGTTTGTAAGCCACCTCCCTAGTGGTCAAGTGACTATCCCTAGTGGTCTAGTGACTCCGCAATCTGCTAACAACATGTCGCATAGTGCGGTCTCTTTATATTGTTACTCTAAGATCGTACCTCTGTAACACCGTACCGTTCCGAACGGGCGTCCAAACTAGCGTTCTTGTTCGCGACGCTGATACGGAACGGAGGAACGGAACGGACAAAAGAACATGTGTGGACCCAGCTTTAGACGATAATTCGCCTCAATCTATAAGCCCAAATTGCCAATTAGTCGTTACACCGTACCGTTCAATGCTAACAGCCGATCTAATTACCTGCGGCGTATAGTTCTGATATTTTTTACATGTTTTAATTTGTCACAAGTCCAAAACATGTTGTGCTTCTTATCTGGGTCTGTGTACAGATCCTTGGGGAAGTGTTATTTAATTGTTCTTGGAGATAAAATACTCGTTACAGTTGATTGTACTTTTGGCCGTTTAACGCATTGTCGAATGTAAATTACAATCTAATCATAATCACAAATCACTTATTGTATTTATTAGTAATTGAAGAACGTTTGAGTATCTACAAATATCTACAAAAAAAAGTGACGGAAGGTTTTAATAATTACTCGGGGTCAATGTTTTACGATAATTTTTAAATGCACATTTAATTAAATGTTAGACATTGTGAATAATATGAATGTGTAGCGGTGGTAATTAAAGAAAATGAACAATTATTTTACGGTCAACACAATTAGTCTTTATTTGGAGGAGATACAATCAATTTGCAAGTATGACACAATAATAGAACAGTACAAAACTATAACAGTAGCTCAACCGCTCGTTAAACTTTTTAACTAAAAAGATTAACGGAAGATGCGCGGATGTGACCGGAAGGCAACTTAACTTTTTCAAGGCAATTTAACTTAACTTTAATAATTCTTAACTTATTGGTCAGACCATCTGTAAGCCTGAGCGGCGCGGCGGGGTGCAATTTTAAGCTTCTTATTATTAAAAATAAACATCATTTTTGAAATGTTAAAATTTTAATTGAACATACAACAGTTTTCAAAATCGCTTACCTTACGTTTATTCTGTCTAAAATGAATCAAAGCGAAAAAAAAGAAAAACACACATATTATTCATATTATAAACGTTGATCTCCCGTTTTATTGTTTCATAAAAAAATAATTTATAAAAAAGTGTTCGAAATTTTATGCATTTTTCTCAAATTGCTAAAACTGATTTCATAGAGGTGCTCATTTTATTTTTTTTTTATTGTTAAGTTCTTTGATTCTACGATTTGAATATAAAGCATGGAGTTTTTCTTTCTAACACCGTTTAGATTATATTTCTCACCGTGAAAGTAGGGGGGCGTACATTAATTACGTGAGCAGTTTTTCTTCCAATCTAGACCCACGTATATCCTTCGTATATTCTTTTTAAGTAACGTGAGATTGTGCTGACCCCCCCCCCCTTTTGAGCTCACGCAATTAATGTATGCTCCCTAAGGGAGATATAACGATTTTTTTTTATATGTATACCTTTCAAGAGACCCAACTGCTCCCGTCCGAAGCCAGTGAGACTTTGGCATCCCCAATTGGGATATGTTGTGAGGCTGAAGGTAGTGGGGAGGGGAAGGAGATAGGGAAGAGGAAGGCGGGGAAAGTACCTGGAGCGCGATTCCCGTTCTTTTGCGCTAACCTAAATGCTAGCATTCGCCAACGATGTAAGGTTGCGCACTTTGCGCCGCCTTAGAACCGAGCGATTCCCGTTCTCCCCCTGTGAAGCGATATCCTTACATAATCGTGTTAAGAAGAGAGACCTAGTAAAAAATCCTAAAAAATTGGGTTAGAGTTTTTTTGAAAACACTGATAAATGAAATCCAATCTAATAACGCGAGGTTGTCAACCAAAACTTTTAAAACAATGACTTAACATTGTATTTCATTTTAATCACATCTTATTCTATTTTAAAATAACATAAAAAAACCATTTCGAAGATTTTCGTTTCTTAAAAAGGTACCTACCTTATTTGATGGTAGTAACTTTTTTACTCATTCACTGCTAAAAGTGAAATGACAGATGTCGCTCATCAAAATATGTCATATTGTCGGTTCGATTGTTTGGAATTCGATAACTTATTGATTGCTGGACAAAGTAATAAGATTAGGTAAGTAAATGCTATAATATATAATGTTACTAATCGCTTTAAATATGTATTTGCTCAGACTCGAACTGAATTAGCGAACTCGAAGCAATATTATGTCTGTTAACAAGTAAACGCTTTGCGTTTGAGGTTAGGTTTTGTAATGTAGCTCATAAATTATTATTTTTTGTACTGTATTATTGTGCTAAGAAACATAAGATAAGTATATAATTAAGTATTGTGACACTAATTGACGTAATTTCTATTTCAGTATGTTGACTCAACAGGCTGCAAAAGCAATTTAAATACATGTTTCCCGCTGTTCATGAAATGGAGAAACAAAATACTTTGATAATGGTGGTCCACAAGCTTCACAAGTCATCCAATCCCAAAACGTAAGTTATTTTTACCAACTTTAAATGGTATTTAACATCATTGTACTTAGTGTATTTTTGGTTTGTATACCCGATAGCTGGCTGAAAATACGTTTATTTCTTTTACAGAGAGAGATCTCTTCCGATATTGATGCGAGTGGCATTGAAATTTGCTGTCGCTTATGACTGCTTTTGACGCCCGCTACCTGATAGCACGAGGATAATTCTTTAGATGTCAACTAGGATAATCGTTTCAAGAACAGAGGCGGTCGAGGGACTCAAATGTGGCCAAAGACCTTCCCAATGATAAAGTACTTAAGTATTTTTTTATGATATATTCTATGTCGGTACTCAACTGATATTGATCATGTGTGTTGAATTGTTTTTGGTGGTTTAACGGAACCTATGTTATAATCTACACATTCACAGTTTGCGTCAATTTGATTATTTTATATTAAAACACTTTTTACAAGTTATGCTTTAAAATATTAAGGTAAATTAATCTTGGTGCTCGTACGTATTCAATATGAATACATAGTTTTATCCATAAACAAACCCAAATTACTACTCATTTACTGTCAAACTATTGTGAAATTAGATATGAGCGCATCAGCAGAATGCTGCCTGCTCATTACATAATAATAATAATAAATATTTCAAGAAAAGCTTCGCTTACAAATCCAATTTTGTATCGGTGACTCAATCCAATATTGTATTTGTTAACCTTTATTGAAAGATTTGAGTTTATTTATGGACGAAACTATTTATTCATATTGAATACGTACGAGCACAAACAATTAATTTACCTTAATATTTTAAAACATAACTTGCAAAAAGTGTTTTAACCTTAAATAATTAAATTGGCTCCACCTGTGTCTGCGCCGCGTGAATGCGTAGATTATAACTTAGGTTCCGTTGACCGAGTGAATCAGATACTTGAGTCGGGGCCATGTCAAGAATTAGAATAATAGAAGAGAATGTATGAGACGATGTATGAATGTAAACGAGGTAAGGAGTGCGTGTGCCGAGACCGAGTTGTTTGGAGGTCCGTCTTCTCTGCCCTGTTAGTTAATTGGTTAAATTTCATATGATACAATTTATTTCTTTTTCAGAAATTTCTTCCGACTCTGATGGAAAAGGGCAGTGGTCGATGTATGGTACTGTCGCTGATGACTGCTCTAGAGTAGTGAAGAAATGCTGGTGACTGAGGCGATGATATCTTCACTGGGATCTCCTGTATTTAATTATATAAATAATATGAAGTTTCTGAAAGAATTACAAATATATGATGTGGTGTTTTTTTAGCGCGGTCGAGTGTTTGTATAGGAGTTTGGTTAGGAGTGGGCTTGAGACTGGTTCGGTGGTTTGGAGCCCACACCAACTGAAGTATTCCCTGCTGTTGGAGAAGGTTCAGAAGAAATTTCCGAGATTTCTTTACCTGAGGGAGTATGACTACTACCCGTGGCTCTACCCAACCTACCGACTTTCTCTTGAGCATGACCGGATGAAGGGATGTGCTCATTGTAACACATTTCTTCAGACTGATTCATGTACGGTTCGAAAACTCGGCTAACATGGAGAGCATTAGTTTCTATGTTCCCAATGGTTATCTCCGTCACCGACACCATAGACTGTTTTATATCCCCGCTTGCAGAACTAACTTGCCGATGGTTATGCCAGTCGGGAGAGCAGTCTTATTGTTAAATAGAATCACTTTGAATATCGATATGTTTAACATCAATGAAGCACAATTCAAACGACAAGCTTTGTTGCTGGTAGTCTAAATCTGTTTATTTTAATAGCTGTAGATACCTATTTTTTCTTTTAAAAATGCTGTGAAATTGTAATTTTGTAGTATTTTTTAAATGAATAAATTGAATTGAATTGTATGTTTTTAATCCAGCTTTTTATTTGAGTTTTGAGTTATAATGTTGCTGTTGATTGTTAAATGAAAGTGGAGTTCATTAAAGTAGTATTGCTTCACAGCAAAATTGTTTAATTGAAACGATGTTAAGATTATTGAATATTTCCTCGGCGCCAATTTTTTTAAGGTCTTTTTATATAATTTTCATGACATTTTTTTGGGTTTTAATTAGTGAATTTATTAATTAGAATATAGTAATTATATATGATAATATAAAAGTTCAGGTTTACCCAATTTTTTTTGTATTTCTACAACGGTTTGAACAAAAAAACCTTTCCGGGAAGGACAAAGTTAGAAGTAAACATAAGAAAGGCTCAAGTTTATGTAGGGAAACCTAAGACAAAATAAAGTTATAAGTAATTATTTGATTTATTATCCTTTTGTGTTTTGCAATTTGAGTATTTTTAATAAAATATATGTTTCACTTTATGCCATTTTAATTATTTTTACCTATGAACCATGTTTTCCTATCTCCTTCAGCCAAATATATCACACATACCTACTTTAAACATAATATCACACATACTTTAAACATGTAGTTTATTGTAATTTAAATGACTCTAATCAGACATTTTGCAAGTTATGTACTTTAAAATCCCTCAGGCTCAGGCTAATTTAATTGGTTTTCAGAACAACTCAAATTTATTCAAAACATTTATATTTAGAAAATTACATGGTTACTTCTAATAATAAAATTTGATAGCGTATTTCATCACCTTTCAAAAAAAGTTTTTAGTTTTCGGAAATTTAATGCGAAGCAGAAACATTTTGACCTCCAAAAAATAGGCCCGAGTTCTGACTAGTTCAAACATCGCAATTACGGTAATTTGGTAAATTTAATACCATTATTATGTGAAGAATACTTCACTAATCAGTTTTACAGTCAAAACTTAGGACAATATTAAGTTTTCTTTTGTTAAAATACGTCAATATCGATAATTGTCGTCAATGTCACACTTAAACGTCAATCAAAACCTCGCTAATGACAGCCCGTACGGTCTCCTTTAGATCCTTTCCTTTGCGAAGCGCAAAGGAAAGGATTCAACTGTCATCGAGAGAACGTGAATCGCAATTGACGTTAATTTGAAGGAAAGGAAAGGATCACTGCGTTAAAAAGAACCAGAATCGCGCTCCTGGCTATTCAGATCTGGTCACCAAACACGGCTCATGCAACGTTTCGATTCTGAATGGTGGTCTTACACCAGGGCGATACTGAGAGTATCTTCCACTCTGGAACGTGTCGTAAATATAGATACTATATGTGTATTATTTTAAATAAATAAATTGTGAAATAACAAAAATTAATCAAATCAAATTTATTTGCCACGCCGGGATTCGATCCCGCGACCTTCGGTGTGCGAGTCAAGAGCCTTACCCCTGGACTACGCCGGCCGATTTATATGAGACCTATGTGAGCTAGGACAAATTTGGTCTCCCGTTGAACGGTACTTAAAAGGTGACATAGGAAAGTTTCCTTTCTTTTTTGACTTGGCTACTTTTAGCATTGAGTCATTGAATTATAATCTAATCGGTAATCATAATCATTAATCACGCTAATTATATCATCGTTATGTATTAATAATACAAATAACTGATAAAAATGTCTACTATTTTCATACTAGTTATAAAAGATAACACCTATAAACCGTTGTAGGACATTGCTCTTTGCAATGTCATAATTAGTTGGATGAATTCAATGTAACATGTAGCATTGTTATTTTTTACGTGATACTACGATTACCTACTGCACAGACAGAGCTAGTGGGATTATGGAAGTCTCAAATTATTCCAGAATGTTGTTGTGATAAAAAAACATTTATTTTTGAAGTTAAAAAACTTCTTTAACACCGTTGTGATTTGAAACTAGGATGAAATGGAAGCCGGTTCCAAAATAATATGATAAATCCACGGTCCCACGCAAAGCCCCCTTTGCCTGACGAACCTTAGCGGCCAGACATTCAGTGGACCAAGGGTTGAATTCTACGAAATCCAAAAAAATATATTTTTTGCAAAATCAATATTCAATCTTTAAACCACTCCAAAATGAACAGGCAAACAAAACACAAAAGAAAGCGATATCTAGTGACTCCGAAGAAGAAAACAAAAAACTAATAAGATGACCAAATGTATAATAAAAAGGTGCACTGGAATTAGACAACAAAAATATGGAAAAAATCATCTTTCACATTGATAAAAAAGTGTTTCTTATTCTCTTGTCTATTTTAGTTTTCTGAAGGTTTTACTTCTACCGCGTGTGAATTGCGAATTGGAATGTTTTAATGGTTGTTTCACAGAATTTGAACAATTCGTCAAATTTCAAATTTAAAATGAAAGTTCATTCTGTTATCATTATTTCATAATGGGTCTTGAGAACTTGATTAGAAAGTTCATAGAACTTACATATAGAAACATGTCTTCCAAACTTCTAAAATTTGCTAGAAGTAACTATTACAAACGTTAGATTCAAAACTGTAATAACGACCCTAAACTTGTCTGGAAAATTATTGAGGAGATGACGTACACTGACAACAATAAAAGCAGTGACATTACCGAACTTGATACACTAAATCAAAAATTAAATATGAAAGAAAATCCAAAGGAAATAGTTGACTTTGTGGATGAATATTTCTCCAACGTGGGTTCTAATTTAACTAAAAAAATCATTAAACCTCCTTATACTGATAATTAAATTTAAAAAAAATTAAAAATGTCACCTTAAATTAAATACAGTTACGGCAGATGACATTAAAAGCATTAATAGATTCAATGAAACCAACACTCACAGGTTCAGATGGCATCTCAATGAGAATAATGAAATCAACTAGAGATGAACTAATTCAACCACTCCTCCACCTTGTAAACAGATGTATCATGGAATGGTATCTTTCCTACAACGCTAAAATGGGTTCTGTTATAACAATATTGAATAATCTTCCAAAACTAGTAGAGAAAGTTATAAAGAAGCAGCTCACTCAATATCTTGAAACAAACCTCATACTATCTGAAAATCAATATGGATTTAGAAAAAATATAAGAACTACCGATGCCATCGCCTCTATTGTAAAAAGTATAAAACATAGTCTCGATAATGGAAATAAGTGTATCGGAATATTTTTAGATCTAAGTAAAGCCTTCGATACAATTGATCACACATAATATTTATCTTCTAGAAAAACTCAAAAAGATTGGAATCTCAGGTCGTGAACTGAACCTCGTTAAAAGCTTCATGTCAGAAAGGTCACAGTTAGTCAGAATTCAAAATGAATCAAGTCAACCAAAACAAATCCAATATGGAGTTCCGCAAGGCAGTGTCTTATTAGGCCCGATTTTATTCCTGATATATATAAATGATTTATGTGATCTAAACTGTCACGGCTCAGTCATCAGTTTTTTTCACAGTCAGACACAGTCCTTTTCTTCCAAGGAAAGTCGGGGGGCTGTTTTCTAAAAAGCTTAAAAAGGGATGAATCGGGTAAAACAATGGGTCGATTTAAATTCATTAACATTAAATGATACAAAAACTAAATGTATTAAATTGAAAATCCACAACAAACAGAGAGATAACCTCAATACAAACTTAAACATAAAAATTCATAAAGACTGTATAAACCTGAAAAAAACTCTCAAATACCTTTTCCAACCTTTCCAAAAGCTTTTTATCAAGTATTTTTAAACTCCTCCCATAAAGGGCGTGAATTCCGATTTAGATTTTTTCCTGAACTAGTGGATCGCCTTAAATGCTTGTATTGTACTTTCTTTTAGATTTAACTTTATAATTTTCCTCTGTAATATTTTAACATCTAGGTGTTTACTTATATTTCAAACAAGAAACTTGTACAATGTGTCCTTAGAACGGGCTACCCCAGCAAGTACTCATTTTTCTCTAAAAAACTGTAAAACAAAGAAAAATATATAAATACATTTTAACTTTAAAATTTATTTATTTATTTTATTATACGTCTTCAGTCTACATGGCCTTTAACAAACGTGTGATTATTCATAATAATTTTGTGGAACAATAATCATGAAGTAAATATGCCATTGAAATTTTGTTAACACTGATTATTATTATTGAGGTGTGTTATTTTAACTTTCGTATAACATTCCGTACAGTTGAAAACACAATTTAATGAATTGTTCCAATTCTGTAAAACAACCAGCTCAAACGTTGCAGGGATGTCTTGATGTCCTTGAAACACAGTTCTGCATATGAATTAAATATAATAAGCAAAGAATGGTCAGACTTTCGGATCTCGAAAAACATCTATGTGTAGTCTTTCTCATCTCATGTCTTCTGTACTTCTTTATTCTATGTGTAGTCTTTCTAAAGAAAATTGCCCTACCATAGAGTAAACCACTCTAGAGTATGGAGTGTCGTCGTATTGGTTAAGTATGGTTTAGTTCGTTGCATGTGACGTTGACCGCAGATGGCCATGCGATTTCTTTCCCCTTGAGTGTTAGATTGCTGTGTATAATCCAGTTACCTCACCTCGTAACATCACGTCACCTACAGCCCACAACGGAATATATGACAACACAAGTATAAACCAACGAAGACAACAACTTGGCTAATAATATTAACTTCACAATATTTCCCGAATGAGGATACCATACAGAGGTACCATAGTTACTATTGATAATTGCGTAGTTTATTCAATCCAAATTTTTAGGAGGTCATTGACCTATTGACCCTTACGGAAGGGCCGCCACTGATTCCATGAAGAAAATATCTTGGCCAATGATACTTACTTCGCAATTTTCCCCACAGGAGGATACCTTAAGTTCAAATGACTACTAAATAAACAAAAATTACAACAAAACAAAAAAACGACCTCAAAAAATGCACTGAAAAGTAAAAAAATAATTTCGTATTATTCTATAACTTAATAATCAACTTACTTTTTCTACTAATCAATGTGTACGATTGTTATTTTTGGCGTTGGTGTCAGCCAAGGTAGGTTTGTAACTACATACATAGTTATAGGTGAGGTGTGCTTGTGTCGCACGCGTGACTTGACGAGGCGAGAGCGGGGCCGCGGCGGGAGGGGAGCTGTCAAGTGAACACGCTGGGCCGGGTACCTTGGCTGACACCGACTCCAAAAATAACAATCGTACCTACATATTGATCAATAGAAAAAGTAAGTTGATTATTAGGTTGATGAAGAAGCGAAATTATTTTCTTACTTTTTAGTGCATTTTTTGAAGTCGTGTTTTTGTTTTGTTGAAATTTTTGTGTATTTTTTGATTTTTAGGGAATCTGAAGTACACTCACTAATTTGTCTGAATATGGGTAGACCTAATAAACGTGCATTACTTGACTATAACGACGTTACGGTAAGTGACTCAAAGATCCGGATAGCCTATAAAAGATTCGACCGGGTATCGTTATTTTGCTCCGTGCAGAATTGAAGAGTTCCGTTTCTTTTTCATGGTTTCCATAATCAGAACCTAACCAAACTCTCACCAAACTACCCTTGAAGTACATCCTTTCCAATAAAAAAAAGAATCATCAGCATTCGTCCATTTGTCGCGCACGTACTTAATGCAAAATTAAGACATATGTTTTCTCATGGATGCCATTGTCAGAACTGGACGAAATTGAAATGTGACCACACGGAAAGCACCAGCTTTCAAATAAAAAAAGAATCATCAATATCGGTCCACCCAGTCGAAAGTTCTGAGGTAACAAACATTTAAAAATAACGTCGAATTGAGAACCTCCTCCTTTTTGAAGTCGTTTAAAAAATCAACAATTAAACAATACTTACAATGTAGAGTAGAAACACTATTGTTCGTTGAAACACCGCGACAGTAAATTATGACAATATATATTCAATTGATGCTGGTTGACTGGCCGTCTTTGAATTGCTTATGACTAAATGATGGATTGAAGTAGTCACGCTGTAAATATAATAATTCATAAGGAGCTCGTTCGTAGTAGACTGTATTTTAATTATTTTAAGAAAAAATAACCCTTTTTGGAAGTTTTTTTTCTTGATTTATTTTAGGGGTGTTATGCCGTGTTGCGCTACCTCCTTCTTTATCCAACGTTTCGGACATCGTTGAACTGTCCATCATTAGACATCTACCGGATCTGCCCTGATGATGCACACTGCAACGATGTCCGAAACATTGGCTAAAGAAGGAGGTAGCGCAACACGGCATAACACCCCAAAAACAAATAACGAAAATGCTTTTGGCCGTGAAAATCTTAAAACATACCTTTTGGAAGTTGTACTGTAAAATATTAACTAACTAACAGTAGGCAGAGAGGACGGACAGCCAAACAACTCGATCTTGGCACACACTCTTTGCCTCATTCACATTCATACAACGGCTCATACATACTCTTCCATTGTTCTGACTCTTCACACGGCCCGTCTCAAGTATCTGATTCACTCGATCGTGCCGTGTCTTCCTCGAGCGTCCCCGACTTCTACCATTCACATTTGCGCCATATTTTCTTGTACTACTTTCTTCGTTCATTCGCTCTACATGCCCAAACCATCTTAATCTTGCTCATTACGCTTACATTAGCCTCGCATTCTTCGCGGATCTCCACATTTCTCACACGATCATACATGGTTTTGTACCACACACACGTCTCAGGGATTTCATTTCAACGGCATTCAGTCTGCTTTCATCCTTCCTCTGCCAGTTCCATGCCTCACTGCCATACATCAGGGTAGATACCAGGACTCCATTGTGGACTGCTAGCTTCGTTTCTTTTGACAGTTTTTTTTTTTTTTTATTAGCGCCAACGGCTTTCAGTCATCCATTAATAGAGTTGCCTGCATTTATCCTTCTTTCAATATCTCTATCAGCCTTCCATCTCTCGTAAACATACTACCCAGATACACAAACAGATCCACCTGCTCTATGTTTTCATCATTCATATTAAGGTATTTTTTTTACACTGTCTCCACACAGGAGGCCCCGAGGAAAAAATCCTTCAAGGCCTTTGTCATCTTTAGGGACGCTGTGTGGACGGTCTTTTTAAGGAAAGAAAGGAGAGGAAGTTCTGAAAAGGAAAAAGGTATGAGGATGGCTAGGAATCTGGAGGTCAAATGTGTCTAGGAGTGATGGTCGTACGAATCCATCCTTCCCACTGTGGTGCAAGGCGATGGGTCGAGAGAGACCGGCTGGAGAGGTTTAGGTTAGGTCTCCCTCAACCAAATATTTATTTAGCGTCTCATACATACTCTGCTGGATTATGATTTGATTGCTTTTCTCTTTCTACGACATTTACAACTTCTCCCACACATTCCCTCATCGTATTTTGTCAATACACTCCAATCTTCAATCCACGTCAATGCATTCACCCCACGTCTGAACTCAAAGCATTCACAACATTAACCCCTAAGGCAGGCGTGCCCAACCAGCGGCCCAATTGAAGATATTTTGCGCCCTAAAAGAAGTTGTAAACTTTCTTCGTTACCTACTTGAGTTACCCTCCCGCATTCCATACATTCAGTTTGCAAACAGCTCGCGTGCCACCTATTGCAATTTTTTTATACAAATTTCATAATGCCAGAGCTCACCAGTAGTTTTATACAAACCCTGTCCTGACAATAACGAACACAAAAAAAAGAATTATCCAATTTAGTGCAGTCGTTCGGAAGTTATGCGCGTACATACATTTCGGCGATTCATTTTTATTTATACATAGATGTATAGATAGATTTTGTGAAATTAGAACTTTCTTGTTATTAGACCTCGGACTCTCGGTGGGGGTTTTGATGTACTGCTTGAAAAGTGCAAGGCGCCTGGCCGTACTAGTAATTTCCAACCACTATATTTCTTCCGCACATTTTCCGCATCTAACCTAAGTTTTGGGTTGAGCATCCCTGCCCAAGTCCTTTTCCTATCAGAGTCAGAATATTTCCGCTTTGCAATAAATTTAAAATAAATGGAATTTTTCTGATAGTAGGTATCCGAAAACTGAAATCTGTTTTCAAAGTTTTATTATTAGAATTATTAGGAAAAAAATAAAACATGATAAAAGTTTTTAAAATGGCTTACCTTACGTTTTTTCTAACAACGAAAAAAGTGAAAAACGTACATTTTATTAGACAAATGTGTTATAAACGTTATTGTTTACTAACTTTTGTCGTTTCATATAAAAAAAAATAATCAATAAAAAAAGTATCAAATTGCGGTAAAGCACTTATTTTTGGCTTCATAGAGGGGCATATTTTAATTCTTCTTCGGGGTTAATTTTCACATTTGAGTAAAAAGTTTTGTGTCTTCTCTTTCCAATACCATTTAGAAAATATTTCTCACCATAATAGTAAGGGAGGCACAACGATTTTTATGAGACCTATATGAGTTGTTCCCAAAAGCTAACAAATTAAGCCCTTGTTTACATTATTATGTGTTATATATTTATAAATATTGCCTTGTCAATTTGCTGTGATTCCCCCTACCTTTAAATATATCCGTGTTAGAACCACCCACACCAATAGATTGCTATCGCTAAGCCAGTCTGAATAATTCAATATTCTGTTTGTTTTCTTTGTTTACTCAGTTTGTACGGCTGTGGTGTTGACATACTTCCTTCCAGGTCGGCGTGGCCTTTCATTTCAATGCCAGTTTTAGCCAAATTAGTTTCTTCCAAAATAATAATAACATGTGGAACGAACTCGATATGTTGGCAAGTTTACATTCACTCCAGGATACTAGACACTACTAGACAAGTCATGGAGACTGGATCAAGTTTCAGAATAAGCAATGAATTATTAGTTTCTTCCAAATTAATATGTTTAACGAACTACGATGTCTGGTTGTGATATTCTACCACATTTAATTGAGGATCTGATGGATTCCAAATATACCGTCACATTTCAGCAGAATTCCGGGATTTACTACAATACACAATATTGTTATATGCACGTAGAGCAAATTATGCAGCAGAGGGTGGATTTACGTTAGCTTGTAGAGCAGAGTATATATCAGAGTGGTAGACACCTATGCGCGTAGAGCACAGTTTGTACCAGAGTGGTAGACATCTAAACATGTAGAGCAGAGTATGTACCAGAGTGGCAGACACCTTTGCATGTAGAGCGGAGTATGAACTAGAGTAGTAGAGACCTATGCATGTATATCAGATATATTCTAGAGTAGTAGAGACCTGTACGTATGTAGATCAGTTATGTACCAGATACCTGCATGTAGATCAGTTATGTACCAGAGTGGTAGACACCTATGCGCGGAGAGCAGAGTATGTACCAGAGTGGCAGACACCTTTGCGTGTAGAGCAGAGTATGTACCAGGGTGGTAGACACCTATGCGCGTAAAGCAGAGTTTGTACCAGAGTGGTACAAATATAGACACCTTTGCATATATAGCAGAGTATGTACCGGAGTGGTAGACACCTATGCGCGTAAAGCAGAGTTTGTACCAGAGTGGTACAAATATAGACACCTTTGCATATATAGCAGAGTATGTACCGGAGTGGTAGACACCTATGCGCGTAAAGCAGAGTTTGTACCAGAGTGGTACAAATATAGACACCTTTGCATATATAGCAGAGTATGTACCGGAGTGGTAGACACCTATGCGCGTAAAGCAGAGTTTGTACCAGAGTGGTACAAATTTAGACACCTTTGCATATATAGCAGAGTATGTACCAGAGTGGTAGACACCTATACGCGTAAAGCAGAGTTTTTTTTTTTTTTTACAGTGAATACCGCACAAGAATCTCAACTGCTCCCGTCTGGAGCCAGTGAGACTATGGCATCCCCAATTGGGGTATGTTGTGAGGCTGAAGGTAGTGGGGAGGGGAAGGAGGTGGGGAAGAGGAAGGTTGGGAAGTACCTGGCTATTCAGATCTGGTCACTAAACACGGCTAAAGCCATTTTCAAGCAACGTTTCAATTCTGAATGGTGGTCTTACACCAGGGCGATACTAATAGTATCTTCCACTCTGGAACATGCCGCAAATATACTATATATTATTTTAAATGAATTAATTGTGAAATAACACAAATTAATCAAATAAAATTTATTTGCGCATGCCGGGTTCGAACCCGCGACCTCCGGAATGTGAGTCCAGTGGCTTGTGTCACCCCGGTGAAACACGACCATTTAGACTGAAATTGTTGCTAAATGGTAGAAGCTATGCTTAGTGATCAATTTGAATAGCCAGGTACCTACTTCTATTATCAACGTATCCGAAATTGGAGGTACCGTACTGCCAATCCCAACTGACTCGTTTGCTGTAATAACGTTAAATAATTTTTGAATAGAGAGGGTATGGGACAAACAAATATACTACCCGGTTTAGTTACCTGATATTCGGTCTTGGCCGAATGATTAACAAAAAATACTCACATTTAACCATTTTTCGTTTTTATGGATTAGAAGTTTTCCATCTCGGTCCTCCAGTTGCATGAGCATGATGGACGCTTACTGAAGAACTAATTAGGCGACTTGAGGCATTCTAGATGTGGATCTACAGAAGAATACACAAAGCTGGATGCACGGGGTTACGAATGAAGATGTTATGGTTCGGATGGATAAAGAAAAAGAAGTGATTAAAACTATAAAAATTTGAAAACTTCAATATCTTGGACATGTGATGAGACATCCAGAGAAGTACGAGATCTTGCATCTCATAATGTAGGCAAATATTGCCGAAAGACGGGGCCCTGAAAGAAAGAGAACCCCATGTCTGAAAAAGCTGAGACAGTGGTTTGGCCAGTCTACTGTACTGGGCCGCAGTAAACAAAGTCCGCATAGCCAACACGATAGCCAACGTCCGTTGAACGGACACGGCATAAGAAAAAGAAGAAGACTTTAACCATTACAAATTTAAGCTGGATGATTTTTCTAATGATATATCTACCAAATGTGTCGATTTCCTTCCAATTGCGTGGCGTACAAAAGTTTTTATTTAGTTTCCAGATAGCTTGATGAATTGGAATAATTAATAATAATAATAATTGGACAATTTATAGAGCGCCGTTTTTGTGAAAAATCACCTCAAGGGCGCTTTACAATTTATCATTAATCTGAGGCTCTATCTAATTTTATTATTTACAAACAGATACAGAAACATACTTACCTGCAGGACACTTCCGATAAAACACACTTTATTAAAAAGTTTATTCTTGGGGAAGATATGAATTTGCGCGTGGAGGATATTATATTCAAAACACTGGACATTGCATGACTTTACCCTTGCTACACTCATCACTGTTGGTTCTACATTTTTATTTATAAGAAGATTAATGGCAAAGTTGAGTTAATGTTTATAATATAATTATAATAATTTTGTTAACTCATTTCCACACTATCATGAGGTAGAGAACATGGCGCATTTTTTATTGTGGTATCCCCTGTAGGTCTACTCCACAGATATACCAGCGATGGTAGATTTCGAAATTATTTTATATATTGGCTATTGCGTAATGATATTTTTTTGTTGATGCCGGTTGGTTGATATCGACATCTTAATAACACTCTTCATTAATGTCATCTTCTAATTCATTGCCTGTGGTACTGAGATTCTGGGCTTCCATTGATAAAATCTCTTCATCTTCTTCCTCGACATCGATATGAACCTCTGGCGAATTTCGGCATGTTTGACCATTACAGCACCCACACACAATAGAACAATTCAATCCAGCTTTCCTGCAGCCACATGCAACGCCGCATCCTTTTTTACAATTACATGAAATAAATTTCAATAAAGTCTCGGGTGCTGGTTTCTTTGTTCTTACTGGAACAAGCCCGTTGGTGCCACGTTTCCAGCCCCAGTTTTCTGGATTTTTTTGGATTCCATACCATTTTTGTACCGTGCAGCGTCGTTCGTTGGTGGCAAAGAGGCAAGATTGAATTTGCTTTTTGTTGTTGACTTTGCGAAACGTTGGTAGCGGACTTTTTCCAAGGTTTCCTTATCCATGTCACTCCCGTACAAAGCAACAAGAAAGCGTGTTCCTGCATCTGCTATGTCTTCTGGTTTTGCATCATGTTGTTTGAAGATTTCTATCATGGCATTGAGTCTTGTGTCGAGTGTACAAGTGAACAAAATTTTGTTTTTCCTTGGTTGAAGAAGGACGATGTTGTATCGCAGCCACTAAAGGCATGGAGAAACAGAATATTCTCAGCCGCTTCTTTGTATTTCACACTATTCGCGGAATACAGTCTTTCAAAAGTTTTGCCTCTCCCGGGTTTGCGAAGATATATACTACTTTCGGGTGGTGCCAATGCTGTTAGCAGAACTAGGAGATCAACGTCTTTGCCAATAACGAATACAGCGTCAAATGATGAACACAAGGGAATCGCAGTATTGACAATCAACTCATCAGCATCTTCTTCAGCCTGCTGAACTGTAAAATCAGCCTGTATAAATTGCTTTGTACGCATCGAAATCAGACGGACTTTGTTATTTTCATTGGCTAAAAAACGTTCTTGTGAAACTCGAACTGGCATTGTTTCATCGAAAAGAACATCTGCAGACATAATATGCTTCTTCGATCGGCGAAGTCTTTCTTTGGTTTTTGTATTTTTTTTCACCATCATCTAGCGGATATCCATCGAAAACAATAACTGCATGTGATCCATAGTGATGTCTTACATAGTGAACGTACTTCTCGCAAATTGACCCAAAAAAATCATTACCATTCCATAAAACTTTATGTAAAAGGTATCCTCCATCCACAACATTAATTTTGCTACCTTCAAGTTGCACGCCTTCTGGAAGTTGTTCAAAAACACCATAAAATGATGATTTCGTACCTTTGCGCATTCCTTCTTCAGAGAAAAGCGACAAAGGAAATGGGGCGAGTTCGAATTTAAGGTAATCCTTCAATTCTTCGTCGGATTTCTTCAAAATACACACTCTCTGGAACAAATTGTCTTATATTACTGCATCGGATTTAAGATTAATGTTAGTATTTTGTTATTGCAGCTGCACGATGGGAAGACAAATAAACCAATCCGTTATGCAGCACTAGGCATTTAGTGTGTACTTAGTGGAAGCAGCAAAGCGATAACACACAAATTATACAATTTCAAGGTTTTGCTTCCATATAACGGTTGATTCATAAATACATCAATTATTTTCATTATCTCCACACTTCAAATAATGTGGATGAAGTCACGGTGACGTAATTATTACGTAGGCCAAATAATTGGAAGTTCCGGAAAATGGCATGCTCTAACGCATGCTAATAATGCCCGAGGCAACGAGGTTAGTATATCAAACCTGGATAGCAAGCTAGTATCCTGTTAGGTCCTGGTTTACTATCCTTGCTTGGCACAAACTAATGGATTTACTCGACGCTAGGAAATTTTAAGCCAGTATTATTGTAGTGGCTATCAGTGGCGGCCGCTGCCCTGAAAATATGATGGTTCACTGATAATCCGTACTTATGGGATAACAATTACTAAGCAAAATTAGGTAAAAATAATTCTACTAATCTTATTTGGAGAGAAGGTCTATTCTAAGCTATTTTCGAAGGGTGAAAACTTCTACATATAGCTTTTTAATCAAAATTTAAAAAAAAATGTACAAATCTTTTTTCAGTAAGTACTGAGAAAAAACACACAACACAAAATTGTCGTAAATAAATCTTAAATTTGAACCCATAAAACTCTTTTTTTTGCAATATTTCATTTATTTTATTTCATATTTCATTATAAACAGCATATAAACAATGTATAAACAGTACGTGGGCAAAATTTTCAAGGTTACCTACGAAAAAATTAAATTCCTTAAGGCGTCGCTACCCGAATTTCTACCGATTTCTTACATATCTCCCTTATACATTTGAAGTTTTTAAGCTCTTAAAAAAATGTTATTTTTTGTATTTCATATCTTGATTTCAGATTTTTGATTAAGTTTCACTAAAATTGTTTATTTTAGTTATCAGATCTCTTGTATCATCGTTTAGCCTCAATAGCACTTATTTTATACTATATTGATCGAAGCTTTATCCCCAAAACAAACTTCAGATAACGTTTTCCTAATAATAAAGGCTTGCCCTATATTTACATGGTATGCGTATTGTTATTCATAATAAATAGTCACACTCATATCACCCCAAAAGCCTACTCTAGTAAATACCAAAATTATGTATTGCGTAGTTAAGAGGGCATTACCAGAGAAAACCAGAAATATTTCATTTTCAAATCAGATTTTAGACGTATTGACTCTTTTCCACAAAAAATTATAAATGGATTTCGAAAGATTGTTCTTTTATCTAGCATTCGCATGAAATAAATTTTGAGAAATTTTTTTAATTTTTAGTTATATTCCATAGGTCGTTGGCAGATTTGTTAAATTTTCAAAAAAGATTTTGTATTATACCACACCCATTTCAAATAATATAATCATGCAGTAAAATAAATCAATACATTATCTAGCAAACGCATGTTTTAGAATTTTAATTTTAGTTTCAATAAAATCATTAAAAAATATGTACGTACATGTGTTTCTTAACGAAAATTGGTCCATTTGTGTATTTATTTGCGCACTTACAAATTAATATATTTCAGATTTTTTTAACATTCTTATTAAATTTAGACATTATTGAAAAATGATAAATACTTATAATCAAAAAATAATTACAAAAAGTACATTATTTTAATAGTTTTATCATCACGCCTTTCAGCATTTTTGGATGAAGGTATAAATTAAAGCTAATTTGGATTGAAAAAATTCGATATTTAGTTATAATTTTAAAAAGCTGGTTAATTAATCTTTCTCATTGTAACCGCCCTGCACAATCGTAAGAACAACTTTCGACGAAATATGGATTTTCGTCCGCTGGCTGGTTAAACACTCTTAAGTACAGGAAGTAGAAAAACTCCACTTAAGTAAGTACAAAAATAATGTATTGCGTAGTTAAAGTACAGGGAGTAGAAAAACTTACTTGAAAGGACCGAGATCAATAAATATTATCTACGTACTTAACTACATCACGCCATTTCTCCGCTGGGGTAGGCAGACTCCTTGTACTCGTTCACATTCATACATCGTCTCGTACATGCTCTTCTATTATTCTGCGCTCTTCTATTATTCTACGTACTTGTCGAAACAAACCTCCAATACTATTCAATTATGCATTAGACTATATACAACTAGAGATATTAACTAAAATAAGAGACCTTGGAGTAAAATTTGATGAAAACCTAGAATTTGTACACCACATAAATCACATTACAAGCAATACTATGAAAACATTAGGATCTTACTGAGAACCATTCACAACTCTAATTCACTTCCTGTCACGAAAAAATTGTTTGTCTCATTAGTTCGTAGCCAATTGGAATACAATTCCATCATTTGGTCTCCTCACTATAAAATTCATATTAAAAGTGTCAGCGAAAGTTTCAACGATAGTAAATATCCCCTTATGCTTGGCTAATTTATATAGCGCATTTTTCTTGAAAAATCATCTCAAGGGCGCTTAGAACAAATTAACTATTTTTATTAAACCCCTTAAAAAAATATACGCATACGGAATATAGAACCTACTTTTCTTTTCTCAAATTGTAAATTCGGAGCTCGACTGTTGCAAAAACTCCTGTGTAAATAAATAAACATATAATGTAATATTGTAACTGGAATTTTAACACTCGGAGTGATTTGGAACAAGCAATTTCGCGTTTTGTCTTATATTTTGACTGAATATTATAAAGCTCATAATCATGATACGGTGATGACAACGCCCCTCATTAAATCTTCGTATAAAAGCGCCCGCTTTGTCTATGGCGTAGGTACTGTTATACGAACCTATCATAAAATACACAAATAGTGCTCGTCTGCTCTCTAATTGATCTAAAAATATCTCTCATACCCGTCGAGTTCGTAAAAGTGATCAAGCCGTGAAGAATCATGCATGAGAAAAGCATAAATGATACTAAGAATGGTAGCCAGTTATTCGAAATTTTAAACCGAAATCAACTAACTTTCTAACTGTTCATCCTTTCCATAGATTATCTTGTGTGATGATACATGATATCTTATGTAAAGATACGTGATATCTTGGGTGATGGTACATGATATCTTGCGTGATGATCCTTGATATGTCATGTGATGATTCGTGATATCTTGTGTGATGATACAAGTTACCATACATAATTGTGTGGTGATTCATCTCAAAAGGTACATCTCAAAATTCCGTCAGTCGAATTCAGTGGCGCTAAGGCACTTCCCCCCATTTGAGGAATTCTGTGAAGCTAATGGAAGTGGAGGGGAGTCGATACCTGCTACTGATATCAGATCATTAAACATAGCTAAAACCTATTTTTAAATTTGGGAGGCGGGTATGGGTACTGCCGCGGGAACCATTTATTTAATAACTAACTCACCTGCCGTACATTATCCCAAGTGGTTCGCTACGTTTGGGGAAGTAGCAGGGGTGCCCGGGTTCATGGGGTGAGGTTTTTCTAGATCTTGGCGGCAGATGCTTTTGCCCAGCCTCTACGTGGCGTGTCGTATCGATTGACTGGTTGAGGGGGATCTTTTGATTTTGCAAGCCGAACTCTTTCGACCCATCGCCTGCACTGCAGTGGGAGGGATAGATGTATATTGTATATGCGTCCGTAACCCCAGGACACCATTGACTCTGACATTACTACTCTCCCCTTAACCCTCTTCCCAGAACTTCCTTTCGTTCTTTTCCTTAAAAAGACCCTCCACACGGCACCCCCAAATATGGCAGCATAGGCCCTGAAGGATTTTTTTCCTCAGGGCCTTCTGTTTGGAGCTACTGTAAAAATATAATTTAATTATTTTTATTCTGAATAAATGTCTCTCACCCGGACTTTTCTTGGAGTATCTTCCACTCCGGAACGAGGTGCAAATGTAACGATTTCTCGTTCTACATTCTATTAACCCTTGATTTACCCGGTACTTCATACATACACAATTTACCTGGTGGAGTTTCCAGGACTCCCGGAAATAAAATCGTTAATTATATATGAAATAAACACTTTTTTAAATGAAATGCTATTTATATTTTTTCATTACATATTTGGTTTTACAATGGCATAGGTTTCTACTTTAAATTATTGAACACAGCCTTTTATTAAGGAACTTCCAGAATATTTATTTATTTATTTATTTATTTACGGACAAATAGTCCAATTAACAATATAACAATAACACGAATAGAAAAAAAGAGAGATCACAATGAAAGGAGATTACATATAGATGAAGAGCATTGACAAAATACATATAATATAAAAGTACATAGAGAAGATAACTATAAGTAGCTTGAAGATGGATTTAAAAAGACTTTAAAAAACCACATTGCGTAACGACTGCCGAAAGTTATTCAGGCTTACACCAAAAAATTCAATGCTTTGATATGCGTTGACAAGTCTCGACATTCTGGATAAAGGAGAATGATATCCATGATTAGTAGAATGTTGATTGAGGAACAGCAATTCATTATTTCGGAGTCTACGGGAAGAAATGTTGAACTGGATGAGTTGTAACAAAGTAGGTGTGTCAGTAATACTGTTGATAATTTTGAAAATGCATATTAGATCAGAGTCCTTTCTACGTTTTTCTAAAGAGGAAATGTTTAAAGTTTGTTCAATTTCATCACACGAGTATTCTCCTCTTTCAAGTCCTAACCTCCAAGCAATTCCTCGTAGGAAGCGATGTTGTACAGATTCGATGTAACAAATGTGGATAGCATAAAAAGGAGACCAAATGACACTAGCATATTCAAGGTGAGGGCGGACCAGCGAACAGTAAAGAGTTTTAAGTGTATTTATTTGTTTAAAGTCAGAGGTAATTCTATGAATGAAGCCGAGTAGTTTAAGTGATTTGTGATCCCGGAAAGAAAGTTGGCAAAAATGGCACTTTTTGTAGCAAAATTACGAACCTAACTTCTGGTCTCAACATTTCCAAACTATACAATTTTTCAAAGTACCTAATTCTTAAAGAAATATAACGAAAACATAATCAATTCTTATAAAAAGTCAAAAAAAGAACATGGTTCGAACAAAAAAGGGTAATCACGCTAGTGGTGTCCCACGGACTCCATCAGCATGATTACTTGCCAATTGGAGCCGCGCACATCGATGCCCGCTCTCCCTCGCGTTTGGCGCATCACTGCGTGAAGGTACTGGAACTAGGGTTGCCATCTTCTAAAACAAAAAAGCCTGACTCTGCGCTCTGAAAGGCCGGACATTTTGACCTAAAAGCCGGACGTACGTGGGTCATTCCGCGGTTTCGTTCAAATCGCATGTTCTCGCAAAAAAGTCATATGAAAATGAATGTTTTTCAAGAAAATTTTATTGGAAAATGTAGCTATTTAAAAAAGGAAAAAGGAGTATTTCCCAGATTAGCCATTTGTTACTTAATAACTTTACGATATACAAAAAACATGCTAAAATTTCATTACCTTCCCCATGAAAATGAGGGACCGGTAAATTGATCTACAAATAAGAACAGTTTATACTAGTAAAATTACTACATTCATTAATCGACCTGTATATACAACTAATTATGCATATTTATTTGTATTTAATTTATTTTTAAAGCTATTGTATCATAGAAAGAATTGAGATTTTGATTTTGTCCAGAGAAAATCGTCGTAGTCTTCCGCGAAAGCGGTAATTAAAATTGTGACCGCGTTTGTTCCTGTTTGTCAGCTGTATCCTGCCCCGCACCTTCGTTACTAACCAGTGTATCACTACATCTAGACGGGGGAAGCCGTGCGTCGCTGAATAAAGAAATATATGCGATCTCCGTGCTCGAAAACAACTTTGTCACCGACCAGGCATCATTACCTTCCAGCATTTTTTAAAGTAAGTACGTGTTTTAAAAATTCGAATCATATGTCTATAAACTGTATTTAGTCGGACTATTTTTGATTGAATCATACAGATTTGTAAAGTCAACATTAAGCGAGTAATTGAGAAAAAACTGTCAGAACTTCATTACCCTCCGATTCATTACCTTCCGTATCGTCAAAAATTTTGCCGGATGGTAATGTAGAGGTTTGGAGGGTAATGAAACTTTTGTAAGGGTTATTTTTACGAGCATCTGGGACCATTTTTGGGGGTTAATAAAAGCTAATATTATGAATAAATGCAGTTTCTTGCTTTCTGGCGTCGGACAATTTCGGTTTTGGTGAAATACTTAATAATTTTCTTTCTGGTGTGGAAAAACAATCGGTTAAAATTTAGCCTGCAAATTTTTATTTGAAAATTGATTTTTTATTCAATGATATAATTATTCAAATGTAAACGAATATATATTATTACACAAGTGATTTAACTATTCATCCTACTGTCTCAACATCTTTCATTAGTTAGTTGTCTTTCAAAACTGACGAATTTTTACATAATTTCAAGTTTCTAAATAAAGCCAAATTTAAACAAAACTCTACATAACTGGGCATCAAGAGTCCAACGTAAATTTCTTGATTAAAAAACGGTATCACTACTGTTACATTTTAAATCATTTAGGGTTAAAAATAATCAAACAAAGATATAAAAGTGGTAACATTTTTGGACTCTCCTGTAAAAGTTACCAAAATGAAATTATCCATTTTTGTTCTTCGACTTCTCACTTAATTCGATACTTATGATAATTTTTCTTTGTTATTTGTTACAGGCTTAACCACTATAAACCACAATGGCAAAGTTAAATACAAATCTGAAAAAATAAGAAAAGCTATCCAAGGACATACTACGTAAGCAACAAAAATATGCAGATATTAAAAACAATCCGAAACTGTACAGTCTTCAGAAAGCGAAAGAAAAAAGATACACTCTGTGAAAAGCGCAAAAAAAGATATGTAACATTGAAGATAATATTTGTTGGATGATTTTTATAGCGCCATTTTCGTGAGAAAGATATGAGTGAAAGAGCCCAGAGAAAGCAAGGACGAAGATGGCGAAAGAACTCTCTAAATTATTTGAAGAAAAAAGAGGAGCAGTGTAAAATAGAAAAGATTGTAGTCGAAAATATGCCTCCAGTTAGTGACAATGTTAAAGAAGTACCCAATAATGTGCGAAACACTCCAGATCCTGACCTTTTCGCAGTCGAGAATGAACAACAAATCACACAAAAAAACATACATGGTCTAACGAATGTTAGAAATTAAGGTACAGATCTATGAAAAACATTTCCAAGTTACAGGATGAGATAAACAAACTTAAGAAAGAGAAAAAAAATGAACAAAGGAAAATGGAGGCGTTGCAGCTATAAAACGCAAACATAGCAATCGAAGATACATTAGAGAAAAAAGGAAACACATACCTACTATTGACTCGCCTACTATTTTCAATAATATTGATGACAATATGCTATTGAGCGAATTCGACGGCTCCATGTTTTTGGACTATACTATTGCTTCAACGCCAGAATCTGCTAAAACTATAGAAAAGAAATGTAAAGTGAAAATACTCTCACATGTTCGACTGTCAGCAATATTCCTTCTATAAAAATAGTACCCAAGAATTCAATCTTTTCGATCAATGTGAGTTCGGGAAGTTCATCCGATCCCTAAGAGTAGAAGATCCTGATTTCAATGAATCAAAACAGCAGTCTCCCAAAACTATGTAAATCCCACACATGGAAATTGACGAAAAGAGCATAAGGAGGCGCCATTCAAATATCACTTCGATGACTGGATAATGGTTCAAAATAAAATAAATAACACAACACATCACTTCATTGGGAAAATTATTGGGAAATATGAGTACACACTAGAGTAAAAAGTAATTTTTTTGAAAAAAGCTCAAGGAATTTCCAAAAAAATTGTGTGGCCAATTTCATTTCATTCTGGAATCACAAATTCTTCAGCGCTTGCAAGATCCATGTGAGAATGGAAGAGGAAAATTCACCTTCAAAAATTTGCCGAACTTTAATTTTAAATAGTTTTCGAGCAAAAACTTTCACAAGAATAGCAACCCGTGATCTTATTAAAGTTCCAATATCATGTTCCTATTTAGATGTAAGACCTGCACCTAGTACGTATTAGTTATGTTGTGTTTGTTTAGTAGTGTCTCTGATGTTATTTTTAACTGCATTCCAATTGAGTTCTGTTCTTTTCTTATTTAAATTATTATTTTTAATATTTAAATATTTCTATTTTTCAATTATTACAATGTTTGCTCAGGAATGTGAAAATTTTGTATTTCTTGTGTCCTATACCCACTTATAAAACTGAATTATAAAGATTTTGACTACGCCTTATAATTTCGGGGTAAGTTGTATAAGTAGGGAAAATTTTGTTGTGCCTGCGATGTTCCAGCTGCATTTTCTTCATTTGTACCTATTTTGATATTTTGTCCATTGTTTTTCAACAATTTATACAAATATTGCAAAGCATAAGTAGGCCGAACTGATTACGTATGAAAAAATGTATTTCTTGTCTCCAATACTCGAAAGTCTGAATAAAGCTTTTAGTTTTTCACTGTAATAGATTTTTCTTCGTTTTTCCTAATCCGCTAATCACGTCAGGTCAAATGATACTTGGCATGATTTGAAATCTATTTTGTTATTCAATTTCAATTCATATTTCATTATTCACAGAAATTTTAAGAACTTTGAACGTGTTCACTACCATCTATTAATATTTCATTTCCAAACTTCATCACCATCCAAATTTATAAATTACCATCCAACAGTTTTTCATTACCATCCACACCTTCATTACCATCCATCAATTTTCTTCGTATCTAAGCGTTGTACAAAGGTGCCCTTTTCACCTCTCTACATCTGGAAGGTACAGGAACCCATTTCTATAAAAATATATAGTAAAAACGCAAAAAAAAAAATTCCGCGGAATCAGGCAAATTTGAACGAAACGGCGGAATGCCCCACGTACATGATTTTGGACGTAACTATTATACATAATAATAAAAAATCTGTTACAAGTTACTGTTGTTTATTAATCACGCATTAACCAATTTAATGACAACAATCATTAATCCGTCTTATCCTTGTCATCAGTTGACATTTGTATAGAATATAATGTCAATAATAAAATAAAAATATTGAGTCTTCTGTCTGTAGACATACTAAACTTATAAAACAAACAAACAAAACATAACTTTTTTTCTGGTTAAACAGTTGACTAAAATTTTTCGTTAAATAGATATAAAATGAAATATATTTATCTTTGTGGACAAAAAACGAAAAACATAAATTAAAATGAAATCTCGACTTCTCCAAATTATTCAAAATTTACAAAAATCTACCATTTTGTACATTTGGCGTTTTCACCTACTTTATCCAAAACGTCGTTTTCTTTGGAAATCATTTAATAAAATCCCTGACATGTCATTTTTAAATTATACAATGTGTATACCATCTTAGCAATTGTTTGCAATTTATTGCGTTCCTTGGTCCACTGGGTGTTTATTAAAGAGAAAACTCTTTGAAAGTAATATTCCGCCAATTTCAGAAGTTCGGAAGACAAAACCCGCGCAAACCAAAAAAGCCTAACAAAAGCCGGACAGGCCGGACATATAAATATTTTGCCGGACACGACCTAAAAAAGCCAAACATGTCCGGCTAAAGCCGGACAGATGGCAACCCTAACTGGAACGCACAATTTGTAATTCCAAAAACGAATGGTTTTATGAGCGCAAAGTTTTCAATGGAGTCCCAGGGACCTACCGGGTAAATTAAGGGTTAAGTGTTACCTCCTCTACTATGCAAGGTAATCAATCGTCAAATATTAGATATTTCTTTTAAGATTATGTAGTACAACGATTTCTTTTCGATACATATTACACAGTTTTGTTTTCACAAAACCAGATGCGTCTACAACTCAAAATTTTTTCGTATCCGTTTATTCTGTTAATCCGTTCAATACACGCGATATAACTACTAATCGTAATGGTGTCCACTCGTTTATCTTTCCACTATCGAGTCATTTGACAGCCGTAGAATCATTAGTTCACACTGCGAACGTCCACCACGAAGCCGTAGGCTTTTTCATAGTTGACACAACGTAATATGTATGTGCTAACGAGCACAATATGACCCCGTGCGCTAAAAAGATAGTAAAAAAATAGTGATCACCTCAAAATGGCTGTCATCATTTAGTAATATCTTTAATCTGTTGTTTACTTAATCAATACCTGACATTTTTCTTATCTTTTACAGACTAATAGACGCATATTTCGTTTCTAAGGAATCCTCTGTTTTGTTTCACTATTTAATATGCTTATCATTACAGAGTAAAGATTATATCGGTCTGTAGATATCAGGATTTAGGCGTTACTTAAAGCTAGAATTATGAGATGTTTTAAAAGTAACGTTTATATTTTCTGTTTCGCTGAAAAAAAGCAATTTCAATATTGTTAAAAATCATCAAATTTTCTGACAATCGCAAAACAAATTCGTAAAAGACCATAGCATTAAAATAGCCATGATTATGTTTTCTTCATCAGAGTGAATGAATTTGAATCGAGCAATTTAAACAACTGTTTGTATTTCGGGTATTGTTGTTTTAAGGAGTTCCACATGGTTCTATTTTGGGCCCCATTCTAATCATCATCTTTAAAATAAAGCGCTGGTGAATAGACTTTCTTGCAACATGTTTTAATTATCTTATTTCTTATTTATTCTTCAGTAAATTTATTGTAGATTTGCTCTTAGTCCGTACAAACCAGAGATTGTTTTTATTTACTAGGTCAACCGTAAAATCTGTTCAAATCAACATGTCTTATTCGCAATAGCAGAATGTTCAGTAGTGTATTGCTCAATTCGAATATTTGAATACTTGAATGTCTTCTATATTTTTCACAATTAACAGTAAATTAAATATAATTTCGCTTATCTATTTTGCATAGCTGTAAAGTGATCACAACGGTTTGAATCAGCAGTAGATAGTTAGGTACTTCTGTTTTAATTGAGATAATCCTAGATTATGATAATGAATAAGCTTATGATTTTCAGAGCTCGTATTTAAACCACGTGTACGACTTAAGTATAGAAGATAAAACCTATATTTTCATGGCAAAAAACCCAACTTTTTTTAATCCCAACTTTTTTCGTTTGGGAAAAAGTGAATTGATATACACTTTCCCGGAAATTTGTAAATAATAAATAATAAATCACAATTTTTTTCTAGAATTTACGAGTAAGAGTAGTGTGTTGATCATCCATGGAGTTTCAAATATATTATTTAATAATTGTGATTTCTTTAACCATGAACCAAAAGAAACGCGGACCTGTCCTCACAACAGATTACATAATAACCACAACATGAAACCAGTGAATTAAAATACCTAAGATTGGTCACGGCGTTACTTAAAATCGCCCTTATAAATAAGAAGACATAAATTAGTCTGTCAACTGTGTTTACATTGTACGCAGAAAATTTGTTTGTTTGAAGCGCAAAATCTCTTGAACTGTGAGCTCTGGCGTCATGAAAGCTGCGCAACTTTTTTCTGTATTGTATTTCGAGGTCAACTTTCAGCTCTCAACCGTATTCACGAATGAAAATATCAGCATCAAACAGTATTAATACGCTTGGTTGCATCTACGTGGTTGAATTTCAGAACCCGACTTCCATTGCATGTCCGACGCCACTCCTTATACGTCGCGCCTCAAATGACATCTGTGTTCGTGAAATTTCAAGCAAAGCTACCGTTGTAATTAGGTTTTTAATTCAAGAATCTGCCAAAAAATGTCGCTACTTCCGTCAGCAGCTCGCATATGGACGTTTATTCCCTAGGTGTAAGTACTAGGATATATAGGCGGCTATATGAAATATATTACATAATATAGCGTCATTGCGTCTCAGTTACTTTGTCTCGGTGACCAGCTGTCACTGGATCACGGTGGACTCGAGGAACTGGCTATTTTTGGAACCAGTTCCTATCGGATTTATAAAATGATCAACAACAGTCAAACTGGGCGAAGCCGAACCAAAAGCCGCCCGCTGGGCCTAGCAGCAACTGCTAGTAATAAAATAATGTGCTGTAAAAAAATAACCGGACGCCATTTTGTTCGATACAGATTTTCAATTTATTCAAAAAATATTTAAAGGTAAAGAATACATAAAAATAGGGTTAAAACTCTGACAAAGATGTGTATTAATAACGTCTGATTCTAAAACTATCCAAGATGGAAAGAATTGTTAGAATCTGTCCATATCCATTGGATTAGTCTATCTCTTTATTGAAGGCGCATATTGTGACTTATTTATCAATGCGACATGCGGTCACGTTTTGAATTCTAAATTGTGTCTGTCCCAAATAATGTGCTCTTTCCGTTCTCGTAATTCACGCACGTTCGCAAAAATGTCGCCGAAACAAGTTTCACGGATTGCGACGTTCTGGAAGTTTGGTCACACATAAGATTGCCCAATGCAAGTGGGACCTTTGCTTATAGAAGATTCTACATTCTATGCCATAGTAAAAGTTGCTTGACCGCATGTGCTGTGCACGAGATTTCGGATCTTTGAGGTTGCTTTGGTTATACAATCAACGTTTTCCATGGTGTAACCACAACTTTTGATCTTATCGCTTTTTCGATGTGCATGGCATGCAAATAATTCTCCTGGCATACATAAATATCACGATTTAATGTGCTTTTATTATAAAATGTATTGAAATACGCAGTTTATTTTATCAAAATAATTTCAAACGCAATCATAATAATAAAATAAGCCATAATGTTTTGTTCGAAAACTGATTCAGGGACATTTAAGACTAATTCGCATCAAAATTCCTCTGCTCAACTCTACTGGAAATGTTTCTTTTCTTGTAATGTATTTTTGATGAATATTAATTACGTAGTGAATTAGCATAAAATCGACATTCAAGGACCGTTGGACTCTTGCGCGAACCTGATCTTTCGTTTAGTAATATGCAGATTTCTTTATTATTACGTGTGAACACCGGTCTTCTTTATTTTGTGTTTTTTGTTATGGTAATAGAATTGATTGTCATACTGCGAAATATGCTTTTTCTTTTACAAGTGTATATTTCTGCCTCCCATAGTGTATATTTTAGCTATTGTCTTTGTTTTTTGTGATGTTGTATTTTATTGGTATTTGTCTAATTTAATTGTCGCTGTTTATTGTTAAAGCCTCGATGACACACGGCGAGTTACAAGCTACTATCTACTAAGTTTTAAAAGCGGGTAAATCGGCGAGTGAGATTGTCATGATGACCCACAAAACTGTCCACTCGCTCAGAAGCGTAGGAAACTGAGGCCGCTGCTAGCGCCAGTAACAAGAATAACGACGCCTGCGTGAACTATTCAAATGTTTGACAGTCGAAATCAGCTGTTTATCGGAAGCCATGTTGGAAACATAAATAAACCAATCACGAGCAAGTGGAGCAAGCGTGTAGGCGAGTAAAGTTGACGACCTTTCAACTTTTTTTCGTAGATTGTCAACAATCTGCTAGTAGCAAGTAACACGATGACACTGGACGAGTTTACTAACAGATAGTGAATTTCCCAGATAGTAGCTTGTAAACTCGCCGTGTGTCATCGAGGCTTAACACGTACGTCTATGGATTTAGGTCAATAACGTACCCCAGTTGTTTTTTCGTAAGGTATTTCCAGAGTTAGCAATGCTTGATCTAGATTGAAATAATCGTGTGATTAGTATTAGATCATTCTATGATTACATATTTATTAATCAAAAAAGTTATCTGCTCCGAACAATTCTCATACACCTGCTTATTCATTGGGCACTTCCAAAGTGTGGACATGATTTACTAAAGGTAGGAAATGTCACATAATTTGTTTTATCGACTGTTGACACGGAAAATGTTAAATACCTACGTGATTAGATATCCGTGAGCAATTTGTCATATTGTGAGAATGTAATAAGGCGCTACTGCAGTGATCACAGTGTTCACCAATTGCTCCCTGCTTGCAAAACATGCCCAATTCTCCAAACCGTCTATTTTCCCAGGTTTGGGTTTACCTACCAACGCTTTGTTCTTCAGGCTTAATATAAAAAAATCCTCTTTGGTGTCAGCCATCTTCCACCCTTGCCAGAAGTCCTGCGGAGTGGAGCCGTCCCGGTTTTATAAATCTTTATTTTGAGAATTTTTAACCAATCCAATTAATGTCAACCAAGAGCAATACCAACATCTAGCTCTTGGTTGTACCAGTACGTCTATATCATATCCACGCCAGACACAATTTTCTTGTACGAGTCTGCGCTATAGATGTGTATCGAGGGTATTACGCAATTCCACGGAAAATAAATATTTAGATATTTATGATAATTTTGATTAAATCGACTTTTATGGTTTCATTGAAAAGCCGATAAGATTATGGGAAAGTTAGGATTTCACTGTGATAATAATTAAACTATACGAATTCAACAAATTAAATGAGTCGGTTTTTGGGCACGAAGGTTAAATATTGCAATGAATCAGCAGTCGTATATATTTAGGTGAGATTACTACTTTTTATAGATTTCTTTTCTCTTTTAACAATGAAATGTAATTTCTAATCTCTGCATTCGATTAGTGGATTAGATTATCACCTACTAATCGACCCCTATCGTAAGAAACCATTCCCATTTATGCACCTTGTGACGTAATTTTGTCGAAAAACACTTTTTCCATTAATTTTCTTTCACTATTTCCATGACTGCGCGGAACTCTCTAAAAGCCAGATTTTTTAACTGAACGTTCATTCTCACTTCAAAGTATCTTCATCTGTGTACCCGATGTAGGGTTTGTTGTAGCTTAATCCAGTTTACAATGCTGGATATTCTTTATATTAAACACTATTAGTTTTGTGGGGGACTTTTCAATAACTTTAGGTTCTAAATAACAAATTGGTTTATTATGATTATGAGTTAACCTCTCTCTCTGGTTTCAATCCTGGGATTGGTTTGCAGCAATTTCCTTTAGTTTCCTCTTCCATTCTTCCCTGTCTTGTGCGGCTCTTTTGAGGTCTGCATATGATAAGCAGCGCACGTCCACCAGCAGGTCCTCCAGGTACTCTCGGCGTGGGCGTCCCCTAGAGTTTGTCCCCTCGGTCATACCCTCCATTATGGAATGCAAGAGGCCTTCTTGTCGTATTACATGGCCGATCCATCTTGCACGCCTTTCGGACAAGGTCCTGAGCAGGTGCCTTCCTCCTTCGATTCTTTGGAGAACCTCCTCATTTGTAATGTGGTCTCTCCAGGAAATTCCTAATAGTTTTCTATAGGACCACATCTCAAAAGCCTCTAGTCTCCGTTTATCTCTTTTGGATAGGCACCATGTTTCGCAGCCGTACATCAAGATACTCCATACATAGGTCTTGATGAGGAGTATTCTCAGCTTTAGGTCTATATTATTTGATTCAATTATTTTCGACCTTTTATTGAAAGCAAGCCTAGCCTGGTGTATACGGCTGTCGACATCGCTCTTAGACCGACCGTCCCATGTTATTTTGCTCCCGAGATAGACAAACTCCTTGGCGTTCTTTAGTGGAACTCCTGACATCTCTATTCGCATCTGATGTTGCGTTCGGCCTACAGTCAGCAGCTTTGTTTTGTCTTTATTGATCTTCATGTTATAGTTATTTTGGAGAATGCTTTGCATGGTTGTTAAGGCCTCTTGCAGTTCTTCTTCGCTTTCAGCAACCAATGCAATATCGTCAGCAAACCTTATCATATCCACCTTTTGCCCGTGTATCTTTACACCTTTTCTGTGACTCATTCTCTCTCTCAAGTCGTCAATCGCACTTTGTATATAAGCGTTAAAAAGAACAGGTGACAGAGAGCATCCCTGTCTCACCCCTTGTCTTATACTGGCTTCTTTTGTATCATTGTCACATCTAATTATAGCGGCCTCATTCTTGTATAGCGCCTGGATTATTCGTCTATCTCTATATTTGATATCAATTCTCTTCAGAATCTCGAAGAGTCTTTTCCATTCTACTTTATCGAAAGCCTTTTCCAGGTCTATGAATGCGATGAATGTGTTTTGGTTTCTTTTTATTCTTTTTTCAAGTAGTATTCGTAGCGACAATATTGCTTCTCTGGTTCCTACACCTCTTCTAAAGCCATACTGATCTCCGGAAAGGATGTTCTCTACTTTTGGTTCGATTCTTTTTAGAATGATATTAGTCAATATTTTTGAGGCATGAGATATTAGGCTAAGAGTTCTGTGTTGTTCACATTTCGTCGTGCCTGCTTTCTTTGGTAATGTAACAATTAGGCATTTCTCGAAATCCTCTGGTATCTTTCCAGTCTTATACATTGTCTGTATCATTTTAAACAGGGCATCTATAGTTCCTTTTCCTGCTGGTTTAATTAGTTCAGCCGGAACGTCATCGATTCCGGGTGCTTTCCCGTTTTTGAGGTTTTTCAGTGCGAGATCAAACTCTTCTCTAGTGATGGGATCTCCCAAATCATCTGCGTCTACCTCATTTTCTCTTTCTATCAATGTTTCGTTGTCACTATTTCCCTTCCCATTGTACAGCATTTCGAGGTATCTTTTCCATCTCTCTCCTATTTGGTCATTTTCGAAAAGTATTTTGCCGTCTTCTCCTTCTATTGCATTACCCTTTCCAACTCTCATCCCAGAGAAGTCTTTCACCGCAGCGTGAGCTCTTTCTATATTTCCTCTCTTGAGGTCGTCGTTTATCTCATCGCATTTATTCTGGTAGAATGTTTCTTTGGCTATTCTTGACTCTCTATTTATTCTGTTTCTCAGCACTTTATATTTCTCTTGTGATTCAGTTCTTTTATCATTTTTGAGCTCTCTTCTATCTTTTATCATATTTAGGATCTCATCGGTTATCCATTCCTTCCTTGCTTGGGGTTTTTCCTTGCCTATAGTTTCCTCTGCCGTAGTTATGATCTTCCTCTTTATCACTTTCCAGATCGCATTCACGTTCTCCTCTTCCATTAGGTTGCATTCTTGCGTTTTTTCCCTAAAACTGTCGCTGATCTCTTTTATCTTTAATACTTTTGTATCCCATTTGAAATTTTTTCTCTTTTTTTATTTTTTTCAGTTTTAGAATACTTTTGGCCATTACCATATTATGGTCACTATCTATATCTGGACTGGAATAGCTTCTACAGTCTTTTATTTGGTTTTTAAATCTATGTCTAACCATTATATAGTCTATTTGCAGTCTTTGTCTGTCTCCAGGGGATTTCCAGGTATATCGCTGTCTTGGGTGGTGTTGGAAACAAGTGTTTGCTATCACTAATTTGTGTTTTTCGCAGAATTCTGCCAATCTGTTTCCTCTGTCGTTTCTTGCACCCAGCCCAAAGGGCCCAATGCAAGTTCCTTCACGTCCTTCTCCTACAACAGCATTCCAATCTCCTAGGAGAATCAGATTTTCACCTGCTTTTATCTCTAATATAAGTTTATCTAGTGAACTGTATACCTCCTCCACTTCTTCTTCGCTGTGACTAGATGTTGGCATATATACTTGGATAATTACAGTGTCTACAGGCTTAGTTTCTATTTTGACTAGAATAATTCTTCCACTATATTGCACGTATCCCTTAACCCGTCTTCCCCATTCCTTGCACAGCACAACGCCTACTCCTCCTTGGCCAGGTTTATCCTTTATGCATCCTGTGTGGATGATTCTGTAGTTGCCACTCCAGAAGTCTCCACAATTGGGCCATCTCATCTCTGCTATACCTAGGGCATTCAAATTTACGTTTTGCATCTCAGCTTTCAGATTATCCAGTTTGCTGTTTTGCAGTAATGTGCGGACATTCCACGTTGCCCATCTCGCTATTTGGTTCTTTGTATTTGACTTTGACTTTGTGTTTCTAGCATCTCGAGCAGTCCCCACCCGGAGATCCGAACGGGGGACTATTTTACCTCCGGAGAATTTTACTTGAGATTGGGTATTCATGTTTTGCTGGTTCTTGGGATGCCACTTGGACCTTTAATGTGGTAGTTTCCCGTTTCTTTCCACATCCTATGCCGTTGACCTCGGAGGTTCTTCCGCCTTTGGAGATTATTTACTTCTCCAGGACAAGAGGGTGCCCTAGACAACAGACGCCTGGTAGGGCGAAAGTTGGTGGTCAGCTTATTCCGGCCAACGCTCAGTCCCTGTCTATATTTGCCGACACGAGGTCGTTGCTCACTCCCCACCACGAGAAGGAAATAGATCAGGATTTTCCTTTCCTCAAACCTGAGACCAGAAGGCATTTCTCAGAGTTCTCCAGTACTTTCGGGGAGCGTATTTACAATAATAATGCGTATTTACAATAATAATGAGTTAACGTATTTACAATAATAATGCTGCAAGTCACACGACCTGTCTTCTCTAGTGGCTAATTGAAAATTGAATCTGCTGGACTCGCTCGCCAGAGCCAGTCCCGGCGGCACCCGTCTACTCGAGTACCCCTATCGGCCATCGATAGAAGCTCCTTCGCTGCTAACATCTGATAACACACCTTGAATATTTATTCTCCCAATAAACTAGACCATTCTAAGGAAGTATCTGCCATCCAATTATAGTCTACTGACCTTCAGGCGCCTGATTCATGCATTCGCAACAATATTATTCCTGTTTATTAAATCGTTAATTTGCATTCATAGATTGTTAGAATGTTTGTGTAATTTAACAGGCAAGCGAAAATTGCAACACCATTACTTTTGGAGTGGGGCTTACCTCAAGGTTCCGTTTTAGGTCTTCTTTTATTTAGAAAAATACAAAAATCTTTTCTGTCGTTCTGAATAAATTACGAATAACAAATGAATATAAAGTATATGCTATATAATGATATGGGTCTCGTTATTGTTATTGCCTCAACAAAGCATGATGGACAGCATGGTGTGTTACAAAACATAGACCAAAGAAAATAATAATGATCTGGGATGGCCCTCATCCAACCGTGAACGGACTCTGACGAGTAGTTACGAATGTTATGATATCAATTACGCGTATCATGGAGATATTATACGGTTCGTTTTACATGATCCAAATTCGCCATTTGCACTGTCAGGCCCATCAAACAAATAGTTCCGTTCATGTTTTATATTCGTCCGGATCCACGTGAAGAGATAAGGTCGGCCTTTAGTAATTTGAGCCCACGCTTATTGCTACTCCTCGAGATTAGCGTTCGTAGACAGAAAGCAAATCACGTATCAGGTAACTCCACTTTATTCTTATCAGCGAAGTACGTATGCTCGTAAAAGATGTACACAGGTGACTAGCACACACCTGGTCCGGCTCAATACTTCATATAATAATGCATCGTAGTTTATCTAATTTATTAAGAATTTCGTGTTTTTTACACATTTATCTAGAATCTATATCTACGCTAGATCCTCCTTTGATCGTTGCCATAAAATAATAATCAATGATATCAGCCGTATAATATTTCTTTATCATTAAATGAACACGTGCGAGGTCTTCTTAATCTTTGTTTGTTTATTTTTTTTCAATAGGTGAATTCCGCCTGGTTGATTTACGCTATAGAAATACGTTTTAACAAATTAGTGAGATTATTCAAGGTGTAACAGCACATACCTGAAGTATTTTAACCAGCAATTCCGGAATATATTTGGATTAAAAAATGTAGATGTTATTTTGTTGTCCGATGATATTTTTTTTAAATAAGCAAACTTTTTGTTTATTTCACCCGTTGTCTTTGATCACACTGCTACAAGTAGCGATGGATCACGTGATGTGTGTTCTGTCTCTTCTTTCACGTGCTGCTAGAATAAGTTAGAGTACGTATTGCGTGACCCGCGTGTATCAATTTGTTAAAACTCGACTTTTTACAATTATTTTTCAGAAAAATGTGGATCGGACAAAAATCGAACAATCGAGCCTTGTCTTATTTTTGAACGATTAGTTTCATATATTCTAACTCGTGATAGATATTATGAAGTTCTGAGCTAAAAAGCAACTAAACAACAGACATACTTAGGTATACATTTTATAATACCAGAGCTCACCGTTTAAAATCGTTTTTTTTTAGAAACATATTTAAGCAACATCTAGAAATTGTTTAAAAAAACACACAAAAAAACCAAATCATAAAAATAAAATGTATATCAGTCAAGAATGTATAATAGAACACTAAATATTTATATGATTTAATGTTAGATTTTAAATAAATAAATGGTTTACATATATAATCCAATCTAACGGAGGGGCGAGTTTCTGGCTTTGCAGCCCTTATTAGATCCAGGGTGGCAGGAATTAGGGAAAGTATAACCAGCTCTGAAAACATCCTCGTCATGGAAGCCCGCCTCAGTCCATCATCCAGTATTGATGCACACTGGAGAAAAATACTGGCTCCTTACGTGCTCACAGAATCCTGAAGCTTAATATTATTATTTCTTTTGTTTTCCTTTTACTACTATTAGCTTATTATCTTTTTTTTGTTTCGTGTACATTCATATCCACCTTCTTTTTCTTTTTTTCCTTTCAAATACTTTGTACAGGTATGTGTATATTATACCCTTATGGAATGTGTGGGATTGCACTCTCCTCCCCACATACTGGAATAAACATTTATTTATTGGATATCCAACACCCCTGCCATAGGTCACCCTAAGTGGGTCGCTACGTTTGGTGACTTAGCACGGGTGCCCGGGTTCATGGGGTGGCTGGCCGCATCGGGTGAGACTGGTTAAGGTTGAGGGAGACCTTTTGATTTATCCAGCCGCACTCTCTCGACTCATCGCCTTGCACCGCAATGGGAGGAATGGATTTATACGTCCGTCACTCCTGGACACATTGGCTCCCGGATTCCTACATACTCCCTCATATTTTTTTCCTTCTCAGAACTTCCTCTCCTTCATTTCTCTCACCTTCATTTCCCAAAAATAGACTCCACACAGTATCCCCAATTTGAATTTCACTTTTGTTTTTTTTTTATTAATTGAATTTAAGTATGAATGACACGGAATCTTTGAAGTGAAACCCACTTTCCGATGTCCCATCGATCTGAAACTCCTCATATAGACTCGTTGTCGATGACGATTCATTCTATCATATTTGTATGGCAATCAGGCATACACACGCGGACATACCCGTTTACGCATTTTTTTGAAATTCGAAGAAATTAAAGCATATAAAATACGAAATAAATATCGGCTTTACTAAGTCGAGATTTGACCGGTGGGTAGCACGGTTGATTCGGATCACTTGGTAGGAAGGTTTAAACCTCAGTAAAACCACTAAAATAGCCAAGTTTTAAAAGACATTTGAAAAGAAGATGTATTATAAAAAAATTGCTTTTACGGATTGATTTTTTCTTCTTGTTTCTTGTGAAATTAATTGATCATTTTTAAATATTAGAATTCTTACTTGAACAATTGGCCCTTTTATAATTACCGTGATGATTCACAATTACGGTACCATGACGGCAAAAAAGCAATAAACATACGTTCCTTATCACTATAATGCTGCAGCTCTTTCTTACACATTAAATACATGTGACTGTTTCCTCCAAAGAACTATTTTTTTGCGACCGGAATTGCGTTTCATTTTCTATATACGTGTGATGGAGATGTGTGATGATTGTATGTTTTCTTTGGAGGGGTGTAGACTAGAGATGGGTAAGTTCTGCATTTTTCCGGAGGCCTCCGAGACATGCTTCCTTTTAAAAGTACTTGGGTTCTTGAAGCAGGTCCCGGGAGCCACTCCCGACTCGCGAATGGCCCGAGCGCGCAAAAGAATTCGAACGCGCAACCTGCTTCCTACTCGCAAATGGATCGTACCGAGACGCTCGGGTTCCACCCTCGCCGGACCTCGGAGCCGGAGCTCGCAAAAGAACTCGAACGCACGACCTACTCCCGAATGGCTCGAATCGAGACGCTCGGGTTCCTCGGAGCCGGAGCCCGCACGCAAAAGAACTCGAATGCGCGACCTACTCCGACTCGCACACGTGGCTCGGACCGTGACGCACGGGTTTGACGAGTGCAAACACTGCAAACTGCCACTGTGCCGCGTCGCGCCGACACCCGACTGTGGCTCGGCCCGCCGAGTTCCGGCTACAAGTACTGTACCGGGTTCTTTAACCCGTCTAATCACAGGAGACCCAAGTTGTCCCAAAACATCATATGCCGTTATAATAACAGGAGACCCAGTATGTCCCAGAGCAACAGTGCATTATTAAAAGTTAGATATCTCTCTTCCTGTCATGCGAATATTTGTGATTTCTTTTATGTTAGAAACGGAATGAAATAATGCTTCTCATTGTCTTAGAATTATATAAGCTAGGTTGTTCAGATATTTTACAAACCCGATCAAAAGTCACAGTTTAATTTTGCGCCAATTCGTGACGCATCACACGTTTAATTTTAAAATAAATTGTATGAAAGTGATAAAAAGTGAGGTGACAGTTTTATTACAAATTTTGCTTAGAAAAGGAATCTGTATTTAAATTTTAAGTTTATTCTTTTTTAATTACTTTAATTCGAATATTCTTAGGTATACATTTTTTAGCCAATTTACATTTCCAATATTAAAATTTTAATATTTAGAAACAAAAATGTTGATTTCTAATAAACACATCGGAAAGATTATTGTATCTAAATTTTAGAACAATTTTTTTTTGCAAAAGCGTTAAAAAAAAACAATAAATAGAAACATTTAAAATGCATGGGAAGAACCAGGAATTTTGCGCGCCAACCTTGACAGGCAAAAGTTGACAGAAAATAATTTTCTTATTATTCGAAGGGTTAAGAGTAGTCGATTTGAAAAGGGAGTAAGTAGGAGCCGCTTCGCGCGAAGAACTCGAGTTTAAGAGCCCACTCCAGCTGAACCTACACATCGCTAGTGTAGACATACGTTCACCGTTTGTCCAATTTTCGACTGTTTTTATTTATTGTGTAAAAAGAACTGCAGCATTATGTTTTTAAGAACGAAATCATCATTTGACGTTTTTGAATTTTTAGAATTCATTCACACCTATATTATACTTGTAACTATATTCCATGCTTTCAAAATTATCGTCACATCACGATTGTCGATCGACATTATCAGACTTCACGGTGCGGTGTGTGAGGGAGATTGCAAGAAAATGATGACCTTTTCCTTTGGACCTACGTACATTGTGTATATCTTCTTTTGAAAAAGCTTAAGGAGCATATGCTTATTGCCTTTATTGTGCCGTCATGGTACCGTAACCGTAAATCGTCACGGTAATTATAAAAGCGCACAATCGTTTCCATTGACATGTTTGAGGCCAAGGGGTCGAAAGGTCATAAATTGCGACAACCGTTTTCTATCCGTTTTGCTCACACTTCTAGGGAATATAATTATGTTCAGTGGGTACAACGTCGAACCAGGACGATTCAGTGGCGTCGTCATTTGTATTTTAGTTTGGTGCAATAAAAGAAAGTGATATGAAATTTCACGAATGGTCCGCCATATCAAAATGCTAATTGATAAATTGTACTAGATCCTCTTGAGTCATGGTTTGTTTTGGAATCGAATCGAAAGTAAAAAGTAGTCCCCATGTATGGCTGGTCAATATTATTGCATAATACACTTTAAATAAAGATATTTTTCTAAAAAAAAGGAAGGTATTTTTCTGAATATTATGTAGGTTTAATTTTTCATTGAAGTTCTTCAGATAATCGACTAATTATTTTCTTTTTTCGGGTTAATGTTGAACTAGTGGTATTAATTATAAATGAAGAAGAAGACAACAATAATAATCTGAACGAAAATATGAAAGAGAACAAGACGCAAGAAAACCGTCACATTTGTCAATCTCGTATTTAAAATTTTAGAATTAACAATATTATATTCAACTAATTCTTTTTTCCATACATTAAGACCATTGTCTTTTTCTGTGTCTTGTTCTCTTTCATATTTTCGTTTAGATTATTATTGTTATCTTCTTCTTCAATGATAATATTACATTGATGGGAATGACCTTCAAAGTTAAAAAGAATTGAATATTAATTATTTATTGGAATAACGTTTAAAGGTTAGACCCATCAACCTAATGTATCATTTTTATTTTTCTGTGCCTTGTTCTGTTTCGTTTAGGTTTATTAGTATTATCTTTTTCTGCAAAGATTTTTAATTTTTTAAATTATTTAATATTGTAAGTTTTTTTACAATAAATATACATTTTTTATACGTTACACTGTGCAATAACGGAAAATAAAAATAGCCCATCCTCACCATACAGAGACAAGGCTTCTTGTGTTTGATGAGAGAATTCTTGCTCAATTATATGAAGTCGTGTAAGTAATATTGCAAATAATAATAAAAATATAAGTAAGAAAAACTAAAAATTTATCAATAGTAGATGATTTCAAGATTTAAAAGAAATAATGATAATAGATATGGAATCTTATGGTAGTTTCAGGTAATTTTTTCAATTTAATTTGGAATTCATGATTATTTTTGATAATTTTTAGATTAAACCATTGGATTTAACGGGATGTTGTTGAAATAAGTTATATCAAGATAGGTATTTTGAATGTGAGATATATTATATTAAGAGCGTTTAACCAGCCAGCGACCGAAAATCCACGTTTCGTCTAAAGTTGTTCTTACGATCAGAAAGGGGCGGTTACAATGAGAAAGATTAATAATTCTCCGTACAAGCATTTTAAAATTATAACTCAATATCGATTTTATTTCATTTCAAATGTGCTTTAATTTATACCTACAAATGCTGAAAGGCGTGATGATAAAACTATTAAAATAATGTTCTTTTTGTAATTTTTTTTTATTATAAGTATTTATCATTTTTCAATAATGTCTATTAAAATAAGAATGTTAAAATAATCTGAAATATATTAGTTTGTAAGTTCGCAAATAAATACACAAACGGACCAATTTTCGTCAAGAAACACATGTAAATATATATTTTTTAATGATTTTATTTAAACTAAAATTAAAATTCTAAAACATGCCATACCCAGATAATGTATTGATTTATTTTAGTGCATGATTATATGATTTACAAAGGGTGTGGTTAGTGTGGTATAATACAAAATCTTTTTTGAAAATTTAACAACTCTGCCAACGACCTATGGTATAACCTTATTATACTAAAAATAAACATTTTTTCTCAAAATTTAAAACATGCGAATGCTAGATAATCCAGTCAAAATAGACATTCCACCTCGCATTAATTCTTAACAAGCTGGATTTTTGTATAAGTCTTGAATACGTCATTACGAATGCTATGTCAAAAGTCCTCATCGATCCCGCTCTGGCAAGGTTTTTTTTTTCGAGGTCAAAGGTCACCATTTTTTGTTTTTTGCGTATATCTTTGAAACGGTAAGAGCTATCGCTAGCTATATTGAGTAAAAGTTTGTAGATCGTAAAATTCTCTACAAAAAAATACGTTTATTATTTTCTCTACGAAGCACCGTTCTCAAATTATCGCGATTTCAGACCGTTCAGTCCACACATTTCCGCACCACCTTTGAGGCAGTGTACTTGGCGCTTTTTTTTAATGTGGTTTCCCCAGTAGGAATACTCCACGATACAGGGTGTCCGGGGTAAAGTGCACTAACTTCGGGAGGTGATTCTACACGATAGTACAAGTAAAAAAGATAAATACCTTTTTCGAAAATACAATTTTTAGAGGCACTTTTCAGGTAAAAAGGTAAAATTGGTCCGGCGTGTGCGGCCAATTGTAGCAGCAAGAAATTTACATTATTCATCATCTGATTCTACATTATCACTCGTTTCTTCTTCCTCGCTCTCTTCTTTCTCTTTTTGCTCAATTTGTGTTGACTGCTCTAAGAAGAGAGATATATCAGTTAGATCCTCATCGTTTTCGAAAGAATCTTCATCTGTTGCATTTGATTCAGCATTAGTGCAAGAGTGGCCTTGACAGTTGGAACAGACTGGTGAACAAAACAATACAACTTTTCTGCATCCACAATTGTTCGTACAGCCTTTTTTGCAATTACAAAAAATTGTATTCAGCAGTTTCTCTGGAGCAGGTGGAAGTAAAGTACGGATTGGCTCCAAACTATTATTCATCAATTTCCAGCCCCAGTCTTCAGGATTCAGTTGATTGCCCAGCCACACTTGCACTTGGTAGAATACACGAAACACTTGTTGATAAGCAGAAGCAGATGTTGGAGGGAGACAAGATAACTGCACTCTTTTATTGTTCCTTGTATTTTTCACGAAATTCAAAAATCTATACTTGTCTATCGATACCATTTTTTTCGGAGCTCCATATAAAGTCAGGAGAAAGCGATTACCGTAAGTGAGGATGACGTCTGCTGAAGAATTGATGTTTTTAAATACTTCTGCGTTATCTATCAAATCATTACGTTTTTCAAACAATTTAAATACTGCAGTTTTTCCCCTTTTGAAAATTGCTGATGTCGTATCGCCGCCAGTTATCGCATGTAGGAATAAAATATGAGCTCGACATTTTGGATATGCAGTTAAACTTTGTGACGAATATATTTTTGTTTGAATTTGAGCTTTCCCAGGTTTTAAAAAGTAGATGATCTTATCACTTGGAGTTCGTGCAGTCAGTATTATTAAGAGGACATAGGTAGAGAAAACCAGAAATATGTCATTTTCAAAAAAGTTTTTAGACGTATTGACTCTTTTCCACAAAAAATTATAAATGGATTTCGAAAGATTGTTCTTTTATCTAGCATAGTTATGTAATAAATTTTTAGAATTTTTTTTAATTTTTAGTATAATAAGGTTATTCCATAGGTCGTTGGCAGATTTGTTACATTTTCAAAAAAGTTTTTGTATTATACCACACCCATTTCAAATAATATAATCATGCAGTAAAATAAATCAATACATTATCTAGCAAAGTTATGTATTAGAATTTTAATTTTAGTTTCAATAAAATCATTAAAAAATATATACGTACATGTGTTTCTTGACGAAAATTAGTCAGTTTGTGTATTTATTTGCGGACTAATAAACTAATTTTTTTCAGATTTTTTTACATACTTATTTTGCTAAGACATTATTCACAAATCATAAATAATTTTGATCGAAAAATAATTTTTCGAAGTATTTAATATTAATTAATTTACGATGTCGCACTTCACCATTTTTATCATAGCGCCGTAACAGAAATTTCACAGCTCATTACGGCCCGACAAGTGGCCAGAAGAGGTCGTGTCCGCGCCGCTTTAAATCACAACAGTTTGAAATGATGAATTTAATACGAACTTTGAATACCTACGACTTCCTTGTTTCGTATTTGGTAAAATCTATAGGTTGACCGAATACTTTCATGCAAAAATTTTTGAAATTTCGAATATTTTTTTATTGTATATTATTGTTATGTGAATACTGAACAAGAGTCCCAACTGTTCCAAAATATATATTTAAAAAAAATATATTGTAAATTATTGCTACGTTGCACAAGAGTCACAACTGCTCCAATTTTTTTTTTTAATTATTGTCAACTAGCCGGTTCCCGGCACGCGTTGCTATGCCATTTAATACAGAAATTCTACCTGCGTGTCCTTTCCCATTCGTCCCTACCCCTTCCCGCTCCCCTTTCTCTCCCGCGTTCCCACTCCGCCTTCTCCACATTCCCTCTCCCCACCCCACTTCCCCCCTTCACCCGTCCCGCGAACCTCCCTCCCGAGTTCCCCTCCCGGGTTCCCCTCCCCCCTCCTGTGAACCCCTTACCAGAGTTCCCCTCCCCCCTCCCTCATTTCATACATTCAGTCCCAATAAATTCAGTTTTCAAACAGCTCGCGTGCCACCTATTGCAATTTTTTGTATACAAATTTCATTATGCCAGAGCTCACCAGTAGTTTTATACAAAATCTTGTCCTGACAATAATGAACACAAAAAAAAGAATTATCCAATTTGGTGTAGTCGTTCGGAAGTTATGCGCATACATACATTTCGGCGATTCATTTTCATTTATATATGTATATACTGGCATTTATATATATGCCGGGTACCAACCCGGCATGCGTTGCTTTGCCATTTAATAACGAAATTGTTTCTCCCTGCGCGTCCTTTCCCATTCTTCCAGTTCACCTTCCACCTCCCCTTCCTCTCCCGCGTCCCCTTCCCCTTTCGCGTTCCCACTCCTCCTCCACCTTCCTTCTCCTCACTCTACTCCCCCCCTTTTCCGTCTCGCGATCCCCCTTCCCGAGTTCCCCTCCCCCCTCCCATAATCACCTCCTCCCTCCCGCGGATCCCCCTCTCGAGCTCCCCTCTCCCCTCCCGAGTTCCCCTCCACCCTCCCGGGTTCCCCTCCCCCCTCCTGCATTCCATACATTCATTCCCGATACATTCAGTTCTCATACAGCTCGTGTGCCACTTATTGCAATTTTATTATACAAATTTCATGATGCCAGAGCTCGTGTCCTTTTCCAATCGTCCCGTTCCCCTTCTGCCTCCCCTTCCTCTCCCACGTCCCCTTCCCCTCTCCTCACTCCCCACGCCCGCTTCCCCTATCCCTTAAACCCCCACCCGTTTTCCTCTCCCCCCTCCCAAGTTCCCCTCCTTAAACCATCCCGCGGGCCCCCTCTCCCGAGGTTCCCCTCCCTTGTTCCCCTCCCCTCCCCTCCCTCATCCTTCACCCCTCTCCCATCCGCCACACCCTCCCGCATTCCATACATTCACTCCCGGTACATTCAGTTTTTAAACAGTTCGCGTTGCAATTGCAATTTTAAATACAAATTTCATAATGCCAGAGCTCACCAGTATATGTATACAGAAACCTTTAGTCCAGTCAAGGAAGGGGGTGTAGAGTGCGTGAGCAGGGACCTAAGCGATTCCTTCAGAAACTTGTTTAGGGTGCTTAGGATGTGAACATACTAAAAATCCTGACGTGAAGTGGAGAGCTAAGGGGGGAGGGGGAGGGGGAGGTCCCAATTTTCGGGTTTCCGCTTATATCTCAAAAACGGTGCGCCGCAGAGGAAAATTTTCTGAAAATAAGTAAAAGCTGATAAAATTATCTACAACTTTTATTCTATAAGTAATTTTCGAAATCCCAGCCATTTTCGAGTTATTCGCTCCACAAATGTAGATATTTTCGAAAAAAATCATTTTACCTTACATTTTTCATCAAACATTCCTTCACATCGTCTAAAATATTCATCAAAGAAAGAAATTTATTTGAAAGAAGTTGTAAAGAATTTAATTTTCTTTTAGAATATATAGACATTTGTAAATCTATCTTCAACCGTTCAACATTTACAGCAATTTTAAGTTTTTTCGTAAAATGTTGTCATTTTCAGAAAGAGCTGTTTTTATCTTATTACTGACACACAACACTTGTTCGTTCGCCTAATAATAATATGTGTGACCACACTTTAAAACCAGTTATTAAATAAAATAGGTAAAAATCATATTACTTGAAAAATGCATAATTGTATTTTATAATCATAATGATAATTATCTCACTATAATTTTATTCTATTTCGTTACATTAAACACATAAAATTATAGATCTCATTGTTATCACTGTTCTCAATAACATCATGTTACATTCTCATCCTCCTTGGACGTGGGGGTCCTGGCAAGCGTTGTTCATCCATGGCATCTTCATCCTCAGTATTGGATGGTTCTTGCTGAATGGGCTCTATGTCGTCGTCATCGTCGTCCTCGGCAACAGGCACGCTATTGAGGCATCTCCCTTGGCAGGAGACTCGGAGACACGCTGCAGAACAGGTCAGCATTGCTTTTCGGCATCCACATTTGCCAATTGCACAATCCCTGGTGCAGCGGCAAAATATCATATTTAGAAGGACCTCCGGCGCTGGTGGATCTTATGTTGTAATTGGCATCAGGGTCTCTCCTTCATGTTTCCACCCCCATTATTCACGGGGCAGCTCAATCGGTGCACTGGGAATGCTGTTTAACTGCGTTCTCTGTTGGAGGGAGGGAGCTGATATCAGGCTTCATATTTGCCACCAACCTTGTGAACGACTAAAAGCGGTACTGGTTAAGGAAGGTCTGTCTTTTTGGCGCCGCATACCATTTTAGGAAACATTTATTTCCAGCCTCTTCAACCTCGCCGTGAGTAGGGGAGGGGTTATAAAGATCATTGCCGCTTGCTTGATGAATTCTGACTCCAAGTACAATTTTGAGAAGCCCACTTTGCTTCTCCTGAAAGTTGCAGATGTTGTGTCGCAGCCGGTAAATGAATGTAAGAACAGGATGTGTTCAAATGCACGGTGCTGCATCTTTTGGGTGGACAGTGGCATTGTTTTGGTTTTCCCTCGTCCGTTTTCAGCAGCAGAATATCTTGGGTGGGAGGAGTGGAAGCAATCAAAAGGAAGTGAAAGCTTCTCACAGAACTGTGAGAGGAATGTTCCACAGCAATCTTCACAACAAGGAAGTCAGCATCATGTCCTGAAGAGTCTGTATCCCATTCTCCCGAAGCTTCGTCTGTAGTAAAGAGATGAATTTACTTTTGTTGGTAGGATTGGATAAAAAATCTTCCTTTTTAACGGGTATTGAAGTGTTCCAAGTCAAATTGATGTCAGCTGACCTTCTCAGTCTGTATCATCGCATCTGTTCTTGTGATTTCATACCGTTGGCTGGGTTTGGGTACCAGTCAAATACCACAGTGTGAGTCATCCAGGATAGTGGTGGTTGACGTAGTTGATGTAATGATCACAAATTGTGGCAAGGAAGGCATCTTTTTGCCAAATTACTCTGTGTAGTAGAAATTTTCCGTCCACAACTATGTTCATCTGAGACAGTAGACCAGTTTTTTGGTAGGCTCGAATAAGCTGTACAGGACAGATTTAGTTGTCTTCCACATCCCACCTTCATTGAACAGTGCCAAGGGAAATGGGGCCAACTCATACTCAAAGAATTTCTTCAAATCCTCATCTGATTGTTTGCTTATACACATCCGGTGAAACAGAAATGTTGGGACAACTGCAACCTTTTCATCGTGAATTTTTATCGACGAGCTGACAGAAGACATTGGGAATTGACATTATTTCATTGGCTTGTGGGAAGGGAGGATGTGCATCAAACCACTGACTGAGTTTGAAAATGTCTGCTGCATCTCTACTTCGGTGGGCTTGTCCGAGGCCCTTGTGTTGTTCACTGGACGTGAAAAAGACTCCACAATACTCTTCAAGGGAAGTGCAGATCTCATGAGTTGCGCTCATACCAACTAACCACTTTCTAGTACATTGTGCGAAATACCTCTGCCTCCTTCTCGGCTTTTGAATGATAGCATCAATGTGGTTTCCATGGTCATATCTGATCATACGCCTTACTAAAAGAGCGTCGCATAATCGTCGTTGCACGTCGGTGTGTCAGTAATAAGATAAAAACAGCTTTTTCTGAAAATGACGACATTTTACGAAAAACCTTAAAATTGCTGTAAATATTTATTGGTTGGAGACTTATTTGCATATGTATATTCTAGGGAATTAAATTCTTTACAACTTATTTTAAGTAAATTTCTTTCTTTAATGAATATTTACTCACCACCTAGACGTCAGGACTTTTAGTATGTTCACACCCTAAGCACCCTAAACAAGTTTCTGAAGGAATCGCTTAGGTCCCTGCTCACGCACTCTACACCTCCTTTTGGAGCATTTATTGATTGGACTACTTTGCGGGCGTGCTCACAACAACTCACCAAAGTTTCATCGCAATCGGATGAACGGTTAGCAATTCACAGGAGTATGTAGAACAGTTTATATGGGAGAATTAAATTGTTATTTTTACTATCTTCCTCGCAACTTTTCCATATTTTCTTAAACCATTACGTTTCTCCATTACGTTTAAACCTTCCCTGGACTACGACAAACATTTCAAAACCAAAATCAGCTAAATTGGACCAGCCATTCTCGAGTTTTAGTGAAACTAACGAACAGCAATTGATTTTTATATATAAGATATAGATAGATTATTGTTATGTAAATACCGCACAAGAGTCCAACAGCTCCCAAGGGAGGGAGGTTGAAGAAGAGTTGGGATGAGGTGAAGGGGGTAGGCTGAGGGGGGGGGGGGTAAAGGAGGCGGGGGGTAGAGGGTGGTTAGAGGTTGTGGGGTGAGAGGGGGAGGGGGTTGAGAGGGGTGGGGGGGTAGGCTTTTTTATATCCATTTTTCGTATTACAAAAATAACAAACATGAGAATCGGGTATGGGTACCACCGCCCCGGGAACCATTTTTTAGATAACCAACACGTCTGCCGTAGGTCATCCTTAGTGGTTCGCAACGTTTGGTGACTAGCAGGGGTGCCTGGGTTCATGGGGTGAGGTTTTTTCAGGCCTTGGCGGCGGATGCGTCTGCGCACCAGCTGCATGGCAGGTTGGATCTAGAGAAAGTGGTTGAAGGAGTCCCTTTGACTTCTCCAGCCTTACTCTCTCGGAACATCGCTTTGCACCGCAGTGGGAGGGATGGATTCATACATCCGCTCTCCTGGACACGCTGACCCCCACATTTCTACCCACCCCTAATACCCTTTCCTTCTCAGAAGATCCTCTCCTCCCTTTCCCTGAAACGAACCTTCACACAGCATCCCCAAAGAAGAGATAGGCAATGTGTCGAGCGATTGTAAAAAAAAGGTCTCTCCCGATCCGGCCTTCTACGTAGTTGGTGGGCAGATGCCACCGCCGCCGAGATCCTGACAAACCTCGCCCCATGAACCCGTGCTACCTGTACCTATGGCAGAGGTGTTGATAATCCAATACATGGTTCCCGGGACGGCGGTACCCATACCCGCCTTCCAAATTACTGATACTATTTATTGACGGCCGGCGTGGTCAAGAGGTAAGGCTCTTGACTCGCAATCCGAAGGTCGTGGGATCGAATCCCGGCGTGGGCAAATAAATTTTATTTGACTAATTTGGGTTATTTCACAATTATTTCATATAAAAATAATATATTTGCGTCACGTTCCAGAGTGGAAGATACTTTAGTATCGCCCTGGTGTAAGACCACCATTCAGAATTGAAACGTTGCTAAAAATGACTTTGGCCATGTTTGGTGACGAGATCTGAATAGCCAAGTAATTCCTCGCTTCCTCTTCCCCATCTCCTTCCCTTCCCCACCACCTTCTGCCTCATACTATACCCCATAGTCATGTCATAGTCTCACTGGCTCCAGACGGGAGCATTTGGGTCTCTTGTGCGGTATTCACATAAATATAAAATTAAAAATTATGCACACGAATAAATATTTCAAAATGAGATATTTTTTACAATCCAACTGAATATTACTCTTTTTTTTCATGAATACCGCACAAGAGTCCCAACTGCTCCCGTCTGGAGCCAGTGAGATTATCACCCCCAATTGGGGTATGTTGTGAGGCTGAAGGTGGTGGGGGATGGGAAGGAGTTAGGGAAGATAGAGGTGGGGAAGCACCTGACTCTTCAGATCTGGTCACTAAACACGGCTAAAGCCATTTCAAGTAACGTTTCAATTCTGCCACTCTAATGGCCGTAAAATAAAATGAAAAAACAAAAACCAAAATATTTAAAAAAATATAACAAATTGTTTTTTTTTTTGTGTAGGTGTCTACTTTATACCTACTATGTTTATGTATCTACTTATGTCTACGCACTTCGATACACAAATTACAAATAACTATTACTTATTAAAATTCTGGAAGCGAGAATTCAACATCTTTATTTGAACCATACTGTAGGTCCAGCTTCGCGTGAACTATAGGTACGTGAAACCCGGCTTGTAGCGGAATGAAATCTAGTTCCAAAAACGTCCGCTCGCAACGGCTGATGTGTGAGCGCTGCAGTCGGAATCGAAATTATGATTTGCTGGTATGACAGCCTTAATAAATCTACATCTTCTCCAACCACGATAGTTATATTGTTACTACTGAATTGATCTATTGCGGTTTCAATAATGAGGACATCAGCATCATTATTAGCTTGTTTCACAAGAATTTTGGCAGCTGCGAATTCTTCACACAACATCGAAACCATGCGAGTTTTATTGTGAACATTAGCGAGAAATTGTTGTTGGTTTGTTGGAACAGTCATTGATCGATAAAAACTATATCAGACGATGAAGATATTTTTGTGGCTCGACGACATTGTTGTGCAGCTTTGATATTCTTCATGCAATAAGTAAACCATCAAATACTATGGTAGCGTTGTGACCGAAGTGTCTACGAACATACCGAAGAAAAAAATCCGAAAAATGCAGGTTTACGCCGGTTCCTATGGAAAATCCCAAAAATGCAGGTGTGCGCCGGCAGTAACAGGCAGACATTACTCAAGGCCAACCGACTAATGAATTAGGGATGGACGTTGATTTACTCAGAATCGTGTATTTTCCACGTATGAGTCACAAAAACCAATATTCCAATATTTTTTCTTCAAATGGATGACCCGATGATGTATACTGGCCACATACGTGCATATTCGTATTTTCTAGGTTTGAAATCGCGATAAAACGAGAACGGTGTTTCATAGAGAAAAAAGTATTGATATCATTTTGGTAGAGAATTTTACGATCTACAAACCTTTTTTCGATAGCTCTTACCGTTTCAGAGATCCCCCTCCTTCCCGAAACCGGTAGCAGATAAATAACAAAGTATTAACAAATGTATGAAATAAAATTCTTCAAAATGAAATATTTAGAAATTGTTACCAGAATGCTCAAGAAACACAAAAAAATTAGGATAATATTGTTAATTCTGAATTTGAAATATGAGATTGACAAAAATGAGAAAAAATATAAGACCCATTTGCCAAGTCGGTTAAGACCACGGACATATGAATTCTGATGTCTATGGTTTAGACGCTATGTCCGGAAGACAAGAGATCCTGGGTTCGCGTCTCAGTTGCAACCGTTACCTTTTATTTTCCTGTGCGTTGTTGTGTTTCACATTTCGCATAGATTTATTAGTATATTCTTCTTCAATTATAATGCTATTAAATTCTTTAATAGTTCTTTAAAAATATTTCTTTTTTATCTCAGTAATTTCATTATCCTTACGTCGCGAAATAAGTTCTATAACGTCGTAACAAAAAATTGTTTATGATTTGGAGAACCATTCTTATGGTCCTACTACTGAGATATCTTTTATAAACTCAATATAACAAACTAACAAAACATTGGTTTCATGAGACAGGGATAGAGTTCAGGGCGGAGCTTTCAGTAGTTGTGCCTGTACGCATAATTAATCAGTGCAGCCCTTCAATAAAATTGTTTGCCCAGCCCTGCCAACATCTTCCCATCAACGTTTTCCCATTATTTATTATGTTGTTTACATTTACATTTCCCACCGCTGGCGCTGGGTTTCAACGTCATTTCTATTGATACTGGGTGTTCTTCACGGAAAACCACAAATAAATCATATTATATGGTGAAACATCTGTTCGATATTACAAGTATTATATCGCCGTCGTGAGTAATCCACAAATAATATTTCTAATGCTAAATTTTTATGTTATTTATTCCCAATTTATTTTTCAATTTGGGAGGCGGGAATAGGTACCGCCGCCCCGGGAACCTTTATTGGATAACCAACACCTCTGCCACAGGTCACCCCAAGTGGTTCGCTACGTTTGGTGATTTAGCAGGGGTGCCCGGGTCCATGGGGGTGAGGTTTGTCTAGGTCTTGGAGGCGGATGACCTGGACACTGAACCCCATATTCCTACCCACCCCTTAAACCCTTTTCCTTCCCAGAACTCTCCTCCTTCCTTTCCTTTAAAAAAACCCTCCACACAGCATCCCCAAAGATGAAATAGGCCCTGAGGGAAATTATTTTCCTCTGGACCTCCTGTGTCCTTTAGATTTTATAGTCCCAGAGAGAAATGGTAAGTACTTCATCGTCGATTCCTTCTCTCACGTCTTGTATGAAAAAGACAGATGATTCTGATAAGACCTCTCTCTGGGATTACTATAATATTTTTTTGGCCGGGTAGTCTACCACCTTTTTTATAGCTTAGGGGGCTTACATTAATTACGTGAGCTTTTTTTCTTCCAATCTAGACCCCTCCCTCCCCCCTTGGTGAGATAAATTTGGGCCACTTCATAAATTCTTTTCAAGTAATGTGAGATTTTGCTAGACCCCCCCCCCCACCCTTTTGAGCTCACGTAATTTATGTACGCCCCCTTATCCATAGGATAACGTTATTTTACATTTATTTATTTATAAAGTCCGAGTTTACTATTAAAAGTACTCGAACGTGTGAATAGTGGCTATATATTGGATAAGTTAACCGAATTTTCTACCTATTGCGTTGATAATATATATTATAAGCTATCAAGAAGATGGTGAAATACGCCCTGCACTGAATAGCGTTCATACATGTAAGTAAATTTTACGACCTATAAAATCTAGCAAAATGTCTTCGGTTGCAGTAAGAACATAAACACGAGTAGACCGAACATCGAAGGACACCTTTGAAGAAATGCAATTTGTCTGCAGTTCGAGGAAAAACAATGTCTTATTACTTCATTTCTATTTTAGATGCACCAATGTTTATATTGCATTAATGTGTGGCGGTGGTACTCATCTGTTCGCACTTGTACACTAACGTACTACCATTTAACGACCGAGGAACTACACAAAATGTATCCTCGTTGCATTTCTATTTTTTTCTTTGAATCTAGAATTTCTATTATGTGTACAGGGTGTTAAGGGGCGTACTTAACTTACCAGTGATTCTTGACATTATTTGGAAAAAAATGTATATGTACTCCTACACCACCTGTCCGAAGTGTTGCCGGAGACCAAAATTTTCATTAACCTTTTTTTACTCCAAATATCAGGAATCACTGGATACAGTTAGTCAAGTACGTCCCTTAACACCCTGTGTATATTTATTTATTTATTATTTCAGGTTCTCCATAAAACAGTTATACACCAAATTATTGCGGAGAAGATTACAAAATTTAAGAGAAAAAAAAGTCCTATGGGGCAGTTTCACTACGTTGAGACGTATGTCAAAAGATAGTTACTGAACTCTCTATAGGTAACATTGAAGATGTCAATGCTCAATGTAGAATCGTTAAGCAGTTGAATTGCTCAGTTTGATGGGGCATTCTGAAAGGAAGAAGTTCTCGCTTTCGGAGCATAAAAAAGCGCGTGGGATCTCCCACGAGTATACGCGTTAGGAACGTATAGGTTAATCTCCTTCAACATAGGTGGATTCAGTACAGTACCGGAGATCAGATTAAAAAAATGTTTCCCCAAAAATATTTTTCGGCGGGCTTCTAAGGTATTAAGATCTAGCATTCCTGTTAAGAACAACGATGGATACAGGAACGGGTAGTATTATATGTCGTAGGTCGATCGTAAAATCAGGCAGATCATGATATTCCTAGCTACCTCATGATCTTCCCTAATGTGAAATAGCGGCAGGTCTGTCCGAATCTGCCCGATTGGCCTGCGAAATATACATTGATGCATTTCGGTTCCCTTTGCTTTGGCAATAAAATACGAGTACTATAATGTTTATGTTTTTAATACCGTGGTAATGATTTTCAACACGTTTGTTCCTCCATTTTTCAATTTCGATATGTTCAAGTTTTTCTTTTTCTTCTTCTCGTGCCCTGTCCGTTGGCAATCATGTTGGCCAAACCACTATCCCAGGTTTTTCAGCCATGATGTTCTCCTTCTTCCAGGGCCCCGTCTTCCGGCAATCTTTCCCTGCATTATGAGATGCAAGATCTCGTACTTCTCTGGATGTCTCATCACTTGTCCTAGATTTTGAAGTTTTCGGATTTTTGTTTATTCATCTGAACCATAACATCTTCATTCGTAACTCTGTCCATCCAGGACATCTTAAGTATTCTTCTGTAGATACACATTTCGAATGCTTCAAGTCGCCTTAGGGAACGTACCCGTACTACGTGACCAACTTTTTGCAATTTTTAACCCCCCTCCCCCGGTGACTAAAAACCTAGGCCCCCCGCCGCTCATTTGTACCAAGCGTGGTATTTTGAAGCCCCCCACCTGAACGGGTCACGTAGTATGGGTAAGTTCCCTTATCATTTCTTCAGTAAGCGTCCACGCTTCCATTCCATATAATATTACCGAAAACACGTAGCATCTGACCATTCGCATTCGTAATTTAAGGTTGGATGCACGAGCTTGCTCAATGCGGCATTTGATTTCAACCGAAGGATCCCATCTTTCATTTAAATTGCAGCTCAAATATACAATACTTTGTACCTTTTCTAGTTTCAATTTTTAACCAAAGCATTCGGTGTCGGAGGCCGCCAGAACCGTTTGTGTATTTTACGGGGCTCACGCCATGGTACTGTCAACATTACAAAAGTGCCCGTTCGTGTGCAGGATTAGGAGATTTCTTGTTTGCACTATTTTTTGCTTTCACAAATTTGTCTATTCCGCTCTCTATTCGACAATTTCAGAGAAGTTGATTTCTCAGTATGATCTTAAAAATTATGTAGACTAATAAACGCTGATTCTGAAATATAAGTTTTATTTATTAATATTAAACGTAGAGTTTTTAAAAAAATATTAAAAAGTGCATTTTTAAACGTCTCGTTAAAAGACACTGTAAAATTGGTACTATTTAATTTTTAGTGCTGACGTCACTCCTCACCAGTCTTTGTATTGATATGTATCTAGGTATGTCACAAGCCATCGGTATTAACAACATTTAATGTTATTCGTTATTTCATACTGTTTATAGAGATTTAGTTATTGTTTTTATTGAAACATTATTTAGGCCCAAATAATTTAGTATCAAAAATAGAGGTATCACTATTAGTTTATATCTATTATTAAAAATATTGAAAAACTTTAAACTGTACGAAAAAATCGCACAATATTCTATATCATAATGCCACGGCCAACTCTGCGAACTTCGAAATCCAAAATGGCCGTCATCGAACAGCTGATCGGCGCCGTATCTTATTTGCCTTGCAGGTGATGCATCGTTTTCGATAATATTGATTTTCAAAGCTAAAAAAATAATAATTTCAAACAATTTTTATACCACTCTCCCGTAATAATATTGAAAAATATAATAAATAAATAATTCCACCTAAATAATGTTTTAACTTATCGAGTAGTATCATGCTTTCATCCATATAACTGTCGTACAAAGTGAACACCTGTTGAAAATAAAAATAAATTATACGTAGTGAGTGATGACGTCACACGATTCACTACACATACGGTGGTTTTCGGGAGATCTTGAAAAATTAAAACTAACTCTAAAAAAAATATGCAGTTATTTAAGTTAGAGGGTCATTTTATTCATTAAAAAAGAATAAAAAAATTGGACTGGAGTTCTCTATTGGGAAAACTTTAAAGGGTAATCGTAATAACTATGAATGATTTCTGACATTTTACTCAAAAATCGATAAGGGCATAAATGCAATAAGTTTTTCATTATAAGTTGGTATCTATACATATAGAAATAATGTCTATAGGTATATCATCTGTTCAATCACAGTTTGTAACAATCAATGTCTTCGGAAGGCGAAAAGCAGTCACGCGTAATAATAATTAAATTGTAGATTCTTCTATTAATTAACTGTGCTTGTATAATAATATTATTAAACATATAAAAGAAAAGAAAAATCTTATTATTCCAATTTTATTGTTTTTCCTTCCATATCTTTAAATCGGTTATGAAGGTCATTTCTGTTCATACAATGGATAATATCATTCTCCAGTGTGGAGTGTCGATTGTTCAAGTTGGTGATGGTGATATTGGCTGCATATTTTAAAATCTGAGTCCAATTGATTTCTACCCGGCAGAGCCGTCGTCGCTCCTCAAGTGAAATGTTTATTGGTATAAATTGTTGATGGCAAAGATCAAACGCGCCTAATTAATGTACATAATGTCAGATTTTACGATTCGCTGAAAATAAGTCGGACGAATCTTGAAGCACACAGCTCCTAGAATATCGAGTACCTATCTACTTATGTACTTAAAATTTATTATTTGCTTCAAAAGTTAATTATTTATAATTAAGCTACTAATTATAATTATTTAAAGTTGGTAGAGCACTGACCCGGTAAGTGATAGGTCCCGGGTTCTAATCCTAGATGTGACCAAATATTTTTCCGATTTTTCTGTTTCAGATTTTCGATTGAGTTTCGCAAATATTGTTTTCATTCGTTAAATATTACAATTTGAGGTTTTAATCATGAAGTTAAAAATTAATGTTTTCGTATTTTCATTCAAATGCATCAAGGAAAATACTACGTGTCTGTATATCGGCACTGTAAATAAATTCCTTTTATTTCCAAACCAATTATTATAAGGTATTATATTATTATAAGGTATTATATTAGATTATAAGGTATATTTGAAGTCGATTTTAGGTTTGTAATTGGTAATACTGCGCAAAATATTATAATTTTATAATTATTATAATTTTGAGAGGCCAACTTCATCGGAGCGTCAACCGTCAGGTCACCATTATGTAATATTATACAAGTATATATGTTATGTATGGCTTGCTTGGAGCTCAGGGCTCGGTCTAACAGAGCTTACGCACTCGGGTTACCAGATCTAGTTTCTAATAAGGCTGATGTTATTGACCTATCATGTCGCTATTGTAACGATACAATTAAGTACATTATTTTGAACCTAAACACGTGAAACACTGCTTCCCAGTTATCTTATAAAGAGTTGACCAATTCATTCAAACACATTTGATTTCAAATTCATGATGCATTCCGAAAAACGAAATATCGTTCTTCTTTGGGAAAAGTGTAATTTATCATAATATTAGTCTATGATCAGTTCTTTCGTTGTTTCCCGTTGTCTATGCTATATTCGGGTCACATGGTGTCGGTTACGACGTTTGTCGAAGATAGCCAATAGGCAGCAAGTCATCTTTTGCGAGAGCTCGACAGACAAAATTTTTCCCAGTATAAGAAGGTCGTGTGTCATCTTAAACCATATTTGTATATTAACGAAATAGCAATTAACAATCTCTGTGATCAAAGAACTATTAAGTCTTTCAATCAAAACAGAATAGTACTGATGTACTGGCCAGTACTAATAATAAACACAATATCTCTGAAGAGGATTACAGAAAGGTTTTTACTACAACACAATAACAAAAACCAATGTCACATAATAATAACCTACGGATGTATTGGATGGGGGGGGGGGTACAGGAAAAACAATATTAAACTCGTTATTGAAGGCACAGAAATCTATTTTACGTGTTATAATGAACAGATATTCGAGCGACGCTCTCTCCAGGGAATTTAATGTACTAGATGTTCGACAGTGTTACATTAAAAAGTTAATAATTAACGCTCATAAAAATAAATATAAAATGAAAAAAGTCGAAAACAAACATCAAACCAGAAGTAAGGGCAGAAATGACCTTTCTATTCCAACAAGTAAAACAGCAGCTTATCAAATGATATTCTCATACCTGGGACCGAAATTATATAACATAATCCCTTCACAACTAAAACTGTGTGAAGTGTCATCCTTCGGTAAAAAAATAACAAAATTTTTACTAGATTTAGGCAGGACAGAATCAGAAATATTATTAAAAAATGTTATTTAATAATTATGTATTACGAGCACCTTTTTTTTTTTTTTTTTTTTTTTTTTTTATTTCATACAATTTTTGAAAGTACACTTTTACGTTTTTTTCTTGATTACCATACTAGGCTAATGCCCGTGTTAAGGTAATCATACATGATATAAGTTATGAAGTGTGAAAACTAGAACAAAATATAGGTTTGAAACAGAAATTATAAGATATTAGAACCAAGAGAAATAAAAAGGATAAAGTATTTAAGGTAAAATATAACAAGATATATGTATACGTAAGCACATACACATACATATGCATACACATACAAAAATACATACATATATATATACATATATACACACATAAATACATACAAACATACATGTATATAAAGGATTATAAAGAAGGAGATGTTTTAAAGAAGTTAAAAATAAAATACTATAAAATATAAAATTCTAAGAAGTAAGATTTAAATATGTGTTTTTTTTATTTATATGGTATTTTTTTATGAAAGCTAAAATTTTTACTGGAGATTTGTCAAGGTAGGTAAATAATCGTCTAGAAGAGTATATATTTAGGTTAGATTAGATTTCAGTGAAGTCAGGTTGGAAAAAGATGTGAAGTATGATATTTTATTTAGTTAATTTAATTATTTTCTTTTCTTTTATAATGGTTAGGAAGTCATATATTCTTTAAAGAAATCTCGTCCCCTTTCGAATATCCAATTTTGAACACGAGTAGTAAAAAGAGGTATGGTAATATTTGATTTTATATCGGTGCTCAATGCATTGTATATTTTGGGGGCAATGAACCAAAATTGTCGGTGAGCGAATGTGGTTCTAGTTTTTGGGACCACGCATCCCAGGTTTGATGAAAAGCGGGTTTGGGCTTGATGTTGTGGAGCCACCAGTAGGTTATTTTTCCGTATGTAGGATAGGCTTGTCTTGGTGAATAGTTGGCGAATATCTAAGATCCTAAATTTAATAAATAGCACATTAGAGGGGTGGGTAGGTTGGCATTTAAATATGATTCTCAGTATTAGTTTTTGAACTGTAATTATTGGATTAATGACGGATTCTGTGCAACCACCCCATCCCAAAATACCGTATGTTGCAATGGATTGAAAAAGGGCAAAATATACGCTTCTAAGGGTTTTTAGGTCTAAGATGGGTCTAAGAGAGCAGAATATATGGCAGAGCTTACGGAGTCTTTTCACTGTGTCACTTATGTGTGCTTCATAAACTAAAGCTAAACTAAAGCTTCGTAAACCTTATATATTTCTTTTGTTTCAAATTTTTTTCTTACTGTTTTTCTTGTTTAATCACTTCGAATACACTTTTTCTTGTTAATTAATGGATTCCAGAACCTATTACTCCACTGTATAATTATGTAAATGCAAATTGTGAAGCTTAACTTTACTTAATACTTTATGAATGATAATGTACCTACCAACCTAATATGAATATGTCAATTTGACTGTCCTAGAACGGGAGACCTTCCTAGTTGGACAGTCAAAGCTTCCTTATACTGAATGTATTTTATAACAAATAAAATAAATTAAAAATAATAATAAAATATACCATTCGGAATTCTGCGAATTTTTATCTGATCTGCAGGACGTACTAAGATTTCAGATAACATAAGTAGAAAAAATTCTCCGGATTATAATCCGGAGTGATTTTTTGAAGTAGTTTGAATTTATTCTGAATAAAACATTTGCATGATTTTCACTTTTTTGCCTAGTTGAAGGTCGACTCGGTCCCAATCCGGCACTGCTTTGCCCTGCTTACGAATTAGAAAGAAGAAAGTTTAATGGAGTCCTATTGTATTAAAACTCTTAATAATGTTTACAATAGAGCTCATAATAACACTCTTCATTAACTTCTGAGCAAGAACTGCTTTATCATATATAGCAAGTAATTAACAGAAAAGACAGTAGGGTTTTTAGTTAAGCCAGAAACCTAATACCTATGAGTTTTACCATATAGAGGGCAATAGTTTTTTTTTTTTTTTTTTACATGAATACCGCCCAAGAGTCCCAACTGTTCCCGTCTGGAGCCAGTGAGACTTTGGCGTCCCCAAAATGGGGTATGTTGTGAGGCTGAAGGTAGTGGGGAGGGAAGGAGGGAAGGAGGTAAGGAGGTAGGGAAGAGCAAGGTGGGGAAGTACCTGGCTATTCAGATCTGGTCACCAAACACGGCTAAAGCCATTTCAGGCAACGTTTCAATTCTGTTTGGTGGTCTTAAACCAAGGCGATACTGAGAGTATCTTCCACTCTGGAACGTGCCGCGAATATACTATATATTATTTTAAATGAACAAATTGTGAAATACACAAATTAATCAAATAAAATTTATTTTCCACGCTGGGATTCGATCCCGCGACCTTCGGAGTGTAAGTCAAGCGCCTTACCGCTGCACTACGCCGACCGTCAATAGTTGTTACCTCTTCAGTGTATTTTTTTATTAACTAATAATTATTTATTGATATTATTTATTATTACCTTACATTGAATAAGTAGTTACCTTTGCACATTAGGGAACTTACCCAAACTACGTAACCAACTTTTTGCAATTTTTAACCTCCCCCCCCCCCCCCCCCCGGTGACCAAAAACCTAAGGCCGCCGTCGCTCATTTGTACCAAGCGTGACATTTTGAAGACCCCCCCCCCCCCAAACGTGTCACGTAGTATGGGTACGTTTCCTTACACTATTTTGAGAATTTTAATGCTTCTTTTCATTGTATTTGTTGGTTAAATTGATTTAGCAAAACTTGTAAAAATACGGCCATAAAACTAGTGTAGGTATGTAGCTTCACTAGTACGATGGGAATGGGGTATTTTCATAAACTATGAACACCGTTAAAATGTTCGGAAAATCTAAAGTTTATTTTTCTGATTCAATCTTCAAATGTGTGATTTTAATATTTTCTTTTTATAATTATTGATTTTACTGGCTACAACGCCATTATAACATAACGTAAAAACGCCACTGACTGGTAGACGGCTGTCGCCGACTATTGCTGGTGTGAAGTCAACATGATCTCATTAACGAACCAAAACGAACGTGTCGTCTTGGCGGCAAATCAAAAATGGCACATTTTAAATCGATCGAGAAAATTTATTATCAACACAAAAATAAAATAAAAATCTTAATGTTTTTCGGAAATAAAAAAGCAATAAAAATCCCATATTGGGCGAATGCTATGAACTGTGGCTAATGACACTTTACTAGAAACGACTTTTCGGGTTGAAAAAATGTCGTCAAACGTGAATTAAAACCATTATGAAAAAAATGTGTTCACCTTGAAATTCCAGACAGCAAAAAAAGTAAATTTCATTTTGCCAGTGCTTTTTGGCTCTAAAACACACGAGGGAAAGTTCGGAGGAAGCATTTAAGATGGCCGCCCAATGCACGGTAGAGATGGGATGGTTAGCGAGAAGTTTTTAAATTATTAAGAAATATTGCTGTGTCCAAATGCGTATTTTTCTGGACGTTGATTATGATATTTGTTTGATGGACTTGATAGTTAAAAGGGAATAAAAGACACAACCGGAAATATGTCATTTTTAAATCACTTTTTTCTACAAAAAAATATAAATTGATTTCGAAAGATTGTTACTTTATTTAGTAAGATCCCGGAAAATCCCAGATCATTGTGGAACATTCCAGAACACTTGAGAACGTTGTGGAATATTCAGGAATGCAGTGGACCATTCGAAGCTTTTTTTGTATGGGTTGGGCTTTCCATTGGTTGCGGGTATACCCCATATAAAGCAAGAACCGTCGTGGGTTCGAACGTCATTTCAATATCGTATCAACTCCCTGAGCGGAGCCGAGTGGCGAGTACCCCAGCTAGTTTATAATAATGAATACCGCCCATTCTCCTTCGTATTCATTGCTTCTTCTTTATGGACATATGACATAAGGATTATTTATGTACCTACCCCTTTCTTTCTGCATAGCTATACATCGGCTGGATAATTCCAAGGGCTGCGGCGGCTTTATGAGACGAGAAAGGGAGACGAGAAAGTTCTGCGACGAATCTAAACTTCATTACATTACCAACTATGTATTTTACGTCAGGCGATAGCTTGCTTAAAGTCGACAAAAGCCGAAACGCATATTTTTAAATGTTTTATAATTCTCTAATGAAGTATTGCTTGAACAGTCGTTTGATAAATCTGAACCACAGTTTGATAAGTTGAATAAACGTGGATAATTAATACATTTCTAATAAAAATTGTTTCTTTTGTTACAGGTAAGCATCAAAAACGCTGTCATAAATCTCATCTTCCATTGATTTTATACTCCAAACAAGGATATAAGGTACGCACTTACAAAATTGCAAAATTAAGGCATTATTACAACTTACAATAGTGTTATCTCCTTTGAAAAGTCATTAAAAGTGAGAAAAAAACTGTTTATCTTTATTATAATAATACCGTTGGTCGTTGGCAGATTTGTTAAATTTTCAATCAAAATGTTGTATTATACAACACACATTTCAAATCCTATAATCACACAGTAAAATAAATCAATAAATTATCTAGGAATTGATGACCTCCGTAGTCCAGTGGGTAAGACTCTTGACTCACAATCCGGAGGTCGCTGGTTCGAACCCGGCATGCGCAAATTAATTTTATTTGATTAATTTGTGTTATTTCACAATTAATTCATTTAAAATAATATATAGTATAATTGCGGCATGTTCCAGAGTGGAAGATACTATTAGTATCGCCCTGGTGTAAGACCACCATTCAGAATTGAAACGTTGCTTGAAAATGGCTTTAGCCGTGTTTGTTGACCAGATCTGAATAGCCAGGTACTTCCCAACCTTTCTCCTCCCCACCTCCTTCCCCTCCCCACTACCTTCAGCCTCACAACATACCCCAATTGGGGATGCCATAATCTCACTGGCTCCAGACGGGAGCAGTTGAGATTCTTGTGCGGTATTCACTGTAAAAAAAAAAGGAAAGCTACTTTTCAGAATTTTAGTTTTAGCTCAAATAAAATCATTTAAAAAATCCGCGCACGTGTCTTGTGAAAAAAATAATTCTGTTTGCCTATTTATTTATAGTCTTACAAACTAATGTATTTCAGATTTTTTTACTTAGATTTTATTTTGCTTAGACATTATTCAAAAATTCTTGATAAAAAATAATATAAAAATTTTAACAAAACAAAAACGACTTCAAAAAATGCACTAAAAAGTAAAAAAATAATTTCGTATTCTTCTACAACTTCATAATCAACTTACTTTTTCTAATCGTCAATATGTAGGTACGATTGTTACTTTTGGAGTCGGTGTCAGTCAAGGTAGGTTTGTAACTACATACATAGTTATAGGTGAGGTGTGCTTGTATCGCACAAGCGACTTGACGAGGCGAGAGCGGAGCCGCGGCGGCGCGGGGAGCTGTCAAGTGAACCCGCCGGGCCGGGTACCTTTGCTGACACCGACTCCAAAAATAACAATCGTACCTACATATTGATGATTAGAAAAAGTAAGTTAATTATGAAGTTGTAGAAGAATACGAAATTTTTTTTTTTTTTTAGTGCATTTTTTGAAGTCGTTTTTTGTTTTGTTAAAATTTTTGTTTATTTTTTGATTTTTAGTGAATCTGAAGTACACTAACTAATTTGTCTGAATATGGGTAAACCTACTAAACGTGCTACTCATATGAGACAGACATAATTTGACCATAGCGACGTTAGAGTCAAATTAAGAGATTCGGCCGAGTTTCGTTAATTTGTCATGAATCCGATAATCAGAACCTAACCAAACTCTCATTAAATTACCCTTGAAGTACATCCTTTCCAATAAAAAAAAATCATCGAAATCGGTTGGCGTGATATTGAGTTATTCGTCCATTTGTCGCGCACATACTTAATGCAAATTTAAGATTTATATGGTTTTCTCATGGATGCTATCGTCGGAACTGGACCAAATTAAAATGCGACCACACGGGAAGCATCAGCTTTCAAATAAAAAAAGAATCATCAATATCGGTTCATCCAGTCAAAAGTTCTGAGGTAATAAACGTAAAAAAACATACAGTCGAATTGAGAACCTCCTCCTTTTTGAAGTCGTTTAAAAAGTATATCATTTTAATAATATTATCAGCACGTGTTGGAGTTTTGTATTACTAACTTGAATATAGGCATATTTATATTAAAGCAAATTTTGAATGAAATAATATCGATATTGAGTTATTATTTAAAAATGCTGATACGCAGAATAATCAATCTTTCTCATCGTAATTGCCCTGTACAGTTGCAAGGTTACGATCGCAAGACCATTCTTCGACGAAATTTTAATTCTCGGCCGCTTGTTTTCAGCGCTCAAAAAGAAGGGGAGATACGTAAATATGAATGTTAAAGGGAGCGCGCTAATATTAAAAACGGTAAAATTGAAGCAAAAATTGTGAAAATGTTAAAACGACTCGTTTAAAATGGAGAAAAAATCTCGCGGGAAATGTCTTAAGCTTCCGAATTTCTACCGATTTCTTACATATCTCTTAAACATTTGAAGTTATTAAGCTCTTAAAAAATAAATGTTATTTTTGAAGATAATATTTTTGAAGATATAATTGGTAGGCGGGTATGGGTACCGCCGCCCTGGGAACCATTTATTGGATGACCAACACCTCTGCCACAGGTCACCCCAAGTGGTTCGCTACGTTTGGTGACTTAGCAGTGGTGCCCGGGTTCTTGGGGTAATGTTTGTCTAGGCCTTGATGGCGGGTGCGTCGGCCCACCTTCTGCGTGGCGGGCCGGATCGGGAGATGCTGGTTGAGGGAGACCCTTTACAACCGGTTACCGCTGTCCGGGTCGCTCGGTAGTACAGGGGCCCGACCCTCAGGCTCACGACTGAGGGTGGGCTGCCCCATCAACGAGTGTAAAAACCCCGCCGCTGCTGTTGTGCCGGTTCGTGACCGGAGGGGACCCAGCAGTAGCGTTTGGGGCGCATTGGGCGACCTCTCCAGCCGGACTCTCCCTGCCCATCGCCTTGCACCGCAGTGGGTGGGTTGGATACATACGTCCGTCACTCCTGGAAACTCTGAATCCCAGCATCCTACCCACCCCTTTACCTTTTCCCTCCCTGACCTTCCTTCCCCTCATATCACACTTAAATAACCCTACAAATAAAATCATGAATATACAACCATCAACAAATAACGTCATTACAGCGGCGAGGAGTAGGCGTCCCCGGTGCGGGCCAAAACTGTTGGTGAATTACACCAACATTCGCGGCCTGCACACCAATTTAAATTCTGTCCACCACCACCTTTTTTCCCAACGCCCAAACCTACTTTTCCTGTCTGAAACCCAGATAGCTGAGCCTGTAGACACCTCCTATCTGAACTGCCCGGGCTTCACCCTCGCAGGCAAGTTCAGACCTAAAGGAGGTGTCTGTCTCTATAGTCGAGCTGACGTCAACTGTGTGCGACTGTCGAATCTGGAAAACTCCAGATTCGACGTAATGTGGGTACGCGTCAATCTTGCCAGTACGGTAAGATTCTACGCGTGTTTATACCGCTCACCGAACCTTAGCGAATCAGACACGTCCGAGCTCTTCAAACACTTAAGCGATACTATTGATGACCTCTTGCCCCGCTACCCTACGGCAGAGTTTGTGGTCCTGGGGGACTTCAATGTTCATAACGAACCTTGGTTGAAGTTCTCAGGATCAACAGACTCGGCTGGACGCCAAGCGGAATCCTTTGCCCTTTGCTACGGATTGGAACAAATGGTTCAGGAGCCTACAAGGGTTCCTGATGTCCAGACTCACCGTTCCAATCTGTTAGATCTATTTTTAACTACTGTGCCACACGGTTACAGGATTGAAGTCACAGCGCCTTTAGGATCGTCCGACCACTGCCTGGTGACGACATCAATCCCTGTAAACTTCAGACCACCAAACGAGAGGCTGAAGAGAAAAGTGTGGCACTATAGGTCAGCAGATTGGTTCGGTCTGCGGGCACATTTTAATGCTTTTCCGTGGTCAGCTGTCTGTTTTCGGACTTCGGATCCCTCAAGATGTGCCCAGGAAATTGGTGAAGTCATCACATCCGCGATGGATGGCTTCATCCATTCTACTGTTAAGGAAACTGGTGTGGGCTCAAAGCCGTGGTTCAGTCGACAATGCGCTGAAGCAGTGCGACGAAAAAACGCGGCTTACCGAGCCTACAACACATCTAGAACATCCGAAGACAGAACAGCTTACAACAAAATGGCAAAGGAAACCAAGAGAATCATAAATAGGTCGAAATTGGAGCACGACCTGCAGATCAGCAGAAAGCTGGCTGCATGCCCGCATGGCAGCAGGCAATTCTGGTCGCTTGCGAGCTCAATAGGTCGCAATTTCTGCAAATCCAGTTTGCCACCTCTCACCAGACCTGACGGCTCACTAGCAAACACCGCCACCGAAAAGGCAAACTTATTAGGTAAAATGTTTGCGGATAACTCAACCCTCGATGACCAAGGTGCTGTCCCGACGTCGGTTCCTCACTGTGGTTTTCGTATGAAAAAGCTGAGGATTCGGCATCGGGAAGTACTCCATGTTTTACGAGGGCTTGATGTTAATAAAGCTAGTGGGCCTGACGGAATACCTGCCCTGGTACTGCAGAGGTGCGCTGCAGAAATAGCTCCAATTTTGACGAAGCTCTTTAAATTGTCCCTGAAGACTGGCTCTGTGCCCTCTGGTTGGAAAAAAGCGGTTATCCATCCTATTCCAAAGAAGGGTGACCGCTCCAACCCGGCCAACTACCGCCCCATAGCGATCACATCAGTTCTGTCTAAGGTGATGGAACGTGTGATCAACGACAAACTGCTCACATACCTCGAGAAGAACAAAATTATTAACGACCGTCAATACGGATTCCGGCGGAACCGCTCGTGCGGTGATCTTCTCGCGTATGTGACGCATGTTTGGGGGCGATGCCTGGAACGTTTCGGTGAGACCCAAACGGTTGCACTGGACATCTCCAAGGCCTTTGACCGGGTTTGGCACCGAGGACTTGTCAACAAACTGCATTCTTATGGACTTCCCGCGTCCTTATGTATGTGGATTGCCGACTTCTTGAGGGAGAGGTCGATTCAGACGGTAGTCGATGGTTTCACTTCTTCCTCACACTCGATAAATGCTGGCGTCCCGCAGGGATCGGTTCTGTCTCCGACTTTGTTTTTGCTGCACATCAACGACCTTTTGTCATGTGCACCAATTCACTGTTACGCGGATGACAGTACAGTTCATGATAGCTTTTTGTTTGACAAGCCCCCAAAGGGCTCACAAACTCCAACAGCTCGTAGGGCTTTGAAGCAAAGAATGGACGGTTACCTCGAGAGTGTTTTCTCTTGGGGTAAAAATAATCTCGTTGAATTTAATGTTTCAAAGACCCAATCTTGTCTGATTACGTCTAAAAGGGATCGAAATGAAAATCTAGTCTCTTTCAACGGAAGCAATCTTCCGAACAGGCCCTCCATTGATATGCTTGGTGTAACCCTAAGTGACCAGCTCAGGTATGGGGGCTCCATCGAAGCCAGAGTAAAGTTAGCCTCCCAAAAACTGGGCGTACTGTACAGGGCCCGCAGATACTTTAATAGTACACAACTGCTAACCTTGTACAAATCACAAGTACGCCCCACGGTTGAATTTGGCAGCCATCTCTGGTCTGGAGCTCCAAAATACCTGAAAAATACCCTCGACTCTGTGCAGAAACGGGCGGTCCGTTTGATAGATTCTCCCATCTTAACAGACGGATTGCAATCTTTAGAGCACAGGCGTCGGGTGGGAATGCTATCCTTGTTCTACCGGTATTACAATGGAAGATGCTCTGAAGAACTAGCATCATTGATCCCTTCGGCACCGGTGCATAGTCGGGAAACACGCCAAACGCGTGCCCAACATTTGTACACGGTTGACATTTGTCACATGAGAACGGGTCGTTTCTTCGACTCGTTCTTGTGTTCAACAGCTCGGCTGTGGAATGATTTGCCGGCCTCTGTGTTTCCTCCTTCCTACAACATGGGTCTCTTCAAGACCAATGTTCATTCCTTCCTCTCCTCAAAAAGACTCTCCACACAGCATCCCAGATGACATAGGCCCTGAGGGAAATTATTTTCCTCAGGGCCTCCTGTGTGGAGTTAATGTAAAAAAAAAAAAAAAAAAAAAAAAAAAAAGACGCGTTCCGCGCCGAAATGCAAATTATATGAAATTCCCTCGAAATAAAAATCGTTATAAACATGTTTGTTTCAGTTATTTTACAAGTTATAGCTGTGAAAAAAAATCACAATATTTGTTTAAATGATACTTAAGACGCCTCCCACGAGATTTTTGCTCTAGTTTAAACGAGTCGTGTTTTATTAAACATTTTCACAATTTTCGAATCGATTTTATCGCTTTAAATATTAGCGCGCTGCTCTAACATTCGTAATTAGTAATTACATATCACTCCATCTTCTTCTTTTTAAATAGCTTTTAAAAAAATACTGTGAATTTTTCATATATATGACTTGGAAATATCAAAAAAACGTACTTATGATAATTTTCGGAGCATACTTTGCGATTTTTTTTCCATCAAGGTAATCTCATATCATTACGTTTCGCTATAGTAAATGTACATATAATAATAAATAACATATTTTTTTAGAAATTTAATAACTTAAAGTGTTCAAGAGAAAACATACCATAAAAAGATAGAAATTAGGAATTAAAATTATACGATACCTGTTTGGTATTTCAAAGATCAATATTTGATGATCATGATTAAAAAAAATAATTTACACTTGCGAAGCTGGTCTACCTACTTATTTATTAAATTATCTTGTCATGCAAAGGGGGCGTTCAAGTATTACGTAACGCAATTTTTGAAGATTTTTGAGTCTCCCTCCTTCCAATGTAATGCGCCGTAACGTTTTTCTGTACCCCCCCCCCCCCTTCCCATCCTTAAACGTTACGTAACACGCAAGTCAGTATGAGGGCGTTTATAGGCCAAGAACCGCTGATAATGTAAATCTCCCGCCTTTGAGGACATTATAGTACCTACAAACTCACTTTAACAACACTGACTACAGCAATTTATGTTTATGCGTATTTCGTGTTTAAAACATTAACGAATACTGACAACGATAAAATCAAAATGACGTTGAATACAGTCGAGGGATTCCCCGTAAAACATAAACCAAGGTTTGCCAACTTGGATTTTAATTATCTTGTTTTTTTATTTAAATTTTAAAAAAACATGTTATGTAACGCATTGTTCGAACTCCCCTCCCGAACCGATAACGCACAATAACGTTTTACAAGACCCCCTCCCACCAAATTGCGTTACGTAATACTTGAACGGCCCTAAATCTGTTTTTCCTAATATTATTAATTTATTGAAAATTTATCTTGTCCTTTTTTTATCCTCCTAATACTACTCTGAGATCATTTGGTGTTGTTATGTATTCTCGATCCAAAATAAGAACAACCCGTGGACGCGCATGTCTCCGCCCCTTCTCCCCACTGCTTACTAGACGAACGCTAACACATTCAATCCCACTATTTAAATAAATTGAATTATTTTATTAAATTTTATTTTATTTGTCTGACAAAAAATGACAACAGTTTATACCTTTTAAATAATGGTAGCGATAGTTTTACCAAAGATATATTGTACTTTATGTGGCATGAGATTTTCCAAATTGGCTAAGGAATTAATCCGAACCTAAAAATATCATCATTGTCATTTAAAAAAAAACTCTAATGATTCACTTGAAACATTGTAAGCCAGTGAATCATCGTTGAAGTCTCCGAGGTCATGAACATTCGATGGACATTCCAAAATTATCGCTTAGTACCAATAATATGTCGAATAAAATTACTCAAATACTCTGTTGTAATTTTTCCGATGCATTCTTACGTGGGTATTCTTATGCATTTATTTTGAAGGAGATATTGTTTACTTTAACATGTTATTTTATCATCGATTATACCAATTCGCTCGTGTTTAATTCGCAATGTTAAGGAAGAAATCGGAACCCAGTTTTGTTGGCTTCGCTAGCAGTGACATTTACCACATACTTATTATTTATCATATAACCCTCTGTGACAGCTGTCCTCTTTTGTTCTTTGTAATTAATTAGTGATAATGTATTTGAACATATCGGCTGATTAACCATTTTACCACTGGGTCTGAATGGGTTAATTTTTTGTAACGCGGATACACAGGACGACGGTCAACGGCATACTGAATTTTGGGCGAAGTGATTGGCGGCAGCCAAGGGCCGGTGAAGGGACCGTAGCGGGGGGAGTGGTATGCGCAGTACAAACCAAATTTTGTACCATCGCGGGTTGTTCTAAATGTGGATAGAGAATAGATAGTAATCGCATAAACAGTGAGCTCAAATTCAACATAAGTAGCGCACTGTACCTTGATCGACTGATCCGAACGTGTTTTTCGGAGAATCAAGCGACACGCTATCGACCGCCAACGACCGGTAAAGATAAAGAACTTTTGATGGCCTAACAGTATTAATACCCTAGCGACTATACGGTTGAAATTTAAGAATTCGACTTCGAATACCTCTGACCATAACTATAACCGAAAGGGGGATCGGAAGTAGAAGATTTTTAACTTTAAAGCATTTTTTAAAGGCCTGATAATTTATTTTTTCTGGGATTATACCTAGAAAGACTAATAAAAAACGACGATTATTTCAAAGGCAAATATTTTTCTACTCGCAGTATTTAATTAAAGCATATAAAATATTTCTAAGCTATCTAATTTTCAAACGAAAATCACACGATTTTACATTAGTTGGCATCACCGTTATCCAATATTCACCTTTATCCAATTTGCACATTTGATTGTACCGAGAACAGTTATCACCTATTTGACTACTAAGACCTATAGTCTAGTAACTCTGGTCTTCTCTACAGGCTTCTTTTTAAAATATATACTCGTATTTATCAACTAATATAGATAAAATAATTTTTGTGTGAACCACACTTGACTTGGCTGACAAGGCTATTCTGAGGGTGACCGGACAACTCATATGGGGCCATCCTTTCTGAGTGGTGGTCTTAAACCAGGATTAAACTAAGAGTATTTTCCACTCTAGAACGTGCTGCAAATATACTACATATTATTTTAAATTTAAGAAATTGTGAAACATCGGAACTTAATCTATTCAAATTTACTTGCGCACGCCCATAGACATATGAATATTACTAGACCAGAACATAAAGGTGAGGGGTAGACAACAACTACAGCGGGGCGCAGAGCGGGAAGATGACTTTGGAGATATGCGATTCGTCGATAACTCAATATGACAGTATATAGGCAACTCGTATTATAATATCACCAATTAGTTCTTAAAAGTAAACTCTGCTTTTGAATGAATAGATATTTTTACGTGGGAGCGCGAATTGCTCGCCGCATAATGAACAAATTTGCGAAGTCTAAATACGGCAAAGTAAAGTTCGCTTATTTTCAGACTCCAACATCTTGTTGCCGTATTTAATTAGGACACTTTTACAAATGTTTCGTAATTTACTTACCCCAATAAGCATCGACGCGCGAGCACACCCCATGTATCTATAGTGATAGTATATATTTACACGTTTTCAAAACACAAACCATGTTTTTGCGGTGTTATTTCGTAAAATGCACCGATGAGCACTCGACGCTGGCTCGCAGAAGAACGATGACGTTACATTTTTTAGATTCACGCGCGAAGCCATACTCAATCCCAGCCGGTTCCATGGAACCGGTATGGGAAGAAGGGGGACATGATACGCTTTTATCACTTAGGGCAGGTCTACTAATATTAATATGTCTATACGCACGCCGGAATTTGAACCCGTGACCTCCGGATTGCTAGTCGAAAGCTTCACCCCTCTACCACGAAGGCCGGAAATGAATAAATATTAGCTTTTACGTCAAATAACTCCCGGGTGACCCGGGGCGAATTAATCATGCAACCACCGCCCTTCGACTCGGTGTCCCGATACAATGACCCTCTATTAAAACGTATTCAGAACGCTGACATCTAATTCTATAGCAATAGTGTAATTCTGCATTAAGTCCTGCCTCGAATAAAAGCTCAGATCGCGTGAGATAAGGGGTGGCATGAGACCGATAAAAAACCACCACAGAATATAATATTACTCTTGTGAATTGTGGTATATGTATTAAACAGTTTGTTCGGAAACAGGGAATTCTTCATTTAACTTATTGTAAGAAAACTTTTATTTAATATTAATAAATTAATTGAATTAACGACTCTCAAACGAACAATTTGTAACCGAAAAAGATTCAGTCGAATCTGTGAATTGAACCCATCACCTCTTTCTTGCCGGGTATCGTTCCTATTCCACATATCAGCTTTGTCATTTTGGACTGTTTTGGGTTCAATTTCCAGATGTTACCGATTTTTTTTTCTGTTTTTCGTTTCTCAAAGATCGATTGAAAAAAGTTGATCGCGTCTTAGAAGCTTTATTTATGTCCATGGATCGCGTAAACGACTTCTTTCAATTCTAAGAGCTTCCTTAATTCAATCCGTCCATTAAATAAGCCCGTTCATTAAATAATACGTGTATATTGACAGTTAACCGAAATTTATCTGATAATATAGAACCCGCGCTAAAATTTATCAATTGTCGGTCGAAATATCTGTTATCAATCGTTGACAGTGCTCCCAAATATTGATATCTGACCATTAATGGCGGATTTAGTCAATATCATATTGATATAGGGTTTTATCGATTGTAATGTTTGGTATTTTTCACATTCAAACACCGTTAGTTCTGTAGGGGTACTTCTCAATAACAATAACCCGATGCAAACTGGTTTATTATGGTCTTCGTATTTACAATAATTATTAGAGATGAAACGGATATCCGGTAACTATCCGGTATCCGGCCTATCCGGCCTAAAGATACCGGATATTAAAAAACTACGACAATTTCCTATAATAAAATGCAATACATCAATCATTGTGAGGTAAATATCAATAAAATGGCTTATAATTATGACGGCTTTTATTAAAAGTCGAAAAAGTTACAAAAAAGCCATAAGGTCTTCCAAAAAACTAAAATTTTCTTCTGAAATATTCACTCTAATGATAAATAATACATCTAAACCAAAAACTTTTAGAAAAGATTAAAAAACCTCGCAGAGTAAATTACCATGATTAACTAATCACAATCACCATTACACGTGAACTAAAACATCGTTAAAAACACAGATATTATTGAAATGATTAAATACTGATATAAATATCAAAATGTAAATTAACATTTTTTCAACAATAAAAACTTCTCTTGATGTTTTGATTTTAAATGTTCACTCATGGCGGAAGTACCTGAGGGAAGATACAAAAAGAAAAAATCACAATCTGTCTGTCTAATCGAAAATAAGAGGTTGAAATTAGTAAGAATATCCGGCCGCCGGATATCCATCCATCCGGCCTCGCAGTTCGCCGGATATCCGGTATCCGGCCAAACAACTAATAATTATCATCTCTAATAATTATACTACAAGTAGGGATTGCAATCCCGCAGCTAATTCAATCCCGCGGGATTGATATGCGGGATTGCTCAATCCCGCGCGGATCCCGCGGGATCCCGCATCTTTGAAATAATGTTATAAGTTTTAAAATCAAATTGAAACTACAGATTTTATAAGTTATAAGATAAAATTGAAACTACAGATTTTTGGGTAAAAATCAACTTTTATTTAACATTTCTTACATTAAGCAACAGTAATTTATTCGTTTGTATTAATTAAGTTTTCTATTATCTAAGTAGTTAGTAATCTGTTTTCTTAGATTCATCTTTAAATAATTGGCATAATTTAATAATTTTGTTTAATTTTACACTTACTCCTAACAGTTTTATATTTTTAATTCAGTTTTATTCATATAATGACTAATAATCAAATCACAACTCTCTTAGATGCTACTATTATTACTATAATCTGTACTACTATTCTTTTCCAACATAAACTTCACATTCCAAATTGTGAGAGAGGTTTTAGGGTGGCACACCTGTTTCCGGCCATACAAGAGCGAGACAGGTGATCCCGCATATAAAAGGAGATGCAGGCCTCTCCTCACTCTCTTTTTCCAACCGCCAACACGTTAGTTAGGACGTATTATAGCCATTACTTATAATAAATATCCATATCGCCAATACGCGCATTATTTATAAATAACCTCGCCTACACTCGAGTCTGTATTTAACAGTGGCGCAGCCTACGGAATACGATAAGACTGCACATAACAGTGGCAGCTCACGAAATCGTAAAAAGAATCGACGCGCAAAATTTGGCACAAAAAATTAGCGGTTGTAACATATTATTTTCGGGTCGGTAAAAAAGGCCGGACCGGAATCCAAGTAAACTTCACTGCAAGGAGTGAAGTAGAAGACACTGGAGCCAGCCAGCTTCTCGGAAGGGGGAAGCACGGGAGGGTCCAGGAGCGTCAAGTGGCAGCAGCACCGAGGGTCAAAGGATCGGTGTTACCAGGTGTTACTGTGTTACGGGTCTGGAAGGAGCCATCAAGTCACCAAGGGTCAAGGAGCAGTTTCCAGAGCAGGGTCCAGGGAGCAGACTGCAGAAGAAGAAGCCTCATTGGGAAGTTTTTGTTTTTTCTGTTTTCTTTCTCTCTATTTGTGTACCTTTTGGGCATTGGAAACATGGAGTTTCGAGGATTGGAGTCCTTCAGTTTGCGTGACGGGAACTGGGAGAACTTCAAAGTCCGCCTCGAACAATTTCTCCTCGTGAATGATGAAAAGTTTGCATCGGATGATAAAAAAAGGGCTATTTTCCTGAATGCATTGAAAGATGATTGTTTTTCCTTATTGGTTAATTTGTGCATTCCTAAAAAGGTAACAGATATTAAGTTAGAAGATTTGATATCTAAACTTGATGAGTATTGTTGTTCAACGAAATGTTTTTTTGAAGAGAGATCTAAGTTTTACAGTGCTAAACAAAGAAATGACGAATCAATCCGTGAGTTTGCAGTGCGGTTAAAGTCTCTTTCTACTAATTGCAAATTTGGGAATAGTTTATCAGTAAATTTAAGGGATTTCTTTGTTTTGGGTTGTAAACCAGGAAAGGTAAGGGAAAAATTATTTCTCGAGGGTGAATTATACTCGTTCGAAAAATGTTTACAAGTCGCCGAGTGCATTGACCTCGTAGCTTCAACTCAAGCGCAGTCCCGAGTTGATAATACGGTTTACGCTAATGTACAGCTCAAGGCCGGTCGACTCTCTTTTAATAATTCGCGTGTGAAAGACAGAGACGTGAAGCGTTTCGGGCATAGCAACAGGGCACGGTCACAGTCGCCAGCGAACGCTGTGAAACAAAATTGTACCGTTTGTGGTCACAATAATCACATCGCGACGGAATGTAGATATAAAAATTATTTATGTAAAATTTGCAGTACGAAGGGTCATCTCGCAAAACAGTGCAAGCGTTCCTCAACACGTAAGAGTGTGAATACTTTGTTGTCGGACACAAAGTTGGGTGAAGTTAATAGTGTCGAACCATTTTTTATTGAAGTTTCACTAGACGGGATCAAGAGTAAATTCATGGTAGATTCTGGAGCATCTTGTTGCGTAATTTCCAAGGAGTGTTATTTCAGTAAATTCAGTAGAATCAAGCTAGTGCACGAAGACATTAGTCTACGGGGTTTTGACAATACGCTCGTGAAAGTGGTAGGTACAATTACGCCACAAGTGGAATTTAACGGTCAGTGTCACAATTTGAAATTTGTTGTTGTCACAAGTGCTTCGTTATCGATAGTGGGGCGTGATTTTATGAATCTTTTTAACGTCGGGATTAACGGAATCGTAAACAGTATAAAACAGAATACTTTGAAGCAGCGATTAGTAAAAAAATTCCCGGAAGTTTTTACGGATAAACTAGGAAAATTTAATAAGTACGAAGTGAATTTAACTTTGAAAGAGACCGCTATTCCGATATTTCGTAATCACAGAGTTATGCCGTTCGCTTTGAAAGAAAAAGTCGAAAGGGAGTTAGATAGTTTACTGTCAGACGGTATTATAGAACAAGTCCAGTTTAGTGAGTTTGCAAGTCCAATTGTTCCAGTAATTAAGAAAAACGGTAGTATTAGATTATGTGGTGATTATAAATCGACAGTGAATAATCAGTTATTAGTTGACAAATATCCATTACCTAGGATAGAGGAGCTATTAACGAAAGTAAATGGTGGGAAAGTTTTTGCAAAAATCGATCTTAAATCGGCGTATAGTCAATTTGTTTTAAAAAAGGAGTGTAGGCGTTTTACAACAATCAATACCCATTTAGGATTGTTTCAGTATAAGCGGTTAGTGTACGGGTTATCTCCCGCGCCAGCTATATTTGCAAAGGCAATGGCAAATTGTTTGTCAGGATTACAGAACATGACGTTTTATTTGGATGATATTATCGTGATAGGGGAAGACGAAGACGATTTAGAGAAAAACGTATGTGTCGTGTTAGAAAGGTTGAAACATTGTAATCTAACAGTGAATAGTGACAAGTGTGAATTCAATTTAAAAGTTATTGAGTTTTTAGGTTATAAAATAAGTGAACAAGGGATTCAACCGTGTGAACGGAATAAAGAAGCCATTTTAAATGCACCAGCACCTAGTGATTTAAATAATTTAAGAAGTTTATTAGGTATGATTAGTTATTATCGTAATTTTATTCCAAATATGGCAAATATATTGTCACCATTATACGAATTACTTAAAAAAGATGTTAAGTTTCAATGGGGTACGGAACAAGAAAATAGTTTTGCGATAATTAAAAGAATATTAACTTCGGATAGGATTTTAACGCATTTTGACGAAAATATACCTGTGAAACTTGTCACAGATGGTAGTTTTAATGGGGTAGCAGCAACATTACTTCATAGGTTTCAAAATGGCGTAGAAAGACCGATTGGGTTCGCAAGCAGAACTTTAACTAAAGCGGAAAAGAATTATTCTATTCTAGATATTGAAGCAACAGCAATTATTTTTGGAATTAAAAAGTTTTATCAATATTTGTACGGCAGAGAATTTATTTTAGCTGTGGATAATCAGCCGTTAGTGAGAATTTTAGGTGAAAATAAAGAAGTACCTAAGATTGCCGCGTCAAGGTTACAGAGATATGCTATTATGTTAGGTTCGTTTAATTTTAAAATTGAATATGTAAAATCGAAAAATAATTGTTCAGACTTTCTGAGCAGGTGTCCGATTGAAAAGGTTAGCTGTGAAGATGAGATAGAGTCTGATTACATTAATTATTTCGAGAATAATGGGTTTAATTTGTCTTTAGACGTGATAAAAAGCGAAACCGAAAAGGATGATGTGTTAGGTCAAGTAAAAAATTTTCTTATCGAAGGTTGGCCAGCATCAGTAAAAAAGGCACAAAGTGGTAACTTTATTAGAATTTTTTGGAAAAAAAGGTTAGAATTGTCTTTGATAAATGGGTGTGTTTTATATCAACATAGGGTTGTTGTACCTGAGTCTTTAAGACAAGAGGTTTTAAAGATGTTACATAGATCTCATTTAGGGGTTTTTAAGACTAAAGGTATTGCAAAAAGCTTTGTCTGGTGGCCAAAAATTAATCAAGATTTGGAGAAAATAACGGAAAATTGTAGAGATTGTTTAGAAATTAAACCAGAATCACAAAAGAGTTCTTTAGCAGTGTGGCCATATGAACCTGAAGTATGGTTCAGGGTACATATTGATCATGGTAGTTTGTATAACAAAATTTTTTAGTGGTGGTAGACTCTTCTTCAAAGTGGATTGAGTGTCTGGAAGTAAACAGTCTGTCTTCAAAAGAAAATATCGAAATACTTCATAGATTATTTTCGCAATTTGGTTTTCCAGCAACTTTAGTTAGTGATAATGGTACGTGTTTTTGTTCTGAGGATTTTGAAAATTTTTGTAAGAAAAATGGGATAGAACATATCACTAGTCCAGTCAATCACCCTAGTAGCAACGGGCAAGCTGAAGCTACAGTAAAGACTTGTAAAAATTTCCTTAAAAAAATTTGTAAACATAATGGATTTCCTTCAGATTATAAAGAAAAGTTAGGTAACTTTTTAGCAGACTATAGGAATACAGTTCACGCAACAACAGGTTGTGAGCCATCTGTATTATTAATGGGTAGAAAAATTAGAACAGTATTTGACTCTCTGATTCCAAGGAAAATTGAGGATAGAACGGGTAGTTCAGGTTCTACTCGACGAAACAAAGTAATAAAAAAAGGTTACTCAGAGCCAAAACAATCAGAAAAGACAATATAAGGGTAGAGTTAAATCAGGTTTTAATATAGGTCAGAAAGTAATGACTAGAGATTTCAGATCTCAGGGTAATAGGTTATGGGTCCCTGGGGTTATTGTGGATAAAAAAGGTAGTAAAATATATTTCATAAAAATTAACAAGTCTAATATGGTGTGGAAAAGACATTTAGACCAGCTAAAGGAATTACATGTTTCATGGCAGGAGGAAGATAACCAGGAATTCGCGTCTGACACGTTGGAATTGTCGACGGACGAATTAGATCTCTCCGGTATGTTACGTAATAGAAGTGTCTCTAATTCTGTTTCTCCATGTTTCAGGTCTAACCCATGGCAAGGAAGGCTTCGGCCCAGGTGACAGCACTTCGCAGTCGAAATGGACAGAAATGGACAGAAGGGAAACAGAAAGAACAAAAACAAATGTTTTGTTAATTTTAAATGTAATGTGTTAATTTTAAATGTGAAATATGAAATATAAAATATATTGTATGAAATATGTAGCTATAGGTATCACTTATGTAGCCAGGATTCTCCCGTTTAAGTAGGGGAGGATGTGAGAGAGGTTTTAGGGTGGCACACCTGTTTCCGGCCATACAAGAGCGAGACAGGTGATCCCGCATATAAAAGGAGATGCAGGCCTCTCCTCACTCTCTTTTTCCAACCGCCAACACGTTAGTTAGGACGTATTATAGCCATTACTTATAATAAATATCCATATCGCCAATACGCGCATTATTTATAAATAACCTCGCCTACACTCGAGTCTGTATTTAACACAAATGCAACCTCAATTAAAGTAAAACCAGGGTCTCCACACAAAAAACATTAAACATACCGATAACTCATACCTCATACGTGCGCTTCGCTGTACTATTTATGAACAACTGGCAGGCGCCGACAGGATCAGGGTTGCCAATGCTAATGTTCTAAAATACCCGCAAAAAATGTTCAAAATCCCCAAATTGGGGAGAGCAAAACATCAAATTCCCCGCAAATTCCCCACAAGTTTTTTCATAAATCTGCCTCCAAAATAATACTAAATTCAATTGAAAGTAGCATTTTTTATTCATTAAAATTAATTAAAACTATTATTACACACATAATACAAGATTAAAAAATAGGTTTGAACCCAAAAACCAATATTGAAACAAAAATAAAGACATTTAAAAAAAAAATCAATACGGTGTGCCGATAAATTGTCTAGCACGCAAAAAAGGAAACTTTAAAAAATATGGTAATATAATCATACATACGGTTTGCCAGGTACTGGTAGGAGAAAAAATAACTGAAAAAGACAAGTAATTTAAATTGTTACTTGATATTGAGACCAATAATTTTAAACGGTGAAATTAAGTTATGTAATAAGTAATTTACATCATTATAAGACTTTATTCGTAATGGATTATTAACGAAATAAGCCTACATACAAGTGATGTAAAATAATTACCTCCTTTCATCAATTACTGCATCATGCTTTTTTGGTTAACATTTTGTGTTTGAAAGATTTAATTTCAAACTTCCTCCTTCTTATAATCCCTTCTTAAGTAGCCATGAATGCTACAACAGTCGTCTGTATGAAGGTTATTTTTATTTTCTGTTTTCAAATGTTTAAGAACACTGAATTTCATCTCAACGGAAGCGTTGGAAAACGGCAACACCAGCAATAATGAACTTATTACAATTTTTATATTTGGGAACCAGTACCTATCGTCCTGTATTGTTTTTTAGGCCAAAGACTTTAGCCCAGTAACTTACAGCATCGTCATCTACATTCAGACCATGTTGGGATATATCAAGAATAGCGGGATCCTTCTATCGTAGAAGTTCTATGACTGGCAAATTCACGTGTCTTCGAGTTAGGGTCCCGAACTTCAAGAATGCCCCGACTATTATTGTTTAGAAACAAATAAAATAAACTTCAAAATCTACCACCGAATATACATATTTTTCAAAAAGGTTGGCAAGTTAAAAAATGCCCAGAATCCCCGCATTTTCCCCGCAAAACGGTGTTCCCCGCAAAAGACCCGATTCTTGAAAAATCTTAAAACGCTGGACAGGATACAGGATACTAGGATAGCCCGCCTGCCGCCAACCGATAGTGGCCGTTAGTCCCCGGCCAATCCTCTAGTGGCCGGCGACTAGCGCCACTAGCGGTTGGCGGCAGGCGGGCTACCTTGTGCTAAACGGTAACATTGCGCTCGTGCTACTCTCGATTTACGCGAAAGTTTTAGCGCCAAATTTTTAACTTGCGGGATCCGCGGATCCGCGCTTTGAAGGTGCGGGATTGCGGGATTAATAAAAGCTGCGGGATCCCGCGGGATTGCGGGATCCCGCTTTGCGGGATTGCAATCCCTAACTACAAGTCACACGATCTGTCTATACTGGCGGCTAGTTAAATCTGTGCCGTAGATTGGCGAGAATCTCTCGATGGCTACCGCCTACCAGGGGCATCCCTGTCGGCAAACCATAAAAGCATTTGCCCTGCTGGCAACTGTCGGCATCTGATAGAAGCTCTTTCAATACATTACATCGATCGTTCGTGTTGGATTCCACATCTGATATATTTTTAACTGCAGTTTAAAGTTCTTTTCCAGCGATATTTTTCTTAAAAATTAGCCAGGTAGTATGAAGTTCGAGTATCTTCACTGTGTCAATTTATGTCACGAGTTTCCATACATCATGTTTATGTTCCCGGTAATAATACATAACATTATATACAAACATTCAATTGCATCATCAGTAGTTTGTAATTTATATCTTTTGTGGTGACCAAGCTACTGATAAAAAAACTTTGCATGTTGGACTAAAGCCAAGGCGAGTAAAGCAGGAATATTATTTAAAAGTAAATAATTAAATAATCGATTGTAAGCTAATTTCCAATCCCTCCTCCCGTTGTAAATTAATTTGCATTTTTTTAATGTGTCTATTTGAAATTGAAATTAACCTACTTGCCGACATCCGATCGAGCTGAAACTCGGCAGATAGACTTGTTGTCGATGACAATGCATTCTATCAATTTTTGGTGGCACTCACGTACACTCGCGCAATTCTCTGAAATTGACTACTAGCTTTCCCAAGAGATTGTCCGATAATTGAAAATAGGTAGATTTTTTATTTTTGATAGGAAAAATTGCATTATTTGTAAGATGGAAAATGATTTAAGTTAGCATAAAACATTAATATTAATCTATTAGAAATTTATTCATGGTGTCATTTCGACGAGGAATTTACAATTGTGTAAAAACGATATGCATAATAAAGTTATGCAATTGTTATCTCGTAATGTTACTGATGATATCTATCATCATAAGTCAGCAGCGGGTGTTTACAATATTTAATCTTTGGTATTTATTTTTATTTTTTTATTTATTTAATAATGTTATTATTAAGTTCTGCAGGTATTTTTATTATTGTGATTGCAGTTCAGGCTTACAAGGCCATTTTCAAGCTGTGGTATGAACCTCGTGGACACGACTTATTTATATGATTATAAATTTCAATTTTGCATTTATATTAAGTGACTAGTTTTTTCCCGTGGCCTCGCTCGCATGGTATTGGGGAGAAATTAGTGTATAAAGAATTTTCCCACGGGAATGAATTTTTTTTTCGGGATTTTTATTTATTTTCAATTTTGTAGGCGGGAATGGGTACCGCCGCCCCGAGAAACTTTATTGTATAACCAACACCTCTGCCATAGATCGCCCCAAGTGGTGCGCTACGTTTGACGATTTAGCAGGGGTGCCCGGGTTCATGGGGTGAGGTTTGTCTAGGTCTTGGAGGCGGATGACCAAGACACACTAAACCCCAGATTCCTACCCAACCCTTAAACCTTTTTCCTCCTCAAAACTCTCCTCTCCTTCCTTTCCTTAAAAAAACCCTTCACACAGCTTCTCCAAAGATGACATAGGCCTATTCGGGTACCCCAGTCAGCCATCGATGTAAGCACTTTCCCTGCTGGTATCTAACATACTTTTTTCAATACATTACAATTTGTGATAAATACATAGAAAACTAAATATTAATTGTGTATTCCTAAAAATCATGTGCAAGGAAATATTAGAATCCGTTTCCATGGATCGCACCAATCTGCATTAACTCATATTCATCATCAATCATTTTTATGTAATCTAATGGAGTGAGTTTGGCCTGTCTGTGTTATGCCGTGTTCGTATGTTGCTATTGATTGAACTACCTTGAACTTTTTGTATCTACGCCTATTTCTGCTGCAACAGGTTTTTATAAAATGTGACACTGGCCTATAAATTGTAAACAGACTCCACTCGTGTATTTTTCTGTTCAAAAATAAAATGTGCAGAATACGCGGGTCATCGACGTAGAAAGATAATAATTGAACGAGCGCGAGCGTAGCGAAGTTCTGTTTTAACTCGACGTTAAATATAAATCCATCCCTCTCTCATGCGGTGTAAGGCGATGTTCCGAGAGAGTATGGTTGAAGAAATCAAAGGGAACCTCAACCATTCTCTCCCGATCCGGCCTTCCATGCGGAGAGGAGTTCTGGGAAGGAAAAAGGTACGAAGGCTTGGTAGGAGTCTGGGAGTCAGTGTGTCCAGGAGTGATGGACGAATGAATTCATCCTCTCCACTGCGATTAAAGGCAATGTTCCGAGACAGCCCTGCTGGAGAAGTCAAAAAGTCTCTCTTAATCAGCCTCTCCCGATCTGGCCTGCCGCGCAGTTGGTGGGCAGACGCATCCTCCGCCAAGACCTGAAATGACATGAACCCGGGCACCCCTGCTAAGTCTCCAAACTCCCGCCTCCCAAATTGTAACCTACATATATGTTGTTTTGTTTTTTATAATTCTCGTATTATTTTTTTCTTATACATAATCCATAAAAACAATAAAAAGGTAGCATCCAACAAGGCCACCATCTTGAACCGGAACCGGAACGTAACAAACAAATGTACGTATAGCTGAAATGCAAAATGGTCGAGTTAAAACGGAACTTCGCTACGCTCGGTCAATTATTATCTTTCTATGTCGATGACCTGCGTATTCTGCACATATTATTTTTGAATACACATACACGAGTGGAGTCTGTATACAGTTTGTAGGCCATTGGCATATTTCAGAAAAACCTGTTGGAGCAGAAATAGGCGTAGATACAAAAAGTTCAAGGTAGTTCAATAAATAGCAACAACTCGTACGAACACGACATAACACAGACAGACAAAACTCACTCCACTAGATTACATAAAAATTATTGACGATGAATATGAGTTAATGCAGAGACGTCCGTCACTCTTGGACACACTGACCCCCAGATTCCTTTCCACCCCTCATACCTTTTTCCTTCCCAGAACTTCCTCTCCTTCCTATTCCCAAAACAAACCAAAATAATTCAAGGTTTATAGTAATAACTTTTGAAGGTTATACCCATCAATGTAATGTATTATTGAAATAGAATACAATACTAATAAATCTAAACGAATCATGAAACAGAACACACAGAAAAATAAAAAAAGACAATGGTGCAACTGGGACGCGAACCCAGGATCTCATGTTCTTCCGGGACAAACGCACATTGGGACCTATTCAGTAATTTTTGTCGATCATATTTCAAATTCAGAATTAACAGTTATTCTGGCTTGTTATTGGAGGGCGTCTTTTGCTAGAAATACAATAATTATTCGGGCTTGTTATTACTGCTCTAAACCGGTTAGAAACATGATGTTCTTATGTATGTATGTTTTGGGGCACAGGTTGTATTGTGTTTATTATTCTCGAGTTGCGCCGTACTAGACAAGTAGAGTGGTTAAAATTGAATGACGGCGAGCAACTGATTAAAGATAAACACCTGCGAACAACAGCGACTACGGTTCATTCGTTCATTGGTTCAATGATTCAATGTTGCATTTCACTCGACGTGAGTCACGGCGCAGAACATTGACGTCTGAACCTGAACAACACCAATATTACGGTATTACGTGACTGCCGACCGCTATTATAAATTTAAATCACACGTGAACTCGTCAAATAATTTTTTTGAAGTGAAAACTTCTTTAGCACCGTTGTGATGTGAAACTCGATGAATCGAAAAATAGCGACACTAAAAGAATACAAGGAGACACACATACATCCATTCATATTATAAAGCCTGCGAGAGAAAAAGATTGTATTCTTGGTCTCCTCTATGTGCGGTGCTTGTAGCCTCCCGACTCTTGTCTACTTTAGTTTTCTGAAGGTTTCACCTGTGAATTGCACACTCTGATGTTTTTAAATCGATAGAAAATAATAAGTAAAACAATTATACTATTACTAAATAATCTATTATTTATGGCGTGGTCTTGAGAGCTCGGGCCCAGCGCTCACCCAGGAGTGGCGCTTGGTGTTGGAAGGCTGCGGTCCGCATCCTGGCTCCAGTGACCCGGTGTCTCATCAGACCGGCGAATCCATTCAGTCCTAGTTCCGTAAACATTGGCGATGCGCTGCTGTATCTTCTGCATCCAAATATAATTCTGCAGACGTTATTATACATATTTCACACGTATAATAGACTTGTACAAATTGCATTTAACAATGTTTTTTAACATTATTGCTGCATTGGAAGAATCTTCGGGCAATCATATTAGACAGTAATCCGATACTTCACCTCTCTCATTCAATATCACCATCGTACTTATTATACGTACGTATTTTAACAGTTACACATCGTTAGAGGTATACGGCTATATTTATTGTTTAGTTTTTAGTTTTTGCATTGTCTGAAGGAACAAAAATTCTTGAAGGGTGGGCTCTATCGTCATGAATTTTGCACAATTTTCTACGTCTGATATTTCTAGATCAATACGGTCGAAGCCACTATTTTCTGCTTGCAAAGTTATTAATCATACACTATATGGAAATAGGGTTCATCATTATACTATGGTGATGAATAACCATCACGTCATTTACCACAGGCGTAGGCCGAGATGACGGAATGAATGTTCTTGTAATTGCTTCATCCTCGTGAATTATTATTCAACAATGCAATGTTTATATCCGCTATAAACATAACATTTCATTTAATAAATTTCCTGGAGGGGATATGTTGTGTGACATTTATAAACCTTCACAACGTACTAAATTAATAGTGACCATAAGGTAACAAAAACTATCAACTAAACATAAACTCCTACTTTATAAATCAAAGATAAGGTCAAAACTAACTTATGCAAGCCCCATCTGGGCCCACGCTTCAGAATCTCATTTGAAAAAACTTCAAACATTCCGGAATAAAGCCTTACGCATAGCCCTGGGCGCCCTCAAATGGATAAGGGCATCCCAACTCCACGAAGATTCTGAATTCCCCTTATTAAAAAAAAAAACACATCTTAAGTCTCGCGGAAAAAAATTATGCGGGAATTCCCACCCATGAAAACGCGTCCATAAACTGCCTCGCCCGGTACGACGACACTTAAGAAAAACCTAAACAGATCCTCCGTAAAGATTGACTTCCCCATATTTCAGACATGTCTCCATGCAAATAACTTTTAACAAACAACCAAATAAACAAAATTTTAACAATTATTATAAGCAATAATTATCAGCCTGAAACACTCATCCACATTGAAAAATCTTCCGAGAAAAGATACATGACGCCAACGGGACTTGAACCCGTGTCCTCTCGATTGCCGGTCGAATGCTCTGACCACTGAGCTATGGCGGCTTATCTCGTACCCGCCAAATGATTCAATATATGCTAGTGTTTCATTCAACAATTACTGCTTATTATATTTTTTCCACCTGAAAACAATCAACTTTATTTTTGCGAGAGAAACATTGTTAGTGTTAAATCCCTCGCTAGGTGGCGTCGAGACAAATTATTTCTTCATTTATTGGGGAAATACTGAGACTTGTCAAATATTAATTATTATTTTTAATTGTAAAACTAACGTTTTTAAGACAAGATTTTTTATGCATAGCACAAAGGGTAACAATTATTATAAGCAATAATTATCAGCCTGAAACACTCATCCACATTGAAAAATCTTCCGAGATAAGCCGCCATAGCTCAGTGGTCAGAGCATTCGACCGGCAATCGAGAGGACACGGGTTCAAGTCCCGTTGGCGTCATGTATCTTTTCTCGGAAGATTTTTCAATGTGGATGAGTGTTTCAGGCTGATAATTATTGCTTATAATAATTGTTACCCTTTGTGCTATGCATAAAAAATCTTGTCTTAAAAACGTTAGTTTTACAATTAAAAATAATAAACAAAATTTTCATTATTATAAATTTATGATGAATGAGAAAAGGGCCTTTTTAGCCCGGAGCTCTGTATGCCAATATTTCAAAAAATAAGGTAAATAAAAATAAAACTTATAGATTTGCTTTATAATAATTAATAATTGTATATATTTTTTTATTCTATTCTTGTGCAGGCTATGAGAAGACAAGCAGATTTTAAGTTTCGCCGGTATTTCCGAAAATATTTCCTCAAACGACATCAAGAACGCTTTAAAACACAAACATGTTTGACCTTTGTCCACGCGACGCCGAACGCAAACTAGGGATGTCGAAAGTGAAAAAAAATATCGATGTATCGATATTTATTAAAATATCAATATCGACGTCGTTATATCGAGGAAAAAATATCGATATATCGGTCAAATTTTCAAGAGATTTTGCGTTTTTAAAATAATAAGTGTATTCAGCTCAATATTATCAATAGTAATTTTTGTACACAATTTGCTTTTCTAATGTACAAAAAACTCAATAAAAATGAAGGTATTTTTATCACTATTCATTTTTATTACGTAATAATTACAAAAATATCAAAAACTAAAAAGCTGTCTTCTAACTTATATGTAAACTGAGACGCATACAAAGTTTGTATGCGTCTCAGTAACATTCTATTGGCGTATTAATCTGTCAAAAAGGATTTCGTGATTGGAACAAGGTATAGTCAATAATCATAGACAATTGGGAACCAACACATAGAAGTGGCTTAGAAAAAATGGCGAAAAATAGCATAGGTACATTTCTATGTATGTACCTACACACACGAGATAGTATTGGTGATCACAAAAAACTAATGCAAAGACAATAGATTTATAAGCTATTAATAGTTAAAATTTCAACCGCCAGATGTCATGACCTAATACAGTTACTTTTTTCCGTTCGTTCCTATACGATTTTGGATTCTAGTGACTTTAAATACATAAATTTTAAAAAATATCGTTTTTGATACAATTTTCGATATTGGATATTTTGTATCGATATATCGGATCAAAATATATTGGCTAAAAATATCGATATATTGAATTAAAAATATCGATATATCGATACTTTTTCAACAAGCCTAACGCAAACACGCTCTCCTCACCGCCGTAGTTGGTCGCCACTCAGGACGCGCCGCCGCGCCGGTGCTTGAACTTGTGTTTGAAGCGAACGCCTAACGCCACCCGTCCCGCCCCGCGAAACGCTCTACTATAGCAAGCACTCGGGCCTTTAACCCAGTACATTCAGTAGTCTGACATCGGACACATTCAGTGATTATAATATAATATAGATTGTTTTATATAGTTTCCCATTAGCAAGCTTTTAGTGTACGGTTAAACTGATCGACGGAGCGTGCTACCGTCATAAATATCATTAATGTGAAATGTGGGGTAGATTAATCGGAACTCTGTGATAACGGTACAATAAACAACATTGCCACTGCCATAGGTCACCCCAAGTGGTTCGCTGGTGACTTAGATTCATGGGGTGAGGTTTGTCCGGGTCTTGGCGGCGGATGCATCTGCCCACCCTGCATGGCACGCCGGATCGGGAGAGAATAGTTGAGGGAGTCCCTTTACTTCTCAAGCCATATTCTCTCGGTACATCACCTTGCACCGCAGGTGGAGAGGTGTATTCTTATGTCCGTCACTCCTGGACACACTCCTAGACTCCTACCCGCCCCTAAAATCTTTTTCCTTCACAGAAATTGTTCTCCTTCCCTAAAAAGATCCTCCAGACGGCATCCCCAAAGATGACATAGGCCCTGAGCAGAATTATTTTCCTCAGGGCCTCCTATGAGGAGCTAATGTAAAAACTAGGACTTTTACGCTCGTATTTTTTCCATATGGAACGTATCCTCTGTGTTTTATTGATGAATTCTTATGAATAAAATTATTTCATATACCGAGTTCCAATTTATCTACTGTTCCCTTCACGTGTATCTTTCAGGGAATATTTGCATACCAAACATTATCTCTGCAATATATCCTTTCAAATTATACTGGGTAAATGTACAAAACACTTCACTGGGCCTAGTGATTGTTGTTATCATGACCCGTATTTGACTTACTTTAACAACTAATGATTCCCGACATTATTTAGAGCAAAAAATGTTAATGAAATTTTGATATCCGGCGACTGTTTTTTTTTTTTTTCTTCAAAATCGATAATAAAAAGTCTTTCAAATGTCATCACTGGTCACTCAGTGACCGCCCAACCCTCACCCCGATCCTAACCGTCCAATACCTACTTTTTAAAAATGTTTTAAGTTGGACAAAAAAACATCAATAATGTCTTCGAAAAGTAAAATAAACAATTTTGGCATTTATCAACAAATAAACATATCGCAAAAACAATAATTCATTCGAAACAATTTCTGCTTCCCGATGACAAATTCCTTTTACAAACTAGAAAGTTACGTGCTGAGTATTTTCCATGTAAATAGGATTGGATTTAGTTTATTAAAATAAAGGCCAAATACAATAAAGACTAAGGATACTTATAAAATGCTCTACAAAAAAGGTTCTATAAACTTTTTTGTTAGGATCAATGCTTAAGGAGATAGGGAGGGGGGAAAATGTAAAATTTATAAAAAACTGTTTTATTTTTTTTAAATGAAATGTTTGTCGGTAAAAATGAAAAGCTTATTGTTAAAAAATCAAATAATTAGTGCTTAAGGATGTACCTTGAACATTAAATTTCGTCGAAATCTAAACTTTCATCGTCATCAATGCTGTCTTCGACGGGGGTCCGTTCATACATGAGCCGAGGCAGCCGCAGGCAAACCCTGCTTTGCGGCAACCGCAGCGCATCCCACACACATGATTCTGAAATTTCGTCAAAGCTGACACCAAGGAAGCATTATCTTCAACTTTGTCTGGAGTAAATTCCTTCATGTTGGTCAGCATTCTCAAGATCTCTCTCTTCTCTTCCTCTAAAACATTTGCTCCTTCCAGAACAATTCGACATAAAACAAGCTGAACAAGTAAATGTCCTCGAACAGCTCGGCTGTAGGCGTGGCCTGTTAAGATCTTGTCAACAGAATTAGCAGCGAATACTTGGCATAGTACATCTTTCAGTCCCGATCCAGCCATTATGTGATCAATGCACCCCATGAAGGACATTAGGGTGTGAAATCCACTAAGTCTCACAGCAATGGTCCCAAACGTGATTTCTCTAGCCTTTAGGTACAAAGGCTGGTCGAATGTTACGAAACAAACTGTGGCCCCTATCTCCTGACTATTTTTTAAAGCATACTGTAATACAGTGTGTACAGTGCTGTACTCGTTAGGTGGTGAATTGATGAATGGAAGAAAGGTTACCGAAGTTTTTTCTTTGTTTATGACTTTACTCACCAATTGCATAAAACCCTTCCATTCTGCACCTCTGCAGTGGGTTCCTCCTCCTGGAGCCACTTACCACTCATCCACAGGAAATCTTGAAGAGTGGGTGTGAATATGTCACAGGGGATGGGCTTCAGCAAGCTCAAGTATTCGATGATAATTCGCTGCAATGCGTTGGTTCCCGTACCCTCAAAGGGTTGCAGCTCCAGAACTCCCAACTCCCACTTCTTCTTGGGGGGGAAAAGATTTCAGCCTTTCAACTTTCGTGGATGTACGGAAAGCGTGGGTTGGTGTAACACATTTGATACCTCCCATGCTGTGAAAGGTATTTCAGCCATCGAGACATTGAAGTCCGCATTATCGAAAATGTACTGGCAAAACGTTTCACTTGGAATAGGCTCTTGCGGGTGGTGGATGGTGGAGAGCTCCAGCTGCTGAGCGTCGTAGTAAAAAGCACTCAATCCCAACTTCGATAGAAGGGACACCAAGTTCTTTGATCCGAATTTTCTGTATATGAACAGAGCGATGCTGGTCAGAATTGGGGATATGAAACATCGAGGGCGAACAGCAGCAATAAGAACATGAGCTATAGTTGTCATCTTTTTCTTCACTGCCACTGCCTCTTTCGACCTTTTTTTCTTTGCAATGCAGTCCAAGAAGACTCTGAGAGACTTAGGTATTAATTGGTCAGCGTCACTGCAGAAGCTAGCTGAAGAAGGATAGGTACTGTTGTCATAAGCCATGGATTCAATGTCTTCCAAGATAATCTCAGCAGCTTTTTGTACAATTCTCTCACGTTCTTTTTGTTCATCTTTACACCTTGAAGTATACCATGAGTCACTCGAGATTTTATCACTAAAACTACGAAAGGAAACGATAGTTTGTCTGGTGCGAATTTCACTGAAAAAAATTTGGTCTCCATATTTTTTCTTCATTCTCTCTTTAATGGTCTTCTTATGTGGTGGTTTTCTTGTAATAAACTGTTCCAACAACTCGTCCATAGAGTATTGGCAATTATCAGTACCTTCAATATAATTATAGATTTCTTCCATTGCTTCTGAAATCTCTTCACCTTGAGGACGTCCAGATTTTATTTTCGAAGGTACAGAGGTTAACAAGAATCTTTTGTAACATTCCTCATGATATATTGCATCTGCTGCGTGTAGATCCCCAACAGTGCAGATACGTCTAATTACGTCGTCTCCCCACTGATCCATTCTTCTCTGCCCACGATCGATAATGGAATTGTGAAACCCACTCGTATGTACTTTAAAAACTGTTTGGCGCCTAGAATAAGGTTTTTTAATCTCCTTCTCTTCGTCATAAGTTTCTGTGCAGAAAAAGCACTCAGTTTTAAAATCAAATATCTCTTGTCCTGAACGCAAAGACGAGGCATCACGTGATGTTGAAGGTTGATGTAAAAGATTGTCTCTCAGAAACCTCTTTATTGAGTCACTTGTCACTTCTGATGTAGTCTCTTCTGCAAGAATTATGAACAACACCATTTGTCTTACTCCTGAAACCATTCTCTTTCCCATTTTTCCTTAACACACTTGCGTTCACTAATCCAATTATCCCTTTTTTGCTGACGTTGCACAAATCATTTTCAACTTCACCCTCACAAATTAAACACTTCTCAGCCATTGTCACACACACACACTGGAAATGAATAATCTTATAATGTATAATCTGTAATAAAAGCAGATATTTTGATAACTCACGAACAACACGGCGCGGCGTTTATTCAAACACTAATTATTTCATTTTTAACAATAAATATTTAATTTTTAACGACCGGCATTCCGTTTTCAACAAAAAAATCTGTTTTTATTTTTAATTTTACATTTCCCCCCTTCCTATCTCCCTAAGCCTTGATCCTAACAAAAAAGTTTATAGAACCTTTTTTGTGGAGAATTTTATGTAGATAATTTAGTACCCAAACACTTTTTCGCTAGAGGTAGTAGTTTTCGAGTTATTAACGAAAAACTGAAAAAAGGGACCTTTAGACCCCCCCCCCCTTAGCTCCACCCCCACCCCCCAGTACTTTTAGTATTTTGTTAAGGACACCTTCCCCTACAACTGTGCCAAAATTGGCTTCTACATGAATTATTTCCCCTATTTGGTGTTTTTTGGTCTTCGTTGCCTGGCCTAAGCTGTATATTTGTTTTAATGTTATATTTACCAATTGCTCAAGATCAAGGGTAGATTGCAGTCTTTCGATTTTCGATTCTAATTGTATTTGCATAACATTGCACTTATAATTTGTTGGCCTTGAAACGGGCTCTTTTTATTATCGTAGCTTATGGCCAGGTTGATAAATTCATTAAAGTAAGAGTTGCTTATATACGTTATAAAAGAATTCTTTTTTTTTTACAAACAAAACACGCGCATTTTTAAGGTAGGGACAGCTTTTGAGCCTTTGTGAACTCCGTACCACTGATATTTTTTCTTACTGTTTTTGAGCAGCTAGTAGCGATTTATCACTTACTTTAATTTATCGGTATTATGTCACCGGTTGACAATTTCAGTAGATAATGGCTTGTGGCCACTCCCAGATTAAATATTACTTGTGGTGCTTAAAGCTTCATTCACAGAGGCAGTATTTTTAACCCTGTGCCATCAAGATTTAGGTGTAAAAATAAATGAGTATAGAACTTGCTTTTCTGGGTGTCAATATTTTATGGTACTTCGTATTTTCGTTTCTTCAATATGACGATTATTTCATTATGAATCGATTCATTTTGATTATAAACAGGAACATATTATATGAAAAGTAGTATCTACTACGGAAAAAAAATTTACTGCTTATTCTATTGCGCGAGAATCGAACTCTCAACCTTCTGACTAAAATTATAAAGGTATGCGAATAGAATAGAAATATAAATTCTGCTGTGTCTAGGAGGAGACCGTTTTATTCGTCGTCATTCGATTCGTGGTCATTTTTCGAGTCACATGACAAAAATGAATATTTTGCGAAATTCTTACATCAATATTTTCACATTCTGCGAAGTTCTTTCATTTTATCCACTAATTGACTGATTGTAATAATTGTTGGTAACTAGCATTAATCCTTGTATCTTTTCCGAAATTGTAATTCATTGTCCAAAGAGATAAAAAGTATTGTGAGCTCGCGAGTTTGTGGAGGTTAATGTGATGAACCAGCGAAATTAAGACAACCGAAGGAAGAAAATAGGGTATTTTTTTTTTTTTTTTTACAGTGAATACCGCACAAGAATCTCAACTGCTCCCGTCTGGAGCCAGTGAGACTATGGCATCCCCAATTAGGGTATGTTGTGAGGCTGAAGGTAGTGGGGAGGGGAAGGAGGTGGGGAAGAGGAAGGTTGGGAAGTACCTGGCTATTCAGATCTGGTCACTAAAGCCATTTTCAAGCAACTTTTCAATTCTGAATGGTGGTCTTACACCAAGGCGATACTAATAGTATCTTCCACTCTGGAACATGCCGCAAATATACTATATATTATTTTAAATGAATTAATTGTGAAATAACACAAATTAATCAAATAAAATTTATTTGCGCATGCCGGGTTCGAACCCGCGACCTCCGGAATGTGAGTCAAGAGTGTCACTGGACTACGGAGGTCGTCATACGTCGGCATTCCTTGACTTTCCCCATTCTTTCCTCTTTGCGGGTACCTCGTGTACGTCCCAAATAGTAAAGACGTTTCGTTTCTTTCATTTCGTCGTCTGTCTGTAAATTTCTTTGTGTGTTCGCCCGGCACGGACTTATTGACTCTTTTCTACAAAAAAATATAAATTGATTTTCGAAAGATTGTTCTTTTATCTAGTAAACGGATGTTTTAAATTTTGAGAAAAGATAATTATTTTTAGTTAATAAGGTTATACCATAGGTCGTTGGCAGATTTGTTAAATTTTCAAACGAAAAATCTTATTTTACAAGACATATTTCATACATTATTGTAAATTAATGCGTTATCTAGTAAACGCACGTTTCAAAATTTTCATTTTAGTTCAAATCAAATCATTCTAAAAATATCCGAACACTTATTTATGACGAAAATTTATCTATTTTGTCTGTCTATTTACGGTCTTACAAATTAATATATTTAAGATTTTTTTTACATTCTTATTTTCCTTAGACATTATTGAAACATGATAAATACTTATGATAAAAAAAATAATTACAAAAGGTACATAATTTTAATAGTTTTATCAACACGCCTTTCAGCATTTTTGGTTGTAGGTATAAATTAAGAAAATTTGGAATGAATTAAAATCGGTATTGAGTTATTATTTTTAAAAAAAGCTGGTACGGAGAATAATTAATCTTTCTCATTGGAACCGCCCTGTACGATCGACAGAACATCTTTCGACGAAATTTTCGGCCGCTGGCTGGTTAAAGGTCGTTAATACTGAGTCCATGAACTGCTGATCGCTTACTTCGTCATCTGCTTGTATCTAATAATTAAGTAAACGAATGATAAAATTTGCAAAACGTGACCATTGGCAAAAGCTGTAACTTGTAGATCAACATGAAGGGAATAATTACAATTTTTAAGATTTTAAAGGTGTTAAACTTTAAGTTGACCGAGGCGCCATTCAGTTCATGATCGGTCTGCAAACATCGCCATCGTTAGCGGCGTTTCCATGATAAATGTTTTCCATTAGGTTTAATTTTTATTGTGTTGAAGCGAAAAATGGATTTACTGCTGTGAATAAATAACATTCCAATTTTCATAGTGGAACTGGTAACTGGTAACAGCCAAACCAATCTCCGCCTCCATCAATCAAACCTGAATTATTTATCAACTAGAGCGGGATGCCCGCTTTGGGGAAATTACATTCCATCGAACTGTTCGCTGGCCGGGAATTGTTCATTTAATGAGAGCCTTTATTATTACCGTGGCGGTCCACGTTTATGATGCAATAAACATACGTTTCTTGGCGCTATAATGCTGCCGCCCTTTCTTACACATTAAATAATAGTGAGACAAAAGATGAGACACAGTTTTTTTTTTCTTTGGAGGAAACAACGTAATCTTATTACGTCTCAGCCACCACGACGAGAATTGCGTTTCACTTTCTATATACGTTTGACGGAGATGTATGATAATGATTACATGTTTCCTTTGGGGATGTGCAGACATTTGTTCACCGTTTCTCTCATTTTCGACTATTTTTGTTCTGTTGTTCTCGGCTATCATGGAGAGCATTAGTTTCTATGTTCCCGATGGTTATCTCCGTCACCGACAGCATAGACTGTTTTATCTCCCGACTTGCGGAACTAACGGAACTAGCTGAACTTGCGGAACTAGCTGAACTAACTTGTAGGTGTGTGTATGTGTAGGGTTATGCCGGTCGGGAGAGCTGTCTTCGAAGAGAGAGAGAATCACTTCGAATATCGATATGTTTAATATCGATGAAGCATAATTCAGACAACAAGCTTTGTTTTTGTTAGTATGATTGTGCTTCATAGATGTATAAATTGGTTAAATCTGTTTGAATCTTAATAGGTACTTTATCTCTTTTAAAACCCTTTGAAATTTTATTTTGTAATTATTTTAAAATGAATAGATTGAATTGAATTGTAAGAAAGAGCTGCAGCGTTATATGTACAGGGTGGCCACAAGACCTGGAAAACCTGGAATTATCAGGGAATTTTACCGTACCTGGAATTATCGGGAAATGTCATGGAATTTCAAAAAAAATTTATAATATCAGGGAATTCCAAAAATAAAACTAAATTCTTTATTTTGCGATTTGTGAAACCCCAAAGTTGTTTTATTGCGGTATTTTAAATAGGTACATAGTTATCTATGTCCTAATACAATCCTTATATTTACACTTAAAATAACACATCTATACCAAATCAATCACATATCTTCGCAATTCAATTTTAAATGCCTTTATGCTCTCTTCCAATTTTATTTCTTCTGGTAATTCTCCAAATATCTTCAATGCTCCGTACATCAATGGCTTTTGACTCTTTTTTTTTTCCTGAAGGGGAGCCTTAGTTCATTTCTTTTCCTCGTCTCGTGTTGTTGCTTTGTAGTTTTATCAATTTTTCTTAGGAATTCAATAGACGTATGGCCATTGATTATTTTGTAAATTAACAATATAGTATTGAAGTAAATAATTTGTTTAAATGACAAGATATTTAACTCCTTCAACATTTTCTTGACTGAAGTGTACCTATTTTTCTTCAATATAGTTCTCATAGATCTGTTTTGTAGAATTGTCATTTGTTTCATTAATCCGTCGTTGGCTAAGAATAGAAAGCTGCTATACGGTATGTGTGTGGTACAATGAATGCGTTGTACACATTTTTACTGGAGACTATGTCAAGGAATCTTCTTATTCTTCCCAACAGCAAAATTTTTTTGGAAATTTTTTTAATAATTGGTTTTGTATTTTGAGCGAAAGTCAATTTGGAGTCAATTATTACTCCCAAATATTTAATTTCAAATACTTCTTTCAAAACTTCTTCTTCTTCAATGGCGCTACAGCCCATATCAAGCTTTGGCCTCCTGCAACAGTCGCCTCCAACTCCTCCTGTCCTCAGCGGCTGACTTCCAATTTGGTACCTGGAGAAGCTGTGCTGCATCCCCTCTTACTTCGTCTTCCCACCTCAGTCTGGGTCTTCCCACTTTTCTCTTTCCACCTTGGTGTCCAGTCAAAATTCTTTTTGGGACGCGTGTATCCGAATTTCAAAACTTCACCGTCTATCAATATGTCTTTTTTATTTCCGTTACTCGTTTTCCAATGTTAGTTTTGTTTACATTCAATTTTAGTTTATTTTTCTTCAGCCATATCGATATATTGTGTAGGTCTTTTTATTTAAATGATTCATTATTCATTATGAGTTCATAATATTCTCCTGCTATATATATCAATGCGTCGTCTGCCATACTTTTACCATATTATTAATGTACATTATAAAAAGAATAGGTCCGAGAACAGACCCTTGCGGTACTCCCGATGTAATCTTCATTGGTTCGGAGATTGTCTGATCCACTTTTGTGGTTTGATATCTATTAGTTAAATAAACCTTGAACCGTTTCAATGCCTTTCCTTTTATTCAATTTTTAGATAGTTTTTTAACGATTATATCTCTATCTATCGTTTCAAAAGCTTGAAAAAAGTCTTCAGGCGAAATATCATAAATTTGTAACAAGTGTATTTTGTTTTTAATAGATTATTGTGATGCAAAGAAATAATTAATGCTATAGATGATGGAATTCCCTTTATTATTTATCGAACGAACGATATCCCCTTATATCAAATTAATTATATCAGGGAAAAATGTAGAAACTGCCCTGGAAAACCTGGAATTATCAGGGAATTTTGAAATCCGTTTCTTGTGGCCACCCTGATGTATGAACAAAAGCAAAACCATCAGCATATTGACATTTGGAAATCATTCATACTTCAATACTACGAGTAGTATGCTTAAAAATATCTTACTAATATTACTTTAAATGTTTTACTGTTTTACTTTAAATGTATTTATTATGTATCTTTTCTAACCGCTTTTGCAATGTATTGGTTTTATGCTGTTTTTGCAAATAAATAAATAAATAAATAAATAAATAAATAAATAAATAACGCGAAAGTTTTTATGGATGTACGTGTGTTTGTTACTCTTTCACGCAAAACTACTGAATGGATTTTAATGAAACTTTACAATAATACAGGGTGTTAAGGGACGTACTTGACTTACTTTAACCAGTGATTCCTGACATTATTTGAAGTAAAAAATGTAAATGAAATTTTGGTCTCCGGTGACTTTTTTTGATGACTTTTTTTTTTCATAAAATTTTTCTTCAAAATCAAACAAAAAAAATTCTTCGGCATGTCGTCACTGGTCACTCAGCCGGGTGTCCGACGAACCCCTTACCCCACCTCCAACTGTTCAACAACTACCATTTTTTTATGTTTTTGTAGAAAAAAAAAAAACAAAAATTCATTTACATTTTTTACTCAAAATAATGTCAGGAATCACTGGTTAAAGTAAGTCAAGTACGTCCCTTAACACCCTGTATAGCTCATACATCGGAATAACATATATGCTATAATTTATAAAGCTAGCTAGGTAGGGGGGACGCACGGGAAAGGTGATTCAGGGAGAAACAATGTATTTCTTTGAATATGGCATTGCAACGCATGCCGGGAACCAGTTAGCATTCCATATTTTCAAAATTATCGTCACGGTGCGGTGTGTGAGAGATTCAAGAAAATGATGACTTTTTCCTTTGAAGGAAACAGACCTACGTACGAGTACATTGTGTATCTCTTCTTTTGAAAGAGCTGTGATAAGGAACGTATGTTTATTGCCGTGATGGCTTCTCTCATTTTTCATGCCGTCACGGTACCGTAATCGTGAATCGTCACGCTAATAATAAAAGCGTTCATTGAATGTCTATCGGACTATGAATGTCTGTCGGATTTACAATCACCATTGTTATTATATGAATTATTAGCACGAAGGTGAATTCTTTCTATCGAATATCGATACAAAAAACCCTGACAACGTGGCATTATGGTGTTCTTTAATTTGTAGAACTAGGAATTAGAGCTCTGTTTTTTTATGTGAATACCTCACATGAGTCCCAACTGCTATCGTCTGGAGCCAGTGAGCCTATGATATACTCAATTGGGGTCTGAATGTAAGTTGTGAGGGAAAGGAGATGGGGAGAGGAAGGTGGGAAAGCACTTAGCTATTCAGATCTAGTCACCAAACAAGGCTAATGCCATTTCAAGCAACTTTCAGTTCTGAATACAGTTACACCAGGATGATAATAAGAGTATCTTCCACTCTTGAACGTGCCCCAAATTTTCCTTATATTATTTAAAAGGCTAACGCACTATATTTGAAATCGACCACGATAACACGGACATGTGCCTAGCATGGTGATTGAAAAATCTAAATTATGTAACCCAAAGAAATAAGTAAAGACAAATAAAAAAAATGATTTAATTGTGAAAACACAACATATCTGCGAAATGTAACCCGCAACTTCCGGATCACTAGTCGAGAGGCTTGCCCCTCGACCACGGAGGCCGTCTGTTGCTCTGGCAGAACGGCAAATTATTTTGCTCTGGACCCAGAGATTTGTGACTAAAATCCGGCGAGGGCAAATGGAAATGGATTTATTTTCTGCATTTGTAAGGCTCTTGCTTCGCACTCCAGAGGTCGCGGTTTCAAACCCTGACTTGCGCAAATAAATTGTATTTGATTAATCTGTGTTATTTCGCATATATATTTGCGGCATGTTTCAGAGCGGAAGTTACTCTCAGTATCACCCAGGTTTAGGATTGTTGATTTTTTTTATTTATTTATTTTATATTGTTGTAAATAATACATAAACAGTACAAAGAAGCTTTGACTGTCCAACTTCAGGTCTCTCGTTCTAGGACAGTCAAATTGACAGATTTCATTTATATTATATATGTAGGTACATGATTATTCATATATGTAGTATTAAGTAAAGTTAACATTCACAGATTCCATCCACACAATTATAATATACGATACAGTAGGATAGTAGCAGTAGACTAGATTCTAGAAACAATTTATTATCGAATATGTAAGAAACAGTGTATGGTATTTTATGTTATGAGAGTGGATTATGTGTTTGTGTCATAGAATGACTGGCGAAGGACCTTGAATTTGTGTTACTATCACTGCTTAAAAATGATAAAATACATGTTGCATAGAAAGGAGAGGATTCACCGGAAAAGGGTAAAGCACTTGTAGGCTGGCAATGCACTTGTATGATTCCTTTCCCATCCAAGAGGCACAATCACAATAGGCGTAAATGTTCGTTATTTTGATAGTACACGGCGCAGTTATTTTAATAGCGGATTTTTCGTGAGCAGAGCACAGTGATGGCTATATGCAGCGGGAGTTTATTGCAGACTGGTTAAGATTGTGGGTAAGATTGACGGGTGGGCAATTGGGAATAGGTAGGACAAAGGACTTGCAACAATAATTTATACCAATTCCAAGCAGTGACAGTATGTATGCGTGCTATGTAGGTGTATGTATGTGTAAGTATGTGTATGGGCGTAACCAAACAGTGTTTAAGCAGTGAGTATAGAAGAAAAAACAGTAAAGGAAAAAAATAAAAATTTTGGAAACAAAGAAATATGTAGGGTACGAATACAGGGTATCCCAAAAGAAAGTTTATACTTGTTTTGCTTTCTGTGTGAACGCAACATTTCCGAGGGCCGCGGTGGGTATGTCAATCAGTAGTCTGGCTCTTGGGAATTTAGTCGCTATGAAGCATTTCTCGCGAACGACCGCGCGTTGTGTGTGCGTGAGTTTTACAAAAATGGTGATTCGGCGACTGTAGCGCGTAGAAGATTCTGCAATATTTGAGGTTTTCGTCAATTCAATGATGCGTCAAGCATTCCTCACATTCGAAAATGGGTCAAAAAGTTTGAAGAGATCGGTACAACGCTGGCAAAACTAAAATACGGGCGACCAAGGACATCGAGAACGGTAGAAAACGTGGAGAGTGTGTATCAGTCTTTTCGTGACGACTCAAACTTTTCGATTCGGAAGCGCGCAAGTGCTTTAAATGTGCATAGATCATCGTTACACAGCATTTTGCACAAATACCTAATGCTGAACCCCTACAAACTTACTGGCTATAACCAAAGAACGTGGTTCCAGCAAGACGGAGCAACATTACATATGTTCAATACGTCCCTGCCACGAGTTCGTGAAATTTTCCCTGGCAAATTGATCTCCAGGATCGGTGACATAAATTGGCCTCCTCGTGGTCCTGACTTAACCCCTATGGACTTTTTCCTCTGGGGTTATCTGAAATCTAAAATGTACGCCAAAAATCCGGCTTCCCTGATGCAATTAAAAGAAAATATCCGTCACGAAATTGCCGAGCCGTCATGAGAAATTTTACTCTTCGATTAAATTAATGCCGCGAACGCGAGGGTTTACATTTGGACGATATTATTTTTAAGAAATAAATTCCCAAATTGTGTATTTTAGTATTCAACAAACATTTTTTCGATATAACCCTTACTTTTTTTAAAATCGATCCACTAAATATAAACTTTCTTTTGGGACACCCTGTACATAATTATCACATAGCAATTTTTATAATATTTTTGACTCTGTCCTGCCTAAATTTAGTGACCGTTTTTTAATTTTTGAATACCAGAAAAATAATATAGAAAATAATAAAATAATATGTAAACTATGTAAATAATAATAATAGGGATCAGTAGGATTTATAGGTTCAATTAGAAATGCCACAGAGCCGAACCCTCTGATATGAAAATATCTGGAGTCGGTGAATTATATTCCCATTTGGTCTCTAGTGAGTTGACATGTTGTTCTTGTATTGTTTTGTATTTATAATACTTATATAGTGCAATTGCATAACGTGGATTCACTAGATGATCATTTGGGGAAGTGTATGAAAGGGTTTAGTTTTTCCTTCTTCTTTTTTTTTTTTTTTTTTTGGGGGAAAAATTTAACCCGGACATTTAAATCTGGTGCGTAAATAACTAATATGTAAACAAAAAAAATAATAATTTGGAAACAATAGAGTTATATAAGGCGCTGTAATTTATAATTATCAGATTACATTTTTTAACAACATTTCTGATTGATCCCCCATTCAGAATTGAAACGTTGTTTAATGGCTTTAGCCGTATTTGGTGACCAAATCTGAATATCCAGGTACTCAACCAGGAACAGACCAAACCACATTTAGCCCGAGGGGTTAAATGTGAGGGAAGACAGCTACCACTCAATTTGATTTAACTTTGAATGTTGATCGAAATACTCGACATGCACACCCTACTAGGGGCTCGATTCTCTAATCGAGACCGCTCGCAATCGTCGTTGAAAGTTCACACATTGGTCGATTCTGTTATTTTCGAGTCTCGTCGAAGGTTGATACAAAACGTCAAAAGTCATTCCACTCGAACAACATTGGGTCGAACCAGTCGACACCGACAAAACTGTCGAAGTCCGGCCGCACACATCCGATTTTTTCATTCGTTAGTCGGATCAGACTATCGGAAACTGATAAAAACATTTTTTTACAGTGGTGTGGTGCCTTGGTAGTTTTTGGTTTTGAGTAATTTACCCGCCTGCCATTTCGATGAAAGTGCGGTCGTAAGTTCAAATCCACACCACAGCAGCGTCAAAAACATCAGATAGAGTCGAAATTCACTCCTTAAACCTTTGACTTTCAAGAATGAAACATTCGACAAAGTTCATCGAGGTGATGAGTAATTTTTCATTCGCTGATGGCGCATAACGAATAACTCTTGATCGCTATTGGAGAATTGAGCCCCGGCTCATCGAAATTTTTTTTTGGCGAACACCTTTCCAAGTTGTTATCCGGAAGTAGACTGTTTACTGAAGGAGATAGACTTGTTTATTCCGAATAAACATAGGCAAAGCAGGGGGAATTACGAAATATTTTATGCAACCAGGAATCAAATATCCTCTTATCAGAATATACCCATAAATAAGGCAGTGGAACATGGAACTAATACGAAGATGAATCTGCTTACCGTGTAGGAGGAATACGAGTATTTTTAGATACACAGATTTTTTTTTTTTTTTTTGTATTACAGACTGTGTCCATTTACAATACACATGTAACATTAACTACATATATATGATACAAATAACAAGTTATAGATTTTTAGCATTAACATGCCTCTTGAATTCTTCAAGGCTACTATTAAAAATATCGATAGTCTTGGAGGCGTTGTTTAACAGCGCCATACCTCGTGTCATGCTATGCCGAGCCAGTACGTCCGTTCTGCCACGTGGGATACAAAGCAGATCATGGTGACGTCCCTGGCTGTAGTTATTCGGTACGAACAACTTATAGCATTCCAGAAGGTATGGGCTATCTATTAAATTATTAATAATTTTGTACGCCGTTACTGCAAGGGCCCCACTCCTCCTCGAGTGGAGACTTTGGTAGCGCGTTTCAGCAAGCAAATCTTCGTGATGCATGAATCGCGGGTACTCTCCGTGCATTCTCAAATACATGTATCTCAAAAACTTTTTTTGAATCTGTTCTAGTTTTTCAATATATTTTTGTTGGTATGGGGCCCATACAGCAGAGGCGTATTCAATTTTAGACCTTATAATGCAGTTGTACAAAGTCATCATTGCCTCGGGATTGGAAAATTGTTTGCAGAGTCTTATGACAAATCCGAGAAGCTTGTAGCATGATGTCGTCAACTGCAATATATGGTCCGAAAACGTAAGTTTAGGATCAAAGACTACCCCAAGGTCCTTGATGGATTTTACTTTTGACAATATATCATTTTTGATGCAATAATCGAATTTGATAGGGTTTCTCGAACGTGTATACGACATAGCGACACATTTTTTTGTATTAAAAAATAATTTATTTTCATCAGCCCATGATGAAATTGAATCTAAATCAGTTTGCAATTTGACACAATCTTGACCATCACAAATTTTCTTAAGTAATTTTAAATCGTCAGCAAAAAGCAGGCAAGTGGAATGTTTGATGCATTCTTGAATGTCATCAATTAAGATTATAAATAGTAGAGGACCTAGGTTTGACCCCTGTGGCACTCCAGAGAATGCAGAGAATTCTCTAGACCTGTATCCGTCGATGCAAACATATTGTTTCCTATTCCTTAAATACGTGACAAATTAAAATTTTAAATTTCTAATAGAAGCCAGGCAATAAATGTTTGAAATATCGTCATGTATTGCGATATCTTTGACGTAATTTTTTAAATGTGAATACTGCACAAGAATAAGAATAAGCACAACTGCTCCCGCCTGGAGCCAGTGAGACTATGGCATCCCCAATTGGGGTATGTTGTGAGGTTGAAGGAAGTGGGATGGAAAAGGAGATGGGGAAGGTGGGGAAGTACCAGCTGGTCACCAAACACGGCTAAAGCCATTAAAACAAGGTTTCAATTCTGAATGGTGGTCTTACACCAGGGCGATACTGAGAGTACCCATCTTTCACTCATTTCGCCGCTAATATACTTTAAATTATTTTTAATTTATTAATTGTAAAAAAATACAAGTGTGCTGTTCAACGCGGTAGAAGTGAAACCTTCAGAAAAATTAAAGTAGACAAGAGTGGGGAGGCTACGAAGCACCGCACAAAGAGGAGACCGATTATACTATCTCATTCTCGCAGGCTAAATCCTACAGGTGTATGTGTTTGTTTCTTTTTAGCGTCGCTATTTTTCGTTTCATCGAGTTTCTAATTACAACGGTGCTAAAGGGGTTTTCATTTCAATAACACAACATAATGAAATAAATTTTATTTGCGCACGCTTGGATATGAACCCGCGACCTTCGGATTGCTAGTCGAGAGCCTCACCCCTCGACCACGGAGGCCGTCATAACGTAGTAAAAAAGATTTTAAGTGTGCCAGTTTATTTTTCATGTTATTAATTATTTTTGCTGCACGGTCTAGACTACAGTAGTCTCAGATAGAGGTCGTACGTGATGTCTTTATCGTTCTAGTAAATAATATAGTATCTTAGGACTTAGAGTTTTTATACAAGAATGACGTAGGACACACGACCTCTCTCTATGACTACTTACAGTCAATACAACCTTAATATTTGTAGCACGTATTTTTCCTTTGTCTTCTTACATAGTATGAATAAATTACATTACATAGGCGGGAAAGTGGCGCTTTATTTCGTTCGTTTCGTTTAGCTTCAATATCTCTGAAGCAACAGTTCAGACAACCCTCTTTCACCCTCTCATATTCCTAGCCTTGAAAATGCAACATGGTGCTTTACTTATTTGCTAATATGAAAACAAAACACATTTAAATATTTTTTTTATATTTCAAAAATTCTTTCATTTTTCCAAAAAATAAATTTCTTCACTATTTCGAATGAGAATCGGACATTGTTTCGTTCCTTCTCACCTTTTTAAAGTTCACATCCTTGACTCCCCAGATTGTACATTCGGGTAGTCTATATACGGGAACTTTAGATAACATATTTTTTGGTTGTCCCTCTCTAAATAAATATCCTCTCTTCTATCAAGCGTTATCTTAAATAGCCTCCCCTTCATTCATCATATCATCTCTTCCAAGTCTGAACTCGACTCCAATCTTCCATATAATTCTTAAATTTGCACATTTAAATTAAATGAATATATAAATACACCTTTCTTTTCTCTGTAATTTTAAATGATGGCCTAGAACACACTTGAAGGGTGAAAGCCTTGCAATAGTTAGTCCCGATGTTATCCGTACGATACCCAGATTGACCACATTTTTTAAGTAAAACTTCTTTACGCACGCTCAACTTGGGGGGTAAGCTGATGAATGCGTTACGAAAAGTGTGATGCGAACGGTAATCGATGCGTACGGTGATCGATGGCGAGGCGAACGGTCTGGCCTTTACGCACGCTTGATTTGGGGAGTGATGAGGTTAAGGATGGTCACCCCAAGGTCGTAGGTCACCCCACGGTCGTAGGTCACCCAGGATCATAGGTCACCCCATGGTCATATGTCACCCCAATTTCATATGTCGCCCCAATGTCATATGTCACCCCATTATTTTTTTACAAAACCGGGACCAGCTCATTTTGCACTGAAAAAAAATTACCCCAGTAGATAGGTAATAATTAGATGTAATTAATTCCGTGAGCGGAAATTGAAAAAAATGTATATTATCTTAAATTAAAAAATATGAAAATGTAATTTTTCAATGACCTCCATATTGTAAATGACAGCGGTAAATATGCACTTTTTCACGAAAAAACACTTTGCAGAAGTTGAATAATTGTTAGAATTACGTATTTCGGAAGCTTTTTGCATTGGGGGAGGAGGAAAATTATGCATTTTAAATTTCAATTGCGTAAAATCAAAATTCACTTCGCGTCTTCGCGAACTGACACGGCGCGGCCAATCTGTCACACAAGCCCGCTAGACAAACCCTGCTTTGCCAGACAAACCATTTAAAAACGTAGGCTGTTTTTTAAAATAAAGATAATATTCACAAGCCCGCTAGACAAACCCAGCTTTGCCAGACAAATTATTTAAAAACGTAGGCTGTTTTTTAAAATAAAGATAATATTCACAAGCCCGCTAGACAAACCCAGCTTTGCCAGACAAATTATTTAAAAACGTAGGCTGTTTTTTAAAATAAAGATAACAACATGGAGGTCATTGAAAAATAACATTTTCGTATTTTTAAATTTAAGAAATTGACAATAATATACATTATTTTCAATTTCCGCTCACGGAATTAATTACATCTAATTATTACCTATCTACTGGGGTATATATTTTTTTTTTTGTCCAAAATGAGCTGGTCCCGGCTTTGTAAAAATTTACCCTATTTTTTTTTTTTAAAGAATGACAAACATTCTCGGATTACTAGTTGAAAATCTCCTACTAACCACCACAGTAAGTGGAAAATATTGTTTGTGTTGTGATGGAGGACTTAGCCAGCCGAGGAATTGAACACGCGATGCCTGGATGTGATCCAAACGCTATGCCAACTCAGCCACTGACCGGTCCTAATGTAATAAAAATAATATTTTATTTTGTTTAGTTATTTTAATTTTTTCCAAATTTACCCCTACTAGCCACTACGTTTCCGTAGTAAACGCGCCCTCTGACCCTCCCTCGTCCCCTGCGTGTTATTTCCTAAAATTTTATAACGCTAGAGCTCAATTATCTGATGAATGGTATGGGAAATAATAAGGGACAAACAAAGAAACATTCATTTTTATGTATGAAGAAGTTTAAAATGCATATTATTATAATATTGCATCTTTTTTGTAGACGATTTTAATTTTTGATAGAAATGTGGTGAAATAAAATCACAATGATGATTTCATCACAGATCAACTTAGAGGAAAACTTTGTATTCAAACTTATTCCCCAATTTGCTCTCCGGATTTTGACACTACTGCAAATATATTTTTTATATAATTTTTAGCTAGTTCTTATAGGAGTTAGGTTAGGTTAAAAAATCTTTTAAAAATCGTTAAAATTACCCGTCTTCAACCTCATTAACAGACGTTCAATATACAAACTAGACTATATATATTATTATAAAAGAAAAACGTACAGACATACGAGTATTTTCTTCTAAAAATTCTAAAAATCGATTCAGTTTTGGAGAAGAAAAATGGAAAATACAAAAACTCGATTATGATGATTGATATTATCAGCCTGAGGTGCAGTTGTCCCTTTCGTGACAGTGACAGCAACACTTTGGTAAAATACATGTTGTTCAAATTTCTCGACGATGTATTTGTTTTCTACTAATTTTGGTAGGCATTGTGTTGATTGTTGTCGTTTTTTTATATGAATATACCTCACAAGAGTCCCAGCTGCTCCAGTCTGGAGCCAATGACACTATGCCATCCTCAATTGGGGTATGTTGTGAGGCTGAAGGCAGTGGGGAGGGGAAGGAGATGGGGAAGAGGAAGGTGGGGAAGTATATGGCTATTCAGATCTGGTCACTAAACACGGCTAAAGCCATTTCAAGAAACGTTTCAATTCTGAATGGTGGTCTTACACCAGGGCGATATCTTCCACTCTGGAACGTGCTGCAAATATACTATATATTATTTTAAATGAATTAATTGTGAAATAACACAAATCAACCAAATAAAATTTATTTACCCACTCCGGGATTCGATCCCGCGACCTTCGGGTCAAGAGCCTTACCCTTCGAACACGCCGGCCATCGTGTTTTACTGCTTTGGAGATAAAAAATAACATCCTAGAGGGAATATAAAACTACGCCAAGAATAAAAGAGATTGCAAGTGCTGTGACTTGTAGCTTTTATATGAATTTCGTATAAAAGCTACAAGTTAGCTCTTTCAACAACGATAATATGTTATTTCTATTTTAAAACGCTGCACGAGCCCATCTATTGTTGCACGCCAATATTTGATTAAAACGTTTAATGACAGTATAAATATCTCCTTGGTGTGGCGACATCCCAATAATCGATTTCGCTGATCGCCTCAACTAAGCTTTGTGTGGAACACCCTATGTGGGTTGGGTGGAGGAGAGGGGTGGTTGTATGAAGGCATTAGTATCTGTAGTTGGGGGTGGGGAAGGCTTTATTTCGCACCCCTAGCCGTGGGAGATGGTGGGGGGGGGGGGGTTTGGGGGGGTGAGGACTATTGAGCTTCGTAATGGCCAGTCTCAAGGAATCATTAAACTTTATTAAAGAATTTAAAGCTTTTTTACGACCGAAGCTTCTGGCGCACATTATTATTTTCATGTTGTCAATTTAGTTTGATTAAAGTTTTTTTTTAATCAGCAATAATTATAATGTTCATAGCTAGGCAATCTAATTTAAACGGTTTTAGTAAGTTAATTTTAAAGTATCTATAAAGTCCTCTCCATTATTAGTATTTTGTTAGTACTGAGGCCAGTATCTCTAGTACTATTATGTGCATATTAAAAGACTTAAGGCGCCGTGTCCCCGCTCAAAAAATATTTAAAACGGTAAAATTGAAGCGAAAATTGTGAAAATGTTTAATAAAACACGACTCGCTTAAAATAGAGAAAAAATCTCTTGGGGACTGTTCAAAACAGAATTTAAAGAAACACTGCGAATTCGAATTGAATCATTCATATAACTTATAAAATAACTGAATCAGACGTGAAAATAATAATTTTCGGAGCATACTTTGCGATTTTTTTCTATCGAGTGAATTTCATATAATTTGCGTTTCTGTGTGGGGAATGTATAGATATTATCTTCAAAAATAACATATATTTTTTTAAGAGCTTAAAAACTTCAAATGTTTAAGGGGGGGGGGGGGGGTAAGAAGTCAGTAGAATTTCGGGTAGCGGCCGCTTAAAGGTTTTTTAGATCACAGAGATTGTTAATTGTGGTTTCATATTTTACAAATATAGTTTTAGAGGACTCACGTCCTTACTACTGGGAAGCTAGACCTACTAAACGTGCTGCTCATATGAGACAGACATAACTTGACCATAACGACGTTACGGTAGGTGACTCAAAGATCCGGATAGCCTATAAAAGATTCGGCCGAGTATCGTTAATTTGTTCCTAAGAATTGAAGAGTTCCGTTACGTTGTCATGGATTCCATAATCAGAACCTAACCAAACTCTCATCAAACTACCCTTGAAGTACATCCTTTCCAAAAAAAAATCGGTTGGCGTGATATTGAGTTATTCGTCCATTTGTCGCGCACATACTTAATGCAAATTTAAGACTTAATGGTTTTCTCATGGATACCATTGTCATAACTGGACCAAATTGAAATGGGACCACCCGGGAAGCACCAGCTTTCAAATAAAAAAAAAGAATCATTAATATCGGTTAACCCAGTCGAAAGTTCTGAGGTAACAAACATTAAAAAAAATACCGTCGAATTGAAAACCTCCTTATGTTTGAAGTCGTTTAAAAATATACCTGGACATTATTATTTTATTTTAGCCATAATTAATAACCTTTCTGTAGAAAATCAAATTCCCCATAAACCTGACCTGAGTCTCATTATGCTCTTCTGCTTATTTTTACGAACTTTAAAACCCTTTGTAGGTTATGTAATAAATGATAATGTTTTGCTTTGGCTGCCTGTTTATGATTGGCTACAAATACTAAATTTGACGCCCAGCTGTGGTATTAATTCACCTACTTTATTTAACAGCTACAATGTTTAAATTAGATAAGTATATATATTTATACTATAGGATGGCCTCCGTGTCTTATAGGGGTAAGGCTCTCGACTAGCAATCCGAAGGCAGCGGGTTCACATTTCGTAATTTCACAACGGATGATTGACTATACTGATGATAGTTGCGTTGACCCACAAATTCCTCGCAGAAAAAAATGCAAATTGTAACCCAAAGCTACCGGTTTTTTGGCCAATTCAGAAAACAAATAGATATATAATATAATTTAATTATTGACAACGTTGTCGACCTCCTCGAGCCCCAGTCGAGGAGGGGTGGGTGGGTGTGTGGGGGAGGCCACCCCCACCCCCTCCGACGCCCGCCCACGCCGCCGGGACCCCGGGACGCCACTGCGCCGCGACCCACTAAACCGCGCCGTCGGCGTCGATTGCTGACCAGTCTACTCACGTATAACCCGTCATCCCGTATTACGTTATCAACACGTAGCTACTGCACAGTGCGTGTACTTTTGCGAGCATACATATATAATATAGGACAGCACAAATACCCGTAAGTTTGATGTCTATAATAAAATTTACTATCAGATATGTAGGTGTTTATTGTGTGATTATGTATGTAGTTTAAACAGATGTCGTTAGTATAGGTAGTTGTATATAGTTTTGGTGTGCCAACTCAGAATCAAGTCAACTCAACACCTGTTTGCAAAATCATTAAAAGCTATGAAAAAAATAATTTTAAAATAGCCGTTAACCCTAACCTAACGTAACCTATTTAACCATTTTTTATATTTTTTTATCATCACCCTTAACGACCTTTCTGAGTTGGTTTCATTCTGAGTTGTCCGGTCACCGTTTTAACATTGGTCAGTAAAGTTGTACTGTACATATAAGAGAGTCCACTGTCGCCCCTTCTAATACCCGAACGGCTACGGAAATAGCCGGCGATATCCGATCGACAGCTAGGCTTCTTCAGCGGACAGTTCCCTTGCCTCGGATAAACACAGAACATCCATTAGAACGGACGTTTAGTCCAGTTAAATATTCACATTACAAGGCGATAATAAACACGAGTTGTAATTTGTAATCTGACAAACCCAGTATCGTGGGAACTCCCGATCACTCAAGAAGTATTGTTCATCAGAGGAAACAACAGAACACCACAATAGGTGAAAATATTATAAATTTATTTTGTTAATTATGTACATCAATCACGGTCTCAATAAATTATGTCAACACTCTTTTTTAATAATAATTAATTATTTAATAACTCCTTTACACTCCAACCACCATATTTATCAAGCATTTAAAATAATGTACAATGCATTTGACTGATGTACGCGATGTTGCGTTAACATGTAACATCTCTGATGTTCAGCCACAAATTCCTGAGAAAACCGGAAAAATTACATTTTTAAATCAAATTTTAGACGTATTGACTCTTTTCCACAAAAAAATATAAATTGATTTCGAAAGATTGTTCTATTATCTAGTAAAGGTATGTCATAAATATTGAGAAAAATGTTTATTTTTAGTATAATGTTATACCATAGGTCGTTGGCAGATTTGTTAAATTTTCCAACAAAATTTTGTATTATACAACACATTTCAAATCATATAATCATGCAGTAAAATAAATAAATAAATAATCTGGGAAAGCTATGTTGCAGAATTTTAATTTTAGTTTCTATAAAATCATTAAAATAAAGATCCGCGCGCGTTTGACGAAAATACTTCAGTTTGTCTTTTTATTTACGGTCTTACAAACTAATGTATTCAAGATTTTTTAACATTTTTTTTTTGCTTAGACATTATTAAAAAATTATAAAAACTTATCGAATAATAATTATACAAAAAGTACATAATTTTAATTGTTTTATCATCACGCCTTTCAGCATTTTTGGATGTAGGTATTTATTTATTTATTTATTTATTTATTAATTTTCAACGCCCTGATGGGCTTTTACATTACAAGTTTGTAATACAGAGACAGGTTTTTTAAAAACAAAATATACACTATAAAAATAAATAAATAACAAGTAATACAGATAAATTAAGGAAGATAAAACATTACGATAAAAGAGAAAGTTTTTAAGTTGTAAACAGCGTAGAAAATAAACTAGTAGGTAGGTACTCGTATGTTAGTAATTAATTGTGATGTGTAAATAATACATGACAAAATGCAAGATACATAAAAATAAAACGGTAACTAGTTATTACATTGTGGTTAAATATAGAAATACACAAATATACGCAATAGCCCCTAGGTGATGCTCCTTAAATATCGAAATATTCTACATAAAAGTATCGTTCAGGTATTTCTTAAATAATGGTAAACTTGTGTTAAATATATCGATATTGGAGGTGAATTTGTTTCCTAATGTGTGAAGTCTAGAAATAGGTGCATGTATGTGGTAGTTCGTTCCAGAATTATTGTTGCAGAATAATATGTTTTGCCTTGTTGCTCGATTGGGTACCCTGAAATCGATGAGATGCAGGAGTTCGCAACAATTTAATTCAGAGTGAATAATTTTAAACAAAAAAGTTAAGTCATTTATTTTTCTTCTGTTTTCTAGGGAATGCAATTTAAGTGTGTTTAGTAAGGATGTATAGTTAATGTGTTGAGTAGGTATGTGTAATTTGAAGTTGATAAATCTTAAAAATTTGTGCTGCACTCTTTCGATATTTTTTATATGAATTTGATAATAAGGGGACCAAACAATGGAATTGTATTCCAACAAGCTGCGTACGAGTGACAAATATACGATTTTTATAACTTCCAACGAGTTGAAGTCTTTGATTGTTCTGATTATAAATCCTAGTGTTTTCATGCCTTTGTTAGTTATTTGTTGTATGTGATTTATAAAATTTAATTGCGTGTCAAACACAACTCCAAGATCTCTAATTTCATTGACTTTTTCTAATATGTTGTTATCTATTGTGTACTTGAAAGATAGTGGGGTCTTTGTTCGACAAAACGTTAGTGTCTTACATTTGTCGATATTGAGGAATAAGTTATTTGTGACACACCAATTTTGTAATTTGTCTATGTTTGACTGTAGGATTAGGCAGTCACCTATATTGGATATTTCTTTGTATAATTTGATGTCATCGGCAAAAAGCAGAACTTCTACATCGTTGAAACAGCTTATGATATCATTTATGAATATTAAGAAAAGGATGGGACCGAGATGACTCCCTTGCGGTAGACCACTAGTTGCATATAATAACTTAGATATAGTATGTTTAATTTTAACAAATAAGATTCTGTTAGATAAATAACTTGAGAACCAATCCAACAACTTGCCTCTCAGTCCTAAGGCATACAGTTTACTAAGTAATAATTTATGTGATACTTTGTCGAAAGCTTTTGAAAAATCTGTGTAGATACTGTCAACTTGTTTTTTTCTTGTGAAAGATTCTATAATATAGTTATGGTAAAGTAACAGGTTGGTAGCAGTTGACCTACCAGAAACAAATCCGTGTTGGTTTTTATCAATTGCTTTTAATATTGATGGATAAATTAAATCAAGAACAAGGGATTCAAAGATTTTCGGGAGCGCTGATTGTATGCATATAGGACGGTAGTTTTTAATGTCTGAGTCGTCACCTTTTTTGAGAATCGGGGTAATATAACTAGATTTCCAACGGGTTGGAAAATGTCCAGAAGAAAGTAGGTGGTTAAATAATGTGGTGAGTGGACCTGATATTGCAGATGCGCATTGTTTGAAAAATATTGGTGGGATGTTATCTGGGCCTGCAGATTTGTTAGGGTCAAGTGAAATGATTTTATTTAAGCATGATTCCTGTGTAATGGTGTAGTTCTGTAAATTTATTGTGTTTTGATATGTGTACGATGGTACGTTGTTATCTGATATTTCACCTTCGTATACACTTTGGAAATGATCCGCAAACAAATTAACAATATCAAAGGTGCTATTGGCTATTTTGCCATCATAATGCATTGTGGGGGGGTAGTCTGTACTTTCATTGTTTAATTTTTTAACAAAATTCCAAAGATTTTTTGTTCCTAGCGCAGGTATAAATTAAAGCAAGTTTTGAATGAGATAAAATAGATATTGGGTTATAATTTTCAAAAGCTGGTACGGAGAATAATTAATCTTTCTCATTGGAACCGCCCTGTACGATCGTAAGAACATCTTTCGACGAAATTTGGATTCTCGGCCCTCAACGAAAGCTCCACGCTCACTTCGACATTTCCACAAAAGTTTGACACGTAACCAAAACAATAAAATACAACACTTGGAATTTTCTAACTTATTGAATGGTTGCTGAGTCACTGCCCTTCCGAGGGCGTACCCGCGCGCCATGCTCTAGTCGTCCAAATTCATTAGCGCTAATTAATTGCCTGATAAGTATCGCCATTATTTATATCAAATGCTTGCGTGACCGCGATAGCTGTGAACATAATCGTACGAAAATTATACTACAATTTCTTTAGCGAAATTACTAACAACCTATTAACTAGTGGTAATCCTTTGCACAAAAAAATATATAATAATTCCGTAGAATAATGAATATAACACTGAAGAATGAATATAACACAGAAGTGCCTTCCACGCAAATTTGAATGGAAACAAATGTTTCATGTTTCGTCCCGTCTCGCTTACACTCGTCTGACATCGTATATCTCTATCCTATTTGAATTTTGAAAACAGTTTCGTATGGAAATATAATTGGGCAAATTTGTAGATCATGAAACACGCCCACAAGGAACTTCTTGTGTTATTCTTTATTTATGGGTAATCGACCACTATAACATGGGCAATATGGGCATGTGCCTAGCATGGCCATGGCCATGGTGGTCAAAAAATCCCCAATGTAACCATCAAAGCAATGAATAAAGAAAATTTAAAAAAAAATCTATTTAGAATTATGTTTTATTTTGAAATCTTTGTTTTCAAAATAATTTATTTTTTAATTTTTTTTTAATTATGATTAACTCATCTGTTGGTTTTTTATTTGTGTTATTTCTCAATTCATCTCTCTGGAAAATATTGTGAAATAAAAGTGGGTCCAGTGGACATACTTTGGCATATTTCTTGAATGGCTATCATTTTCATAAACGGTGCTACATTTTTTGTTCGATTATTGAAGTAAAACTTCTTTACGCACGCTCGACTTGGGGGGTAAGCTGGTGAATGCGTTACGAAAAGTGGTGATCTGTTACAAAAAGTAATGATGTATTACGAAAAGTGTGATGTTACGAAAAGTGTGATGTTACGAAAAGTGTGATGTTGCGAAAAGTGGGATGCAAACGGTAATCGATGCGAACGGTGATCGATGGCGGGGCGAACGGTCGGGTCTTTACGCACGCTTGACTTGGGGAGTGATAAGGATAAGGTCCACCCCAAGGTCGTTGGTCACCCCAAGGTCGTAGGTCACCCCGGGGTCGTAGGTCACCCCGAGGTCGTAGGTCACCCCACGGTCATAGGTCACCCCATGGTCATTATGTCACCCCAATGTCATATGTCACCCCAATGTCAATGTCATATATGTTATTTTATAAGTTAGTGAAGTTTTACTTCAGACGTGTGGTCTAAAGCACACTCGTTTTTTGAATGAATATAACGTCTTCTGTTTTTATAATGTCATTGGAAAAGATGTTCAAAAGAAAATTACGATGTATTTAGTAATACTGGTGTAGATCCGTGAAAAATCACGGAATATTATAATTTTCTGATTAGAGAAGCTGAAAGTATTTATAAAAAAATATTTCACTTCATTATCCTCTTCATGGCTTTTAAATGGGATAATGCATTTTTCGATTTACGTTTATTTATTTATAAAGTCGATTTTACTGTTCGTTACTCGAGTCTATGAATAGTGGCAATATATCAGATGAGTTAGCCGAGTTTTCTACCTATTGCGAGTATTTATATTTGTTTATTTATTCATTTCCGTTATCCTACGGGATAAGCTACATTGAGTTTGTTGAAATGCCCCCCAGGATCTTTGCTTTTCAAGATAAGAAATTTACCTTTCAATTGTTAGTAAAGTTGAAAAATTTATCACTCTTAATTGATCTAAGCATCTGTCAAACATTTTAACAAATTAAATACACGTTTCAAACAAAGAGTTTTATACCTGTTTTATCTCTTATCTGATATAATTTATTTATCACTAGTGAGTACTCGGCATGTGTTGCAATGCCATTCAAAGAAAGAAAGTGTGTGTTTTAATTCTGTCCCCTTCCCCCCTTCCCCCTTCCCGGATTTCCCCTTCCTGCCTTTCCTCCCTACCGCTAAACTATATAAAATACTCTCCTTTTTCACCCAACTCGCCCGCCAGCTATTGTAAATTTTTATTGCAAATTTCGTAATGCGAGAGCTCACGTTTATTATATAGAAACCTTTGCAGGTACGCACACAACAACTCACCAAAGTTTCATCGCAATTGGATGAATGGTTTGGGAACTCACAAGAGTCTAACAAAGAAACATTCATTTCTTAAATATTAAGATTTCAATTTTTTAAATTTAAAATTCATTGAACTTGAATAATTTTTTTATTTATTTATTATAAAGACAAAGTAACCGAACGTAAGTAATGAACCGATTGAACGTGATTTACATTTGTGTTACAGGAAAGTCCCTAGGCTGTGATTCCATACCTTAAAATAAGATTCAGCTAATGATAAATAAATTATTCGAAGTGTGTATATTGGAACATAGAATTTTAATTTATATAATCTACTAACAATAGATCTGAGTCGTTCACAGACTTTATTTATTTGTGAATCCTATTTGAAAAAAAAACAGTCAATAATATCACCTAAATAAACATATTCTTTAACCAGTTCAATATTTTCACATGTGCACAATGTAGAGATACCGACGTGTAAGCAATCTGAAGTGTGTTTTAATTTCAGGTGTAATAATATTTGCCTTGGCATTGGGTGATCTAATATGTATCAATTTAGTTTTTTTTGCATTTATAATTAAACCAGAGTGATGAGACCATTTCAAAAGTTCAATGTAATCTTCTTGTAAGAGTTTAATACATAATTGCAGATCACTGCATGAAATTACCAATGCAGTATCATCCGCGTACACTAAGTGTTTTACATGTTTAAAAATGTACTTAATAAAAGATACATAAATGATATATAAAATTGGACCTAATATGGAACCTTGAGGAACGCTTGCTAAAATTATCTTTTTTTACTCAATAGCTTTATTTTCATGCACCGGTTGTTCAAGTAATTTTCAAAGAGTTTTAGAAGTCTTCCCCTTATTCCTATGATTTCTAGTATTTGCAATAATTTTCTATGATTAATAGTGTCAAATGTCTTGGAATAATCTATGAATAAAACTAATACATGATTTTTACTATTCAATTAATTATTAATTAAGCTGGGAAATTTTTGAAGTAGCGTGCCTTTTTTTTGGAAGCCATGTTGATTGGTATCAATAATAGAAAAATCTTCTAAATATTTGATTAATTTCAGCTGAATGTATTTTTCTAAAATAAAATATTTTTCTAAATATCAAGTATTACACAAGAATACAACTTCAAATCACGCACTCAATCACCGACAACCGAAATTAGTATGTTTATTTTAATTTTTTTTTAAACTTTGAGTAAAATCTCGAAAGATATTGGTCCCGCTGGTCCCAGCGGAGCCAATATCTTTTCTGATTTTTCTGTCTCATATTTTCGATTGAGTTTCGCTAATATTGTCTTCATTTAATTAAATTTTAGATTTTAATCATAAAGTTTAAAAAAAAATTTAAATAAATATTCATCCTAGACTTACAGAAAAAGTCAATAGATGTCGCGTATTAAAAATAAAATGGATAAATAATTTATCCAGACACTACCTAGATTGCATTTAGTTCGAGTTGAATCTTGCAATCATATATAAAGATAGCAGCCAATACTATGTGCGTTAAGAAAATGAAGATAATGTTGGTAGTTCTTAGTCGAAGTATGATATGGTTAAAAGTGACCGAATTTCATATGGGTTCCGTAGCTCAATCGGTAGAGCTCTTGCCATGTAAGCAAAGGGTTCCAGCGGAGCCAATATCTTTTCTGATTTTTTTGTCTCAGATTTTCGATTGAGTTTCGCTAATATTGTCTTCATTTAATTAGAAACTAAAATGTGAAAGATACGATTTTAGATTTTCACGGCCAAAAATTATTTTGTTATTAGTTTTTGGGGTATTATGCCGTGTTACGCTACCTCCTTCTTTGGCCAACGTTTCGGACAGCGTTGCAGTGTCCATCATCAGGGCAGATGTGTCACACATCTGCCCTGATGATGGACACTGCAACGCTGTCCGAAACGTTGGCTAAAGAAGGAGGTAGCGTAACACGGCATAATACCCCAAAAACTAATAATAAAATAAAATGTGAAAATTTATAGAAAATGTATATGTTTGGATACCAGGGTATCTAGCTTGGTCGATCGATTAGGATATATCGATGTCGGCAACTTATCATCATTCCCGAGCATGACTGCAGATCGCCAACGAACAAACAACAGTTCACAACGGCTAATTGTTCTTAGTTTATTCGACGTGAACTGTTGTTTGTGTGTTAGCGATCTGCAGCCGTGCTCGGGAACGATGACAAGTTATCGATAAATTCTTTATCAGTCGACCGTGCTAATTGTCCACAGGCTGCATTTGTAGCTTAGAGCTTCGATTGAATCTTTGAATTCATGATACTTTTACAAAACTTTAATTTGGCCTCTTTTTCAACCCGAAAACGTTATTTATAGGCAGGCACTAAAAAAATTAAGACGAAATAAAGACATTTTCCATTTTATAGCTTTTTAAATAATTTACCTTGAACATTTTCAAAACTAGAATCAAACCAATGTTTTTTTTCTGTGGAATTTTATCTTCTATGAATTTTGAATGGTGTCAAACATTTTGATGTCAGTTGGCTGTACATATGTTCATAAATTAATAATAAAATACATACAAGTATTTGTGTTCATTTTCTTAGAAATTGGTTTGACAAATTCATTAATTAGTGGCCAAGGGGTCAAACTTATTACTAGTTTGGTGGAAATTATGTAGTACGGTTTCACAGATGACAAGTTGCAGAGTGGCAGTCATGATCTCATCTTTAGATTGAGTTCATCTCTGCTCCTCACAGTTGCCGATGATGCTCTGTGGTCCGCTTGCTTACATTGATGCTATTTCTTAGATGTCATAAACTATTTACAGGAATTACGTTCGTACGAGTGTGTGCCTATTTAATATCCACATTATAAATATACCATAAACAATATGTCATGTCACATTAAAAGTATAAGAAATTAGGGTAAATATGCAGTTAGTCCACCTCACGGATAATACGGAACGTTCGTGTTGTCGAAGTTTGATGCACAGATAATACGGAATATTCCTTTTTTAACAAATAGATAATAGACAATCAAATGTGACATTTGCCGAAAGTACCAACATCATAAAATAAATTCTTGTATATTCTTGATTCAAGTAGTTATATTTTCCTAGCCAGGAATTAATGACGTACAGTACCTACCTACTCACTGGTTGAGCTAAAATACGGTAAATTTTTGAGATCGCTGGCAATGGTTAATACGCACTTTTTTTAAAAAAAATCTTTTGATTCACCTTACATTAAAAGACAACTATTTGCATTGGGGGAAGTGGAAAATATTTCATTCTAAATTTCGATTACGTAAAATTAAAATTAGCTTTCGTTCTGTGAAACGAGACCGTCCATTTTCAAACATTATTTTCAAATGTCATTTTGTTATGTTGGTATAAGTTTGTGTGATATGGTTTATGATACAAAAGAAAGTGCCCCCTTTATACCGCCTGCTCGCGTCAAGGCAAGAAAAACATCCCAGTTTTCAAGTAGTTTAGCGGCTACGCTAGGTTTGTGTAACATGGTTTGTGACACAAAAGAAAGTGCCCCTTATATATGGCGAAGAATTTGTAATCGCGTAAGTGAATTAATTTAAACAAAATTAAAATGTTAAATGCATATTTTTTGCATGTTTTTTGGTCTCCCCCGACTTAAATACTAATTTTTCGTGATAATAAAGCTAAATACAACAGTTTGAATAAATAATATTCCGTATTAACGAGTAAGCGGTTTAATGCATAAATAATGAAATTAGAAATAATTTTAAAATGCATGACAATCAATTGTGGCATTCAATCGTAAAATGACATCAAAGAGTATAAAATGAATTAATTATTAATGCTCTAATTATAGTTTATGATTTCAATGGGGGATTACCGAGTTTAAAATTAATGTCTTAGGAATTTATGTTGAATTTAAATGTATTTTTAAATTATTTAAAAGCGTATGTGTATCATTGACATAATGATGGTACATTAGGAATGTAGAGTAAATTGTGCAGAATATGTTGAGCGCTTTTATTATTACCGTGACATTCCACGATTACTTTCTTGACGGCATAAAATGTACGTTCTTTATCCTAATAATGCTGCGGCTTTTTCAAAACATGAAATGTGTCGATACATATCAAACTCGCCAAAGTCCACTACCAATCATTTTTTGTTTTATTTGTGTATTTGATTCAGCAAAAAAAACGAATCTTTTGCTTTAGATCGATCTAGCCGAAGTCCACGGCTTCCCAAAGAAATTAAGGGTGATAGATTTTTTCAATCCAACCTAAGTCCCACACCCGCTTCAAATCACATGAGCCAAAGTCCATTACAGCTAACCACACGTCGTCTTCACTCTGTCATGGCCGCCATTTGTGTTTGTTCAAACTCACCTAAGTCCTATTTCTTCTTTGTGTGCCGTTTCAGGTCCCCCCGACGTTGGCGATCACTCTTGAAAATGACCCTCTGTCTTGCGCTGCCCGGAATAGCTCCTCCACACTTCTAATGCCGGTCCACTCTCGTATATTTCGCAGCCATGACATTTCCTATTTCAAGTCCTATTTCTTTAATTCAAACATACCTAAATCCAGTAATTCTATTTCAATATCGATTAAGTCCATAGGTATTATATCAAATGCGCCTAAATCATCAAAAATGCATATTTACTTCAAGAAATTTATGGTGATTTATATTTTTCTGCGTTCCCAGATACAATATTCATAACATAACATAAAGTAATATTCACAGGTTTTTACTAGCTAAACGTTGAAACTAGAAAAAATCGTCATTATCCGAAAAATGTTTGAACGGGACTTAAGCGAGTTTGATATGTGTCGACACAAATACACAATATACAAAATAAACAAAAGTGTGTCTGTTTCCCCCAAAAATACTACTTTTTCCTTAGGAGTAAACAGATATCTTATTACGGCTCAGCTATGGCGACGGGAATTGTTTTATTTACTTTGTAAGTGTGAGAGAGATGTATGATAATGAACGTATTTTTCCTTTGGAGGGGTGCAGACATGCATTCACTGTATGTCTCATTTTCCACAGGTGGAACACATTAACAAATAATGTTTTAAAATATCTAAAGACCAAAATAAAATAAAAGAAATTATCGTAGGTGGTGGTAGATAGCGCCACTAGGTCAATTTTACAAATTAAGATAGTGTTATGAAACATATTGTAATATGGGAGCCTTTTATTGGTTTTTTTTGGAGCCCTGCCAGTTTTTGGTCCGTCAATTAATATTTTAACTAGGTTTTGCCCGTTGCAGCGGCAACTAACGGGTTAAAACACTATGCGATTTGACGTGTGAACGTGGATGAAGCGAGGAGCGGGTGTGTGTTAAATTAAATATATGAAGAAACCTGAGGTTACAGTGACCTTGCAACGCAAGCCGGGTACCCGTTGTGTATAATGTTATGTAGTGCAGCGCTTGCATTAAAATGTAATTTCCCAGGAATTGGAATGGAACCATTACAGTTAAGTTGACCCCGAGGTTACAGTGACCTTGCAACGCATGCCGAGTAACCGTTGTATATCATGTTATATATTGCAGACACTTGCTTTAAAATGTTATTTTCCGGGAATTGGGATGGAACCATTACAGTTAAGTTGACCCCGAGGTTACAGTGACCTTGTAACGCATGCCGTGTACCCGTTGTATATTATGTTATAAATTGCAGGCGCTTGCATTAAAATTTTATTTCCCGGGAATTGGGATGGAACCATTACAGTAAAGTTGACCCCGAGGTTACAGTGACCTTGCAACGCATGCCAGGTACCAGTTGTATATAAGATTCTCCCAGCCAGATTCTCCCAACCTTTCGCTTTGCACCGCAGTGTGAGGAATAGATTCATACGTCCGTTACTCCTGGCCACACTGACCCCCAGATTCCTACCCACCCCTCATACCCTTTTCCTTCCCATATTTTCTTCTCCTTCCTTTCCCTTAAAAAACCCTCCGCACAGCATCCTCAAAGATGACATAGGCCCTTAGGGAAATTGTTTTCCTCGGTTCCTCCTGCGTGGTTGTTAAAAAAAAAACTTCCATTTTTCAAGTTAAGCTTAACGTTTTGTGAAAGTTCTGTTCAAATTCTATTCGAGTTCTGTAATTATTTATGATACCATAATTATTGGAAGGCTGTTTATCTCTCCAGCCAGATTCTCTCAACCCTTCGCCTTGCACCGCAGTGTGAGGAATAGATTCATACGTCCGTCGCTCTTGGCCACACTGACCACCAGATTCCTACCCACCCCTCATACCATTTTCCTTCCCACATCTTCTTCTCCTTCCTTTCCCTTAAAAAACCCTCCACACAGCATCCTCAAAGACGACATAGGCCCCTAGGGAAATTGTTTTCCTCGGTGCCTCCTGTATGGAGCTAATGTAAAAAAAAAAGTTTAGCAATGCATAATTTCATGATGCCAGAGCTCAATATTGTATATAGAAACCAATTAATGGTTCCCGGGGTGGCGATTCCAATTCCACGTTGAATGATTATCATTAAAATGCAAAATACAAAAAAAAGCGCTATGTAAATTTCATATTTTTGGAAAAAATGATCCCATTCAACTTCTAGTAATTTCATCACATATTTACAAAAAAAAACATACACAATATCATCATGTGCAGTAGCCTACTCAGATTCTGAGTAGGTACCCACACATCTGTAAAAAAAAGTAATTAAAAATTTATAAAATTTAGTATATCCGAATGTAAATGAAGCAATCTACGCTTTTTTCCGATGCGTAAAACAAAAACTTTAGCATTTCATTTGGACAGAAAATAAGATAAAAGTTCTCTCATACCTAGTACCTACCTACTAACACACAATATATCCGTGTTCCTAGTTACCTACGTATTTTTACAAAACAAATAATTGCACCAACCAATTACCCATGTAATGTAATTTTAGTTAAATGTACAGAATAAATAGTTCCAATACACGTAGGTACTGAAGCATTTTTGAAAATTCCATCTTTGATTACTTCCTTTTATTTTATATCATAATTTTAAAGTAAATAAGTTCCTACTCATAGTGAATATTGTCATTTGAATTAATAAGCAATAACATCTCTATGCCGTCACTCTGATTGGACATCGGAATAGAATTCCAATCTCTCTCCTGATTGGCTGAAAGCTAAAAAAGATAGGGTCCGCCAATATTTCCTTACTCATTTTTAACAAACACAATTTGATGAACAAAAATTTTTTTTTTTTTTAAATCGACCCTTTGATTTTATTTTTTGAAAATATCATCTATCAAGTGTCCACCTTTCAAATTTAGCCACGCCAATACTATTTTCGTAATAAATAGTTATTCAGAACGAAAAATGTATTGAAATTTAAAAAAAAACTACGTATCTCATTTTGAAAAAAAATTATACGCTGCGAAAATCTTTGTCGCAACGGCCCGACTCCATTATCTAAAAACAAAAAAAAATAAGAAAACATTATTAATACTATTACAAATTTAATCAATATAATATTTCCAACGGTATTTTTTTTACCACCCTGCACTTACATTCGTAAACTGGCACGCAACGAAAATCGGCATTATTTTAGTGAGAACACATTAAGTACCTACCTATCCTGTAATAAATAACATTCTATGGCGCCTTTATTTTCTTGATATGTTGACCATCTTGAGTTGAGTGATTTAAATGAAAGAACATTCTTCATAAGCCGGTAGGTACCTACCTCGAACATACCGGGAAAAATAATATTGGTGTAGGTAGGTACCTACGCTTATTCTCAATAAATACTTGGCCAATTTGCAATAATTCAATGGAACGGTAGGTACCTATCGCGTTATAAATTGTGTTTTTTTAAATTTTCATATGGCCAGCGATTTTTACACTCTCGAAGAATTTACGAACACGTTTTTGACATGAAAATGTGTAATATTTGGCAGCATTTCCTGACATATTTTATATGAGAATCATATGTATTATTGTTATTAAAAGTTGCGGAATCTTTCCGGCTATCGTATTTTTAAAAAACATCTAGACCGGAATCGGTTTTTCGGCGGCAATGTCGTTTTCCGAAAAACAACGACCCAAACCGCCGAGAGTTCCGTTTTGTTAGGCTAAAACTTTGACATTTGAGATCCTGACCTATGTCAATAGTCCTAGCATTTTCCTTTGTGAAATAAGCGGGTTTTTTCGTCATTTTTTTTTTTCAAACGCCATCTGTCGGCGGGAAATACAACCGAGCCGGATCGAGTGATTCGAGTAGAGCTTCTAGTTTTCGCCGCCGATTCGTATAGGAGAATAAATCCCTGTATATATTTCATTTTGTCGAAAAAAATATACTCCCAGCTTCTTGTCTGAATTTGCTTCAACCGAAAGTGAACCTTAAGGTGGGTGAAACGTAAAGGGCAGAGTGGTCGTTTTTCGCGTCAAGGAAAAAGTGCGCGGTCGATAAACTGTGTATTAATATATTACTAGGTTTTGCCCGTTGCAGAAGCAACTGACGGGTTAAGACACTATACGATTTGACGTGTGAACGTGGATGAAGCGAGGAGGAGTGTGTGTTAAATTAAATATATGAAGAAACCTGAGTTCACAGTGGCCTTGCAACGCATGCCGGGTACCCGTTGTATATAATGTTATGTAGTGCAGCGCTTGCATTAAAATGTAATTTCCCAGGAATTGGAATGGAACCATTACAGTTAAGTTGATCCCGAGGTTACAGTGACCTTGCAACGCATGCCGAGTAACCGTTGTATATCATGTTATATATTGCAGGCACTTGCTTTAAAATATTATTTCCCGGGAATTGGGATGGAACCATTACAGTTAAGTTGACCCCGAGGTTACAGTGACCTTGCAACGCATGCCGTGTACCCGTTGTATATTATGTTATAAATTGCAGGCGCTTGCATTAAAATTTTATTTCCCGGGAATCGGGATGAAACCATTACAGTAAAGTTGACCCCTAGGTTAAAGTCGCCTTGCAACGCATACCGGGTACCCGTTGTATATAATTTTATATAGTGCAGGTGCTTGCATTATAATGTAGTTTCCCGGTACTTGGGATGGAACCATTATAATTAAGTTGACCCCGAGGTTACAGTGACCTTGCAACGCATGCCGGGTACCCGTTGTATATACTGTTATAAAGTGCAGGCGCTTGCATTATAATGTAGTTTCCCAGGACTTCGGATGGAAACATTACAGTTTTATTGACCCCGAGGTTAAAGCGGCCTTGCAACGCATGCCGGGTACCCGTTGTATATAATTTTATAAAGTGCATAATTTTATAATGTTGTTTCCCGGGACTTAGTAGGGAACCATTACGGTTTAGTTGACCCCGAAGATAAAGTGGCCTCGCAACGCATGCCGGGTACCCGCTGTATATAATTAATTTATTTACGCACAAATAGTCCATTAACAATAACAATCGGTTGCACGGTTTAGCAGTGCAAAATTTCATTATGCCGGAGCTCACTATTGTAGTTGTATTGTATTTCATTTTGCAAGTGTAAGTACTAAGTAGGTACTTTGTTGTAATATTTCACCAAAACGACGCCATTATGCTGTTGAGCATAAAATAATTTTCACTACAAATAAATTCATTCAATATCATGTTTTGATTTTTAAATGAAAAAAGTCCCCGCAAGTAAGTACCTACCTAGAACACGCGTAATGTATATATATATATATTTTATTATTTTTTTTTATTTAACAATGTTTAAATAGAACACACTTAAAAATAAAAAAATAATAATTAATAAAAAAAATTGACAATTCTTTAAATTTTTCTAGTAAATTTTCAGTTCTAGATAGTTCCGTTCGAGTTCTGTAATTATTTTAGTTTTGCAATGAAACTGACCTTTAATGATAAAATAACAGAACTTGAGTAGAACCAATAAAGAACGTGAAAATTAACTTTAAAAAAAGTTGAATTATTCAGTATCATCGAAACAACCTTACCATTGCATTAAAACCTAATTAATTGTGTATCTACGTATTCGGGTAGGTACCTGCGCATTTTCTTCTCTTTGCTTTTTTCATCATATTTGCAATACTACCGAAATAAGTAGGTACCTACCCCGAATGAATAACGTGTTAATTTGAACTGGCTAGCAAAATTTTAACTTCCGATGGAATCTGTAAGCGCGTGTTTTGATGATTTTTTTTCGGAAAATGTCGAATTTCGTCAGCATCTCCTGAACTATTTTATATGGGATGGGCATACAATTTTGGTTTTAAAAGTTGCGGAATTCTCTATTGTATTAGATTTTTGAAAAACATCCGAGCCGGGATCGGTTTTGGGGCCGCAATGCCGCGTACCGTAAAACCACTACCGAAAACCGTGAAAAGTCTGCTTTGTTAGGCTAAAAATTTGACGTCTGAGATCCCTGACCTGACTCAATATTCCTAGCATTTTCATTTGCATCGAAACTGATGGCCAAAATGACATCATTTTTTTGGAAACGCGAACCTGTCGGCGGGAAATGTAACCTGGCCGAATTGAGTGTAATTTTACTATTGGTTCTAGTTTTCGCCGTTGATTCGCGTCAGTTTTTCTGTGAATAAGGCGCTAATTTTGTCGAAAAAAACTGACCTCGCAAAATCAAAGTACTGAGGGTGCACTGAATTTGCTTTAACCGAAAGTGAACCTTGAGGTGGGTGAAACGTAAAGGGCGTACTGGTCGTTTTTGCGTCAACGAAAAAGTGCGCGGAAAAAGAGCTTTCCCAAAGTGAACAATACTATATACTAGGTTTTGCCCGTTGCAGAAGCAACTGACGGGTTAAGACACTATGCGATTTGACGTGTGAACGTGGATGAAGCGAGAAGGAGTGTGTGTTAAATTAAATATATGAAGAAACCTGAGTTCACAGTGGCCTTGCAACGCATGCCGGGTACCCGTTGTATATAATGTTATGTAGTGCAGCGCTTGCATTAAAATGTAATTTCCCAGGAATTGGAATGGAACCATTACAGTTAAGTTGATCCCGAGGTTACAGTGACCTTGCAACGCATGCCGAGTAACCGTTGTATATCATGTTATATATTGCAGGCACTTGCTTTAAAATATTATTTCCCGGGAATTGGGATGGAACCTTTACAGTTAAGTTGACCCCGAGGTTACAGTGACCTTGCAACGCATGCCGTGTACCCGTTGTATATTATGTTATAAATGGCAGGCGCTTGCATTAAAATTTTATTTCCCGGGAATCGGGATGAAACCATTACAGTAAAGTTGACCCCTAGGTTAAAGTCGCCTTGCAACGCATACCGGGTACCCGTTGTATATAATTTTATATAGTGCAGGTGCTTGCATTATAATGTAGTTTCCCGGTACTTGGGATGGAACCATTATAATTAAGTTGACCCCGAGGTTACAGTGACCTTGCAACGCATGCCGGGTACCCGTTGTATATACTGTTATAAAGTGCAGGCGCTTGCATTATAATGTAGTTTCCCAGGACTTCGGATGGAAACATTACAGTTTTATTGACCCCGAGGTTAAAGCGGCCTTGCAACGCATGCCGGGTACCCGTTGTATATAATTTTATAAAGTGCATAATTTTATAATGTTGTTTCCCGGGACTTAGTAGGGAACCATTACGGTTTAGTTGACCCCGAAGATAAAGTGGCCTCGCAACGCATGCCGGGTACCCGCTGTATATAATTAATTTATTTACGCACAAATAGTCCATTAACAATAACAATCGGTTGCACGGTTTAGCAGTGCAAAATTTCATTATGCCGGAGCTCACTATTGTAGTTGTATTGTATTTCATTTTGCAAGTGTAAGTACTAAGTAGGTACTTTGTTGTAATATTTCACCAAAACGACGCCATTATGCTGTTGAGCATAAAATAATTTTCACTACAAATAAATTCATTCAATATCATGTTTTGATTTTTAAATGAAAAAAGTCCCCGCAAGTAAGTACCTACCTAGAACACGCGTAATGTATATATATATATATATTTTATTATTTTTTTTTATTTAACAATGTTTAAATAGAACACACTTAAAAATAAAAAAATAATAATTAATAAAAAAAATTGACAATTCTTTAAATTTTTCTAGTAAATTTTCAGTTCTAGATAGTTCCGTTCGAGTTCTGTAATTATTTTAGTTTTGCAATGTAACTGACCTTTAATGATAAAATAACAGAACTTGAGTAGAACCAATAAAGAACGTGAAAATTAACTTTAAAAAAAGTTGAATTATTCAGTATCATCGAAACAACCTTACCATTGCATTAAAACCTAATTAATTGTGTATTTACGTATTCGGGTAGGTACCTGCGCTTTTTCTTCTCTTTGCTTTTTTCATCATATTTGGAATACTACCGAAATAAGTAGGTACCTACCCGGAATAAATAACGTGTTAATTTGAACTGGCCAGGAATATTTAAACTTCCGATGGAATCTCTAAGCACGTGTTTTGGTGATTTTTTTTGGAAAAGTTCGGATTTTGGTAGCTTTTCCTGAAGTTTTTTACATGGTATGGGCATGTTATATCGGTGTTAAAAGTTGCGGAATTCTCTACTGCGTTAGATTTTTGAAAAACATCCGAGCCGGGATCGGTTTTGGGGCCACAATGCCGCGTACCGTAAAACCACTACCGAAAACTGTGAAAAGTCTGTTTTGTTAGGCTAAAAATTTGACGTCTGAGATCCCTGACCTGACTCAATATTCCTAGCATTTTCATTTGCATTGAAACTGATGGCCAAAATGACATCTTTTTTTTTGGAAACGCGAACCTGTCGGCGGGAAATGTAACCTGGCCGAATTGAGTATAATTTTACTATTAGTTCTAGTTTTCGCCGTTGATTCGCGTCAGTTTTTCTGTAAATAAGGCGCTAATTTTGTCGAAAAAAACTGACCTCGCAAAATCAAAGTACTGAGGGTGCACTGAATTTGCTTCAACCGAAAGTGAACCTTGAGGTGATTGAAACGTAAAGGGCAGAGTGGTCGTTTTTTGCGTCAACAAAAAAGTGCGCGGAAAAAGAGCTTTCCCAAACCGAACATTAATATATATAATATAGCTGGGCCCATTGCAAAAGCAATTAACGGGTTAAAACACTATGCGATTTGACGTGTGAACGTGGATGAAGCGAGGAGGAGTGTGTGTTAAATTAAATATATGAAGAAACCTGAGGTTACAGTGACCTTGCAACGCATGCCGGGTACCCGTTGTATATAATGTTATGTAGTGCAGGTGCTTGCATTATAATGTAGTTTCCCGGTACTTGGGATGGAACCATTATAATTAAGTTGACCCCGAGGTTACAGTGACCTTGCAACGCATGCCGGGTACCCGTTGTATATACTGTTATATAGTGCAGGCGCTTGCATTATAATGTAGTTTCCCAGGACTTCGGATGGAAACATTACAGTTTTATTGACCCCGAGGTTAAAGCGGCCTTGCAACGCATGCCGGGTACCCGTTGTATATAATTTTATAAAGTGCATAATTTTATAATGTTGTTTCCCGGGACTTGGTAGGGAACCATTACGGTTTAGTTGACCCCGAAGTTAAAGTGGCCTCGCAACGCATGCCGGGTACCCGCTGTATATAATTAATTTATTTACGCACAAATAGTCCATTAACAATAACAATCGGTTGCACGGTTTAGCAGTGCAAAATTTCATTATGCCGGAGCTCACTATTGTAGTTGTATTGTATTTCATTTTGCAAGTGTAAGTACTAAGTAGGTACTTTGTTGTAATATTTCACCAAAACGACGCCATTATGCTGTTGAGCATAAAATAATTTTCACTATAAATAAATTCATTCAATATCATGTTTTGATTTTTAAATGAAAAAAGTCCCTGGAAGTAAGTACCTACCTAAAACACGCGTAATTATTTTTTTTATTTAACAATGTCCAAATAGAACACACTTAAAAATAAAAAAAATAATTAATAAAAAAAAGTTGACAATTCTTTAAATTTTTCTAGTAAATTTTCAGTTCTATAAAGTTCCGTTCGAGTTCTGTAATTATTTCAGTTTTGTGATGTAACTGGTCTGTAATGATAAAACAATAGAATTTGAGTAGAACCATCACAGAACGTGAAAATTAACTTAAAAAAAGTTCAATTATTCTGTATCATCGAAACAACCTTACCGTAGTATTTATTGCATTAAAACCTAATTCGTTGTGTAGGTACCCATTCAGGTAGGTACCTGCGCATTTCCTTCAATTCCTGCAATCTTTGCTTTTTTCATCATATTTGCAATACTACCGAAATAAGTAGGTACCTACCCCGAATGAATAGCGTGTTAATTTGAACTGGCCAGCAAAAATTAAACTTCCAATGGAATCTGTAAGCACGTGTTTTGGTGATTTTTTTTCGGAAAATGTCGAACTTTGTCAGCATCTCCTGAACTATTTTATATGGGATGGGCGTGTAATTTTGGTATTTAAAGTTGCGGAATTCTCTACTGCGTTAGATTTTTGAAAAACATCCGAGCCGGGATCGGTTTTGGGGCCACAATGCCGCGTAACGTAAAACCACTACCGAAAACCGTGAAAAGTCTGCTTTGTTAGGCTAAAAATTTGACGTCTGAGATCCCTGACCTGACTCAATATTCCTAGCATTTTCATTTGCATCGAAACTGATGGCCAAAATGACATCATTTTTTTGGAAACGCGAACCTGTCGGCGGGAAATGTAACCTGGCCGAATTGAGTGTAATTGTACTATTGGTTCTAGTTTTCGCCGTTGATTCGCGTCAGTTTTTCTGTGAATAAGGCGCTAATTTTGTCGAAAAAAACTGACCTCGCAAAATCAAAGTACTGAGGGTGCACTGAATTTGCTTGAACCGAAAGTGAACCTTGAGGTGGGTGAAACGTAAAGGGCGTACTGGTCGTTTTTGCGTCAACCAAAAAGTGCGCGGAAAAAGACCTCTCCCAAAACCAAACAATTAGGTTAGGTTAGGTTAGGTTAGGTTAGGTTAGGTTAGGTTAGGTTAGGTTAGGTTAGGTTAGGTTAGGTTAGGTTAGGTTAGGTTAGGTTAGGTTAGGTTAGGTTAGGTTAGGTTAGGTTAGGTTAGGTTAGGTTAGGTTAGGTTAGGTTAGGTTAGGTTAGGTTAGGTTAGGTTAGGTTAGGTTAGGTTAGGTTAGGTTAGGTTAGGTTAGGTTAGGTTAGGTTAGGTTAGGTTAGGTTAGGTTAGGTTAGGTTAGGTTAGGTTAGGTTAGGTTAGGTTAGGTTAGGTTAGGTTAGGTTAGGTTAGGTTTTGTCATTTTTTTTTGTCATTTTTTTTTTGAAACGCTATCTGTCGGCGGGAAATACAACCGAGCCGAATCGAGTGATTCGAGTAGAGCTTCTAGTTTTCGCCGCCGATTCGTATCGGAGAATAAATCCCTGTATATATTTCATTTTGTCGAAAAAAATTTGCTTACAGTTTTCAGTCCCAATTTGCTTCAACCGAAAGTGAACCTTGAGGTGGGTGAAACGCAAAGGGCGTACTGGTCGTTTTTGCGTCAACCAAAAAGTGCGCGGAAAAAGACCTCTCCCAAAACCAAACAATACTATATATACTAGGTTTTGCCCGTTGCAGAAGCAACTGACGGGTTAAAACACTATGCGATTTGACGTGTGAACATGGATGAAGCGAGGAGGAGTGTGTGTTAAATTAAATATATGAAGAAACCTGAGGTTACAGTGACCTTGCAACGCATGCCGGGTGCCCGTTGTATATAATGTTATAATAGTAGTTTCCCTGAACGTGGAATGGAACCATCCCCGAGGTTACAGTGATCTTGCAACGCATGCCGGGTACCCGTCGTACATAATGTTATAATATAGTAAAGGCATTTGCAAGGCGCTTGCATCATAATGTAGTTTCCCGGAACTTGGAATTGAACCATCCCCGAGGTTACAGTGATCTTGCAACGCATGCCGGATACCCGTTGTATATAATGTTATAATATAGTGCAGGCGTTTGCAACGCGCTGGCATTATAATGTAGTTTCGCGGAACTTGGAATGGAACCATCCCCGAGGTTACAGTGATCTTGCAACGCATGCCGGGTACCCGTTGTATATAATGTTATAATATAGTGCAGGCGTTTGAAAGGTGCTTGCATTATTATGTAGTTTCACGGAACTTGGAATGGAACCATTACGGTTAAGTTTACCCCGAGGTGACAGTGATCTTGCAACGCATGCCGGGTACCCGTTGTATATAATGTACTGTAGTGCTGGCGCTTGCAATAAAACGTAATTTCCCAGGAATTGGGATGGAACCATTACAGTTAAGTTAAGTGGACCCGGAGGTTACAGTGCCTTGCAACGCATGCCGGGTACCCGTTGTATATAATGTTATAATATAGTGCAGGCGTTTGCAACGCGCTGGCATTATAATGTAGTTTCGCGGAACTTGGAATGGAACCATCCCCGAGGTTACAGTGATCTTGCAACGCATGCCGGGTACCCGTTGTATATAATGTTATAATATAGTGCAGGCGTTTGCAACGCGCTGGCATTATAATGTAGTTTCGCGGAACTTGGAATGGAACCATCCCCGAGATTACAGTGATGTTGCAACGCATGCCGGGTACCCGTTGTATATAATGTTATAATACAGTGCATGCGTTTGCAAGGCGCTTGAATTATAATGTAGTTTCCCGGAACTTGGAATATAACCATTACAGTTAAGTTGACCCCGAGGTTACAGTTATGTTGCAACGCATGCCGGGTACCCGTTGTATATAATGTTATGTAGAAATACAAATCCCCAAAGTTGACCTTCATTGGTTAACCAACACCTCTGCCATAGGTCACCCCAAGTGGTTCGCTACGTTTGGTGATTTAGTAGGGGTGCCCGGGTTCATGGGGTGAGGTCTGTCTAGGTCTTGGAGGCGGATGCCCAGGACACACTGAACCCCAGATTCCTACCCACCCCTTAAACCCTTTTCCTTCCCAGAACTCTCATCTCCTTCCTTTCCTAAAAGAAATCCTCCACACAGCATCCCCAAAGATGACATAGGACCTGAGGGAAATTATTTTCACCACGGCTTCCTGTGTGGAGCTCATGTAAAAAAAAATAATTAAAAGCATATAAATTCACCTTTCCCAAAAAGCCAGAAATAATTGAAAAATACATGTTCTTAATATATTTTCCCTTGCTTAGTTCTGCACTCCTGGTATTTATCCTTTTAAAATTTTGTTTTATTCGAGTAAAAAAAAGAACAGAAAAATATTCTTTCATAGCGTACTCTACTCCCCCCCCCCCCCCCCCCCCCTTCCTCCATCCCGCAAAACCCCCTCCCGGGTTCCCCTCCCCCTTCCCAGGTTACCCTCCCCCCTCCCTGGTTTTCCTCCCCCCTCTTTTTTAACCAACACCTCTGCCATAGGTCACCCTAGGTGATTCGCTACGCTTAGTGATTTAGCAGGGGTGCCCGGGTTCATGGGATGAGGTGTGTCTAGGTCTGATGATCAGGACACACTGAACCTCAGATTCCTACCCACCCTTTAAACCCTTTTCCTTCCCAGAACTCTTCTCTCCTTCGTTTCCCTAAAAGACGAAGCGAGCAGGAGTGTGTGTTAAATTAAATATATGAAGAAAAAACGATGTCTGAATGCGGATGAAGCGAGGAATGAGCGCCTACAAAGGGAACAGGTAGTCGACCGCTCCCCCAAAGTTTCGTCGCAATCGGAAGAACGGTTTAGCAGTGCATACTTTCATGATACCGGAGCTCACTATTTGTAGTTGTATTGTAAGTACTGAGTAGGTACTTTGTTGTAATATTTCACCAAAACGACGCCATTATGTTGTTGAGCATAAAATAATTTTATAAAAACTTCTTTTCAGCACAAATAATTTTATTCAATATCATGTTTTATTTTTAAAGGAAAAAAGTCCCTGCAAGAAAGTACCTACCTAGAACCGCGTAATATATATATTTTTTTGTTATTTCACAATATCCAAATAGAACCACGCTTTATTCATAAATAATCTGCACATTTAACATTAACATAACATAAAAATAATAAGGCTGGGTTGTTTAAAAAAAAGAATTGACAATTTTAAAAATTTTTCTTGTCAATTTTCAGTTCTAGAAAGTTCCGTAATTATTTCAGTTTTGTGATGTAACTGGCCTTTATTGAGAAAAAACAGAATTTGAGTAGAACCAACACAGAACGTGAAAATTAACTTTAAAAAAAAATTGAATTATTTAGTATCATCGAAACAACCTTACCTTAGTATTTATTGCATTAAAACCTAATTCGTTGTGTAGGTACCCATTCAGGTAGGTACCTGCGCATTTCCTTAGATTCCGGCAATCTTAGCTTTTTTCATCATATTTGCAATACTACCGAAATAAGTAGGTACCTACCCCGAATGAAAAACGTGTTAATTTGAACTGGCCAGGAATATTTAAACTTCCGATGGAATCTGTGAGCACGTATTTTGGTGATTTTTTTTTCGGAAAATTTCGAGTTTTGTCAGCATCTCCTGACGTATTTTATATGAGAATCATATGTTTTATTGGTGTTAAAAGTTGCGGAATCTATCCGGCTATCGTATTTTCAAAAAACATCTAGCCCGGAATCGGTTTTTCGGCGGTAATGTCGTTTTCCGAAAAACAACGACCGAAACCGCCGAGAGTTCCGTTTTGTTAGGCTAAAAATTTGACATCTAAGATTTTGACCATAGACCTAGCATTTTCCTTTGAGGAAAATGCTAAGTCTTTTTTTGTCATTTTTTTTTTGAAACGCTATCTGTCGGCGGGAAATACAACCGAGCCGAATCGAGTGATTCGAGTAGAGCTTCTAGTTTTCGCCGCCGATTCGTATCGGAGAATAAATCCCTGTATATATTTCATTTTGTCGAAAAAAATTTGCTTACAGTTTTCAGTCCCAATTTGCTTCAACCGAAAGTGAACCTTGAGGTGGGTGAAACGCAAAGGGCGTACTGGTCGTTTTTGCGTCAACCAAAAAGTGCGCGGAAAAAGACCTCTCCCAAAACCAAACAATACTATATATACTAGGTTTTGCCCGTTGCAGAAGCAACTGACGGGTTAAGACACTATGCGATTTGACGTGTGAACGTGGATGAAGCGAGGAGGAGTGTGTGTTAAATTAAATATATGAAGAAACCTGAGTTCACAGTGGCCTTGCAACGCATGCCGGGTACCCGTTGTATATAATGTTATGTAGTGCAGCGCTTGCATTAAAATGTAATTTCCCAGGAATTGGAATGGAACCATTACAGTTAAGTTGATCCCGAGGTTACAGTGACCTTGCAACGCATGCCGAGTAACCGTTGTATATCATGTTATATATTGCAGGCACTTGCTTTAAAATGTTATTTCCCGGGAATTGGGATGGAACCATTACAGTTAAGTTGACCCCGAAGTTACAGTGACCTTGCAACGCATGCCGTGTACCCGTTGTATATTATGTTATAAATTGCAGGCGCTTGCATTAAAATTTTATTTCCCGGGAATCGGGATGAAACCATTACAGTAAAGTTGACTCCTAGGTTACAGTGACCTTGCAACGCACGCCGGGTACCCGTTGTATATAATGTTACATAGTGCAGGCGCTTGCATTATTATGTAGTTTCCGGGGACTTGGGATGGAACCATTACAGTTTAGTTGACCCTTAGGTTAAAGTGGCCTTGCAACGCATGCCGGGTACCCGTTGTATATAATTTTATAAAGTGCATAATTTTATAATGTTGTTTCCCGGGACTTGGTAGGGAACCATTACGGTTTAGTTGACCCCGAAGTTAAAGTGGCCTCGCAACGCATGCCGGGTACCCGCTGTATATAATTAATTTATTTACGCACAAATAGTCCATTAATAATAACAATCGGTTGCACGGTTTAGCAGTGCAAAATTTCATTATGCCGGAGCTCACTATTGTAGTTGTATTGTATTTCATTTTGCAAGTGTAAGTACTAAGTAGGTACTTTGTTGTAATATTTCACCAAAACGACGCCATTATGCTGTTGAGCATAAAATAATTTTCACTATAAATAAATTCATTCAATATCATGTTTTGATTTTTAAATGAAAAAAGTCCCCGCAAGTAAGTACCTACCTAGAACACGCGTAATGTATATATATATATATATATATATATTTTTTTTTATTTAACAATGTTCAAATAGAACACACTTAAAAATAAAAAATAATAATTAATAAAAAAAATTGACAATTCTTTAAATTTTTCTAGTAAATTTTCAGTTCTATAAAGTTCCGTTCGAGTTCTGTAATTATTTCAGTTTTGTGATGTAACTGGTCTGTAATGATAAAACAATAGAATTTGAGTAGAACCATCACAGAACGTGAAAATTAACTTAAAAAAAGTTCCATTATTCTGTATCATCGAAACAACCTTACCGTAGTATTTATTGCATTAAAACCTAATTCGTTGTGTAGGTACCCATTCAGGTAGGTACCTGCGCATTTCCTTAGATTCCGGCAATCTTAGCTTTTTTCATCATATTTGCAATACTACCGAAATAAGTAGGTACCTACCCCGAATGAAAAACGTATTAATTTGAACTGGCCAGGAATATTTAAACTTCCGATGGAATCTGTGAGCGCGTATTTTGATGATTTTTTTTCGGAAAATTTCGTGTTTCGTCAGCATCTCCTGACGTATTTTATATGAGAATCATATGTTTTATTGGTGTTAAAAGTTGCGGAATCTATCCGGCTATCGTATTTTCAAAAAACATCTAGCCCGGAATCGGTTTTTCGGCGGTAATGTCGTTTTCCGAAAAACAACGACCGAAACCGCCGAGAGTTCCGTTTTGTTAGGCTAAAAATTTGACATCTAAGATTTTGACCATAGACCTAGCATTTTCCTTTGAGGAAAATGCTAAGTCTTTTTTTGTCATTTTTTTTTTGAAACGCTATCTGTCGGCGGGAAATACAACCGAGCCGAATCGAGTGATTCGAGTAGAGCTTCTAGTTTTCGCCGCCGATTCGTATCGGAGAATAAATCCCTGTATATATTTCATTTTGTCGAAAAAAATTTGCTTACAGTTTTCAGTCCCAATTTGCTTCAACCGAAAGTGAACCTTGAGGTGGGTGAAACGCAAAGGGCGTACTGGTCGTTTTTGCGTCGACCAAAAAGTGCGCGGAAAAAGACCTCTCCCAAAACCAAACAATACTATATATATAAGTGTAATTTTACTATAGGTTCTAGTTTTCGCCGTTGATTCGCGTCAGTTTTTCTGTGAATAAGGCGCTAATTTTGTCGAAAAAAACTGACCTCGCAAAATCAAAGTACTGAGGGTGCACTGAATTTGCTTTAACCGAAAGTGAACCTTGAGGTGGGTGAAACGTAAAGGGCGTACTGGTCGTTTTTGCGTCAACGAAAAAGTGCGCGGAAAAAGAGCTTTCCCAAAGTGAACAATACTATATATACTAGGTTTTGCCCGTTGCAGAAGCAACTGACGGGTTAAGACACTATGCGATTTGACGTGTGAACGTGGATGAAGCGAGGAGGAGTGTGTGTTAAATTAAATATATGAAGAAACCTGAGTTCACAGTGGCCTTGCAACGCATGCCGGGTACCCGTTGTATATAATGTTATGTAGTGCAGCGCTTGCATTAAAATGTAATTTCCCAGGAATTGGAATGGAACCATTACAGTTAAGTTGATCCCGAGGTTACAGTGACCTTGCAACGCATGCCGAGTAACCGTTGTATATCATGTTATATATTGCAGGCACTTGCTTTAAAATATTATTTCCCGGGAATTGGGATGGAACCATTACAGTTAAGTTGACCCCGAGGTTACAGTGACCTTGCAACGCATGCCGTGTACCCGTTGTATATTATGTTATAAATTGCAGGCGCTTGCATTAAAATTTTATTTCCCGGGAATCGGGATGAAACCATTACAGTAAAGTTGACCCCTAGGTTAAAGTCGCCTTGCAACGCATACCGGGTACCCGTTGTATATAATTTTATATAGTGCAGGTGCTTGCATTATAATGTAGTTTCCCGGTACTTGGGATGGAACCATTATAATTAAGTTGACCCCGAGGTTACAGTGACCTTGCAACGCATGCCGGGTACCCGTTGTATATACTGTTATAAAGTGCAGGCGCTTGCATTATAATGTAGTTTCCCAGGACTTCGGATGGAAACATTACAGTTTTATTGACCCCGAGGTTAAAGCGGCCTTGCAACGCATGCCGGGTACCCGTTGTATATAATTTTATAAAGTGCATAATTTTATAATGTTGTTTCCCGGGACTTGGTAGGGAACCATTACGGTTTAGTTGACCCCGAAGTTAAAGTGGCCTCGCAACGCATGCCGGGTACCCGCTGTATATAATTAATTTATTTACGCACAAATAGTCCATTAACAATAACAATCGGTTGCACGGTTTAGCAGTGCAAAATTTCATTATGCCGGAGCTCACTATTGTAGTTGTATTGTATTTCATTTTGCAAGTGTAAGTACTAAGTAGGTACTTTGTTGTAATATTTCACCAAAACGACGCCATTATGCTGTTGAGCATAAAATAATTTTCACTACAAATAAATTCATTCAATATCATGTTTTGATTTTTAAATGAAAAAAGTCCCCGCAAGTAAGTACCTACCTAGAACACGCGTAATGTATATATATATATATATTTTATTATTTTTTTTTATTTAACAATGTTTAAATAGAACACACTTAAAAATAAAAAAATAATAATTAATAAAAAAAATTGACAATTCTTTAAATTTTTCTAGTAAATTTTCAGTTCTAGATAGTTCCGTTCGAGTTCTGTAATTATTTTAGTTTTGCAATGTAACTGACCTTTAATGATAAAATAACAGAACTTGAGTAGAACCAATAAAGAACGTGAAAATTAACTTTAAAAAAAGTTGAATTATTCAGTATCATCGAAACAACCTTACCATTGCATTAAAACCTAATTAATTGTGTATCTACGTATTCGGGTAGGTACCTGCGCATTTTCTTCTCTTTGCTTTTTTCATCATATTTGCAATACTACCGAAATAAGTAGGTACCTACCCCGAATGAATAACGTGTTAATTTGAACTGGCCAGGAATATTTAAACTTCCGATGGAATCTCTAAGCACGTGTTTTGGTGATTTTTTTTTGGAAAAGTTCGGATTTTGGTAGCTTTTCCTGAAGTTTTTTACATGGTATGGGCATGTTATATCGGTGTTAAAAGTTGCGGAATTCTCTACTGCGTTAGATTTTTGAAAAACATCCAGGCCGGGATCGATTTTGGGGCCGCAATGCCGCGTACCGTAAAACCGCTACCGAAAACTGTGAAAAGTCTGTTTTGTTAGGCTAAAAATTTGACGTCTACGATCCCTGACCTGACTCAATATCCCTAGCATTTTCATTTGCATCGAAACTGATGGCCAAAATGACATCATTTTTTTGGAAACGCGAACCTGTCGGCGGGAAATGTAACCTGGCCGAATTGAGTGTAATTTTACTATTGGTTCTAGTTTTCGCCGTTGATTCGCGTCAGTTTTTCTGTGAATAAGGCGCTAATTTTGTCGAAAAAAACTGACCTCGCAAAATCAAAGTACTGAGGGTGCACTGAATTTGCTTGAACCGAAAGTGAACCTTGAGGTGGGTGAAACGTAAAGGGCGTACTGGTCGTTTTTGCGTCAACGAAAAAGTGCGCGGAAAAAGAGCTTTCCCAAAGTGAACAATACTATATATACTAGGTTTTGCCCGTTGCAGAAGCAACTGACGGGTTAAAGCACTATGCGATTTGATGTGTGAACGTGGATAAAGCGAGGAGTGTGTGTTCAATAAATATTTGAAGAAAAAAACGATGTTTGAATGTAGAGGAAGCGAGGTGTGTGCGCCACGTAGAGGGCACAGGCAGTAGACTGCTCAATTTGGTACACCTACTATAATGCCACTTCGGTCAACTGGTTCAAGGAGTTCAGTATTGGCCTAAAAGTTATTTTTTTAATAACTTTTTTTTGAAATTTTTATAATATTGAAATTTTACGGATCTTAAATTTTTTTCCGATTTTAAAATGTTTTGGATTTTAAAATTTTTTGGATATTAAAATAGTTTTCGATTTTGAAATTTTTTGGATTTAAAATTTTTCGGATTTTAAAATTTTTCGGATTTTTAAATTTTTTTGGATTTTTAAATTTTTTTCGATTTTGAAATTTTTTGATTTTAAAATTTTTTTCGATTTTTAAATTTTTTGGATTTTTAAATTTTTTGAATTTTAAAATTTTTTTCCATTTTTAAATTTTTTGGATTTTAAATTTTTTGGATTTTAAAATTTTTTGGATATTAAAATAGTTTTCGATTTTGAAATTTTTTGGATTTAAAATTTTTCGGATTTTAAAATTTTTCGGATTTTTAAATTTTTTTGGATTTTTAAATTTTTTTCGATTTTGAAATTTTTTGATTTTAAAATTTTTTTCGATTTTTAAATTTTTTGGATTTTTAAATTTTTTGAATTTTAAAATTTTTTTCCATTTTTAAATTTTTTGGATTTTAAATTTTTTGGATTTTAAATTTTGTGAACTTTAAAATTTTTGGATTTTTAAATTTTTTTCGATTTTGAAATTTTTTGGATTTTTAAATTTTTTCGATTTTAGAATTTTTTGGACTTAATTTTTTTGATTTTAAATTTTTTTCGATTTTAAAATTTTTTGGATTTTAAAATTTTTTTGATTTTAAAATTTTTTGGATTTAAAAATTTTTTGGATTTTAAAATTTTTTCGATTTTAAAATTTTTTGGATTTTGAAATTTTTTTGATTTTAAAATTTTTTCGATTTAAAATTTTTTTTGATTTTAATTTTTTTGGATTTTAAAATCATCGCGAGCATGCATACATCAAATCCCCAACGTTTCATCGCAAGCGGATGAACGGTTTAGCAATGCATAATTTCATGACGCCATAGCTCACTATTTTACATGGAAACCATCGCCGGCATACGCACATCAAATCCCCAAAGTTTCATCGCAATCGGATGAACGGTTTAGCAATGCATAATTTCATGATGGCAGAGCTCACTATTGTAGTTGTATTGTAAGTACTAAGTAGGTACTTTGTTGTAATATTTCACCAAAACGACGCCATTATGTTGTTGAGCATAAAATAATTTAATAAAAACTTCTTTTCAACCCAAATAATTTTATTCAATATCATGATTTGATATTTAAAGAAAAAAGCCCCTGCAAGTAAGTACCTACCTAGAATAGCGTAATATATTTTTTTTTGTTATTTCACAATATCCAAATAGAATAACATTTAAAAATAATAAGGCTGGCTTGTTTAAAAAAAAAAATTGATAATTCTTATTTTTTCTTGTCAATTTTCAGTTCAAGAAAGTTCTGTATTTATTTCAGTTTTGTGATGCAACTGGCCTTTAAAGATAAAAAAAAAAAAAAAAAAAAAACAGAACTTGAATAGAACCGATACAGAACGTGAAAATTAACTTTAGAAAAAGTTTAATTATTCAATATATCATCGAAACAACCTTACCTTAGTATTTATTGCATTAAAACCTAATTCGTTGTGTAGGTACCCATTCAGGTAGGTACCTGCACATTTAAAAAATTCCTGCAATCTCTTTGCTTTTTATCATATTCGTAATACTACCGAAATAAGTAGGTACCTACCCTGTATGAATGTGTTTTTAATTTCAACTGGCCAGCAAAATATTATACTTCCGATGGAATCTTTAGGCGCGTGTTTTGGTGATTTTTTTTGGAAAAGTTCGGATTTTGGTAGCTTTTCCTGAAGTTTTTTACATGGTATGGGCATGTTATATTGGTGTTAAAAGTTGCGGAATTCTGTATTGTATTAGATTTTTGAAAAACATCCAAGCCGAGATCGGTTTCCGGGCCGCAATGCCGCGTACCGTAAAACCGCTACCGAAAAGTCTGAAAAGTCTGTTTTGTTAGGCTAAAAATTTGACGTCTAAGATTCCTGACCTGACTCAACGTTCCTAGTATTTTCATTTGCATTGAAACTGATGGTAAAAATGACATCATTTTTTTTGAAACGCGAACCTGTCGACGGGAAATGTAACCTGGCCGAATTGAGTGTAATTTTACTATTGGTTCTAGTTTTCGCCGTCGATTCGCGTCGGTTTTTCTGTGAATAAGGCGCTAATTTTGTCGAAAAAAACTGACCTCGCAAAATCAAAGTACTGAGGGTGCACTGAATTTGCTTGAACCGAAAGTGAACCTTGAGGTGGGTGAAACGTAAAGGGCGTACTGGTCGTTTTTGCGTCAACGAAAAAGTGCGCGGAAAAAGAGCTCTCCCAAAGTGAACAATACTATATACTAGGTTTTGCCCGTTGCAGAAGCAACTGACGGGTTAAGACACTATGCGATTTGACGTGTGAACGTGGATGAAGCGAGGAGGAGTGTGTGTTAAATTAAATATATGAAGAAACCTGAGTTCACAGTGGCCTTGCAACGCATGCCGGGTACCCGTTGTATATAATGTTATGTAGTGCAGCGCTTGCATTAAAATGTAATTTCCCAGGAATTGGAATGGAACCATTACAGTTAAGTTGATCCCGAGGTTACAGTGACCTTGCAACGCATGCCGAGTAACCGTTGTATATCATGTTATATATTGCAGGCACTTGCTTTAAAATGTTATTTCCCGGGAATTGGGATGGAACCATTACAGTTAAGTTGACCCCGAAGTTACAGTGACCTTGCAACGCATGCCGTGTACCCGTTGTATATTATGTTATAAATTGCAGGCGCTTGCATTAAAATTTTATTTCCCGGGAATCGGGATGAAACCATTACAGTAAAGTTGACTCCTAGGTTACAGTGACCTTGCAACGCACGCCGGGTACCCGTTGTATATAATGTTACATAGTGCAGGCGCTTGCATTATTATGTAGTTTCCGGGGACTTGGGATGGAACCATTACAGTTTAGTTGACCCTTAGGTTAAAGTGGCCTTGCAACGCATGCCGGGTACCCGTTGTATATAATTTTATAAAGTGCATAATTTTATAATGTTGTTTCCCGGGACTTGGTAGGGAACCATTACGGTTTAGTTGACCCCGAAGTTAAAGTGGCCTCGCAACGCATGCCGGGTACCCGCTGTATATAATTAATTTATTTACGCACAAATAGTCCATTAATAATAACAATCGGTTGCACGGTTTAGCAGTGCAAAATTTCATTATGCCGGAGCTCACTATTGTAGTTGTATTGTATTTCATTTTGCAAGTGTAAGTACTAAGTAGGTACTTTGTTGTAATATTTCACCAAAACGACGCCATTATGCTGTTGAGCATAAAATAATTTTCACTATAAATAAATTCATTCAATATCATGTTTTGATTTTTAAATGAAAAAAGTCCCCGCAAGTAAGTACCTACCTAGAACACGCGTAATGTATATATATATATATATATATATTTTTTTTTTTATTTAACAATGTTCAAATAGAACACACTTAAAAATAAAAAATAATAATTAATAAAAAAAATTGACAATTCTTTAAATTTTTCTAGTAAATTTTCAGTTCTATAAAGTTCCGTTCGAGTTCTGTAATTATTTCAGTTTTGTGATGTAACTGGTCTGTAATGATAAAACAATAGAATTTGAGTAGAACCATCACAGAACGTGAAAATTAACTTAAAAAAAGTTCCATTATTCTGTATCATCGAAACAACCTTACCGTAGTATTTATTGCATTAAAACCTAATTCGTTGTGTAGGTACCCATTCAGGTAGGTACCTGCGCATTTCCTTAGATTCCGGCAATCTTAGCTTTTTTCATCATATTTGCAATACTACCGAAATAAGTAGGTACCTACCCCGAATGAAAAACGTATTAATTTGAACTGGCCAGGAATATTTAAACTTCCGATGGAATCTGTGAGCGCGTATTTTGATGATTTTTTTTCGGAAAATTTCGTGTTTCGTCAGCATCTCCTGACGTATTTTATATGAGAATCATATGTTTTATTGGTGTTAAAAGTTGCGGAATCTATCCGGCTATCGTATTTTCAAAAAACATCTAGCCCGGAATCGGTTTTTCGGCGGTAATGTCGTTTTCCGAAAAACAACGACCGAAACCGCCGAGAGTTCCGTTTTGTTAGGCTAAAAATTTGACATCTAAGATTTTGACCATAGACCTAGCATTTTCCTTTGAGGAAAATGCTAAGTCTTTTTTTGTCATTTTTTTTTTGAAACGCTATCTGTCGGCGGGAAATACAACCGAGCCGAATCGAGTGATTCGAGTAGAGCTTCTAGTTTTCGCCGCCGATTCGTATCGGAGAATAAATCCCTGTATATATTTCATTTTGTCGAAAAAAATTTGCTTACAGTTTTCAGTCCCAATTTGCTTCAACCGAAAGTGAACCTTGAGGTGGGTGAAACGCAAAGGGCGTACTGGTCGTTTTTGCGTCAACCAAAAAGTGCGCGGAAAAAGACCTCTCCCAAAACCAAACAATACTATATATACTAGGTTTTGCCCGTTGCAGAAGCAACTGACGGGTTAAAACACTATGCGATTTGACGTGTGAACATGGATGAAGCGAGGAGGAGTGTGTGTTAAATTAAATATATGAAGAAACCTGAGGTTACAGTGACCTTGCAACGCATGCCGGGTGCCCGTTGTATATAATGTTATAATAGTAGTTTCCCTGAACGTGGAATGGAACCATCCCCGAGGTTACAGTGATCTTGCAACGCATGCCGGGTACCCGTCGTACATAATGTTATAATATAGTAAAGGCATTTGCAAGGCGCTTGCATCATAATGTAGTTTCCCGGAACTTGGAATTGAACCATCCCCGAGGTTACAGTGATCTTGCAACGCATGCCGGATACCCGTTGTATATAATGTTATAATATAGTGCAGGCGTTTGCAACGCGCTGGCATTATAATGTAGTTTCGCGGAACTTGGAATGGAACCATCCCCGAGGTTACAGTGATCTTGCAACGCATGCCGGGTACCCGTTGTATATAATGTTATAATATAGTGCAGGCGTTTGAAAGGTGCTTGCATTATTATGTAGTTTCACGGAACTTGGAATGGAACCATTACGGTTAAGTTTACCCCGAGGTGACAGTGATCTTGCAACGCATGCCGGGTACCCGTTGTATATAATGTACTGTAGTGCTGGCGCTTGCAATAAAACGTAATTTCCCAGGAATTGGGATGGAACCATTACAGTTAAGTTAAGTGGACCCGGAGGTTACAGTGCCTTGCAACGCATGCCGGGTACCCGTTGTATATAATGTTATAATATAGTGCAGGCGTTTGCAACGCGCTGGCATTATAATGTAGTTTCGCGGAACTTGGAATGGAACCATCCCCGAGGTTACAGTGATCTTGCAACGCATGCCGGGTACCCGTTGTATATAATGTTATAATATAGTGCAGGCGTTTGCAACGCGCTGGCATTATAATGTAGTTTCGCGGAACTTGGAATGGAACCATCCCCGAGATTACAGTGATGTTGCAACGCATGCCGGGTACCCGTTGTATATAATGTTATAATACAGTGCATGCGTTTGCAAGGCGCTTGAATTATAATGTAGTTTCCCGGAACTTGGAATATAACCATTACAGTTAAGTTGACCCCGAGGTTACAGTTATGTTGCAACGCATGCCGGGTACCCGTTGTATATAATGTTATGTAGAAATACAAATCCCCAAAGTTGACCTTCATTGGTTAACCAACACCTCTGCCATAGGTCACCCCAAGTGGTTCGCTACGTTTGGTGATTTAGTAGGGGTGCCCGGGTTCATGGGGTGAGGTCTGTCTAGGTCTTGGAGGCGGATGCCCAGGACACACTGAACCCCAGATTCCTACCCACCCCTTAAACCCTTTTCCTTCCCAGAACTCTCATCTCCTTCCTTTCCTAAAAGAAATCCTCCACACAGCATCCCCAAAGATGACATAGGACCTGAGGGAAATTATTTTCACCACGGCTTCCTGTGTGGAGCTCATGTAAAAAAAAATAATTAAAAGCATATAAATTCACCTTTCCCAAAAAGCCAGAAATAATTGAAAAATACATGTTCTTAATATATTTTCCCTTGCTTAGTTCTGCACTCCTGGTATTTATCCTTTTAAAATTTTGTTTTATTCGAGTAAAAAAAAGAACAGAAAAATATTCTTTCATAGCGTACTCTACTCCCCCCCCCCCCCCCCCCCCCTTCCTCCATCCCGCAAAACCCCCTCCCGGGTTCCCCTCCCCCTTCCCAGGTTACCCTCCCCCCTCCCTGGTTTTCCTCCCCCCTCTTTTTTAACCAACACCTCTGCCATAGGTCACCCTAGGTGATTCGCTACGCTTAGTGATTTAGCAGGGGTGCCCGGGTTCATGGGATGAGGTGTGTCTAGGTCTGATGATCAGGACACACTGAACCTCAGATTCCTACCCACCCTTTAAACCCTTTTCCTTCCCAGAACTCTTCTCTCCTTCGTTTCCCTAAAAGACGAAGCGAGCAGGAGTGTGTGTTAAATTAAATATATGAAGAAAAAACGATGTCTGAATGCGGATGAAGCGAGGAATGAGCGCCTACAAAGGGAACAGGTAGTCGACCGCTCCCCCAAAGTTTCGTCGCAATCGGAAGAACGGTTTAGCAGTGCATACTTTCATGATACCGGAGCTCACTATTTGTAGTTGTATTGTAAGTACTGAGTAGGTACTTTGTTGTAATATTTCACCAAAACGACGCCATTATGTTGTTGAGCATAAAATAATTTTATAAAAACTTCTTTTCAGCACAAATAATTTTATTCAATATCATGTTTTATTTTTAAAGGAAAAAAGTCCCTGCAAGAAAGTACCTACCTAGAACCGCGTAATATATATATTTTTTTGTTATTTCACAATATCCAAATAGAACCACGCTTTATTCATAAATAATCTGCACATTTAACATTAACATAACATAAAAATAATAAGGCTGGGTTGTTTAAAAAAAAGAATTGACAATTTTAAAAATTTTTCTTGTCAATTTTCAGTTCTAGAAAGTTCCGTAATTATTTCAGTTTTGTGATGTAACTGGCCTTTATTGAGAAAAAACAGAATTTGAGTAGAACCAACACAGAACGTGAAAATTAACTTTAAAAAAAAATTGAATTATTTAGTATCATCGAAACAACCTTACCTTAGTATTTATTGCATTAAAACCTAATTCGTTGTGTAGGTACCCATTCAGGTAGGTACCTGCGCATTTCCTTAGATTCCGGCAATCTTAGCTTTTTTCATCATATTTGCAATACTACCGAAATAAGTAGGTACCTACCCCGAATGAAAAACGTGTTAATTTGAACTGGCCAGGAATATTTAAACTTCCGATGGAATCTGTGAGCACGTATTTTGGTGATTTTTTTTTCGGAAAATTTCGAGTTTTGTCAGCATCTCCTGACGTATTTTATATGAGAATCATATGTTTTATTGGTGTTAAAAGTTGCGGAATCTATCCGGCTATCGTATTTTCAAAAAACATCTAGCCCGGAATCGGTTTTTCGGCGGTAATGTCGTTTTCCGAAAAACAACGACCGAAACCGCCGAGAGTTCCGTTTTGTTAGGCTAAAAATTTGACATCTAAGATTTTGACCATAGACCTAGCATTTTCCTTTGAGGAAAATGCTAAGTCTTTTTTTGTCATTTTTTTTTTGAAACGCTATCTGTCGGCGGGAAATACAACCGAGCCGAATCGAGTGATTCGAGTAGAGCTTCTAGTTTTCGCCGCCGATTCGTATCGGAGAATAAATCCCTGTATATATTTCATTTTGTCGAAAAAAATTTGCTTACAGTTTTCAGTCCCAATTTGCTTCAACCGAAAGTGAACCTTGAGGTGGGTGAAACGCAAAGGGCGTACTGGTCGTTTTTGCGTCAACCAAAAAGTGCGCGGAAAAAGACCTCTCCCAAAACCAAACAATACTATATATACTAGGTTTTGCCCGTTGCAGAAGCAACTGACGGGTTAAAACACTATGCGATTTGACGTGTGAACGTGGATGAAGCGAGGAGGAGTGTGTGTTAAATTAAATATATGAAGAAACCTGAGTTCACAGTGGCCTTGCAACGCATGCCGGGTACCCGTTGTATATAATGTTATGTAGTGCAGCGCTTGCATTAAAATGTAATTTCCCAGGAATTGGAATGGAACCATTACAGTTAAGTTGATCCCGAGGTTACAGTGACCTTGCAACGCATGCCGAGTAACCGTTGTATATCATGTTATATATTGCAGGCACTTGCTTTAAAATGTTATTTCCCGGGAATTGGGATGGAACCATTACAGTTAAGTTGACCCCGAAGTTACAGTGACCTTGCAACGCATGCCGTGTACCCGTTGTATATTATGTTATAAATTGCAGGCGCTTGCATTAAAATTTTATTTCCCGGGAATCGGGATGAAACCATTACAGTAAAGTTGACTCCTAGGTTACAGTGACCTTGCAACGCACGCCGGGTACCCGTTGTATATAATGTTACATAGTGCAGGCGCTTGCATTATTATGTAGTTTCCGGGGACTTGGGATGGAACCATTACAGTTTAGTTGACCCTTAGGTTAAAGTGGCCTTGCAACGCATGCCGGGTACCCGTTGTATATAATTTTATAAAGTGCATAATTTTATAATGTTGTTTCCCGGGACTTGGTAGGGAACCATTACGGTTTAGTTGACCCCGAAGTTAAAGTGGCCTCGCAACGCATGCCGGGTACCCGCTGTATATAATTAATTTATTTACGCACAAATAGTCCATTAATAATAACAATCGGTTGCACGGTTTAGCAGTGCAAAATTTCATTATGCCGGAGCTCACTATTGTAGTTGTATTGTATTTCATTTTGCAAGTGTAAGTACTAAGTAGGTACTTTGTTGTAATATTTCACCAAAACGACGCCATTATGCTGTTGAGCATAAAATAATTTTCACTATAAATAAATTCATTCAATATCATGTTTTGATTTTTAAATGAAAAAAGTCCCCGCAAGTAAGTACCTACCTAGAACACGCGTAATGTATATATATATATATATATATATTTTTTTTTTTATTTAACAATGTTCAAATAGAACACACTTAAAAATAAAAAATAATAATTAATAAAAAAAATTGACAATTCTTTAAATTTTTCTAGTAAATTTTCAGTTCTATAAAGTTCCGTTCGAGTTCTGTAATTATTTCAGTTTTGTGATGTAACTGGTCTGTAATGATAAAACAATAGAATTTGAGTAGAACCATCACAGAACGTGAAAATTAACTTAAAAAAAGTTCCATTATTCTGTATCATCGAAACAACCTTACCGTAGTATTTATTGCATTAAAACCTAATTCGTTGTGTAGGTACCCATTCAGGTAGGTACCTGCGCATTTCCTTAGATTCCGGCAATCTTAGCTTTTTTCATCATATTTGCAATACTACCGAAATAAGTAGGTACCTACCCCGAATGAAAAACGTATTAATTTGAACTGGCCAGGAATATTTAAACTTCCGATGGAATCTGTGAGCGCGTATTTTGATGATTTTTTTTCGGAAAATTTCGTGTTTCGTCAGCATCTCCTGACGTATTTTATATGAGAATCATATGTTTTATTGGTGTTAAAAGTTGCGGAATCTATCCGGCTATCGTATTTTCAAAAAACATCTAGCCCGGAATCGGTTTTTCGGCGGTAATGTCGTTTTCCGAAAAACAACGACCGAAACCGCCGAGAGTTCCGTTTTGTTAGGCTAAAAATTTGACATCTAAGATTTTGACCATAGACCTAGCATTTTCCTTTGAGGAAAATGCTAAGTCTTTTTTTGTCATTTTTTTTTTGAAACGCTATCTGTCGGCGGGAAATACAACCGAGCCGAATCGAGTGATTCGAGTAGAGCTTCTAGTTTTCGCCGCCGATTCGTATCGGAGAATAAATCCCTGTATATATTTCATTTTGTCGAAAAAAATTTGCTTACAGTTTTCAGTCCCAATTTGCTTCAACCGAAAGTGAACCTTGAGGTGGGTGAAACGCAAAGGGCGTACTGGTCGTTTTTGCGTCGACCAAAAAGTGCGCGGAAAAAGACCTCTCCCAAAACCAAACAATACTATATATACTAGGTTTTGCCCGTTGCAGAAGCAACTGACGGGTTAAGACACTATGCGATTTGACGTGTGAACGTGGATGAAGCGAGGAGGAGTGTGTGTTAAATTAAATATATGAAGAAACCTGAGTTCACAGTGGCCTTGCAACGCATGCCGGGTACCCGTTGTATATAATGTTATGTAGTGCAGCGCTTGCATTAAAATGTAATTTCCCAGGAATTGGAATGGAACCATTACAGTTAAGTTGATCCCGAGGTTACAGTGACCTTGCAACGCATGCCGAGTAACCGTTGTATATCATGTTATATATTGCAGGCACTTGCTTTAAAATGTTATTTCCCGGGAATTGGGATGGAACCATTACAGTTAAGTTGACCCCGAAGTTACAGTGACCTTGCAACGCATGCCGTGTACCCGTTGTATATTATGTTATAAATTGCAGGCGCTTGCATTAAAATTTTATTTCCCGGGAATCGGGATGAAACCATTACAGTAAAGTTGACTCCTAGGTTACAGTGACCTTGCAACGCACGCCGGGTACCCGTTGTATATAATGTTACATAGTGCAGGCGCTTGCATTATTATGTAGTTTCCGGGGACTTGGGATGGAACCATTACAGTTTAGTTGACCCTTAGGTTAAAGTGGCCTTGCAACGCATGCCGGGTACCCGTTGTATATAATTTTATAAAGTGCATAATTTTATAATGTTGTTTCCCGGGACTTGGTAGGGAACCATTACGGTTTAGTTGACCCCGAAGTTAAAGTGGCCTCGCAACGCATGCCGGGTACCCGCTGTATATAATTAATTTATTTACGCACAAATAGTCCATTAATAATAACAATCGGTTGCACGGTTTAGCAGTGCAAAATTTCATTATGCCGGAGCTCACTATTGTAGTTGTATTGTATTTCATTTTGCAAGTGTAAGTACTAAGTAGGTACTTTGTTGTAATATTTCACCAAAACGACGCCATTATGCTGTTGAGCATAAAATAATTTTCACTATAAATAAATTCATTCAATATCATGTTTTGATTTTTAAATGAAAAAAGTCCCCGCAAGTAAGTACCTACCTAGAACACGCGTAATGTATATATATATATATATATATATATTTTTTTTTTTATTTAACAATGTTCAAATAGAACACACTTAAAAATAAAAAATAATAATTAATAAAAAAAAATTGACAATTCTTTAAATTTTTCTAGTAAATTTTCAGTTCTATAAAGTTCCGTTCGAGTTCTGTAATTATTTCAGTTTTGTGATGTAACTGGTCTGTAATGATAAAACAATAGAATTTGAGTAGAACCATCACAGAACGTGAAAATTAACTTAAAAAAAGTTCCATTATTCTGTATCATCGAAACAACCTTACCGTAGTATTTATTGCATTAAAACCTAATTCGTTGTGTAGGTACCCATTCAGGTAGGTACCTGCGCATTTCCTTAGATTCCGGCAATCTTAGCTTTTTTCATCATATTTGCAATACTACCGAAATAAGTAGGTACCTACCCCGAATGAAAAACGTATTAATTTGAACTGGCCAGGAATATTTAAACTTCCGATGGAATCTGTGAGCGCGTATTTTGATGATTTTTTTTCGGAAAATTTCGTGTTTCGTCAGCATCTCCTGACGTATTTTATATGAGAATCATATGTTTTATTGGTGTTAAAAGTTGCGGAATCTATCCGGCTATCGTATTTTCAAAAAACATCTAGCCCGGAATCGGTTTTTCGGCGGTAATGTCGTTTTCCGAAAAACAACGACCGAAACCGCCGAGAGTTCCGTTTTGTTAGGCTAAAAATTTGACATCTAAGATTTTGACCATAGACCTAGCATTTTCCTTTGAGGAAAATGCTAAGTCTTTTTTTGTCATTTTTTTTTTGAAACGCTATCTGTCGGCGGGAAATACAACCGAGCCGAATCGAGTGATTCGAGTAGAGCTTCTAGTTTTCGCCGCCGATTCGTATCGGAGAATAAATCCCTGTATATATTTCATTTTGTCGAAAAAAATTTGCTTACAGTTTTCAGTCCCAATTTGCTTCAACCGAAAGTGAACCTTGAGGTGGGTGAAACGCAAAGGGCGTACTGGTCGTTTTTGCGTCGACCAAAAAGTGCGCGGAAAAAGACCTCTCCCAAAACCAAACAATACTATATATACTAGGTTTTGCCCGTTGCAGAAGCAACTGACGGGTTTAAACACTATGCGATTTGACGTGTGAACGTGGATGAAGCGAGGAAGAGTGTGTGTTAAATTAAATATATGAAGAAACCTGACGTTATAGTGACCTTGCAACGCATGCCGGGTACCCGTTGTATATAATGTTATGTAGTGCAGCGCTTGCATTAAAATGTAATTTCCCAGGAATTGGAATGGAACCATTACAGTTAAGTTGACCCCGAGGTTACAGTGACCTTGCAACGCATGCCGAGTAACCTTTGTATATTATGTTATAAATTGCAGGCGCTTGCATTAAAATTTTATTTCCCGGGAATCGGGATGAAACCATTACAGTAAAGTTGACCCCTAGGTTACAGTGACCTTGCAACGCATACCGGGTACCCGTTGTATATAATGTTATATAGTGCAGGCGCTTGCTTTAAAATGTTATTTCCCGGGAATTGGGATGGAACCATTACAGTTAAGTTGACCCCGAAGTTACAGTGACCTTGCAACGCATGCCGTGTACCCGTTGTATATTATGTTATAAATTGCAGGCGCTTGCATTAAAATTTTATTTCCCGGGAATCGGGATGAAACCATTACAGTAAAGTTGACCCCTAGGTTACAGTGACCTTGCAACGCATGCCGGGTACCCGTTTTATATAATGTTATATAGTGCAGGCGCTTGCATTATAATGTAGTTTCCGGGGACTTGGGATGGAACCATTAGAGTTTAGTTGACCCTGAGGTTAAAGTGGCCTTGCAACGCATGCCGGGTACCCGTAGTATAAAATGTTACATAGTGCCGGCGCTTGCATTATAATGTAGTTTCCCAGGACTTCGGATGGAAACATTACAGTTTTATTGACCCCGAGGTTAAAGCGGCCTTGCAACGCATGCCGGGTACCCGTTGTATATAATTTTATAAAGTGCATAATTTTATAATGTTGTTTCCCGGGACTTGGTAGGGAACCATTACGGTTTAGTTGACCCCGAAGTTAAAGTGGCCTCGCAACGCATGCCGGGTACCGCAGTTTAGCAGTGCAAAATTTCATTATGCCGGAGCTCACTATTGTAGTTGTATTGTATTTCATTTTGCAAGTGTAAGTACTAAGTAGGTACTTTGTTGTAATATTTCACCAAAACGACGCCATTATGCTGTTGAGCATAAAATAATTTTCACTACAAATAAATTCATTCAATATCATGTTTTGATTTTTAAATGAAAAAAGTCCCCGCAAGTAAGTACCTACATAGAACACGCGTAATGTATATATATATATACAATGTTCAAATAGAACACACTTAAAAATAAAAAAAATAATTAATAAAAAAAATTGACAATTCTTTAAATTTTTCTAGTAAATTTTCAGTTCTATAAAGTTCCGTTCGAGTTCTGTAATTATTTCAGTTTTGTGATGTAACTGGTCTGTAATGATAAAACAATAGAATTTGAGTAGAACCATCACAGAACGTGAAAATTAACTTTAAAAAAGTTCAATTATTCTGTATCATCGAAACAACCTTACCTTAGTATTTATTGCATTAAAACCTAATTCGTTGTGTAGGTACCCATTCAGGTAGGTACCTGCGCATTTCCTTAGATTCCGGCAATCTTAGCTTTTTTCATCATATTTGCAATACTACCGAAATAAGTAGGTACCTACCCCGAATGAAAAACGTGTTAATTTGACTGGCCAGCAAATATTTAAACTTCCGATGGAATCTGTGAGCGCGTATTTTGATGATTTTTTTTCGGAAAATTTCGAGTTTTGTCAGCATCTCCTGACGTATTTTATATGAGAATCATATGTTTTATTGGTGTTAAAAGTTGCGGAATCTATCCGGCTATCGTATTTTCAAAAAACATCTAGCCCGGAATCGGTTTTTCGGCGGTAATGTCGTTTTCCGAAAAACAACGACCGAAACCGCCGAGAGTTCCGTTTTGTTAGGCTAAAAATTTGACATCTGAGATCCTGACCTATGTCAATAGTCCTATATAGCATTTTCCTTTGTGAAATTAGCGGGTTTTTTCCTAAATTTTTTTTTTCAAACGCCGTCTGTCGGCGGGAAATATAATCGAGTGATTCGAGTAGAGCTTCTAGTTTTCGCCGCCGATTCGTATCGGAGAATAAATCCCTGTATATATTTCATTTTGTCGGAAAAAAATTACCCCCAGTTTCCATTCGGAATTTGCTTCAACCGAAAGTGAACCTTGAGGTGGGTGAAACGCAAAGGGCGTACTGGTCGTTTTTGCGTCGACGAAAAAGTGAGCTTTTCCCGACCTACCCCAAAACCAAACAATACTATATATATATATATGCTGCTTTAATCTCTTCTTCTAACCCTATTTAGTTCAGGAAACCATCGCTTTAAGAAGACATATTAAATTGTTTCAATAATCAATACTGCAGTTTAATAATTGATTATACAGGGTGTCCAGGGGGAAAAGTGCATTAACTTCGGGAGGTAATTCTACATGATGGTAGGAGTAAAAAAGATTAACAACTTTTTCCGAAATTCCAACATTTTTTTTCCCATACAAAAGACGTACCTACTAAAAATCCTTGGTGTGAGTTACGATCGTACTTGCTGAGAGCTCGCCGGGCGCCCGACTCGATTGTGATTGGCCCTATCGTAACAGCGGAAAATAATAAATCTGGCCGCACACGCCAGACTAATTTTATCTTTTTACATCAAAACTACCCCTAAAAGTTGGAATTTCGAAAAAAGTTATTTATCTTTTTTACTTATACTATCATGTAGAATCACCTCCCGAAGTTAATGCACTTTACCCCCGGACACCTTGTGTATCCACCATCCTCTTAGCTGACAAGCAGTTGGATCTTCCAAATTTCAATGGCACTTTCCTATTTTACTTACACAAACATTTTTATTTATTTCCAGGTTTCGCTGTCAATGATACCGCGTCCAGTTTGAATTAATTCAAACGAAAATGGCGCCGGATTCAACGAACGCCGCTATCGTCAGGCAAGCCTGCCCAGTCCTGGAGCTGGTGCCAGAGATCGACGAGAAGATTTCCCAACACAACATCGGAGACGCCATCTCAAAATCTGAGCTTATAGCGACAGATGAAATAACTCCACAAGATGTATTCAACGTCCAAGAAGAACTCGACTCGTTACTTAGTGAAATACACAAAATTAGCGAGGACTTGGAAGAAGAATCTACGGATTCCAATATGAATGTTAGGCAGCGCAAGTTGGGCGGAGAAGTAGGGGAGGTGGTTGAGGATGTAGTGAAAGAAGCGAGTGTTAATAGTGTAGTGAAGGAGCCATTCGTCGCGCAGTGGAGATGGCCCGACCTTTTAGTACAAATCTTCTTGCACGTGGGATTCTTGTATGGATTCTACCTTATGCTTACGACAGCAAAGATTTACACTTCAATATTTGGTAAGTTTGCATTCATTATAATAATAATTCATTTAAGAAGTACAACTTAATGCCACTAATAATTGTTTACTTGAATCAGCTGTGCAATACTCTCACGTTTATCATATTTACAGAATATATTTATTATGCATTATCTAACTTAAAGCCTTGTTATTAAGAAGGTATAACCAGAGAAAACCAGAAATATGTCATTTTTAAACCAGATTTTAGACGTATTGACTCTTTTCCACCAAAAAATTAAAATTGATTTCGAAAGATTGTTCTTTTATCTAGTAAACGTATGTTTTAAATTTTAAGAAAAATTGTTTATTTTTAGTAAAAATAAGGTTATCCATAGGTCGTTGGCAGATTAGTTAAATTTTCAAAAAAGATTTGTACTGTACAACACCCATTTCAAATCATATAATCATGCAGTAAAATAAATTAATACATTATCTGGTAAATGTATGTTTCAGAATTTTAATTTTAGTTTAAATAAAACGAGTTAAAAAATATATACGTACATGTGTTTCTTGACGAAAATTGGTCCGTTTGTGTATTTATTTGCGCACTTACAAACTAATATATTTCAGATTTTTTTTACATTCTTATTTTGCTTAGACAGTATTGAAAAATGATAAATACTTATGATCTAAAGTAATTTTTTCATAAGAATCAATTACTTTGTGGTTAGACATTATATTATAAAAAATAAAACAAACACTTTGTATTTAACCACGAATTTATTATTTTATATATCTATAAAATGATATACAAAATAATAAATTTGCGGTTAAAAATATAAAGTGTTAGTTTTATTTTTTATAATATGATCTAAAAATAATTTCAAAAAGTACATAATTTTAATAGTTTTATTAACACGCCTTTCAGCATTTTTGGTTGTAGGTATAAATTAAAGCAAATTTGAAATGAATGAAATCGATATTTTGTTATAATTTTGAAAAGCTGGTACGGATAATGATTAATCTGGAACCGCCCTGTACGATCGTAAGAACATCTTTCGACGAAATGTGGATTTTCGGCTGCTGGCTGGTTAAACGCCCTTAAGGGAACGTACCCATACTACGTGACCAACTTTTTGCAATTTTTAATCCCCCCCCCCCCGGTGACCAAAATCCTAAGCAACCCGCCGCTCATTTGTATGGAGCGTGACATTTTGAAGACCCCCCCCCCCCCCTAAAGGTGTCACGTAGTATGGGTACGTTCCCTAAGGTTAAACGTCACATATGTTATAATCTACACATTCACAGATGGCGCCAATTACATTATTTAAGGTTTTTAATACTTTTTGCATTTATGCTTTAAAATATTGAGGTGAATTAATTGTTTGCGCCCCTATATATTTAATATGAATATAAATAAATAGTTTTGTCCATAAACAAACCCAAATCTTTTAAGAAAGGCTGAAATATACAATATTGGATTGAGTCACCGATACAAAATTGAATTTTTCAGCCTTTCTTGAACGATTTGGGTTTGTTTATGGACAAAACTATTTATTTATATTCGTATTAAATATGTAGGGGCGTATCTGTGAATGCGTAGATTATAACGTATGTGACGTTTAACCAGTGGCGGCTCGTGACTTTTGGGTGTGCTAGGGTGCTGATATTAAAAACATGGCATCATGGATGTTGTCGTATGCGAAAAATATATTTTTTTTTTTTTCAAAAATCGGTGTTTTGTATGAAGATTTTTCAGGAAATCGGTGCGGCGCACCGCCAAACTGAAAACTTCCTGAAATTTTTCATACAAAACACTGATTTTCAAAAAAAAAAAAAAAATTTTTTTTCGGCTACAACATCAATAATGACATTTTTTTAATATCAGCACTCTAGCACACCCAAAAGTCACGAGCCGCCACTGCGTTTAACCATAATGGTAAACTTAAAATTGTTCATAGACAGCTCTGTTTGCAAGTTATGCTTTAAAATATTAAGATGAATTATTGTTTTGCCCATTCATACGCATACAAATAAATAGTTTTATCAGTACACAAACTAAACTTAATCTTTCATAAAAGGCATATAAAAATACAATATTTGATTGAATCACTGGTACAATATTGGATTAACCAGTCAATAAATAGGTCTTAAGTAAATTGGGGGCATTAGCAACAGTATTTCGTATGTAAATTGTTTTATATACATCACATTTCTTATGATCATCAGTAAGAGTAATGGTGGTAAATGATGCTTTCTACATTAAATTGTATTTTAACTTATCCCCCCGTTGTGTTTGTTTGCAGCGATGGTGACAGTGTACACCACCGGGTTCGGCATCACAGCCGGAGCTCACAGACTGTGGTCGCACCGTGCCTATAAGGCCAAGTGGCCGCTGCGATTGCTGCTCATTACCCTCTTCACGGTCACTGGACAGGTATTATTATTCTTTTATAACTACGTTAAACAAATTCTCCTCCTTTATAATATAAAAAAATGTCAGTTGGAACCCTATCCAAATGAGGTAACGATATGTTTAATGTCAAAGGTTTGGATATCAAAGGCGACAGATGTCTCATCTGCCCTGATGATGGACACTGTAACGCTGTCCAAAACGTTGCTAAAGGAGGAGAAAGAGCAACACGGTACAATAACACAAAAATGAATCACGGAAAAGCTCACGATCAAAAGTAAACAATTTGGTACAGTTATGTACAAACAAAATAGTGTGATGACTTGGTTTTTTTCTCTTTCTAACACCGTTTAGATCATATTTTTCATTATGATGATAGTAAGGGAGACACAAGGATTTCTATGAGACCAAATGAGTAGTTCCCAAGGCGAGTAGTTCCCAAGGCGCGGGTGAAAAATGTCTGATCAGGAATCATTATTATTCTAACCTTTTTTTGCTGTAATATCCGATGAGACAGCTATCAATAGAACCAGTTTTTTTTTTCAATCAATTTATAAACAAATATTACCAGCCTTGAACTAAATAATGTTGGTGCATAACAAAACAAAAAAATGAGTGTCATTGACCTATCAGTCGATTAACTCTGGACTGATGAAAGTGTTGATCCACTTGATTCAATCTCTCACACTTGCATGTTACTTAGGTTAGGTTTGTTTTAACACATAATAAGGAGACACTGATTGATGCAGTTTTGTAATATTTGCTCACTATAATATTATTTACTACCTACTTACTAAAATTTTGACTTCACAACATTGAAACATAATCCACGAAAAACTGCAAGACTTTTAGTTTCCTTAACATTTCCAGAGTTCATTGAACATTTTAAAACCTTTATGGTAATATTATTTTGTGTTCCCGACAAATTTGTTTTAGGAAGCCTAAAATCGTTGCAGTTTCTCGTGGGATAGCAATAATAATAATGTTTTATTCCAGAATGTCGGGAGGATAGTGCAGGCCCACCCGTCCCATAAAGTTATACATATTTATTTTCCCAACGGATAAAGTAATAAAAGCAAATAGAATAGGAAAAAAAACCAGTGTGCTTTAGACCACACGACTGAAGTAAAACTTCACTAGCTTTTATCTCCCTCTCAACTTCCGTTCGCCTCACCTGATAACTTAAACCCTCTCGTCACGCATTCACCAGCTTACTCCCCAAGTCAAGCGTATAGGTCCGAACGTTCGCCTCGCCCGATCACACTTTTCGTAACACTCGTCACGCATTCACCAGCTTATTCCCTAAGTCAAACGTGCGTAAAGAAGTTTTACTGAAAAAAAAAACATAAGCGATAATAGAAATAAAATAAATAATCAAATATAATGTAGGACGTGGTCTGGAGTGAGCTCGGGCCCAGCACTCACTCAGGGGTGGCGCTTGGTACTGAAAGGCTGCGATCTGGCTCCCGTGACCCGGTGTCTCATTGTAGATGCGCTGCTGTACCTTCTGTATCAAGACCTAGACAAACCCAACCCCGTGAACCTGGGATAAGTCGCCAAACGTAGTGAACCACTTGCGATGACTTGTGGCAGGGGTGTTGGTTATCAAATAAATGGTTCCTGAGGCGGCGGTACCCATACCCACCTCCCAACTTCTGATTGGTTGTTGTGTGGTCAATAGCGAGCTCTTAGTTCTTCTCTCATGTGTCTATCCTTTCTTATGTCCAAACTAGCTTGCAATATAGCAACACCCTGAACTGACGACAGTAACCATCTTCCAGATTGTAATGTGTGTTTTGTCATTCCCCAGCGCGACGTTTACATGTGGGCGCTGGACCACCGTGTGCACCACAAGTACAGCGAGACGGACTCAGACCCGCACGACGCGCGGCGCGGATTCCTGTTCTCGCACGTGGGCTGGCTCGTGCTGACGCCGCATCCCGATGTGGTAGCCAAGCGCAAGATCATCGACATGAGTGACCTGGAGGCTGATCCCATCGTCATGTGGCAGAAGACGTAATTATTTTTTAAAACATTTACTATATATTCCTTCAGTCAGGCTAATTTGTTCGCTTTTCAAAACAACTCATACAGGTCTCATAGGAATCGTTGAGCCTTCCTTACTACCTTACGCTTTTATTTTACGCTTTTTATGCAAATAACAAAAGAAGTACAATGTAGACTTTCTGAAACCAACGTTTCAGTTCGCAATTTCATAAACATTTGTGAAACTTTGGGAATTTTGTATTAATAATTTTTACATGGAATGACAAAAAAATGAGGTGACTATAATGTTTACAATACATTTATTTGTCTTAACCGGTTGTTTGCCGTTTGTCACCCGGTGGCCGCGGCACTTTGGAATGCAATTTTGACCCTTATTTATAAAGAAAGTGTATGAAGAACAAAGTCAGAAACGCTTGCTCTATTATCGTCCTTTACCATAGCGAAACCCGCAATGCGTCTAGTCACTCGGAATAATTTATAAATTTGCCGTAGTGCGGGATGTGAACAGTTTCTGCGCATGCGCGGGGAAAAAAAAACGTTTTTTCTACTATTTTGACCCTTCTATGTACAAAATTTGTAAAGGAAGTGTCAGAATCGCTTGCACCAACATTCCCTATGGGATGGGTAAAGATTTCATTCACCTTGTAACCACAGATTATTTTAAAATAATTTTTATCTGTGGGCATCTCGAAATGTCATTTTGGCTGCATCACATTTATGAGTTCCTCGACTAAAACATCGCAAAACCTATCAATTTACGTAATTAACGCAAGTAATGTTGTTTTGGTAGATAGTTTATTGTTCTAGGAATGTGTTTCGGTCAATAAAATATACGATAGGTAAAAATTAATCCACAAAACATTCGATTCAAATTGAAGGTCGTGAAATTTCCGTGTTGTTCCTCCGCGCTCCAACGGGTTAATAAAATATGTATGTGTTTTTTTTATTTGGTTTGATGAAGAGTGTGAAAGAAAGATAGTTGAAAAGAATACACTCAGAAAGAAGTACTTGGAAAGGCCAACAAGAAACAAAAGACAGGCGTACAAACAAACGAGAAAAGAAACAAATAAGCTGATAAGGGGAAAGAAAAGAAAATTCTTGAATGATATTCTGCTGAAAATGGAACAGAACTTTGTTAATAATAATAGCAGAGAAGCATATAGGGGAGTAAACTTCTTCAAGAAGGGTTTCAAACCGAATACAACACTATGCAAAGACGTTGATGGTTCAATTATATCCGATAAGGAACGAATTAAAACCGTGTAGAAAAATTACTTCTATAAACTTCTCAACCCTAATAGCGACCTGAGAAGCCACCCTACTAACATCCCCACTGAATCAAGTAATGAAGAATCAGCGAATCCACCAACAATGCCAGAAATAAATGCTGCACTAAAGAAACTTAAAAACAACAAATCACCTGGGAAAGACAACCTGCCGGCAGAGTTGTTCAAATATGGAAATGAGCACCTGAGAAATCTGCTACATAAGTTAATAACAAAAATATGGACCTTGGAAAAAATCCCAGAGGAATGGCAAATAAGCATAATATGTCCAATTCATAAAAAAGGTGACAAGCGAAAATCATAGAGGCATATCACTTCTTTGCACAGCATATAAGATCTACACCATGATACTGAAACAAAGAATTAATAAGTACGCAGAAAACCTACTGGGAGAGTATCAGGCAGGCTTCCGCACCGGTAGATCCACAACAGACCAACTGTTCATCGTCAGGCAGATCTTGGCAAAGTGCTGGGAGTTTGATATAGACATACACCAACTATTCATAGATTTCAAGCAAGCATATGATAGCATAGATCGGGAGTGTGTATATGACATACTACTTCAATTCCAGATTCCACCTAAATTGGTTAGGCTCATCAAAGCCACAATGTCAGACTCAAGATGTCAGGTCAAAATAGATGGGGAATTGTCGGAAGAATTCACAGTATCGCAGGGACTAAAACAGGGGGACGGTCTGGTTCCCACTCTCTTCAACATTGTGCTCGAACATGTAATAAGAAAAACGCTAATAGACACTGGCTCCAATATTTGTTTCAAGAGCAGTCAAGTTGTCGGATATGCGGATGACATTAACATTGTCGGAAGATCAATTTCAGCCATTAAGGAGGTCTTCGATCCTTTAGAAACAGCAGCACGGGAAGTAGGACTGCAGGTTAATGTCAACAAAACGAAAATGATGATACAGAGCAGGAACCCTTCACACAGAAGAAGAAGTAGTGCACAATTCAAAGACAACTACTCATACGAAGTGGTCGACCAATTCACCTACCTGGGCTCCAGTCTGACAGAGAATAATGAGGATCCAGCAGAAATCAGAAGGAGAATCACAGCAGCCAACAAAACATACTTCTCTTTGCTGCCAGTGTTTAAGTCACGTAGTGTCCACAGAAAAACCAAAATAACCATATATAAGACCATTGTTAGAACTGTATTGGCATATGGATGTGAGGCGCTGACACTGACGGTAAAGATGGCTGAAATGCTGGATACTTTTGAAAGAAAAGTGCTGAGAAGAATATGTGGACCCGTGAAAGAGGGTGAACAGTGGCGCATCCGGCACAATACAGAATTGTATGATATATATAAGGCACCTAGCATCTCAACACATATGAGACTCCTCAGGCTGAGATGGGCTGGGCATGTACAGAGAATGCCGGATACACGCGTCCCAAAAAGAATTTTGACTGGATACCCAGGTGGAAAGAGAAAAGTGGGAAGGTCTAGACTGAGGTGGGAAGACGAAGTAAGAGGGGATGCAGCACAGCTTCTCCAGGTACCAAATTGGAAGTCAGCTGCTGAGGACAGGAGGAGTTGGAGGCGACTGTTGCAAGAGGCCAAAGCTCGGTATGGGCTGTAGCGCCATCGAAGAAGAAGAAGAAGTTTTTTTTATTTATTATTATCAGTAATTTAGTTACAAAAATTATCTTCTTCTTGTGCCCTGTCCATTCACCGGACGTTGCTATCATGTTGGCTATGCGGACTTTGTTTACTGCTGCCCGGAACAGCTACAACAGTAGACTGGCCAAACCACTGTCTCAGGTTTTTCAGCCATGAGGTTCTCCTTCTTCCAGGGCCCCGTCTTCTGGCAATCTTTCCCTTCATTATGAGATGTAAGATCTCATACTTCTCTGGATGTCTCATCACATGTCCAAGATATTGAAGTTTTTGGATTTTTATAGTTTTAATAACTTCTTTTTCTTTATTCATCCGAACCATAACATCTTCATTCGTAACCCTGTCCATCCAGCTTATTTTAAGTATTCTTCTGTAGATCCACATCTCGAGTGCCTCAAGTCACCTAATTAGTTATTCAGTAAGCGTCCATGCTTCCATTCCATAAAATAATATCGAAAACACATAGCATCTGACCACAAAAAATATAAGGTGGGCCATTTTTAAAACTATTTTACGTTTGCATGCAAAAATTTTATATTTCAAAAATTATATGTTTGTTGTTTATTTTGATTAATAAAATTTGAAAGCATATTTCATCACCTTTCAAAAACAGTTTTTAGTTTTCAGATACCTTCAGAAATATTCCGTTTATTTGGATTTTATTGTAAATTGGAAATTTAACCCTCTGACAAAATATGGTCGAGGCCTGAGTGGTTAAGGAAGTTTAATATCTAAACCTGGGCCATACTGCAAATCTTGCAGAACAATTCCCAAAAGATGTACAGTCTAAAGAGACAATATAAACTTTCTGTTAGTCAAAATAAATTACCGAAACATAACACCATAACTAACTGCTCCCAACCGCCTGGAGCCAGTGAGACTATGGCATCCTCAATTGGGGTATGTTGTGAGGCTAAAGGTAGTGGGGAGAGGAAGGAGATGGGGAGTGGAAGGTGGAGAAGTAACTGGCTATTCAAATCTGGTCACCAAACATGGCTAAAGCCAATTCAAGTAAAGTTTCAATTCTGAATAGTGGTGAGGAAAATATTTTCCCTCAGGGCCTATGTCATTCGGGGACGCTGTGTGGGGAGGTCTTTTTAATGAATGGTAGGAGAGCAAGTTCTGGAAGGAAAAAGGTATGAGAGGTAGGAATCTAGGGGTCTAGTGTGTTCAGGAGTGACAGATGAGTGAAACCATCCCTCCCACTGATATGCAAAATGGGTCGAGAGAGATCAGCTGGCGAGGTCAGAGGTTCTCCCCAAACCGTCCTCTCCCTATCTGGCCCTGACTGATTATCCAATAAATGGTTCCCAGGTGGCAGTACAAGCTGTCAAGTCACCTCGAATTATTTCAATATCAATTAAGTCTGTTCATAAATTATCATGATTCACTGATAATAAAGTGAAGTGTCCTGCCATCTATTGCTGAAATAGATAAGTTGTGAAACAAACATCTGTACTGTGTACATTTCAGACACGTTTCAACCCAAACCGGCTAATGAGATGTGATAATATTTCTTCTCATTTTTCAATAACAACTATGAAGTCACTATTCTAAATATATAACGTTCGTTCTCAATTATCATTACAAATCAAGAGGATCGTTTCGATCAATTGAAAAACGTGTTATTGCTTTCAATCAATTTTCATTATGACTAATATTTGGTGTGGTATGGAAATTTCCTCACTGCATTTGCACAACTTGCTCATGATGACTGTTTGAACAACGCTGTTTGACTGCGAAATTGGCATCGGAAAATAATCAATTTTATAGTTTCTTTTGGTAATTAATAAAACAAATATGAAACTTATTTCTAATTTAATTTATTTGAGGTTTTAGCTTGTTAAAGCCAAATTCAGACGGGTACAAATTATTCGCGCCCTTGAGGTGATTTTTCACAAAAACGGCGCTTTATAAATTATCCAATTATTATTATTATTCTATTTAAGTACACAACATTTGAGGGAGGTAGGAGAGGGGTCTGCAAGGATTATATTTTTTTTATTTTTTATTTTATTTTACTTTATTTGGGAAACAAACAGTTGTACATATTTTATTAAATAATTACATTTGACAAATTTGCATGAACCAGTGAAGTTTCCACATTTGACAATATAGAATTTAAAGAAAAAACAAAAAACTCATTAATATAAGAAGTTATACATACATAATACCTAAATAGATTACAGAAAATCAGATGAAACCAACATAATAAAATCAGATGAAACCAACATAATAATTCATACGAAAACCAACATAATAAGAGAAAAACAATAAAATAAGGCACACAGCAGGATTCACGATCAACAATCTGTTTTGATCTTCTCCGTTACATATTTTGTGAATTGAACTGAGGACAAATGGAAAATATCAGCGTCTGAAAGGATATTGTTATATTTTGTGCACGTCCTTTTCAGAAATGTATGTTGTGAGTAGTTAGTTTTTGATTGTGGGATGTGGAATAGTTTGTTTGTTCTTGTATTACGTACTGGACAGTGGATATTAAATTATATGGGTTTTCTTACATTTGTTACTAAGTCGTCTTTGACTGTCGAATTTCTTATTATTTTAGTTATTTTCAGTAGGCTTAATTACCTCGGGTTTGTAGTTTACTTTGATATTGTTTGGGAAATACCTTACAAGTAAGGAAATGTACCCATACTACGTGACACGTTTAGGGGGGGGGGTCTTCAAAATGTCACGCTCCATACAAATGAGCAGCGGGTTGCTTAGGATTTTGGTCACGGGGGGGGGGGGGTTAAAAATTGCTAAAAGTTGGTCACGTAGTATGGGTACGTTCCCTAATATGAATTATTAACCACGAAAATATTTTGCGATTATGCAAGTTTTTTGTCTTAAACGAACTGTCAATTTATAAAAACTTTGTGTTATTTCCGCGTCACAATTAAAGCTCTATAAATGAAAATTTTCTGAATGTAACGTTTTTGAAAGGTTATGAAATAAGGTATCAAATTGTTATTTTACAAATAAATATTAACATTCATAAACATTAAAATTTAGAATGCAAACATGAAAAAATTGTAAAAATGACTCACGTGATGTTTTATGTGAAAACGGTTCTAAAATCACTGATTATGTAAAAAAACACTTATTCTATTGTATAAATATATATATAATAAACAATCATGTCTCCTTTTTTTTACCATTTCATACAAGAATATTTAATAAATATTTAAAAAATTAACAATGTCTAAGGGGGCGTTCAAGTATTACGTAACGCAATTTTTGAAGATTTTTGACCCTCCCTCCCCCCCATGTAACGCGCCGTAACGTTTTTCTGTAACCCCCCCCCATCTAAACGTTACGTAACACTCAAGTGACTATTTTTACCTAAAAGTCACAATTAAGTTGCGCAAAGTACTGGAAAGTCTCTTAAAATAAAATAAAAATGACGTACAATACAGTCGAGGGATTCCCCGTACAACCTAAATGAAAAGGATTGCCAACTTAGAAGATTTTAATTCCCTGGTTTTTTATTTAAATAAAAAAAAAAACATTTTACCCTCTCCCTCAGCCCCTGTAACGCACAGTAATGTTTTACAAGACCTTCCCCAAAGTGCATTACGTAATACTTAACGGCCCCTAACGGAGCGTGCGCGTTTTGCGATTTGGCGGGTGAAAACTATTTCTACAAAATCAGTCTTTTTTATGTACTTCTATGGACAACTTTGAGTAGAAACGTGAAACTTTATTCAATATGGATCTTCTACTTTCTGTTTTAGGGTTGTCACTAGAACAATAACAGAGTTAAAACTTGTAACGAACACATGCTTTAGCTGAAAACACGCTTGTTGTACTTGACTGCTATTGTTATATTGTCGTGTAAACACGCTTACGGGTCAGAGAGGTTAATGGCCTAATTTTATTGTTGTAGTATCTATTCTTAATTAAAATCTTGATGATGTGGAATTTTTGATTGATGGATTGATTTTTAAAGGGACACATGTTTTACATGTATTCATACAGGTGTCAGATTGTGCATGTCAAGTGCTAACCTGAATGTCGCAGACAGTTGATAACATTTTTATAAAAAATTTCAGTAAATCTGATAGATTTCCTATCTTAACATACTGATTGCAGTAATTTAATGTGTCATCCACTAGTACAAGCCTTAAGCCAAGCGGGAAACTGGAGAATCCACATCACATTTGGAGTCGATTTTGTGGTTTAACTTTTTTTGATTTGAGCTTTTGTTTTCGAGTAAATCGGGTCCGAAGTTGGAATTTTTTTGGATAAATTTGAAAAAAAATTTCACTAGGGGGTTGATTTCAGCTGTGTAATGTCTTATAAAATGCAACGAAGGGTAAACCGGGCTTAAAATTTTTTTAACCCTTTAGTTGCCGAAAAAATGGAAAAATAGAAAAAAAATAATATTAAAATCGAAATGCTAACATCGAAAAAAATAAGTTTTTTGGGTTCTCTACGTGATGTAGATTCACCAGTTTCCTGCTTGTACTACGAGTTTCCGGACACGTTGTATTGGCTTTATCAGTTGATCTGTCAACTGGATTTCCTATCTAATTATTGCAATCTTTTAACCTGTCAGGTCTGTTTGTTCAGTTTTAGGAACAACTTGTAAAGGTTTCACAGAAATCATTGTGTCTCCCTTACTATCACAGTTAGAAATATGATCTAAACGGTGTTAGAAAGAGAAAATACCTAGCTTTATATTCAAATCTAAAACTTAACCGCAAAATTGTTAAAATGTACCCACTTATGAAAGTTTCTGACTGCAATTTGAAAAAAAATTATGAAATTTTTAGTATATTTTATTAATAATTTTTAGATGAAATGAAAAAAAAAAGTTTATTTTTTTTATTAGTATCTATAGCAAAATTTGTACATAATGTATTTATAAATTACTAGCTTTTTCCCGCGGCTTCGCTCGCATGGTATGAGAGGTTTCCCACTCCGCCTCCTCCACCTTCCCTCTCCCCACTCCACCACCCTCATCAACCCCCCTCCCCCTCCACCCACCCCTCCCCCCATTCCACTCCCCCCTTCAACCACCCTCCCCCTCCCCCCTCCCCTCACCCCTCCCCAAACTCCTCCACCCTCCACCTTTCCTCTCCCCACTCCACTCATCCATCAACCCCCTCTCCCTCCATCTCCTTCTCCACCGACCCCTCCCCCACCCCATACCCCTCCCACTCCACCTCCCCCCACCTTCCTCCACCCTCCCCCTTCCACTTCCTTCCCTCCCACCTCTCCCACCCCACTCCGCCTCCTCCACCTTCCCTCTCTCCACTCCCATCAACCCACTCCCCCTATACCTCCACCCACCCCTCCCCTAACCCCTACCCCCTACTTCCCTCCGACCTCTCCCACCCCACTCCGCCTCCTCCACCTTCCCTCTCCCCACACCACTCCCCCCATCAACCCCCTTCCCCCCATCCCCTACTCCTCCCCACACCCTCCTCCATCCTTCCCCTTTCCCCTTCCTTCCCTCCCGCCTCTCCCTCTCCTAACCCCCTCCCCACTCCCCCTCTCACCTCTCGCATTCCACACATTCATTCCCGATACATTCAGTTTTCAAACTGCTCGCGTGCAACCTATTATAATTTTTTATACAAATTTCATAATGCCAGAACTCAACGGTAGTTTTATACAAAATAACGAACAACAAAAAAAAGAATAGTCCAATTTGGTGCAGTCGTTCGGATTTATACATACATTTCGGCGATTCATTTTTAGAGATAGTTATTAAGTACGACTCCAGCAAAGCAATCTTTTTAGGGTGAATTGCCAAATTAAAAAAAAAAAACATTGTTTCCAAGGTGACAATTGGTTTGTTTTTTTCCGACGTTTGCAATAAATCGATTTTGTTACCGACAGAAAATGTATGAAAAATGAAATGACTATTCTGATGTATGAGCTATATTATTGTAAAGTTTCATTCAAATCCATTCAGTAGTTTTCGCGTGAAAGAGTGAAAAGTAAAAGTAAAAAAAGTGAAAGAGTAACAAACATACATCCATACAAACTTTCCCCTTTATAATATTAGTAGGATATTATATTAAGGTATTATAAAGTACATTTTTTTTTTACAGTCCTCACTAGGGTTTCCTGTTCTGAGGCGGCCTGTAGTTTTTCCACATTTGTATTTAGTATCCAGTTGTCTTTACATGGTCTTCAGTATGTTTGATAGTTCATTTTCACTTTGTTCTCTCAACGATATTTTTACTTTTGTTTTAAATTTATTTATTTCTGCTATTTTTTTTTTGTTTGAGTTGGTAGAGCGTTGTATAGTTTTGTCGCATTGAATTTCATATTTCTTTGTCCAAAAGATGTTTTCAAACTGGCTGTAGCTAGAATATTTTGGTTTATTGCCCTGGTTGTGTATCTATGTTGGACAGTGGAGTATTCTGTTATGTTTTTTTTAATTTTAATAAAATATTTTTTGCATAAAGTTTTTGTATGTTGTAGACTTGAATGCTTTGAAAGTTGACGATAATGTTTATAGTACATTTACATAAAAAATTATTTATGTGTTTTTATTTTTTTTCATTATCAGTAACTTTAGTTTGAACAAATGTAAGTTGAGCCATTTCTAAAACTTTTTTATGTTTGCATTTTTTTTTTTTTTTTTACATTAACTCCACACAGGAGGCCCTGAGGAAAATAATTTCCCTCAGGGCCTATGTCATCTGGGATGCTGTGTGGAGGGTCGTTTTGAGGAGAGGAAGGAATGAACATTGGTCTTGAAGTAGACGTGGGCAAAATTGAATGACAGAATTAAATGAATATATTCAATCTTGTGACACACTCAATCTAATTCTCAATTTCAAAAGGAATTGATTCTTCATTCCTTATCTTTGGCCTTGCATCCTACGATTTTTAACGACACCATACATTTTTAATTTCCATTTATTTTACTGTTAAATTATTTCAATGAATAATGTGTTCTGTAAAGGATTTAAATATTATATTGTTTCACAGGTATTTAAACATTATTAAACGGGCCGCGCGCCGCGAAGTGGTCGACGGACGGTATTGTGAACGACTCGCCTATTACGATTATATTCCACTACCGCCGCGCCGCCATTCTAAAAACACCCGAACATCATCAAAGTCCATGTCCCAAAATGGCCAAAACGCGGCCGCGATTCATCCGGGTTGCCCGAGCATCTCTTTCACGCAAGGAATTAATCATTTATCCTAATCAATAGTCCTGAGATTGTCCTAAGGTCCCCGCCGTCCCAGGTCCGTGTTCAATGTCCGCATCCCAGGTATCTAGTCTGACGAAATCGAGATTGTCCGATTCCGACAGACAGAGGAATTAAAACAAAAGTCTTTTTCACTTGTGACGTCAATGTCTTTTGTAAATCTCAGACCTACAAATGACGTCAGGCGTCATCGTCACGTCAATGTCACGATATGTCCCAAACGCATCCCAGTCCTAGGTTCACAGCTCGCGAGTAAATCAAGTCACTGCTAGGTAAGACACAAAACATTAGTCAAAAATTCATTCCTCAATGCGAGCCCTTAATCCGTCCGCGCGGTTCATTTATTCCCCCGCGCGCCAAGCCGTCAATTTCATTACATAGTTAGTCGAAAACTTTCGACTTTGAATCTGAACATCAGCTACAAAAGTGAGAAGCTAAAATGATGCGTATCGGTTTTTTGGTACCTATTGTACCTACCTACTTTTAGACGTAGATCTTGGGCCGATATAATATGTAAATTTGCAGATATTATAAGACCAATTAGCTGTGGTTAGCTGTCATAAAATACTCATCTTAATGTTAAAATGTATGTTTATCACGATGTATGTGATCACGTGAAATGGAACAAAATTATAAGTTTAATAAATAAAATAAAATCAATAAAATTTTAAGGGTGAAACGAAAACTTGTATAATTTTAAGATATAATTGCTAGCAATAAATACATATTACATACGAAAAATTACGACACTAAAAAAAGACAAACAATATAGGATTTAGCCTGCGAGATAATGAGGTAGAATAATCGGTCTCTTCTTTGTTTGGTGTTTCGTAGCCTATTGGCCTCCTCTTTGTGCGGTGCTTCGTAACCTCTCCACTCATTGTGATTTTGAAAACCGATGAAACGAAAAAGCGACAATAAAAGAGTCAAACACATTAATCTATAGGTTTTAGCCTGCGAGATAATGAGATAGAATAATCGGTCTCCTCTTTGTGCGGTGTTCCGTAGCCTATTGGTCTCCTCTTTGTGCGGTGCTTCGTAGCCTTCCCACTCATTGTGATTTGAAAACCGATGAAACGAAAAAGCGACACTAAAAAGAGTCAAACACATTAATCTATAGGTTTTAGCTTGCGAGATAATGAGATAGAATAATCGGTCTCCTCTTTGTGCGATGCTTGGTAGCCTATCAGTCTCCTCTATTGCGGTACTCCGGGTACTCCGTGGCCTCCCGGTCTCGTGTGCGGTGTTAGCCTCCCCATTCATTTAATTTAATTTTTTTTTTTTTTTTGGATTTAATTGAATTAAAGGAATGAATAAAAGGAATCAATTCAAAAGGCCATGGGAATCAGACTGAATCGATTCACTCCTGGGAATCATTCTGCCCACGTCTATCTTGAAGAGACCCATGTTGTAGGAAGGAGGAAACACAGAGGCCGGCAAATCATTCCACAGCCGAGCTGTTGAACACAAGAACGAGTCAAAGAAACGACCCGTTCTCATGTGACTGTTTAGTTATATATTTAATATGGAAAACACTGTTATTATTTTATAAAAGACTTTTTATTGAAGACGTGTTTACACCATTGACATTGATTGACATTAGTTCCCAATAGATAAACCACAGATGACAAACATTATAGAAGTAGTTCCTCACTAGTGATGTGCAACATACAATAGTGATGTGACATCCCCTTTCTTTATTTATACAATAAAATTTTAATTAAATTAACATTACACATTATACCTATCCGGTGGTTTGACAACTCTACCATATCTGGTAATGTAAGGGTTGTTAATGTTAATGTTATTTTCTCCCACCTGTCTCTCATCTCCATCTTTTGCCTCTTCAAGTGCCGGATTAGATTGCATGGACAGATGATCATTATTAACGTTTTCATTATATCTCAGTTTTAAGTGAATTCTATTTCGTCTGTACGTGTTACCATAATAATCTTGAATAATATAGGACCTATTACATTTTAATTTTTCTTTGACCATAGCTGGTAACCAAGTACTTTTGGGATTTTTCTTAAAGTATACATTATCTCCTGTTTGTAATATAGACATGGGTTTTGCATTCACATTATAATATTTGGAATTTATTGCATTATTTTTTTCAATACACTTTCTGTAATCGGAAAATCTTACAACCTTTGGTTTTAATTTAATTTTAGCTAAGGGAATATTCATTCTCAAAGTTCTGGACATTAATAATTGAGCAGGTGACGGCAAATTAGCTTTGGGTGTGTTTCTATAATGTAATAATGCTATATAAGGATCTGTATTTGTTTCTTTAGATTTTTTAAGAATGTTTTTTATAATTTTAACAGAACTCTCTGCCTGACCATTAGACTGTGAATGATATGGACTAGTAACTACATGTTCTATGTCCCAATCATATAAAAATGATTTAAATTCAATTGATTGAAAAGGAGGACCTCCATCAGACACTAAAGACATTGGTATTCCATGACCAGGCGCGTAGCTACCTAGGGGCTACGCGGGGCAGTGCCCCGGGGCCCTCAAGCTCAGGGGCCCTCGAATCCTTACCAGAAATCTCGATCGAACTGAACTTTTGGAAATTTCTCCCATTTTCAAAATAAATATGACAGGTTGCAACTTGCAACCCCACTAATCATGACAACTCAGTTGAGAGAAATTCAAAAGTTATGTCTAGGGAATTCCCCTAAATTCTTTCTGTAGGTTGGCAGTGTTGTCAATTTGACGGATAGTGATATGTGCGTCATTCTCCAACGACACTTGTAGAGTATCAGTGTGTTTCTCTTTCCTTTTATTTTACTTTTAACGTCGTCAGTGAACAGTGAGTACCTACCTACTCGAGCACAATCTAATATTGAATAGTTTAAATAAATTAGAAAACTAAAGTTATGGATAAAAAGAAGATACCCAGTGGTGCATTTAAACGCAAACAACGCAACGCCAAGAAAGAGAAGACAGTAAACAAAAATTGCCCGAAATTGACAAGTTTTTTAGTCAGCCTTCTGCAAGTACATCTAGCCAAAATATTTCTATTGATAGTTATTTAAGAAATAAGAGGGGTTAAACTCGACTCCGACATTTATCGCTAATAGCATTTGAAAAGAAAACCCATCGAGCCTGGATTTAAACGAAGTCATTGACACTTGCGAAAATTAAAGCTAGGAAAAAATTGTAAATATAATTGTTATTTACTCAGTTGGTAGGCCTGACCTTTGTATAATTAACCCTCGAATCTTCTCTATTTCGTTTTATTAGCCAAACCTACACCAATTGTAATTTATGTTGTTACTGTTTAATATTTTTATTACCTGCCCTGCAGTGCACAAAAAAGAGCTTAAGTAGCTTAGCATTTGTATTTGTATATTTGTATATTTCATATTTTTATTTGATAAAACCTAATCAGTTTACATAGCAGTGGGGCCCCATTTTTTAATTTGCCCCAGGGCCCTTGGTTACCTAGCTACGCCACTGTCCATGACGTGCAAAAACAGACTTTAAGTGAATTATTACATTTTTTGCAGAGGAATTATTATTGAGAAAAGCAGTTTCTATATACTTTGAATAATAATCTGTTACAATAAGGTATGTTTGATTATCAAAATACATTAAATCAATACCTACTTGTTGCCATGGAAACTTATTCATTTCATAAGTTAGCAGTGGTTCCTTCTGATTCGAAACTTTAAATTTATTGCATATTTGACATTGCTCAATTAAATTTTTTATATCTACTGAAATACTAGGCCAAAATAAAGAATCTCTTGCTAATCTTAGACATTTGTTTATTCCTTGATGTCCTTCATGAATTTTATTCAACATTTCTTTTCTCATAGACTGAGGTACTAATAATTTATTACCCTTAAATATGAAGTCATTAATAACATGAATCTCGCCTTGAATATTATAATAACATTTTAAAGTGCAATGGACTTTATCTTTACTATTTGGCCAACCTTCGTAATAATATTTTTTTAATATTTGCATAGTTTCATCGAAAGCAGTAGCATTACTCAATTTTTTACGATATTCTTCACTAATAGCTAAGTTCATATAGATTGAATTTACATGACAATGTAGATCAGACTCATAATCGGGTATATAATGATCTTTCAAAGCAGCTCTAGATAAAGTATCCGATATATACATTTCTTTACCTGGGACATGTACCACATTTAAATCGTAAGACTGAAGAGCTAACATCATACGTTGCAATCTAGCTGGTACATCATGTAAAGGTTTTTTAAATAAATAGACAAGAGGTTTATGATCAGTCTGTACTGTCACTTTGTTACCATAAACATACTGATGAAACTTATTACAACCAAATTGTATGGCAAATAATTCTTTTTCAATTTGAGCATAATTTTCCTGCGACTGTGTCATTGTTTTTGAACTATATGCAATTGGACAGTTATTTTGCATGATGACTGCACCTACAGCTGATTTTGATGCATCGACTGACAAGGTTAATGGTATTTTTGGATCATAATGAATTAAAACTGTTGCATTTGAAATAGCTTCCTTCAAAATTTTAAAATATTTTTCACAATTCTCGTCCCATGACCATACTACATTATTTTTTAATAAATTTCTCAAAATTTGTGATTTATCAGACAAGTTTTCAATAAACGGACCTAAATAATTTACCATTCCCAAAAATCGTTGCAAATCTTTGACATTTTTTGGAGACGGTAATTCTAATATAGCTTTGACTTTCTCTTTGTCGACTTTTACACCTTCCTTGCTAAAAATATAACCTAGGAAACATACTTCCTTGACTAAAAATTTACATTTTGACTTATTTAATTTTAAATTGACTTCTCTAGCCCTTTCCAAGACTTTTCTTAATCTAATGTTATGAATTTCTTCAGTTTCTCCATAAATCAGAAAATCATCGACAAAAATTAAAATACCTTCCAGATCCCCAAACAAATCTACCATAATCCTATAAAAAATTTCCGTTGCTGCATTTATTCCAAATGGTAATCTTAAATACCTGTACCTTCCAAATGGAGTTTGAAAAGTGCATAAATCACTACTTTCTTCATCTAATTTTAGTGACCAGAATCCAGAATAAGCATCTAAATGTGAAAAATATGCAGCACCTATAAGTTTTGACCTAATTTCATCAATATTTTTTAATGGAAAATATTCTCTCATTATGCAGTTATTTAATTTTCTAGGATCAAGACAAATTCTCAATTTACCTGACTCTTTGACAGTTATGACGACAGAATTTACCCAAGAAGTAGGTTTAGTAACCTTTTCAATGACCTTCATCTTGTCCATGCGATCTAATTCTTCACGAAGACTGTTTTGTAAGGCAAATGGGACTTTTCTCGGAGGATCGACGCACGGTACAGCATCATGGCGAAGCTTGAGATGAACGACAGGTGGTAGACATCCGAGACCCTGAAATATGTCATTATATTCAGTTAATATGGTGTTACGATTACATTGGACATTAAATACTCTTTTTACAATCCCAAGTTTTTCAATAGTGGGAAGACCTAAGACAGATTGACAATCTAAACTTGTTACAAAAAATATTATGTTATTTATATTTCCATGTATTTCACACATAAGATCACAATGACCAATAATGGGTATTTTATTTCCACCAAAACCTGACACTTTGGTAGAAACTTTTTGTAAAATAGTATTGCATAAATTTAACTTTTTAAAGTCTGATATTGAAATTACGTTAATGTCTGCTCCTGTATCCAAAATACAGTCTAATATTATGTTATTAATAATTATATCTAAATGCCATGCTTGACTTGAAAACTTACTGTTGTTAATATTTCTTATTGTTGCAATGAAATGTCCCTCAGAGCAATTAGCACTGTCATCATTGGGTATTGAATCTTCTGACTTTAAATTTCTGATTTTCTTGTAACAATTATTTTTAAAACAGAATTTTGCAAAATGACCAAAAGAATTGCATGACCTGCATTTGATGTTTATAGCTGGTCATTTGAAGCGGTGATGTTGTCCACATCTTCCACATGGATTGTTGTGACCACTTGACCTTGACGATGATGGTGACCCTTGACGATTGGTAAACCCATGCTGACTTGACGTTGAATTACGATGTGATATGACGGTGATCCATGACGATTGGAAAATCCATACTGACTTGACGTTGAGTGAAAATGACGATGTGATGATGGTGACGGTGATCTTGACTGTCTTGATGTACTTTTGTGATTTATTTGAAGAATGTTTTCTGTGTGTATTTGTTGATTTATTTTTTCAGCGTTGTTTTGTGACATTAATATGGTTTTTGCAATTTCTATCGTTTTTTGTAATGACAATGCAGAATCTTGTAGTAGGCGTTGACGAATGTGGTTCAAATTTGAACTCATGTTTGCAATAAATATATCTCTTACCAGAGATTCTCTTAGTTCTCCAAATTCACATTCCAAACTTTTGTTTTCTAGGTCCAGTAGAAAATTGTTGATGTCTTCAGAAATATTTTGTTTTCGTGTAAAAAATGAATTCCTTAACATTGTTAAGTTTTTATGTGGTGCAAAATAATTGTCAAACTTTTCCTTGACTTGTTTTAGCGTGATAGATTCCATATTCATGTTGAATGACTTGAAAATTTCCATACCTTTGGAGCCAATGGAATGAAGTAGAATTGCTATTTTTCGTTTTTCTGGGGCTTCTTCCAAACCTGATGCCACCAAATATATTTCATAATTTTGCCACCAGTTTTTCCATATTCCATCGTTATTTATGTTATTTGATGATACGTGCAGATTTGACAACGCATTAAAATCATGTTGTACGTACTTTGGCGCATCCTTCGACATCTTGTTTTTTTTTTTTTTTACCACAAATTTTTAATATATTATATTATTAATATTAGCATCCCACTTCTGACACCATGTTTAGTTATATATTTAATATAGAAAACACTGTTATTATTTTATAAAAGACTTTTTATTGAAGACGTGTTTACACCATTGACATTGATTGACATTAGTTCCCAATAGATAAACCACAGATGACAAACATTATAGAAGTAGTTCCTCACTAGTGATGTGCAACATACAATAGTGATGTGACAGTGACAAATGTCAACCGTGTACAAATGTTGGGCACGCGTTAGGCTTGTTTCCCGACTATGCACCGGTGCCGAAGGGATCAATGATGCTAGTTCCTCGGAGCATCTTCCATTGTAATACCGGTATAACAAGGATAGCATTCCCACCCGACGCCTGTGCTCTAAAGATTGCAATCCGTCTGTTAAGATGGGAGAATCTATCAAACGGACCGCCCGTTTCTGCACAGAGTCGAGGGTATTTTTCAGGTATTTTGGAGCTCCAGACCAGAGATGGCTGCCAAATTCAACCGTGGGGCGTACTTGTGATTTGTACAAGGTTAGCAGTTGTGTACTATTAAAGTATCTGCGGGCCCTGTACAGTACGCTCAGTTTTTGGGAGGCTAGCTTTACTCTGGCTTCAATGGAGCCCCCATACCTGAGCTGGTCACTTAGGGTTACACCAAGCATATCAATGGAGGGCCTGTTCGGAAGATTGCTTCCGTTGAAAGAGACTAGATTTTCATTTCGATCCCTTTTGGACGTAATCAGACAAGATTGGGTCTTTGAAACATTAAATTCAACGAGATTATTTTTACCCCAAGAGAAAACACTCTCGAGGTAGCCGTCCATTCTTTGCTTCAAAGCCCTACGAGCTGTTGGAGTTTGTGAGCCCTTTGGGGGCTTGTCAAACAAAAAGCTATCATGAACTGTACTGTCATCCGCATAACAGTGAATTGGTGCACATGACAAAAGGTCGTTGATGTGCAACAAAAACAAAGTTGGAGACAGAACCGATCCCTGCGGGACGCCAGCATTTATCGAGTGTGAGGAAGAGGTGAAACGCAAAATTGCATGCAAAATTTATTTAAAAAATTATGTGTTTAGGGGGCACGTTCAAGTATTACGTAATGCAATTTTTGAAGATTTTTACCTCCCCCCCCTCCCCCCATGTAATGCGCCGTAACGTTTTTCCGTATAACCCCCCCCCCTAAACGTTACGTAACGCCCAAGTGACAATTTTTACCTGAAAGTCACAATTCAGTTGCGCAAAGTACTGGAAAGTCGCTTAAATACCTTTTTTCTTGTTTTAATCGCGTTTGCGGTAATAAATTAAACAAGAGTAATAAATATCGGTAATAAATATCAACTACAACGACCGGTGTGACAACATCATTTTGAAGTGTCAAAGTTATTAGTGTGTTTAAAAATATTATCCTGTACTGCTAAGTGCTATATTGTGTGTAAACAATTACTTTAATTGTGATTCTGTGTAACAAACATTTAATTTGGTGAATTTAATTGGCAGGAGGTTATAAAAATTATAATTGAAAATTTTTCATCGCAGACATTATTTATTGTTACCATGAATTCTACCTGCAACCAATGTGGCAAGTCAGTGCAAACAGCTGACTGTATGAAATGCATGAGTTGCAAAAACCAAATGCATCTCAGTTGTGCCAAAATTACCTCTGCCGTTTTTAGGAAGATGTCTGATGAGAACAGGGAGTCATGGATGTGCACTATTTGTAAAACAGGACAATCACCGCTCTCCAGCAATCTCAACTCTGTTGACTCGTCAATTCTTCTTAGCGAAATAAAGAAACTCTCTTCACAACTGCACTCAATGAATTCAAAACTGATTTCATTCGAACAAACAATCGTTCACAATAACAGCACAATTGAAGACTACACCAATAAAATTCTGGTTTTGGAAGAAAAACTAAAAAAAATGGATAAACTTGAAGCCGAAGTAATTGAATTAAAAAAGTTCGTTACATATTTGGATAAAACAAACAATGATAGAGAACAACAGCTGCTCATCAATAATATTGAAATCTTCGGTCTGACTGAAAAGCAAGACGAAAACCTTGCTTCCACTCTAATTAAAATTGCATCCAATGTCGGTCAGATTATTAAGGAAGATGACATTGAATTTATTACTAGAGCCAATCCACGTCGACATTCTCAAGAGGAAATATCAGCAGCTCCCCGTGACGCCCGCCCTCGAAACGTGGTGGCTAAATTCGTCAACAAAAGGAAGAAGGACGAGCTGATAGCGGCCATTAAAAAGAAGAAGGGTGTAGACTGTAAGAGCCTAGGTGTTGCAGGAGGTAAACTTTATATCAACGACCACCTTACCAGAAAAAACAAATTACTGTTGAGGTCAGCCAAAGACTTCAAAAATGTAAATAACTATGATTTTTTATGGGTGCGAAACTCGAAAATTTACTTAACCCTCCCGTTGCTGAAAGGGGTTCCCATAATTTCTAAATTTACTATTCTCCATGTAGAATTTTTAATAGAGACTTAACGATTTCGATATTTTTTGTATTCCTGCAAAACCGATAAACACATATTCTTCCATTAAAAAAAATATAAAATTGTCCTAGATTAAAGCGTAAAAAAATATTTTGTTACTGTGTAGGTATCATTCCTTGCCTCGTATGATATTTCTTGCTCGCTGAAACCACATCTACGACAAAATAAACTATGAGAAATGCTCCATAAATGGATATGGTTCCCTGTTCTTTTCGGACCTTGGCAATTTACGGCATCTCGTTCCCACGCACTACATCGAAAGCTGCATAAGGGTGTAAGGACATAGTGTCCTTTACCTAGTGCGTCGCCTGTCTGGCTGACCCAACCAGCTGTGTTTATTGGGGTTTAGCTACAGTGCGTGTCAAAACACTACAGCGGAAGGTAAAAAAATAATTTGAATAGTAAAAAGTTTGAATTGCGGTTTTTGTGGTAAATCGTTCCATTCTTGTAATATTGCCTTTCAATAATTGCGTTAATAATGACAAGAAAGGGTATAATTGATGAAGAATTATTAAAATTTCAGTATTTCGTCAGGAGCGTTACAGCATTGCTTTTTTTTAGTATATATCTACGACAATAATGTCATTTTTTTCGTGAATCCAGATATTTTTGACAATTCTTCCCTGTTTTTATTACTATGTACTTTTTATATCCATTTCGCCCATACAATTTTATACTAAAAAATAAGTTAAAATATAACAATCTATGTATGTACCTTCACAGTTTAAAAAAATCAATAAGAGTTGGGTTACTTTGTTTCAATTTTATAGATATAATTTATCAACAATATGTGAAAGGTTTGCGACAGAAGATGTTTATTATTAGAATTTCCCACCGTAGTTGGAAGGGTATTCCGAGTAAATAGTAATAATTAGTGGCAGAAGGGTATTTTTAAAATGAACCGTTAAAATAACATCAAGGCAATGCAAATAGCATGAATATAATGACATTTGGGAAATAACCCATTAATGGTTTATTCTATTGTACCTATAACAGGTATTATTATTTTCCAGATATTCATGGATTCTTAGAAGCATTATTTGCATATCATTGCTCTGGTACTGCCTTCCAAGAAACTTATAATGATTATTGCGGAACATGGAACTCACATTTTTTCCGTTTCATGTAAGGGGCACTTTGGGGGTCATTTATTTTTATTTATCTCAAAATGGGTTCATAAAAATTATTTTAAGATTTTGACAGGCTCAATCGTTCGATTTATAAAACAGTTTAAAAACGTTCTTCAACTAGTTTTTAGTGTAGGTAATTTTTATAAAACATACGTTCAATTATAATAAATGATCTTATAGTTAAGTGTTCTAGCTCTTTTTTTTAAACCACCACTATATAGTTATTGTTATTTATAGTACTTATTTGATTCTTTACATTGCTTTTATATGTTACTTTGCCCCTCTTCGACCTTGCTAAATAACTGTTTTTGAAGATGATTTAAATAAATATTAAATATATGATTTTATTATTTTATGCTGAATTTATATAAATGATAAAATTGTTAAGTTTTTTTTGTAATTGTTGTAATATCGACCAATTTGTATGTATATCTTGCGTAGTTTAATGTTTAACAATTTTTGATGTCTGTTTATTTTCTATGTGTGTAAATCAATTATCGTACCCCAAAAAATGAAATTTTAAAAATCATTGTTTTATTTTTAATATTATTTTTGTTATTTTGGAACCACCCAGTTATTCGCTCTGTTAGCCGCCGACCGCGGCGATACGCCGGCCGGCAGGTACCAAAGTACCGACTAGGAAGCAAGCCAAAGCCGTCGCGGCCGGAGCCGGAGCGTTCGATGATGAATGATTTTGTTTGAAAATATATCAATAAGTTTAATATTATGAAATTAACTGTATAATGATAATTATTTAACGGAAATACATTAAACGTGCAAGCCACAAGAGTAATTTACCATTAAATTTATAAATAAATTGGAAAAGTGGCATTGAAATAATAAAATCCCTGGGGTTGTAGCATCACCCCTCATAGTACCCAACGTTTTGTTTTGCATCTTGGCATGCCGAGGGTTAAGAAAGAATGTCACCTCTCCTGCTATCCTTGTCTCTGCTCAAACCCTTCTGAACAATTTAATTTAGTAATTTGTCTTAAATTTAAATTATATTTTTTCTTAGATTTTCAACTTGTACCATTTTTCAACTTAACTTTACACACACATGACTCAACTTCTCACCCAATACATCACAAACACATACATGCATGTCTGCGCAAATTGACAAATATACTAACCTCAGTGGACTTTGGGCTGCTGAGTAATAATTATCATAGTATGCTCATTTCGACTTATGCTTTAATTTGACTAATTTTTATATTAATTTCAAATCGAATCAAGATAATTATTTTCCACTCACACAATGCATGACACCATTATAATTTTTTATCAAAATGCACGGGGCCTTCGATCCAAAACTAATGAATTCTACCAAAATGTCCTAATCAATGAATTTGACATAATCTTAATTAGTGAGACGTGGTTAGTTGACAGCATATCCGACGACGAGCTTTTTGATTGCCGGTACAACGTATACAGAAATGACAGAGATACTACTCTTACGGGTAAAACTAAAGGGGGAGGCGTTGCTATAGGTATAAAAAAAGATTTTAAAGTTCGGTCACGAAAATCGTGGTCTTCAGAAGCCGAGGATATATGGATCTCACTATTATTAAGACATTCTAAACATCGCATTTTGAATGTTCATATTTGTTGCTCTTACTTACCGGGAGTTAGTCCTAAGTTATCTAATGCGCAGCGTTTCTCTATCATCAATAGTCATACAACTGCCATATCTGATTTAACCACTGAATATCCAAATGACATTTTTCTAATTATAGGCGATTACAATATGCCAAACGTGAACTGGAACCCTACGTGTCAACCATGTAGTACCGACCTTTGTGCTTCTACTCTCCTTAGGTGTCTTTCGTTCTCCAATTTAACACAATATAATGCAATTTCCAATTATCATGGACGTATTTTAGATCTTGTGCTTTGTAACACCACAGTCTTTGTCTCCGCTGCCGACTCTCCACTGGTATTTGAAGATGCACATCATAAATCTATCATAGTCGAACTCAATATTCCCCTCCCTGCTGTTAGCCTTAAATCACAGATAATCAAATTGTTTAACAAAGCTAACTATGTAGTAGTCAATGATGCTCTCAGAAATAGTGATTGGTCTTCTGTTGTAAATGCACAAGACGTTGACACTGCGGTACACAATTTTTATAGAATCATTAATGCCCTAATAGATGATCTGGTTCCAAAGAAAGTAACTAGATCAACAAAATTTCCATCATGGTATTCGGCGGCTTTAATTAATATAACGAAAGAAAAATTAAAGTTTTTTCGTGCCTGGAAACGCTACAAGAATCCATTGGATTATCAATCTTTTGCATTACTCCGCAAAAGACAAAAGAAGATTTCTAGTCTTACTCATAAAACCTATATTGCTACATTGGAATCCGACATACAACATAATGTTAAAAAAATATGGTGTTATGTTAAGACACAAAGAAAATCTCCCACTATACCAGAACACATGACGTATAATTCCACAACAGCACATGACAGCAAACAAGTTACTGACCTTTTTGCTGATTACTTCTCAACGGTCTTTACAAATGAAATTCCATCTCATGATGCTGATAGTAAGGAAGATCCTCTTAATAACACATTAATATCCTCAATCAGAATAAACGAAGAAATCACCTTAAAGTACCTATCAAACATTGACATTAATAAAGGACCAGGAATAGACAGGCTGCCTGGAATTTTTATACGCAACTGCAGTAAATATATCTGTCTACCGGTTTGCGCCATCTATAAAAAGTCACTAACGGAAGGATCGTTTCCTCTCATGTGGAAATCAGCTGTCATTACACCAATCTTTAAGAATGGTGATAAGCACGACGTTAAAAACTACCGACCAATTTCCCAACTCCCTATTTTAAGCAAAGTTCTTGAAAAAATCGTCTTTGATCAATTGTACTCGACTATTTCGACAAACATTATGCCGAATCAGCACGGATTTATGAAAGGTAGGTCTACAACATCCAACCTCGCCCTTTTCATTAACTTCTTGCACAGCAAGATGGACGATAAGGAGCAAGTTGATACTATGTATACAGACTTCTCTAAGGCCTTTGACCGCGTAATTCACTCAATTCTTTTGAAAAACTTATCCTACTTGGTATACATGGCGACCTATTAAGATGGATTAAGTCCTACATTAGTAATCGCAATCAGGTAATATTAATCAACGGTGTCTACTCTAAGTCTATGGAGGTAATATCCGGTGTCCCGCAAGGTTCCCACCTAGGTCCGCTTCTCTTCAACATTTATATAAACGACATTGGATCATGCTTTCAAAATTCCGAATTTGTGCTTTACGCTGACGACATGAAAATATTCAAAGTTGTGCATTCTCTTTCTGACTGTGATGCGTTACAAAGTGATCTAGATAGGCTTTGCAAGTATTGCAAAGTTAACTGTTTAGATATCAATGTTTCCAAATGTCATACTATGACATTCACCAGAAATAAACATGTTATTAAGTACTCTTATTCACTCAATAATGAACCTGTCATCTCGAAAACGGAATGTAAAGATCTTGGTGTGTACCTCGATAGCAAACTTATATTTAATAAGCACATCGACTCAATCGTTCACATGTCATATAAAATGCTTGGTTTTGTTCTTCGCATAAGTAAAATGTTCAATAACCCGCGTACAGTAATAATGTTATATTTTGCATTAGTCAGAAGTACACTGGAATATGCTTCGCCAATTTGGAACCCGCAATACAAAGTATACATAGATAGCATAGAAAATATTCAAAACAAATTTATAAAATATCTTACCTTTAAATTCAACAATAACTTTGAATGCACATTTCAAACATTGCAACAAAGGCGAGCAATAGCTGATTTGACATTTATACACAAAATTTTAAATAATAACATTGACTGTACCGAACTTCTTTCCCTAGTTAATTTTAATATACCCTTAAGACGTACACGTCATACAGAACTATTCCACACGCTTAATTACAAGACAAATGCAGCATCTAATTCACCAATCAATCGTGCTCTTCATAAGTTCAATATTATTGGTCTAAATTCCAACATCGACATTTTCTCTGATTCACTGCCCAAATTTAAAAAGAGCATCTTGCGAATATTATAATTTGTTCAATGCGCTCACATACATACACACATACTCACACACTCACACACACACCTTCCCACTACATACATCACCCGGTAATTACTTATAGGCCAGTGCAATTAGCGTCAAAAAGGGGGTCGCGATCGTAATTATTCCGGTAGTCCCAATTTTTTTATATGTTTTATATACTCATCTCCTAATGTAAAATCTGAGTTTTCGACCTTGGGTCACTTGAGCTTTCGCCGCCATTTTGAAAAAACCAGCCGAAATCGCGCCAAAATCTAGTTTTTCTCAAATATCTCGTTTCCAATCAAAATTTCGGATAATATTGCTTTGTGAGTTTAGTAGAAAATAAAATTACCTACAATTTTTATATAAAGAATTTTCTTCTATCTCTAATAAATATCGAGATATGCCGTCGTAAAACCGTGTATAAGTTTGTGAAAACATGAAAATTGCCCGACCTGGTTTGGTTTTTTGTGCGTATCTCTTTTCCAGTACAATTTTGTGAAGAAATGACTGATATGAATTTTGTAGAGAATAAAATTTTATAAAAGACGTAGGTATATGTTTAATATTTTTATAGCAATTAGGTGTCCAGGTTCTAATACAAAATTTTCACAAAAATTAGGTTAAAAACTGAATCAGAAAGATAGTGTTGGCATAACTTGATTATTATTTTTTTTTAAACAATTACTGTTGAAATAATATGTAACGTACGTAACAGCAACATTAAGGGCCACTTAAGGGCAATAACAGCTTCAATATAGTCTTCCTATGACTCTTCAGCCAAATTTGTGGCGACTGAGTCACAAATTCCTCGTCATCATCATGAACGAAGGCATCCACAGCATTCTCGCACGAGCTGCCATTACAGTGAATACAGAGTAGGTTGCATTTCAAACCCGACTTTCTACATGTGCACTTTCCAGCGCAACCTTTTTTGCATTGGCATGATATAAAGTTCAACAACGCCTGAGGTGCAGCCTCCTTCATCATTGATACTGGAGTTAGTTATCCAATAACGTCCTTCTTCCATCCCCATTCAGTTGTATCTTTATGGTGAGCAAGCCAAGTCTGCACTTGCAAGTATGTTCTCGAAGCATGTTTGCTGGACTGCAGATGGGTGGTAGTAGTGGTATGGGTGGTAGTATTACTCCTTTGAAAAAAAGAATGTACCTTAAATTTTCCAAATTTGATTTCTCATTGCCGCCATACAAAAGGTTCGGCAGCCAAAGTGATTTTTTGCTTTGCTTTTGGATCTTGAAATACACGAATAAGTTTTATTCACTGAGTGGTTTTTGAGAAGAATATTACAAAATTTGTATATACCTTGACCAAACAGAGCATCAGTTGTGTCGCAGCCACTTATGGCATGAATGAATAAAATGTTTTCAACCATTTCAATGTGTTTAAAACATTTGTTGGAGTACAACGCCTTAGGTGATTTTCCTTTACCAACTTTTTGGTAATATACGTTTGGAGGTGAGAGCGCTGTGAGGAGTACCAACAGGTCGATATCCTGACCAATGATTATGATTGCATCATGTTGAGATAGACTCTGTCGTTATTTGCAATCGTTCAAATGAGGCTCTGAGTAAGGAAATAAAACGAGACTTGTTCTTCTCATTTCCCAGAAACTTTTCCTTAGTGCTTTTCTTTTCAACCAAATCCGGGGATCCATCGAATGCCACTACTGCATTGGCTTCACAATGAGTTTGTGCATACCTGACATATTGCTGAAAAATGATTGAAAAAGGTTGAGTACGACACCATACAACATTGTGCAGTAAATATGCTCCATCAACTACGTGTATTTTACTGCTTTCCAGTTCTGTGTTATTTGGTAGAGGGTTGAACAATGAGTAAAATATGGACTTGGTTGCCTTGGCGAATGCCTTCCTCTGAGAAAAGAGACAATGGGACAGGAGATAGTTCATATTGGAAATATTCTTTGTGTACAATTACACACTTTTTGGCAATATACATACGATGGAATAGCATTAAAGGATCTATTGTCACAGTCATACCCTGATTTTGTATTCTGCTGGTCACCGCCGCAAGAGAAACTATCGCATCCTTACGTTTTAAGTGTAGGTTTCCAAAGTTCTGGTTGATAACTTAAGACATAGCAAATTTCCCCATCTTTTCAGCCACGTGACAAGTTACTTTACCGGGTTACTTTAAGTTACTTTACCGTTACGTTACCGATCGTGCCACTACTTATAGACATAATGACTTTGTTTGTGGAAATAGTTCATGGCAAGTAAACCAATCAATGGTAGTTTGGACGTTTTTATCATCCCTCTTATTCGTGTAGGTCTCATCTCGACATGTTACTCTGACGTTCCTGATTCAACCCTGGGGTAACCCCCACTCTCGTTAATTTATAGTTTTTTTTATCACATCCATGTACCTTAATTATTAATTTTATTTATAAGTTTTGGTTATATTGATGGCTAATGTTGCTGTTGTGTACGTTACATGTTATTTTAACAGTAATTGTTTAAAAAAATAATAATCAAGTTATGCCAACACTATCCTTCTGATTCAGTTTTTAACCTAATTTTTGTGAAAATTTTGTTTTAGAACTTGGATACCTAGTTGCGATAAAAATAATAAACATATACCTACATCTTTAATGAAATTTTATTCTCAGTAATATCAGTAATTTTTTCACAAATTGGACTGGAAAAGAGATACGCACAAAAAACCAAACGAAGTCGAGCAATTTTCATGTTTTCACAAACGTATACACTCTTTTACGACGGCATATCTCAATATTTATTAGAGATAGAAGAAAATTCTTTATATAAAAATTGTAGGTAATTTTATGTTCTACTAAACTTGTGAAGCTATATTATCCGAAATTTTGATTGGAAACGAGATATTTGAGAAAAACTAGATTTTGGCGCGATTTCGGCTGGTTTTTTCAAAATGGCGGCGAAAGCTCAAGTGACCCAAGGTCGAAAACTCAGATTTTACATTAGGAGATGAGTATATAAAACATATAAAAAAATTGGGACTACCGGAATAATTACGATCGCGGATCGCTAATTGCACTGGCCTATTAATACGCATACCATAAATAAGACACTACAATGAAACACATAATAGGTACCTACCATGTAATATACTTATAAATTGTAATTTTTTAAACAAATTATCTTTTGTACTGTTTGTTTCTGTTAATAAATAAAAAAAAAAAAATAAAAAAAAAAAGAGATTTCGAGAACGAAAAGGATTGCCAACTTGGAAGATTTTAATTCCTTAGTTTTTTTTATCTAAATAAAGAAAAACATGTTACGTAACGCATTGTTAAAATTTTATTGTTAATTATTTTAATTAATTTTATTACTTTTACACAAAATTATTATGTGTGTCACATGTTTATGTATATCATGTTTACGTATATCATGTTTACGTATATCATAATATATAACATATAAATAAATCCTTGTGTTTATTTGCAGGCTGTACATTCCACTGTTTGCTCTGCTGAACATAATCCTGCCGGTGATGTTCCCGGTTTGGATGTGGAATGAGACGCTGTGGGTCAGCTTCTGGGTCAACTTCAACTACCGCTTCACCTTCACGCTGAACATCGCCTTCTTCGTCAACAGCGTGGCGCACATGTGGGGCCAGAAGCCCTATGACAAGTCAGTTCATGTGTCTCTTTCATTCGTACTAATTGCAAGTTAGTTCATGATTCTCTTTCATTCATACTAATTGCAAGTCAGTTCATGATTCTCTTTCATTCATATTTAAAAAAAAATCATTTTGGTTCATTCAAAAACAGCGAATCTATTTGAAATTGAATGTCCAGTGGGAATATTTGATGATATTTTTTTTGTTGTTTAGATCAGGGGTTAATGTTGTTGATTTAAATAGATTTTTTTGACGAAACCAAATTCAGTTTCGGTTTCAGCCGTAGTTTCGGCTGGATGGCGGCCGAATCCGAAACTAAGCCGAAACTCATTTTTTGCCAAAAATAGGCCGAAACCGTAACCGAAAGTTCGGTCGGATACTATAAACATTTAATTTTTCTATTGTTTTGACACTTTCATAAACCTTCCTATACATACTTGAACTTGTAGAAATAAACTGGAAGTATGATACTTCAAGTTTATTTCTAACAGTAATTGTTGATTTTTTGCCCGTCCGCCCCTTGTGCCCCCTCCCAGAAAAAATTCTGGATCCGCCCTTGTCCATACATCCGTACAAACTTTCGCCTTTAGAATATAATAGGATTATATAATTATTAGTTAATTAGTGAATATAATGTGTTGTTGAACTGCAGGAACATCAGTCCGGTGGAGAACCTGGCCGTGGCCATAGCAGCTCTGGGCGAGGGTTGGCACAACTACCACCACGTGTTCCCCTGGGACTACAAGACCGCCGAGCTCGGAGACTACACCTTCAATATCTCCACCGCCTTCATCGACTTCTTCGCCAAGATCGGATGGGCTTATGACAGTCAGTACTTTATAAATATACTTCTCATTATTACGTTTTCTTTTTTTAGAAACAATAATTTTTTTTTTCTAATTTCCCTTCTCCCGTCATTAATAAGTGCGATAAGATTTTCCTAGAATGTTAAACATTTAAATATGAATGTAGCCTTTTCTTCTTCTTCTTCAATGGCGCTACGGCCTATTTCGAGCCTTGGCTTCCTTCAAGATAAGCCTCCACCGCTCCCCGTCCTTGGCGTCGTCTTCCAATCTGTGACATACATAAATTACATAAAATTTATAATACATTACTCCCAATGAGTTTAATAAAACTCATTTCGGGAAGGACAATATTATACATCTAAAGGAAAATTATTTTTACATAAGAACACGGAAATCAATGAACAATACATAGATTTTTAAATGGACTAGACACACTTGATACAGGTAATTGAAGAATATATAAGAGTTACAAAGGAAGACAGATAACTTCGTCACTGGTTAATAAAGTTGCTGAGAAAATATCCTTTTAGAGCCTTTGCCAATATTTTTTTGTTTGATTCTGGTAGTTTTAGGACATTAGGTAATGCGTTGTATTGCGTATGCGCGTTGTATTGTAAGGAGTTAATTCCAAATTTAGTTGTGTGTGTAGATGACGATAGGTGTATTTGATTTTGTGATCGTGTTTTGTGCTGGTGTATATCGGAATTAAAGGCTGGTTTAGTGTTGGTGTGTGACGAGTGTTGAATTATTTGTAGGATGGCAGTGGTGATGCTATATTTTGGCAGAATGGTAAAGGGAAGAATTTGTGTCAGTGAGTATATGTCTTTGACATGCGTATCCCATGGTAGATGGTATATATTTCTTATGGCTCTATTTTGGATTACTTGTATTTCAGATATTTGTTTCTTAGTAATGGTGCCCCAGATACTAACCAGATAACTTAGGTGAGAGTGGATCAGAGCATAATATGTGGCACGCAGTAAAGCTGTGGGGAGCACATTTTGAAGTCGATAGAGTACACCAGTTATCGGGGAAATTTTGGATTTAACATATTCAACATGGGAGTTCCACGATAGGTTAGAATCTATGAATAACCCTAAATATTTCGTTACTTGTACATTTTGGAGCTTTTCATTTCCAAGAGTAATATTCATTGTCATGTAATCTTTTTTCCCGAAAGTGAGGTAGTGAGTTTTTTTGACATTGAGGCTTAATTTATTTATCCGCAACCATTTAGCTAGCTTTGCGAGATCTTTATTCATTAGAGATTCAAGTTCCCTCAGATTTTTACAACGATAATAGATCACAGTATCATCAGCGTAAAGTTGGTTGGTTATAGCGGTGAGTACTCCTCATTTAAGATTGGCATGCCTCAGCCGGCGGTTGCCGAAGTTCTAAAAGCAAAACACTGGCCGCGCCGCACATTCATTAAGGAATGGGTAGTTAGGGTGGCGGCGCCTCGCCTTCCAGCGATTGCGGTCGGCAGTAGCTGACTAAACTCGCGCAATAAAAAGTTCATTTACTACCAGAATGTCAGAGGATTGAAAACAAAATGCTCGCATTTTTACAATAATGTTGCGGCCGGTGACTGTGATATCATAGCGCTGACCGAGACATGGCTAAATGCTGGTGTTTTGACCTCTGAACTTTTTGGTGGTGATTTCTTAGTTTTTAGAAGAGATCGAGACAATGGCAGTAGTCACAGGCAGGGTGGCGGTTGTCTTCTTGCCTTCAAGGGTGATGATGGGTTAAAGATCGAGCGCATCCACACCCTAGAAACTGAGCAAGAGGATTTATGGGTAAAAGTATCTTGCAAACTGACTGTCACATTCTTTTGTGTAGTTTATTTCCCGCCTAGCAGTAGGTGGGAAGTATTCAAGCAATTTTTTGACAGGATGCATTCTAATTTCGATGTATTTGGTCAAAAGAATGTCGTCATACTGGGAGATTTTAATTTACATTCCGCTCGTGAAGTTTCTATGGTTGAATCAGATTTAGACTATCTGTGCACGGCCTTTGGTCTCTCACAGTGTAATGACATTCTAAATTCCAATTCCAGAATCCTCGACTTTGTTCTGTGTAATGCCAATCTTGAGGTAAGACGCTGTGAATTTCCACTTGTACCCGAGGACAGTTTTCATACGGCTATTGAATTTCAGTGCAGCCTGATGAGAAAACCTTTAAAAAGTAATAGAGTCCCGACCCTTGAACATGACACTTCAAAGGGATGGAATTTCAACAAGGGAAATGTCATCAACTTGTATGAATCAATGAGCCGGATGAACTGGCAAAACCTCAGCACTTTCTGTACAGTAGATGAGGCGGTGCAATATTTTTACAGTTGTATTTATGACGTATTTGATTCTTGTTTTCCCAAAAAGTTTGCAGGCAGTGGTGGTCGCAAATATCCGAAATGGTTCTCGAGAGAAGTCATCTCGAATATAGAGATCAAACACGCCCATCATAAGCGTTGGAAAGCTGGAGGCCTTCAGGGTGAATACAATCTGTTTAGTTTTTACCGAGCGTTAGTTAGGCGCGAGATTCGAGTGGCCTATCGAGCCTACGTGTCAACAATCGAGGAAAACATCACACATGATCCCAAGATGTTTTGGCACTACATAAAATCCCTTCGGAAGGATGGTGGTCTTGAAGACACCATGATGAAAGGTAATCAGGAATTTCGTGGCCTGGGTGTGGCTAACGCATTTGCTGATCATTTTCTATCGGTCTACAATAAAGACCCTCCACTACTATACATTAATAATGCGGCCACATTTAATACCAGAGGAGCTACAAACGTCGATTTAGGTTTATTTACCGAATCTGACGTGATGAGTGCCATAAGACTCATGAAGAACTCCCACTCTATCGGACCAGACTTCGTTCCCGTATTTTTTATTAAAGGGTGCGGCGAGTTCCTAAAAACACCATTATGTTTTATCTTTAACTTAGCTATTAGTACTTCCACTTTTCCTGAAGTATGGAAAACTTCCAACATATGTCCTATTTTTAAGAATGGTTCTAGAAAGTTAATCGAAAACTATCGACCAGTTGCCATACTATCAGCTCCTGCTAAACTATTTGAAAAATTAATTTATAAACTCATTCTGCCTCAGATAGACGCATACATTATCCCAGAACAGCATGGTTTCAGGAAAGGAAGATCCACTGAAACCAATCTGATGGTTTTCACCGACTATGTTGCTAGGTCCCTAGACAGTGGATACCAAGTAGACTGTTCGTATCACGACTTCTCCAAAGCCTTTGATACTGTGAATCATGATATCTTACTCATAAAACTTGCCCAAATAGGTTTTTCCCTTCGGATGTTAAAGTTTTTCATAAGTTACCTCAAGAACAGGAAGCAATTTGTCACCCACGGAATCTTCCAATCTGCTGAGTTTCTTGTTTTTTCAGGGGTTCCCCAAGGATCGATCTTAGGGCCTCTTCTCTTTTCTATTTTCATTAATGACATTGCTGGAGTCATTCGTTTTTCTCGCTTTCTGTTCGCTGACGATCTAAAATTATTTCTTCTAATAAGAAATATTTTCTATGTGACTGCCGACTGCTTTCTGTGTGAAGGACTGCCTGCGCCTTCAAGCTGATGTTGATAACATTTCAGAATGGAGTCAACAAAACCAGCTTCATTTCAATGTCTCGAAATGCGTTGTTCTGACTTTTACCAGAGCATTTAGTCTCACCTACCACAGGTACACTATGCTCGGTCATAATCTCAACCGAGTTTCGAATATAAAGGATCTTGGGATTATGTCTATCCAGGTGTAAGGGCCCACCACTAATAGCCAAAGTTAATGATATAGGTTTGTCGGATCATCGTCTTGTCCGCACTGAAATCGATTTCAACCCTCCTAAAGTTCCATATAGGACAATAGAATCGAGGGAATGGCGTAAATTCGATTTCGACAATTTCTTTGATGAACTTAAAAATTCTACTTTATGCGTAGAAAGTAACTGGGGAATTAAGACACCGACAGAACTCATCGAGGAGTATAACAAAATCTTATCAGGTTTACTGAATAAATATGCTCCAACCACCTCGAAAATACGTAAAGTTCGAAAATCTGATGGCTGGTTCGATGAAGAGTGTCGGAGTCAAAAGAGGCTTATGCGGAAACTAGAGAGGTCATACCGAAAAAACCCTGACGTTACTCCACGAGACGAGTGGATTAATGCTCAAACAGAGTACAGGGCGAGATTAAGTGAAAAAAGATCTGAATACTGGGTCAATAAAATTGACTCTGAGCGGAAAAATCCACGACGTCTCTGGAACTCCGTTAAAACTGTCATTGCTAATAATACCGTGCAAACCTCTACAGACATTACTCCGCAGGCCTTTTCTAAGTTTTTCTATGAAAAAATAGAATCCATACGCGCCTCCACATCTTCTGCCCCCCCACCAATATTTACAGCCAATTCCAAATGTTCCCTGTCATCATTTAAACCTACAACGCTAGAAGAAGTAGGAAGGTTAATTTTAAGTTCGCCTAATAAACAATGTGTTCTTGACCCTATCCCAACTTGGCTCCTCAAGAAATGTAGCGACGTGTTGGCTCCCTTCCTGGTTCACGTGTTTAATAAGTCCTTAAGTACAGGTGACTTCCCAGAACCACTTAAGTCTGCAGTAGTCACCCCAATCATTAAAAAACCGCAGCTTGATGCCGACAATTTGGGTAACTACCGACCTGTGTCAAATCTGCCTTTCTTAGCGAAACTACTTGAAAAAATTGTTGCTTCCCAAATAACTTCCCACTTAAACGTGAACAAATTATTTACTGATCATCAATCCGCATATCGCAAGTTCCACTCAACAGAAACCGGATTACTTCGTGTCCTGTCAGACATAACTCTTGCCATAGAATCAGGTAAGTTAGCCCTTCTTTCGCTTTTAGATATGAGCGCCGCATGTGACACCATTGACCACAACTTCCTTATTAAGAGACTAGAAGTAACATTTGGTTTACAGTCTAACATAAAAAAATGGCTAAAATCTTATCTATGCAATCGCTCTCAAGCGGTAAAAGTTGGAAACAAACAGTCCAACTTCACGAAACTCTCTTCAGGGGTACCTCAGGGATCCGTTTTGGGTCCACTTCTTTTCATTCTTTTTACAAATGATGTCGCAAAAATTATCGAGTCATTTGGTCTCTTATCTCACTGTTATGCTGACGATCAGCAAGTATACTTTTACTGCACACCAGATGAGATCAACGGTCTTAAAATTCGCACAACTGATTGTCTAGAAGCGATCAGTCTTTGGATGTCCTCGAACAAACTTAAGTTGAATCCCACAAAGACCGAGTTTCTCTGGGCAGCCACGAAAAGACGCCAACATTTAATAGACTACTCACCAATTTCTATTTCCGGCAGCGACGTAATTGCAAAAACAACCGTCAAACTTCTAGGTGTTTATCTGGATTCAGACCTTTCGCTAAAAAGTCAGGTAAATAGGACCGTCAGTACTGGTTTCTTCTATCTAAGACAACTTAAATCAGTTCGTAGGAACCTCTCAACAGAGGCAACTAAGCTTCTTGTGAACTCATACATAGTATCACGTCTTGATTACTGTAATGGCATTTATGCAAGACTTCCTAAATGCCAAACTGATAAACTACAATCAGTGTTCAACGCCGCAGCACGGCTTATTACTGGGGTACCCAAGTTTTCGCACATTTCGGAACACCTTCGAAATCTTCACTGGCTGAAGTGTCCTGAACGGATCCAATACAAGTTATGCTGGATGGTGTTTAAAGCTCTCAACGAAATGGCTCCACCCTATATCTCTGAACTGTGCATTCCGGAAAATATTGGTCTAAGACATTCAACTCTTAGATCAGCGACATCATCTGCAATCGGAAGGTTGAAAGAACCTAAGCGAAATCCGAACACTAACTTTGGTGATCGTGCTTTCGAAGTATCCGGCCCTGAGGCTTGGAATAAACTTCCTATGGAATTAAGATGTATAACCAGTCCAACAGAATTTAGATCCAAACTTAAAACTCACCTATTTAAACACTCATTTCCATAAATTCGCTATTTCATTCAAACATTGCTATCCAATCTGTTGTTGAGCGATGAATTATCTTATTGCAGTTGAGATCGACGATTAAATTCATTCATTCATTTAAGATACCTATGCTTTCCTTTAAAAACTGTTAACCCATTACAATCATTTTCACAACCGTGTTATAAAATTGTAAAATTATGTACGAACTTCCTTTTTCTTCTGGCGCTAACAATATTAATATTAAAATACGGTATAAAATAATTTGTAAAATGTGTAGAATAAAATATCTATGTATGTATACATGTATATATAATATCCTCAAACTGCTTCGACTCTCTTTCTCTGTCTGTACCTATATCTGTAGAGTTTTGTTGATCACTTGGTAATATTAGATACCTGGCAAAACTAAAAATATTTATTGTTGTATGTAAATACCTATTTTAATTGTAAATCTCTAATTTTAAGTCACGGTTGCAAATATTTGTATGTCACCAGTTTTAAGTCAGTAGTAATAAGTCTTAGTTGTAAGTCACTAGCTACATATAAGTCTTAAATGTAGGTTCCTAGTTATAAGTTTGAATCCTAGTTGTAAGCCTATCGTATTCATTTTATTTTATTGTATGCTTATTATATGTACAGCGCCCTTGAGATGATTTTTCATGAAAACGGCGCTTTATAAATCAGCCAAATATTATTATTATTATTATTATGTATGAAAATAAGCTGACATTTCGTCCTCATATCGAAGGGGTTTGCCAGTCGGCCTTAAAAATGTTAGGGTTTGTTCTCCGAACCGTCAGAGTTTTTCGGGATACCCGTGCTCTGAAGATTTTATACTTCTCCCTAGTCCGCAGTAGGCTGGAGAGTGGTTCGCTTATCTGGAACCCTCATGAGGAGGGGTGCTCCCTCATGTTGGAGAGGGTTCAAAAAAAGTTTCTAAGATTTCTCTACATGAGGGAGTACGGCCACTATCCATGGCTCTACCCGACGAATTTTCTTCTGGGCATGCTGGGACTCCACTCCTTGCAGCTCAGAAGGGAGGGGTACGTTGCTACCCACCTATTCAGACTGCTGCGTGGCTATATTGAGAATTCAGCCATTCTGGAGCGCGTGAGTCTCTATGTTCCGGATGACTATCTTAGACAACGCCAGCATAGATTATTCTATCTTCCTGCCTGTAGAACTAACCTGCCAATGGTTCTCCCGGTAGGAAGGAGTATATTGCTCCTGAACCAAATCTCCTCCGAGATTGATATGTTTGGCGTCAGTGAGGAGAGGTTCAAAAGTGAAATTCTTTTGATTCTTGAAAGAGTCTCTCCACATTGACGAGATCTTTCACCACTGCCTGAAATTTTTTTGAAATTGATTTATTTCTTGATGTTTCTTTTTTAAGTATAAATATTTATAAAAATTTATTTTTTTTGTATACTATTTATATGTACAACGTAATTTCTTATATGTATTAAAACTAAATTTGTAATGTGTAAGAAATTAATAAAAACATATTATTATTATTATTATTAAAGTTGAAGTTTTCCCAAGATGCCGCATTTAGTTATATCATTGATGTATAGTAAGAAAAGTAGGGGTCCTAGAATCGAGCCCTGTGGCACTCCACATGTGATTTTTCCAAAGCCGCTTAGGTTCCCTTCGATGTCGACAAGGCAATATCTATCAGATAGGTAGCTTCGGAGGAGCTTTAAAGATTTTCCGACTATACCCAAATGTTCCATTTTTTGTAGGAGTATTTCATGATCTACTGTATCAAAGGCTTTTTTTAGATCTATAAAAATAGCTGCTACATATTCGCCCTGGTCTATGTACTGCTGAATGTTCGAGATGAAATCGAAGGCGGCACATTGGGTACTGGAGTTTTTTCGAAAGCCATATTGCTGTGGTGTTAGGATATTGTTGTTAGAGATGTATTTTAGAAGTCTATCCTTGATAATAGTCTCGAACACCTTTGAAAATACTGATAAAACCGATATTGGGCGATAGTTAGAAATACATTTTTTGCAGCCTTCTTTATAAATTGGTATAATTTTTGCTAGCTTTAATTGATTTGGGAATACTCACGAGCCTATAGAGGAATTGATAAGTTGCGCTAGGTGCTCAGCTAGTTCTTCTTTACAGGTTTTCAGGATGTACGGGGTTACTCCATCGATACCTGCCGCTGCATTCGACCTAAGTTTCGAGATGATCCTTAATACCTCAGCCTTATTTGTCCTAGCCATATATAAGGATTGACTTGCCTTTGGTTCTACATATATAGTATTACAGTCATCCGGGAATGATGGAATGGCAGCTGCCAACTTTTCTCCAACTGATAAGAAAAATTCATTAAATGCTGAAGCTATTTCACTGGGTCCCCTAAGCTCACAATTATTTACGATGAGAGATTCGATGGTGTTGGAGGGTTTATGTGCACGGTTAGATAAAATTGAGTTAATGGTTTTCCAAGTTTTACTAGGGTTATTCAGGTTTTGTTGAAGGCTATTGGCATAATATTTGTTTTTCAAACTTCTCCTATAATTAGTTATTAAGTTTCTCAGTTTATTTTTATGGACTACAAGAGACATATTTCCTGGGTCTTGTTTCCACTGCTTGTGAAGCTGGTTTCTTTCTTTGATCAGCGAATTCAGTTTAGAATCGAACCACGGTGTATTTAAATGTTGTCGATTAGCTATTTTCACTTAAGGTGTCGTTTTACCTGCTTCTATTGCATTTTTGACATAATCGTTAAAATCTTTATAACTGTCTTCTTGTTTGGTTGAGTTGATGGTAAATTTGTTAGCTGCAAGATAAGATTTTACTGCCATATTGTTGATGATAGGTTTTGTAAGGCGTGGCTTGTTCCTATTATTAGACCATTTTTTTAGGTTATTCTTGAAATCAATAATAAGAATGTTATGGTCACTAAGTGAGTCATCTATGTTCGATATGGTAATTGGAATGTTTAGTCTATTTGATATGATGTGATCTATGAGGGTGCTGCTTGTGTTAGTGACTCTAGTGGGAAATGATTTGTTTTGTATTGAGAAATTGTATGTTTCTAAGGTGTTGAGGTAATTTAAAGAACAGGATGTGTTTATGGTAGTGTCAATATTAAAGTCTCCGAGTATTAATGTATCTTGTCTGCTTTTGTCTAGTATTTTTTCCAAATGTGTCAGGAAATCGTGTACATTAGGGTTGGGTTTCCGATAGATGGCATAAATGTTAACCGGTTTCCTATCCTTGCTACATACACTTATACCTAAAAATGAATTTTCGTTGGAAAATTTATCAATGATGGAGAACTTCATAGAATCCAGTACATATATGGCTACACCACCTCCTGCCTCCTTGGGGCGAGAGGCAAACGCACAATTGTAGCCTTTTAATCCAAAAAACTTTTCTTCTCCAACATCAAGCCATGTTTATGACAAGGACATGAACAATATCGCGTAATCCTCTGAGTTTTTCTTCAATTTCATCAAGTTTGTTCCGGATGCTTCTCGCGTTCATGTACATTATTCGAAGACAGCTATTCACAGGAGTATACTCATCGATAGTTACGCACTTGCGTTCGTGTCTATTACACTCCATAGTCTATTGTAGCTAGGTCCTTTTTTAGTGCAGCTTTGTAGGCAGGGCAGTTGTCCCTGTCTCCAGTCGAATGCGCAGCGGGCTTTCCAAATCTAGTGCACGTAGCGCAGACTGGTTTGGCCGCAGTATTAGGACAGGATTCAGTAGCATGGTTCTCTTCAGCACAGTGTCCACATCTAAGAGTGTCTCTGCAGTATTTGTAAGACTGTCCAATCATTTGGCACTTAGTACATACGGTGAGTCCAGTGAAGTCTCTGACACGGCACACGGTCCAGTTGACGAATACCTTCTCCTGTTCCATCAGCAGTTTACGTAATGTAGCGGGCATCTCATATACGCGATGACAGGTGGTTCCGTTTCGAGCGCCGGCCAGGTGACTCAGCTTACAGGTTGTTATTGCTCCCTCGATGTCCTGTATATTGGGAACGCTCGTGAGGGCGATCCTCAAGAATTCAGCGTCGTTAAGGTCCCGCGGTACGTTAAAAAATATTAACCTTGGGAGTCTCTTTGTAGGAAGTCGAGCCTTAAGTGTGCTTGAGTTTAGTGCAAAGCATGGTGCCTTTAATAACTTTTCTTGCTCACCTGTGGTTGCCGAGTTTAAGAGGACACCTTTGTTCCTAATTTTGCGAATCCCGGTTATCCGAACGCCTAGCTCGGATAGCCGAATTACATCTTGAATCATTTTTTTTGTTCCATCGCTGTCCTTGGTGGCATCTGTATCTGTTGGGAAGATGCAGATGGCTGGCCTTGGCGCTCCGACGCGATGTCCAGATTGGGTAATCGGTGGGGGTTGGTGATCGACATTTGACACATTTTGTTTTCGCACAATATCCGCAAATGACAAGCTAGCCTCCGTTGCCACGGCTACTCTTCTCATCACGGGTCCTAGGTCAGACTCTAGCTGGATGATTTTTTGCTCCAGGTGCATTTTGTCCTCTTTTTCATGGCGTATTTTGATTTCCGCCATTTTTAATTGAGCAGTTACTGACGCCAAATCAGCACGCATCGTCTCGCGCTCCAACAACAATTGAGAAACGGCTCTGAAAACTTCAGAGACATTTCTGGATATCTTCAGTTGCTGATCCTTGGAGACCTTAGATTGTTTCTCGGCCAAGACTTCTTGAAGGGCTGTCAGATGAGCTTGCGCTTCATTAAGCACGTCAACTCCAGAAACGCTTGGAAATTTTGTTTCTTTGCCGTCCGAGCAATGAGAAGACGTATCGTGGTCATCCTCTTCTAAGTCCTCAACAAGAACGCACCTTCCTCCATCTTCCATATTAGGAGACATCGTTATGTCCAGCGGGCGTTTTTTCTGGCGATGCATTACGTGCGAATTTTTATTTAATTTTTTTTTAAACACATACACTTTTTTCCAATTATTATTTTAAAATGGGATGATTAATTTAAATATAATTAAAAAATTACTGCGACAAAAATATTTTTTTAATTAAAAAACATTAAAAAAAAAGAAAAAAAAAATATATGTATATAAAAAATATAATATAACATTGTTTGTCTGGGGATCGAACCGTTCACCTCTGTAAATGACTAAAACGGCCGATTGACACCACTCTACCAACTACGCCAGTTCACAGGTAGGTGCAATCGAGATTTATGACCTATATTAAGATGTCAATATCGAAAATTGTCAATGGAATGTATTTTAACTGTTTTTATTTCACAACTCAAAAACACTGATTATGTTTAATTAGCACTTAAGGGTATTCCTTAAATATTTTTAGAAACTTTTCACCGATAGATGGTGCTATTTTCAATATCGTCTAATAAAACACTTTTAACACGTTATGCTTTTTAATATTGAGATGAATTATTGATTTGCGGCCGTATATAAGTAATATTAATCTGTATAAATTTTTTTGGTACCTAAAATTTCATAATCGAAGAAAACGGCTGAAAAATACACAATTTTATTGCAAAAAATACGTTCAAAAGACTTTTCTCACAGCTCCGCGCGCGTTGGTACAGAAACACATTTGCGAAAAAGAGTGAATGTCAAATATTATATGATATTTCGCACGGGTTGAAGAGAGACGGAAGAAAGAGGTTTGTTAAAAATCGGGCAATTCAGTAACTGAATCAACGCGTGGGGAGATTGATAAAAGGAGCCAGCTGTGAATAAAGGCATGTGTGCCGGGAGCTGGCGTTAACTGGACTCTTTTTTTAGAGGCCGCTTTTGCTAAATAGCTAAGGGCTCTCCTCTCGACGCGGCATAGACTCCTTGCATGCATCTCGTTCTAGCGGCTCTTTAACAAACGAGACAGCGCTAGTTCGCGCAACCCATGCTCTCTGCGTGAAGCGTGTCGATGCCAAGCGATGTAGGTACATACCTACAAGCATTCTCTCGGTTGTTTGCTCGCAGATATTGTGTGAATAAGTCAAAAAGTTACATTTTTTCTTGTATTTCTGTGGGGCGCATTTATCAAACCAACGAAGTGGTTAGAATTGTCAGAAGGAGAAACAAATTAGTCGGGTGCTCAAGTCAGGATTTCTTTTGCTTCCCTTTTACAACAAAATACATAATAATATAGGTAGACATTGTGATGTTATTTTTGTGTCAACATCCTGCACTGCCGTGATATTTGAGTGACAAGACACTGCCTACAGTGTGCATATGAAGTCATTTTTCACATAAACAAAACTTTTTGTATTTTTTTAAATATATTTTGGTTTCACAAATGATAAGCATGTCATGTTAAGAGAGATGAGGATTAAAAATAAAACTTTTTTTGTACAAATATCTTATACGCGGTGTCCGTAAACCAGGGCTGGGCAAAATACATGCTGTGCTGTAATTGAAATACAAATTACAAAATACTTTTTCGCATGTATTTAAAATACGAAATACAAAATACTTTCAAGTCATGTATTTGAAATACAAAATACAGTATTTTAACCATTTTTTAATTTAAAATACAAAATACATTTGATTTTGGTAGAACCTTTGGTTGCAATAAATTGTCGTAACTGCCCTGTAATTGGTGAGTATTCATAAAAGCAAAGCTAAGCAGAGTGAAACAGAGACGTGCAAAAATTGATCAATCATATTGTTCAGAAGACACATCTCGTCTCCGCTCCACATTTAAAGTTTTGTGGTACAGGACTTAGGTGTTAGATAATAATAATTATTATTATTATAACACTAGCTGGTTCCCGGCATGCGTTGCAATGCCATATTAAAAGAAATAAATTGTTTCTCCCTGCATGTTCTTTCCCGTGCGTCCCCGTTCCCCTCCCGCATCCCCTTCCCCTCCCGCATTCCCCTTCCACCTTCCCCGTCTACCCACTCTCCCCTCCCGCTCCCCCGTCCCGCCAACCCCTCTCCCGCGTTCTTTATATTCACTCCCAGTACAATCAGTTTTCAAACAACTCGCGTGCCAGCTATTACAATTTTTTTGATTCAAATTTTCATTTTTCACATATCAAATATATATTTTTTTGTATATTATAAGAACATTAATCAAATCTGATACCTAACATGGGTAGGTAACTATTTAAAATATCTATAATTTCAAAAATCCATAGAAAATTCTTTTGTTACAAAAAAAAAACAGCTGCCTGCTAAATTCAATTTCAGTTAAAATAGTAGTTAAGTTTTTTGAAGTTATCCAATTTTCTGCTTAATTTTCTTAATTTTTCTATCCGTCAGAACCTTCTACAAAGTATTAGAAAACTTTAAAAAAATCAATGAAATAGGTAAAGTCGTTCTGAAGTTATGGAGTGACCAGGGGAATCAAGGATTCATTTTTATATACATAGATAACATTTATATAGCGCAATTTTGTGTTATCTCACTTCAAGTGCGCTCTACAGTTAAAATAATCTAGTATTCAGTCTAATTATTCATGTAGTGCTTGATCTAATACAACGATACAAAAATGTTCAATGCAAAGCAATGACAAGTATAATATAATTTGATTCAAAATGTACACTAACAGTGCTATTATAGCACAGGACAATAATAATAACTAGCATGACATAAAAAAAGTACAGTACATTATAAAGCAATGATAAGAGAACTACAAATAATCATTAGTAAGAGTGCTATAGCACAGGAAAATAGGACAATATTCCAGGATAGCGTTTTTGTCTATGTTTTATCTATGTATGTCAGTTTATTTTTCATTAGCAGTATTAAGATCGCTAAATGTATTTCAAAATGTATTTTGAAGCCATACATATTTGAAATACAAATTACAAAATACCTTAGTAGCAGGTAATTGAAATACCAATTACAAAATACATTTTTAGGAAGTAATTGCAATACAAATACAAAATACGAATTTGTATTTCAAATACGTATTTCAATTACAAGTAATTCAAATACTGCCCAGTCCTGCCGTAAACTAGTGGTAAAACTGGTGAATCTCCATCCCAAAAAACTTTTTTCGGTCTGAACACATCGATTTCTTATTTTCGGCAAGTAAACATTTACAGCCGGATGCACGCTTAGGTAAAGTACGCGGGTTTTGGCTTTCTGATTGGCATTGAGTTGGCGCGTGAGTGGCCGACTGACACAGGAGCGCCGACAAAAGTGTGACATGTTTTTTTTAATGAAATACAAACTTTCGGAGTTTCGAAAAACCCCACAGTTATTAAAAATCTTATATTATCATCACAGTAAGTGGAAATCGTTGCCTGGGTCGTGATGGAAGAATTAGCCAGCTGAGGAATTAAACTCACGACGCCTGGGTGGGAACCAGACGCAATGTTTACTCGGCAAGTGACCGGTCTTATTATTAACGTATGAGACCGTACATAGTAAAAGCAGGTTCAGATTTTTGCCTGCAAGACTTGTGTAGTGTATATGAGAAGTGTCAAAATGAATTGTTGTTTTTTACTCAAAATATTCAGAATTCGCAGACAAGGGAGGAATAGAAATACCATCTACTATAATATTATTAAATCCCTACTTAAAATTTTAAATATGAACCCCCATGCCGGTCCTAGCGAATAAAAACTTCTGTCATGAATATCTGTTCTTATCGTTAATTTTTTCTGACAGTGAAGCATTTTTTTATTTACTTATTTCTTTAATTCTTTCCACGTATTCTGTCCATATTTCTGTTTTTTTTTTATTTTTTTTTTTATTGTAAGTTCCTTTTTCATTCAATGGCTGTTTTGTATGTTTTTCCGAAAGCTTGAATTGATCTACTTTATCCAATAATTAATTATCTTTGTCACTGAGAAGGTCCATAGTTTTTATCGTTCTGCCGCTTCTAGGTTTATTTCAGCAAAAAGTTTCTTCATCAATTTTTTTTCTATACACGATATTAGGCGATGTTTTAGATATTTAAGTAACTCGGCCGAATATGGAACTTTAGGTGATACAGTAATATTTTTACGAGATTTCAGCATTTTAATTTCTCTCTCTGAATCTGAATATTTGTTTACTTTATTTCCGCGCCAGTGTTTGTGAGAACTAAAAGGTATAATATAAAGGTATACAAAAATAAGCTATTATAACTTTTATAACTTTTTAATCTCTCTAATTAATACACACCAGTGAAAACCTATCATTGGTTCAATAACATATACATATGTAAATACACCTAAGTAAATAATGTAACTGTTGGTTTTCCAAATAAAATAAAATAAAATAAAAATAAAATTTTTGAGCAACATTAAATACGAACCACCCTATACCCATCGAGCGATATGGGTGATCGAACAAGCATAAAATTGTTGACAATTACTACACATAGGCAACTAACTGGCAGAGGAAGGACACAAGTAGAAATGAGATCCTTGAGATGTATGTGTGGTAAATCCGTGTATGATTGTTCTATAAGCGTCAAATAGATAATATTATAAAGTATGTGTTTAGGTACTAGGTACCCAGGTAGGTATATCAAGAAAGAATGCAAGACTAAAACCGGGATTCCACATGATTTATTTCATAAAATCTATGAGAAATATCCCTATTGAGAACCGGCTTTCTGTACAATAGAAACCCAAAATTGAATCGGCTTCAACTTTCGTTCTGTGAAATCTAACAATTTTTTCCGTTATTGTGATACCTACTAACATTATACCTAGTATAGGTAGTGTCTCTTGAGATCATTTTTCGCAAAAAACCGGCGCAATCAATCAATCGGCGAATTAATTATTTGAGAACAAACAGTCGGAATAAAAGTAACTAACTAACTAACTACCATCACGCCTCACGCCGTTTCTCCGCAGGGGTAGGCAGAGAGGACGGACCGCCAAACAACTCGGTCTTGGCACACACTCTTTGCCTCACTCACATTCATACATCGTTTCATACATACTCTTCTATTATTCTGACTTTTGACATGGCCCGTCTCAAGTATCCGATTCACTTGATCGTGCCATGTCTTCATCGGGCGTCCCCGACTTCTTCTACCATTCACATTTGCATCATATATTCTTTTTACACTAAAGTAGAGATGTATGATCGCGTTTTCTTCCCATTCACTTTCAACTCTGACTCTACCCATCCTAGGTACCTAGGTATCAGCGACAAAACGGGGATAGATAATTAGTCAAAATTTAACAATACTATAATAATAATTATAAAATATTATAACCTAACTATAGAATGTACCTACAAAATGTGGATAATGAGTAAGATTAAGAAAGGGGCCCTTATATGGTTTGGGCATGTAGAGCGAATAAATGAAGAAAGTAGGTAGGTACCTAAGAAGGTAGGTACCTAGTGTAAGAAGAATATATATGACGTAAATGTGAATGGTAGAAGAAGTCGGGGATACACGAGGAAGACACGGCACGATCAAGTGAATCAGATAATTTACCTAGTCGGGTCATGTCAAAAGTCAGAATAACAGAAGTGTATGTATGAGACGATGTATGAATGTGAGTGAGGCAAAGAGTGTGTGCCAAGACCGAGTTGTTTGACCGAGTAATTCCTGTATTCCAATTCGCCGTGCTGACATTTCATCCCGTTTGCACTAAGTCTTGGATTCACTCTCTTCCCGGAATAGCTATGTTTCTTATAAAGGGCACGCCTCATTTTTATAGAATAACAATAATGCGCTGCACAAAATTTTGTTATTCTTGTAGGCAGTAAAGTCTTCAAACTTCTAAACCCTTGGCAACAGACATAAATCAGAGAGAATAGTAGGTAACCAGCTCGATCTATGCATTTTATTGTTTAGCACGTCTCAATAACAAAATAACTAGGCAGGCGTCTAGTGATAGTTACAGATTTAAGAAAGTTCTAAATAATTACAGTCGCTGTCACCATAATTATATAGTTAATTTTACCTTTTTTACTGCGTGCCCTTAACCGCAAATGTTCTTTGCCCCAAGTAATACTGGAACATTCATAAAAAAGCAAAACGAACATTCTATCAGAATAACAAATCAAGCCACGCAAATTGGCATTTTTACTACAAATATACTGACCACTTTAACGCCGTAGGAATGGGTTGAAAGCGTGCACGTGAAACCAATGGCTCTCACATAGGTTTGTCTCCTTCTAATACAGATTAGTGCATTTTAGCTGGCGGTGTTTGCATAAAATAATTACTTTTGTTAATTTAATTACTTGGTTATTATTAGTGATAGAACAGTGAAATTTTGGTTCGCGGTAATGTCATTATTAGTATTATTTTTCGGCACTAAAATAAATAAAAGGTTATCTGTAGTTTTCAAATGCGGCTGAAAAATAGATTGTATGGGAATTGTCACATCTGTTTCACCTTAAAGTCGTTTGCAATTCACTTAATGCTAGTTGTTTCAATTGATGTATATTTTTGTATTGTTATTATTCACTTGAACTGGCATCCAAAGTGAAGACATATAACTTTGAGATCACTTTTAAATCCTTTTTTAAACATTTTCCGTTTGAGTTTCGGTAAAACAGACACATAAGGATAAATCCTACACCGAGTTTTGTAAATGTACACAGAAATTTCAGTTAGTTAAACACTTTTATTATGAATTGTCAAAACTTTACTAGGGAAAAAATATCCTAGCTTCACTAAGTGTCAATTTTTTTAGTAAATTCACTATTTGAGCATTTCCCGGTAGAATACCGGGAAGACAAACACACCGGGCGATAGTCCGAGAAAAATACTGCACCTCAGCAACAAATTCGTTTTAATTTGCACACTTTTTCAATGTTATTATTTTTATGAATAGGGAGCTAAGAAATAAGCGACAATTCTTGGATCTAAAATCCTTCAATATACATGACTGAGTAGTCCTCTTGGATCCTTCCTGACTAGAGATGAGCAAGTTCTGCATTTTGCCGGAGGCCTCCGAGATGTGCTTCCTTTTAAAAGTACTTGAGCTCTTGGAGCAGGTCCCGGGAGCCACTCCCGACTAGGGATGCAACGATATATCGGAAAACCGATAAATATCGATATATCGACCCCTAAAAATATCAATATTTATCGATATCGAATATATGCCGATATCGATATATCAATATCGAAAAACTCAATATATCCTATCGAAATATCGAAAAACCCGCACCGTAAATCTTTGTCTCACACGCAAATAAAAAAACTGACGGAGACGACTGAAGCTTACGTTATATCTTTCTGCTCCTTTAAATGCTCTAAAAGTTAACATTCTTGAAACATGGTAAGAAATGCAAGGTGTCTAAATCTAAATCCCAATCTTTTTAAAGTGGCAATAAGTCATCTACCAATTGTGGCAACAAGCGTTCCTTCTGAACGTCTTTTTTCAAAGTCAAGAGCCACTATAATTCAAAGCAGAAAACTGGCTACAAGGAAGCAGACTGTCAAAGTTACTATTTTTAAGTTCGATAGCTGGTATAAAACACTGGAAATAATTTATTTAAAATTAATTTATGAAAAAAAAACATTTTATATACCTATTTAAATTTTATGATTATTCAAATAGATACCTAAGTATAAAAAAATATATACACATCCAAGATATAACTAAATATAGTTTGATATAACTAAAACTACATTGGATTTCTACAAGCTTTAAAAAAAAAAAAAGAAATATCGATATATCGACCTACTAGACCGATACATCGATATATCAATATCGACTTAATTCGATATATATCGATATTTTTAAAAACCTTGCATCCCTACTTCCGACTGACAAATGGCTCGGACCGAGACGCATAGGTTCGCACCTCAGAGCCCGAGCCTGCAAAAGAACTCGAACGCGAACGACTGCGAATGGCTCGAACCGAGACACTCGGATTCCACCCTAGCCGGACCTCGGACCGGAGCCCGCAAAAGATCTCGAACGAGCAACTTGCTCCCGACTAGCGAATGGCTCGAACCGAGACGCTCGGGTTCCACTTTAGCCGGATCTTGGGGCCGAAGCCCGTATAAAACTCAAATGCTCAACCTGCTCCCGACCCGCGCGTGACTTGGACAGAGACGCACGGGTTTGACGAGTGCGAGTGACTCGGACTGCTCCGTGCTGCCGACTGCAGCGCCGCCGAACCCGATTCGCGAGTGGCTCGGACCGCTGAGTTCCTTGTACAAGTATTGCACTGGGTTCTTTGGGAGTAGTCGATTTGAAAAGAGAGTAGGAGTAGGAGCCACTTCACGCGAATCCGAGTTTAAGAGCCCACTCCAGCTGAACTACACATCGCTATTCATTACATCATCCTCCCATCTCAGCCTTGGCTCGCCCGCGTTTTGTTCACCTCCCGGGTGTTCTGTAAGAACCTTCTTCTTCGTGCTTGGCATCGGTGCACGCACATATCCGGCCCATCTTGGCCTTAGCCGTAGCGTTTTCTAAATTCTTACAATTATCGTTTTTCTGTATTCAAAATTTATTTCAAAAGGACCCTTCAAAAACGATAGATAGAGGTTTCACTGAAAAATATTAACCTCTCATTTCTCTTTTATCAGAAGAGCAAAATACAAGGTGTCCGGAAACTCGTAGTACAAGCGGGAAACTGGAGAATCCACAACACATTTGGAGTCGATTTTGTGGTTTAACTTTTTTTGATTTGAGCTTTCGTTTTCGAGTGAATCAGGTCCGAAGTTGGAATTTTTTAGGTTAAATTTGAAATAACTTTTCACTAGGGGGTTGATTTCAGCTGTGTAATGTCTTATAAAATGCAACGAAGGGTAAACCGGGTTCAAAATTTTTTTAACCCTTTAGTTGCTGAAAAAATGGAAAAATAGAAAAAAAATAATATTAAAATCGAAATGCTTAGATCGAAAAAAATAAGTTTTTTGGGTTCTCTACGTGATGTAGATTCACCAGTTTCCTGCTTGTACTACGAGTTTCCGGACACGTTGTATTTCCGCTTTGCAATAAAATGCAAATAAATTAATTATTTTTAAAATCATCCAAAAACTAACTTTTTTTGAAAGTTGACAAAATACGCTTTCAAATTTTATAATTTGAAATAAACGTTTAATTTTTGAATTATAAAAATTTTTTTTGCAAACATAAAAAGTTTTTAAAATGGCTCGCCTTTACTTTTATTCTAACTAAACTTACTAATAATGAAAAAATAAATAAAATGTATTATAAATGTTATCATTAACTCACTTTTTTATCGTTTCATGTAAAAATAATCAATAAAAAATTCCCGAAGTCTCATCATTTTTTCAAATTGCCGTTGGAAACTTTGGTTTCATAAAGGTACCTATACATTTTAATTATTTGGGGTTAATTTTAGATTTGAATGTAAAGAAGGGTGCTTTCTCTTTCTAACACCGTTTAGATCATATTTCTAATCATGATAGTAAGGGAGACAACGATTTCTGTGAGATCTACACGAGGCATTCTGAAACCAAATTAGCCTGAGGGATATTAACTATAACCCCACTCGCAACAGGTTTTATTTTATAAACCCAGATCTGGTTAGGGTTTTGGCAATTGTATAAAAATAAAACTTGTTTTGTTATCCTGGATACAAATCATTAAAACTACTATGTACTCGTTAAAATATTAATTCTGTCTCCTAGAGCGCTCAAAATGAAATAAATCTTATGTTTTGAATAAAATATTTTCAATTTGGGAGGCGGATATGGATAGCGCTGACCTGGGAACCATTTATTGGATAACCAACACTCCTGCCATAAGTCACCACAAATGGTTTTCTAAGTTTGGTGACTTAATAGGGGTGCCCCGGGTTCATGGGGTGAGGTTTGTCAAGATCTTGGCGGCGGATACATTTGCCCACCACTGCATGGTGGGCGGGACCGGGAGAGACTGGTCGAGAGACCTTTTGACTCTCTCGACTTGCACTGCAGTGGGAGGAATGGATTCATACATACTTCACTCCTGGACACACTGCCTCTCCTTCTTTTCCCTAAAAAGACCCTACGCACAACATCCCCAATGATGACATTGACCCCGAAGGAAATTGTTTTCCTCTGCCCCTTCTTTGTGGAGCTAATGTAAAAAAAAAAAAATCGACTAATATGCCTTGTCTTTGCAGGAAAATCCGTATCAGGCGACATGATTGCCCGGCGCGCCGTGAAGCACGGCGACGGCAGCTACGTCATCGACCACCACAACCCGGACATCACCCCCGTCTGGGGCTACGGCGACGTAGACATCCCCAAAGAGGATGCCATGGAGCTCGAGAGCATGGAAGACGCCCCCAAGGCCTAAACAAACACTCCTCACTTATCCTACTATTCATGGAATGGAGCGCCAACAGTCATCCAGCTGATTATAACAATATTATATAATCAATCTAGCTGATGTTGCACAATATATTATATTTTATTATACTTACTAAAACTGCTGCCTTTTATGTGAGGAATATAACTATATTTATGTATGTGAAGAAATTCAATATTTACACGTGTGAATTTGGTGTTGTATTTGGTATATCTACTATATTCTATTTTAAACGATGATGATAGTCATATTTTTTAAAATATATCGTGTAGCTGTTGCTATTTGTAATGTTTTAGGAAAGAATTTCCTCTAAAGTAAGTCTATTCTGAAATAACAATAGAATTATCTAAATCTCTCATTAACCCCTAGGGGTCAAATCCCTGCATTTGCAGTGTTGAATAATTGTGCCCATGTACGGTACAAATTGATATTACCTCTACTAAATCAAGACCCATTCGAACTGGGCAAGTTGTTTAGTCGAGTAGCGAGTGTATTAGTAACTAAACTCATCCAAACACCACAATTTTAGTAGAGTTTAGTCAGCTGTTTAGTAGAATCAATCCATTTTGTTCTGTTTTTTCGGGTGAATAGCACTTTCCACCATGCGTCCTTGCACACTGACATGCACGAACCCGTCATTTTAGTATTGTTCATTATTAGATGCAGATAATATGTCAACCCATTGGAGCTAAGATGGATGCTACTCTAAAATTCTTTATTTTTGCTCTTTAATGCGCTGCTGCCTGTTCATCTTCCAATGCGCCTCTAACTAATGTACTCCACTTGACTGTAATGTGAATGCTTTTTAGCCAGTCAAGTAGCGAATTACTTGCCACTTGAAACTTGCCCTGTGCGAACAAGCTATTAGAGACAAAGTATCAAGTATGGTATTGTGTACATGTTGGCTTTAACAAGAATATATTTTTATTTATTGAAGTTTCTTTCCGGCCTGTTGAAGATGAAACAGTTTGGTTTGCATCGTTTGTCATCGTCTTTGGCCTAAAATTCAATGTGATAATGTTATTTCTAATAGTTTCTATTGTTAGTTCAGAATATCTAAATATAATTGTGCCTGTTATAATGTAATAGTTTGCCTTATTCCACCCAGTCTAATGGCCACGACAAATACACTAATTATACCCTACTCTAGACGGTCAAAGTTTAACTCTGGTTTCCCTTCAATAAGGAATAAATCTTTCGCCTTTTACTAAAGATTTCCGTGGAGGGGAGCACTCAAATGTGTCTATAAACCAAATTGCAGTTCCGGTAGGTCATGAAGGTGAACAAAGAACCACTACAAGGGGACCAAATGTACTAAATCTTATACTTATTCAGGAGTAAAATAGGAATCTCTTTGCATTTACACATTGCGGTATCCACTGGAGCGACAGCTGATTGCTGATACAAACTGATTATAGTTCTGTATAGCCAATGAATTCACTTATCTTTTGTCGGTTATCACATATTCGTAGGATTTATAAAAAAAATATTATAAAATCGTAAACTTCTACTTAATTACTTACAAATAAGGGAAAATTTGCCAAAATTGGCAGCAAAGCAATCCGAGGTATTTTAAATAGTGCCGTATTGTGGCAAAAAGCGCTCCAGTGGGTGTATCGTGTGGTTTTCCCTAATCCTGAAATAGTTGTAGGATCTCCGTGAAAACGGGAAGTAACTTGCATTTGTTTAATTGTCTTCACAAATTAAAGAGTATTATTTTTATAAGCATTCCATTTTCTGGACAATGGAAAGTATTATTGAACTGGTATATTTATTAATCTGCCTATACATTCTATTTATATGATGTTGAGAAGCTATCGAAGCCAATGAACTATGTCTGCTTTATAATGTTTAAATCTATGCATTAGAGATTGGTGATTGTTACAAATGTCATGGGCCAGTATTAGGGTGCTTCGAAAACTAATAAAAAAAAAATTATTTCGAATTTTTTTCAGAGCATCCCTTCATATGTTTTCAAATGTCCAAAAAATTGCATAGGTTTTTTTTTCAGATTTTTTAATGGTGTTTTAGGGGTTGCTATCAGCTGTGAAAATTTAGGAGTTTGACCAAAAAATATGAGAAGTTGGTATTTAAACTGATTATTTTAAAATAAGATTGCAATAAACAAAATTGTTATTTTTTTACACATATGCTTGTCACAATTTAATACCATTTTATGTCACAATTTTAAATTCAGTCTAAGAACAAAAGTATGTTTTTACCTAAAGATTTTAATTGCAATATTAACATGTACCTCATTTAAATACGCTTCCTATTGATTACAATACTGTGGGGGTTGAGAGGAGGGTGTGTTTAACCTTTGGTGACTTATTTAATTCTGCATGCAGAGACATGTTTAGTCTGAAGCGCTGCAATCATTGCCCTAAATGTTGCATATTTTAAAAAACTTGAATCAAACAATGGTAGCGACCCTTAAAATTTATTTAAATGAAAAATAAATCGCTTGTGTATATTTTTTTTGGCTGTTGAAAGCATTTACAAGGGTGCCCCGATAAAAAGTGGAACTTTTACTTTTTGAAGCAGCCTAGCGAGTATATAAAACCGCATTTCTCAGTACCTGATGAACCGAACTATGTTAATTTTGGTTTCACCTCTCATTGGCCAGACGTATTTCGAAAAACAGCGTGGATTTTACCTGGTTGCTTTCTTGTCAAATATCTATATAAAAACAAAAGAATTGCTTTTTTAGCAATTCTTTTCTGTTTACCAGATAATATATCTTATTATTCATGTAAATTATGTAATAAATATTGTAAGAAGTTTTTCTAGAATAGCTAATTAACTAAATAAAAAGATTTCCATTTTGGAAATAATTGTCAAAAAATATAATGACACAAATATAAACGGACTTTATTATTTCTATACAAATCTGAATACATACCCAACATGAAAAAAACACAATTCAAAGGAGTTTGCTAATAAATAAATACCTTTAAACCCCGCCAAGTCATAGGTAATGCATTTAACAATATTCTAGTGTTGCTAGATGAATGAAACCATTGGCTACGGCAAGAATGATATTGGCGCAAGCGATTCTGATCTTGTCCTTCATACAGTTTCGTTACACATAAGGGTTAAAATTGCATTTAAAAAAAATATATCAAAATTTTTTTCCCACGTATGCCCGGCCAATGAGAGGTTCAAAGAAGTAGATGGTCCACTAATGTGTTGGGGGTAATGTTAGTTATCTACCTCTTATTTGAAGTCTTGTGTCACTAAAGTCTTGGAAGTTTTCCACGGACTCCAATTATTTTATTATGGACTCCCGGCCATGCCGACTGCTGTGCAGCTGAAGCACGAACCGAGTCTCTTGTTACTTATTTCTTTTTTTTTTCAAATTGGTGCCATTATTGTCACAATGTGGTACATTCACTAGTTTAGTTACAAGTACATACATATTCTATGCAATGTTTTTTTGTTATGTGCATACTTATAATTTGAAATATATTAGTTACTTATTTAAATTTCAGTTTTTATCATCTTAAAGATTTATTTTTATTGTTTTATTTGTTTGTCACTTTGTAGTTTGACATTATTATAAAGAAATCACTTTGTATGCACCACTGTATTGATATTGATTCATTTTATTTATCGTCTACCAGATGTCTATATTTATGTTGACTAAATGTTAGCTATGATCAAAGATATTCTAATACAGAAGAGATATGCTATGGTGTCCGCGCAACTGTCGCCGGACTACGCGCTAATTAGCGTAGTTTTCATACAAAAAGAATTTGTTCATTTCGTTGCTTTTTTGAAAATGTGCATTAATATTGGTTAACAACATATTTTGAATAAGGAAAGAATTCGTTCATTTAGTTTAACGTTCGTTTGGTTTATTCGTTAATTATTTGTTCTTTTAGTTTATTTGTTAATTGGTAAACAATATCGGCGACACCCGGAAGCGCAGACCCACATAGTAAAAACAGCAGATAGCACATCTACTTATATTCCAATATCTTTGGCTATGATATTATAAGCTTCATTTTTTATTGAAAACATTACACGACAATTCAATAAATCATCCAGTGGTTCATACAAATTCTTTTTTTCTCATAATTTTTGTTTTTAGTTATATTAAATTAAGTTAAGTATTGCTAATAAATCTTTTGAATTAAATTTGATTTGAATCCTTCATTTGGGCAGCGCTCCTGGATTCTGAACTCAACAAAAATTTTATAATATGAAAAAGGAATGCTTTTGTTGTCAAATTTTACACTTGGTCTGATATGTGGTGTACCCCAAGGATTTTTGCTGTCCGATGATGTAAAAGTATTTTTCAATCACACATCGCCACTGATCACACTCCTACCGTCGCAATGGGATAACGTGATACGTGCGCTGTTTTGTGTGTTACCGTGCTGTTATCACATGACCTGCTCGGCTATACCCAATTACTCTCACTAACTAACTAACTATCACACCGTTTCCTGCAGAGGTAGGCAGAGAGGACGGACCACCAAACAACTTAGTCTGGGCACACACTCCTTGCTTCATTCACATTCATGCATCTCCTCATAGATGCTCTTCTTTTATTCTGAAAATTCACTTGGTTGTGCCATGTCTTTCTCGGGCGTTACCGACTTCCTCTACCATTCACATTTGTGAAATATATTCTCCTTACTCTCCTTTCTTTCCTCGTTCATTCGCTCTACACGCCCTAAATCTGAGCATTCCTTTCTTAATCTTACTCATTACGCTTACATCAGCCTTGCATTCTTTGCAGATCTCCTCTCACACGATATTACATGGTTTTACCACACATACGCCTCAGTGATCTCATTTCTACAGCATTTAGTCTATTTTCATCCTTCCTCTGCCAATTCGATGCTTCACTGCCATACATGCCATACTCATAGGTACCAACACTCCATTGTGGACGCCTAACTTCGCTTCTTTGGACAGTTGTTTGTTGGCGCCAAAGGGGGTTCAGTCCTCCATTAAACGGTCAAAGGCCATCAAAATCCAGGAAAAATACGGAAATTTCCTAACAAAACACCATTTTGAATTTTGAATTGAGTGTTTTGTGGATTAATTTTAAGCTATCGTATACTTTATTGACCGAAACACATTCCTAGAACAATCAATTAATAATAATAATAATAATAATTGGCTAATTTATATAGCGCCGTTTTCGTGGAAAATCACCTCAAGGGCGCATTATGTACCAAAACAACATTACTTGCGTTAATTACGTAAATTAATAGGTTTTACGATGTTTTAGTCGAGGAACATTATTAAATATTCTGGGGTTGCAAGGTGAATGAAATTTTTACCCGTCTTATGGGGAAATGTTGGCGCAAGCGATTTTGACCTTGTCCTTCATACAAATTCTGTACATAGAAGGGTCAAAATCGCAGACAAACATAATTTATTCGAATTTTTTTTAAATTATTTTCGTGCGCATGCGCCCAATACGCGCCCGCCCGCGCGTCTCCGGCAAATAACAGTTTAATGGATTTACCTGCATTTATTTACCCTTCTTTCAATATCTCTATCAGCCTTCATAAAATACTTTCCAAATACACAAACTCATGCACCTGTCCCAAGTATTCATCATTCACAACTATATTAACTACTCTGTGGCGATTTATTGTCGGACAGCAAAATGACTCGGGAATCGCTGATTAAAATCCTTCGGGTACTTGCTGTTACATGCTGTGTATTGAACAGCGCTTATGGAGACTTTCCTTAATATTGATAGACCGCATGAATAATTATAGTATAAAAGTAGTATATCGTCCGTTACAAAATAATTTAAAGTTAGCTTACGTTGTAACAATACCAATGCAAGTAACTTAATCACGAGTGTCATAAGTAATATTATTTTTATAAATACGCTTATATTTTTATAATAACGGCCTATTTAAATCTGTACCCGAGAAGCATACGGATGGAAGCCCAAAATTTGAAGAAATGAGTTTTTGATGCAGACTTTAAGGTTAAACGTCACATACGTTATAATCTACGCATTTACAGATGGCGCCAATCAAATTATTTTAGGTTTTAATACTTTTTGCACGTTACGCTTTAAAATATTAGGGTAAATTAATTGTTTGCGCCTGTACATATTTAATATGAATATAAATAAATGGTTTTGTCCAGAAACAAACCAAAATCTTTCAAGAAAGTCTGAAAAATTCAATTTTGTATCGGTGACTCAATCCAATATTGTATTTTTCAGCCTTTCTTGAAAGATTTGGGTTTGTTTATGGTCAAAACTATTTATTTATATTCATATTAAATATGTACGGGCGCAAACAATTAATGCACATTAATATTTTAAAGCGTAACGTGCTAAAAGTATTAAAAACCTAAAATAATTTTATTGGCGCCATCTGTGAATGCATAGATCATAACGTCCGTGATGTTTAACCTTGAGCAAATTATCAGTGGCAGAAAGATACAAGTCCTATCAAGAAGAAAAATAGGATTTTCAAAAATGTACTGGGATGCAACTACCTTTGATGCAACAACTATCTTAGAAGCAGAAGAATGTACATGGACTTGCATCTTTATGATTTAGTTGCATTTTAACTACCTTTGACGCAACAACCATCTTAGAAGCAGAAAGATGTATATGGACTTGATATTTATGATTTAGTTGCATTTAGCAGAAAGATGTACATCTTTATGATTTAGTTGCATTTTAACTACCTTTGACGCAACAACTATCCTAGAAGCAGAAAGGTGTATATGGACTTGCATCTTTATGATTTTGTTGCATTTTAACTACCTTTGACACAACAACCATCTTAGAAGCAGAAAGATGTACATGGACTTGCATCTTTATGATTTAGTTGCATTTTGAGTATTATGACTCAAATCCATTTGCATCCTTCTGCCTCTAACATTTCTACGCTTTCTATGGAAGTAAAAAATTTTCAAACATTGATCCTTTCGTAATACACCACATGTCATAACAAAATATTCCATTTCATTTTGAAGCAGAAGGACTCGAGTCCGTGTTTTTTATAGCATTTTTTTTTTACAATATTTTTAAAGGCTTTACATATAAAATATTTCATTTTATTTGCTCGTTTTTAAAACAAAACTAATTGATTTAATAATTTATTTATTTTGTTATCTATCAGCATGGATAACCGAAGAAGTTATGAGACCATAGTTACAGAAGTTATGAGACCATAGTTACAGAAAAAAAAGTTTTTTGGCTCTCCTGAACAATTACCTCTTTGGACTTGCATCCGTGTGCTTCCCGGGTACAGAAATTGTACCTCATAATCAATATGTAGTGGGAAGGATAGTTCTACATTTTACCTGCCTGAATGTCTGGAAAGGTATTGCTGTTAAATATGTTTTATATGAATATTGTACACCAATCTTTTTGTAAGAGTCCTAATTGTATATGTAAAAAATGTGTGTATATATATACATGTGATACAAGATGGGGAAATCTTCTTAATTACTTGTTTTTTGTGTGGAAGAATATTTTATCAAAAGGAAACTTACACTTTTAGCATTGGAGATGCGCAAATTTTTTGTAATTGTACCAAAGTGAAAACCAATTTTTTTTGTAAAGTATAAAAATACATGCATTTTTTACGCATAAAGTGTCACTAAATGGCCAACGCTGACTTTAACTTTTGTTTATGGAATCCTATTATAAAATAGGTTATAATTTAGTTCAATATGTATTTGTATAATTGGGGTGCGATGAGTACTATAGAAAAAAATTCATTCAAATTTACATATTATTTTCAAAGAAATATCGGTTTAAAACAAATTCCATCATTTACAACGGGTTCCTTATTTTCGCCCGACTGAAGTGTGATAAAAAAAATTGTATGTCAATAAGCCTTATAATTTTCAAATATTAAAATTTTTAATACAAACATTAAACAAAGTAAAAAATTTCTGAATGAAATGAAAACACACATTTTGTTAGACAAGTAATGTTTTATAAAAACTATTATTTTCATCCCACTTTTTTATTATTTTGTATAAGAATAATAAGAAATTCACAAAGTTTCATAAATTTTTCTCAGATTGCGGTTGGACCCATTGGTTTCATAGTGGTTTACATTTTAAATAAATGAAACAATATATCTTTGCTAGAACCACTTACATTTTATTAGCGCCAACCGGTTTCGGAACGAACGTTCCTTCTTCAGGGTTTACATTTTAATTTATCCGTGATTAACTTCTAGATTTGAGAATAAAGCGTGATGTTCTCTCTTTCTTAAACCGTTTAGAACATGTTTCTCGCCATGACAGTAAGGGAGACAATGATTTTTGTGAGACCAAGTGAGCTGTTATTGGGTACAGCCACGGACATATGAATATATCTGGACCTGCCCTAAGTGATAAAAACGTATTATTTCCCCCTCCACATGGCGCCGGCTGTAGCTCCTCCTTGGAACCGGCTCGCTCCATGGGGAGGGGATATAGCCTCGCTTGAATCTAAAATGTGTGACGTCATCATTCTTGCCGTGAACAGCGAGAAGCTGACATCCATACATTTAACGAAATAACGGCAGCTTGTGCTATACAATATATCTACCTATCAATGTACACATAGCGAATGTGGGCGGTACCCCAATGTGCTCGTCGCTGGTTACAGGGGTAAGTAAATTATGAAACATTTGTAAAAGTGTTTTAACTAAACACGGAAACAAAATATTGATATGTGTATTGGCGCGAGTCTTTTTGGGGCGAGCATTTGGCCTTAGCAAATATGTTTTGAACGTGGCAAGCAATTCGCGCTCCCATGTAAAAAGGTCTATTCATTCAAAGCAGATTTTGCTTTTAAGAACTAAATGGTGATATTGTAATGCGAGATGCCTATATACTGTCAGATTGATTGTTCAACGAATGACAGTCATCTTTCCCCCCTTCGCTCTCCATAGTTTGGTTTTACCCCTCATCTGTAACTGCTTGTCTATTCATTTGGATGTCTATGGGTACAGCTCACTTGGTCTCACAAAAATCGAATTGACGAAAACGGTTATAGCGGTTTGTTTGCAAAACTGAGCAAATTAGCGGGGTAAATTAGATGACAATTTGTTTAAAAAAAATTGAAATAGAGTGTTAACAATAATTCATGAGCATCTGAATCATGAAATGTGAGCCTGGGGTGTGTAAATAACATCTATCTCGCTGGCCACAATACCCTACAAATATTTTTTTGTGGTATTTGTTGTTATATATTGTTAATCTACTCGTGGACATAAATTTAACAGAATGGCAATCAGCACCGGTCAAGATGTATAACAAGAGACACTAACCTTGTAGAGCGATCGTCTGCTGCATAGGCGGCCTTTTGATTATATGTATTCCACATGTTAGAAATGGTGCACAGTTTGATAATATTTTATGACTGACACCGAATTGGTTATCAAGTTGATCAGAAGAGAGTAAAATTCACAATGATTAATAACATTTCAACAAATTAAATTTTATATCCAAAGGAAGCTTCAACGACGTCTATGGCCCATTTGTCGTCATTGCGCAGTTCACACACAATTTAGTATCCCTGAAAGTACATAGAGACGGCCCAAAAACCTCTTTGTGATATAAATAGTTTTAATTTATAATTTGCCTAACCAACACCTATGTCATAGAATTAGACAAATGACATACGCCAAGAACTATATTAGAAGATAAAATACAAGACTTTGTAATAATTCTGTCTTCAGTCAAAAAATACGTAGAAACTTTACTATCTGTGCCTTGCAAAGATATTCAAATACAGAATAGATATGCTATGGTGTCCGCGCAACTGTCGCCGGACTACGCGCTAATTAGCGTAGTTTTCATACAAAAAGAATTTGTTCATTTCGTTGATTTTTTGAAAATGTGCATTAATATTGGTTAACAATATATTTTGAAGAAGGAAAGAATTCGTTCATTTAGTTTAACGTTCGTTTGGTTTATTCGTTAATTATTTGTTCTTTTAGTTTATTTGTTATTGGTAAACAATATCGGCGACACCCGGAAGCGCAGACCCACATAGTAAAAACAGCAGATAGCACATCTACTTATATTTCAATATCTTTGGTGCCTTGCCTTGCATTTTTGTCTTGAAAGCTAAGCTATCATGAGTTTGTTAGGGAGCAAATGATTTGTCATTAAATTACTGCCTAACTTTCCAGGAACGTATTTCTGCCATAGGACGAGGTATAGCGTATGACTGCTCGAGGCTTGAGGTGTCCACAGTGCTCTTGTCATACTGGTTGGATAGCCCTGCCGAGCGATTCTATATCTTTTGTGGGACCGAGATCTCCTGTCAGATTTGTGTGATTATCTATGGCTGTTATTTGCTTTTTCTACGGCTATCAGGCCAGCTTCACCAATTTAAAATGATCTAAACTAAAATATGTTGTATGCAGTTGAAATCTGACATCGGCCCATAGAAAAAGTAAATAACAGTCATAGAAAATCACACAAACCTGACAAGAGATCTCGTCCGTCAAGAGAACTTGATCCCACAAAAGATATAGAATAGCTCGACTGATTAAAAATATGTTTTTAAATTATCTTAAGTTTATAAATTTAGCGCTTTTTGTTCTTAATCTAAGCTGTGATGCTTTATATTTTATTTTAAGATATCTTTCAAAATCCAACGTGTTACAAAAGGTTACTCAAGTCTTTTGAGCTCAGATTTGATAGAATAATTGTACAATTTCTCATTGAAAATTATGTATTTTGTGATGAAGATAATTTTGTCTCAATAATATTATATCTACAGTTAAAAGTTATGTATTTTTTGTGAAAGTTTCGTCTTGAACAAGCTTTGAATTGAGGTAACTTTCTGTTCAGTACTAAAAGATTTTTTTATAACTGTGTTATTATAATAAAATTAATAAATTAATGTTCTGAAATGAAATGTTTAATTTGAAAAATACCCAACTCGCATAATATTTGTTAGTTTTACACTGGAACTTTTATATTTGTCGCTGTATTTATCACTCATCATCCAACTCCGGCGCTGCAATCGCTCTCAAAAACTGAATAAAAGAAAAAGACAAGTTATCAATTTTGAACTAAAAACTGTATTCGACTTGGATATTACGAGGGCGGATCCAGCTTTGGCACCAGGGGGGGGGGGGGGGGTCACATAGCGCCAGGGGGGTCACATAGTCGTGGTCAAGTACCTAGAAGTTATAATTTAATTTTTGTAATAATAGATACAAGTAAAAAATAGGTCCACCTAGGTCCTGGACCCAGCCCAGGGGGGGGGTCATGACCCCCATGACCCCCCCCCCCCCTGGATCCGCCCTTGACCTCCCCTCGTATATTTATCCGTATCCAAAATGAAACTCTACCTTTGCACAAAATTATTACACTTATCAAGGAAGAACTTTTTCAATCGACTACAGGATGAAATTAGAAGCATTAATAAGTCAGGTACGCCTCATACGTCATACGATATGTCTGGTAATGCCATATTATCGTGAAAACAAGCTTATGGGTCCAGTGCCGTAAATAGCCTTTTCTGCGCCCTGTGCGAGCTTCTATAGCTGCGCCCTATTTAAGTGGACCCTTCGCCTATTACACCACCCACTGTGTCTCACTCACTAAAACTCAAATGCAAGTTCACCAGTGCAAATGCGTTGCCCACCTTGATGCTTAAGATTTAATTTGTGGGCCACTTTGGTCTTCATACCTCTATAATAAAATACCCTGCAAAGTTTCAGTATAGGTACTATAAATTAATTTAATTTAAAGTTCTTGGTATGGAAGAGTTTTGAATAAGGAAGGTAGCATACCTAGCATTATATAAATTGCGTTTAAGTATGAATTGGTGAAAAGACGTTTATTCCAAAATATTTCAGATTATTCACAATTCACGATTACACAATACACAAATGAATAAGTTCAAATAGTAAAGATTTAAAGCAAGCCTTAAACTTTTTTAAAGATTTACTTTTCGCGCTTTCTTCATTGCGAAATCGTTGATAACCTTTTCATACGACAGGTATAATAACAGGTTTATACCGTCCTATGTCGTGTTCAACCGACAAAATCGCTAGGCCGGTCAACTTTTCTTGTCCAATCGTCGAGCGCAAGTAAGTTTTTATTAATTTGAGCTTACTGAATGATCTTTCGCAGGAAGCTACAGTCGATGGCACTGTTAAAAAATCTTTATAGCGACTACTACATTGGGAAACATCTCTTTTAAATCTACTTCGACTATAGCTTTAAGAAGACCCAGAAGACACAGACTTGAACTACGGACACATTTATCAAATAATGTAGTCGTTTCAACTTGACTCTTTAAACACTTGAACTACGGTCACATTTATCAAATAATGTAGTCGTTTCAACTTGACTCTTTAAACACTAAACACAAATACGCTCGTGCGCTGCCAAAAAAATGAGCGCGATGTTTTATCTAATTGAACAGATGTTTTTGGTGTTACTGGCATATGTGTTGGAATCGAGCACTAGGGGCGCAGCGGGGCCGGGAACTTATCAGGAGCAATCAGGAGCAAAACAAAAAAATAATAGTCCTGCCTAGTTTGGCCATTCTTGCCAAATTCTTGCCCCCCAGAGTCTACGCTCTGTGCCTGGGCACCGGTGGCACCGCCCTATTTACGGCACTGTATGGGTCTGAGTGGTTAATAACAAAATCCAAATAATGAACACTGTGAAAAAGTGTTTTAATGACAATTTTACGAAAGTACGACAGTTTCCACTTAAATTAATCTTAAAAATAACTCATCTTAATTATTTATTTTTGGGGTGTTATGCCGTGTTTTGCTACCTCTTTTAGCCAACGTTTCAGACAGTGTCACAGTGTCGGAAACATTGGCTAAAGGAGGTATTGGTACACAGCATAACACTCCAAAAATAAATAATGAAATCACCCAAAAATTAAAAAGTTCTGGGAAGAAAAACTGAATGAGGGGTAGGTAGGAATCGGTGTGTCCAGGAGGAACGGACGAATGAATCCAACCTTCCCACTGCGGTGCAAGGCAATGGTCCGAGAGTCCTGCTGGAGAGGTCAAAAGGTCTCCCTCAATCAGTCTCCGGATCCGACCTGCCACGCAATTGGTGGGCAGACGCATATGTCGCCAACGTCCGGACGAACTTCACATCATGAACCCAGGCAACCATGACTTGGGGTGACCTATCCAATAAATGGTTCCCGGGGTGGCAGTACCCATACCTGCCTTCCAAATGTGCAGGTAAAATGGTACTCAACTCAACCCAAATTTCAAATGTTGCTTATTCTAATAATTGACACCTCTGTTGAAATATTCAAGAAGGAATATCTTTACTCCATCCAGATACATGAAAAACAAAAAGTCCCCATTTCTCGGCACCGAAAGACAATCTCTCACATTGGTGGTTGAATGTACTCTAAGGCATTTATTTTTTTTATTTTTTTTTTATATGTTTTGTTTATTTCATTTTATGTTTTGTCTGTATCATAAATTATGACCATCAAATTGGGATGGCTCCGTAGCTTGCATGTTATGTTATTTTAATAAAAATATTCAAGGTTTTAGAACAAGATTTTAAAGTGTTTTAAATGACAAAATCGAGCCATGTATGGTAGATGGCATCTGATTTGTTGAGTGGTGTTTAACATGAGGAAATGCTGCCTAATTGAATCAAAATGCAGAATATGCTTGGAGAAGGGCACCCAAATGTTGCCGTAGTAAATCAAAACAAATGTATTCTACGATCGCTACTTCAGGAAGATTTTAAAAAGCAGACAGATACAGGCAACATTGAAATGTTAATCGAATGCTACTGAATCACTGGCAAAATGAACCCCATCATCAAAATTGAAGTTCTGCCGAGCGATTATATATCTTTTGTGGGAACGTCTCCGTCTCCTGTCCATTTGTATGATTTTTACTTATTTACTGTCACATATTCTAATTAGTTCGTTTTAAACACGAATTCCTGCAAGTATGCATGATTATTTATCCATTTAATGTACATTGTACCTACATAGAAAAAGCAAATAAATCACACAAATCTGGCAGGAGATCACAGCCGTTATCTCGATAACAATCCCACAAAAGATATAGAATATATTTACGTACATAATATTTAACACATACATTATATTTACGTACTCACATAAATCAAATGTGTAAAAAAAAAAAAATAATATAAAAAATAAAAAAATAATTATATAAAATAAATTTTTTGAAAAAGTATTGTTAACCTGTCATTTGCCAGGAGCGCGCCGGCGCGCGAGATACAAATTTCAAAAAAGAATATTAATTCAAATAATTTGGATGCGATTTTAAATTTTATTCCATTAATATATAACTTAAATTAAGCTTAAAATAGCTTCCTTCATTCTTGTTCTTAAGGTAATTTAAAAAAGGTAAGGTAAAAATCCCTGGCCCTTGACAGGTTAATTTAAGGTTAATGCGGTTCTAAGTGGCTAAATTATTTAAGATATTATTGTTTAATTTATTTTTGAATTTATTGTAGTCAGGTTCTAATCTCAGCTCTATTGCTAGTTGATTAAACCACACCACTCCATTGTACGTGTAGTAGTGTTGTGCAAAACTGGTATGCATTAATGGCGTACACAAGCGACCCACTGTGTTTTGCCTATTGCTCTCAACGCGGACCATGGCGTGGTGCGACTTCTTAGAATAGTCTTTGTGTATTTGAAGCAGTGTATTTTTTATATATGTATTTCTTAGAGGTGGGACTTGAAAGTCTTGAAAAAGTTGAGAGGTTGAATAATCTGATGGTTTCTTAGTAATAATTTTGATTATTAATCTTTGAGTAATTTCCAACGGTAAAATTAAGGTTTTGTAAGCTCCTCCCCATGCAACGATACCGTATTGTATTATCGAATGGGCTAGAGCATAGTATATATTTTTAAGAATTTTTAAGTTAAGTATATTTCTTAAATTAATAAATATGTATATAAGCTTTCTTAATCTATTTATAGTATTGGTAATTTGAGTCTTCCACTTAAGGTTGCTATCTATTATTACACCCAAATATTTTATTTCTTTTTTATTTGCTATGAATAGACAGTCATTATTTTGGCATGCTAATATTTTAGTGGTACATTTTTTTGAATGAATTTTAATATTTATGGCGATAGGGGGAGATTTTTTGTTATTTATACTAAAACTACATATTTTCTAAATATGTATAACACAACACAAAATAAAAATAATGTAAAAAAGATATATTATAAGACAAAAGTAGAAAATAGGAACCCACTAAGGCACTGCCTGTGCGTGGGTAATATTAAGTAAAGTGCTAAATTACACCAATAAGTTGGTGGTACAAGTAAAAAATGTAAATTTCAATGTGAAAGTTTTAAAAAATGGGTAATGTATCTTTGAAAATATTGTGGTAACAAAGTGACTTACACAAGTTAGTTGATTTTTAGTTACGGTTTCAAGAAGATAAATAAGACTAACTAACATTGATTAACTAATTCAAATACAGTGGTACCTCGAGGTATGAGCGCCCTAACCTATGAGATATTTGAGATATGAGCCATCGAGCGAGCAAAGTTTTGCTTTGAAATATGAGCAACATTTGAGATACGAGGAACGGTCGGCTGCACACAACCCTTTGTGTCTCTGGGAAAATCTTATTCAAATACATGTAACAAGAACAACTGGGGTGGCATTTTGGGGGTGGAACGGATTAATGGCGTACTGTACAGGGCCCGCAGATACTTATTCAACTGCTAATCCCGTACAAATCACAAGTGCGCCCCACGGTTGAATTTGGCAGCCACCTCTGGTCTGGAGCTCCAAAATACCTGAAAAATACCCTTGGATCTTTTTTTTTTTTTACTTTAACTCCACGCAGGAGGCCCCGAGGAAAATAATTTCCCTCAGGGCCTACGTCATCTGGGATGCTGTGTAGAGGGTCTTTTTGAGGAGAGGAAAGAATGAACATTGGTCTTGAAGAGACCCATGTTGTAGGAAGGAGGAAACACAGAGGCCGGCAAATCATTCCACAGCCGAGCTGTTGAACACAAGAACGAGTCGAAGAACCGACCCGTTCTCATGTGGCAAATGTCAACCGTGTACAAATGTTGGGCACGCGTTTGGCGTGTTTCCCGACTATGCACCGGTGCCGAAGGGATCAATGATGCTAGTTCCTCGGAGCATCTTCCATTGTAATACCGGTAGAACAAGGATTTTTTTATTTTTTTTTATAGTTTTTTTTTTTAGTGAATAACCCGCACAAGAATCTCAACTGCTCCCGTCTGGAGTCTATGGCATCCCCAATTGGGGTATGTTGTCAGGCTGAAGGTAGTGGGGAGGGGAAGGAGGTGGGGAAGAGGAAGGTTGGGAAGTACCTGGCTATTCAGATCTGGTCACCAAACACGGCTAAATCCATTTTCAAGCAACGTTTCAATTCTGAATGGTGGTCTTACACCAGGGCGATACTGATAGTATCTTCCACTCTGGAACATGCCGCAAATATACTATATATTATTTTTTTTTAATGAATTAATTGTGAAATAACACAAATTAATCAAATAAAATTTATTTGCGCATGCCGGGTTCGAACCCGCGACCTCCGGACTGTGAGTCAAGAGTCTTACCCACTGGACTACGGAGGTCGTCATTAGCATTCCCATCCGACGCCTGTGCTCTAAAGATTGCAATCCGTCTGTTAAGATGGGAGAATCTATCAAACGGACCGCCCGTTTCTGCACAGAGTCGAGGGTATTTTTCAGGTATTTTGGAGCTCCAGACCAGAGGTGGCTGCCAAATTCAACCGTGGGGCGCACTTGTGATTTGTACAGGGTTAGCAGTTGTGTACTATTAAAGTATCTGCGGGCCCTGTACAGTACGCCCAGTTTCTGTGAGGCTAACTTTACTCTGGCTTCGATGGAGCCCCCATACCTGAGCTGGTCACTTAGGGTTACACTAAGCATTTCGATGGAGGGCCTGTTCGGAAGATTGCTTCCGTTGAAAGAGACTAGATTTTCATTTCGATCCCTTTTAGACATAATCAGACAAGATTGGGTCTTTGAAACATTAAATTCAACGAGATTATTTTTACCCCAAGAGAAAACACTCTCGAGGTAACCGTCCATTCTTTGCTTCAAAGCCCTACGAGCTGTTGGAGTTTGTGAGCTCTTTGGGGGCTTGTCAAACAAAAAGCTATCATGAACTGTACTGTCATCCGCGTAACAGTGAATTGGTGCACACTCTGTACAGAAACGGGCGGTCCGCTTAATAGATTCTCCCATCTTAACAGACGGATTGCAATCTTTAGAGCACAGGCGTCGGGTGGGAATGCTATCCTTGTTCTATCGGTATTACAATGGAAGATGCTCCGAGGAACTAGCGTCATTGATCCCTTTGGCACTGGTGCACAGACGGGGAACACGCCAATCGCGTGCCCAACATTTGTACACGGTTGACATTTATCACATGAGAACGGGTTGTTTCTTCGACTCGTTCTTGTGTTCAACATCTCGGCTGTGGAATGATTTGCCGGCCTCTGTGTTTCCTCCTTCCTACAACACGGGTCTCTTCAAGACCAATGTTCATTCCTTCCTCTCCTCAAAAAGACCCTCCACACAGCATCCCATATGACATAGTGTGGAGTTAATGTAAAAAAAAAAAATGGCATTTCAATTAATTTCATTGGGGAAAATTGCTTTGAGATATGAGCAAATTGACATGCGAGCAAGGTTACGGAACGAATCTAACGAATTAAACTTGTACCCCGAGTAGTGTTGAGTACCACATACAAGAGGCACCTCAAATGTCCCATTCAAAAACGTAAAATGTCCCCCACCTCACAAAATGTATTTGTACCAACTCTTTTTCTTTGTATTACTGCAAATCTTCGCCTTAGTTCTTGTATGTCCAACAGACCATTAGAAAATTTTACAGGAGAGGGTTTTCTTTAATTATTTCAATGAAACGTTATGATAGGTGTTTAAAACAAAGCTATTTCTATAAAGGTAAAGATTTCATTAGTTTAAATAATTCTTAGTTAAGTTAAGATTAACTTTTATTTTTTATACTTTATTTTTAATTTTAAGGTAATTTTAATAAAAACCAATACGGCTTTCGTAAAAACCTAAGCACCGAGGATGCGATATATGAATTGACAAAAAAGATATACTCATCTATCGATAAAAAAAAGAAATGTCTTGCCATATTCCTAGATTTAAGAAAAGCTTTCGACACCGTAAATCATAATTTACACATTACAAAAATAAATCAACTCGGCTTCAAAAAAGACACATTAAAACTACTCTCTAACTATCTTAGAGACAGAACACAAAAAACAAAAATTGGGAATAATTATAGTTCAGAATCAAAGATAAAAAATGGAGTTTCACAGGGAACTGTGCTAGGCCCGATTTTATTCTTAATTTATATTAATGATTTATGTAATTTTGTAATCCTTGGTAAAATTGTTTCTTACACAGACGACACGGTAATAATAGTGGATGGTAATCATTGGAAAGAAACTTTTTCGAAAGCAACTGATTGTATTTCAATGGTTTTAACAAGGCTAAAATACAACAAACTCGTTTTAAACTATAGCAAAACATTTTATTTACCTTTTTATAAAACCATTAAAAATAAACCTACAGACAACCTTAAAATTAGAATCCATAATACTAGTTGCAATCAAGAAATGTGCTTCATGTGCAACGAACTCACTAATATCGAAAATATAAAATATTTAGGAGTATCAATAGATATAAATCTTAATTGGAAAACACATATTAATCGAATCACTTCTAAATTAAGATATCTGACCTACATATTTAATAGACTTAAGGAAGTACTAAACATTGAAATGAAAATGATCTACTTTTCCCTGGTGCAATCATCAATCACTTATGGCATTATAGGATGGGGTGGTGCACTTGATACATTTATTAAGCCTCTACAAATAATTCAAAAACACATAATTAAAGTCATAGGTATATAACAAAAATAAAACATTCTCGACTAACTTATTATACAAAGAAACTAAAATATTTAATATACGTAAATTATTTATATTACAAACTTTGAAATATGTATTTAAAAACAAAAATAATTTCGAAATAAATGAAAACAGAATGAGCAAAAGAATAAATAATATATTTTACACCCCACAAACCAATACTAAATTATTGCAGACACATAGCAGTTTCATTGGTCCTCGTTCATTTAACCTTCTACCACTACAAACTCAAATGATAAATAAAATGATAAAATATGTAAAAGAGGTAAAATTATGGTTGAATAATATAGATATTGAAACGCTATTTCTATAAATTTATCCTTCCTTTTATAACACACTTTCTGTAACTTTCTAAACTGTAGTACAATGTGTTTTCTGTTAATTTTTTTATAATAACTAAAAAAAAAAAAATCAGTATGTTTTTTCCATATTTTATAATAGCTGAAAAAAAACCTTTTTCACTTGTTCTACCTATGAAATACTAATTTTATATTTTATATGTTTTTAAGTCTATTTTATACTTTGGGTACTTAGAAATATAATATTTTGTTTTAATATTACCCACACTCAGGCAGTGCCTTAGTGGGTTTTCATTTCTTGTTCATACTATTTGTTATTATATATTATGTTATTATATGTATACTATTTGCTATTATACATTATATGTACAAAGATGAGAATAAAGTTAAAAAAAAAAAAACAAAGGTGGAGATTGATCAAAAACTAAATTGGTCTATTGAACATACAAGAACTGAGGCAACGAAATGTCATGTCACATTGTCAGGTATGGGACAAATATGAGGTGCGAGGTGGTTGGTGTATTGGACTACATTCATGTCATGTCATGTATGGGACAAATATGAGGTGAGGTGTGAGTATGTATGCAAGGTTTTTAAAAATATCGATATCGATATATATCGATTTTTCCAAGAAAACTTCTTCTAAAAGGTTGTTACTTTGTGATGTCATTATTTATTTATTAAAAGAAAATAACTTAGTTTACATCACTTTATTTTTTTATATTTTATACTATCAACATGTTTCGTGAACCATGTTGATAGTATAAAATATAAAAAAATAAGTGATGTAAACTAAGTTATTTTCTTTTAATAAATATATATCGAATTAAGTCGATATTGATATATCGGTCTAGCAGGTTTTCTTCTTTTTCTAAAAGCTTATAGAAATCAATGTACTTAGTTTTAGTTATATGAAACGTTTATCGATTATGTATGTATGTATTTTTTTATACCTATCTATGTGAATAATCACAATTTTAGGATAGGCTAGGCATGTAATTTTTTTTCATTAATTTATTTAAAAAAAAAATTATTCCATTATTTTGTACCAGCTATCGAACTTAAAAATAGTAACTTTGAGAGTCTGCTTCCTTGTTGCCGGTTTCTGCTTAAGTTATTGTGGCTCCTGACTTTGAAAAAAGACGTTCAGAAGGAACACTTGTTGCCACAATTGGTAGATGAGTCATTGCCACTTTAAAAAGATTGGGATATACACCTTGCATCTCTTGCCATGTTTCAAGGATGTTTACTTTTAGAGTATTTATAAGAGCAGAAAGATATAATAATAGTATTTTACCCAGTTACGTTGGTATTTTAATTTGGGCGGGTTTTTCGATATTTCGATACGATATATTAAGTTTTTCGATATTGATATATCGAAATTGGCGTAACGTCGATATTGATAAATATCGATATTTATCGGTTTTCCGATATATTGGTGCATCCTGTGATGGTTCACCCCCCCCCCCTAATTGAAAACTTTTAAATATTTCTTCTTCTCGTGCGTTCAGATCTCCGGTTGGTAGATCTTCCTCTCGTACCTACTGAATGATTCGCCATTAATATTTTGAATCATGACTCATTTTTCCCACCCCTGTGACTGAACACAGTAAAAGGTAGTTTTCCGGGAAATTCTTACAATAAACCCTTTTCTCCACGTTGTGTGATTTTTTTTTCGGAGCTCCTAGAACATCTAGGATAGGTATTTAATGTCTTTCGTGGTAACTTTTGGTTCTTTTAGGTAAGGTGTGAAGGAATTTCTCTGTATCTCTTAAACGATTGAAGGACACGCCCTGTCTAAATTATCCTAAATTTGTCCCCGCTATGATCCTAATAGGCTATAAAATTGATCTCCCTCCCTCTACGTTCTAATGATTTTTAATGTACGTACCTGGAATGTTTCATTTCATGTGGATAATTGGCGATTCTCTGCACCGCTCTCCATGGCTATATCCTATACATAATCGTGATAATATGTTCTGTTGTTAGTAAACACAAACTTATTCCTAGGATGGAAGTATAAGGACGGGATAGAGGATAAAATGGATGTGATGTGGAAGGAATTTTTTTGCAAGCAAATACTGGCTCCTCCACTTGACCAAGTTGACTAGGTGGTCAGCTCTCAGAACACGACCCTCCGACCAATGCATGATGAGGCTATACCCATGGCACCCGGAAAATCTCTTGACGATAAACCAGATACCCGGACCCCGCCATAACAGAAGAAGAACGGCATGCCTTCAAACCTTTCCCAGACAACTCCAGTATCGAACACCTCCGGAACTACTTTACTGGCTCTAGAAGGGGTAATCTATTTCGTCCCTTATCAAGACTCTACTCACGGTACAAAGTGGCGTAAGCTTGTGACAGGCAGATCCTTCTCCCACGTGACCGACCTAGCGTTACAGACCACCTCTGGAAACCGACTTATCCCCACCCTTGTAAGAGATACGTTTGCTTCCAGGTCGATAGGATTAAAAAATTTGATGATGCTGCAGGAATCTCTCCACAAGAGCCATGCCTATGCCTCCATCCACACTACCTTGCCGGTAACTCGAGATGCTTTTGGTCAAGACGCCTCCGTCAGCGAACCATGCCCTTTCATACTGATGGCTTCTCATTTCATACGACCTGTTGCGCCCATCCGCTCGACATAGTTCCGCGAAAGGGAATTGCTTCCAGCACCTCGCGAGACCCGATCAGTCTATGGTGAGCATCCTCCAACATGACAATGCAGAAAGACCCTTACCGGGGGACCACCAATTGACACGTATGTGTGGCCTCGGTGTTCGTCTTCACATTGCTCGATCGTAAAGATTTAAAAAAGCGTAATTCAACAAGTAGGAATTCAGCAGAGTACCTGTTAGTTTTATTTGTTTCATATTTGATATCGTGATCCTGCTCTTCTGCTCCCTTGTCTAAAGATGTCTGTTCGGGTTGCAGGTAATCGCCTTCAATTTGATATGTCGTACTCTCGAGACGCTCCCCATTTGGTTGACTGTATTCTCTGTGTCAGGTTCATTTTTTTTGTGTCAGCGCGGCATCAGCTGTCTGGGAGGAAACGTCACTGCCCTAGATGATAATAACGCTTACATATCCATATCAGCGCTGCAATAATATTAATTTTCTCGGCGCTGGAACTGTTGAAATTTACTGCCCAGGGCTCGCGTTCCATTCACGCCACTCTGCAACCAGATACCTGTAATTTAAATATAGATTCTTTAACTTACCCATACGTAATTGTTTTAATTCTCCGGTCGGGAAAACACGACCAATCGTATCTTAATTACGTATCCTGTAGACCTGCACCTATGGAGAGAACACAAAGGACCCTTCCTACGATTCCCTAAATTCTTGTACGACAAGGCCTAACGTAATCTTAGATTTACGATTAAATTTAACCACCTCCCCTTATAGTCTGAATTTGATTGGAGGTATCTTTATCGCTTCAGTCTGACTATCTCGCAATTGTAATGTACTCCTGTTGTCCGATGTTTGAAGATTACTTCAAATATACCTATCGTCCCTCTTTAAATATGTGCGCTCTCTAAGGTTAAATCACCGCTTGTTACATCTTCGTATCGAAACCACTAGATTGAACGTTTTCATAGATTATTATTATTATTGTTTTATTTCTAACTATTCGGAATACATTTTTTTTTCCATTTCAAGAGAACGATTGTTTGATCGTAATTAAGATTTTTTTTTTATATCCTATTATTATTTCTGATTTAAAACCCGCAATTTTATTATTATCATTTATTTGTCAACACCGTTTAAATTGTAGTAATACTGAAGTTTTTATTATTAGATCACGCTTGTTTAAACCGAATTAATAACTGTTATTACAACTCGATATTCTCACTGTTCTTAAATAATTTCACTAACTTTTTAAAGTTCCTAAAAGCTTTTCACCACTGGCTCGTACCCCTTTTCCTGAATCTAATTGAATAACACTTTGCACAAAATCCACTGAATTAGACCGAACGTTTTTCGCTAAGTCCCCGAAAATTCCAAGACACTCCCCGGTTCGCGCGCTTTTGGTAAGCCTTTTCTTACGAGATCTCACAGTCAACTCCCCCCTCTTCCCTAAAACAGCCCTTTTTAATCCCCCTCTTCCCCATTAATCAAACTTAAATCTTACAATTCCGACCTTTAAATTGCACAACCTTCATACTTTCCAAATCTAGTATCGTATCCCGCGGCTTACGACCTTTCGTCCTGAACGGTGCTTCCAACACAGATTTCGTATTGCGCGAAAGCACTATTTTTATTATTATCATTATTTTATTCGTTGCACTGTCCTTAAATGAAGGATGGAATGTTTTCTACGGGATTATTATTATGATCCGGGACCATTGTCGTTACTCAAGGTAAATATTTATTGTTATATTTTTGTCTCTACATAATGAATGATAAGTTGCAATTATTATTTATGTAACCAATCTATTATGTGATTACATTTCAATGTAGGCCTGTTTACGAGAATTATAAGTCGACTTAAAATTTACGGCCTCAACACGGCTAGTCCAGTGGCGGATTATTGGGAAAACCTATATTATAACCGTTTTATATTCTTCACTTATCTAGTGTTCGTATTTAGGGTTTTCAGTTGATATCCCTTTTTGTACTTATGTAATTTTAAAACCACTGTAAGCATTAACACTGAGTCTGTATTTTTTTATTATTATCTCGCAGATCTCGTTCAATAAGGATATTATTGTTATTATTATTAATTATGACAGGAGTCCAATACTTTAATAAGTCTTTATTCCCAAATTTAAATGTTTATCGCGCGGCAATCGCGAATTTTAACAACGATTATCTTTATTAAGTAACACAACACCGAACTTCTTTATCTTACACCATAAATGCAAAATCTTCACTGAAGTTAGTTTTAACAAACACTTCTCGTTTTCGCTAAGTGCACAGCGAGCCACAACACTCTTTCGTTTTCGCTAAGTCCAGAGTGGAACACTACACTCTTGGATAGTCCCGCGCGTATCATCCCCGTTTTTGACCCTTCGAAATTTCACGACCAGCCCCTTTGACGATTCGAAAATGTCTGTCCAATCTACCCTCTTTCCATCTCGCAGGTCCAATGTCAAACCTACCTTCCAACGTTTTTTACATTAATTTATCACTCATAAATTCTCACAGTTATGCGAACTGCACTTCAGGAAAAATACTTGAATTTGCACATAATTTAAAGTTCTGACAGGACATTAATTTTTATTAGTTTCACTAATTACTTTCTTGAATCTCGTACACGTAAAATCAAGAGATAAATTCAGCTTTAATGTATCGATCTTGACAACCCACTCAAATACAAGGGATCGAACACATTTTTCACCTGCGTTATCTAAATAACCCAAAATCTAAACCGAAACCTTAGGGTTTTGTCGCTAGCGTAACCTATTACTTACCAGACTCGCCGATTTCAGACGTGAAACCAACTGTCGTCAATTCCCTCGTGCTCCTCATAAAATGTGATTTATGACCAGGTTAGAAGTGTTTTTACCACTTAAAATAACTATTCCCTAAAACGTGGGACAATATTTTGTTCTAAATCCACCAAGAGGCATCAGATCTCGCTCTTTCCTGTGATTGATGGGACGCCCCTAATATGGTTCGATACTTATTCTGATTTGTTGAACGCTTTCGTTACCCTAGTAGATAAATCCTTCCTCGACAGGCCAGCCCCAATTGCTCCACATTCTTTTAATTTCACTATCAAATCTACCCCACGGATGTCGGTAGTATGCTCATATTTGTTATTTAAGAAAAATTATTCGCCAACCATTCGACAAAGCAGGTTCATCACAATCCCTAGGTGTGAGGTGGTTGGTGTATTGGACTACAAATGTCATGTCACGTATGGGACAAATATGAGGTAAGGTGTGAAGTGGTTGGTGTATTGGACTACATGTCATATCACGTTGTCACGTATGGGACAAATGTGAGGTGAGGTGTGAGGTGTACGGTACAAATGTATGTTTAAATATTTGAAAACAATTTTTTTTGTTTTGTTTTCAAATATTTTTATCGTAAATTATTGTTATATGAATACCGCACAAGAGTCCCAACCGCCCCATTCTTTTAATTTTTTTTTAAATTTTTTTTTTATTGTACTTAAATTATTATGTGAATACCGCACAAGAGTCCCAACTACCCCAAATGTTTTATTTTTTATTGTAATTTATTGTTATGTGAATGCCGCACAAGAGTCCCAACTGCTCCATTTTTTGTTTGTTTTTAATATATTTTTTATTGTAAATTATTAGGTTTGTCCAGGTCTTGGCGGCGGATGCGTCCTGCCAGCTGACTTCTCCAGCCAGCGCTCTTGAGGTGATTTTTCACAAAAACGGCGCTATACAAATTATCCAATTATTATTATTATTATTCTCTCGGAACATCGCCTTGCACCGCTGGAGGGATGGATTATTACGTCTACAGCATCCCTAAAGATGACATAGGCTCTGAGGGGAATTATTTTCCTCAGGATTTCCTATTAATCCTTTTCGCAGTAATACCTAAAATACTAAACATATATTTCATGTATTTAAGTAGATATAAGAAGGAAAGTAATTTTGGGGTCTACCTCCAGCCCCAGTTGGCTGCGGGAGAGTTAACTAACTAACAGTAGCGTAGCTACCGCCGTATCAGCCGTATCAACGATACGGGGCCCCCCGGGCTACAGAGGCCTTTTGTTTCTTTTGTGAGAAAGCTTTATCTTTCATTAGGGCCCCCCAACTATTTTTGATACAGGGCCCCTCCAAGGCACGCTACTCTACTGCTAACTAATCATCACGCCGTTTCCCCGCAGGAGGAGGCAGAGAGGACGGATCGCCAAATAATTTGATTTTAGCAAAAATGCCTCATTCACATTCATACATCGACTCATACGTACTCTTCAATTATTCTGACTCTTGACATGGCCCGACGAAGTTTCAGATTCTCTTAATGGTGCAATATCTTTCTCGGCCATCCCCGACTTCTACCATTCACATTAGCGTCATGTATTCTCCTTACACTCTTTCTTCATTTATTCACTCTACATTAAGGGTCGACCGAGACAGGTTTTTCGTTCTCGGCCGAGACCGAGACCGAGACTAAATTAAAATCTCGGCCGAGACCGAGACCGAGACTAAATTAAAATCTCGGCCGAGACCGAGAATAGATAAATTGAGAAAAAAAGCGCTATTTTTGCATAGTAAAGCAACAATAAAATATTATACCTACTTAGTAAATACTTTAAATCGAAATAACATCGACAGCTCTCTCACGCACTGACACCAAGTGAGGAATGTGGACGCGCGCGGTAGATTTGAATCCCATTATCCTATACCGTACCTACTTACAACGGTCTCGGTTATGGCGGAGAATCTTGGCGATTTTTCGCCAAGAACCGAGACAGAGTTCTCGGTAGAATTTGTAGCCGAGAATGCCGAGACCGAGATCTCGGTCGACCCTTACTCTACATACATGTATTTAGGCATCATAAATCACAGTATGTGAACCCAAAATAATTGCCCCGTTGGCGCATTCTACTTTTTTGTAGTCTGGGTACGTAATATTTTGCTGGTTCTTGGGATGCCACTTGGACCTTTAATGTGGTAGTTTCCCGTTTCTTTCCACATCCTATGTCGTTGACCTCGAAGGTTCTTCCGCCTTTGGAGATTATTTACTTCTCCAGGACAAGAGGGTGCCCTAGACCAGGACTTCCCAACCAGGGGGGCACGCCCCCCTAGGGGGGCGTAGAGAAATGTCAGGGGGGGCGTAATAGGTTTTAACCATAGCTCTAGCAAAGACTGAACCCAGAATCGACCAACTGGTACAGAACATGCAAGCTCAAGTATCTCATCAGTACTTTAAAAGTTTTTATTTATTTGTTCTAAAATTACTTTGAAAGTTGTGAGTCATTATCTAATTATAAAAATATAATTTAAATAAATAAAAATTTATAATAATAGAATAATATGTAAAATTAAAAGAAAACTAACAAATGTGAATGTGAAAGTAATTAATGATTAAAAGTGTACCTACTCTTCTATTAACGATCGATAATAAATAAATATATTGTATCTGTATTGTACCTATTTGAAATTTAAATAAATAATTTAGTTAATGTAAAAAAACGTGATTCTTAATTTGTTGAAACTTAATTATTAAGGGCGGGCATGAAAAATTTATTTTTTTGGTTCGGGGAGGCTCGGTGAAATAAAGGTTGGGAAACCCTGCCCTAGACAACAGCGTTAACAGCTGCAAACCAAACCCAGGATTGAAACCGAAACCAGAGAGAGAGAGAGAGGTACGTAAAATTACCACTTGTTCGAGTAGGTCCATCCATCTTCAACTCTTCCATATCTGCTTCTCCTCCCTAAAATCCCAAATACCATGGTCGCACTGTCTCCAAAAATCTCTCAACAATCACAAAACTGCGCGTTATAAATTCACTGTTATAATTTTACTTTACACTGTTTTTAATTTACCTATCACCTAAGCTTTATTTGATACTCGTCTCATAATGTCTTCAAATTTTCTACAAATTAATGTCCGCTTTGGGTTGAATATTAACGCAATCTGTTCCAAGACGTTGTAACGAAATTAATTGCCACAACTTTTCGCCATCTTTACGTGAGTATCCTTGCGTTTTCCCGTTAATCATATTTATACGGAATAAATATTTATTACAGAATATAAATGACTTCATTGCTTAGTCTTCGAGTCGACTTCGTCATTTAGAAGAGGCTTTCCCAAACTTTGTGGCACCAATTTATAATAATAACAAACTTTCAAGATTCACGCACAGAGAGTAATTTTCTTTGCATGTGCACAGACAGTAATTTCCTTTGCTTGTACACAGACGGTAATATTCTTTGCATATACATAGACAGTAATTTTCTTTGCATGTACGTAGACAGTAATTTCCTTTGCTTGTACACAGACGGTAATATTCTTTGCATATACATAGACAGTAATTTCATTGCATGAACATAGGCAGTAATTTTCTTTGCATGTACATAGACAGTAATTTTCTTTGCATGCATGTATTTGGAAATTTATGGAAGGCAGCATTTTTGGCATTTAAAATTTTACAACCGAAGACTTAATTCATAGGATCCACTTTAAGTTTTCTTAAATTTATTCTTAAGCAAATACAGGCACACCGAAAGATTTGGTTTCTTGCTAGATTGAATCTTGCACGATGGCACGGGGGTTTAGAATAACCTTGCGGCTACTCCTTACTAGATGAAACGCTTATGGATTTCGATAGAATTATGCCCAATCACCAAACAAGATCCGGTATACACAATTAAGCAATACTCACTGTTGTGTCTCGTAGCTTGATCTTCATTCGGCGGCGGTCATAGGTGTATCCAAGGGTTACGATAAGATTGTTCGGTTATTAAAACCACGATATAGTTTGAGTCACGATACGATGAAGCGGTTCACATAAAGCATTCGATAAAGACGACGATATTATAATGCTTCACATTACACGCTTCCGATCGATAGAAAATAACATTTCAACGTAGAGCCAAATGTCACGTTACGATTTGTTTCGATGGTTGTTGATAGACTGGCGATATAGCGGTACTTGACTTAGTCCACCGTATAGGTAAGTACACTTAATGTGCGGAAGTCCAACTTCTGGATTCCTCCGATCTGCATGGTAAATTGGAAAACAAATACCTACGTAAGAAATCCATCAGCGTTATGAAACATAGATGGAAGTGCATATTCAATTAATTAGTAATTTAAAATATACGAGGAGGGACCCAAAAATAACGGGACTCGGGTGGTAGAGGGGAGAAGTGGCGGGGAACGGGGTTTAGTGTGGTCGGCTGTTGTACGGAAACTCGTTCTCAGTCAGTGTGCCAAGTCGCGTCGCTGTGGGTCCACGCGTTCATCCAAAATTTAATTTTAGGTAAATCAAGATTTCTTCTTTCGGCAAAACACAAAATTGGCCTCTTTCAGGATCAAAGATAGCCTTCGCCTTCAAGCCTGACACGAATTGAAAAATCATCTGGAAGAAGACCCAGATTTTTTTCCAAGGTTATTTATTGGTGATGACTGATGAGTGATGAGTCATGGTGTTATGGGTACGATCCCGAAACCAGTCAACAGTCAAGCCAATGGAATAGTGCTCTCTCTCCTCGCGAGAGAGGAAAAAAGCGAGCCAGGTGATATCGAGCATCAAGACGATGCTCATTGTTTTTTTCAGAGTTTTTGTGCTCAACAATTTGCCGGCCTCTGTGTTTCCTCCGCCTACAACACGAGTCTCCGTATTCACTCCTTCTCCTCCTCAAAAAGACTCTCCGCACAGCTTCCCCAAATATGACATTTTACATCTTCTTTACGTTAACCCCACACAGGAGGCCCTGAGGAAAATGATTTCCTTCAGGACTTATGTCATTTTTGGGGATGCTGTGTGGTGGGACCTTTTAAGGCATAGAAGGATATGAGGATGAGAAGGAAAAGGGTATGAGGGGTGGGTAGGAATCGGGGGGTTAGTGTGTCCTGTAGTGACGTAGGAATCCATCCCTCCCGCTGCGGTTCAAGGCGATGGGTCGAGAGAGTCCAGCTGGAGAACTCAAAAAGTGTCTCTCTCAACAGGCCCAGCCCGTCATGCAGTTTGTGAAAGACCTGGTCAAACCTCACCCCATGAACCCGGGCACCGCTGCTAAGTCACCAAACGTAGTGAGCAACTTGGGGCGACCTATGGTAGAGGGGTTGGTTATCCAATAAATGTTGCGACAGTACCCATACCCGCCTACCAAAGTTAAAGCTACATAGGCCCTGAAAGGAATTAATTTCCTCAGGGCCTCCTGTTTGGAGTTAAATAAAAAAAAGAATCCGCGACCCACCATAAGCTGGTTCGCTACCAAATATTGGGAACCCCTGCTCTAGGAGGAATGCCTCCTAATGCGAATGGGTGGTAGGTACATACCGAATTTGAGCCCATGAAATTTAAATAAATTTATATTTACAACTATAACGGTGATTATTGTGTGATCTGTTCAATAATATTATAAAACCGAATGCCAAGGTTAATTTTCAAGGATTTAGGGGGTATTTCACCATCCTCTTGATAGTTTACCCATGGGATAACTTAAATTTTAATGAACAAATGACGCCATCGCTAAAATTTCGTCTAGTATTCAGAGTAACCTGGACAAATCAAATAGATGCATAGGAATTTTCAAAGACGTAAAGAAAGCATTTGACAGCATTTCCCATGAAAAACTTGCTTTAAAATTAAAAGAAAACGGCATTGACCGCACAGCCCTCAAACGGATAGTAAGCTATCTAACAGAGAGACCTCAAGTACCAAAATTAAACCAATCATTTAGTACATCTCTCACAAGTAAATTTGGCATCCCTCAAGGTACCGTCCTCGGACCATTAATTATCTAATATGTATATTTGAACATCATTTTCCAACAAGAAATTAAAGGTGAATTAATCTCTTATGCTGATGACACTGTATTGTTAATAAAAGGTCAAACATGGGAACTAGTCAACAAATTAACTAACTTCAACAACAAATTAACAAATCAACAAATTAATTAACTAGGAACTAGTCATAATCTATGGATAACTAAAACAAACAGTTGATTCTGACAGCTCCTAATTTAAAAATAAAGTTTATGATATTTAAACAAATTTACGTGTAATCATATTTGAAACTCATAAACCAGTGATACAGTGTACTTGGTAGTGCAAAATAATTTGTGTGGGACAGTGTATTAACTTTATATCTTGATTCAAAAGTTTTCACAAAACAACAAATCATTGTCATAAAGTCACAGACAATTTATTTTTCAAATTTGTGAAAAAGTCAAGTTTTGTCTATGCAATAAAGTCTCAACAATAAACAAAACAGTGTTGACAGAATTAATTTTTGTAAGGGGCATTTCTGAACAAAGATTTTAGTGATGTCTAGCACTCGAAGCAAAAACCAAATTTCTGATGAAAAAATAAGCATGGACAAAATTATCGAATATATAGATAAAAAATTTGAAACTTTGAAGAGGGACATTTTTATCAAAATTGAATCTCAGACCACAGAAACAACAAAAAGCATTGAATTTATAAGTGCTCAATATGATGAAATTCTAAAAAAAATTGATGTTACAAATAATTTAAACCAAGTTATACAAACTGATTTCGAAAATATTAAAAAAGATATGAATGAAAAAAATAATATAATAAAAAAACTTGAAATTAGACTCGCTGATATTGAAACCATGTCTAAATGTAATTCTTTAGAAATAGCTGGGATTCCCCAAAAAATAAGAGAACAACCAATTGAAATCATAAGGAAGGTTGCTGCAGCAGCTGGGATAACTATAAAACATACAGATATTACTGAAGTCATCCGAGTCCCAGACAGGAGAAATGGCGCTCCACCCAAACTTCTTGTCACCTTTTCTGAGAAAAGACAAAGAGATTCACTCCTTGATAAAAAGAAAGAAATAAACTATGAAGAAATTAAGGATCTGTCGACCTCTCAAATCTTCATCGGGGAAGAACTAAGCCCGTATCATAAAGAAATACTATGGAAAACAAAACAATTAGCCATAGAAAAAAAATACCAATATGTGTGGTACAAAAATGGTAAAGTTATGATACGTAAAAAACATGAAGATAAAATAATCTACATTAAGCACCTTGATGATATGGTGAAAATAATTTAGTAACTAATATAAAAACATAATTAATTTAGATGGCAAAAATGGATAACACAATAACAACAAACTTACCTAACTTATCATCCATAAGAAATAATTTTAACATAATGCATCAAAACATTAGAAGTATTAATAAAAACTTTGACGAACTACAATTATTGATAAAAAGTTTAACTCTAAACTGGGATATAATTATTCTTACTGAATGTTGGTTAACTGATAAGTACTATCCCCTACAAATCGACAAATATGTTCCTTACTCTACAATTATGAATTATACAAAAAATGATGGTGTCATTGTATATATTAAAGAAGATATTGAAGCTGATGTCAGAGAGATCGGTATTAATAATGCAAACTGTCTAAGGATATCAATCGGCAATGATACAACAATACTCGCAATTTACAGATCTCCATCTACAAAAAATCTGGAGCCATTTCTAAACTCCTTATCCTGTGAACTGAGTTTACTAAAAAACACTAAAGATGTATTTATTATCGGTGATATAAATATTGATATCCTTGAAAATGGCCACCCAAAAAAATATGATTACATGCAGACACTTGCATACCATGGATTTGAAAGCCTAATTGAGGAACCTACACGTGTATTTAATGATAGCAAAACTTGCATTGATCATATCTTTAGTAAAACTAATAAAAAAACTCAAGCCATTATTTATACTACCACATTGACAGACCATTACACAATAATTCTATCTATAACAAAAAATAACTCTTATGTAAACCAAAATACGAAATCACTCCTAACGAAGTCTGAAACAAATTGGGAAAACGTCAAAAGGGAGTTATCAATGAATGACTGGACCGCCCTTCTGGAAAAAGATGATACTGATACTGCTTGGAGTTATTTTGTAGAAATTATACAGCACAGTATTCTATCTAACACCAAAACCACAGATAAAAAGGTATCTCATAAAAATATTCACATTAAACCATGGATCAGTCAAAATATTATAAACTCAATCAGAAAAAGAGATGAACTGCACAGAAAAGTAAAAATCAACCCTTATGATGTCCATACACTTCGATTCTACAAAAGATATCGTAATACATGTAAAAATGTAATTCGTTATGCTAAAGAAACATTCTATAAAAACAAAATCGATGAATGCAATAATGATTCCCGTAAACTCTGGCAGATCATTAATGAAATTACAAATACTAAAGCATCGCATAAAGACAAAAACATTAAAGAATTAAACATTGATGAGATTCCCACATCTTTTACGAAACACCCAGACAAACTTCTTGACTTTATAAACAACTACTTTTGCAATATAGGCTCTAACCTTGCAAATAAAATTAAACAAAACTCTACTACTGTTGAAAACACAATGAGAAATGATGATGTAAATCATGAAAACAGCCTCAATATAGTCAAGATAACAAGTGACGAAATAAGAAATATTATAACCTCCTTAAACACAAATACCTCATCGGGAAATGAACTGATATCAAGCAAATCAATTAAATACCTACAAAATGAGTTAATTCAACCACTGACATACCTTGTAAATCTATCAATATCTAAAGGTGTTTTTCCCGCTTGTCTTAAAATTGCTACGATCATACCATTATATAAAAATGGTCCCAAAAATGATATTTCAAATTATCGACCAATTAGTATTTTAACTCCTCTATCGAAAATATTGGAAAAAGTAATAAAAAAACAAGTTCTTACATTTTTGGATACCAATAAAGTATTATCACCTACGCAGTATGGTTTTAGGAAAAACCTGGGTACTGGTGATGCTATAGCTAATGTAACTAATACAATTATTAGAAAGCTGGATGAAGGCAAAAAATGCTTAGCAGTTTTCATTGATCTTCAAAAAGCTTTCGATACAATTGATCATAAAATACTGTACTTAAAACTAAAAAAAAATGGAATAACTGAAACAACTCTAAACCTACTTAGAAGTTATTTAACTGGAAGAGAACAAATTGTACAAATTGGTAAAAAAAAGAGCAAATCTCTTCCAATTAAATTCGGGGTCCCCCAGGGAAGCGTATTAGGACCAATACTATTTCTCATATATATAAATGACCTTATGAATCTTCCCATAAATGGAAACATAATGAGCTTTGCAGATGACACTGTTATTATATTCCACGAACAAGATTGGACAAGAACTTACAAAGAGGCGGAACATGGCCTGGCTGTACTTCAAAACTGGCTAAAAGTAAACTCCCTTACATTAAATGTAAATAAAACTAAATATCTCACTTTCTCCAAAAACAAAAGAGGACAACCAATGAATGTGCATACCCTCAAATTACATGAATGTCAAAATACTTTTCCACAATGTTCCTGCCCGCCTATATCCCAAACAAAAAGTATTAAATATCTTGGGATTGAAATTGATGAAAATCTACAGTGGAATTCACACATTGATCTTACCTCAAAAAAGCTAACAAAACTCATCTACTTCTTCAAAAAATTAAGAAACATCTTGTCGATGAGGGATCTAAAGAGAGTATATTATGCTTTATGCCACTCTCGATTGGAATATGGAGTAATAGGATGGGGCTCAGCAGCATCTAATCACTTAAAACAACTTAAGATAACTCAGAATTGCATCATAAAGACCATTCTAAAGGTCCCTATAAGGACGTCAACAACAGAAATTTTTAAACAGTTTGATGTTCCAAGCATACAGAAAATCTATGCCAAAAACATTCTAGTACATCACCACAAAAACGACCCAGAGAAAGAAACCTCACATGCTCATAAAACCAGAGCCAAACAAACAGACACACTTAATATACCAAAGTGTAACTCCTCATTTGGTCAAAGAAGTTCTGAATTTTTAGCAGTAAAGTTATATAACAAACTCCCACTTAGTATCAAACAATTTAAAACAAAAAATAGCTACATTATGGACATTAAATGTTGGCTGAAGGAACTACCGGAAAATGACCTTACTAGTATACTTAAAACATCATAGAAGTTTCTGGAAAACTCTATCCAAACAAGTTAAACCATAGAAGTCGCTGAAAAACTTATCCAAAGCATAGTCCCCCTCAGCACAGGATCTCCTAGTGAGGAGGACTTCGAATATATTTATATTTTACATATACATCTAACATGTTTCATATAAAAATGTAAAAAATATTATATAGTTACTAAATAAAAAAAAAAAAAAAAAAAAAAATTGGCAAACTTAAAATCATGGTTTATATATCGCTAATAAAACACGACCTGTTTAATATAGAGCAAAAATCTCGCGGGCATTGTCTTAAATAGCATTTAAAGAAACACTGTGACCTTTTTCATACGTATAACTTATAAAATAACTGAAACAAACATCTTGATAATAATTTTTGGAGCATACTTTGCGATTTTTTTCTATCGAGGGAATTTTATATAATTTGCGTTTCGGCGCGGGCAATGTCTAGATATTATCTTCAAGAATAACATATATTTTTTAAGAGCTTTAAACCTTAACGTGTTTAAGGAAGATATGTAAGAAATCGGTAGTAATTCGGGTAGCGGGCCCTTAATCTAATTCTAATTTAACGTATAAACTAAAAACATGCAACGGAGAATTGGCACTAATATCGTTAACTAAAAGCTTAAACATACTTAAATAAAACTAACTTTTTAATTATAAAATCTAATGACTTGACTCGTAACCCCTCAAACCACGACCATAATTTGTCAGAGGTTCAAAATATTTCCGCTTTACAATAAAATCCAAATAAATGAAATATTTGTGAACGTATCTGAAAACTAAAAACTGTTTTTGAAAGGTGATAAAATACGCTTTCAAAGTTTATAAAAAAAGCATATCATATTTGAAATGTGAAATTTTTGCATGTAAGCATAAAAAAATAAAAAAGGCTCTCTCCGCGTTTGTTTAACTAAAATTACTGATAACGAAAAAAATTATATCATACACATATTTTATTAGACAAATGTATTATTTATCCGACAAACGGTTCTCGGGGCGGCGGTACCCACGCCCACCATTGTCAATGGTTACAGACTACCAGCAATGTTCACAAATTAAAAAATAATTGATTTCGCAAACAAAACCAATTCAAAATAAATACAATGAAATCTCTCCAAGTACGTTTTAACAAGTTGACTAATAATATTCTGTACACAAGACAATAACCACTTTACTAATAAACGTGTTTTAAATGGTAATGCGCGTTTTCATCCCGCGACAAAATAGCCTACGGACAAAACATCCTCCAACAAAATTATCTACTAAAACCTAACCTAACCTAACTTTGCAGGATACCTGTATTATTTTTGTCCCATGTTACTATTTTTGAACAATAATTTATTGTCTTTATTAAAGTATGTTTCAATTATTTTTGTCCCATGTTACTATTTTTAAACAATAATTTATTGTCTTTAAAGTATGTTTCAATTATTTTTGTCCTATGTTACTATTTTTGAACAATAATTTATTGTCTTTAAAGTATGTTTCAATTATTTTTGTCCCATGTTACTATTTTCGAACAATAATTTATTGTCTTTAAAGTATGTTTCAATTATTTTTGTCCCATGTTACTATTTTTGAACAATAATTTATTGTCTTTAAAGTATGTTTCAATTATTTTTGTCCCATGTTACTATTATTGAACAATAATTTATTGTCTTTAAAGTATGTTTCAATTATTTTTGTCCCATTTTACTATTTTTGAACAATAATTAATTGTATTTATAAGATGTCTATTATTTTTGTCCCATTTTTTGTTAGGTTATACTATATTTTGTCGAGGATATTTTGCAGGGGTTATTTTGTCGCTGGATGAAAAGTCACAGAACCGTTTTAAATTTTACCCAACTGATAAATTAATGGTTGTTTATCAATGGTGTAAAATTTAAAACATGTTTATTAATAAAGCCCTAAATACTAACTTTCATTTCACTTGATTGTAGACATTAAAACTAACCACAATAATATTAAGAAGACATTATTTTTTAGTATAGTTTTTGATTCACACTTGTTCAATGTCCTTTGCGGTTTCCCCGGAGCACAGAAATTTCAGGAGAAAATGTTTCAGTCAAGGCCGGTCTCCTGCGACCGTTTCCACATTATCGTGAACATAGATTCAAACTCTCTTGAAATCTCCTGAAATGTATAAAGTCATTTTTGTATAAAAACTTAATATTTATTATGGTCAGTTTTAATGTCTACGATCAAGAGAAATGAAGGTTAGTTGTTTATTGTATATACATTTTTTTGGAATAACTTAATGTGTAAAATCTCAAATTGTAACATTTAACCATTGAAGACTTTAAAACCAAAATTTGAAAGAGAAAAATCAGAAAAACATACGGTCGCAACTAGGAATTGAATTCAGAATCTTAGCCTTGCATTTCAAATATTATTTGTTTTCGTCCACATTCTGCTTCCTCCGCTGGTTGAAACTTGGGGCACAGTTTGCGAGGCCACACACATTCTGTTAGTGGTCTGTGGTGAAGAAGTATCAACGAACCGCACACTTGACCTCCGATGAGGAAGAGGTGCTTACGATTTTAGAGATAAGATTGTACATGTTACATCAAGGAAAAAACACAAATTTCGAATTAGAGCGTAGGTACTCGTACTTACTACTTCAGAAGTTTTAATAGGTAATTAACAGGAATTAAGAATAGAATACCGACTTGGATTGGGCAATTCCTTCCGTGTCTCCCAAACCCATTTTGAAGAACTAGTTTTAATTGGGTATATAGCTCGAGCAAAAAATGTGGCGACGAGACGTTATTTCACCAGAAATGCAAATTGGCATCACATTAAGATTTCTGGCTACTGGTGATTCGTATTCGAGTAAAATGTATCATTTCAGAATTTCAGAACAACAATTATTAACATAAATTTCTTTTTTTTTCTTTTCAAAGGTTTCAATTTATTTTGTGATTTTTTTACATTAACTCCACACAGGAGGTCCTGAGGAAAATAATTTTCTTCAGGGCTATCATCTTTGAAGACGCTGTGTGGAGGGTTTTTTTGAGGAGAGGAAGAAGTGGAACATGTGTTTTGCAGACATTCATCAGAAGTCATCAGACATTCTAAGTACACGCCCAAGCCACCTCAGTTGCGATTTTTCTATGAAGAGATGTGTATTTTAAAAAGTAATTTAACAATTTTATTTTAATTCTACTAAATAGAAAAGCTTCAATTTATCAATTTTTTGATCGAAAGTAGTGATTTAGCATTCTTCGCCTTTTGTTTACGGTCGCAGGAGACCCTGCATCAGAGCGACGCGACATGTTTCGCGACGTCACGCGTCACTCGGGTGCCCGGAGCGCATAATTCCGCAGAGTCAGCTGAACTGTCCGCTAGCGTCGCCACTCGCCACCGTACCGCGCCAACCAGTCGCACTTCGCACTCAATCAGTTTAGTTAGCTAAAGCTTATCGCGGGGGTTGGGCGAATTGAACTCCGTGTATTGTGCGCTAACTCTGCTTGGTGTGTGGTTACCGACGCTCTCCGCTGTTTTATGTGTTCCTGATAAGAGGCAGAGATAACAAGCATCGCCCACACGAAACCAAAGGTAAATAAATAAAATTAATATTTAAAAAAACTACATAGCTTGTTTGTTGATACTTAAGAATTTGTTTAATCACTAATTTGCAATCAAAATCACATTGCGGGAACGTAAATAAATAATGAAGAGTTATCGCGGATTTTGTTATCTTTATAATGAAAACACAACAAACGTTATTTAATTCAGAGCGTTATTGCGAACATCGTATTTTTTAAAGTAACTAACTTGTTGAAGTCAACTAGTTCTGATAAATGTGCATAAATATGTATGTAAATCATTGTCACAAGTGTAATAATAAGGTACAAGGGTTACTTTGAAGTATGTATTTACCTGTATGACGTTCTTAACTCATTTGTGTCAATTTATAATATGTTTAATAAGAAAGCTTGTTTTAACTTTGCTTACCAATGATATTTCCGACATTCAATTCAACAATTCAAGTACCAATTATTAGAAAACGAGATAAAATGCATATTTAGGTATCTAAAATTACTTTGCATCGAAATCTGACTGCTATAAAGTGAGACATTTAAAAATTATATTTTTGGAAACAAATTTGCATCTACTACACCTGTTCACTGTGCAAAGCTGGGATATGAACTCATCAAGTCGTTCTTCAAGTAAATACTTAGGTCTGGTCGTTTCACAGAATTTGAGCAATTCGTCAAATTTCAAAGTAAATTTTCACCTTCTGTGTAAGTTCTATTATAATTTTTTAACGTTTCAAGTTACAGCCATGTAGTGTCATATATACCTTGATGATGAACACTATAAGGCTTTTTAGAGCCAACGTTTCGGGCGACAGCCTTGTAGTGTCATATACCCTTATAATGAACACTGCAAAGCTATCTGAAAAGATAGAACATTACTTTTTTTTATATAGAAAAAAGTAAATGTTCACAATGATAATAAGGTACATATTATTCATCAGTTTTTGGTTACCCAATTAGTAGAGAAATTTTCTCGGGTCTAACTGGGGAGCTAGTCTAAGTACTTATGCTATAGATATATTTAGAACTGCTTACAGATAATTTGTATAGTTACAAAAATAGAAATAGAATCCTTTCAATAATACTGTAAGATATTACAAAATATTGTTCAATAAGAAAAATATATATAACTAGCAGACCCGGCCACACGTTGCTGTGGCTAACGAAACACAACGCCATTACCCAACCTTTATAAAATCCACACCACCCGCTTGCCAGCTGCCCGCTGCCCGCTTAAAATAGTGCATTTTGTTTCATTATTCCGTTACGGAATTGATTTAAATTCGAATAGTTTGTGACCGATAGAGCGCTTTTATTATTTCCGTAACGATCCACGATTACGGTACCGTGTCGGCATAGAAAATCAATAAATATACGTTCCTTATCACTATAATGCTGCAGCTCTTTTAAAAGATGAGATACACAATGTACGTAGATCTGTTTCCTCCAAAGGAAAAAGGCATCATTTTCTTGCATATGACTCACAAACAGCACCGTGACGTCTCCGTAGCTACCAGCCGTGACGATAATTTTAAAAGTACGGAATATACCTAGTTACAAGGATAATATTGAAGTGTGCGCTGATAGTTTTGATTTTGTTCTTAAAAATGTAATACTGCAGCTATTTCTTACACACTAAATAACAACAGCCAAAAATGAGACAAACGGTGAACGTATGTCTGCACTCCCCCAAAGAAAAAGTACAATCATTATCATACATCTCCCTCAAACGTATAAAGAAAATGAAACGCCATTCCCGTCGCCGTGGCTGAGCCATAATAACATATATCCGTTTCCTCCAAAGTAAAAAGTAGTACTTTGAAGGAAACAGTCACACATATATTATGTGTTTCATCTTTTGTTTCACCATTATTTAATACTAGCTGGTTCCCGGCATGCGTTGCAATTCCATATTAAAAGAAATACATTGTTTTTCCCTGAATTGCCTTTCCCGTGCGTCCCCGTTCCCCTTCCGCGTCCCCTTCCTAGCCAGCTTTATAAATTAAATTATTACTACTTTTATTATTACTGGATGAGTTTGTGTATCTGGGTAGTACGTTTACGAGAGATGGGAAGGCTGATAGAGATATTGAGAAGCTATTGAATGCCGGTAACTCCATTAACGGAAGACTGATATTGTTGGCGCTAATAAAAAAACTATCAAAAGAAGCGAAGCTAGCAGTCCACAATGGAGTCCCGGTACCTACCCTGATGTATGGCAGTGAGGCGTGGAACTGGCAGAGAAAGGATGAAAGTAAACCGAATGCTGTTGAAATGAGATCCCTGAGGCGTATGTGTGGTAAAACAATGTATGATCGTGTGAGAAATGTGGATATTCGCAAAAAATGTAAGGCTGATGTAAGCATAATGAGGAAGATTAAGAAAGGGACCCTCCGATGGTTTGGGCATGTAGAGCGAATGAACGAAGAAAGTTGTGTAAGAAGAATATACGACGCAAATGTGAATGGTAGAAGAAGTCGGGGACCCCCGAGGAAGACATGGCACGATCAAGTGAATTCGATACTTGAGTCGGGCCATGTCAAAAGTCAGAATAATAGAAGAGAATGTATGAGACGATGTATGAATGTGAGTGAGGCAAGGAGTGTGTGCCAAGACCGAGTTGATTGGCGGTCCGACCTCTCTGCCTGCCCCTGCGGGCAGTGGCGTATCGAGGGGGGGGGGGGCCGGGCGGACCGCCCGGGTGCCACCAGAAAGGGGGGTGATACTCGACCGAGGACAAAAATTACGAAAGACATTGGCAGCAAAGTATTGTATAAACACGGTCTGTTATTTTCTTTCATATGTTCCCCGAATTTTGTGTCTAGGTCTTTTTATAGGCGAATATAGCCTATATTTGTGGAGAAATCTGAAATTCTCTAGCCACCCCCCCCCCCCCCCCAGGATGGACCAATTTTATGGAAGTAAGTATGTTTATTGCCTTTTTTTGCCGTCACTGGACCGTAAACGTGGATCGTCACGGTAATAACGAAAGCGTCTGGCATTAACATAGTACAAACATCAATTATTATAGTTTTTCATAATGGGGGCAGACAGAATTGAATTTATTTTGAAAAACAATAACAAAATCATTACATAATATTTTTTGCATTTGCCAGGATAGTTATGCGTTATTACAGAACCCAAAACGATGGGTACCAAGTTCATAGAGCAGAGTATTATGTCAGATTGTCGGTTTTGCATATTTTATGTTAGTGTTTGAATAAAATTGTAATACATAAGCTGGTTAGTAAAAAGTATTTAATTCGATGACACTCGAGTTTTTCATGCTGGCGTCATGAAAATGATATATTTTTGTAGATATTTGTCGTATTTTTAGATCAAAATAGCTATTTCCATGTTGCACTAACAATTTTGCATCATTAATTCAATTTGGGAGGGGGGTATGGGTACCGCCGCCCCGGGAACCATTTATTGGATAACCAACACCTCTCCAATAGGTCACCCCAAGTGGTTCGCTATATTTGGTATCTTAGAAGGGGTGCCCGGGTTCATGGGGTGGGGTTTGTCCGGGTCTTTACGGCATATGCGTCTGTCCACCAGCTGCATGGTAGGCCGAACTCCGAAGGGGCGACCATAAGTTGCCTATACCGGGGTGGGACAGTGGTGGGTACTTCAATGCATGGTAGGCCGAACCGGGAGAGGGTGGTTGAGGGAGTCTCCTGACGTACTCTTTTGGATCATCGCCTTGCATCGCAGAGGGAGGGATGGATTCATACGTCCGTCACTCCGAGACACACTGATCCCCAGATTGCTACCCACCCCTCACGCCCTGAGGGGAATTATTTTCCTCAGGGCCTCCTGAGTGGGCCTATTATAATCAAAACGGTTCCATGACAACTTCAACTCAACTCATCTCAACACCTCTTTAAGAAGTCTTTTATTGTAGTGCTTATATTGTAGTGCTTATATTGTAGTGCTTATATTTTTTTCGTCACTTTCAATTGCTTTTCAAAGAAGGTGTTGAGTGGAATTCATTCTGAGCTGTCCGGTCACCGTCAAAATATAAGCAGACGATATATTATTTGTTCTAAAATTTTCCGTTTATTCAATAAGAAGAAATGGTTTTGAAACTCGGGCCAAGCCGGGAAGTGACTACAAGTAACAGGGTGTTTTTATAAAATACTAGCTGGTACCCGGCATGCGTTGCTATGCCATTTAATAAACGAATTGTTTCTCGCTGCGTGTCCTTTCCCATTCGTCCCGTTCCCCTTCCTCTTCCGCGTCCCCTTCCCCTTTCGCGTTCCCTCTCCGCCTTCTCCACCTTCCCTCTCCCCACTCCACTCCCCCCTTCCCCCGTCCCGTGAACCACCCTGCAGAGTTCCCCTCCCCCCTCTAAGCTTCCCTTCCCTTGATCCCTTCTCCCCCTCCCGCGAACTCCTTACCCGAATTGATCCCCTCCCGCATTCCATACATTCAGTCCCAGTATATTCAGTTTTCAAACAGCTGGCGTGCCACCTATTGCAATTTTTTTATACAAATTTCATAATGCCAGAGCTCACCAGCAGTTTTATACAAACCTTGTCCTGACAAAAACGAACACAAAAAAAAGAATTATCCAATTTGGTGCAGTCGTTCGGAAGTTATGCGCGTACATACATTTCGGCGATTCATTTTTATTTATATAGAAGAAGATAGATATATAGATAATTTATTTGATTTAACATTCTCCGCTGTTACGTCTTTACATTACCCGGCACTTCTTTTTTCATCCACTTCACGTCTTCAAACCATCAAGAGTCACATTCTTAATCTTGTTCATTACCAGAGTGGAGGATACTCTCACTATCACCCTGGAGTAAAACGAACATTTAGAATTGAAACTTTTCTTGAGATGGCTTTAGCTGTGTTTAGTGACCAGATCTGAATAGCCAGGTACTTCCCCGCCTTCCTCTTTCCCATCACCTTACCCTCCTCACTACATTCGGCATACAGCATACCTCAACCAGAGCCTGGCTGACTAGTCTCACTGGCACCAGGCTGTTGTGCAGTATTCATATTTAAAATTTTTAGAGTGCAATTCACACGCGGTAGAAGTGAAACCTTCAGAAAACCAAAGTAGACAAGAGTGGGGAGGTTATGAAGCAACGCACAGAGAGGAGACCGAAAGGCTAGGAAGCACCGCACAAAGAGGAGACCGATTATGCTATGCTAAATCCTATAGATGTATGTGTTTGTTTCTTTTTAGTGGCGCTATTTTTCGTTTCATCGAGTTTCAAATCACAACGGTGCTATAGAAGTTTTCACTTGAAAAACAGAGTGCAATTCACACGCGGTAGCAGTGGAACCTTCAGAAAACTAAAGTAAATAAGAGTGGGGAGGCTACGAAGCACTGCACAAAGAGGAGACCGATTATACTATCTCATTCTCTCGCAGGCTAAATCCTACAGATGTATATGTTTGAATCTTTTTAGTGTCGCTATTTTTCAAATCACAACGCTGCTAAAGAAGTTTTAACTTTTAAAAAAATCACTTTCCATTCAAATCATTCGTGGTTTTATCACACGTACGTCTCAGGAATCCACTAGTCGTGCATTAATTCTACTTTTTAAAAATTTCATAAAGAACTATTATAGCCCAGTCATTCCGTAGTTTTACCTTGCAAAAGGTCATGTAGTAGCGATTTTGATATATGTTGTTAAGATTGGGACTCTAAAGAAAAAAAAAAGTTTTCGACCTCGGGAGGGTCGAGCTCGATCCGCCATCTTGGATTGAAGGTCCCAAAATTTGGTTTTTTCAAAATAATCATGACATGGTTGATTTTACAACCAAATTGTTGAAAGCGAACTTGAAGAAAACTAAATTACGTACATTTTATGTGTAATGTTTTTTTTTGTAAGTCTAATAGGTAACGAGTTACAGCGGAAGAAAGAAGACAATTTTGACAAAAAATTGTAAAACTCAAGTTTCCTTGATAAATTTTTGTAAGAACATATTACATAATATCATTTTAACGTATTCCCACAAACAATATACTTATATAGCATCATCCGTGTGCTCGATGAAGTTGATTGACGTTGTTATAGTGGGCTCCTAGTCTATAGCTGATTTGGCAACACTGATTGAGTCCTGGTTACTGGACGTTGCCTGGACGCTCAGTCTATCGGACCTCGGAGGATGTCGAACATGGTTACCAGGTATACAAATATTGAATCTATTAAATTCAAACGTAAGTACAAAGTTATTCCATTAGTAGCAGTCAACAGCAGCATCAATGCAGCATGTAATGTTGTTCCAGAGAATTTGTATTTTGAAGAAATCCGACGAAGAATTGAAGGTTTACCTTAAATTCGAACTCGCCCCATTTCCTTTGTCGCTTTTCTCTGAAGAAGGAATGCGCAAAGGTACGAAATCATCATTTTATGGTGTTTTTGAACAACTTCCAGAAGGCGTGCAACTTGAAGGTAGCAAAATTAATGTTGTGGATGGAGGATACCTTTTACATAAAGTTGTATGGAATGGTAATGATTTTTTTGGGTCAATTTGCGAGAAGTACGTTCACTATGTAAGACATCACTATGGATCACATACAGTTATTGTTTTCGATGGATATCCGCTAGATGATGATGAAAAAAAATACAAAAATCGCAGAAAAACTTCGCCGATCGAAGAAGCATATGTCTGCAGATGTTCTTTTCGATGAAACAATTCCAGTTCAAGTTTCACAAGAACGTTTTTTAGCCAATGAAAAAAACAAAGTCCGTCTGATTTCGATGCTTACAAAGCAATTTATACAGGCTGATTTTACAGTTAAGCAGGCTGAAGAAGATGCTGATGAGTTGATTGTCAATACTGCGATTCCCTTGTGTTCATCATTTGACGCTGTATTCGTTATTGGCGAAGACGTTGATCTCCTAGTTCTGCTAACAGCATTGGCACCACCCGAAAGTAGTATATATCTTCGCAAACCCGGGAGAGGCAAAACTTTTGAAAGACTGTATTCCGCGAATAGTGTGAAATACAAAGAAGCGGCTGAGAATATTCTGTTTCTCCATGCCTTTAGTGGCTGCGATACAACATCGTCCTTCTTCAACCAAGGAAAAACAAAATTTTGTTCACTTGTACAGAACGACACAAGACTCAATGCCATGATAGGAATCTGCAAACAACATGATGCAAAACCAGAAGACATAGCAGATGCAGGAACACGCTTTCTTGTTGCTTTGTACGGGGATGACATGGATAAGGAAACCTTGGAAGAAGTCCGCTACCAACGTTTCGCAAAGTCAACATCAAAAAGCAAATTCAATCTTGCCTCTTTGCCACCAACGAACGACGCTGCACGGTACCATGCATTTCGGACGTACCACCAAGTCCAAAAATGGTATGGAATCCAAAAAAATCCAGAAAACTGGGGCTGGAAACGTGGCACCAACGGGCTTGTTCCAGTAAGAACAAAGAAACCAGCACCCGAGCCTTTATTGAAATTTATTTCATGTAATTGTAAAAAAGGATGCGGCGTTGCATGTGGCTGAAGGAAAGCTGGATTGAATTGTTCTATTGTGTGTGGGTTCTGTAATGGTCAAAAATGCCGAAATTCGCCAGAGGTTCATATCGATGTCGAGGAAGAAGATGAAGAGATTTTATCAATGGAAGCCCAAAACCTCAGTACCACGGGCAATGAATTAGATGATGACATTGATGAAGACTGTTATTAAGATGTCGATATCAACCAACCGGCATCAACAAAAAAATATCATTACGCAATAGCCAATATATAGAATAATTTCGAAATCTACCATCGCTGGTATATCTGTGGAGTAGACCTACAGGGGATACCACAATAAAAAAATGCGCCATATTCTCTACCTCATGGTAGTGTGGAAATGAGTTAACAACATTATTATAATTATATGATAAAAAATATATTATATAATATAATTATGTATAAAATGGTCACCAACACTAACTGGGCGAAGCCAAACCAAAAGCTGCCTACAGGGCCTAGCAGTAAAACCCTACGAAGCGGGTTTTTAACAGCTAGTTATGTAATGAATAACCCGAAAAAATAACACAAATTGGGAATTTCATCATTTTTTAGAAAAATATTCACATTTCCGCCACCGTAACTCGTTACCTATTAGACTTACTAAAAAAAAATTTGCACATAAAATGTACGTAATTTAGTTTTCTTCAAGTTCACCTTGAACAACTTGGTTGTAAAATCAACAATTTCATAATTATTTAGAAAAAAACGAATTTTGGGACCTTCAATCCAAGATGGCGGATCGAGCTCGACCCTCCCGAGGTCGAAAACTTTTTTTTTCTTTAGAGTCCCAATCTTAACAACATATATCAAAATCGCTACTACATGACCTTTTGCAAGCTAAAGGCCTTTTTAACTACGGAATGACTGGGCTATTAGCCTCGCGATTAATAATACCTTAAAGCTAACTTGAAACAAAAGTAAGACTAGTTTAAAGTAAGACTTTAAATTGACTTACATCTGCAAGCATGCCGATTGAATTGAAAAAAAGATCGTTTAAATGTTAATTATGTGTAAATAAATTTGAATATTATAGGTTCGTGTCAATGAAATCTTTTTAGCTTGTTCAAAGTCAATCGTTAAACATATTAAATGGTTGAGGCTAACCTCAAATATTACTTTGGACTTCAAGCGAAAATAACAGTTCTTAGTCTCTAATTCAGAGTTACTCAAACACTCCAAACTCGTCGATCCCCTTTCAGCTACCCCTTATTGTCCTCAAATACCTACCCCTATTTTCACTTGAGCCATCAACACCCTAAAAGAATCCAAGAAGGTTCAATTTGGGAGGCGGTTATTTTTATTATTTTTTTATATGAATACCGCACAAGAGTCCCCAACTGCTCCTGTCTGGAGCCAGTGAGACTATGGCATCCCCAATTGGGGTAAGTTGTGAGGCTGAAGCTAGTGTGAAGGGAAGGAGATGGGGAAGTGCCTGGCTATTCAGATCTGGCCACCAAACACGGCTAAAGACATTTCAAGCAACGTTTCAATTCTGAATGGTGGTCTTACACCAGGGCGATACTGAGAGTATCTTCCACTCTGGAACGTGCCGCAAATATACTATATATTATTTTTAATTAATTAATTATAAAATACCTCAGGTGAATCAATTTTTTTTTGCGCACGCCGCGCTGGGTTCGAACCCGTGATCTTCGGATTGTGAGTCGAGAGTCTTACCTCGGGATCACCAACACCAACACCTCTGCCATAGGTCACCCCAAGTGGTTCGCTACATTTGGTGACTTAGCAAGGGTGCCCGGGTTCATGGGGTGAGGTTTGTCAAAGACATAGCGGCCGATATGTCTACTGTCTACCCACCTTCTGGACACTGGTAGAGGAGGTCTTTTGACCTCTCCAGCCAGAATCCCTCGACCCGTCACCTTGCACCGCAGTTGAAGGGATGGATTCACACGTACGTCACTCCTGGACACTCTGACCCTCAGATTCCCGCCCACACATCATACCTAATTCCTTCCCAGAACTTCCTTTTCTTCCTTTCCTTAAAAAAACCTCTGCAAAGCATCCCCTAAGATGACATACGCCCTGAGGGAAATTATTTTTCTCCGGTCTCATGCGTGAAACTAAAGTAAAAAAAAATCTTGACCTGCAGTGTTTGGATGGGTTGATAGAGACAAGCTGGAGAGGGGTTTCCCAAATAATTTTCCTCAGGGCTTACCTCATCTTTGTAGATGCTGTGCGGAGGGTCTTGTGGAACATCGGTCTTTAAGAAACCCATTTTGTAGGAGGAGGGAAACAAAGAAGTCGGCAAATCGTTCCACAGCCGAGCTGTTGAACTCAAGAACGAGGCAGGCTCCTTGGAGCGTCTTCAATTGAAATACCGGTAGAACAAGGATAGCATTACCACCCGACGCCTGTGCTCTAAAGATTGCAATCCGTTCGTTAAGGTGGGAGAATCTATCAAAGACCGCCCGTTTCTGCACAGAGTCGAGGGTATTTTTCAGATATTTTGGAGCTCCAGACCAAAGATGGCTGCTAAATTCAACAGTGGGGCGCACTTGTGATTTGCGCAGGGTTAGCAGTTGTGTACTATAAAGTATCTGCGGGCCCTGTACAGTACCTACGCCTAGTTTTTGGGAGGCTAACTTAACTCTGGCTTCGATGGAGCCCCCATATCTGACCTGCTCACTTAGAGTTACACCAAGCATATCAATGGAGGGCCTGTTCGGAAGGTTGTTTCCGTTGAAGGAGATTAGATTTTCATTTCAATCCCTTTTAGAACTAATCAGACATGATTGGGTCTTCGTATATTCATGTTTATAAATAAATCATATCTCGTCATAATATAAAGAATATAAACATTCTACACTGATTAATATCCAAGAACACGTTACCAATTACGTTTCAGACATATTTTCTCAAAATACTCCAAGGCTCAAAAATAAAAAAAGCAAACAATTATTGTCAAAAAAGGGGTGACAGTTTGATGTATGCTTATCATCAATAATGATAATCAAAAAAATCAGTTTCTAAATGTTTTTATGACAATCTATTGAAATTTATTTACCATTTTGACCTATGCAGATTTGCCAACCAATTATTTGTGCTTTGAATACACAATCAGTTGGCATCGGTCAATGGTCAATGACAAGCAAAAAACAATGAAATAGATTACTTGACAGAATATCAAAAGGGTACCAGACAAAGTGTTTCAGGAAATCAATAATTAAATTCTAAAATTTCGAATTAAAATTTTGGAGTGATTTTACATGTTAAAAACAAAGGTCAACAATTGTTAACAATTGTCCGACTGTTAACAATTTTAAAATATCTTACTTTTTTATTGATCTTGCACGTACACAATCAACTACACAGATGAATTTTAGTTAGATTTGAATGATTTGAGATTTTCACTGCCAAAAGTATTATCGTGGTTATTTTTTGGGTTATTATGCCGCTTTGCACTTCCTCGTTCTTTAGCCATCTTCTTTACATCTGTCTCGATGATTGGCACTGTAACGCTGTCCAAAACTTAGGCAAAAGAAGGAAGAAGTGCATGAAGAAGCTTTGATTATATTTTACTAAGCAAAATTTGTATAAAGCCTTTCCCGTGATTTTTATCATGTTGAAATACATAATATTTTCCAATACAGTATAATATCGACTTATCCCACAATTTTATACAAATATAAAATAGACACCAATTCATTTTGTAATATTAGACGTATACTGTGACAGAAATGTAATGTCCATTTAAATTTGATGACGACATTAACATTTTTAGATGTGCAAGGGTTTTTTTCGTATACAGTGTGTGTTTTGAGATAGTCAGCAAAATTGCAAATAATCAGGAAAACCTAGTAAACAACACAAAGTCTTAGTGACACTTGTTCTTAGATTAACAAATTAAAATGTATGTAGATGTTTTGAACACGTGTATTAAATAAACTGTTATATTTTGCATTTGTTAGAAATCAACTTGAATACAATTCTCCTTTCTGGAACCCACATTATAATATTTATGCACAAGCTATTGAAAGAATACAAAATATATTCTTATGTTTTATAAGTTTTAAGACGGGTATTCCAGCAATTTTTTTGAACTACGCCACTATTTTGAATGACATGAATTAGAAACATTTTCACTGGTTGGCAATTCTAAATAAATTTTTAAATTATGTAGTTGATAGTCTAGAATTGCTTGCATTGATAAGCTTCAGAAGAAGTCGAGATTTTTGTCAGTGCACATATTCTGGGACTAACTTACACATGTATTACTCTTTGCCTAGAATACTAATGGAGGGAAATAAATATACCAAGTAGTGGATGTCTTCAATATATCACTAAACGTACACAAAAAGTTGTCACTGAGGCAGTTCATCTAAGTGTAATGAATTCTGTATAATTTTTACTATTCATGAGTAAAAGCCCCAAAAAGAACATAAATACATAAACACGTATGGACGGAGAAAGGAGCACTAGGAAAATATACATGATGCCGAAGACGCGGCATCGGAAAGATTTGGTAAAATATTCGAGTTGGTATAATAGTATTTTTATGAAAACCACAAGTCTTTTCTCAGATATGCATGAAGTTTAATCCTCAATCTCCGCTGGGAATCCTTAAAACTTGTATTATTATGCATCGGTAATTACCACATTGATTTATGGAAAAATAAAGCATATCTCTATTATTATTTGAGTACAATCAGTATAATGTCATTCTTGTTGAGCTGAAGGTCTTGAACTTTGATTCGTTGCACAAAGGAATTGTAAGAAGTAATGTGCGATCAATCTAATTATTTATTTAATAAACTTGTCATTCCACAAATAGGTACTTTACTTGACGTGAGTCACCTCTGGTGTACAAAATCTTGCAACTTACTTACATCATAAAATTTGCTATGGACTTGACAGTTTTCCTTCTTCCATCGAGTAAAGTCTTGGTTTGAGAATCTCAAATAATGCCTCCTTATACACCAAGCTGATCACTTAAACTCATTCATTGTGGTGGTGACTTCACGCCTTGATCTGCTGTACTATTCCTGATAGAATTCTCCATTAAACCGAGAAAGATTGTCAATGTCAAGCACGTAAGAACATACTATAACAAAAATAGAGTGCCGACTTCATAAGTATCGTCTTTGAAATATGAACTAAACTTGGGTGATTGGTGGATGGTGTGGAGCAACCTACCCATCATTGAACGTAGAGAACTAAAGAGAGCCGATAGGAGTGAAGGCATTTCCTAGAGGTGACCATCGTTCGCAGATATTGTTTGTAGTGATAAACGTCATAATATATTTTAATCAGCCTGTTAGTTTTCTCTATTCCTGCAAACAACAAATAAATAAATATATGTTCAAATAAATGTTTTAAACTGCAGCGGTCTCGTTCCACGACCTTGTGGAACGCCGTACATGTTCTGTTGTTATAAAGAATGAAATCTAATAAATATTGTTGTTAATTCCAGGTGTATCCAGAGCAAGATGACAGCCTCCAACCCCAACAAAGCCAACAGGCGCGAGGCCAACTGGCCTCATGTCCTCTTCTTCATCCATATCCATGTGCTGTGCATGTACGGCCTCTGGTTGGCCTTCACAGATGCCAAAATTCTCACTAATATCTTATGTAAGTCACATTTTTTTAATTTAAAAATAAAAACTCGGTACTTCTTCCACGCTATTTGTTTGCCGTTTGTGATCAGCGAGTCAGCATCAATTGCCCCACTTGTCTATGATCTCGTCTTCGCTTTGGGAGCCACCAGTATGTATAACCAAGAATACGTAGAAGATAAATTATAATTGGGAATTTAAACTTACGTAAAGAACAAGTATTATAGATTCAATAATTCCACATATTTCCCATTATACCGATAAAATTAATTTGCATTTATTACGAATAATGCAAGTAAGCAGATATGTATGTAGTGTATATTTCTTATGATACAGCCAGTTCATTGTTTTATGGTAGGTAGGTAATAAATTAACAATGTACAGGTTTTTATACTGTTTTGGCAAAATAAATAAATACATAAAATTTCTATTACTTGCATAACTTTTTCTATACTTCATTAACGAAACGTATCATATCTATAGTAAAAGTGATAATAACTCCTACTTTCAAGTGCCTAGTATTCCTCGGCGTGACATCTTATTATCGTTCATTATTAAATGTAACACTATAATTCACCAGAGATCAGGAGCTCGCCTCTAGGAAATTCCTGTAGGGGCGAAGGCCCCAATAAAATTCCTTAAGACTAAAGGAAATTGGTGTTTTCTTCCACCCAGTGTAGGTTTAGGTCTCACAAAACTCCTTCTTCCAATAGGCTCGTATAATAAAGAAACCTCTTTGATGTTAAGTCACTTTCCTTTCTTATTACAAGCCCTCCCCATCGGGGTCCTCTTATTCTTATATTTTTATCTGCCAATGTAATATTTATAAAAACTTGTTCATCTGTATAATTTAAATTATAATGACCTCCCATGTTTCATCAATTCATTTTTCTGCTGTCTCTTTTATTTTCATTGAGCACATGTTCTTCCTCTTACAAACTAAACTAATTAAATACAATATTTGAATGAACAACAATTTCCTACCAGTCAAACATCCATTAGAAATGTTTTGAAACTCGATTGCCAAATCGTTACTTCTCACATGTAATTTTATGATATCCCATTTGACAAATAAAAGTGGTATCAAATGGACTGAATTACCATGTAAATTTGCAGGATAACCTTGTATTTCTTACCCACCTAAATATGAACACACACAATAATCTTAATCTCCCTATACAGTATCACATATAAATGTTAATGATTTCCTATCTCAAAATCATAAAGATAAATAATCACGTTCCTGAATGACCTCCGGCTTCAATGAACGTCATCATAATGCATTCACCAATAAGGGCTTTTGCGTTGTGAGAAACGGGTTCTGATAATATTACTGGTGTCATGTACTTAATTATAACATTAATTGCATCGCAAAACCATATTAAAAGTCCCCATTAGGACGTCAACAACAGAAATTTTAAAACAGTTTGATGCTCTGAGTATAAAAAATTCTATGCCAATGGTATTCTGGTTCATCACCTCAAAAAACAAAGAGGCAAATAAACTAAATTCGAACTTTCGACAAAGAAGCTCTGAATTAAATATATATGGACACCCAGAGTGTCAATATATATTGTCTTCATTTATTTAAATATTACAATTTGAGGTTTTACTCATAAAGTTAAAATTAAAAAATAGAATATTCATCCTAGACTTGCAGAAAAGTCGATAGATGGGATAAAGATTTATCCAGACACTATCTAGAAAGCATTTAGTTCGGGTTTGAATCTTGCAATCATACATAAAGATAGTTGCCAATAATATATGCGTTAAAGAAAATGAAGATAATGTAGGTGGTTCTTAGTCGAAGTATGGTACAGTTAAACATGAACGAATTTCATATCGACACCGTGGCGCAGTGGTTAGCGCGTTTGCCCGGAAAGCAAGAGGTCCTGGGTTCGTGTCCCAGAGGTGTCAATATGTTTTTCTGATTTTTCTGTTTCCAGATTTTCGATTGAGTTTCTCTTATATTGTCTTTATTTATTTAAATATAATTTATTATTAAATATTCTAAAAATACACACACTCCGACGACCTCCGTAGTCCAGTGGGTAAGACTCTTGACTCACAATCCGGAGGTCGCGGGTTCGAACCCGGCATGCGCAAATAAATTTTATTTGATTAATTTGTTTTATTTCACAATTAATTCATTTAAAATAATATATAGTTCCAGAGTGGAAGATACTATCAGTATCGCCCTGGTGTAAGACCACCATTCAGAATTGAAACGTTGCTTGAAAATGGCTTTAGCCGTGTTTGGTGACCAAATCTGAATAGCCAGGTACTTCCCAACCTTCCTCTTCCCCACCTCCTTCCCCTCCCCACTACCTTCAGCCTCACAACATACCCCAATTGGGGATGCCGTAGTCTCACTGGCTCCAGACGGGAACAGTTGAGATTCTCGTGCGGTATTCACTGTAAAAAAAAAAACTAGAAGACAGACGTAAAATAAACGGCATAAAATAAAATAAACATTTTTATTCAAAATACTTTACTCTAAATTTGACTGTTGCGAACTACTGCAACTCATAAACTTACGAATACCGAAAGTAACTACACGACAAAATACACTATTCTACTGTAGCATTCATAAGCGGAACTACATTGCCCACGCTCCGATACAACGATTTCACACCATGGGAAATCAGTACTTAGGTGATATTGACATATTTAACATAAACTTGACGAATTTTGTTGATCTTGTAAAAAACTTATTCAAAAACTATTCCTAAACATATCTGTTTTTCTGAAAACCTATGAAATCGCTGTATTTTTGTATTTTTATGACTTGTGTGCTTTTTTATCTAATTTTATTTTTATTATTTCTGTATATGTTTAAAAATCATCTGTCATGATTTATTTGTACTACCAAAATGTAAAAGCCCTTTGGGCGTTAATTAAATAAATAAATAACTAGTTTCTTCTATCAATGTAAAAATTAAAAAAAATAGTAAGTAGTTAATTTTTTTTTAAATTAACTACTTAAATTATACCTTTCAAAATTTAAAATATATATACATTTTAAAAGAGACATTGAATCTAAGAATGATGTAGATGATGATATCTTGTACCATTATTAGATCTAAAGGCTTTCAGAGTAGTCATGACATTGACGTTAGGTACTATGGAAATGTTGTCGGGTTGACAGTGACAGAGCCTGAGATAGTTGTAAGTGTGTTGTTGATTAGATAAGATTCTAATGCTTTGTGAATAGATCAAAGGAATTTTAAAAAGTCTTATATTGAATTACCATTCAAAATCGATTACTTATAATATATAACAAATAATATTCAATAAAACTTGACATTAATCCATAACACATATTTTTGGTTGTTATTATAACATTGGACACCTAAAAGATTTTTTTTTTGATACATTAATGTTGGGTTTCTTCATTTACCGAGAATGCTAAATGAAATGCTAATTGTAAAAGTAAACGGTCAAATGCATAGAAATTTTTAAATTTCGATGGCTTACTTTTACAATTAGCATTGCATTTAGCATTCTCGGTAAATGAAAAAACCCACCCTAAGCCAAACAACTTTACCTTCCATTTGTTTGACCTCAAACTATGGTATCGCTTTCAATACAAAAGATAAGACAACATTAATTAATGAGTAGGTAAGGCTACCATCCAGAATCTAGAGGTCCAGAGATAGAAGATTTTCAAGGACTTCTGAACAGCAGGTCATCATAAATAAACCTTTTTTGGCCAGCAATGCGTCTTAGAAATGTTTTGAATTGGAATCTTTTTGAGGAAAGGTACTTCTTGAAAGTTCCATACCTAGTTGTCTATTCTAGGGTCTCTATGAGAGATAGATATTGGATCTTGAAGGTTCATTTATTTACTTACTCCCAAAACAATTTCCTTACACAGCCCTTATTGAAAACATGGTGTTTTGACTAAAATACCTGTGCATTATTTTTAAAAGTTATTTTGTGTATAACCAAAATCGGATGATTCCATTGCAACAAAGTCAGCGGGGTAGCTTCAAGTAAACAATATACGAGGTAAACTTCCAGAAATGCTGGACATCATTAGGTAATACACACAAATTATTCTAAAACATTTCGTATCAGTTAAATTACAATGAGGAGATTAGAAATTAATTTAAATTAATAGAAATTAAAATTGATTGTTCACTTGACGGCTGTTACTATTCATGTTTCAGTTATTAGGAAAGTCTTTTTTTTCTTCTATTTAACCCAAAATAAGAATCTATTTTAGTTTCTAAAACCAAAGAACCTAAAATTGGTTCTTAGGTTGTTAGTTTGGTTTTGAATAAAAAAATCCTATCCCAGAAAAGCTATTTTCACATGTGCATATTGTGTTAACGAAATAGCTAGTGACTGAATTAGATGCTCTTTATTTATATTAAACTTGTACGAAGTGTTTTAAAAATAATAAATTGTGTGTGTATTAATGGTGTAAAGTGAATGTGGATATTTATCTGTACCAGTGGTCGACAGACCGCGGATTTTTGAACAGGCATTTGCGGCTTTTCAGACATTAACTCCAATTTCACCTCCAGTCAACCAGCCCTTGACTAGATCAGCTTCAGTTTTGCCAACTCAACTCATACTGCAGTTTATTCTGCACCTGGAATGCGAGATTTATTGAATGATTCACTCGGAGCATGAGAATGAAATGCGAATATTTTACAATTTCAATCGGTACACAAAACTGGTTTAAACTTAAGAGTGATTCTCTATAAGAGTTCACAAGCTTAAACTATTGTTACACGCGGAACACGCTAATGATTATCGTCCGAATTTTTCAGCGTTTGCTCAGGAAATTTTATAAATTTACTCGGAAAATGAGAATGTTTACCCTCGAAATACAACGCATACAAATACAAATAGCAGGTGAATCGGCAACTGGAATTTAATTTTTACAGTCGGGATTTTCACATACATGACAAACCTGTACGAGAGCATTCATTTATAGCATTTAGAACACACAAATGGTTTTCATACGATTTTTTCATCAATACAATCTGCAACTAGAATAGTTGCTGCACTCGGAACATGAGAATAATTGTGCTGTCGTCGAAATGCGTCAGCAGATAAACACCCAACTGAAATTTTATCGTGGCATTCGGAACACCAAACTTGTTTTAACTTAAGAGTTTGAGTCTATATGCGAGTCTCCAAGTTTAATTAAACTACATTCAGAACACGAAAATGGGTTTTCTCCGATTTTGCAGCACATAGTTTTAAACTAGATCTTTATTACTGCACTTGGAATACGGGAATAGTTTCCTTCAAAGTACGTCAGCAGATGAATCCGCAAAGAGAATTTTATATTACATTCTGAACCCTTGACTTACTTCAACTCAAGAAAATCTGCATACGAGTCCATCAAGCAACCAGCAAATAATAGCATTGTTCTCAGAAAACGTGCATGGTTTTGCTGCTAATGTTTCAGCATTTAGTCTGCAAAATTAATTTTATAATTACGTACGGAACACGAAGATGTTTTTAAAATATTTATTTAAATGTCGATAACACTTCGTAATTATTATTCACTCATATTTACCTATCACAATACTTTTTTTTTACTATTGATTGCAAAAAAGCTTCATCCATTAAAAAATGCATCTGATATACCGTGAAAGAAAACGGGTCTGAATTCTGAATTTTTAACTCGAGCCTCAATTTCTTCACCCACGGTGTTAAGTTTTGAAACAGCTTATGAACTAAAACCCATTTCCATTTTTTTCATCTACCTTTGTTTCTTTCCGTTCCTGCAAGGCCCTACCTAGTATAAAAAGAAGAATAAGACGATGACTACCTACAGGGTGCGCCAGAGAAACTTACTTATTTGAAAAAATTCCCGACCGTTGAGTTGGGCAGGTAGATGGGCGGGAGGGGGCGCATCTGGAGGGGGACGTCCCCAAGTTTGGTTCCCATTCTCGTCAAGATGGAGCCACAGCACTCACAGCAAACACAGAGACTCAATGAATTTGCTGCGACAACATTTCCTCGACCGCCTCATCTCTCTCCGAGGCGATCTCCCATGGCCGGCGCGCTCTCCGGATTTGACTCCATGTGATTTTTTTTATGGGGTTATTTGAAATCCCTTGTTTATGTCGATCAACCACGGACCATAGATCACCTGAAGAACAACATTCGCGACGCTATTGCCAATATTCCGATTGATATGCTGAGAAGAGTGGACGAGAACTTCAAAAAACGACTTAACCAGTGTATGCGCGATGAGGGTCGCCATTTAAAAGATGTAATTTTTAAGACAGTATGAAAAAAAACTTGGTACATTGTATTTTCAAATAAAAAAAGAATTACAACAATAACTACAGTGTTTTTGTTTTTATTGAACTTTCAAATAAGTAAGTTTCTCTGGCGCACCCCGTACTTGTATAATGCACAATTATTGCCCAAGAATTGTAAATATCTCTATTTAGTCAGTTGAAAATTGTCGCGATCTGGATTACATCTCTAATGAGCTCCCTCTTGAAATTTATTCAAAATACCACCTACTTAAAACATATAAAGTGATTGTGAAAAGTTTACCCAACCCTTGTGCCATTCAACCTGGAAGACCAGCCACCATCATTATTGTATCTAAGCAACGTATGACTTCATAAAGGTAGGGCTTTCTACCTTCAATCACCTCATCCTGTGATCGATTTAAAAACGCCATCAATTGTCTTCCATCATAATGTGTAGATTTACAGTCCATCCTCGAGCGTCACGATATCGTCCGTGACATAAGGTCTCAGTTATTTCTATCTTGAAATCTTTTTTTATTACAGAATTTCTCTAGCCACCACTTATTTTGTGGCTCTTTGATATATTTGTAACCCTATTTCCTGACTCTTCTCAAATGAAAGTCTGCCGACCCCTTCAGAAGTGGCAAATATGATAATGTGGAGATTGTACCTACCATCAAATTTAATCGTTTACCAGTTATTTCGGGATTTCTGTGTTGCATTGTGACCTGCTTCGATTTGTAAGATCAAGAGTGCATTTTATAAACAAGTTTCCATTTCGTGGGTAACTCCAAGAACTGGTTTGGCTGTGGGTCACGAATCCGATACAATTATGCAACCAAACTGCATAAGGTTCCTCCGACCAAGGTCAGTTTCCCTTCACACATGTGTTGCAGATATTGCGTTAATTTGCATAAGTTGACAATAAAATGCATATAAGGTGAAAGGGCTCAAACAAAGCCACCGCATTGTATCGCACCAACATACCACCAACTGGTGGGTCTCTTAACTTTCTTGTGGGTACGTTGATCCTTTTTGGCGAAGGTTATTGTAAAGTCACTATTTCGATTAATCTTTACAACGAATCTGTTTTTATGAGCACATGAAATTAAAATTATTTGAATAAATTGAAGTTTTTCCTATAGTTTCGCTTAAGTAGAATTAAAATAAAATTGTTCATTACTTTATAAAAAGTATTAGCGTAAGCGGCAAAAAAAATAGTTTTTTATTAGATATTTATGAAGGCTCTAGCGAGTTTCCGGCATGCGTTGCTATGCCACTAATAAAGAAATTATTTCAATTGTTTCCAGAACAATCAATCAATTTTGGTAACTAACATAGGTACCTATTTTAAATATCTATAATTCTTGATTCGATTCAAAGTATGAGGCGAGTACTTCAAATAAATCCGTTAATTTAAAGATGTTCGAAAATAGAATTTTGATTTAACAATCATTGTTGTGCAAAATGTCATTCTCAAGTTTTGACATTTTCTACAGTTTTGCAAGGATTTATGTAATGATTAAAAAACTTTTCAGGTGTGTTATCATGTGGTTGTAACAATCCAGAAACCTTCGCGGGGGTTTAAAGAAGGTATTTTGAAAGTTTCAAACATTTCCTATGCTTAATATAGTAACGCATAGCGGACATACATACATACATACAGACATTTTTAGATTTTTATATATACAGAAGATATATAGATAGATATAAGAAACAATTTTTTAAAAAATCGAGTGCAGTTTACACGCGGTAGAATCGAAACTTTACCAAAAAAATCTCAACCAATACTTGAAAAGTGAGGTCATAATCAAAGCGACCAATGAGCGCAAACCTAGCGTAATTTCAGTTTTATATCTCAACCAATAGGAGCCTTTAAAAGTGACATCATAATCAAAGCGGTCAATGAGAGGTGCAGTAATCGTCGTTCATTTCCGTTTTATCCGAAAACCAAATCACAGCGGGGCTATAGAAGTTTCATATTTTTATGGTTAAGATTATCTGTGACAGTTTCCCTTGATTATTTTTTTCTTTATTATAAATTTTTTTATCAAATTATTATTTTTTAATTAACCACTGCGCAGTAATCGACCTTTCTACACACCGTTTGCCAAGCGTATTTTGTTCATTTTACGTTTACATTCGTCCATTCGTGGTAATATATGGAAACTCTTTTTTATTTATTTTTTTTATTATTGAGCTGAGTCAGTTTATGTTTAGTTTCCGTGAGCTCTTAAGCCATAGGTTCATTCCTTTAACAGTAACGCGGTCCCTTTTATAAAGTTCACCGGAATTGTTATTGGGCGCTATGTCTTCTGGTTCCACAATGTGTCTTCCCAGGTCTCACCCAGGTCTCATCTCTCTCTTCCTTGGTTACCTGAAGTCTCCACGAGGAAGTAGGGCCTCATCCCTCATCTCAACACCTCCTTGGTTCCCTGAAGTCTCCTTATGGGAAGAGTTTACAGAGGTGGCACAAGCTCCCCTCTCCCCTCCTCCGTGGTTCTCTGAAGGCTCCACGACGGAAGAAACCACTCTCCAAATGTGCACATTTTTGGCTTGTGTATTCCTCTATTCAATTTTTGCCGTAACTCATATTCAAATCAGTCTTAATAACTGTCATATTCATGAATCTAATTTTGAGTTAATTTGCCCTATGCTCATAAATTTAATTATTGTCTTCATTGATGGTTACAACTTTATGAAGTGATAAATGAATTTAACGATAATCAATATAAAATGGTTTCACGCAGCACGCACAGGGGCAGGCAGTACCTACTCGTACTTAGCATATCCAGTTGGTACGCGTTGCAAGGCACTTGCATACATTATTGTTATTAATGGTGTTTTAGTGCCGTCTCGGTCCAACGTCCTACTGATTTGCAGCATCTCTTTCTCTCAATTTGAACCAAGGTTGGTCAGGCCATGTGACATTTTAAGCAGATGTGGTGTAGGTACCTACTATGATAAGTTCTTAAATAATTCGTGTTGCCTAAGAATGGAATCCTGATTTTGCATTACCTTGGAAGCACCCAATACAGATCAAAGTTCAAACAGTTACCTCCTGTGTTAGCAATTTACTATTTGACTTCTTTTGGTATCTTGTTATGATAAAATATTTGTCAATATATCTCGAAGTTTATTTTATCATAGATTTAGGCAAACAAGTACCTAATTTCGAGAGGTGATTAAATAATATTTAAAAACATAACTTCAAAATAAATTTATTTTTTTGAATTTTGGAAGTAAAATATTTCAATTATTTCTTTTCGAATAAGGTATAAAAATCGGAAAATTTGCTTGGAGCTCACTCCTCAGTATTTAGTCCGTGGTGGTGGATTATTTACTAAAGTCAAACGTGATTCTTACTTACGTGTTATTTCGTTAATATTATAAAAGTAAAACGATTGTTTATTTATCCGAAATGGTTCTTTATTAAATAGGCCGCGACCAATATAAATCGTGGTGCCGATAAAGTGTTTTAAATACACATTTCTGAGATCGTAATAACCACAGAATGTAACCAAAGGATATAATTTGAATTTACTTGCCAAGTATCAAAGCAATTTATTTAAAAATATGGAAGTTTAAGTTATTTAAGTTTAATCACAAGGAGACTAACCTGTTTTAATGACGAAGGAATTATAATCTCGCCTGGATTTACAAATTTTCCATGGCTGGAGTGAAATGTTGGAGCTAATACTGTTTTCAGCTGACTACAGTTCCAGGTATTTTGTCAGACTCTACTTCAGGAGAAAAACCAGAAGCTCAAGATTGTAATTTAGATAGTTAGTTACTTGAATTTTTGGTCGATCCAAGGGAGGTGAGTTTAAGATCTATTAATATGTTTTAATGTCCCAATTATTTTTATTATGTTATAATAAATCTATTATTTCTTATTTCTTATCAATACTGTCTATTTTATTTAAAATCCTTCTATTTTAACCGTAAAGCTTGCATACCAAAGGCCCTGAGAGAGGATTATTGCTTACCCATCTGCTAGCCTGGTTAATCAACCATTGGCGCCCCTTTAAAAATAAAGCTGGCAGATGTTTTTACCCTTTAACATCATATGTTTTTAAAACAATTATTATACCTGATATCCATTAATTATGTTTTAATCACGTCTATCTTCTGTTATGTTATCCGGCAACAATCTGCTATATTGGAAACTAGCTGAACCGCCCGGCGTTGCCCGGGCTTCATTCTGCTTTAAGGGGTGGGAAAAGTGGATGGGATGGTTTTTGGAAATCTCATAAAAACAGTGACCTTTCTCATGTTTTGAAGGCTTACTGTGCAACATTTAATCATTCTCGGAACAAAACTTTACATGTGCATAAACAACAAAACCACACCGGGACACATCTGATGTCCCGGGCGTTGCCCGGGCTTTATCCAGAGTTTTTCAAAATCTGATGTGGACAATAATTTTTCTTCTTATTTTGTCAAGTGTGCAAAATTTCATCAGAAAGTAACAAAATACTGCTTAAGAGGGTAGGAAATGGGGTGGTTTTTAGAAATTCTATAGAGACAGTGACCTTCCTATCGTTTTTATTTATTTATTTAAAGCCATAAAATGGCTTTTAAATTCAAGTGATACATGATATTACACATTGGTCAAGTGTGCAAATTTTCATCAACCTCCGAATATAACTGTAGATTTGTATGTAAATCAAATTCATGTCAACCGTTGCATATAATTAACTTTATACATTAGAAGAAGAAGATAGGGGAATACGGGTTGTTTCTCAAGTTTCAACCCTGTTTCGGTTACCAATAATTGACCCCTATTAAATTCACATTGCATTTCATCAGATTTCATTCGCGATATTTGGCACGAAAATATAATTTAAATACCGAACACTCAAGCAGTCATTATTCTAAAATAAAATATGGCCTCTAAAATATGACCAGGTAGAGAAATGTCAAATGTTTTTGCATTTGTTGACAGGTTATGGAATTCTATGACTTATGATCATTATTTACTAATGGAATTGCAATACGAAGAACATATGTATCACTCGATAGCAGAATCCTGGAATATAGCTCCATTATTTGGACCCCTTGCAAACAAAACCATATCCTAGAAATAGAAAAGTACAAAAGAGGTTTATGCGTATGTGAGAGAATATATATACCATCTATTCCTGTTCTTGAGAGGTTAATGCTTTTTGATAAACATTTTTTTAATAAGTTAACTTCTGGTACTATACTCAATCCCCCATACCTTTTTATACTTACAATGTACCTCAAATTTGTAGTCTTCTCTGTGATATATTGATGTATAACCGTTTTACGCAGAGCCTGGAAAATAAATAAATGTTATTTATATGTTATTATTATAAATTAATTATAATAAATTACATGTGTAAAACACATAAAGGTAAAGTAAATATGAAAAAGAAAAAAATAGTGTATACAAACAAATATTAGATAATAATTAATTGTAGAAGTTATTAATTTATTTTAAATTATAAATTACAGGTCATTAATTTTTTTTCATGTCTAATGAGATAATTTTTTTGAGATAACATTTTAACATTTTTTTTGTGATTTAATGCTAAATGTTAAAATATTCTCCAATCTATTATCAAACGTAATGAAATGTAAAACAAAATAAATAAAACATCGTAAAAAAGCTTTTTTGGTTCGAATTTTTAAATTTGTATGCGACAAATTTGTTTTCTAATGAAAATACGTAATTTGTAATTTGAATTTATGCCGATCAAGATGCTTTCATTAATAATTTTAATTATATTCCATCGTATATTTGTAGTAAATAGAGTATTTTTTCAAAAATATCATTAACCCGCAAATAATTGAAAAGTTGCTTCTAAATCATTGACAAATTAAATTCTTTAATAGCCGATATTTTATAATTTAAAACACAAATACAATAATGTAGCATATATCCTTGCTAGATATTTGATACGCTTTCAAATTTGGCCTCAAATCCATAATTAAGTTTTGTGTGAAAAGGGCCGCGCAGCCGCTCCCCTTAACATGTCATAGCTTAAGGGTTATTCTAGTCTAGAAGCCCAAAAACCTTGGAGATTGTAAACTGGAGAGAGATGGCACAAAACCGCGATGAGAGAAGGAATATTCTTGAGGAGGCTAAGACCCACCAGGGGTTGTAGAGCCAAGAGTGATGATGATGATGAGGATACCCCTTTAAGGCTCCAAGCATAGGCAATTGGGTGTCCTTGAATCTCTTGTGCATAATTTTTTTTAGTACACTTCTAACGGTGTGTATACACCTACCTATACGACGTAATTATTATGTGTGTACGTAAACGTGGTCGGCTATTAAACAAGAAAATGCATTTTCTGTAGTAATTAGCGCACGTTTTGATGCAGCCAAGTTATTTGACACATGTATGGTATTTTGGCGAAATACTTACATACAATGATACAACATCGCTTAAATTTAAAATGCCGTTTTTCCATGTTGATATGTGGAACTAGTCAAGGAAAACCGCGTCCTGTCGTAGGACGTGCCGTGCCCATTTCACAACATAACATGGCCTGCTGTTCTTGTTACACGCAGTTCGAAGGGCAACCAAATAAGTTTGGAAAATTGCTTGGATCAATCATATTAAAACGTTAAACTTTAGTTCCAAGGGAAACGTACGTCCATTCTTAGCAAGAACGTAAAAAAGTCTAGGTTTTAGGATCATGTTTATTAATGGGTTTTCTGTTACCACGAATATGGTTATTAGTAGTGACCGAAATTTTCCTAGATGCATTTGCATGAAAATATGTTTTATACTTTTGTCATTCGGCGGTACATCGTCTCTGCACTTCCCTTCGGGGTCACTTAAGTATTTTCCCTAAACCGACTGCAAATGGTATGGAATAATTAGTAGTTTACGCAAATATTTAATAGTTTCCGCTTACATTTTTCATAAAGTAAATAAAAAAATAATATTATATATTTTTTTTTAATGTGAATAACGCGCAAAAGTCCCAAATGCTCCCATCTGGAGCCATTTAGACTATGGCATTCCCAATTGGGGTACGTTGTCAGGCTGAAGGTAAAAGGGAAAAGAAGGAGACGAGGAAGGTGAGAAAGAACCTGGTGAAAAGATGTTAAGATCTAGAAACCAAATCGGCTAAAGCCATTTCAAGTAACGTTTCAAATCTGAATGGTGGTCTCACACCTGGGCGATACTGAGAGTATCTTCAATTCCGCAAAGTAAGTATAGTATATTATTCTAAATTAATCATTTATGATCAACAAATGATCAAATATAATTTTTTACCGCACACCGGAATTTGAACCAGCGACCTTCGGATTGCTAGTCAAAAGCTTTACCGCTAGACCATTGAGACCTAATTTTAATTATACAAAAGCGTAACGGTAGGAATAGCTACACCATTTATCTAAATAATTTTTTTTGGTATTCACAATGTGAACCGATTGTTTTTTAATATATATTTCTATATATGTAGGCCCCGGGGAATAAACAATCTGTCAGAGGTTCCCAAAGTGAGGTGCCGCGGACAGAGATCAGGAGTGCCGCGAGGCGCCCATGATGTCTCTACTAAGGTTTAAGGTTTAAAATAACTTGCTGACCCTTTTCACAGAGCACCTATCACAGTTAACTGAATGGTTTGCAACTTCGCAGAAGACCAAGTGGAGAAGTTTGTGTGGATCCAAGATCCATTCCGTGCTCAAGCTCCCCAAGATTCTACTACGCAGGAAGAAGAAAATCTAATTAACCTCTCGAGCGACAGCAGCCTAAAAACAAAATACGCTTGTTCGGATTTGACGGAGTTTTGGATATCAGTCAAAAATCAGTATCTGATTCTAAATGCAAAAGCTGTAAGGGTCCTCATTCCCTTTGCTACCTACTTCATATCTGCGTGAAGCTGGATTTTCAGCGGTTGCGGTTATAAAGAGCAAATATCGCTCGAAAATAAATGTGGAAAAAGAAATGAGAGTAGCTGTATCAAGCTCAAACCTTATTACCCGGTTTGAAAAATTGTGCAGCGAGCTGCAGGCTCACCCGTCGCACTAAACGGTTTTTGAATAATATTTGCATTTTCTTTGTAAGTTTTCCTACCAACTTATTCATTTTAAATACGAGTTGCATTATTCAATGGAGTAGGTAAAAAATTGGTCCGTCGAAAAGTTTGGGAACCCCTGACCTATGTCATTTTTTAAGATGCTATGTGGAGAGTTTTTTTAGAGAGGTCCACATCAGGTCTCCCTCAACCTGTCTCTCCCGATCCGGCCTATCACGCAGTAGATGGAAAAACATTCGCCGTCAAGACCTAAACAAACTGCACCGCATGAATCCGGGCACCTTTACGTAGTAACTAAAAATAGCAAACCACTCAGGGTGACCTATGGCAGGGATGTTGGTAATTCAAAACATGGTACCCGGGGATGCGGTACCCACACCTAGTGGCGTAGCTAGCATGGGTGCCGGGGCGGATAACGTGGTGAACCCTCCCCCCCCAATTTCCACTTCACAAATGTGTAGAAAATTGATCCATTTTTGCGACAATATCCTTCGTAATTTTTTAACGGTCGGGTGTCACCTCCCTCGGGAGTAGTGTCAGCCCCCCCCTCCGGGTGGCACCCGGGGCGGTTCCCCCCCCCTTCGCTACGCTACTGCCCAAATCCGCCTCCCAAATTGTCTCACTCTCTGTGAATATTAATCGACAATATTGATGTCTCTGTTAGTTTCGCCAAGAGGATCTTACCATAATTATAACATTAATAATTATTTATTTATTTATTTATTTATTTATTAACGGTATAAATATACCATAAATAAGGTATAAATATACCATATATAATGATTAATAAAGTGTTAGAAAACTGTAGTGGAATAGTCCAATATCCATAACAACGCGTTTCTAATAATAAATTTAATACAATTATTGCAAAAACCACTTTTTCAAACATGCATCTAATGACAATACATACTACGTAGTTACTTGCAAGTCTATAAATAAATAAATAAGAATATTATGTAAATACATAACAAGTGTACAATAATTTTACATCTTGTTTATTATTTAAATTAAGACAATTTTTTAAGTGAAACTTCTTTAGCCCCGTTAGTGATTTGAAATTTGGATGAAACGGAAATGCGTCACCAAAAATTATTATATGACGGGTCCTTGGTTCGAATATAATGCGATAAATTCACAACTCTTCACGAGCATCCGGTGGTGGCGCGGCGGTATAGCGCTGTCGCAAATCTCAGCGGCCAGGGAAATCCGGCGAACGAAAGTTCGAATCCTACGAAATCCAAAAATAAACATTTTTTATTTTTGTAAATCAATATCCAATCTTCAAACCACTTTCAAATAAACAGGCAAAAGAAAAGACAACGACATCTAGCGACTTTCTAGTTTCACTTCTACCGCGTGTGAATTACACTCTGATTTTTTTTGTTTGAATAAAATATTTACTGTCCCGGTAAGACAGAGATCCTGTGTTCGATTCCTAGTTGCGACCATTGCATTTTTTTTGTCTTATTTTCTTTCATATTTCATTTAAATTTTCTTAATAGTAATAATTAATATTACATTGATAAGTTTAACCTTCAAAGGTTATTCAAATTTTAAAGCCAATAGGTGTTCAGTATAAATAAAAAACGTATATGTTTATCCGAGACACTATTTAGGTTAAAGCTTATAGATAAATTCTCTAGAAACATCATTAAAAAAGATAGCAGCCAAAAAACATGAAAAAAAATAGTTTATGATAATATTGTTAATTCTAAATTTGAAAAATGACATCTAAAAATGACGTAAATAAAAAGGCCGAATGCTTTAAGGCGTTGTCCTAGTAAAACGGAGATTTTCATCTTTTTATTTTTCTTTCTCTTGTTCTGTTTCATATTTCGTTTAGATTTTGGATTAATTAATATTATTTTCTTCTCCATCGATAGGTATAATATACATTGATGGGTGTAATCTTCAAAAGTTATGAAAACAATATTCCATTCAAAATAAAATAAAAATTTACTTGTGCATGCAAGAACCCGCGACCTCCGGGTTAAGAAAAACCCCTTTAAAAAAAAAACTAAAAAACCTTAATCCTGAACCACGGAGGCCTTCAGTTGGTTAGAGGAGTTGATTTATGATTCAAATTAATAAAACTCGATTTGTCGTAAGGTGAATTTAATCAAGGAAACGCTTTGCAAAAGTTTTCCGAAATTTTGTATTTTTAAACAAACGTTTTCCGAAAACCCCAGGAAACCTGCTTAATGACAACAATTCAAATAATGATAACACCGAGCTACGCACCTTGGAAATGTTGGGAAATAGAATTTAATAACGTTTTATGTGTACCGTATAAGTGAGAATTTGTAAAACAAATCTGAAGGATTTTTTTAAAAGCCTAATAAAGCCGCTATAAGTTGGTATGCGGCATACATGTGACCGGTCAGTGGTTGAGTGGAGTGGGCATCGCGTTTGGGTCCCACCCGGGCGTCGCGTGTTCGATTCCTTGGCTGGCATTTTCTTTCTGTGGTGGTAGTAGAAGATTTTCAAACATTGTTGGGTTAACCGCCACTGCATAAATCCTATAAGAAGTAGAAACATAAATATTAGAAAACATAGAACTAGTCCGATGCTTATTTCGTGCTTTTGTGACATTTTTCGTATAATAGTTGTGATTTAATTATTTCGAGTCCATCTACAGATCTGAAACTTGCCAATCTCTATATTATATTACAAATTAAAGTCCTCCGCCGCGTCTGTCTCGCGATAAACTCAAAAACTGCTAAAAGGATTTTCATGCGGTTTTCACCAATAGATAGAGTGATTCATGAGGAAGATTTAGGTATATTTATTTATTTCTTTGTTTGATGTTTTTGTTATAAAGAATAAAAGAATACATCAGTACACAAAAACTTTGACTGTCCAACTAGGAAGCTCTCCCGTTCTAGGACAGTCAAATGATAGAAAGATTTTGATAGGCGTAAATTTAATTTACAAATGGCCGATTAGGGACACAAATCAAAAAATCATCGCAAAAAAACCGTATCTTACTTACTCAGGCAAAAATATTTAATTATTTATAATGTATGCACAATTTAATTAATTATTAATTTAATTATCATTAATTATTTATAATTATGCACAAGTGTCCTTTACATACATATTTTTTTTTCAATAAAGAAAGAAGAAATAAATGTAAAATTATAAGATTACTTGTAAATAAACCAAAAGAAAAATACTACATATTACCAAAAGACAAATAATATTTATCAAGGTTTTGTGTAAATTGGTTGAAATGTATAAATTAATCTATAAAGGAGGGGATGTCTGTATGTGGTGAATGGGCTTGATTTGTATGCAAAGAAAGGTCACTGTCTACATTTGATTTGAAAAACTGTGTAAAGCCCGGGCATAACCGGGGACTTCAGCTAGTAATTTATATAGTTTTTATTATGTAATGCTAGATATAATGTTCGGCTTCACTTAATTTATTCGAATGAAAATTTTATAAAAAGGGAATTTAATTGAGCAACTTGCCATATTATTTTTTGCATTAACCCACAGAATTTCCCACAGAAAAGCTTGATAACGCCTTCCTACTCGAGAGTTTTTTTTAACCGCTTCACATAGTAAATTTTCCGCTTCATAGTAAAGATTAAAATATATATTATTATGTAAATGACTGCACACACGGAATAACCAGTCGAGGAATGCACCAGTACCGGTATATCTACAATTCTACTTATATTAAAATGTATTTATTAACCACACTTTGTAAAAAATTGAGGTCTTCACTCAGGAGAATTTCTTTGGGTAGACTGGTTTTTTATAAATGAAGCACTTTTTTGTTTTAACTTTAAGTTCTTGAATTTTTATTGTTATGATTTGATATTTATAAACTTGTAACTGACGACAATAACTTTCCCCACCCAACGGACAAGGGTTCAGTAGTATTTTAATTTCTTAGTGCAAGTTTTCGTAAAGAAGTGAGTTAATTTTACCGATGCAACCCCTTTTATAAGGATTTCATACATCTATATTTCCCTTGTTTGTTGTGTGAGAAGGACAAAGAACAAAAAAATGATTCTATCGACATCTAACGAACAAATCAGACAACTCTTGGATCGCAATCCAACCTTTGATAGTAACTCAACTTCATAATTGGTTTGCGTCCTGGGTTTAATTCTAAACACTTATCATAACCCATAAGGTCTCGGGCATATTCTGTCAGAAGGTCAGAAAATTTCCGTTTTGCAATAAAATCCAAAGAAATTGAATATTTCTTGATTCGAAAACTAAAATCTGTTTTTGAAAGTTATTATTAGAAGTAAACATATAATTGATGAAATAAATATATATTTTTTTAATGCAAACATAAAAAGTTTTAAAAAATGGTTCACCTTATATTTTTTTTATATAAAATTATCTACTGATAACGAAACAAAGAAAAACACACATTTTTCATAGGACAAATGTATTACAAACGTCTTTATCACCTCACGTTTTTGTCGTTTCTTAAAAAAAATTAATTAATAAAAAATTCTCGACATTTCATTAATTTTTCTCAAATTGCTATCGGAAATTTTGGTTTTGTAGAGGTGAATACTGCACATTTCAATTTTTCTTTTGTTAATGTCTAGATATTAATATAAAGCATGGAGTTTTCTCTCTCCAACAACACCGTTTCTTACCATAACAGTAATAATAATAATAATTGGACAATTTGTAGAGCGCCGTTTTTGTGAAAAATCACCTCCTGGGAGATTCAACGATTTATAAGAGACCTATGTGAGCTGGAACAAATTTGGTCTTTCGTGATTATAAGGGTGTTAAATATACCTACTAAATAAACTCTACTGGCGCATTTAAAAACTTGACATCAGTTATTATAATTACAATATAATTGGACTCTTAAACGAGTTGATTGTTATGTTATTAGCTCAGATTATAGATATCTATGGTTATAAGTTATGGCTTTAATAATGGAGATATTAAGATTAAACTAAAACAATGTTTAACAATCTTCATAATACAATGCTGCAGCTCTTTTTTACACATTAAAAACATTAAAAAAGATGAGACACACAAAATTCGTGTGACTGCTTCCTCCAAAGTGCCACTTTTTTCCATGGAGGAAACAGTTTTCGGTTCATTTTCTTTATAAGTTTGAGGGAGATGTATGATAATGATTATATGTTTCCTTTGGAGGGGAAGGAGCGCAGACATACGTTCATCGGTTGTCTCATTTTCGACTATTGTTATTTAGTGTGTAAGAAAAAACTGCAGCATTATACGTTAAATAACAAAAGCAAAACCATCAGCGCATTTCAAACGCATTACGTTTTTGAATTTTTAGAATTCAATATTATCCTTGTAACTGTATTCCAAGGACACTTTCAAAATTATCGTCACGGCTAGTAGTATTGTAGGGGTTTACGGAGAGTGTGAGAGAGATGCAAGAAAATGATGGCTTTTTCCTTTTGAAGGAAACAGACTTATGTACATTGTGTTTCTCATCTTTTGAAAGAGCTGCAGCGTTATTGTGATAACGGATGTATGTTTATTGCCTTCTTCTTTGCCTTCACGGTACTACAACTCATCTCATAATAGACATCTTCTAGTGAGGCTGGTAAATTCATATTCAATGTCAAGATACGCTCGAGTTGCCGGCGATGAATTTATGAAAAATTAAAAATTATAATTATTACTTTGATGATAATGTTGAAGCTGTCAGAATCAAGGCTAATAGAGATATTGAAGGAAGGGTGAATGCAGTAACTCCATGAATGGAGAACTTGCTGTTGGCGCTAACAAAAAACTGTTCGAAGAAGCGAAGCTAGCAGTCCACAATGTAGTCCTGGTACCTACCCTGATAAGGCATGGAACTGGCAGAGGAAGAATGAAAGTAGACTGAATTCTGTAGAAATGAGATTCCTGATGCATATGTGTGGTAAAACCATATACTTAAACTGTATCGTCTGAGAAATGTGTCTGCAAAGAATGCAATGTAAGCTGATGTAAGAGTAATTAGTAAAATAGAGAAAGGGACACTCAAATTGTTTGGGCATATAGAGCGAATGGGGGGAAAAAGGAGTGTAAGGAGAATATATTACGCAAATGTGAATAGTAGAAGAAGTAGACTCAGATACCTACTTAATTTGGGCCACGTCAAGAATCAGAATAGGTAATAGAAGAATATGTAAGAGATGTATGAATGTGGATGTGGCAAGGAGTAAGTGGCAAAACCGAGATGTTTGGCAGTCCGTTCTCTCTGCTTACCCCTGCGGGAAAACCGTAAGATGGTTAGTTAAAATAGATTTTTTTTTAAAAGAAGGACAAACATTCCCGGGTTACGAATAACCCAACAATGTTTAAAAATCTCCTACTACCACCATACTAAGCGGAAAATGTTGCTTGTGTCGTGATGGAGGACTTAGCCAGCCGCGGAATCGAACATGCGACGCCCGGATGGGACCCAAACGCGATGCCCACTCAGCCACTGACCGGTCATTTAGATGTGACGTCTTTTGCGCAACACTGTAATACTAGTTAATTTCCTTTACCTATGTTTACCTGGTTACTTTTATGTTATTTTTCAACTAATTATAGTTATTAAAACCTAATTACCTGTCAACTTTACATCACTTAATTATTTGTCGTACAAATAGTACAAATTTTAATTGTCGGAATTGTACGACATTTACATTTAAATCACTGTTCAATGATTACAGTACAAATTAGCCAATACTCAGAAAAACCATTAAATAAATCGCCTGCCAACTCACGTGTAGTTTTCTTACTATAACTAACGCAGAAAATGTTAGGGTAATGTTATACCAATTTCAAAAAAAGGCAATTAAAATAATTTTATATTAAAATAAATTGTGGGACGCCGCTCCGGGAACCATTTATTGGATAATCAACTTTATTGCCCGGGTTCACTGGGTAAAGTTTTTATAGGTCTTGACGGCGGATACATCTTGGCGAGCCGGATTGGGAGATTCTGGTTGAGGGAGATAAGACCATTTCTTCTCTCAAGCTGGACTCCCTCGGCCCATTGCCTTGCACCACAGTGGGACTGATGGATTCATTCGTCCGTCACTCCTGGACACACTGACCCCCAGATTCCTACCCACCATTCATACCTTTTTCCTTCCCAGAACTTCCTCTCCTTCCCCTTTTAATAAGACCCTCCACACAGCATCCTCTAAGATGGATACTATGTGGAGTTAAAAAAGGTATATCTATAACAGATACCTACCTACTTTATCGCTTTGTCTGAATCTGAATCATTCGTAGGATGAGTTCCTATTTTGAAAATTAAGTTTTCAAAATCAAAATCAAAATCAAAAAATATTTATTGTAAAATAAAAATTACAAAAGGTGTAGCTTATGGGTAGACCCCATTTCTTCCAGCTAACCACACTTATTTATTTACAATGTTTATATAATATTATTTGTTTTATTGTAATTACAATGTTTATACAGATAAAATAACAATGTACCAATGAAAAAAAAAATACAAATATATATACCAATAAAAATAGGCGTTTCATTTACGTGAGGTATTCACTCAACGTGTAGTGACATTTATTAACAAGGAAAGTGTTTAGTGACGATTTGAATTTGTGTGTATCTTGTATATGTTTAATGTTATGTGGAAGGTTGTTATATACTTTAATGGCCATGTAGTATGGTCCTTTTTGGAATATTGTTTTGTTTGCTTTTGGTATTAATAGGTTTTCTGTGAGCCTTGTAGCGTATTTATGTGTTGAGTTTTTTAGTGGGAACTTGTCTGTAGAAGATCGCACTAACATGCATAACTCCATTATATATATGTCTGTGACTGTCAGAATTTTCAGATTTTTAAACATAGGTCTACATGAATCTAAACGACCAGAGTTTGTAATTTTTCTTATGCATCTCTTTTGTATGATGAAGACATCTTTGGCGTTTACCGAGTTTCCCCAAAAAATAATACCGTATTTTATTATTGAATATACATAACCATAGTATGCGGCTATTACTGATTCGGTGTTCAATATTTTTCTCAAGGTACCCAGAACATAAGAAAAACTACTGATTTTTGCTACAATTTTTGAGACATGTTCTTTCCAGTTTATGTTTATGTCTAATTCTATTCCCAGTAGTGAACAGGTTTGGGAAGGTTCGATAATATTATTATTAATGTTTACATTTATATTTATAGGTGTAGCTTGCACTGGACAAAATTTTAAAATTTGGGTTTTGTTTGTGTTGAGTGATAGATGTTGCGATAACAGCCAGTTTGCTATTAATTGGCAAGTCTCGTTAACTTGTTAGTTAAATTCGTCAACGTCTCCATTACATTCAAACAACAAAGCGGTGTCATCAGCGAACATTGAACATTCTGTGCCAGTAATTATTGGGAGTTCGTTTATATAGATAAGGAAGAGGAGAGGCCCAAGAATGCTTCCTTGTGGCACACCCTTGTTTATTTTTCTCCATTTGGATTCTACCATGTACTGGACCATTTTTTCATCGATATTTGAAATTTGAACTTTCTGCTGACGATTTTTTAAGTACGATTCAAACCATTTTAATGCTAATCCTCTAATACCTACATGTTCAAGTTTAATTAGAAGAAGCTCATGATCAACATTGTCGAATGCTTTTGAGAGTTCGAGAAAGATACCTACGTTTTTTTTTACTAACATTAATATTTTGTAGAATTTTGTTCAAAAAATTGAATACTGCCTGTGTTGTTGAACGGCCTTTACGGAATCCAAATTGTTGTGGACATATTATCTCAAAGTTTTCGAGAAAGTTATAAATGCGATTGTACATGGCTCTTTCAAATATTTTTGAAAAGTTTGGTAATAAGGATATCGGTCTGTAGTTTGAGATTTCCTGTTTAGGACCCTTCTTATACAAAGGTACAATAATAGCTTGTTTTAATTGTTCTGGGAAGGTTCCTGATTCGAAAGATTTGTTAATTAATATTTCCAACGGGTAACTTAACGCTTCTGCACATGCTTTTATAATTTTTATAGGGATTTTGTCAGTGCCGACACTGCTTTTATTTTTCAGTTTTACGATGATTTTAATAATTTCCTCCCTGTTTACAGGCGTTATGAAGAATGATCGCGACTGTTTGTTTGGACTGTTTTGGCAGATTGTGGATGTAGAGATGTATTTTGTGGTGGTGGCGGTGGTGCAAAGAAAATGTTAAATTCATTTGCAATGTTTTTTGGTTCTGATACCAGGTTATCATTTATTTTAAGACAGATTTTTGGTTTACTTTTAGAATTAGAATTATTTGAGTTCTCTTTTATTATGTTCAACGATGTTTTGATTTTATTTTGCGCGTTTTGAATTCGTTTACTATTATAATTCCGTTTAGCTACCTGTTTTACTTTAATTGAAATCAAATTCGAGTTTTGGAGATAATTTACCCAGAGTTACAGACATACACACAATAGAAAGTTGAAATTTGATGACGCCAATAGAGAAAACTGATAACAAATTCAGAACGTAACAATTAACGGCCTCCATGGTCGAGGGGTAAAATAGACTAGTATTTCGAAGGTCGCGGGTTCAAATCCCGGCGTGAGAATACAAATTATGTTTGATTTACTTTGTGTTTTTTCACTTTTTTTTTCATTTTAAATAATATGTAGAATGTATGTACCTATGGTTACGAGAGGGCAACAATTGCATCCAAAACGACTTTAAAAACGAAAAAAAAACTGTGTAAATTAAAAAAAAAATCGAGTGTAGTTTACACGCGGTAGAAGCGAAACTTTACCAAAACAATCTCAACCAATACTTGAAAAGTGAGGTCATAATCAAAGCGACCAATGAGCGCAGACCTAGCGTAATTTTCGTTTCATATCTCAACCAATAGGAGCCTTTAAAAGTGGCATCATATTCAAAGCGGCCAATGAGCGCAGTCGATGCGCAGTAAATGCAGTAATCGTCATTTCCGTTTCATCCGAAATCCAAATCACAGCGGGGCTATAGAAGTCTCACTTGAAAAAAAACAAAAATTTGATCTTGATAAACCATGTAATGAAATAGAATAGCGCTGTATTGTAGTATTTAGTTAAGTTTAATGTGTTTAATTATTTCTAATTAAATGAGTGAAAATGCAATTTTCTTTTTACTTGAATAAAATTTAAAAAAAAATGAGCTCCACATAGGAGGTCCTGAGGAAAATAATTTCCCTCAGAGCCTATGTCATCTTTGGGGATGCTGTGTGGAGGGTTTTTTTTTAGGGAAAGGAAGGCGAGGAGAGTTCTGGGAAGGAAAAGGGTTTAAGGGGTGGGTAGGAATCTGGGGTTCAGTGTATCCTGGTCATCCGCCTCCAAGACCTAGACAAACCTCACCCCATGAACATGAATGGTGTTCTCGAAATAAGGACCTTGGGGTTATACTTGATAGTAAACTGAATTTTAATAAACATATCGACCACATAGTCTCTATTGCATCTTCTATGCTTGGTTTCATAATCCGTTCCTGTAAACAATTCAAAGATCTTATTATTTTCAAAATACTATACTTCTCATACGTTCGTAGTATCCTTGAATACGCATCTCAAGTGTGGAACCCAGCTATACAATACACAAAATTAGATTCTTAAGGTACCTTTACTTTCGCTCTTTTCGATCTCACGTTAGTAATGAAGACTCTGCAAAATTCTTCAATATGCAGATGTTAACTTGCCGAAGAAATATAGCAGATTCAGTAATGTTGTTTAGAAACACTGAATGTTTTGAACCTGCAAAAATTGTATTAAAAAAATATCTTGCTTCATCAGTTTAAAAATACTTACATGTTTGAAGAACGAATGAACACAAGAGCCTTAAGAGAGTCAAATGTAAAATCTTTCAACATCCCAGTTTGTCAAACTTCTTATGAGCAAAGAAGTTTTAAATATAATGCAACAAGGCTGTTCAATTCTCTACCTCCTGAAATTAGAAACACGCAAACCAAAAGTACATTTAAAAGTAAAATCATTGATCACCTCAAATAAACATATCCATCACAAGTATTTAATAACAAACTTACCTTTATACCTACTGTGTTTATATGTAACCATGTACCTACTGCAATCTTCTATTTATATATATTTATAACATACTTGAATTGTATGTTTAAAAAAAATAAAAAAATTACATTAACCTGCCATTTTCATAATATTACTACAAAATCTTAGATAACCACTCTGTAAATTGCCATCTCAACACAGGCGTTTCACACCTAGTGAGATGGGCAATACGTCATTTTATAACCAAATGTAATATGAAAATAATTAAATAAATAAAAAATAAATAAAATTACTCATACCTAACCTAATTGATAGTCTTGATCTTCTTCAACGCCTATCATTCCATGTTCCAAATCGCAATAGCAGACAGTCACTTACTTTTAATCTCCCTCTTTGCAAGACCAACTCCAAACAGAACTCATTTATCTATAGATCCACACACTCATTTAACTTAAATTATTACCACATTGACATTTTTAATGAGACTTTACATGACTTAAAAAAACTCACTAAGAAACATGACTCACACTAGAAAGTTTAATCCCTATATATTCCCATCCTTTGCCTCTAAATCCTAATTCTATGTTCCTCCTCCCCCCTCCCCTTTCACATGTTATAAAAAATTAATTTAATTTAAGAAAACACCCTTAAAATGTCACACTTTATTATTCATTCACTATCATAAGTGGAAAGTTCATAATTGGCATTATTAACTATCTTACTATTGTTTTATTGTGTAATCTTAGATTTGCTGTCAACTTTCCCTAAAAATAAAAATAAAATAATAATAAAAAAATAAAAAGAAATACAACTGAACACAATCGAAGTTATTTGATCCATACGCTAATCCTACACTCCTCAGCGTTATTTTTAGATTATTACTGTCAATGTTTTAAAGATTCTTTTCTTTCTTTGCAGGTGTCCTCCTTTCATTGATCGGCATTTTGGGAGCGACGAGTGGGGCCCACAGGTTATGGGCTCACGGGACTTACAAGGCCAATGCAGCGCTCAGAACACTGCTCATGTTGAGTCAAACATTAGTGGGACAGGTACCTAATTAAACCCTTTGTTCAAATAAAAAATATCCGGAAATCTTATTATATCCTAATTAAAGAAATACAATATATTGCCACGTAGTAAGTGCCCTATGGGAATTTATCGTGGTTCAATTATTAAAAACACTACATCATGCAGTCGCAGATAAATTAACTGCGAATCAATGGATGTGATAAAAAAAAATCAGAGTGAGCAATTCACACGCGGTAGAAGTGAAACCTTCAGAAAACTAAAGTAGTCAAGAGTGGGGAGGCTACGAAGCATCGCACAAAGAGGAGACCGATTATACTATCTCCTTCTCTCGCAGGCTAAATCCTATAGATGTATAGATGTACATGTTTGTCTCTTTTTAGTATCGCTATTTTTCGTTTCGTCGAGTTTCAAAACACAACGGTGCTAAAGAAGTTTTCACTTAAAAAAACAGAGTGTGCAGTTTACATGCCGTAGAAGTGAAATAAAATAGACAATTTACAATTTGGGAAGCGGGTTTGGGTACCGCCGCCCCGGGAACCATTTATTGAATAACCAACACCTCTATCATAAGTCACCCCAAGTGGTTCGCTACGTTTGGTGACTTAGCAGGTTCATGGGATGAGGTCCTGGAGGCGGATGCATCTGTCCACCAGCTGCATAGAAAGCCGGATCGGGAGAGAACGCTTGAGGTAGTCCCTTTGATTTCTCCAGCCGTACTCTCTCGGAACATCGCCTTGTACCGCAGCGGGAGGGATGGATTTACACGTCCGTTACTCTTGGACACATTGACCCCCAACTCACCTCTAGTACCATTTTCCTTCCCTGAACTTCCTCTCCTTCTTTTCCTAAAAAGCATCCCTAAAGATGTCCTCCTGTCTGGAGCCAATGTTAAAAAAAAAGACAAGAGTGGGGAGGCTACGAAGCATTGCATAAAAAGGAGATCGATTATACTCTCTCATTCTTTCGCAGGCTAAATCCTATAGATGGACGTGTTTGTCTCTTTGAGTTTTGAATAACAACTTTCTAAAGAAGTTTTCACTTCAAAATATTTGGTTTTTCTACGTGACACAATTACGGGAATAGCTTCGTGAACAGTGGAAACTCGGAAGGCATCTAACGTACATTAATTTTACATAGCACGTTCTTGTGAGATTCGCTTTTGCGGCACCGAGGAATCACTAGAATCGTTTTAATCTAGTTAGAATCGTTTTCGTAAGAATCGCTATTTAAGTCACCGAGATAGGTACTATTTGAGATGATAAATGCACTGATAAACTAAACTCACCAAATCGCTGTAACTCGCTAAATAGTTAGAATTTTGAAAAATCCCTTTGAAGACATACTCTTCAATGTCTGAACTTTGGAAATAAACATTTTCTTTAAATTTCTGGACTAGAATACCCCCTTAAAAAGCTAGAAGTTATACAGAACAGAGCTGTGAGATGTGTACTGGGGAAAGGCAAGTATGCAAGGGTTAATCAAATGAGAGAAGAGCTAAATTGGATTCCAATAAAAAAGACTGCTATTTAAAGTTTTAATTTTTGTGCATAAAGTTAAAAAAAAAAACCTTTAAGGATAAAATTGTTTTTAATAGAGATATACATAACTTAAAATCAGATACATAAATAGAGTTAGATTAAAGTCACAAAATTGACTAAAGATGTACGACGAATTGCCTGAAAGTCTGAATGTTATGCTTATTGTAAAAACACAATTTTATGAAATCAAAATTTTATGAATTCAAACTTTTGTGTAATAGTTTAAACACGAATGTGGTATAAACTAACTCAATAAAAAATAAATAATAAAATTGTAGGCCTAATTTGGGCCTACAATTCCAAACACAACTGCTTTCGAAATTCAAATGAGATGGTGATCTACGATTTCAGGCAGGTGTAAGTATAGTGATCTTGGATGCTCATATGTGTGTACCGGATCACTAATACGTGAAGATCTATCTTTTATAGATCTCCAAGATTTCTCCGTTGTGTGAAGACAATGAAAAGACGTGGGTAATCTTTATTACGTTTATTGTGAGAGCTGTACAATACTGTTCTTCCAGGAAACCTGTATGCCAAAGAGGACGAATGCACAACAATCACACCCTTTCATGTATTACTCATGCTATCTCACTCATACCGACATATATTATATTCACCACAGTAAGTGAACTGGGCGGTTGAGCTAAATGGAGCATTTGTTTCCATTCACATGTGTAATGAAGGCCACAGTAAGTGAACTGGGCGGTTGAGCTAAATGGAGCATTTGTTTCCATTCACATGTGTAATGAAGGCCACAGTAAGTGAACTGGGCGGTTGAGCTAAATGGAGCATTTGTTTCCATTCACATGTGTAATGAAGGCCACAGTAAGTGAACTGGGCGGTTGAGCTAAATGGAGCATTTGTTTCCATTCACATGTGTAATGAAGGCCACAGTAAGTGTACTGGGCGGTTGAGCTAAATGGAGCATTTGTTTCCATTCACATGTGTAATGAAGGCCACAGTAAGTGAACTGGGCGGTTGAGCTAAATGGAGCATTTGTTTCCATTCACATGTGTAATGAAGGCACCTCTATATTTCTATGTTGCCACCATGTTGTTGTGTTTTTGAAATATTGGTACCTACTTTATTTTTGCGAAAACCTAAGTTCTTGGTTATCAAAGGAGAATCTTGAACGTTGACCTAATCATTTATCACCGCCGAAAAAACTCATGTTAGGAAATTACAAAAAAATATTTTTTCTGGAATGAATTGAAGAACTTCTCTGAGTGTATGTACGTATATCCTTATTTAGATATAATTACCTATGTATATTAACTATCTATACAATTTAAAGAAGAGTGTCTGTGGCGGGTGGTGTGGATTTGATTTGTATAAAAATGTACAGTTTTATTCCGAGACTGGTGAAACTTTGCAAAACAAGTTCAAGCAAGTTTTTTCAAACAAGTAAAATGTCACTTCTAAATTTTTAAAAAACTCTAAGGCAAAAACTACTCGAACCTAAAACACGAGTAAAGCCGGGGACTTCGTATTGCGATTTATTTATTACTGACTGAACGTTTCACTCGGACTACTCGAGCGTTTTGCATTTCATCTTTCTGTAAATTTATCTGTTATGTTCCGGTTCCGCTTAAAGATGGTGACCGTTTTAATTTTTTATTTATTTATTTGTAAAAACAGTATTAAAACCAATACATTGCAAAAGCGGTAAAGAAAATAACATAATAAATACATTTACATTAAAATGGTACATACGATTAAAACATATGTAAGTGAAATTTCACGCTCAAAATCGATGTAGGCAATTGTTGCGAGGCAGTTATTTGAACTAGTGAGTCTTTCCAGGGGCATCACCATCTGCAGATTAGTTCTGAACCTGGGAAGAATCAAAAGCCTGTGTTGGCGGCCTCGCGAGAAATTATCCGGGACATATCTGCTTTGCGCCGCAGTAGATTTTTTTTTCTCTGTGTAAGTTTAGCTATTCTGGAAGAAATACTTATGGTAGATTATAATGTTTTATACTTTTTTATAATAAAATATATATAAACACATTATCTGGTAAACGATACCATTTACAAAAACTTAATTTTGAAAAATAAGTAAATTTTTAGGAAAAAAGAATCAGCTGGACGCACGGTGAAAATTTGTGGAGTTAGTATTTAAAAAGTAGGTATTTAAGTACCTACTTGCAAATCTTATGATTTGTGGGGAAAAATTGGTTTTTGACATATTAAATAAGAAAAAAATATAAACATGTAGTCTGTCAATTAAGAGTAGAAAATATTAAAAGTGGAACTACAAAATATGTAGGCTGGCATTACCAATTTAACTGTCAAATATTATTTTAAAGCTCAATGACACATGACAATGAATATGTACATATATGGAACACTGTAAATCACATTTTAAGAAACATTTTTTTGTTCTTAAAGAAAAAAAATAAAACCGAAGAAGCGCTGGATATGCGCCATAAATATATTTGGGCATTAATTTCTTTAAATTAATAATTTATGCTATAAGACCATAAGGGCGCCATCTATGGTTTTTGTATTGTATTGAATTTAACCTATGTGACTTGAGATGCAGTGTATTCATGCATTTCCTTACCTCTGTGAGGCAGGCAATTGCTTCTGACGGGAGTGTCAGTGAAAGGCCAACAGATGTCACTGGTCAGTCATTATCCAGTGGTTCACCCAGTGAGTGAATTATTGTTGTACCTAAGATTGGATTTTGGCACGCATTATTAATATGCAAATTTTTCATTGTTGAAACTTCCTTGCTGTGCGAAACATCTGTTAAGAATATGCAATATCGCCTTGACATTTTTATTGAAAAGAAGTGTCTTTTTGTGTGGACATCGTGGCTGAGCTGCATTCTCTGAGTGAGTATTTGTTTGTTTTCACTTTGGTTTTTGGAATTGCTGGGTCAACTGTTTTTTGTGTCACATAGGGAAGAATTCAATTTTCGTTAATTTTACATAGGGTATTCATTCCCTCGTGTCAGGGGCTATTTACACGCCCCTACATATTTAATGGTCCTTCGTAGCCTGGATTATTCATTCAATTCGAGATTATAGCTGATATTACATGGATGTTCGAATTTACGTATTTTTTTTGGTAAATTTGAAGTACCTCTCATTTTTTGAGAACTATAGCTGGTCTTGTTTTTTGCTTTTGGATGACATATTTGGATGTTCGCAGAATTATCGTAATTTTGGATAATTATTCGCAACATTATTATTATTAATTAATTGTTAACATTGTTCGCAGAATTGTCGTAATTTTGGATAATTATTCGCAACATTATTATTAATTAATTATTAACATTGTAACATTATTGTAAAATTTTGTGGTAATCTTTTCGCATATATAAAAAAATGCCAAGAATTACGGAGGAGGGTTTTGATGAGGCTCAAGACAGATCGCTTATTCTTTTAACCGCAAAAAAGGAAAATCTTTTTTTTCGTATGAACGATCTGTATAATGCAACAAATAATATATCTAATTTTGAGTCAAGAAATAACGAAGTGTTTATGGCTCAGTCAGAGATGATTGATCAAATGCGAAGTCAATTTGAAAATATTATAGATAGCATCAATGATCGTCAGTTAACTTTAAATCCAGAATTTAAACCAGATTTTCAAGCTTTAAATGCTTTTGATGATCTTTTTTTGAAGGTCAAACGAACTAGATCGAATATGAAAACTTCTGTAAGAGAATCACTGACGTCACAAAATAAGTCGCGGGAGCCGTGTATGATTAATCTTCCTGCAATAGATCTTCCAACCTTCGATGGTAAGAATGAAAGCTGGTCGAAATTTTTTGAGTCATTTAAAGCCAATATCCATAATAATAGACAGCTAACTGACTCGCAGCGTGTGCAGTACTTAGTCGGAAAACTCACACACGGGGCTTTGAACATAACCGCAGGCATTGTGCCTTCGGGTGATACATATCAGATCATTTGGGAGAGTTTAGTTAAAAAATATCAAGATAAACGTACACTAGGAACACATTATTTAAATAATATTCTCGATGCGAAAAACTGCACGAATACATCTGCCAGTCTCAATTCTTTCATTGAAAGATATTCTTCGTCAGTGTCGGCATTAAAGCAGTTAGGTATTGAAGATTTAACTGATTTTATTTTGTTTCACTGCGCGGTAAGAAAAATTGATTCACAGACGGCTCAGAACTTTGAGCTGACAGTTCGTAATAAAGAAATTCCTTCTTATAATGAGTTAGTTTCGTTTGTACAAGATCAAGTAAAGATTTTAGAACGAACGAGTAACTCGCATGGTGTCGTAAATAAAACGCATCCCATTTCGTCCTCCCGATCAAATAATACTAAATCGTTCGTCGCGAGTAATGCGAATATTCCGCGCTTCCCAGCTCCGCCGAAAGGATGTATTCTGTGTAACAAAACTGATCATTTAGTCAACGTTTGCTCAAAGTTTAAATGTATGAGTTCCCCACAGGCTCGATTTGAATTTATAAAATCGAAAAATGCCTGTGTAAATTGCCTTAGTGGTTCACATACAATCAAGTCATGCAAATCGGGGTTAGTTTGTGATTTGTGCAATAAACGTCATCATACATTCTTACATTTCGGCAGTGTGAATAATATGAAAACCAATACTCATGTACATACGTCGCAAGTACCTACCAGTGAAGAACCGTCAGTCCCCCCTCCAGTGTCATCCAGCATCAATGGAACTGGCATTGGTGATAAGCAAGTGGAGGGGACTGCAAATGTCAATCCTTCGTGTTCGCTTTGTGCCAAAGTAACACCGAACTCTTCTATTTTACTTTCGACCGCACAAGTATACGCGAAGCTTAAAAACGGAAATAAAGTTATTGTTCGGTGCCTAATTGATAATGGCTCTCAAAATAATTTGATTACGGTCGATTGTTGTAAGACGCTGAATTTACCAATAATTCCTTTGAGTAATTCGTTTGTCAAAGGAATTGGATCAACGTCTCGACCAATTTTCGGTTACGTGTATTTGGATATTGAGTCTCGCGTATACCCAGAGAATAAATATAATATACATGCGCTTGTCGTTGACAGTATCACCGACCAATTACCTAATCACTATATAGCCAAGGGTGACATGAGGTACTTAGAGGGCATACCTCTCGCAGACTTAACGTGGAATATTCCTGGATGCGTGGATGTCGTCATCGGTGCGCAACTGTTCCCATATATTTATTTAGGGAACAGGGTTGAATCGGGTACTAGTGCACCCCCCGCGTTATCGACCGCTTTCGGTTTCGTGTTGATGGGTGATTACCCCAATAATGTGCTCAACACAAACACATCATTTTCGGCACTCGCACTGAATGATTTAGTGCAAAAATTTTGGCTGTTAGAAGAGATACCTAATATGAAATTTCTAAGTCCGGAGGAGACAGAATGTGAGAATCTCTTTACTTCATCAATTTCTCGCACTGATGATGGTAGATATTCTGTTGCTTTACCTTTCTGTAAAGATCCAAGACAATTGGGTAATTCTCGTACTCCAGCCCAACGCCGATTTTTGGCATTGGAGCGAAAATTTAAACATTCCCCTGCTTTGCAGGAGAATTATAACAAGGTTATCAGTGAATATATTGAAAATAATTACCTATCAGAAGTCTCAGAGTCTGATATCACAGAAGATGGATATTACATCCCACATCATGCTGTCACTCGTCCAGACAAACCAATGCCTCGTATTGTGCTCGATGCTAGTGCTAAAACACACACAGGGCTGTCACTGAATGACATTATTCATACTGGTCCCAATTTGCAAGCCGATTTGTTTCTGCTTTTGCTTGACTTTCGTCTTTTTCCCATCGCTATGACTGCGGATATAAAGCAAATGTATTTACAGATTGAAGTTCCTAGCAAGCATCGCAGATACCTGAGGATCTTATTTCGATTCTCAAATAATGGTCTCATACGAACTTTTCAGTTCAATCGAGTTCCTTTCGGCTTGACGGCAAGTCCATACTTAGCAATGCGGACGGTTCGCCAGTTGGCCCAGGATATGAGACCACATTACCCGGACGCTGCCAAAGTGGCAGAGTCCAAGCTGTATATGGACGACCTGGTCTATTCTATTGCAGATGAGCCCAGCGCCATACGTCTTTCTCGAGAATTAATCTCGTTGTTTAAGTCCGGTGCCTTTGATTTAGTAAAATGGACTAGTAATTCTCAAGTTGTACTTGAGAACCTCCCGGATTCTCACCGCAGCACAGTGGACTTCACTGTTGGTTCTAACAATACCTCTAAGGTGTTGGGCCTTTCGTGGGAACCAGCTGATGACAGCTTCTTCTTTACGACATCTTATGTTCAGGAGAAGTGCACAAAGCGGAGCATACTCTCCATAGTCGCCCGCTTATTTGATGTCCTCGGCTTGGTCGCCCCTGTCATTCTGTACGCTAAATTACTTATCAAAGAGCTATGGCTGTGCAACATTGGTTGGGATGATACACCCCCTGATAGCGTTATTCGTCGGTTTTCGGCGCTTACACAGGAATTTCCTCTAATTTCAATGATAAAAATCCCTCGCCATGTTGGTGTCCTGAAAGACAGTACGGTGCTCGTTGTTGCTTTCTGCGATGCAAGCATGAATGGTTACGGCTGTGTGATTTATTTGCACACCACTGATCTGTTTGGAAAAATTACAGTGAGATTGTTGTGCGCAAAATCAAAGGTTTCTCCCACCAAAGTGACGACCCTCGCTCGTTTGGAGCTCTGTGCCGCAGTATTGATGTCCAAATTAATACGGACGGTTCAAGATAATTATTCTGAGCGTCTTCCTATTGCAGGAACATATGCGTTTTCCGATTCTACCGTTGCGCTCTCTTGGATACATTCTTCACCGCATCGCTGGTCGGTGTTTGTTAGTAATCGCGTAGCTCAGTGCCAAGAAAATTTGTCTCCAGAGAACTTTTACCATGTTGCTGGTAGTGAAAACCCGAGCGACTGCCTTTCTCGTGGCATGCTTCCTTCCCAACTCGTTTCACATGATTTATGGTGGAACGGCCCATCATGGATTCGCAGCCCACCTTTGGAATGGCCATTAAAACCGTTTCACCCTACCAATACTGGTGAAATGCCTGAACACAAGGATAATGTGCTCATTGCAACATTTCAGGGTGAAAAATCGGTCCTGAGTGAACTGGCTCAGCGTATATCCACTTGGGATAAACTACTAAGGATTGTTGTTTATGTCCTCCGATTCATAAAAAAGATATCACTTTCCTCTGGAACGGTCAATAATCTTATGACTGCTGAAAAGGCTGTGATTCGTGCTGTGCAGAGTATTCATTTTGCAGGAGATATTGCTGCACTCCAGAAAGGCAAATTTCATTCCAAAAGACTTCAGAGTTTATCTCTATTTCTTGATGGAGATAATCTGTTACGTATTGGGGGGCGGCTTTCTAAATCGGATTTACCTTTTGAGGTTAAACATCCGGTTTTACTTCGAAACATGACTGTGTTGTCGATCTGATCATCGCTCACTTTCATGTCGTGAACTGTCATACAGGCCCAGGACTTCTTATGTCTATCTTACGTCAACGCTATTGGATATTAGATGCTAGGACTGTTATTAGGGCGATGGTGCGGAAATGCAATTGTTGCTTCCGCTTAAATCCATCGCATCCTACACCGAAGATGGCAGATTTACCGTCATATCGTGTTGCAGAAGCAAAGGCCTTCGTACATACCGGTGTAGATTACGCAGGTCCCCTCCGTATTACGCTGACTCGTCGGAGAGGACAACATTCTCAAAAGGCATATATTTGTCTATTCGTATGCCTTGTGACCAAGGCTATTCATATTGAGTTGGTCTCTGTCTTAACTTCAAATGCTTTCCTGGCTGCTTTCAGCCGTTTTATTTCTCGGCGTGGCCCGGTAACATGCTTGTATTCAGATAATGGTACTAATTTTGTGGGTGCGAAGGCACAATTAGATGACCTCTACAAGTTTTTGGTTGAATCTGAATATGAGCCCTCATTAAAGCGCGAACTCGCTAAGCGTCGTATAGAGTGGAAAATGATTCCACCACGCGCGCCTCATTTTGGGGGTATGTGGGAGTCGAACATAAAGAGCATGAAGACACACTTGTACCGTGTGATTGGAACTCAGCTTCTCACCTATGAGGAGTTACAGACTGTGCTAGTTCAAGTTGAGTGCATAATGAATTCGCGTCCACTTACAGTTATGTCTTCTGACCCTTATCCAGAAGTCCTTACGCCTGCGCATTTTTTAATGTCGACACCATTGCAGTACTTGCCTGCTTCTGTCCTGGCAGACGGTAAAATCAATTTGACTCAGCGTAAGCAATTATTAGACAGCATGGTTCAGTCCTTCTGGAAGAAGTGGCGTTCAGAGTATCTGCACACCTTGCAAGTCAGGCAGAAGTGGACTACTTCTGATCATCCGATTGATATCGGAACTGTCGTACTAGTGGGACAAGAAGATTCCCCTCCGTTAAATTGGCCTTTAGGCGTGATAACTGAAATCCATCCCGGAATGGATAAAATTGTTCGCGTTGCGACGGTAAAGACAAGATTTGGTTCTTTTAAACGTCCGGTTGTCAAATTATATCCCATTCCAACGCAATAATTTTATATTTTATCTATTTTTGTTTATTTTTATTTATTTATTTTTTGTTTTTAGTCATTGTTTCAATGATATCTGACCCAGACATGGCATTACTTAATATCCGTTATCTTGGTCAATTGAACTTTATTACATTGTATTTTTAGTTATTTTTCTTTATTTTGTGAGATTCTGCAAATTTCCAATGCGTGTCATTCCTGAATATTACCGGTGAATAGTCACTTTATTTCTATTTCATTTCTTGTTTCATTTGTATTTTTATACTCTTTCTTTTGTAAGCTCTACGAACTTCCAAGGCGGGGAATATGGATATGCGCCATAAATATATTTGGGCATTAATTTCTTTAAATTAATAATTTATGCTATAAGACCATAAGGGCGCCATCTGTGGTTTTTGTATTGTATTGAATTTAACCTATGTGACTTGAGATGCAGTGTATTCATGCATTTCCTTACCTCTGTGAGGCAGGCAATTGCTTCTGACGGGAGTGTCAGTGAAAGGCCAACAGATGTCACTGGTCAGTCATTATCCAGTGGTTCACCCAGTGAGTGAATTATTGTTGTACCTAAGATTGGATTTTGGCACGCATTATTAATATGCAAATTTTTCATTGTTGAAACTTCCTTGCTGTGCGAAACATCTGTTAAGATTATGCAATATCGCCTTGCCATTTTTATTGAAAAGAAGTGTCTTTTTGTGTGGACATCGTGGCTGAGCTGCATTCTCTGAGTGAGTATTTGTTTGTTTTCACTTTGGTTTTTGGAATTGCTGGGTCAACTGTTTTTTGTGTCACATAGGGAAGAATTCAATTTTCGTTAATTTTACATAGGGTATTCATTCCCTCGTGTCAGGGGCTATTTACACGCCCCTACAAGCGCTGTTATTAAAGTACTACTTAATCTCATAAATTTGATTAAACGGTGTTTAACAAAGGGATTTGCTTTCATTTAATTGAACCTAAATTTTAATTTAACAGTTGGTGGAAATGAAGAATCACTAATGATGAGTTTAGTTACACTACTTTTAGATCTGAGTTAAATATATTCTGTTCTAAAATTAGAGACATGTTCTAAATGAAGCTAGGACCAAATAAATGTGACCAATTTCTAAAGTGTGCTTTATATTTTATTACAATATAGTTATTCTTCATTATGTTAAAACACAAAATTGCAAAGGTATAATACTAATGTACCTACGTATAATAATTCTAATTTTGAGATATGTGGGTATCTATATTGCAATGAAAAAACAATAGTGGTTTTAGGTAAGTATTTTGTTAAGTTTGAAGAAGAAAAATTTTTTTTTCACTTTTATCCTTTTTTAATTTTTTACAAAAATGTAGGTTACCCAGCTTTACTTTTCCACCATGTTTAGTATTGCCATTTGAACAACAGTGGCGCCCTCCTATGTTTTCTACTCTTTGACAAACTGTACGTTTTTGGACTGCGGATCCATTTGCACACATAATATTAAGTATTATTTTACCAAAAGATGAGTGGTTGGAAAAATTTATTTGTTAAAACTACGGTAAATATAATTATATCGGAAGACATTCTTCTTGTAAGTAGGGTTGCCATCTTCGAAAATAAAAAAAGCCTGACTCTGCGCTGGATAAGGCCGGACATTTTGTCCTAAAAGCCTCACGTGTACGTAATTTTGGACATAACTTTTATGCATAATAATAAAAAATCTGTTACAAGTTACAGTTGTTTATTAATCACACATTAACCAGTTTAATAACAACAATCATTAAAGAGTCTTATTCTTGTCATCATTTGGCATTTAAATAGAATATGTCAACAACACAATAAAAATATTGAGTTTTCTGTCTGTAGACATAACATATAAAACAAACAAACAAAACATAACTCTTTTTCTAGTTAAACTAAAAATTTTCATTAAATAAATGTAAAATGAAACATATCTGTCTTTGTGGACCGCGTTACACTAACAAAAAGCCGTACAGGCCGGACATATAAATATTTAGCCGGACACAACCTAAAAAAGCTAAACATGTCCGGCTAAAGCCGGACAGATGGCAACCCTAGTTGTAAGTCCATTGTTACAAAAATTGTATGACATCAATTCAGGTGAGCAAGGTATCATTACATGGGCTGAGTTCATTAGAGTTAACTTGGGCAACAGCCACATCTGGTCAACGGAATGTCGGGACATCCAGTTAAATGATTGCGAAACAATAACGACACATTTAGACTTATTATTTTAATAATTATTGCGAGATACCAGATTTCGCAACTCACCAGAATGAAAACCAACTTGAAATTCGTCTAGCACTGTCGGTTAAGTTCATCAAAATTCCTAATAGCATGCCTGAACGCATCTAATCAGTCATCAAAAATTTCACTTATAAATTATTCCGGAATGTTAATATTTAATTAACTCTTTCGCAATGAATACAAAGTATTCGGTCTACCTATAGAAACCTATAGAAACAATAAATGACGACCTCTGTGGTCGAGGGGTAAGACTCTTGACTCGCAAACCGAAGATCGCGGGATCGAATCACGGCGGGCGTAAATTCAATTTATTTGATCAATTTGTGTTATTTCACAATTAATTCATTTAAAATAATATATACCTACATAATATACTTGCGGCATGTTTCAGAATAGAAGATACTCTCAGTGTCGCCCTGGTGTAAGACCACCATTTAGAATTGAAACATTCCTTGAGATGTCTTTAGCCATGTTTGGTGACCGGTTGTGAATAGCCAAGTACTTTGCCACTTTACTCTTCCCCATCCCCTTCCCCTCCCCACTACCTTCAGCCTCATAACGTACCGGGGATGCCATAGTCTCACTAGCTCCAGAAGACTCTTGTGTAATATACAATAAAAAAATTATAAAAGACTTTAAATTATTAAAACTCTCAGAAGACCCTTCCGATTTGATTTTTATTTTTAAATTTGTAAATAGTATTATAATATAGCAGCCCTAATGTTTTAAGCTTAATTCCGTTTATTAATAAGAACATTTGACATTTATACAGCATATATAAGGTATTAAAGACAAAATCATCCCCTTAATTAGCGTATTTAGCCGGCTATCATATTACTCACATTTAAATGATTTTTTGAACTCTGGGGAAACGCGCTTGAAACATATATAAATGAATTACAGATAACACAAAACATGATAATCAAAAAACTATTTAACTACCAGCCCAGAACATCCACAAAAACATCATATGTGGAAACAAAACTATTAACATTAAAAAAACTATATGAATACAATACATATCTCCTTATATACAAAATAAACAATAAACTCGTACTCACAAACACAGAATGAATTAAAACGTCCCAAGTACACAAACACTTTATAGGACATCACGACAACATACATTTAAACACTATCCACATTAACTATGGTAAACGAAACTTAACCATCCACACTAACTATGGTAAATTAAAAACGAAAAAAGCTGGGTAAATTAAAAAAAATATATATATTAATATTTATTTTTGATAAACAAAATAATGAAATAAAATGGCGCTGTATTAAAATATTTAGTTTAGTTTAATATGTTTAAGTATTTCTTGTTAAATTAGTGAAAATGTAATTTTCCTTTTACTGGATTAAAAAAAACTGCTCGATCGAAAATTCTTTTTAATTGCAACAACATCAGGACTGAATCATTTAGATTCTCGCTTGTACCTAGATTGCATGCGGTTGGCGGTACTTTCTCAGAAGTCGTAGATTTGTTCAACTGCACGGAAAATAGTTACAAACAGGTTATAATGAGATATATCAATAGTAATCAATGTTAGCATAATACCCACTATTCTCTCCATGGGTTATATACTTTGGTTATATATAATTTAATTAGCATATTTTACTTCACGATTACTGTTAATGTTCCACAAAATTATTTTAAATAATACATATCGCATTTTTTTACTTGGAGCAGGTGGATGAGTTTGTGTACTTGGGAAGTATATTTACGAGAGATGGGAAGGCTGATAGAGATATCGAAAGAAGGGTAAATGCAGGTAACTCCATTAATGGAGGACTGAACGCCGCGCCGTTGTTGGCGCCAACAAAAAACTGTCCAAAGACGCGAAGTTAGCTGTCCGCAATGGAGTGCTGATACCTACCCTGATTTATGGCAGTGAGGCATGGAACTGGCAGAGGAAGGATGAAAGTAGACTGAATGCTGTAGAAATGAGATCCCTGAGGCCTATGCGTAGTAAAATCATGTACGATCGTGTGAGAAATGCGAAGATCCGCGAAGAATGCAAGGCTGACGTAAGCGTAATGAGGGAAATTAAGATGGTTTGGGCAAGTAGAGTGAATGAACGAGGAAAGGAGTGTATGGAGAATATATGACGCAAATGTAATCGTTGAAGAAGTCGGGGACGCCCGAGGAAGACATGGCACGACCAAGTGAATCAGATACTTGAGTCGGGCCATGTGAAGAGTCGGAATAATAGAAGAGACGTATGTATGAGATGATGTATGAATGTGAACGAGGCAAGGAGTGTGCGTGCCAAGATCGCGTTGTTTGACAGTCCGTCCTCTCTGCCTACCCCTGCGGGGAAACGGCGTGATGGTTAGTTAGTTAGTTAGCATGTTTTTAAAAGCCCGTACCTACAGAAAAATATGAATAACTTTTCAAACAAGTCGCAGAGTGTTTGCGTTGTTTGATAAATTATAAAACTGTTATTGTGGGCATTTGTTAGAATTTCTGCGGTTCACAAAATATTGATAATAAAATAAGTTTTCAGGGAGTTTATAAAGATGAGATTTTATTTGCCATATTCAACACTCACCTTCGCGAAGACCTCGTTATTCATTATCGTAAAATTCTTTAAACAGTCGTTATTTTTGAATGCGCTGTGAATGCAATGCAAATGAGAAATTTCCCTTTGGATAAAATTTGAGATTTTCACGGCCAATAGTATTATCGTAATTAAATTTTAGATTATTACGCAGTGTCCTTCTTTAGCCGAGGTTTCGGCCAGCGCGGCGTTACAATGTCCTACATCTGCCCTGTTGCCCATCTGAAACTGTGACGCTGTCACTTTAAAATTAAAAACAAAGTGTAAAAAATCATCACTAACTAAGAATTATTGAAACTAATGAGACCTTTAATTTTTATCTTAAACACCTGTCATAATGTTTCATTGAAATAATGAAAAAAAAACTTGTCCCGTAAAATTTTCTAATGGTCGTTTAAAGAAGGAGGAAGCGCAATACGACACAATAAGTAATAACCCAACAATCAGTGTCGACAAGATTCCCTTTGGTTTGCAAAAAGAGTCAAGTTTAATATCACAAATTTAATTGCACTATGCAAGATGCGGCGTGCTTTATGATTGATTGAAGGTCAGAGTTTTTCTTGGCGTAGGCTGTAATTCATTTTGAAAATCGCAGAGTATGCGTGACTGCTGTATGGAATGTCAATGTTTGTTATTGTGACTGCAGTTACACTGCGAAGGTTGGGAAAATGGAGACCTAGAAATTGAAGAAAATAACATTATTTCAAACAAAGACTTAGAACAAATGACGTTATTTATAATTTACAGATGCTTAGTAGAAATCTCAAAAGTGGTAAGCCAAAACCAAGGCAAATTGTATTTGACTTCGTAGTTTTAGTACTCAATTGCCACGCGTCGCAAAAGGTCATGTCCTATTAGTAAGTAAATTGCATTAAAAAAGCGCCAAAATGCCCTCTTGTATGATGAGAAAATGTTTCCATTACACGGCAAACACTACACTAGCATAAACCAAGGAATAACATTTCATTTTAAGTAGACGTAAATAATTTATTATTATAAACAAATACAGTTATTTCGATTGTTTTTGGAAGAATTTTAGCGACATTAGAGAAAGTGAAATAGCAAACAATAAAGTATAAGAAGACAGTAGGTCGTCTAATAAAGAATTCCATATTCGTCTTAGATTTTGATTAGGTCTTTTTCTTTTTTTTACATTATTTCAATACAAGAGATCCTGAGGGAAAAAAAGGCCTCTATTAGTTTTGAGGATGCTGAGTGGAGGGCCTTTTTAGAGAAATGAAGGAGAGGAATTTCTAGGTAGGAAAAGGGTATGTGGTGGGAAGAAATCTGAAGGTTAATGTGTTCAGGAGTGACGAACCTATAAATCCATCTCTCCCACTGTGGTGCAAGGCGATGGGTCGAGAGAGTCTGGCTGGAGAGGAAAAACTTTTCCATCTACCAGTCTCTCCCGTACCGGCCCGCCACGAAAATGGTGGGCAAAAGCATCCACCGCCAAGACCTCGACAAAGTACATCCCATGAACCCGGGCAACCCTGCTAATTCACCAAACGTAACAATTACTTGGGATGACCTATGGCAGGGTTGTTGGTTATCCGATAAATGGTTCCCGAGGCGGCGGTACTCATACCCGGCTCCCAAGTTGAAAAGATGACATTGTATAAATGAACGGGTGAGAAATAGACGTCAGTAGATTAATAGACCTATGTATAATGGCCGTGTGAATGAGATTTAATTTAGATAAAGCATTTTTTCCGGCATACCACGACGATCATAAGTAGGTCTGGTGTTATTAATTTGAATTATTTTAAGATTTTCGTACTTTCTACCAGGTGTGCCAAAAGGTTCACAACTAGGTCCTAAATATATTCTAGTGTGAAAGAGATGACAGATTTCTTTTAGAAGAGAAGAGGACGAACGTTTGTCCAGTGCCTCTTCTTCATCACCTTACTATTACTGTAATTTGAATATGGTTTCCCCCGTTCCAGGGTTCCATCTACAACTGGGTGGTTGACCACCGCCTCCACCACGAGCAATTTGGCACGGAGCAGGACCCCTACAACCACAACAGAGGCTTCGCCTTCGCACACCTCTTCACGCACCTGCAGTCACTCAGCCCCAAACAGCAGGAACTAGCTAAGACCATCGATGTGGCCGATCTGGAGAAAGACTCGATAGTCATGTTCCAGCACTCGTTAGTTCATTAATCACCTTTTAATTATAATTAACACTAATATGTCGCCAATTCTGAAATGAACCATATTTATCCACTGTATTTGTAGACTCATTGTAAAAGGCTTTTTCGGTTTTGGATAGTAGAAACGCCGTATCTCTAGTTTTCGAAATTTACATGACTGGGAATGTTGAGTTATTCCAGGCTGTGGTCAGCAAGGTAAAAAGTGTCATAATCATAAAATTGTCATCATCATCCGGCAGGAGAAGGCATCAGAAGAAGTAAAAAAAGGAACCAAAATTATAATTCTGTGGCTTATTTCTAAAATGTCAGTTTTTTGTGGTGCAACAATGGTGTGGAAACCCATGCTTTTTTCGAGCTGTTTTCCAAAATTCAAAAGAAACTTTTGATTTCAAAAGAGTATTTTTCGTTTTCCTGGGATCAATTTCACACTATAAAATCGCTATTCTCAATATTAAAACATGCCAAAAGTAAATTCTACACAGAGTTATAAAAAAAATTGAAACAATTCATCAAATATTTTAAGTTAATTTTTACGTTCCGTATACGTTCTATTAAAATTCTGTGATTATTTCAGTTTTATGAAGCAACTGGCCTATGATGAACTTGAATAGAGCTTACACAGAACGTGAAAATTAACTCAAAATATTTGATGAATTGTTCAAATATTTTTAAACCACCTGTCCTAAGTACATTTGATTGATTCAGCTCATCCCTTCTTGTTCGTATGCCTTCCCTTTTTATACCTTGTGTGTCCTATTTTTTTCTCCTCTATGTTCATTAGCTTTTCCTTTTCCTCCTCACTCCAAAATTTTTATTTAACTCAATAAATGTTTACGCAGGTACTACTACTGGATCCTGTACCCTGTGGTGTTCCTGCTGCTGCCCATCAACGCTCCCGTAGAGTACTGGGGCGAGTCTATTATGAACTCCGTCTTCATCCTCGGTTTCCTCCGCTACGCCATCGTGCTGCACGCCTCCTGGTTCATCAACAGCGGGGCGCTGGTCTGGGGACTCAAGCCAGGAGACAAGTTAGTCAAATTAATCTAACTAAATACTTCATGGGTTCTATTACCGGTTCCTGCACCGTGCGTGTGTTCCTGCTGCTGCCTATCAACGCGCAATTGGAGTAGGGAGGTGAATCTTTCATAAACTCCGTCTTCATCCTCGGTTTCCTGGGCTGAATGTAAATAATTTCCACCAGGCGTACCAAAAAGGCTTTAATTTTATTATGCTTCTCTGTGTTATCATACTTTGGGGTATTATTCATTATTTCTATTCGGTGTACCAAATGGTTTAAAACAAGATCTTTAATCGATTCCCATTTAATTAATTATATCTAGCGCTTTAGGTGAATTTACACAAAACCATTTTTCTGGTATATCACAAGGATCAAATGTAGGTCCGGTTAATTTAATTATTTAATTCATTTGAACTCTGGATATTCTTATTTTCTACCTAAAATAAATAAAAATATAAAAGGTTCACAGCTATGTCCTAACTTTTTTTTTACATTAACTCCACACAGGAGGCCCTGAGGAAAATAATTTCCCTCAGGGCCTATATCATCTGGGATGCTGTGTGGAGGGTCTTTTTGAGGAGAGGAAGGAATGAACATTGGTCTTGAAGAAACCCATGTTGTAGGAAGGAGGAAACACAGAGGCCGGCAAATCATTCCACAACCGAGCTGTAGAACACAAGAACGAGTCGAAGAAACGACCCATTCTCATGTGACAAATGTCAACCGTGTACAAATAAATGTTGGGCACGCGTTTGGCGTGTTTCCCGACTATGCACCGGTACCGAAGGGATCAATGATGCTAGTTCCTCGGAGCATCTTCCATTTTAATACCGGTAGAACAAGGATAGCAATCCCACCCGACGCCTGTGCTCTAAAGATTGCAATCCGTCTGTTAATATGGGAGAATCTATCAAACGGACCGAGGTCCAGACCAGAGGTGGCTGCCAAATTCAACCGTGGGGCGCACTTGTGATTTGTACAGGGTTATCAGTTGTGTACTATTAAAGTATCTGAGGGCCCTGTACAGTATGCCCAGTTTTTGGGAGGCTAACTTAACTCTGGCTTCGATGGAGCCCCCATACCTTAGCATGGTCACTTAGGGTTACACCAAGCTTATCAATGGAGGGCCTGTTCGGAAGATTGCTTCCGTTGAAACAGACTAGATTTTCATTTCGATCCCTTTTAGACGTAATCAGACAAGATTGGGTCTTTGAAACATTAAATTCAACGAGAATATTTAATTACAATCTAAATTATATTTGAAGACGCATAATTTGTTATTCGCTTAACATATTTAACATTTTGTATTAGTATCCTTGTTTTCCCCATTAATTGTGGACTGTTTTGTGCGCAGATACCCAGCTGACACCAACATGGTGTTCATCCTCACAAAGAGCTACTGGCCGCAGTACCACTATCTGCTTCCATGCGATTACAAGACCGGAGAATACGGATCATATGGTAATGAAACTTATTTTATAATAATAATTATCATCATATTTAGACAAAATAATCTTTTTATAGCTGGCCTAGGTATACTATTTTTTAAATGGATCTGGGTCGCTGCTATTATTGCATTTGCATGAGAAACAGACAAAAAAAGTATTGTGGAGTAGTAGTTTAATTAATTTACAGTTGATCCATATGTCATCTTATTTTCAGCCACCGGTTGTTCCACTACCTTCATCCGCATCTGGGCGGCCATGGGCTGGGCGACTGGTCTGCGTACCATGGACTCCGAATCCGTGAAAGCCGCCCTGGCCGCAGCCGTCACCTCTGGCAAACCCATCGCAGACTGCTTGCACGAGGCAGAGAAAACGCAAACACTACCCGAAGATCACTTCCTTGACAGAACGGACATCCTTATTTAAGCAAACAGACGCTGGGAGTTTAGAGAATCGTTCAAGTCGGGGTTTTAATAAAATCGTGGTGCCTTCTATTTCAAATTTCTCCCTGCTATGCTCAGATTTAAGTATCTTCACCTGTATACTTAAGTATCAAACCTTCACTGCACTTTTATTGGGATCCCAATATTTCTGCTTCATCAAAAGGCTTCAGGGACCCAGATTTGGACATATCAAATGTTTTCAATTCTGGTTATTGGTGTCTATTACCCTCCAGGGCATCTAGTATGGTCGATCGATAAAGAATTCATCAATAATGTCGTCAACTTGTCATCGTTCCCGAGTACGTCAGCAGATCACTGACTTACAAACAACAGCTCACTTCGAATAAATTAAGAATACGTAGTCGTTGTGAACTGTTGTTTGTTCGTTGTCAAATCTGCAGTTATGGTCGGAAACGATGACAAGTTACCGACATTAACGATAAAAACTTTATCGATCACAGGTGTTAGATTGTTGTTTGATCTTACCTTTTTCAAGCTTTCATGTACGGTTAATATCCGCAGTAAAGCGCAGCTAGAGATGTACCACAGATGTTATGAGAGTAATTTAAAAAAAACTCGAAGAAATTTTCTATTTTGTTTTGTCGTTTCTTTCTTATTTTTGTTTTTGGTGGCGTCTAGACCAAACTAAGCTAAACTGTATACTATAATATCATTATAGGTAGTTGCTTTTTACGCCACGAGAGATAATTACGTCCATCAAGTTGCTCTCTGGTAGGAAACCTGGCAAGACAAGCCTATTGATACCATTACTAAAAAAATCGATATACCGGCCTTGTATGTGGTAATAAGAATAAGGGGGTATTTCACCATCCTCTCTATAAACTGTCAAAATAACCATCATTTCCCATTTATGTAAAGAAGATTGTCTGAACGGCGTACACGATTTTTAAACAAATCTACTTTTATTCCGAGATTGATGTAATTTTTCCCACTTGACATTCAAAAAAGAGGGAGGTCTTTACTTGAGATTTCAAAAAACTACTCCATCCCCTATAGTAAAATGTTGATACTTCTTGATGAAATTTTGAACATTATGTTCAATGTAAGAGGAAAATTACTGTCCCTATCTGATGTCGAAAAACTTCACGTAAAGCCCCTCTAAATAAATACTTGCAATAGGTAGAAAACTTGGCTAACTTATCCGATACATTACGTAGCCACTATTATAGGTTCAAGTACCTACCGAATAATAAACTCGGACTTAGTAAATAAATCGAAAATATTCTTTATCCTACAGATACTTCTTTTGACAGCTATCAAGAGGATGGAGAAATACCTCCTAAGGATAATATACAATTGTGTTCTTGTCCGGAAAAATTTTGTATCCAACAATATTCTTTTTTCCAGAAAAATTGCTGAAACGAAACCAGTTATGTTTCATAACATTTAATATTTAGTAAAACATATGATTCTTAAGAATTTTAAATGACATGTCGTCTAGAAAAGCAATTAAATTAGAGTTTATTACTAGAATTTACGCTGAATTTGTGGAATAATGTTGTATATCAAAATTTCACACAGATGTATATCAAAATTTCACAACGTTTTTCCACCAAACGATTTTTTTACTCTTACAGAAAGAATCATGCTCTTCTAACATAAATGTACACATGTCTTTAATGTATTTGAGCTTAAAAAGCAAAAAAATGATATGAATAAATTAAACCACTTACGTTCGAGATATTGTCTTGAGATCAATTTACAACATTATTCTACAAAACTGTTTCAACGCCTAAAAAACAGGCTTAATAATATTTTTCCTGCATAAACTCTAGTTTCCTGCATTCTTCAGTTTTTGGCTTGGATTTCGATAAATGCATTCCACGAAACAAACGTTAAAATGCTGCTACAGGCCTAAACATTTTTTCATTACCATATTCCTAACCTGAAAAGATGCATATTAATGTGCCCAATAACTTAATATTGATAGTTTTGTTGGATACAACCTTATTCCGGGCAAGGGCTCAATTGACTTTGTTGAAATTTGCCAAAATAATTTTGGTCGCTTATGTCGCCCTCATCGAATTTTCAAATCAATTCCACGAAAAGTTATTGTACATTGTTACTTAAAATGAATTTGATTTTAAAGCATTTAGTTCTGCGTCACTCTGTGACAAGGAAAACATAATTCTACAATAAAAACACACACAATGATTTTGTCTTATTGAACTTGATCCTTGAACTCGCTGCCACATAATATTTATGATTATATTTCAATACAAATGACTCTCAATAAAAAAAAGTGTTATTTATTGGGATTTCAAGAATGGCGACAAAAATATTTAAATACTCAATTGACATATTTTTTTCTATAAAAAACCCCGAACTGGACGATCTATTACCAAAGTCACTTTCTGTTATAGGTAAAGTGTTGTGAGATGATTTTCCCTCATTTTTTTACCTTCGTTGTTATATTCGCGTGTTCCACTATTTTACTAGTAATTCATTAATAATATACATATTTATGAAAACAAGATGTTTTATTTACCCACAGTGTTTTGATCTAATTCCAAACAGTGCCAGAGCTTTTCTTTTTCTTACATTATCGCTACACAGGAAAAAAAAATCTTCAGGGTCTGCGTCTTCTTTGGGGATGCGCTGCTAAGGAGAGGAAGTTCTGGTAAGGAAAAGGGTATAACGAGTAGGTAGGAGTCTGGGGCAGTGGCGTAGCTAGCATAAGTGGCACCCGGGGCGGATGTCACTCCCCCGGGGCGTAGTGTTACCTCCCCCCCCCCCCCTATGAAGTTGACTTGAGAAATTCAAAATTCAAAACGCTAATCCGACTTCATAAAATTGGTCCATCCGCGGGGGGGAGGGGGGGGGGGCTAGAGAATTTCAGAATATAGGCTATTCGGCCTATAAAAGACCGACCGACGCAAAATTCGGGGCACTCCGCGGGGAGCCATAGAGTTACGAGAATATAAAAATAACAGACCGTGTTCATGTGTATGCAATATCTTGTGTACGTATATGCAATATCTTGGTCGAGTGGCACCCCCCTTCGGGTGGCACCCGGGGCGGTCCGCCCCCCCGTCGCTACGCCACTGGTCTGGTGGTCAATGTGAGTATGAGTGACGAACATGGTAATAATAATAATTAAAACATTTATTTTTCAATAGATTTTATTTTGTTTAGTTATTATTGATTCCATTGACAAAAAGATTCTTCCGAAAACCGCTGATTTTCAGCAGTGCCTCTAATACACATAATCACACACAAAACTACCCCCCGTCTGCTTGTTTAGGAATAAATACATCCCAAAACACGTAATCGCGTTATACTTTCATAAGACCAAAAACGTCCTGAGCGACCTTACATATTAAAAGCAATATATCTCTCTTCCTCTCATGCAAACATATGCATTTTTCTTTTAAGCAGAAAGAGAACGAAATAATGCTTCTTATTGTCTTTGAAATATGAAAGTTATCTTCCATAGATATTTTACAATCTCGATCCAAAGTGACGGTTTCAGAATTTACACGCGAAACCGAGACTTCCGGATTGTGAACCAAGCAAATATATTGAACCAAGCAGACGGGTTAAAAGTTTGAATTTAGAAAAAACGTTATTTATCTTTTTTACTTATAATATCATGTAGAATCACCTCCCGAAGTTAATGCACTTTACCCCCAAACACCCTGAATATTATAAAAGAAAGTGTAAATAAGAAAGAATAACCTCAGAAACGAGCCCCAGTACGATCAAGGGAGTTATATGGTGTGGTAGCCCTCCATCCCCTATCCATGGAGAAGGTTCCCCTTTTTACCCGAAGGGCGTGCTTTTGAAGATATAAGGGCAGGAAGTTTCACTCTCTAGAAATTTCCAGAAAAGTCCAGAACATTCGAGGGTATTCGAGAGCATTCCACAACATTCCAGAATATCCCAGAACATTCTGAATTCAAATTAAAGCAAATAATATTAAAGTAATTTACAATTCAAATTTTAATATTCCTTTCATTGTAAATTCTTTCATTCGATTCTATAAATTCTATCAATTGATTCAAATATCCTATGACATGTGAATATCCCTCCCACTGCGGTGCAAGGCGAGAGAGTCCGACTGAAGAGGTAAAAAAGCCTCTCTCAACCAGTATCTCTCGATTCGGCCTACCACACCGTAGTTGGGCAAACGCATCCGCCGCCAAGACCTAGACAAACCTCACCTCATGAATCCAGGCACCCCTGTTAAAATTTCTGAAGATGAATAAAAAAATAATAATGAGTATCTAAGTATAAATACCTAAATAGATGATAATATTAGTGAGATGTCTTGAGAAGTCTTGGCTTGTATCTATAATTCAGAGTTGAGGTGATTTTTCACAAAAACAGCGCTATACAAATCATCCAAATATTTTTATTACATAATATTGCGCTATGTTATTGCCACCTATAAAAAAGCATCAGGGGTTCAGGTTAATTAATTAATATTAATATTAATTAATATTATTAAATGGTATGAACTAATGATAATATAATGAATAAGAACATTTTGTCTGATCTCTCAACACTTTGTTGTTAATTCATATATTTTTATCACTTATTATTTTCTCTGTTTATCATTTTATTTTTAAATTTTATTATTTTGCTTTTACTTAACTGTTTTGCATGACCGATATTTGCGTGTGTTATTTTTATTAAATTGTGAAATTATTAACCCTGATACAGGCGAACCCTAGTGGGGTTAATAATTACATGCTAAAAATATATGTATATAAATTGTGAAAAAGCAATAAATAAATAAATAAAATAAATAAAATATGTAGTCCAATTTATATTACTCAATAAGTTGCGCACAAGTTGTTTCGTGACATTAATTGCACTGTTAGTTTCACATGTAAACATATAGTTTCGTCATGTACGAATTAGTCGTTTGCCATAAAATTAGAAATTACGGCACAACTGGTGTTTTTACACTAATTGCATAGTGTAAAAACGTGATGCAACTAGTGTCGCGAAACCATTCCAGCTGAGCTGACTTGAGTGTTCCTTAGTGTGAGAGCTGTGTAAAACAACATTGGACATTGCAGAAAAAGCTTTGATATTGATGGTAGCATGGTTACTGTGATGCTAAAGGTTGCACGACAATAAATTTGATAAATTTACACCAACTTTTTGGTGTCATGCAACTAGTTGCATAAAGTAAATTCGTAAAATAATTCCTAAACACGACATATTCCAGCGAAGATATGGTTATCTTAATTTGTAACAAAAAAAAATATTATGTCTATAAAGAATATTTTTTTAACTTTGGCTACACACAGGGGGCCCTGAGGAAAATAATTCACATCAGGCTGTTCATCATCTTTGGGGCTGCTGTGAGAACTGCAGAGTATGTTTAGGAAAGGAAGGAGAGGAAGTACTGGGAAGGAAAAAGGTTTAAGGGGTGGGTAGGAATCTGGGGTCAGTGGGTCCGAAAGCAAAGGATATATGAATCTATTCCACGTACTGCCGCGCAAGGCGATGTTCCGAGAGAGTCCTGCAGAAGAAGTCAAAAAGTCTCCCTCAACCAGTCTCTCTCGATCTGGCCTGTCACGCAGTTGGTGGGCATGATCCGGACAAACCTCACCCCATGAACCCGGGCACCCCTGCTAAGTCACCAAAGGTAGCAAACCACTTGACAGAAGTGTAGGTTATCCAATAAATGGTTCCCGGGGCGGCGGTACCCATACCCACCTCCAAATTGCGAGGTACTTCCAAATAAGACAAAATGTCGTATTTTGGTAACAAAACAATTTTTTAAGTCCGGCCCTTATTTTTAAGACCGACAAGCACTTTAAAAACACCATTTTATTACAATGATACATTTCAATATCAATAACAATAAACAACGACAGAGAAGATAGAAACAATAAACAACGACAGTTCCCTGAAGGAAAATATAGCGCTGCTGTTAATTAAATATAAATGGGTTTTTTCACCAACAATAATAATTATGACAGCATAAAACAACAACAGCCCACATCATAATATCGGCACCTCGGTTGGGCAAGGTTCTAACTGACATTTGCCCCGATATTTAAAATAAAATAAAATAAACACTGAACTTTTTTTCATCGTATTTAAAATCCAGAAGCCAATTTGTTTCGATAAATGGACATAATTCAAAAAAATTCCAAGCGCAATCTGGAATTCTTCATGGGTCTAACCTCGGACCTATGTTGTTTCTAATACTTATAGATGACATCCAAAACTGTGTTAGGAACGGCAAATGTCTACTATTTGCTGTTGACCTTAAAATTATGATGGAAATAAGCTGCCAACAAGATTGCTTTAAAATGCAAACGGATTTGGACGCACTATCTGAATGGTCGTTGGCAAACAAATTAGATTTTAACACAAAGAAATGTGTCACAATGTCCTTAACTCGTTGTAAAAACATTATAGTTTACGATTATAAAATAAAAGGCGAAACGTTATCACGCGTAAAATCCGTGAAGGATCTCGGTGTCGTCTTTGATCCGGAACAGACATTTCCTTGCCATATATCGCAGCTCACTCAATCTTGCTACAAACTTCTTGGGTTCATCATCAGGACTTGTAAGCAGTTTGATAACCAAGACGCTATGCTGACGTTATTCGATGGCATACTGAGAAGCAAGCTGGAATACGCGAGCGATGTTTGGGCACCGTACCACCAGAAGTACATTGATATGTTAGAGCAAATCCAGAAGAAATTCCTCAGGTATGTTTACGAGTATATGCGGAAGCATGGAACCTATCCAAGGTTCATGCAACATATTGACTTACTTGAGGAAACTGATTCTGTGAGTCTAGAAACTCGACGGAAAGCACGTCTTGCTATTCTGTCTTTCAAAATTTGGAACAATTTCATCGATAGCCCATTTCTCTTGGGATGCTATGATTTATATGTACCAGGGTATCTAGCATGGTCGATCGTTATAGGTTTTATCGAAAATGTCGGTAACTTGTCATCGCTCCCGAGCACGACTGCAGGCCGTTAACGAACTGATAACAGTTCACCTGCAGTCGTGCTCGGGAGCGATGACAAGTTACCGACATTTTCGATAAAATCTATATCGATCGACCATGCTAGATACCCAGACCACTACAGCCGAAGTCGACATCACGGCTTATTTAAAGTACCGAACGGCAGAACAGATGTCATGGCAAAGCATAGCATGACGAGGGGAGTATGAAATTGCAAACCATTTGGATGTATGTGACTGTTCTTTATATGCCTTAAAAATATTATTGAAGAGTCACTTGCCTAAATGCTGATAGGGCAATTAAATTGTACTGTAATTGGAATTATTCTGTTGTACAATAATAATAAAAAAATAAAATAAAATAAAAAAAATATTTAGCCATGAATGCAAAACTATTTCTTTTGCTCTTTTCCATAACCAATATACTGGTAATTTTCAATACCATCTGTGTTGTATTTATTTTTAGATACCGAAGTTCTAACATAAGTTTTTAAAGCTTTCTTTTGTTTTACAAGGTTCTAAGATCACTTTGAACCTTTTGCAATTAATATTTTGTTTGTGGGTACCTGACAGTTGATAGTTTTTACGAGCACAGTGCAGTACGTCACTTTAGTTGGATAGGGCTCTAACTTTGCCTTACCTACCGGGTTCAATGTTATCTAAAGTATTTCACCTACTTAACTCTAGAAAGACAATCTACGTCTTACAGACGTAAGCGATACACAAGAATTCCTGTCTTTATTATTTCGTAACGTAGCTCGTCGTCTATCTCAGTTAGCTCAGTTGCCGAGCAGAGCTTGTGCAGGGCGGTTCTGTTACCACGATAAGTATAATAATTACGGAGAAATACATACACCATACGTCCGAAAGACGTATGATTACCATTTGTGTAACTTTCAGACCTCTTCGTATAAACATGATTAAGCGAACAAAAAAAATATATTTTAAGTATGACGGCTGATCAGCATTTAAATTTTCATAGCATATAAAAATACGATTTAGACATAAATGAAACATTATTTTTCATTTAAAAAAGACTTAATATTTTATAATTGATTTAATGATAATAATAATAATAATTTAATCCAGAATGTATGCAGGGGAAGTGCAAGGCAATACATTCCATATTTTGAAATAACAAAAGAAAGACAAATAATAATATGGAAATAGAACGAAAAAAAATATTAAACACTAAAATGAATGCAAACAGCGTTTACGGGGGTATATCACCATCTCTAGAGGGCCATCAGGGGGGACTCCATCCAAGCAGTCATGGCAGTGATGATCGCATTCTTCGATTGGCGCAGTCTGCGCCATAAACTTCCCATGCGGTTACGGAGAAGTGCTTGGAAAGTGTGCACTCTTCCCTCCAGGAACATTTTCGTAACGCTGCAATATCTCAGTAGAAAAGTTGGCGATTAGTGCTATTGTAAGCAACCTTTAACATATGCCATTCGGATGGAGTATAGTCAACCCACAGTTCCGATGTGTACACCGAGGTGCGGAAAGTGGAAAACAGTATTTACCAAAATATTGTTTTCCGCTTATTGAAAAAAATACCAAAAGGGGGCATACATTAATTACGTGAGCAGTTTTTCTTCCAAGCTAGACCCCCCCCCCTTGGTGAGATAAATTTTGGCCACTTCGTATATTCTTTTCAAGTAACGTCATCACATCCGCGATGGATGGCTTCATCCATTCTACTGTTAAGGAAACTGGTGTGGGCTCAAAGCCGTGGTTCAGTCGACAATGCGCTGAAGCAGTGCGACGAAAAAACGCGGCTTACCGAGCCTACAACACATTTAGAACATCCGAAGACAGAACAGCTTACAACAAAATGGCAAAGGAAACCAAGAGAAGAGAGAGAAAGCTGGCTGCATGCCCGCATGGCAGCAGGCAATTCTGGTCGCTTGCGAGCTCAATAGGTCGCAATTTCTGCAAATCCAGTCTGCCACCTCTCACCAGACCTGACGGCTCACTAGCAAACACCGCCACCGAAAAGGTAAACTTATTAGGTAAAATCTCGATGACCAAGGTGCTGTCCCGACGTCGGTTCCTCACTGCGGTTTTCGTATGAAAAAGCTGAGGATCCGGCATCGGGAAGTACTCCATGTTTTACGAGGGCTTGATGTTAATAAAGCTAGTGGGCCTGACGGAATACCTGCCCTGGTACTGCAGAGGTGCGCTGCAGAAATAGCTCCAATTTTGACGAAGCTTTTTAAATTGTCCCTGAAGACTGGCTCTGTGCCCTCTGGTTGGAAAAAAGCGGTTATCCATCCTGTTCCAAAGAAGGGTGACCGCTCCAACCCGGCCAACTACCGCCCCATAGCGATCACATCAGTTCTGTCTAAGGTGATGGAACGTGTGATCAACGACAAACTGCTCACATAGCTCGAGAAGAACAAAATTATTAACGACCGTCAATCGCGTATGTGACGCATGTTTGGGGGCGATGCCTGGAACGTTTCGGTGAGACCCAAACGGTTGCACTGGACATCTCCAAGGCCTTTGACCGGGTTTGGCACCGAGGTCTTACGTGGATTGCCGACTTCTTGAGGGAGAGGTCGATTCAGACGGTAGTCGATGGTTTCACCTCTTCCTCACACTCGATAAATGCTGGCGTCCCGCAGGGATCGGTTCTGTCTCCGACTTTGTTTTTGTTGCACATCAACGACCTTTTGTCATGTGCACCAATTCACTGTTATGCGGATGACAGTACAGTTCATGATAGCTTTTTGTTTGACAAGCCCCCAAAGGGCTCCCAAACTCCAACAGCTCGTAAGGCTTTAAAGCAAAGAATGGACGGTTACCTCGAGAGTGTTTTCTCTTGGGGTAAAAATAATCTCGTTGAATTTAATGTTTCAAAGACCAAATCTTGTCTGATTACGTCTAAAAGGGATCGAAATGAAAATCTAGTCTCTTTCAACGGAAGCAATCTTCCGAACAGGCCCTCCATTGATATGCTTGGTGTAACCCTAAGTGACCAGCTCAGGTATGGGGGCTCCATCGAAGCCAGAGTAAAGTTAGCCTCCCAAAAACTGGGCGTACTGTACAGGGCCCGCAGATACTTTAATAGTACACAACTGCTAACCTTGTACAAATCACAAGTACGCCCCACGGTTGAATTTGGCAGCCATCTCTGCTCTGGAGCTCCAAAATACCTGAAAAATACCCTCGACTCTGTGCAGAAACGGGCGGTCCGTTTGATAGATTCTCCCGTCTTAACAGACGGATTGCAATCTTTAGAGTACAGGCGTCGGGTGGCAATGCTATCCTTGTTCTACCGGTATTACAATGGAAGATGCTCCGAGGAACTAGCATCATTGATCCCTTCGGCACCGGTGCATAGTCGGGAAACACGCCTAACGCGTGCCCAACATTTGTACACGGTTGACATTTGTCACATGAGAACGAGTAGTTTCTTCGACTCGTTCTTGTGTTCAACAGCTCGGCTGTGGAGTGATTTGCCGGCCTCTGTGTTTCCTCCTTCCTACAACATGGGTCTCTTCAAGACCAATGTTCATTCCTTCCTCTCCTCAAAAAGACCCTCCACACAGCATCCCAGATGACATAGGCCCTGAGGGAAATTATTTTCTGGATTTTGCTGGACCCTCCCCCCCTTTTTGAGTTCACGTAATTAATGTATTCTCCCAAAGTCCCCATCGATACCATGTGTGCTAAAAAGTTATTCAAGGTCAAAGGTCAACATTTTCGGTTTTTAGTTTTTTCTCGTAAACGGTAAGTTATAGAAAAAAAAAAATAATGAGACAAAAATTGTAGATCATAAAATTATTAGTTATTTAGGAGTTAGACTCTATATAATATTATGTACGCACTTTCACATTAATGACCGGACTAAAACCGATAAATAGATAACGAGAAATCGTCTTTGCATACCTTGACTTCTCATATTTCAGAGCAATGTAAAATGTAAAGTTAGAACCCTGTCCAACCAAAATCGCGAAGCTGCGTAAATTATTACGGAGTCCATACAATTTACAAACTATGCAAAAATACAACAATCAAGAAAAGAAACACTTGCATGTGCGTTTTAGATATAATACATTTTTTTATTAAATTGATCAGCTTATCAGAATATTTATACATAGTATTTTTTCACAATCAATGTTTGAATAGCTTTTAAATTACCGCTTTTTTAGAATAGTGGGTAAATACCTAGTTGGTTTCAGTTCTGTTCCACTTGATAGTAGTAATACGGAGACATCTGTGGTATGTTTTTAGAACACAGAACAACTCTTTCCAAAAGGTTGCGTAAATATTACCATACGGTATAAAAGTTCAGAAACATTCACTCTAATAATAATGTCAGCTAGGTGAAAGACCTACCTTTACGATAATTAATATTTTTGCATTATTTAAAAAATACTTAAATATAAAATAAAGTGTTTATAAAATTTTCCAAGAGATGGCACTCATGCAACTTCTAAATTATCAAACACGTAAATTTGAAAAGCTCTAAAATGTAAGGGATAAAATGTTTATTGTTCGGGAGAGCGAAAATAAAGTTTTTTTTAATCTTATCTCCTACTTCTGTGTTAACATTGAATAGATCTTTCAGAATACTGAACATTTTTTGTAAATTTCTCTAACAGTATCTAACGTATTATTAATTTTTCTTCGTCTTTGCATTTTTTCAAAGTAATATGAATTATGGTTGACCAGAATATGTGAAGAAACAAAAATCGGAGCGGAACTTACTAAGCTCACCGATGCACTGGAGCGTAACGGTTACCCGGCAAGGCAGACAAGGCAAATAATAAGAGCCAAATCTACACCAAACGAAGACAGAATTGAACAAGAGTCTAAAGGCTGTGCTTTCCTACCTTATGTTCACAATGTGACAGACAGAATTGCCAGACTGTTGAGGAAAGAAAGCATCAAGACTGTCTTCGGAACCACGACCAAAATACAAGACCTACTGAGGTCTGCAAAGACCAAGTTTCCTCTGGAAACAGATGGAGTATATAAACTCAGCTGTTCCGGATGTGATAAGGTCTATGTTAGCCAGACAGAGCGGACGATCTCCAAAAGGATATCGGAACACTTTCGAGCATGTAAACTTGGCCACCCTGACAAATCGGCAATCGCCGAGCATTTAATTGAAACCGGCCATTACTTCGGATTTGTTCCTGAAGTCCTGGGAAGACCCAAAACCTATAGAGCACGCTTAATTACAGAGGCAATTGAAATTCATAAAAATCCTATTAACATTAATAGAGACGACGGAGCTAAGCTCAATAGTTCTTGGTATCCGGTAATTGACGGCTACACCAAAGGTAAATGCAAAAAACCATCTTGAAGTATACTGTAATGCCAGCCCGCAGTGGATTGGTGCTGGCGACACGGTATTGCTTCGAAGTACTTAAGCACACATTTCATCTCTAACATTTACACATCTGCCCTGATGATGGACACTGTAACGCTGTCCGAAACGTTGGCTAAAGGAGGAGGTAGCGCAACACGGCATAATACCCCAAAAGGAAATAACCATAAAATTTTTGGCCGTGAAAATCTAAAATCATACCTAATATGAATTATTATTAGCGCATTGTTCAACACTAGAAAACTCTCCTTTGGTGACAGACAATCAATTTATGAATTAAAATACATAAAGTTTTGAGTGCTATTTTGTCAGGGGTAGGTATGGGTACCGTCGTACGGGGAACCATTTATTGGATTACCAACACCTCTGCCACAGGTCACCCCAAGTAGTTCGATACGTTTGGTGACTTAGCAGGGGTGCCCTGGTTCATGGGGCGAGTTATGTCCGGATCTTTGCGGCGGATGCGTCTGCCCACAAACTGCGTGGCAGGCCGGATCGGGAGAGACTATAATTTCTGAAGCTCTTTCAATACATTACAATCACGAAGATAACTTAGTAAGATGATAAACGGTCCAGAATAGTTGCATTCGATGACTATCTAACACTATAAACATTTTGTATGTCACCATATTACAATTCAGAGAAATGAATTTTTTGAGAGAGCCGGAAAATTCCAAACAGAAGGCGATAAAATTTACGAGTGCTCAAGGTTAATATCGATTATATAGCGAGATGCCAGGTACCAAATTGGAAGTCAGCCGCTGAGGACAGGAGGAGTTGGAGGCGACTGTTGCAGGAGGCCAAAGCTCGATATGGGCTGTAGCGCCATCGAAGAAGATATAGCGAGATGCTCCAGTGATTGGTAGTAAAAGTAAAACATAAGAAAAGGGGCCTGCAATTAATGTTTGAACGTTTCCTTCCAAAGATATTCAAATACAAAAGAGATATGCTATGGTGTCCGCGCAACTGTCGGCGGACTACACCCTAATTAGAGTAATTTGCATACAAAAATAATGTGTTCATTTCGTTGATTTTTTGAAGATGTGCATTAGTATTGGTTAACAATATAGTTTGAATACGGAAATATTTCGTTCATTTAGTTTAACGTTCGTTTGGTTTATTCGTTAATTATTCGTTCATTTAGTTTATTTGTTAATTGGTAAACAATATCGGCGACACCCGGCAGCGCAGTCCCACATAGTAAAAACTGCAGATAGCATATCTACCTATATTTCAATATCTTTGGTTCCGTCCCAATACACAGAAGCACCCGAGATATCAAATAAACATTTAAGCAGTCATAAGGGCAAAATAAAGTTTATTAAATCAATTGTGACCATAAAAATGTATTCTGGCCTTTCCTTCGATGTTCAAGTACCTATGTAAGAATTTGATGGGAGCGTCTCAATGCGTTGTGCGGACGTCGTATAGTCGAAAGTGGATGGTTAATCATCAATTGAGGTCATCTTTTAATTAGAATATTCATGATATGAAGTAAAAACAACGAAGGAAGAAATCACAAACAGAGAGTAAATACATTCTTTTAAAAAGCACTGTTCTTTATAGATAATTATCATAACTACAGTAATGGATGTAGCAAGGCTATCCGAAACGTTGGCTTAATATGGAAGATCTTGGAGTGGTAGAGCTACCAGGGCCACCCAAGAATCAAAATATACATTATTGATATCCTTACACTGGCCGTGAGAACCTGAAGACATTTTATTCAATGTTGCTAAATTGCAAAAATATCTTTTTTCAGGTACTTTTTTGGCTTCAGAAGTGTCAATTAGTTCGTGCGATAAAACGAAAAAGATGAAGAAACATTTTATTAAATTACGTATAATATATTTATGTAGGTACTCGGCTTCTGAAAGTGATTCCTCCCTCGTATAATCCTACATTTGCTCTCGTCTTGAAATGATAATCCGCACACCCTCCCCGAAGCCAAAAGTTCTGGGATAAATTCCAGAACCCATCGGGTGTATCGAATATAAAAAAGTAGTTTTTTGTTTACGCAACTACGTACATCTATCTTCCTCCATCTAACATACTTTCCATACCTATCCTATCTGACAATATGTGCCATTTGGTTTCATTATTACCTACATGTGACATTTTGGAACAATAATTCCAAGGAACAATCGGTCTGCTGAAGTAACCAGTGCAATTATCACCTCATACAGTATCTCGGTGCCTTTATATCGATTCTTACGGATACTTCGTCACCTCATTAACTTCACTTCACCTTGTTCTGAGAAGGTGTCAAAGTTTGCAAAGACGAATTCTCGTTATCGATTTACCAATTTCTGATTTTGAGGTTGAATCTTGGGTAAAATATTTTAATTGAACAATAGTTCAATTATATAGGGCGTATTCTTACCACTTTAGAACATTCTTAAACATGCAAACAGAACCATATGCAACCACCTAGGGCACAAAAATTAATTGCACAAGGTTCTAGTTGTTTTTATTTTTTTTTATTTTAGCGACTATATAAAAAAATTTACATACAAAAAGTAATGTGAAATTAAGTATAAAATATTGTATTTCTTAGTCCTCCTCACTAGGGGGTCCTGTGCCGAGGCGGACTAAAGTTATTTAAATATAGTTCATTTGTCTTCTATGTCGTTTTTAGCGTCTTCGCTAGTGTTCTCTCATTGACCTCTTTAAGCCATATTTTTATTCTTGATTTGTATTCAATTGGATTTTTTATTACTTTTATGTCTTGGGGAAGGATGTTATGGAGTTTTGTTGCAAAGTATGTATAGTTTCTTTGTCCAAATGTGGTTTTATAACTTGGAATATTTTTTATATAATTTTTATTCGATCTAGTGTTATGCATACACGGTCTAGTAGAGGATTCATTATTTTTGAAGAGCTTCAATAATATATTTTTGGCATATATTTGCTGTACATTTGGTACGTCAAAGTTATTGAAAATTTCAATTGAAGGCGTTGTAATTGGTACTTTCAATATGGTCTTTATGATTCCTTTTTGAATCGTATTCAGGCTGTGTAGGTACGTATGTGTAGCAGATCCCCATCCTATGATTCCATATTCAATTCGAGAATGACATTCCAAGTTACATTCCCTAATGACCAAGTTACATTCCCTAAGACATTACAAGTTACATTCCCTAATGCGATTCCGAGCTAGGGTGACGTCCTATTGAAACATTTTCCATTAAAATAAAACTAAAATACTTTAAACAGGATTAAACCCCAAAATCAAATCGTCTTTGCAATCTTTGAAACCTCAGAACATGGTAAGTCGAAGTTAGAACTCTATCCATCAAAGTGACGACCAACCTGTTAGATTCAAGCAAAACTTCATCATACATATATTTATGAAAACACAACACAGATGGTTCTGAAAATTATTTTAGGTATGGAAATGAGCAAAAGAAATGCTTTCGCATTCATAGATCTTTTTGAAAAAATGTCAGTTATAACGTTGTCCAACTGAAGTGACGACTTGTGCAGTGCTTAACCTTGTGATAAGGTTTTTTTTTTGAAGTATGTTTATTCAGTTTTTTAATTTTACAATATACAAATTACAAATCTTACAAAACTGATCAATCAGTTTGATTGTAAGAAATCTCTCATTTTTCTATTTAATTAATCAACCTAATTAATTGGTTAATTGGATCAACCGTGCCATAATATTGAACAACTTGCTGTGTGAAATTAAGGTAAAGATTCCTTCCCAGTGTCCACTGTTCACCAAGTTATTCCCATAGTTGTGTCACGTTGAAAAACAATATTTTGATTACAGTACAATTGATTTGCAGTCTATCTCTATCTGCGACTACAGTTTCAAAAGAATGTTTATACGTACGTGATTTCGTCAGTATAAAACATAGATTAGGGCTGGGAACCAGAATGAAATATCAACCAAATTAAAGGGAAAAAATTAGAGTGTGCAATTCACACGCAGTAGAAGTGAAACCTTTAGAAAACTAAAATAAATAAGAGCGGGGAGGTTACGAAGCACCACACTCAGAGGAAACCGATTATACTATCTCGTTCTCTCACAGTCTGAATCCTGTATATGTATGTGTTTGTTTCTTTTAAGTGTCGCTGTTTTTTGTTTCATCGAGTGTCATATCACAACGGTACTAAAGAAGTTTTCCCTTCAAAAACGTTTCGTTTACTTCATAGGCAATAATAAAGTTAAAATAAAACAACTTACTCGGTAAACACCACTTTTATTTTTATGCTCAATGCCGACCTGGTTTCGCTACAACCGTACCTTCTTCAGGGCAGTACAATAATCTACTAAAATCTACAACAAAATATAAACGTATTACACTTTTCCTGTGGGTTGCCAAAAATGGACTGAGCTCCAGCGGAGGAGGTGGGGGTAGGTGGTGGATTGGGAAGAGAGCCCCTTGTCAATGGAACAATCTATTTAGATTATTTACCGGACTTTTACTTAGGTTTTTATTTGATTGTTGACGATTTTGCTATTAATGTTTTTGGTTTTTCTTAACTGTCTTGCTTCTACGATATCTAGTCTGATCCGTATTCCGTTTTTATGTATTAAAATTATATTTTTTAATTAAACGTGTGGTTTATTTAAATGTGATGGTTTGCAAATTCTGAAAAGCCAATATCATTTAAACATTTGGTTCTTTGGTTCTCTTTGACGGGGGTATTAATACTTCGCGTAATTTTGCCTATATAAAATGCGCTTGTGTCACATTAAAATACCTGCTTGATAACAACAAATAATAAAGTGCATTATTTTACCTTGGCACATTTACAAAGGCCCGGTACGATATATTTGGACCCTGGGTCTCTGGCTGTAATATCTACGTGTATTATACAACCATCAGATTCTTGTTCCCGTAAACCGGCTGATGTACTCGTACACACCGAAATTAATTCCGGACAAAACGTGCAGGAGAGACTTTAGTAAATAGGTGGCCTACAGCTAAAGCCATTTCCACCAATTGTAACTGAGCATTGCTAAGTGAAGTAAAAATTAATCCTCTGCGGGAGGTTTCATATTTTTCATAGTTTCATAGTTTCAAATTTTCATATTTCATAAAAACAATCTATTTAATTTGGTACCTAACATAGGTACCTATTTAAAATATCTATAATTTAAAAATCCGTAGACAATTCTTTTGTTAAAAAAAACACAACTGCCTGCTAAATCGCAATCATCAAACGCGCTAACTGTCAAACGTGCGAAGTTATACGCCGTTAAGTTTTTTTAGATTATTAAATTTTCTGCGCAATTTTCTTAATTTTTCTTTCCGTAAGAACCTACTACAAAGTATTAGAAAACTTTAAAAAAAAAATAATGAGATAGGTAAAGTCGTTCTGAAGTCATAGCGTGACCAAGGGAAACAGGGATTCATTTTTATATACATAGATTATTATGACGACAACAGTGGCAGAGTTGTAGGCTATTTGACTCTGGTTCCCATTTCAATTTTTCGAACGAAAATTTCACTTTTTTTAATTAATTTAACACTTTTTATTGACTTAGCAGGGGTGTCCGGGTTCATGGGGTGAGGTTTGTCCGGGTTTTGGCGGTGGTTGTGTCTGCCCATCAGCTGCGTGGCGGGCCGGATGGGTAGAGGGTTAATATATTATTAATATAAGACTGGTTGGGGGAGACCTTTTGACCTTTTGCATTGGAGGACCCACCACATACCCGCCCTGGTATAGGTAACAGATGGTTACCCCTTCAAGGCTCTTGCAAGGACTCTAATTTTTTTGGTAAAAACGACTCTACATTTGATAACGAAACTAAACCTCCAATGTCCCTGCATACGTTGTTAGCAAGCAGTATGCAAGTGCTTAGCGGGAAATACAGATACAATATGTGTTAGTATAACAAAAATAGGCAAGACAATGGGACAGGTTGGTGAAAGTCCACGAGGTGGCAAGCGCTGGGTGATTGTATCCAGCGTATCCTACAAGCACCTGATTGGGAGGAAGACACAGTAGATAAGTAATAAAGGCATGGCAAACGGTTGGGAGTCCTCTCTAATCGATTGGCAGTCCCAGCAAGAATGCTCATGACGTTCGGTCTAGTCGTGAACCACACTCAGCTTCCGCGCCCCTTAGCCGGTTCCTCGGTGATGCCTCAAAGAAAAGTAAATGGGAGATTGGGGGGAAATACCCGACGACCCTAAGGAATTCAGCGTCGAGTAGCCGGAGGCAAGGCGAAGGAGAGCCAAGGTCGCCCCCCCAAACCTAAAGCCTGCACATTTTGCTGGGGGTGGCGCAATTAATTTTAGAGGGCACCGTGCCATCGTCGACTGACTCATGTTGATGCAAGGACGAGGTCTAGCGCACCCCCAGAAGGGGAAAAAGAAACATAACAAAACAGATAGATGCAGTTCAGTTCAGCCTTCTGAGCGAAGCAAAGTAGCATTGTGAGACTAAAAAGAAAAAGAGGAACAAAGAAACCTAAACAAAATAATAAAAAAAAAACAGAGTCGATTATGTTAGTTGAATCAATAGTGTGCCTTGGAATATGAAGCTGGAAAAAAAAGAAGAAAAGCAAACAAAAATGATAAAAATAATGAAAATAATAAACAGGTATCTCGATAAAACCTCGTCTAGCATAGCTTAGTGAAATCTATCTAGCATAGCTTAGTGAAATCTATCTAGCATAGCTTAGTGAAATCTATCTAGCATAGCTTAGTGAAATCTATCTAGCATAGCTTAGTGAAATCTATCTAGCATAGCTTAGTGAAATCTATCTAGCATAGCTTAGTGAAATCTATCTAGCATAGCTTAGTGAAATCTAAATCTACCTTTTGACCTCTCCAGCAGTTCTTTCGGAACATCACCTTGAACCGCAGTGGTAGGGATGGATTCATTCGTCCGTCACTCCTGACCACACTGACAGCCAGATTCCTACCCACCCCTTATACCGTTTTCCTTCCCAGAACTTCCTTTCCTAAAAATACTCTCCACACAGCACCCCCAAAGATGACAGGCCCTGAAGGGAGTTATTTTCCTCAGCGAGGTTCCATGCCAACTCAGAATCAACTCGACTCAACACCTCTATAAAAAGTCATTAAAAGTTATGAAAAATAATTTGAAAAACCCCATTACCCTATCTAACCTAACCTATTTTATCACTATTAATGACTTTTAAAAGAAGGCGTTGAGTTAAGCTCATTCTGAGTTGTCCGGTCATCGTGAAGCTAATGTAAAAAAAAGTGGGGAGAGGAAGGAGATGGAAAATTGTAAGTTTGGGAAGTTTCTGTGTATTCAAATCTCGTCACCAAACGCGACTAAAGCCATTTCAAGCAACGTTTCATTTCTGAAGGGTTGTCTTACACCAGGACGATACTGAGAGTATTTTAAAATCTGGAACGTGCCGCAATTGTACCTTATATTATTTCAAAATAATTAAATTGTAAAATAATACAATTAAATTAAATAAATTCTTGTGGACGCCGGGATTTGAACCACCGATTACGGAGGCCGTCAATATAATATCCCGTTATTTTTCACGGATACGCGCTGATATAAAATGAAATTTTACATGTTTACCTTGGCTCAGGTGACCTTATTAATGCTTTTAATTTAAAAATAAATCAATTACATCCCTTTTATCGATTCAGGGTCGCCGAGAAGTTAAAATATTACGAAATCCTTGCAATTCGACGATTTTAATAACATTTACATCTACACACTTATTGGCACTCTTGCACGTAAGCACTAAACAGTAGTTGACGACCTCCGTAGTCTAGGGGTAAGGCTCTCGACTAGCAATGCGGAGGTTGATGGTTCAAATCCCAGCGTGCGAATGCAAATTTTATTTGCGTTATTTCTCAATTTATTCTTTTAAAATAACACAAGGCATATTTACGTCCCGTTTCGGAGTGGAAGATACTCTCAGTAATGCCCTGGTGTAAGGCCACCATTCAGAATTGAAAGCCTGCTTTCATGGTTTCAATGGTGGCCTTACACCTGCAAAACAGGTGTTCCCAGTTCCCAGTGAGACAGGCGTATCACATCACCAATTGTAATGGAATTAATAAAGTTGAATAACAAAAAAGGCTTTAGCCATGTTTTGTCATCAGATCTCAATAGTCAGGTGCTCCTTACCTTCCTCTTCCCGATCTCCTTCATCCCACCACTTTTTTTTAAATTAATGCCGCACAAGAGTCCCAACTGCTCCCAACCGTCTGGATCCAGTAAGACTATGGCATCCCCAATTATTTTTTGAAGGAAGTTTAGAGGGTAAGGAGTAGAAAAAGGTGAAGTACCTATCATAGTAATTATTTACGGCATTTTAGTTTACGTAAGTTATAAGTTAAACTCATTTTAAGTTATAACTCATTTTACTCTCGCAGTTTGACCAACATTTCAACTCTCTTCTTTATCTATTTTAGAGTATTTCTATTGTTGAAGAGGAAAATAGTAATAATAATCTAAACGAAAATATACGAAAGAGAACGAGACACAGAAAAACAGAAAAAGATAAACGTCGCAACTGGGTCTCGAACCCAGAACCTCTAGTATTTCTATTGCGTTTGCGAAGGCTTAGGCCCATTGTCCACGTAACCGCACGTCATATGCACGCTTTCGTCAATTGACGATTGCAAGACGAATGCTTGCATCTTGCGTAGAAACACCACAACACGGGCATGTGCCTAGTATGGTGGTCGAAAAATCCCCAATTTATGTAACGAACCATTTAAAGAATAAAGAAACTTAAAAAAAAAAAAAAAAAACAATGAAATCTGTGTCCACGAAGCGGCAACGTCGCGTCAGCCGCTCGTCATGCGTTCGTAATGCGGTGCGCGCGGCAACATACTACTCGACCGACTATTTTGTCTTTTTATCAGTGGCCCAACAGTAGAGACTAAATTTTTGTACTTATGTTTAGTCATTCGGTAAAATGATTGAAATACAGAATCATCTTCTGATAACTCTCTGGCAGCAACAAACAATCTACAATTTACATTTCTTTCGATGTATGGATGAATCCAGTACTTTCTTCGCCTGTTTCGTCGTCTTCTAATAAAATTGAATGCTATAATCACTTCATCATCATCACTTGACCTTTTCACAACAAAAGAAGTGCTTTCTCCATGCTAGTTGAAAGAAAACTAAGACGTTTTGTAACGTGACTGACTATTGCATGAAGCAGCGTGGACATAACAAATATGCAAAATACGCCTATCTTCATTTGTAGGTTACATGCATCCTACAAAAGACGACTGTGTGGACAATGGGCCTTACGTTTGACCTAGAAAATGCCGCGTGGAGACGTTTGAAACAACTTGCCTGGAGATGATTGCAACGTTTCTTTTATCCCCGTGTTTCACGCATCCGCACTGAGAGAAAATTTCAAAGTTTTAATTTAAAATGAAAATCATTATACTAGATGTACTTCTATGACTATGGATAATGAAGTCGATCTCATTCGATCACACCGGACTAATTCCAAATGCTTCACGCAGGGCCGAAGGTGACGCAGCGGCAGTTTAAAGCTCAGAGATTCCACAGTCAAGTTCTGCAGCAGTACTTGAAACAGCTTTTCCGCCTACTTTGATAATATCAATGACATCACAGTCTGTAGGATCTGAAACAGTTGTTCCGTCTACTCAGAGAGGCTCGGTGACTCCAGAACCCAATTTTAGAACAGGATCAGTAACATTTGTTACATCTTCGTCGAGAGGTTTGGTGATCTTAACGAATAATATACTGCCTTTACCTACAGCTTCTGATCCTCTTGAGATTAACACGACCGACCCTCTGAAATTATCGGCACAGAATTATGTGTATGAATTACCAGTCAAATTTTTCCCGATATCAAAGATAACAACTTGTCCGTGCCTTCAACAAGTCAAACATTTTTGAAAAGAATGCGTGCGACCATTCCCGGAAGCTCTACCCAGGAAGACAACTGCCAAAGGTTTAAAAGTTGGAGAAGAAAAGGTTTGAAGTCCACTATTTACACAAACCCTCAGGAAAAAAGAAAATATAAGAACAAAAATCGGAGATAAAGAAAGTCAAAAATGCTAACACGTTAAAAAAAGAACACGAAAAATACAGAGAAATAGACAAAAATACTAAAACAACAGAAATAAATCGAAATAACTCTTAGAGACCAGATAAAGTTTAGTATGTGGTGAAGAAAGAATTCCAATAGGCCAGGTGAAATTTGGGTCAATTGTATGATATGAACTTTGGACTCATGAAAAGTGCACCACTACAATATATTTGTCATAATTGTGAATCTGACTAATTATTGATTAGGTCTGTGCCTTGAGTCCGCAATTATGGACTGATAATTTTATAAGGAGGTTTATTGTACGTAAGTGGAGTTTACCAGTTTATTGGTTTAATTCTAAATTCACAGGTGTTTTGTTTACATTATTTAAGTGTTCATTCAAATTTTTTCTAAATGGCAAAAGGTCACAGATAATTGAAATGATACAGTATTATGAACCTACCTACTGATTGTTTCCTTTTTAATAGATACTATTTTTTGTTTAGTTTGTTAAAATGCTGTTCTTTATACGCAGATGTTTTATTCGTATCACTTTTGTAGGTGATAAGAGGTTACACAAAATTATAATGTAACGTCCCGAAAATTCAAATTTATTGTAGGTGATAAGAGATCAGAAATCATTGAAATGATACTTACAGTATTAGGTACCTACCTACTGTTTGTTTCCTACTAATAGATAGTATTTTCTTGTTTAATTGATCTTTAGGACCCCTTAAACAATTCATTTTTTTATTTTGTTTTTTAAGCCCTTTGTTCTAGTGCCGTTCTTTATTCGCAGGTGTTTTATTTATATCACTTTTGTAGGTGATAAGAGGTTACAAGTCATTATGCAACCTTTAGTATAAAGTACCTATTTTTTTTCGTTTAATAGATATTATTTACTTGTATAAAAGATCTTAATGGCCCATTAACTGAAAATTTAAAGTTTTTTTGACTCTATAATATTGCGGTATTTTGTAATATGATGTCACATCACAAATCACAAAATCAATTATTTTCAAAACATTTTCTATCATTTATTTTTTATTATTGAATTTTACACAGAGAAAATGCTGTAAGATCCGTGGTAAATTCAACAATATTATGTTGGAAACAGTGTGATGGTTGAAAATATGAACTTTTATGTTGCACTTTTGTATGAAACCAAAAAACTTATTTTTAATACTGTTCTATTCTGCTCCAGAATAATATCGGATTAAAACTAAGTTGTTTATGCCAAATACTCATACTTAGTATAACTAAGAGCACTCAAATACAAATGATAAAAATATTTTTAAAGTTGTTCCATATATTATTTGTAAACTTATAAGTATTTATTTTGATAAAGGTGTAACAACTCAAGAGTGATAAGGGTCTCCGGAGAACGAAGCGAGCATTGTAATATTTATAATCCTTGTTAGAATTATTTCCGATGCGATTTTGACATTTATGCTTCGAAAAATGTGTGAAGAACACAATCAGAATCGCTTGCGCTAATAAAATTGTAGATTTCACTTGTAATTTTCGGTTTACTGCTCTGGCTTTCAAGTATTAAGGGTTAATATTGATTGCAAAATCTTCAGGCTAAACTTGGTCAGTATATTTTTACTAATATTACAATTCTGACCAGAATCAAATTAACAGTAAATTATAATTAGCTGTCATATAGTTAACAAGTGGAAATACCTTGAATTCATTCAAATTGTTGATATAATTTGCGCGCCTCGCTCCACACGCACAATTTACTAAATTCCTTAAATTCATTTAATTAATTATTTTAATCTCCATTTATAAAAGTGATTAAACATTTTTACAGCGTTGCATCAGTTCCCTTGCAGTGATTTCTGATTCACGATTCATCAGTGTTTCCCAAACTATTTTAAATATTATTTAATAACTTTGGTATAATATTAATACTAACAGTAGCTATCACTAAAGGTAAATAATGAGGAAAGTAAATATCAATATAAATAATAATGATATTGTAATTATAATACATATCTCAAAAAAATGATTAAATTATTGAAAATGTTACTGAAATGAAATACTAAAGAGTTATATTAGATTCTAAACCAGTGATTCCCAAAGTGGTCCAGGTGGACCCCCAGGGGTCCACGGGAGACTCGACGGGGGTCCACGTTGGCGTGATAAAAAAATGGGGGTCCACAAGTTGTATGTGGGGGTCCACGAAAATTTATCTGGTTTCGATAGTAAAGAACAAAAATGTTGGCTTGGCTTTTACCTATCATTATAGGCAGATAATACACTACTTAAAAAAATTAAGGTAGCAAAAAAATACAAACTTTTAGGTGATTTGTGACAGGCTGTATTTCGGTGAAAAATTGTCGTATTGAGACTTTAAAAAAAGCTTTAAGATTATAATTTTCATATTTTTAGCAAAAAAAAATTAGGAGCTACGGTTCTCATGCAATCCTAATTTTTTGCTATTTTTTTGGTAACGGGCTTGAATTTTTTTTTTCAGTTAGCCCGGCTTATGAATCAGATTGCCTTAATATTTAACCTAATTTTTCCCAAAAAAATTGGAAATTAATTCTTTAACAGGTGAATCTTTTACAATTAGGGTAAGTCTGGGGGAGATGACCGTGTGGGAGAGATGGCCAGTTCATTTATTCTTGGGAAACAACAGCAAAACGCCATTACTATTAGATTAGGTAGTTTGGTTCTCAAGAGCAAGGGAGTAGTTTTACGCGCAAAGTCTTGGCTAAATTAAATCAAAAAGTAAGAAAAAAACAATTAACTTATTTCAAAAGTACAATTTTTTTCATTGGGTTGACATCTAGGGTTGTAGTGAAATTTTTTGAATGAAGACATGTGTTTATTATGTTTTAGCATGCTTGGTATTGTTATTGTGTTGCATTTTATCCTTAAAGTTTTATTCTACGAACAGTGGTTCATTTTTTTACACATATGGCCATCTCTCCCGGCCTATTAAGGAGAGATGACCGCATGAAAATTTTACCGAATTTCATAACATGTGCTCAAAATGCGGGCACAATAAAAAACTAGAATATTATTCAAAAAAATAATTTTAAGCCATTATAAAGTACTGGCCATCTATTATGGTCATCACTCCCGAACACGTCGGGAGAGATGGCCAATTGTTAATTTCCAAAAAATAATTTTTAAATTTTGTTTTGATAGATATTGTTGATTACTTTATGTTTACTTACAGCCAAATGATTTAAGTTTGTTTTACAATAAATAGTTTGTAAAATTTACGATTAGTTTAATTTTTTAGCATCTTACAAAAACTACGGCTATCTCCCCCGACCTTAACCTATATAAATAAGGTATCTGCACATTTTAAAATGTTTGGTTAAAAACTTTCTGAGCTAGAGTGCACACAAATTCCAAAAAAGTCGTTTTCGAGAAAAATGCGTTTCAAGTTTACCACGAGGTTCGGCACAAACACCCTCATAATACCGGAATCACCGGAATGAATTGTTTTTTTTATTCAAAACTTTGGGAACATATTCTTAAATAGTTATACTAACAATTTATGAAATAAAATAAAATAAAAAAAACATTTTGATTTTTTTTTTTTTTTTTTTTTTCTTTTCTTTATTCATTATATAACTTTTTATACAGTTTTTACACGTGGTTCGACTACCATGCTTGGCACATGCCCGTAAAATGGTTGTCGAATTATTAATATATAATTATATAAATGTAAGAATTGTTATTGGTTAATTAATATATAGTTTAGTTAGGTACAATGTTTTTATATAAAAACGACTCCTTTAAGTGGTTTCCATAAGGTAGATTTATATAATAATAAACATAAATAAACTATTCTTATTGTAGGCTGCTGTTTTGCTAAATAAAATAGGTACGTAAATACATGATAAGTAGATAAATAAATTATTACTCTACTTGTGGAGATGTTGAAAATAAGTCATCCAAATATAAATATTATTATGATAATTATCAAAAGATTTTTTTTTTTTTTGAATTTGAATGTAATAAAAATTAAAAATAATAGTGATAAAGCAAATTTACTAACTTTAAATTAAACTTAACTCGTTGACTTCAGGCATTTTTTAAAATAGTTCCTCCCCTTTGTAAATAACCAATCCTGTACACTTTTGCTATAAAGCTTATCAGTTTTCGATTTCCTAGTATCAATACTCAGTGAGTTGAACATTTTGGGGGCAATATAGGAGAACTGTCGCTGTGCGAAAGTTGTTTTAGTCGTAGGAATTATGCATTTTAGGTGTGACGAGTACCGAGTGTGAATTTTGTTTTGTGTTTTTTCCATCAAATCATTTTTCCATAGGAATATGAGAATTGTCTTTATATATAATTGTCGAAAGTCTAACACTGTGAATTTTTATAAAGTGGTTCTGATGGGTGTGATGGGTTACATTTGAATATTATCCTTAGCAGAAGTTTTTGAATTAGGACTATGGGATATAGAATTGACATTGCACACCCTCCCCATCCCACAATACCATACGTAGCAATTGATTGAAAAAGTGCAAAGTAAACACATCTCAGTGTTTGTAAGTTAAGAATAGATCTGAGAGAGTAGAAAATGTAGCATAATTTGCGAAGTTTTTTTGTTGTAGAATTGATGTGTGCCTCCCAACGCAGGTGATCGTCAATAATAACCCCTAAGTACTTAATTTCGTTTAATATTTTTAGGTCATTGCATGAACAGTTTTTGTGAAGTGATGTAGGCGTGTTAGGGTTCTGTGAACATGAATGTATGGTAAGTTTATGACAGTTTTGGGGGAGATTTGGTTTCTGTATAGAAAAAATTAGGTATTTTGTTTTATCAATATTAAGAGTAAGGAGGTTGGAATCTAACCAGTGTTTTACTACATTTATGCCATAGTTTGCTTTTTCAAAGGTTGAATTCAAATTTTCACCTTCAAATACAATAACTGTGTCATCAGCGAAAGATATTATAGTGCCACCAGTATTCAAATTGCATAAAGAGTTAATGTATATTAGAAAGAGAAGTGGGCCTAATACACTGCCTTGGGGCACGCCATACGTGATTGGTAAACTTGAACTTCTGTATTCTTTAGCGGAATTGATAATAGTTGACTGTGATCTGTTTGTTAGGTAGCTCTTGAACCATTCAAGCGGAATCCCCTTTATTCCAATCTGCAGGAGTTTTTTCAGAAGTATGCGGTGAGATACAGTATCAAAGGCTTTAGCTAGGTCCAAGAATACAGCAAGGGGTTTGCGACTTTTATCGAGATTATCAGATATTAATTTAGTAAAAGCTGCAATTGCATCTGAGGCACTACGACCTTTGCGGAAGCCGTATTGATTGCTTGACAGGATTTCATTGTCTTCAAGAAATTTGTAGAGTCTTCGTTTTACCGTTTTTTCAATTATTTTTGAGATCGGACTCAGCAAAGATATTGGTCTGTAGTTATTCACGGATGATCTGTCCCCTGATTTAAAGACAGGAATTATTGTTGAATGTTTTAGTGTATTTGGGAAAAGGCCAGTTCGAAAACTTAGATTCGTGATATGTTCAAGGGGTTTAGTGATGATAGGTTCGAGGTGTTTAATTAGTTTAGTGGATATGTTGTCGATTCCCGTGGAGTGTGTATTTTTGAGTGAAGTGATGATTTCATTGATTTCTTGTTCTGTTATTGGAGAGAGAATGAAAGGGTTATAACTCATATTGTCCAGAGAGATATTGTTTGCAAGGCTATCTTCAGATGCTTTATTTTTATTAAGGATATTATTTGCTAGGTCTGATCCGATTGTGGAGAAGAATTGGTTGAAATGATTTGTGATTGTTTCAGAGTTTTCAGTTGCATTTAATGTTTTATCTGCGATGGTGATCTTATTTATGGGCGTTGTCACTTTTTCTGTGTAGCATATTTCTTTGACAATATTACAGATTTGTTTGTTGTCATTAGCAGCTTCCTCTATCTGTTTCGTATAATAGTCTTCTCTGGCCGTACATGCTATTTTTTACAAGCATTTCTGTAACGTTTATAGAATAAGAGAGATTCATAATCAGAAGGATTATTTTTACAATACTTATGGAGTTTGTCACGCTTACGAATGCAGTGTAAAATACCATTTGTTATCCAAGGTTTTAGTTTAATTTTACGACTACTTTGGTTGTTGTTTGTGTTGGATGTAGCATTTTTTAGATCTTTATGAAGGATGTCGATGAGAGATTCACAGGCTAAATTTGGATCACCTAGTTTATAAAAATTTTACCAATTTTCCTCGGAAACCAGTTTGTAGAGGATATCATAAGAAATTTTCTTTAGTTGTATTGTAGATGCTGGTGGTTTTTGTATTTTATGGGAAATGGAGGTGATAGTGGCGTAGTGGTCTGTAACAGTGCATTGATATACTAAAGAATTGATATTTAGTTTGCATTTGGCAAAAACGTGGTCTATGCAACTGGCGGATAACTCTGATACACGAGTGGGGGCTGTAATAGCTGGTAGAAATCCTTGCAAAGTTAGTAGATTTATGTAATCGTTGGCTTGAGGATGAATTGTATTTATAATATTGATATTAAGGTCACCAATAATAAGGACATTTTCACGATCTCTAATACATACCAGAATTTGATTAAGTGCTTTTAAAAATGGTGTTATGTTGGATGTTCTCGGTGATCGGTATATACATAGAATAGTAACGCTTTTTTCTATTTCGAGTTTAAGACAATTCGAGTTAGTTAATGTGAGTTCCTTTACAGAGTGTTGTATGTTATTTTTTATGTAAATAATAACGCCATCATTTTGTGATTGGTTATTATGTGTGTTGTAATGGTTATAGTTTTTTATGTTGTCATCTACAACATGTATTTCCCCCCTAAGTCTGTAATCAATCATATTATTTTAATAAAATATACTATTTTTCTTTTTACTTATACCACTCCGAATTTAGGGTTCGTACTCAGCCGCGAGGCAAATTTTTTATGAATTTTGGGAATATGTTACAAATGTAGCAGTAGGGGGTTCACCGAAATCAGTAATATTATGAAAGGGGTCTACGAGAAAAATAAGTTTGGGAACCTCTGTTCTTAATGAACCTTTAACAAACATGCTGAATAAACACAAAAGGAAAAGGATGTCTTTTTGGGAAGAATTCTACAAAAACTTTCCACAAAAACAGCAATCACTATCTACAACTCAATTATCGCTCCAAATTTTAACTACTGCTCAACTATTCTTTTCAACAAAATAAGTTTCTAATTCTCCAAAATAGGTAAATTATTATAATACTTCGGCGAAATAAATTTTCAAAAGTAAATAAAATGTTAAAAGAACTAAATTGGCTAACCGTGAAACAGATTCTGTCCTTGAACACGATGATATTTATCCATAAAAGTTTGAAGTTTTGTAACACGCTACCAGAAACTTTAAAGTTCGCACCAATTTAAAGGTTCAAGATGTATTATAGTAGCTACATCAAACTTGAAAAAATATAGTATGTAATGTGTAATGTTATAATTAATTAACAATTTATAAACTTTAATGTACAAATTGCTGAAATAAAATTAATAACTAAAAAAAATAAAAAAAACATGGTTCGACCTAAATTGTCTCTCACTAAATACTGAGAAAACATATTTATCCCGTTCTCTTTGAAAGAAAGAAATTTCGAAAACAATATTAATATTAAAATCCATTAATCGCAGTGTGAAAGTAAAAAGGAATGCGACGATGGAAATTGATGACGATGGAAATTGTTTACCAATAACATGCAAAAATAGTATAAAGTATCTGGGTGTCCTTACACCTTTATACTTTATAGTAGACAGACACTTAATGGAACGAACAAATCGGTAACCAGAGTGAGAAAACTTATTCACAAGTGCATTAGATGATTAGATTGAGAAACATCCTTTCATCTATTATAGTATGATTAAAATTATTTGACAATATGGTATAATCGGGTGGGTAGGGACTTTCAAAACTAACCTCTTTTCTGTAGAATGAGCTGATTTTGAAAGTCATCCTACGAATTGTATTTATATGTATTTCAAACAACACAGATATTTAACTACTATAGGGTTCTCAACCTAAATAAGATCTTAAAAAAGAACGCATTGTCACAAATTCAAAAAGATCATTTCAATTCAATCCAATATTAACATTGATAAGCAACTGAAAAAGAATTTAAAGAAAACACGTTCGACGCAGTGGGAGGAATGGTTTCATACTTCTGTCACTCCTTGACACACTGACCCCCAGAATCCTACCCGCCGCTCCTGCTTTTATCTTCTCATAACTTCCTCTCCCTCTTTTCCTCAAAAAGACCTAGCACACATCATCCCCAAAGATTGAGGGATTTTTTCCTCAGGGCCTCCTGTGTGGAGCTAATTTAAAAAAGACAATCAGTATCTACCTTGATATTTTCTATAATACCAAACGTACCAAAATTGGAACACCTTTCCCCTCCCACAATATCAAATGATTTTTTTTTATGGTGCTTTGTAATTTTTTTACGATGGAACCAAAAATAAAATTATTTAAAAAACATAAAAAATGTTTTAGTGCTATCTGGGTTAAATTCAACGCAAATCTGAAGTCTATATATAGATCATTGAACCAGTGTTACAGACAGACACCCAACCCAAATACCAAATAAGTATTTTTGATGATATCACTGCCACACAAATCTATAAAAAAAACTAAAAATTACTGCTATTTAACCTTATGAAAATGAACCTACGAAAGTTTGGAAACTTCTGTGATATTATAGAAAATGTCTAGGTTGCCCTTTTTAAATGATTTCCCTTTTTAAATGATTTCCCTTTTTAAATTAGCTCCACACAGGAGGCCCCGAGAAAAAAATCCCTCAATCTTTGGGGATGATGTGTGAGGGGTATTTTTGAGGAAAAGAGGGAGAGGAAGTTATGAGAAGATAAAAGCAGGAGCGGCGGGTAGGATTCTGGGGTCAGTGTGTCAAAGAGTGACAGAAGTATGAAACCATCCCTTCCACTGCAGAGCAAGGCGATGGGTCGAGATTGTTCGGCTATGTAGCGAACGACTTGGGGTGACCTATGGGAGGGGTGTTGGTTATCCAATAAATAGTTCCTGGAGCGGCGGTACCCATACCTGCCTTCCAAATTAATTAATGAACTGTTATAGAAGCTCGATATTCGAATCAACGAATTAAATTAAGCAATGAAGAATTAGAAACCCCTGTTACATTAGGAGAAATGTATTTTCTTGTTAAATTTCATTAATCCACCGATTACAAACTGTTATGCTACCTACCGGCTCTGTCTCTGTAGCCTGTAATAAAAATTCTGTATAAAATTAAAACATTATCGTGATTGATTTTTGGGTTTTTTTTTCAATAGCTTCACACAGGAGACCCCAAGGAAAATAATTTCTCTCAGGGCCTATATCATTTTTGGGGATGCTGTGTGGAGAGTTTTTAAAATGACAAGGAAGGAGAGAATGTTCTGTGAAGAAAAGGTTATGAGATGTGGGTCAGTGGGTCCAGGGGCATGAATCCATCCCTCCCAATGCGGTGCAACGCTATGGGTCGAGAGAAAAATTCGAAAGTCTCGCTGAAAAAGTCCCTCCCGATCCGCCTTGCCAAGCAGTAAGTGAACAGACGCATCTACCACCAAGACCTAGTCAAACCTCACCCAATGAAGCAGTGGGCAGGGGAAGGAGATGAGGGGGAAGTAGGTGGGGAAGTACCTGGCTACTCAGATTTGGTCACTTAACACGGCTGAAGCCATCTTAAGTAATGTTTCAATTCTGTATGGTGGTCTTACATCGGGGTGATACTGAGAGTATCTTCCACTCTGGAACTTTCCGCAAATACACCAAATCAAATAAAAATTATTTGCGCACGCCCGCGCCGTACGGCTTTTGATTCCGCGAGCTTCGGATTGCCATTGGAGAGCCTTACCCCTCGACCACGGAGGTCGAGAGGTAAGGCCGTTATTTGCTTCCCAAAATTTTGTCCTCAGAAAAAAAATCTTGCTGAAAAGTGTAATTTAAATACTGCTTTAAATATTAACAATTTTGTAAGCCTATTAAAGAATATATTCCTTAGCTTCTTTAGATCTTAGTTTTAGACTTTAGTTTCTTAACTTCGTTAAACCAAACTAAACCTCTAAAAATCAACCATTAATAAAATTTATTTAAATTTTCGTGCCAGCTCTTGGACTGGCTGGTAGCCAATTTAGGATAAATACATTTGTGAGTGCGTGTGTGGGCCTGGGTGCCACCAAAAGGAGAACACATTTTCATCGATAACGAGTCTATCTGCCAAGTTTCAGCTCGATCGGATGTCGGCAAGTGGGTAAATTTCCACGTTCAAGATTTGCATCAACCCATTCATTAATTAAATTAATGAAAATATTTAAAAAATGGATAGCGGCCTTCCCTGTACCATTACTTGGAAATAAGTACATAAACATACTTTGCTTTTTGAGAGACACCTTTGCCGCAGGTCACCCCAAGTGGTTCGCTACGTGACTTAGCAGGGGTGCCCGGATTCTTGGGGTGAGGTTGTCGAGGTCTTGGCGGCCGATGTGTCTGCCTACCTACTGGAGGCTGGTTGAGAAGGTCTTTTAACCTTTCCAGCCAGAATCTCTCCACCCATCGCCTTATACCGCAGTGGGATGAATAAAATCATTCATCCTTCAATCTTGGGCACACTGACCCCCAGATTCCTAATTCCTACCTACCCCTCATACCTGCTTCTTTCCCAGAACTTCTTCTTCTTCCTTTCCTTGAAAAACCCTACACACAGCATCCCCAAAGATGACATATACCCTGAGGAAAATTGTTTTTTCAGGGCCTCCTGTGTGAAGCTAATTTAAAAAACAGTTCACACGTGGTAGAAGTGAAACCTACACATACAATCTCAACCAATAGGAGCCTTGAAAAGTTAGCTCATAATCAAAGCTTATTCTCTCGCAGACTAAATCGTATAGATGTATGTGTTTATCTCTTTTTAGTGTCACTCGTTTCCGTTTGATCGAGTTTCAAATCACAACGGTGCTAAAGAAGTTTCACTTTAAGCAATAATGCTTTTAATGGAGGAAAAGTAACACTGTAACATGTTCCATTTTTTAAGATAAATAAAATTATTAAAAAAAAAAAAATGAGTGGCATTCACCACCCGCTAGAAGTGAAAGCTTCAGAAAACTAAAGTAAACAAGAGTGGGGAGGCTACGAAGCACCGCACAAAGATAAGACCGATTATACTATCTCATTCTCTCGTAGGCTAAATCCAATAGATGTATGAGTTTGTATATTTTTAGTGACGTTATGTTTCGATTCATCGAATTTCAAATCACAACCGGGCTAAAGAAGTTTTCACTTCAAAAATATTTGGATGCTCTGGTCTTTTAGCTCACCTGTGAATCTTTATCAGTACCTATTATTTCTACCAAGTTCACGCCTTGAAGTCTGAAGTCCAGAACTGGTGTTGTGTGCTGTGGCAAGTAGCCAAATAGCCCTTGAGCGAGACGAAAAGATAAAATACACTTCAACTTCTTTAACTTCTTTACGGCCGCTGTTACCAATCCTACTAATCAACTTCTAAGCTAAATCTTAGTTTTTGATTAGCCAAGCGATTTTTAAGCATTTTGTAGGGAACGTTCGTTTCGCGTTGTTACCAACCATTTTATCGTTGAAAATCTTAAGTGGCCCCACACACAACCGCACACTACCATAGACAATAAAATGACGTCAAATTAAAAACTTTCTATCTTAAATTAATATTAAAAAGTTAATTATTGTAGCTCTTATTAATACACATTATTTCTTTTAAATGTCGTTATTCGTAAACTGGTATTTCATATTTTTTAAACAAACGTATATAATATATTATTACAAATAAAGTGACCACTTTGACTTAAACGTAGTGCCACTAGTGCCACAATCGGTAATTCCCATTTGATTTGGCGGATCGGCGTAAGTTTTTTCTCCGTGCGTTAGCAAGTAAACAAACTTTTTTAAATGGAAAATAAAAGAAAGCGTGCCAAGAATTTAACACCAAATGATAAGATGAGGCTTGTAGAACTCATCACAGCATCGCCGATACTCTTATCGAAGTCAACGGGCGGTCCCAATTACATATTAAACATTACTTCCGCCCATTCTGCAATATCTATTATGTCTAAAATGTCTAAAACGTCTCTATCCATTTTATTATAACGACAATAAATCTGACAAATGCAACACAAATAACTGAAAGGAGCGCGAACCCGACTGTCATTTGTCAGAGTGACATTTGATCATTCGCGGTATTTTTCACTCTGTGTACACTTTTTATAACCAGTACTTTCCTTAGATTTATGCTTAAGTAGCTAATCCAGTAGTCCGGCTGGCTTAGACTAAGCGGCTTGCTTAAGCGATGTTTGTGTGTTGGTAACAGCGTAGTTTGCATTTAAGCAGTGATGAACCTTAGATTTAGCTTAGAAGTTGACTAGTAGGATTGGTAACAACGGTCGTTTGTGTGGTGGACGGCGACGGTGCGGTGGTGCAATGCACCGGTTTTGAGACATTGCATCTTGCAAAGCAGATATATAAACAGTCCTCAAAAAAATCGAGCTACGTTACTTTTCATTAAAATTCCTCAATTACGTACAAAACTACTGGCGGATAACGAAATAACATTATTGATGCTATTTTAGGGACAGTAATGGACTAAAGGTTAAAAGAATTTACATTTTCGTTTTAATCAATATTTTCATTATCTTCATGTTTGTTTAAGAGTGTAAAACCTAATATTACCGGAAAATATGTCATCACAAATACCGGAAATATGTCATCACAAATACCGGAAATATGTCATTTATAAAACCAATTTTGGACGTATTGACTCTTTTCCACATAAAATTATAAATTGATTTCGAAAGATTGTTCTTTTATATGTAAGCGCATGTTTTAAAATTTGAAAAACAAAAATATTTTTAGTATAATAAGGTTACACCATAGGTCGTTGGAATATTTGTTAAATTTTCAAACGAAAAATATTATTTTACATGACATATTTCATAACATGTAATCATGCATTATTGTAAATCAATACGTTATCTAGTAAACGCATGTTTCAAAATTTTAATTTTAGTACAAATGAAATCATTAAAAAAAATATCCGAACACTTATTTATTTAATACGAAAATTTCTCTATTTTGTCCATCCCTTTACGGTCTTACAAAGTAATATATTTAAGATTTTTTACATTTTTATTTTGCTTAGACATTATTGAAAAATGATAAATACTTATAATCAAAAAAATAATTACAAAAAGTACATAATTTTAATATAATAATTTTATCATCACGCCTTTCAGCATTTTTGACGTAGGTATAAAAAGCAATTTTGGAATGAAATAAAATCGATATTGAGTTATAATTTTAAAAAGCTGGTACGGAGAATAATTAATCTTTCTCATTGGAACCGCCCTGTACGATCGTAAGAACATATTTCGACGAATTGTGGATTTTCGGCCGCTGGCTGGTTAAAGGCCCTTAAATTTTGAGAAAATCTCAGTTTAACGAGAGCTGTCGTTTGAGAAGAAATCACCAGTTTTTTTAAAATATCTTATTCATTTGGGTAGTTTTTAACATTAGTTCTACACAGGAGGCCCTTAGGAAAAAAAACCCTCGGAGTCCATGTCAAGATAATTTCTCTCAACGCCGATATCATCTTTGGAAATAATGTGTGGAGAGTCTGTTTAGAAAAGGAAGCAGAGGAAGTTCTGGGGATTAAAAAGGTGTGAGGGGTGGGTAGTAATCTGGGGGTCAGTGTGTCTAAGAGTAACGAATGTATGAATCCAACCCTCCCTGCGGTTAAAGGCGACGTTCCGAGAGAGTGCTGCTGGAGACATCAAAGATTTCTCTCGACCAGTCTCCCTGTCCGGTCTGCCACGCAGTTGATAGGCAAACGAATCCGCCGCCAAGACCAGGACAAATATTACCCCATGAACCCGGGCATCCCTGTTAAGTCGCCAATCATAGTGAACCACTTAACCTAACTGGGTAACCTGTGGTAGAGCCTCACAAATTGCTTATTCGATTTAGGCTCCATCCAAATCTGGATAAAGTCCATCTTCCTGTGGTTTCTATTTTGGGCTCTGCTCTACTATTTTAAATTTCTGCATATTTTTAAATTATCACTCCATATCTGTGGTTCTCTTGGTGTCCTTTTTCTTTTGGCATCCAGTTGAGCAGGGTCTGTCCCCATCAATATTTTCCTAGCGGCGGGCGTCGTCTGCCCATTCCCAATTTCAATTCCACCATCCTTTTTGCAATAACCGTGACGTGGAATTGGTTTCAGAAAAAATTGAATGGATAATTATGGACTAGTGTATTTACACCGACAATATTTTTACTGAAGTATTATTCATTGGCGTTATGGTTCAAATAGCAGAGCAAATAACACACCGTATTGTTATGACTAGTTAGTGTTCAACAGTCGAGTAGTTTTGCTAGCCTGTACTCATAGGTGATAAAACTTAGAAATTGAATAACAATGCCAATCTGACGCGTTGTGTAGAATTCAGTTGTGAACGAGTGGGTTTTTTGGTCCATTGTTCGGAAGAGAGATACTACATCTTCCTCTTATAACAAATGAATATATTGACCATCTTCTGACGCAGACACCGCCACTTCACACCCTGACACTGTTTACAAATAGTTGGCAATGATTAAATCTTTAACATATATATATTATTAAGTCTTGACTATCAGAGCTGGGATAATAACCCAGGGTGGGATTTGGCCTTCCCCACAAGCTTAGATCCTTAACCATCCTTCACCAAGTCCTTGGGTCTTCTTCCACACAGTTAGGTCACATCTTCCTCAGTCTGCCTTTAGTTCGCTTCTTCTTGGTATCGATTTTCGGTGACCTTGAAGCTAGTTATAGATGCAACATATTATATCCCCAATCTGTATCTGTTCTGAACACACACGGAAGCTTTGTAAAATGACGCAACAAAATTAACTAGGTATTTACTAGAAACGTGTAAAAATTTAGAGGAAACCGGGCGGCGTTTTGTCTATAAAATGTATTCCCCAATTTCCTCTCACGAATTTCGATGATAGTGCAATTATGTTTAATATAATATAGACATCGACTACTAGTGTGTCGGTACATTTTGTTTTTCTTGATAAGTTACTTCTTATAGGAGTTAGAACCCTCCAAAAATCGTTAATATTGCCTGGTTTTAACGCCATTATTAGACGTTCAGTATTCAAATAAAAAAGTATGTTTTTAATAAAGCAACACGCAAAGAAATGAAGTGTTTTCTTCCGATAGTTAGTAAAAAAATCTTAAAAATCAGTCCAGTTTTGGAAGAGAAAAATGGGGTGTAAATAACCTCGATTATTTTTATGATGATTTCATTTATCAGCCTGAGGTGCAGTTGTCCCTTTCGCTCAGTATTCGGGGGAGTAAGAGCGATAGTGACAGCGACAGTTTGGTAAAATACATATTGTTCAAATTTCTCGGCGACCGGGCTTCCTCTTAAGGGGTTACATGGATCTCGCAGCCAAGAAAAAAAAATATCGAATTTTCAAAAATGTAATAATTAGGTCCTTACATATGAAATTGGCGTTTTGTATGGGAGAAACATAAATTCGATTTTTTTAATATAATATATTTATTTAATCAAAGTATGTACCATTGCTATCTATGCACTTTTGCCATCTCATAGGTAGTTCATCGATCCCTTTACTAAAAAAACCATTCGGACGGGAATCAATAAAACCTTTGAAGGCGGTTTGGACTGCCCAATCGGAGTTGAATTTTTTCCCCTGCAAGAAGTTATCCAAATTTCGAAAAAAATGGTAATCTGTTGGGGCAAGGTCCGGAGAGTACGGTGGATGTCTTAGACATTCCAATTGAAGCTCCTCTAATTTGGTAGCCGTCTGTTGTGCAGTGTGTGGTCTAGCGTTCTAACGCGCGTTTGTTGATTTGCTTCACTCAATTCGTGCTTGTTCTCTTCGAAATTTCCAGATCGAAAACGTTGGAACCAAAAACGCACTGTGTTTTCTTTTGCGGCACCGTCGCCATACACATCATTAATCCTTCGAGCCGTTTCTGCAGCACTGGTGCCACGGTGGAACTCGTACTCGTAAATAACGCAATATTTTAAGTTTTCCATTTTGTAAACTAAGTGACGCAAAGAAAAAAAAAATAATTAAAGAAAAAACAAATGAGTTATAATTTTCGAAACACAAATACATAAGTAAATAGCTGTTTAAATTTGAATTTGGAATTCCTAACCAAAGAGAAGATATTTGAAATCAAAGTTGCCAGTACGGCAAAACGCCAATTTCATATGTAAGGACCTAATACATTAATTATTTTATTCGAAGGGTTAAGCACATATAAGTAACATAAAACTCAACAATATTAAAAAAATTGTCATAAAAAAATTCCTGGCCATGGCCTGGTTTCTGGAGACCCCTAAAAAAGTGTCCTCGCGGTAAGCAGGATAACTCATAACATGATAGCTTCACCTGAAATTTAAAAAAAAAAACATTTTTTTCTGTTATTAGATAAGTATAAGCTGCCCTTGAAGGAAAGATTTCTCAAAAAATTGAAATTAGAATTTTTGGCAAAATTGTATGCAAAATAATTCAATTTTTGGTACAATTTACACTACGTATAGCTTCGTAAAATTATTTGTAGTCGAAAAAATCCTTCGTTCAATGCTATTTTGAAGAAATGTGCCAAATTTTAATGAGATCAGTGCATTGGTTTCTGAGAAATCGTGCCTATAGACTTAAAAAAATGGTGTTTCGAAATAAACGCGATTGTGACGCGGAAAATAACAATAAATTGCCAATGTGAAAAAATAGACTTTGTCAAGGAGTATACTTACCTGGGATTAAAAGTAGATAACACATTTAAATGGGATAAGCAAATTACTAAAATATGTAACCAGTTAAGAGCTCTAACGAACAATTTCTATAAATTAAAATTTGTCTTGCCTCATAGCACACTCAAACTAGTGTATTTTTCATTGGTGGAATCTATTCTCAGATATGGAATTCGAAGTTGGGGAAATACAAGCATGACTTATATTAAGTACGTACAAAATTTGCAAACCTCTATCATAAAACTAATTGTATCACCAAATATATATAGACGAAGACACAATGTGCAACTCTTATATTGTGCTGAGGGCCTGCTCTCAATAAAAGGTATATTTTGGTTCCTTACCATTAAGGATAACTGGGGAGATAATACTTATAAAAGACCACCGGTACATAGTCACAGCACACGTTTCACAGAAAAAAAGGGCCTGAAAATACCTAAAATATCCAATTAGTATGGAAGCCGAACGCTGAAGTACTGTGTACCAGTGATTTTTAATAAGCTCAAAAATAATTTTGCTTTAGGGAAAAATGAGAATTTAAGCATGAAAACTGTAAAATAAAAATGTGGCTTATCAATGAAAAATCTATGTAACTGTAAAAAAATAAATAAAAATAAACAAAGAAAAAAAAAGAAAGATTGGTGATGGCAGTAAATTTTGTTTTTAATATTTGTACCTTTTTCTTAAATGATACCAAATCTGTTATTTTATTAAATTCTTTGGGAAGATTATTAAAATATTATATCCCATTGTATTGGTTGTTATGTTATTGTATTATCCCATTGGTTTTATGTTATTTTTTATTACGGTTTCTTTAGCACCGGTTCTATGACAGAACGTATGATCTTTATCGATCAAATGATTGGCGAATTCTGAAAAACCGTTATTATTGAGGCAACGGAGATGTTCCTTTATCCTAATATTGACGTTACGTGTTATCTTACCGATATATTTGGCTTTCTATATCGGTAAGACAACGATCATACGTTCTGTCATAGCACCGGTGCTAACATCTTACATAAAAACGGGCATGGTAACAGACTAAACAATCTAGAGGCGCTAGAAATAAAAAAAAAAAGCTGTAAAAACCAAAAGTCATTTACTTAATAATCAAATAGACATATCAAGTAGTCCTATATTAGGTCTGTTTCCAATAAACCCTTAAAAATCAAAATTCCCAGTGCTCCTTACCACCATGCCAGTTGATGCTTTGTTTCTCCAAATTTATTATTATAACCCATTAGTCTACATATTGTATTTCGGTTTTTCCCATTACTTGAGTACTTATGCTAATGTTTTTTATGACCGTCTATGTGTTTGTGATATTTGTATTATGTTGTCTCCCTCTATATTTTGTTATATATAAGCACACATTATGTACTTCTTGTTTAGTATTAATTTGTACCCTGAAGATGCTTAAGTAAGCGAAACCGGTCGGTTCATAAATTAATAAATCTCGTGGTTTTAAACAAAAAAGGATTTTATTTTATTAAATATGTCAAACCACAAAGTGATTGCTTTCTACAATAATATAGCGTTATTATTATTTAAAGTTCATTGTGCTTTATTCTGATTGGTCAAGTGACATCAGGTTAGGTTAGGTTAGATTAGGTAAGGTTAGGTTAGATGAGGTTAGGTTAGGTTTGGTTAGGTAAGGTTAGGTTAGGTTAGATTTTTAATTAACAGTTATTAAATATTTTAATAAACAGTATTTGTATTTTCAGTCCCAATTTCAGTTTTAACAAAGGCAGTTAGTAAAAACTAGTTTTTACTAGAGAAAACGCGTTATAACTAAAGACGAGTTTTAACTGTAACATATCGCTTGCTAAAAACTTTTATTTCTCAATATGAGATTTTGTGGACGTAGTACAAACCAATCCTGAGCAAGCGATATATATGTATCTCTATATTTTATTTGTAAGCTGTTTGTTTCTTACACATAAATAATTTAAATGAATATTGGAAATCATCAATTTCACTGTGCTAGACCTTTAAAAGTAGTGTCCAAATCACGACACTATAAAATGGTTTGTTTAAAATTTTTTTTCGTTTGTGAAAGTATTAGATATTACTCTAGAAGTTCAATACAGAAACATATTTGAACTACGCAATCTGTTATTATTGATCAAACCAAATCTAATGAGATGTTGCAACAGAGCATCGGCCCGGAGTTGAAGGTCTCCACTTCAATTCTCTCTTACGACACTAAACTACTCGTATAATATTATGAACCGAGAGAATAACATAATCATGTGTGATAGTGTTTATTCTGTTTAACAACTTTAAAAATCTACCTGTCGACAGTTGCGTGTTAGTTTTGATGGTTTTTTCTCGTTTTTATGCCCAAAGGGTTTTTAAGTTGCAAAGTGATTTTGAAATTAAAGTGGAAAGAATATGCAATAAAAACAGTATCAGATAATTGTCAAATAACGCAAATGGTATGTAGAAATAAATTTTGGGTATGCCGAAGGTGCAGAAGGTTACATTACAGTTAATCTCCCGAAAGTTGGCCCCCCGGGCATACTTATATACAATACTAGCAGACCCGGCCACACGTTGCTGTGGCTAACGAAACGCAACTCCATTACCCAACCTTTATAAAATCTGGTTCCATGACAGTTCATCCTGCGACAATTCATCCGGCGACAGTTCATCCTGCGACAGTTCATCCTGCCGACGGTTCATCCTGCCGACAGTTCATACTGCCGACAGTTCATCCCACCGACAATTCATCCGGCGACAATTCATCCTGCCTGATCATTTAGAAGATTTTTTCTTCAAGTAAGTATGCAAAGAGGATATACGGCCGTACAACCTAACCTAACCTAACCTAACCTAACCTAACCTAACCTGACCTAACCTGACCTAACCTAACCTAACCTAACCTAACCTAACCTAACCTAGCCGTGTTTGGTGACTAGATCTGAATAGCCAGGAAGATACGTTTTCCACATCTCCTTCCCCTCGCCACTACCTTCAGCATCACACCATACCAAAATTGGGGATGCCATTGGCACTCACTGGCTCGAGACGGTTGGGACTCTTGTGTTTTTTTTCTAAATCAGTCAATTCACTCTAAAAAGATGATGTTAATTTCAGATAAAAAAGTTATATTAGATGCAAGTAGGAATCTTTACCGTTCTTTGCTAAGCCGACTGCACGTATAAGTATGTCGTATTTTGTTATTCACGCATGTTTCTTCGGAGAGTCGAAATTATTGTTAGTAAAATATTTTTACAGCGGATTTCCACTCAAGATGCCTTCAGATATAAGTATATCGATTTTGGTTGTACGGCCGTATATCCTCTTTGCATACTTACTTAATAAAAATCTTCTAAATGATCAGGCAGGATGAATTGTCGCCGGATGAATTGTCGGCGGGATGAACTGTCGGCAGGATGAACTGTCGGCAGGATGAACTGTCGGCCGGATGAACTGTCGCAGGATGAACTGTCGCCGGATGAATTGTCGCAGGACGAATGGTCGGGTCACCATAAAATCCACACCACCCGCTTGCCAGCTGCCCGCTGCCTGAATTTAATATTTGAATTTATCGGCTTTTCTCTATATAATAAGCATGTATTATACATATCAACCTTCCTCTTGAATCTCTCTATCTATTGGTGAAAATCCGTTGCGTAGTTTAAAAGGTCTATGCGCACATACATTTTGAGCGACTTCATTTTATACTATAATAATACTTGGCTAATTTATATAGCGCCGTTTTTGTGAGAAATCACCTCAAGGGCGCTGTGTAATAAAAATGATTCAATATGTAGTCGGTTTAGGGAAAATAAGATATTCCTACTTAGTTAATAAAAAGAGAATTGTGCTCTTGGGGGGTGGCACTCGGTCGGGTGGCACTCCCCATTGGGTGGCACCCGGCGCCGCCCCCCTTGCTAGACCACTGATTAGGTCCCAATGGCCGAGTTGGTTGTGGTTGTGTTCCGGTAAGACGGAGGTACTGGGTTCGATTCCCGGTTTCGACCATTACCTTTTTATGATACGTTTTAAGATTTTCACGGCCAAAAGCATTTTCGTTATTTGTTTTTGGGGTGTTATGACGTGTTGCGCTACCTCCTTCTTTAGCCAACGTTTCGGACATCGTGGCACCGGTAGATATGTCACACATCTACCGGATCTGCCCTAATGATGGACACTGCAACGATGTCCGAAACGTTGGCTAAAGAAGGAGGTAGCGCAACACGGCATATATCCCAAAAACAAATAACGAAAATTACCTTTTTATGTTTCTTTTAGATTTATTAGCGTCTCTCTTTTTCCTCAAAGAAAATTTACTATTTTTTTATACATTAACTACACACAGGGCCAATGTCAGCTTTGAAGATGTCGTGTGGATAGTCTTTTTGAGGAGAGGAAGGAGTGAACATGTGTCTAGAAGAGACCCATATTGTAGGAGGGAAAAACACAGAGGCCGGCAAATCATTCCACAGCCGAGCTGTTGAACTTAAGAACGAGCCATAAAAGCGACCCGTTCTCATGTGACAAATGTCAACCACATTTGTCGGGGACGCATTTGGCGTGTTTCCCGACTACGCAACGGTGCCGAAGGGATTAATGACGCTAGTTCCTCGAAGCGTCTTCCATTATAATACCTGCAGAACAAGGACAGCCTGTTCTCTACAGATTGCAATCCGCTTGTTAATATAGGGGAATAAGTCAAACGAATCGCCCGTTTGTGCACAGATTCGAGGGTTTTTCCGGTATTTTGGGGCTCCAGACCAGAGGTAGCTGTCAAATTCAACAGTGGGGGTGCACTTACAATTTGTACAGGGTCAGCAGTTGTGTACTATTTAATAGTCATGTAGATTTCTATATTAGTTAAGGTTAATCTTGAAATTTGGATTATCCGCTATTTGTGTTGCAAAAGAATTCAAGTTCATCTTATTAGTTCATATTATATTTCAGTTCAGTCATTGAACGTTGAGCAAATTTCGTGACGTTTTTTAATGAGTTTATGAGATTTATGAGATTATAAAATTAGTTTTCTATGGCTAGTAATCAAGATGACACAGAAAGTTAGTTAATAATATTAATAATAATAAATTATGCAGTGTACTTTAAAGACTAATATAATTTCTTTGGGTCATTTGACTAATCGTGAGGCGATCACGAGATGATTTTTTAAAAAAATGTATCATTATAAATAATCAATTTCTTACGAAAAATCACGGAAATGAATAATAGTTTGTTCTTACACCCAACACACAATATATGCATTATACAGGTGAACCCTTAGTCATTGAAATAGTTTTTTTTTTATTATTATTTTAACCTTTTCAGGTGTTCAGTGTTACAATTTTACAACACAATATAATGCAATATTTCAATCACTCTCCTTATAAAACAGCTGCTTGTGCTTAGGAGAGGACAATATAATATATTTTTACATATATTTATACATCGAATATTATTATAAAAAACTATGAGTAATTTTTTAAGAAAATAATATAAAAGTAATAAAAATACAGGTAAGTTATAAATTATACAAAGGAATGATAAGCAAAAGCGTAATACCAAACAATGAGAAAAGTTATGAGGTGGTATTAGAGAATTTTTTTTTGTAATTGTCCAAGTTTTCCTCCGATCTTATATCTCGGGTAAATTTATAGAATAATTTTATACCCTTAAATGTACTAGTGATAAGGTTAGGCCTCCAATAGAAATAAAATTAAATATTATTTTTATCAAAGAAATCATAACGTAATTAAAGTATGCAGTGCAATTTTGTCATAAATTTTTGTGAGAGGGGGAACCGGAAAATCTTGGAAAACATTCATTGTTGGGTAGTAATAAGGCTTTTAAAAGATCGTTTTTATTTTTTTAATTGTCTCAAGTGGAAGTATGGATGATTTATATGCACCCCCCCCCCCCCAAGCCATGATTCCATAGCGTAGTACAGAATGCGCAAGTGCAAAATAAATATCTTCTAGTATTTTTAACGATGCAGCATTTCTAAGTATGAAAAGTATACAATATGTGGAGTATACAATATGCAGTCGGTTTAGGGATAATACGGTATATCTACTTACACAAGCTTTCGGTTCTACTTCGCCCAGTTAGCGTTGGCGACCATTTAATAAATCCAATAGGAACTGGTTCCAAAAATAGCCCTTTCCTCGGATCCACTATCATCCAGTGATAGCTAGTCAACGGAACAAAGTAACCGTATACGCCATGACATCGTATGTAATATGTAGCTGTGTGATTACATCTAAGTATTACCGTCAATCTTTCCTTGTCCGGATTTAAAAATAACTCGGTCTCGAATTGGAAAAATTGGAAAAGATAGATACTAAAAGTTCTCAAAATTGTAGTACTTTCATTTGCCAGGGGCACGTCCCCATGGACATGCTAACGAAAGTAGCGCATCTATTGACGAATTCTTGAATTCGAAACTGAATTACAACGTTAGCTTTGTCTGAAATTTCATGTACACAGATGTTTATATGGTGCGGCGGGTACGGTGCGGCGGCAGATATGCGTTCGAAGGCGGGTTCTTAAATTCAGGCTCTCAATGTACCCCAATTGAAGATGTTATAGTCCCGCCAGCTCAGGACAGTTGGAATTCTTGCCAATCTTTGATTAAATTATTTGTGATTTTGTTTTTTGTTTTTTTTTTTTACATATAGGAGACCCTGAGGAAAACAAATCCCATCAGGGCTCATGTCATCTGAAATGCTGTGTGGAGGGTCTTTTTGAGGTGAGGAAGGAATGAACATTGGTCTTGAAGAGACCCATGTTGTAGGAAGGAGGAAACACAAAGGCTGGCAAATCGTTCCACAGCCGAGCTGTTGAACACAGGAACGAGTCAAAGAAGCGACCCGTTCTCATGTGACAAATGTCAACCGCGTACATATGTTGGGCACGCGTTTGGCGTGTTTCCCGACCATGCATCGGCGCCGAAGGGATCAATGACGCTAGCTCCTCGGAGCATCTTCCATTGAAATACCGGTAGAAGAAGGATAGCATTCCCACCCGACGCCTCTAAATATTGCAATCGTTTGTTAAATTAGGAGAATCTATCATACTGACCGCCCGATTCTGAACAGAGTCGAGGGTTTTTTTCCGGTATTTTAAGATCAGAGGTGGCTGCAAATTCAACCGTGGGGCGCACTTGTGATTTGTGCATGGTAATAGCAGTTGTGTACCATTAAAGTATCTGCGAGCCCTGTACAGTACATACTACAGAAAGTAGACTGAATGCTGTAGATATGAGATCCCTGAGGCGTATGTGTGGTAAAACCATGTAAGTTCGAATGAGAAATGTGGAGATCCGCAAAGAATACAAGGCGGATGTAAGTATAATGAATAAGATTAAGAAAGGGACCCTCAGATGGTTTGGGCATGTAGAGCGAATGAATGAAGAAAGTAGATTAAGAAGAATATATGACGCAAATGTGAATGGTAGAAGAAATCGGGGACGCCTGAGGAAGATACTTGAGTCGGGCCAACTCAAAAGTCAAAATAATAGAAGAGTATGTATGAGACGTTGTATTTTTTTTTTACATGAGCTCCACACAGGAGGCCCTGTGGAAAAAAATTTCTCTCAGGGCCTATGTCATCTTTGGGGATGCTGTGTGGAGGGTTTTTTTAAGGAAAGGAAGGAGAGGAGAGTTCTGGGAAGGAAAAGGGTTTAAGAGGTGGGTATGAATCTGGGGTTCAGTGTGTCCTGGTCATCCGCTTCCAAGACCTAGACAAACCTCACCCCGTGAACCCGGGCACCCTTGCTAAGTCACCAAACGTAGCGAACCACTTGGGGTGACCTATGGCAGGGGTGTTGGCTATGCAATAAAGGTTCCCGGGGGGCGGTACCCATTCCCGCCTCCCAAATTAAATATGAATGAGGCAAAGAGTGGGTGCCAAGACCGAGTTGTTTGAAACGGCTTGATGGTTAGTTAGAATTCACCAAGCTTGCAAGTATTCCATTCGTGCATAAAGGTAAATAACGAATGCGCACTATAATTAAACAATATTTTACAAACCTAGCTGAAATAAAACCTTTGTTTTATTCCAACTAGGTTTTAAACCGTTTTCATGTTCCTAGAAAAGAGTTAATAATAAACCTTTGCCCTTCAAAGCTTTCCTACAAACATATTTCCAAACCAAACTCATTTATGAATCTGACCAATAGTGATGTTTCGTCAAACAAAATATTACCGAAACAGCCTTCCAACCGGTTATAGCAGTCTTCTTCTTCTTTTCCCGTGATGTCACAATCCGAGTTAAAACGGAGCGGGCAGTGCTAGTCGCTGTCAGTGATCACAGTGCGCGCGCACTCGGTATAAACATTACGACCAAGCACAGCTCTTCCTGGAAAGCGCGTCTTTACGTGAATTCGAGAAAATTGATAAAAAATCTACGTCAAATTAAATTATAATTAAGTGAAAAATAAAAATAATTGGAAAAGTGTTTTAACAGTGACATTAAATTTCTAGTGCTATTTTTCTAGGTTTTCAAAAATCTTTAGGTGAGTGATATTTTTTTTCCCTTTGTTTTGAAAGTGTTTTGAATTTGTTATACTTCAGCTACTTCAGAACATAAACTGCATTTTTTGTCGTGATTCGTTAAATAAGGGAAAAGAGGGGGTCGAGTAGTTAAGCTTACGTCTGTAAACATGGGTGTAAGTTACACAATAAAAATTATATAAATTAGTTGACAGGCTATATATATGATGTGACTGATCCATAATTTATAAATGAAAAATAAATTCAAATTTTGAAATTAAATACATTTTTTAAAGGGTGTTCGTTGTCATCGATTGAAACTCGAGAGTAATGAAATACGAATAAAATTTGAATGTCATTAAAGTGAAAAAATAAATAAATTATGAAACGAAGTCGGGTTAGTAACACCATTTATAACTCGAGAATGGCTGGACCAATTTTTATGATATTTGATTTGTTGGATTTTTCTCCGTCCCGAATAGCAGAATAGCTTTTAAAACATCGCAAAAATTCACGAAAAAAATAATTATTAAGAAAATTCTGAGTGGTCAGTGAATTCCGAAAATTCAAAAACGTCAAATGTCAATGCGTTGATTGTTTTGCTTTTGTTCTTAAAAATACAATGCTGCCCCTCTTTCTAATACACTATGTCAACAGTCGAAAATGGGACGAACGGTAAACGAATGCCTGAACCCCTCTGAAAGGAAATGCAATAATTATAATAAATCTCCCTCACGTATAAAGAAAATGAATCGCATTTTCCGTAAGTAAGTGGAAAAATAAGAAAATCACAAAAATTATAAATCCGTGCACGACGCCATCTCTGATACTGACAAAAACAAAACACGCGCATCGATAATTGCTTCAATGTGTAATTTTTAACTTAATAAAAAAACTGAATTTAATTAAATGAAGACAATATAAGCGAAACTCAATCGAAAATCTATTTATAAAGATTTTCGATTGAGTTTCGCTTATATTGTCTTCATTTAATTAAATATTACAATTTGAGGTTTTACTCATAAAGTTAAAATAAAAATAAAAAAAACTGAATTTAATTCGGCTAAGAAGTTAGCGCAACAGTTATTGATTCTGAGGCAGTATGAAGTTCGCCGGGTCAGCTAATATATTAATAATTAATTATAAGCGCATACTTTGAATTGAGACTATGGTGATGCAACGAAAAAAGAATTTTTTTATAAAAGTTTAAGTCATAGAAGATAGCTCGAAGTTTAATAAATATGTATCATTTCCAAAATTAGTACGAATCCCACCTAAATGGCACATCACAGTAAAGTGTAGAGGTAAGAGACGTGAATAGACAATTATCCTCGCAAGTAGGTAGTGCAAATCATTGTTGCTTTAACAATTATCACAATTTACGTTTATTGATACAAAAATCATTCAAGATCATTTTGGCTTTAATGTTCCATTTCAACCGCTCTTTATTTGGTATAAAGTCTCTTTTAAGCCTATTTTTTTCACTTGATTTATTTATTTTTAATCTGCAATTAGTCCAAGTAACAATGATAACCATCTGAAGTTTTTGTGGAGCATGTTTAATGTTTAATACCATTGTCCAATACCATACCATCAGTGTACAGCCAGTTAGCTCCTCAACTAAATCTAGACTTTACTCGAACCGAGAGGCCCTGGAATATTGGCAAAATCGGTCTTGAGCTAACCTGTCCAGAGGAAGTAGACTCCTGTACTCGAACTTTAAAGCTCGACAAGGCTGCAGGCCCAGACGGAATACCCCCTAATATAATTGCTCATTTGTCAAAAACCATTTGTAAACCGCTGAGCTATATATTTAATCTTAGCATATCGACTGGTTGTTTCCCTCATTCTTGGAAACTCACGCGTGTAAGCCCAATTTTCAAAGCTGGAGACAAGTCTGATATAAGGAATTACAGACCAGTAGCTGTACTGTCAACCATACCAAAAATATTTGAAATGATTATTTACAAGAAATTACATCACCAAATTATGCCATTTCTAGGAGAAAATCAACACGGTTTCATGCCAAGAAAATCCACGGTTTCAAATTTGTTAACATTTTCGCGATTGGTGGCCGTCGGACTGGACTCGAGACACCAAACAGATGTAGTGTATACGGATTTTGCCAAGGCTTTTGATCGAGTTGATCATGATATTTTACTACTTAAAATGTACAAACTTGGTTTCGATCAACAAACGCTTATATTCTTCGCGTCCTATTTAAAAGCCAGAAGTCAATATGTAATAATAAATGGACATGAATCTAAACAATTCCCGGCGTTATCAGGTATTCCCCAAGGTTCAAACCTTGGTCCCTTGCTGTTCCTTATACTTATAGATGACATCCAGGTTTGTGTAAAATATTGCAAATGTCTTCTATTTGCAGATGACCTCAAACTTTTGATGGAAATAATTTGTTACTATGACTGCTTAAAAATGCAATCTGACCTTGATGCTATTGCAGAATGGTCAGTAAAGAACAAATTAGAATTCAATATAAAAAAATGTGTAACTATGACATATACCCGCTCCGAGAAGCCCATAGTTTTTGAATACAACATTAAAGGGCAAACATTATGCCGAGTCAACAGCTTTAAAGATCTCGGTATCGTCTTTGATCCCAAACTGACATTCTCGGATCATATATCACGGCTCACTCCAGCTTGCTACAAACTCCTGGGTTTCATCATCAGAATATGTAAGCAATTTGATGACCCAGATGCAATGATAGCCATGTTTGATGGAGTCATAAGAAGTAAGCTGGAGTATGCCAGTGGTGTATGGACTCCGCACCAAGCGAAATATATTAATATGCTAGAACAAATTCAAAAAAAATTCCTTAGGTATGTGTATATGCGGATGCATGGAACGTACCCGAGATTCATGCACCATATGGAATTACTTGAGGCAACAAATAGATTTAGCTTGGAAACTAGACGTCATGCAAATCTTGCAATTCTTAGTTTTAACATAATCCATAACCGTATTGACAGCCCATTCCTCTTGGAATGTTATGGCTTATACGTGCCTGAAAATTTCAGCCGTAGTCGTCGACACGACTTGTTCAAAATACCATACGGCAGAACAGATGTTCTGGCACAGCATAGCATGACAAGAGGAATGGTGCTGATGAACGAAATATCGGAAACACTAGATATATATAACTCTTCTTTAGATAGCCTTAAGATTTTTTTGTATAATAATCATCTTTCTAGGTGTTAAGACTGTCAAAATGAGATAATTGTACAGTAATTGGATAAAAATCTGTTGTACAATTTAAAAAAAAAAAAAAAAAAAAAAAAAAAAAAAAAAGATCCTTATGAATTTGAGGTTGTTTATCAAGTACCTAATTATGTAATAATTATGAATGTAGCATCAATTCGGTCAATTAAATACAACCATCAGATGGTGATAGTAAAAAGGCCAATAAGCCGCAGAACTAGTTAGTTAGAAACAAAGGGTATTGTTATAAGCCCTAACTAGTTAGAGGATTACGAAAGAATCCATAAAATAAAATAAATTTGAATTTGCAGTTAAATCTAATTGCTTCATTTTGGCAGCTCATTTAAAATAATCATTGAAGATCAATTAGAACCTGAAGTTCAACGATAACCGCGTATCATTTTGTAATAAATTTTCATCCAAGGATCATGTTCGTTTGATCTATTATGATGTACTATTTGGTACCCTTCATACAAAGTGTTAATTTCAAGCGACCTCCCAGCTAAGTATGGTCCGGTTTTCATAAATTTTAGGCAGCATCGCGTTCATTGGTCAAAATATTGTACCTACATATATTTTCGTATCGGTGATCAATGAACCGGTGGCGGTGTATGCAATTTTTAGCCATAAGTTGTTTTTAATTGTTTGTCTAGCTTTTATTTTTTAGATTTTAGAAATGTATTATAAGTTTGTACAGCGCACTTGAGGTGATTTTTCACAAAAACGGCGCTATATAAATCATCCAAGTATTATTATTAGATGAAAGCCCTGCCATCGTCACCACTATTAATTTCCGTGTACCGACGAAGAACACAAGACAGAATTGTTCCATTTTATAAAACAAAAATTTATTCACAATACATTTAAAATTATATAAAAATAATGCTGCATAAAAAAAATAAAAAATGCTAAAATTGAACCAAAAATAATTTTTTTTAATTAAGGTAAAATTAATTTTTTTATGATGAGTTCTATATTTGTTTTTGTGTGTTATGTGTATGTATTTTATTCTTATTATGTGATGAGATTTTGGTTATATTGTTTTTTTTTTAATTCATTTTTTAAATTTTGAGTATGAATTTTTTTTTCTATTTTATTTTCAAGGGTAAGAAGACTGTTGAATGCTTTTATAGCATGATATTTATAGTGCCTTTGTCCAAAGCTTGTATTCACTGCCGGAGTTTTTATGTTATTTTTTTTTACAAAAATAGTATTTCTTGTATACGAGAATAAAGGTACAAAAAACGAAATTGTAAATAAATTGATTTGACATCCAAACCAACTTATTATTGAAGGTATTTTGAAGTCAATTTTAGGTTTGAAATTGGTAAATGATGCATAAAATTTATAATTTTATAATAATTCTAAATCCAGGAGGTAAACTGCGGGGTCATGTCAGGTCACAGGTTTTAATGATTTGTATCATAACATCGTTCTAGTTTCTATTTTATTTTACGTTCGTTTAAAAAAAAGTTTAACTTTTTTAGTTTATCAGTTAACATAGGTATGTTTTAAAATGTTGCGTATACCTTCCGATAGATAAATATATTCTGTTCTAATCTCTTATACCTACATAAAAATCTCATGACACGGTGTTTGTGGTCGCACTCCTCCGAAACGGCTCGATCGATTATTGATTATTTTTTTTAATGTATATTTGGTAGGTATGAGAATATGTCGTAAGGTATATATCATACCGCTAGGTGATTATCTCTATCCATTTTTTTCTATTTTTTTTAACTATTTTTTTATTTTTTTCATTTGGCATCAAAAAATACCTATAACCCCAAATTTTCACCCTCCTACCCCCACCCTTCCATTTTTAATCGCGACCTTCCCGATTTTTGTATTTTTGTATGAATAAATTTAACCGTCGTTCGTATTTCAAATAGAACGAAATCAAAAAAAATATCATACACTCACTTGCTCTTCGAAATTAATATTGATTTTTATTTCGTTTTCCTTCTTTAGGATAAAAAATATAATACTTTTTTCAGTTTATATTTAACTTTAAGGGGATCAAGCAATGAATATATCCGATACTTTAATGAAATACTTGGATTGAAATATATGAATTGGGAAAATAAATGGTTGGTGTTTTTTGGTTTCATCGGCGGTCATCATCTACAGCGCTCCATTCCTCTTTCTGTCATAGATCCCATCACCAAACACTTATAATAAATTCGTTATTTTTAAATAAAAATAAACACTAGAAATAATTTATATGGCAGTAAACCGTTCTCCGGATCAGCTAGTATTTTTATAAATATGGCGGGCGGGAAGCGCGGCGGCGTATTTTGATGCAAATCCAGCGTTTTTTTCCGAGACTAATAAAAATTTGCACCTTTCAAAACAAGAGGAAGGTCACTGTCTCTATTAGATTTCGAAAAACTTTGTGTAAAAACTGGCTAAAGTCCCGGGCAACGCCGAGGACTTTAGCCAGTTTTTAAAATATATTTATATTTTATATTTTAAATGTATGCCAGCAGCCTTCAAAACGCGGTGAACCGGTGCAGAGGCGGTTGGCAAAGCGCAGAGCGGGTATTTTGGCTGCGCGTTGCACATAATGGACTCATTGCAGTTGCAAGTAATGACGTTCATTATCTCTTTATGTAATCCCACTTTTGCGGTTAATCAATTTCGCCGAAAATATGTCGTTTCGATACGTGCAGTAACGCATTTACGCTGTAAGAAACGAAATATTTTGGCATCTTTGTCAATTTGATTTATTATTAATATAATTCAGGTGTCGAAAGATAAAACATTGATCATTTTTGTAAATGACGTTTTATCGCGTGGTTACGTATTCTGTGAACAAAAATAGATGGTTGATAAGGTTCCATGCAAAAAAGTCCACTCGACACTTCTTGAAGTCATTAAAAGCTATGATAAAAATTATTATAAAATAGCCCATTACCCTTTGACCTAACGTAACCATTCTACCATTTTTTACCCCACTTTTACACAACGCCTGGATGGGATCCAAACGCAATGCCAACTCAGTCACTGACTTCCTCTTCCCCATATCCTTCCCCTACCTACTACCTTAAGCGTCATAAAATGTCCCATTTGGGGATGCCATAGTTTATGCGGTTGGAAGCAGTTTTGTGCGGTTTTCATATAAAAAGTCAAGTAATATGTGCGGTTTTCAAATAAAAAAGAGTCATTTTATATTTGGCTACAATAACAAAATAAACATTTATGCTCTTGAATGAACTAAAACACGTTAAACCTATATACAAATGGTTTCCTCGAATTATTTTCAAGTTGAACACATGACACTTAACACCTTTTTGCGTTATTTATCTTACGATTTACGATAATAAACTTCTCTTCTTCTTAGGTCGTCCGCCTCTTTAGGATAAATTCAACTCAAAATGTCTGTCTTATACAAAGAAGAAAATATTTATGTAAAGAAGATTGTTTGTGAAGGCCAGAGAAGTTATACAAAAATACAGTTTTGATCCGATATTAATGAAATCGTACACCATTCACCTTCAAAACAAGAGCAACTCTACATGAGATTTCTAAAAATTCTGTTTAAGGTTCGTAGTAAGCGTTCAAAAGGAAGAAGAAGATTATTGAAGATGGTTCGAAAGGGGGACATGTAAATACGTTCGAGAGCGCGCTGATATTAATTAACTATAGTAATTTTGCGAAAATAATGAAAATATTTAAGAAATGCGTAAGTTGCATTTAAAGATACACTGTAATTTTTTTCGTAACTGTAACAAATTAAATTACAGAACTAAATGTGATTTTAATAATTTTAGGAGCATACTTTACAATTTTTTCCTTTCGGGGGAATTTAATATAATGAACGTTTCGGTTCTACGAATGTATTGGGATTGTCTTCATAAATAACATATTTTTAAAGGAACTTAAAAATTGCAAATGTTCACGAGAAATAAATATGTTATGAATCGGTAGAAATTCGGAATGCGGAGGCTTAAAACCCGGGCAACGCCGGGGACTTGAGCTTGTCTGCAATAAAGCAGAAAAACTGTTTGTTTCTGAGGCATTGGAGGTTAATTTTATTTTTATTTTTTTTATGTTAGCGACTATATAAAAAAAAATTACATACAAAATGTAATGGTGAAATTAAGTATAAAGTATTGTATTTCTTAGTCCTCCTCACTAGGGGGTCCTGTGCCGAGGTGGACTAATGTTATTTAAATATAATTCATTTGTCTTCTATGTTGTTTTTAGCGTCTTCGCTAGGGTTTTCTCATTGACCTCTTTAAGCCATATTTTTATTCGAGATTTGTATTCAATTGGATTTTTTATTAGTTCTATGTCTTGGGGAAGGATGTTATGGAGTTTTGTTGCAAAGTATGTATAGTTTCTTTGTCCAAATGTTGTTTTTTATATCATTTTTATTCGATCTAGTGTTATGCATACACGGTCTAGAAGAGGATTCATTCAGGTTATCCACCACTTACCCTCCCTAGTATAAGTAACAGATGGTTACTCCTTCAAGGCTCTCGCAAGATTCTAATTTTTTTGTTAAACGAAGCTATGTACATTTATTTATTTTGAACGAATTTAGAACTACAGTGTCCCTGCATACGTTGTTAGAAAGCAGTACGCAAGTGCTTAACAGGAAAATAAATCATAACACAACAAATCAGGTTAGTAATACAAGCAAAAATAATATTTAAAGCAAAATAAAACTCGTTCAAGAAACTCATGAGGCAGCATTACATCATGTGAAAAACCTGGAAGCACCTGTATAAATAGATAGAGAACATACGATAAACAATTAAGTATCAAATCATTTGGCAAGAACCAATAAAAAATGTAAATTGCATTCAGCCTGATATAAACCACACCCAGCATCCGTATTCCTTAGTCAACCAGGAGGCGTCTACTAATATCTACAGGAATTCCAAAAACTGAAAAAATCGAACTAATATCTACCAACCAAACAAAGTGTTGATGAATATCTACAGCTCAAACTGTTGACTCATATCTATGAGAACCAAAGTGTTGACGAATATCTACAACACTGGCAGAGGTTGGATTTGCAATTATGTATAGTATAGCATTGGAATGACGTAATATTGCGTATGCAGTTTAAAAAACTTAATTTATGTAAGTAATATCGGACTATTGAACACATTTAGCTGATTAGTCCAACCTACGATCTGTAGATATTAGTTCAACCTACGCTCTGTAGATATTAGTCAACACTGGGACCGTCATAGATATTCGTCCGACCTTAGCTCTGTAGATATTACTCAACACTCTGAAGTTCGTAGATATTAGTTCAACATATGAGCTGTAGATATTCGTCCGACATACAGGCTGTAGATATTAGTATCTGGAGCCGTCAACCACCCAGTGAAGCCTCAAAGAAAGTTAGTAAGTTAAAGTTAGTTTCTGAGGCAGTAAATACTCGCGATAAGTTATTTAGATTTTTGCACGACTTTTTTTGTCTGAAACGTCACTGATAGCCGGTATACGGTCTAGGTCAACGCAAACATTTTCGGCTGACAATATCATTTTATATATCTCTCTCGCAGAGACACAACACATTAATTGATTGTTTCATATTTCTTTATTTTATCATTAAGAAAATTTTGCGCCAGTCGACTCGTAAAAGCTATTTTTAATAAATGCCCTTAATAAACTTGCCCTTCCTTTCATTTTTATCTAAAGATTACACGAAACAACTGATGGGCTTTTACAATTTTATATAGTTTACTGCATGATACAGACAGCAAAAGTTTATAATAACTATGTGTAGATAACAAAAAACTTTTAAAGAAATACATAAATATAATACGTGGTAAATGTGTAGTGAAATTTAAATGACGAAAAGAGCAACAAAAAAAAAATGCGAAACCAACAAAAAAATATTAAAATTTTCAGATGGTGTAAAAATAATAATATAATTTTATAATACAAAATTCACAAGTGATCAAAAGAAGAATATAAAATATGAGTTCCTATGCGATGCTCCTAAATAATGAAATTTTGGTAGATAAAAATATCATTGGTGTCTCAATACTGGTAAATTTGTCGTATATATTAAATATTTCGATATTTGAGGTGAATTTGTTTCCAAGTGTGTGAAAGCGAAATTTTAACAAAAGATTTCTAATGAACCTTGGAAACTCTCTAATCTACTGAACACGTTGCATCAGAATACTGGTTTTGCTTTGTTTTTTTTTTTCGTTTTTTCTTCAGTTTGTAGTAATAGGTAGGCTTTAGGTTAGTGTTGATTTGGTTAAACGACTTTTCCCTGCATTGATAATTAGTGGTGTCCTACAGGTTCTGTGTGTGGAATACACCCCAGTTTGCCTTTCTCAAGACCGTTCAAATTTATATTTTTGTTCTCTGCGTCTACTTTTTTATTAGACATGAAGGCTTCGTAGTAAGAGTTCAAAATAAGAAGAAGATTACTGAAAATTAGCAAACGGCATGGTTCATGTGTTGTTTGCAGTGATGACAATTGAAATCGTAGATATAAAAATAGCGATGAAAATAGCGATCGCGTAAAGCGAAAAATGATGGTTTTTGTCTTTAATTGGAATCAGGCTGAAAAAAGATGTTGTGTATTATAGGAAATGTTTGAAATGTTTGAAACTATCTACCAATATATAGGTACCATATATATACCTTCTTTCCATCCTCGCGAAGGTTTCTGGATTATTACAACATGACGATAAAACTGAAAAGTTTTTTAATCAACATAAAAACTCGTACGAAACTGTCAAAGATATCACAATTTGAGAATGAAATTTTGCAAAAGAATGATTGAATCAACATTTAATTTTCGAAACTCTTTAAATTACTGAATTTAATCGAAGTTCTCACCTATGGTACTAACCGTACTAACCAAAATCGAATACTTTGAGTCTAATCAAAAGTTTATATTTATTTTAAATAGGTACCTATATGTTAGATACCAAATTTTAATGGATTATTCTTATTATACAGGATGTCCGGGGGTAAAGTGCATTAACTTCGGGAGGTGATTCTACATGATGGTAGGAGTAAAAAAGATTAACAACTTTTTTTGAAATTCCAACTTTTTTTTCCCATACAAAAAGATCTACCTACTACTAAAAATCCTTAGTGTGAGGTACGATCTTACTTGCCCGGACTCTGCCGGGCACGATCGTGGCAACATTGTATAGTGATGATTGGCCCGTATCGTAACAGCGGAAAATAATAAAGCTGGCCGCGCACGCCGGTCAAATTTTATCTTTTTATCACAAAACTATCCCTAAAAGTTGTTATTTCGAAAAAAATTATTTATCTTTTTTACTTATACTATCATGTAGAATCACCTCCCGAAGTTACTGCACTTTACCCCCGGACACCTTGTATAAAAAAATGTATGTTTGTAATAGAAAATAAGTGGCAAAATGCGAGCTGTTTGAAAATCTGAATGTACCGGGACTGAATGTATTGAACGCCGGAGAGGGGTCGGGATCGCGGGGGGGGGGGGGGGGGTTCGTCTGGAGAGGGGAGTGGGAAGGCGGGGAAGGTGGAGGGGGAACGCGTGGGTACGAAGTTCGCCGGGTTAGCAAGTTTATTAAATAATTAGTAGTCGCTCGAATCAAGATCTTGAAATTGTTTTAATTTCAAACCTTGATTGTATGCTCCTTGTGATATTGCCATTGGAACGAAACGTTATTGATACCTTTTCAGCATAATTCTTTTAACCTCCATTTTACGACAACTGTATTCAAGGTGAATACAGTTTTCTTAAGGTGACATGGGAGGAGGGCGGGGGAGGGCGAAGAGGAACGGGACGAATGGGAAAAGACATGCAGGGAGAAACAATTTCTTTATTAAATAAATAAAAAGAAAATACTTTAAATGAAACAATTTAACTTTGTTTTAAGTCACTTTATTGTTATTTTTTAGTCCACCGGTTTCGGTACTTCCGTACCATCATCAGGACTGTTATAAAACTACAGTATAATAAAAAGTAGCAGTCCTGGTGCCGAATATGGACTATGGACTTTTCCTGCGGGGTTATCTCAAATCTAAAGTGTACGCCAACAATTCGACTTCCCTGATGCAATTTAAAAAAAACATTCGTCACGAAATGGCAGCCATCACGAAGCCTACCTGACGGCGTCGTAAGAAATTTTATTCTTCCATTAAATGAATGCCGCGAACGCGAGGGTTTACATTTGGACGATATTATTTTTAGGAAATAAATTCCCAAATTGTGTATTTTAGTATATACATATGTACTAAACATTTTTTCGATAGAACACTTACTTTTTTTTAAATCGATCCACTAAATATAAACTTTCTTTTGGGACACCCAGTATAACTTAAACATATATTCGCATCAAGCCTGCTGCCAGCTTGTAGATTATTGTGCAATGCTTGTGAGAAACTGCAAGCATTTTCTGGGGACGGTCAAAATGTAGCAAAAGCAATAGACAAAAACTACATGCTTGTAAAAAAACGGTAGTGAGAGTATCTTGGAACATATACCGCGCAGGTGAATACTTGTTTTTATTTCCAATCTGCATTCACCAAGATCTGCATAGATTGTTCGTCAGTTGGTCTTTCAGGGCTAGTGTGTTCATATAGATGTGTTCATATTTGGGGAATTATTTGATAACTGGGTCGATGTGGAAATAACAGCAGTTCGTGGATAACCAGTATTATGTAAGGTGTGTTTTGTAACTAAATATACATATTCCTACTCTGGAAAACGTTTTGATAGTAATATCTTGTATCTACATTTTTTTAGTGCGAAAACTTTTTTATTACCGTTGTGATTTGAAAATCGATGAAACGAAAATAGCGACACTAAAAAGAGACCAACACATGTCTACATCTATAGGATTTAGCCTGCGATAGAATGAGATGATTTTTTTTTATTCACGGGTACTCGGTTCTAACATAATACGATAAATCCACGGTTCCACGCGAGTCTTTAGTAGCAGTATAAAATGCCTGACAAACTTCAGCGGTCATACATCCAGCGAACCAAGGGTTAAATCCTAAGAAATCCAAAAAATATATATTATTGTAAAATCAATATCCAATCTTCAAATCATTCCAAAACAAACAGGCAAAAGAAAAGAAAGCGACATCTAAAGACTTCGAAGTAGAAAACACAAATACCACGTGTATAGGAAAAGGTGCACTGGAATCCGACGACAAAAAGGTGGAAAAAAAATCATTCTTCACATTGATAAAAAAAGTGCTTCGCGGTCTGCTCACTCTTGCCTACTTTAGTTTTCTGAAGGTTTCATTTCTACCATGAGTGAATTGCACACTCTGATTTTTTTTATTATGAAGCATAGAACTTCGTCAAATTTGCACAGATTATTCTGCTGGGAATTTATAGCTACCCGCAATTAGCTCCCGACGTAATTTAACCCCAAGATTTTTTCAAACACGACCAACTTTTAAGATTTTTTTAAAACTGTGTTATTAAAATACTCCGTGTCTTTGGGGCCGTTACGTAACGCACTTGGGGGGAGGGGGGTCTTGTGAAACGTTACTGTGCGTTACGAGGAGGGGAGGGGGGGGGGGGGTTCGAACAACGCGTTACGTAACACGTTTTTCTTTATTTAGATAAAAAAAACTAGGGAATTAAAATCTTCCAAGTTGGCAACCCTTTTCGTTCTCGAAATCTCTTGTTTTATTTATTACCGCAAAAGCGATTAAAACAAGAAAAAATGTATTTAAGCGACTTTCCAGTACTCTGAGCAACTTAATTGTGACTTTCATGTAAAAATTGTCAATTGGGCGTTACGTAACGTTTAGGGGGGAGGGGGGAGGGCACGGAAAAATGTTACGGCGGGGAGGGGAGGGGGGGGGGGGGGGTCAAAAATCTTCAAAAATTGCGTTACGAAATACTTAAACGCCCCCTTTACATTTTGCTTTTTTTTTTAAATACGATGTCTAGTTTGTATAGTGAACATCCGTTCGAACCAGGTAATTTTTGATGGGTCTGTAAGAACTTCCTGTAAGAAGTAATCAAAAAATCAACATATTTACAAATTTTAGACCTAAAATCAACTTAAAAAAAAATAATAAGTTGGTCATCAAACGAATTTATTTACAGAATCAATTTTTTGTACTTAAACGCTGGTATATAGGTACAGTAGATATATAGACAAATTCTTGATGCATTTGAATAAAAACATGTTTCATACTTTCATTATTCGGCGGCATATTCTCTCTTCCAATACTTAGTTATATTTTGTGTAAGTAGATATACCATATCTTCCCTAAACCGACTGCATATTGTACATAAGCATGCCAGGGGGCCAACTGTTGGGGATCAACTGTCTTGGAATCATTACGTATTACCCACAGCGTGCAATCTAGATATAAGCGAATGTCTGAATTCTAAATCAACATCGCTGTTACAATTAAACATGTTTTTCTTTAAATACTTACCGAATCAAAAGACTTACAGAAATTACGCACTAATAATAATTACATGGTACAAAATTTGCGAAATATTTGTAATACTGGGATATATAATAAAAACTAGTCGTATATGTTATTTTGATGATTGTGGCACTATATGTAGGTATATAGCGCTGCGGACATTGGTGTTTGATAGATGTGCTAATGGTGTTGCCAGATCTAGCACTTATTAAATGATTGCCAACACCGTGATGTTACCCATTCCAAGCCCAAACACTAAAAGCCGAGTACCACCTGGGCTATGGGCTAGGCCGAGGGCTGTGAAATACTGTTGTTTCATCAGCTTAACCTTTCCTGGCCTTGAAAATTTAATTTAATTGAGAAATTAAAACTAACGACCTCCGTAGTCCAGTGGCTAAGACTCTTGACTCACATTCCAGAGGTCGCGGGTTCGAACCCGGCATGCGCAAATAAATTTTATTTGATTAATTTGTGTTATTTCACAATTAATTCATTTAAAATAATATATAGTATATTTGCGGCATGTTCCTGAGTGGAAGATACTATTAGTATCGCCCTGGTGTAAGACCACCATTCAGAATTGAAACGTTGCTTGAAAATGGCTTTAGCCGTGTTTAGTGACCAGATCTGAATAGCCAGGTACTTCCCAACCCTCCTCTTCCCCACCTCCTTCCCCTCCCCACTACCTTCAGCCTCACAACATACCCCAATTGGGGATGCCATAGTCTCACTGGCTCCAGACGGGAGCAGTTGAGATTCTTGTGCGGTATTCACTGTAAAAAAAAAAAAAATAAATAAACTGATCTAATCATTCAGCAGATTTAACCTAACCTACAAACGGGTTTCAAAAGCTTCCAGAAGCCGCCATAATTTTTATTTAAACTTAAATTACAAAAATATGTGATTGATTCATTCTAAAAAATATTTTTTTAAATAATGTAAATATGTACATAAGTTTTTTTACCTTACCTCCACAAAGGAGGCCCTGAGGAAAATAATTCCCCTCAGGGCCTACGTCATCTTTGGGGATGCTGTGTGGATGGTGTTTTTAGGAAAGAAAGGAGAGGAAGTTCTAGGAATGAAAAGGGTATGAGGGGTGGGTAGGAATCTGGGGTTCAGTTTGTTCAGCAGTTACGGACGTATGAATCCATCCCTCCCACTGCCTATGTGATAGGTGTTGGTTATCGAATAAATGGTTCCCGGGGCGGCGGTACCCAAACCCTCCTTAGTTGGTTTGCATTAGAGCATAGCTTTGAACATATTTAAAACAAAAAACCCAATTAAATAAAAAAAATATTAAAATAACTCTTGAAGGTAATTAACTAAACTAACTAACTAACCGTTTCTCCGGGAATTATTTATTATCATTTGATAATTTTATTATTATTATTTTTCATTGATGGGAATAACCTTAAAAAATTATCATAAAATTTTTTATTCTAATAAAATTGAATATTCATTTAGAATATGAAAAATGACAATAGATGTCCCATATAAAATAAAATCGGATATGTTTATCAGAGACGTTATTTAGTTTACAAACCAGTTCTTCGAACCGTTGTATCCTTTTAAAAAGGTAGATGCCAATATTATGGAAAAATATAGTTGAAGATAATATTGTTAATTTTGAAATATGAGATTGAAAAAAATAAGAGGTTTCAGTGGCCGATTCAGTTAAGGCGTTCATCCCGATAAGGCGAGAGATCCTGGGTTCGAGTTCCAGTTGCGACCGAAAGCCTTTTATTTTTCTGTGTCTTTTTCTTTTTCATATTTCGTTCAGATTTGTTAGTATAATCTTCTACTTCAATGATACAAAATAAATAAATATTTATTAACAACCATGGGTTTAATCAAAATTATAATTTTCATAACGGGAATACCATAGTTATATTGACTTCGAACAATTGGCGTTTTGCGCACCCTTTTCATAAAAACGGTGACCGGACAACTCAAAGTGAACTCAACTCAACACCTCCTTTGAAAAGTCATTAAAAGTGATGAAAAAAAAATAGGTCACATTAGGTTAGGTTATGCTTTCACAGTTTTTTAAGACTTTTCAAAAAGATGTGGAGTAGAGTTGATTCCTGGGTTGGCATCTTTTCTATCTGCATTCTTTATCTGCAACATTTTCCGCTTATCGTGGTGGTAGTACGAGATTTCCAAACATTGTAGGATTATTCGTAACCCAAGAATAATTATCTTTCTTTTTAAGAAGTAAACAATTCTTTTATTTTTGCCTGCAACTCTTTTTTTATTAAAATGGGACCACCTTTAATTGATGGCCGCCGCGCCGCGCTGGTTGAGACCAAGGAAATCGTGTTTGGGTTTTTGCGACGCGGTGATATTAAACTGCAGGGGAATGGTTACAAGTTTTAGTAGCTGACCTCACAACCCGCTGCTTTATATCAATTATCTACTCCAATGTCAAAAAAAACATTACCTCACTTTCGGGAAAAAAGATTACACGAGCATGAATATCATTCTTGGAAATGAAAAGTAACTACTGATCTTGCTCCGTATCAACGAATGAACACATACATAAGAAGTGTCGAGCCTCGGATGGTATAAAACTTTCACTCGTAGGTGATATTTTGAACCCTTTTCAATGGCCCTTTATTTTTATGAATGACGATGACATTGAGTATTATACCTCAGTTTAAGTTTTTGTACGTGAAAGTGTAGTTTATTTAACAGAACTTAAAACATCAAAGCGCCTAATTAAAGTGTATCAGTATGCAATAGTATGCATAGCTGCATAACTGCAAAAATGTACTTTTACGGGAAAGCGAAAAACCTTCAATTTAAAAGTTATACAGATTTTTTATTTTAATAAAACACGTATATCATGAATATTTTTTAAATTATTTTTTATTTGAATAAAATTGTATTTTTTTAAACAGTGTTAGATAAGGATTTTTGCTTTGAAAAAATTTGTCACTTATGGAATTTTGAACCTAAAATTTACTACCTAGTAGTACTTCGAAAACAAAATATTTATATAAAATTCGATTAATAACAGTTAAGTGACGAAAATAAAATAAATCAACAATAAGATGAACAAAAAAATTAAGAACTTCGACGTCTTTGATCTATCAAATAATATAAAAAAATAACGATGTTTTTTAACTTAATGAAAAAGTTCATCATAAAACTCCCAACTGAATTTCGGAAGGATACTTTTCAAATCCTGGAGGGTTTGAATTTTTCTGGTTTAATTTTTATCTGTCTCTTATACAGCTGTGATGGTTGAACATAGTCGTGGCAAACTGGTGGCTTTCATAACGGCTTCCACGAATCATTATAATTAAGTTTAAAGTTAAGTCTCCCAGCCGAGTATTGCAAGCATCTTAAATCTGCTACTGTTGGGTCACCTCTTCTATGTCCGGACGAATTGAACTATAGATTTTAAAATCTTCATAATTCAAAAAATATTCGTAACTTAAATTTTTTTTTTACATGAGCTCCACACAGGAGGCCCTATGGGCATCAGGGCCTATGTCATCTTTGGGGATGCTGTGTGGAGGGTTTTTTTAAGGAAAGGAAGGGGAGGAGAGTTCTGGGAAGGAAAAGGGTTTAAGGGGTGGGTAGGAATCTGGGGTTCAGTATGTCCTGGTCATCCGCCTCCAAGACCTAGACAAACCTCACCCCCATGAACCCGGGCACCCCTGCTAAATCACCAAACGTAGCGAACCACTTGGGTTGATCTATGGCAGAGGTGTTGGTTATCCAATAAAGGTTCCCGGGGAGGCGGTACCCATTCCCGCCTCCCAAATTGAAATACTGAACTATAAAGGGTTGAGAAAATCTAGCTTCTCTGCATACCTTTATACCCCACATAATCGGTTGGTAAGTAGTGTTCAGGATCTCAACTTCCGCTCTCCTGACAAAGCAATCCGGCGTGGTAACACCAGATTCCAAGGGAAGTGTGGCTGGAGTAACTCTTCAATAATAACTCCAGCTCTTGAATAATTGGTCTTTATTGAAACAATAAAAGACCCGTAGGGTAGCTCATGTACGGTGAGCCCAATGATGCTATCTCTCTCCGCGGTTTTATAACCCACATGAAGTGAAAACCTGGCAGCAGACGTTTTGCCCAAAAACGACCCGCCCAAGACGGATGGTAACAAGAGAAGAAGGAATTAAAAAATCCGTGGCAATACGAAATCGCCCTGGCAATTGCCAACACAAAAAATGTTGCCACAACCATTAGGGTGACAATCACAAATATTAATATTTCAGTACCTGAAATCTTAACATATTCCCGCCCAAAACGAGTATTAAGGAATAGTCGTTTTTCATAAAATAATATATTAGAAGAGATTGCAACATTGGTACTCAGAATTTACCCAACGAGTTCACATACAAAAATAAACAATATTCAATATATGGATATCAAAATAATAACAAAAAACTTATAACTAAGTATATAACCCTATGTCAGACTTGACATTAAAAAATGAAAGTTTAATAACGTAGAACCTTCTGGTGCGCTGCACCCACTTATGTGAAAATGGTTTAACACTTGGCACTGATGAGCCTGACGGCACTTTGATTTACACATCACATCACTTTTAGCGTTGTAATTGGTTCTTAATCCAGGTTGGAGGAAGCATCCTCCATGGGAAGTAGACAGAGCTGTGTCACGGCTCTTTTGGTGACACCTCTGGCCGTCCTCAAGGAGACGACGCGGACGCGTCCGTCTTGGCCAGGGTGGATCTCCGTCACTCGCGCCATCCTCCAGTACTGCGGAGGTAGCTGGTTGTCTTTGATGATGACCATGTCACCAGGCTGTAAACTGCGTTGACGTCCTTCTTGCCATTTGACTCGGTTCTGCAATTCTGCTAGGTATTCCCGGCTCCATCTGTGCCAAAAAGATTGAACAACGGTAGACATCTTTTGGTAAATATTAAGCCTGTTTGTAGGCAGATGATGGATATCAAGCTCAGGCAATGCTAACAGGTTGTCGCCAATAAGGAAGTGTGACGGAGTGAGGGCGTTTAAGTCATTTGGATCTGATGTTAATGGAGTCAGAGGACGGGAATTTAAACAAGCCTCAATCTGTATTAGTATGGTATTCATTCCTTCGTATGTCAAAACAGTTGACCGCATTGCTTTTTTTAAATGCAACTTGGTCATTTTAACTGCACTTTCCCAAAGTCCCCCGTGATGCGGTGAGCGGGGAGGCAAGAAACTCCAGCTAATATTCTGCTGGGCCAAAAAATTATGGATTTCTTTATCAGATGCCTTCAAAAAATCAAATAGTTCAGTAAGTTCCCTATAACTACCTGTAAAGTTAGTTCCATTATCAGTAAAGAGTCGTGAGGGTTTACCCCTCCTAGCTATAAATCTTTTCAATGCATTCATAAATGCCATTGAAGTTAAATTAGTCACTAATTCTAGGTGAATTGCCTTCGTTGAAAAACAAATAAATAAACATATGTAAGATTTTACACTCTTAGCATTTCTGGTTAAACCAGACTTAATTAAAATTGGACCTGCAAAATCTATGCCGGTTACATAAAATGGTCTTTGGATTCGGAATCGGTCAGCAGGAAGGTCACCCATGAGCTGGCGACATTCGCGCGGACGGACTCGGAAACATACAATACATTTATGCAGTGCTCGCTTCACTGCGTTTTTACCATATATTGGCCAAAAACGTAAACGCAGTAATGCGAGCAGAGCATTACATCCTAAATGTAAATTCTCATAATGCAGATGGGTTACTATTAAGTCAGTCAACTTATGATTTTGTGGTAACAAAATTGGATGTTTTTGAGAGGCTGAGGTAATATCGGATTGTGATAGTCGACCTCCAACACACAACAACCCATCCTGCATAAAAGGATTTAGTGCCTTTACTTTGCTCTGCCTAGATACAAATCTTCCATTACTCACAGACGCTATTTCATCATGAAATGCGAATCGCTGAGCGTTCAAAATCAATACATGCATGGCATGTTCCAGTTCGATTACAGAAAGCTCGTCGACCCGCATCGGTCTTCGTTTAGAACAGTTATGTATGAAACGTAACATATAAGCAACTACGCGCCTCAGTCGTCTTAATGAAGAATAATTATTAAATATTTCCCAATCGACAGGACTACTAGTAACCAAAACTATCCTCGCCATTTCTGGCAACTCCGTGGGAGTATCAAATGTAGAACGTGGCCACTTATCCTCGTCGGACGTGAGCCATGGTGGTCCTGACCACCATAATGAAGATGTTTTCAACTGCTGAGATGTTATTCCTCTGGAAATTATGTCAGCTGGGTTTTCAGTTGAACAAATGTGACGCCATATAGCGCCATCACCTTCACGTTGTATTTCTGATACGCGGTTAGCAACAAAGGTAGTCCAACGGTACGGTTCTCCTGCAATCCAAGCCAATGTTATTGACGAATCACACCACAAAGTGGTGTCAACCGTTACTTGGAGAGCTGCCGTCACCCGCTTCATTAATTTAACTAATAATTGTGCTCCACATAACTCAAGACGTGGTAACGATAAATTTTTTAGTGGGGCTACACGAGATTTAGCGCATATTAACTGTGATTGGTGAATGCCGTGTTCATCGGTAGATCTTAAATACAGACAAGCGCCATATGCTACTTGAGATGCATCGCAAAAACCGTGTAAGCTAAAAGATTTTTTATTAAAGCAGAAAATTTTCCTCGGTACCCGAATATGATTTGCTTTACGGAGACTCAGCGTGTAAATCTGCCAGGCCAATAAAAGGTCATTGGGTAGCTTGTCATCCCAGGATGTTTTTAGCTTCCACAATCTTTGCATAATTATCTTACCGACAATGATTACTGGGCCTACCAGTCCTAAAGGGTCAAACACTTTTGAAATTAATGATAAAACTTGACGTTTTGTTACTTCTAACTTTGAGTCTATGCTTTCTACCTGATAGGTAAACTCATCAAGTTTGGTGTCCCATATTAATCCGAGAATCTTAGCTTCATTGGATTCATTTGGCAATAATTCTAAATTATCTTTAGAATCATTAATCGAGGGCGCATTAGACCTCCATTTTCTAATCTCCATGCCTGCTGTAGCAAGCGCATTAATGATTTGTGATTTAAGCAAGTGACAAGTATCAATGGAGTCACTACCAGAAAGAAAATCATCTACATAAAAATTTTCCTTAAGGGATTTACTAGCTAATGGATGAGTAAATGAAACGTCATTACCTAGCTGATGCAGACAACGTATTGCTAAATAAGGCGAAGGAGCCAAACCATATGTCACCGTGTTTAGCGTATAGTGTTTCGAACAATCCTCCGCATCCTTTCTCCATAATATACGTTGGTAATTTCTGTGTTCCGGGTTGATATTAATTTGGCGGTACATTTTTGCAATATCTGCAGTGACTGCATATTGATGTTTTCTGAAAAATACCAAGTGGCAAAATATATCATTTTGAATGGTGGGCCCAATCATTAGAGCGCGATTCAAAGAAATCCCTCGAGCGGGTTTAGCCGACCCGTCAAAAACAACACGAATTTTAGTAGTTGTGCTTGATTCTTTAAATACAGCGTGATGTGGTAAATAATAAGTAGTTTCATCACGTATTGGAGGTTCACATTCAGTCATGTGACCTAACGCAAGATACTCATCAATAAATTCCGAGTATTGTTCCTTTAAACTAGGTTGTCTTAAGAATTTCCTTTCCATTGACACCAATCTACTTTTAGCAATACTAAATGAATCTCCTAATTGAGATAGGTTAGATTTAAATGGTAAGTTCACTACAAATCTACCATTTGCATCGCGTTTATGCGTGCCTTTGAAAATCTTTTCACATTCACTATCTTCCAGAGAGTGATGCTTACTATTTTCAATTTCTTCAACCTTCCAAAACCTTTCTATTTGATTCTGCAAAGAATTTAATGAAATATGACAAACTTTAACTGGCCTCGTATTTTGACGCCTCTGTACAGCTCCTGATATTATCCAGCCTAGCTCCGTTCGATGCAATGTAGGTTTATCCTTTCCTAACTGTATCTGATCCGTACGAACCACCTGCCAGAATATCTCTGCTCCGATCAGCATATCAATAGCAGCTGGCTGGGAAAACTGCGGATCAGCTAACTGGATGCCGTCTGGAATGTTCAACATTTTTGGATTAATCAAGGTCTGTGGAAGATTGCAAGAAATCTCATCTAATACCAAACAAGATATTTCATCCCGGTATTGAGAACATAATGATTTAAATTTAATGTCAACTGTTTCCTTTACATGAATTAAATTATTATGCAAACCTGAAACAGGTATATTCAACTTTGTACAATGCAAATTTAATCTTTTACAAGTATCCTTTGTAATAAAATTAGACATTGAACCCGAATCCAAAAGTGCGCGTATTTTGTGTGTTCCACCATACGCGTCTTCTATTTTTACTATTATGGTAGATAGTAAAATTTCCCGCCCGTTCATGTCACTATGACATGCTAAATTTACTGGTGCCTCCGACTGACCCTTGCCAGTTGAAGTACCCGCTTGTACATTATCAGTATTGATATGTAACAGAGTGTGATGTTTTCGATCACAAACACTGCATTTTTCCTTCCACCTGCACAACTTTGAAAGGTGCCCCGGTTTTAGGCAGTTATAACATAAATTGTTCTCTGAAACGAGCTTTCTTCGTGCCGCTGGTTCTTTGTTAACAAATATTTTGCAAGAATAAATGAAATGACTGTCATTACACAGCATACAATTAACGTTGCTCGACGCTAACGTAACCTTGTTTGTAGACTTCTTTTCCTTAAAATTAAAAAACTTTGCTTTTGTTGCAACTGGTTCCGATTTCTGTTGCATTCCACCAATATCACCTTGGATAGTTTCCAGGATCTGAGACCTTTGTGAAATAAAATTGCTAAACTGCACGAACGTAGGATAAACTTCGTCGCATTCTAATGATTCCCAAAGGCTACGTGTGTGATTATCTAACTTTGAGGTTAGAATATGAATAATTAAAGTATCCCAATGTTCGGTTGGTAGCTTAAGGTTGTGTAAAGCTCTCAAATGAATGTTTGCTTGATCAATTAAATTCCGTAATTCATGATGATTCTGTCGTTTTAACGGTGTAAAACTAAATAAGAAATTCAAATGTCTATTTGCTATAAGTCGGACATTTTCGTATCTCGAAATAAGCATTGTCCAAGCTGCACTATAATTATCCCCGGTTATTTCTAGAGAACTAATCAAATCAAGTGCCTCTCCGGACACATAACTAATAAGGTAATGAAATTTCTGAACATTATTTAATTTACTGTTATCATGAATTCAGGCAATGAACGAATTTTTAAAAGTCAACCATTTATGGTTGTCACCTGAAAACACTGGTATAGAGATTGGTGGTAAATTTACTGATATATTTGGGACATTTTCAATCTTCTTAAATTTTGATAACATTTCCTGTCCTAATGCAATTACATTAAAATATGTACCTTCAAAATTATCCCTCGCGTCATTATCTTCTGATTTGTTCAATAAATCAATCTCCAGCTGAATTTTGGAGAATTCTATCAGAGAAGGTTTAATGGCTTCCAACCTCGATGACAACACGCCAGGTGTAATATCATTTTCGTTGCTTAAATAGGTTTCGAATCTCGTTAATGAACCTTTCAAAACCCCGCGCCGTTTAATCAACTTGTCGAGTTCCATTTTTTACAAACGAAATAACACTAACTTGATTTCAAAACTGAATACACAATACACAACGCGACAGTTTGACGTAAACAACAATGAATAATACCATAAATAATATACTTTGGATCATAGAGAAACCACTCACAATACTATAGCATACAAAGACGAAACTTGCAACCGCGTGGCTAGAAATGTAGGTAGGCAAAAGCAAAGTTATTCTGCAGACTGAATACAACAATAAAAATTATTATCACCAACAAATTTATGCTATGTAATATTGAAAGCATCTGATTATGAACACCCGAATGTAATTCGATATAATCAATACGAAATAATGTGGCATCTACACAGATCTTTAGCTTTTTAAATGGAATTTGAAAGGACAATGAAAGGAAGGCTACAACCTGATTTGCTGTGCATGCGAGCGTCGTGATGAGGCTCGCTTGATCAATCCAATGATGGTGATGAGGACGCCGACTGGACCAATCCCGATGATGATGAGGCCTGACTGGACCACTCCAAATAATGATCTTCAGTCTCAAATGGATCAATCCAAATAATGATCACCCAGCTTGAATGAGTCAATCCAATAATGATCACCCGGCTCGAATGATCAATGCAATGATCAATGCAAATAATCCCGGCTCGAATGACCAATGTTCAGGATCTCAACTTCCGCTCTCCTGACAAAGCAATCCGGCGTGGTAACACCAGATTCCAAGGGAAGTGTGGCTGGAGTAACTCTTCAATAATAACTCCAGCTCTTGAATAATTGGTCTTTATTGAAACAATAAAAGACCCGTAGGGTAGCTCATGTACGGTGAGCCCAATGATGCTATCTCTCTCCGCGGTTTTATAATCCACATGAAGTGAAAACCTGGCAGCAGACGTTTTGCCCAAAAACGACCCGCCCAAGACGGATGGTAACAAGAGAAGAAGGAATTAAAAAATCCGTGGCAATACGAAATCGCCCTGGCAATTGCCAACACAAAAAATGTTGCCACAACCATTAGGGTGACAATCACAAATATTAATATTTCAGTACCTGAAATCTTAACATTTGCTTAATCATTAATTTCCTTATTTTTAAGTTTTCGTTCAATTAAACAATGGCAGCTATCTACTTCCTTTTTCTAAATAGTTATGAAATATTTCTATATTAATGTGAATTACACTTACTCTAAGTAGTGCGTTTGAAAGAGTTGTGTTTTTGTTTTGATAACCACAACCATCTGTGTACAAAACCATTTGTTTGGGTGTTTGCTGCTAAGTATGATTCTAAAAATTTCACAAAGATTGTAGAAAATATATTGGCAGTCAAACCCCCTTCACAATCATCCATAGGTAGCATTAGCAATCCTTTGTTATCATGTTATTAATCCTATAATTGTGGACACAAAGTTTTGTTTTATAATAAAGTGCACTTGCTTTAAAAAAGGGGGCAAGTTTTACAGCTTGCATCTCAATAGTGAACATGACTCTCTCCATGTAGGGTTGGTAATTCCATTGCTTCTCTTTTATCTGCAGCCTTTGATTCTTCTTTCTTTATGATGTGCTCCGCGTATACTTCACTGGAGAGTGGAGAGGTTTGAATGTTTAAAAGCGCAACATAAATCGCACTGGTCCTTCTTTGGTTGGTAAATACCAATGTTTTGTTTATCTAATTCACCGAAAAAGAATGATTTTTTTTCATTATGTAAGCACCCAATTCTATACTTCTTTCTTTATAAACTCAGTAAAGCGACAATTTAGAGTCAAATGTCGGCTCTAGATGGAGTTTATTAGAGCTCGCTCTGCAATAATGTGACGGAAGCTTCGGTAGATCTATTAAAAAAATTATTATGACATTTCGCCCTTCTTCCGTAATTGTATTATTATTGCGTCTACGTAGTGGGTCTTTCGAATTGGATTTGTCTGTTTGCATACCATGTTTGCAGGCTGTAATCCAATTTGTGACAGTAGCTGGATCTAATCAAAAGTACTGACAAATGTCTTCTTACAAACTTGCTTTTTTTCCACCATTTTTCAAGTAGTTTGAATGAGAATATTGCCTTCTTGACTCACAGACAGAAGGACGCTTGGTAAGAATACTATCTTTTAAAGAGCTGATATACGTATGGAGCAGTTCATATCCCAGTTCATATTTTCCCAAAAATAAGTAAACATTAGTTGCCTCTGAATATCATTAAATTCATGACAATGTCCGTTTTTAGAGATCAACAGTGACGGCAACAGTTTGGTAAAAAATCTACTATTCAAATTTATTGACGATCGATTCCTCTTAAGGCGAAACGTAACGCTAAATCACTGTTTTAGAGTTTAAGCTTTACTTACCGTATCAATTGAGTAAAATGAAAATGTTAATTACGTTATAAAAAATATAAGCGTCAACTACTAAAAAAACGTAGTTTTTTTATTATAAATGAATGAAAGAGTATAAAAAACAAGGAGGAGGAGGAACGGGAACGCGATAGGGGAAGGGGACGCGGGAGAGAAAGGGGAGGAGGAAGGTGAACGAATGGGAAAGGACGCGCAGGGAGAAACAATTTCTTTATTGAGTGGCATAGCAACGCATGCCGGATACCAGCTAGTTATTTTATAAAACTTATATATTCAGAATCAGCGTTTATTGGTGTATATGAATATATTTTTTTAAAGCCATAATATTTTTCACTGGGGTTCCTTATGAAACCTTGATTTACGCATGCTGTGAACATTTTTTAATTGAAGTGTTGTTAATATCTATGCACATCCCAAAGGCAATTTATTAATGTAATATTAATTAACATCCTATAAATGTTTCAAACAATAAATAAATAAGCAATCAATAACAGACGGTATCACATCATTAGAACTGCGCCCAATTCACTAATAACTGGCCGAAGCTATAAATGTAGAATGATGTAGGTTAGGTTAGATTACATAGTATTCATAATAATTAGTTGGTAATGCCTAAACCTGCTTCTACGAGACCTAATATAAGTGGTACCTTCGACTTTTCTTATGTAGTAATATTAAATTGTTCACTCTCACTCGAATCTCGAATACGATTTCGATGAAGTTCAATATAATCGGTGCTATCTGAGGTGAAATGTACATATAATTAATTTACGATTCGACTTGGAATCAGCCCATTTCATAAACTATTACTTCACAATTCACAAAAATTTATCAATCTACCTTAATTTTATCATTTCGAGCGGTCAACAGCCTGAATAAATTAAGGTTGTATTAACCGTGTCAAACATGTGCTGGCGTAACGGACCTTACCCAACTTTTCGGGTTTACAAAGGTCGAGTACCTACGCTTGGAGATAATACGAGATTTCATCGACTTCTTGTGTCAAAATATGGCCTAATGGCAAAGTTATAAATATAATTCAAGTGTTTGTAGGCAGAAACCTCAGCGTAAAAGCACGAATTATGAAATCTGGGCAATCAACAGTTGAACCACGGAGCTTTTGTACTGTGTATTTTGTGGGATTGTCTATCTACTTGTATACGACTAGAACCAGACTTGTCAATCAATCTTTTTATTTAACTACCTTTTCATGCAATCAACGTAAGGGTACGAACAAAAACAAAGCGGGTTTCGGTTTTCAGATTAACGACGCTGAGTGCCCGGTTCCCCTGGCGGTAATTAACGCCGAGATGTGGACAAACAGAGCGCGAATAAAACCTGCGCTACCTGCGCGGTAGCCTGACAACAGCTGTCAGTTTTTCGAAATGTCGAGTTCGTCAGACGATGATTTTTAACTCTTGTAGAATCCTTTCGTGAAATTAAGGAATAAAACAATTGGTATTTGGTAATTGGTATCTTTAAATACGAAAAAAACCTCAAGAGAACATGATAATAATATGTTATGTTCGTGCCTGAAAGGAATTCTCTTGTGACATTTGAGGTTATTTCAAATTGTTATCCTGTTGATATCTTTCCAACACTTGTCAACAACATTTCTTTTGCTATGTAATGTATATCTTTTAACCCAGATTAGCGATTTGCTGAACACAGCGGCAATTAATAGATCGCTCATTTTGATATCAGATTTCTTCAAAACAAGCTTCACCAGTATTGCCATGTCCCAAAAATTAAAGTTTTTCAAGGATAAAAAGAATTCTAAACTGTAGTTGGAATTTTGATTTCAGGATTTCCCCGTGTGACCCATGCTAAAAATCGTGTCCCACTCAAAAGTACATACTTTTGTTAATTAATGACATGTTCGACATGGTTTTTTGAAATAACCATAGAGGACACCAAATCTTGATGTAATCCAAAATCCTTGTAAACATGGCAAAAACCAAGCACATGGCAACATTGAGTTTCGCTGACCGGCGTCACCAGCGAGCAGGAATTAAGAATTCATTCCGGTAAAGCTTATCGGCGCCGCCTCGCGCGGACACAAATCTGAACCTGCTTTCACTGTGTTCGGTCTGATACGTTGACATACAAACATTCTTGTCGGCACGCCTGCGCCAGTCGGCCGCCCATGCGCCGACTAATCAGAAAACCGAAACCTGCTTTGTTTTTGTTCGTACACTATGCTGTGTTTAATATGAATGTGAAAAGACTCTGCTGTAATTTCCTGTCCCAGCGGTTTTCAAATTTTTTAAAGGACTCCCTTTTAGTAATAATAATAATAATATTTAGATTATTTGTACAGCGCCGTTTTTGTGAAAAATCATCTCAAGGGCGCTGTACAAACTTATAATATATTCCTACAATCTTACTTCTAACTTACAAATTAGACAAACCATTATAACAACTTATGGCTAAAAATTGCATCCACCGCGACCGGTTCATCGATGATACGAAACTATTTATTTATTTATTTTGTTCAGGTTCTCCATAAAACAGTTGTACTCTAAAAAAATATGGAGAAGATTACAATTTTTTTTGTTAAAAGTGCATGGGGGCAGTTTAACTATGTTGTGACGTATGTCAAGAGATAGTTACTGAATTCTCCGTAGGTGACATTGAAGATGTCGATGCTCATTGCACAGTCGTTAAGCAGTTGATAGTACTACTACACAGTCATAGTACTATATGTACTAATGATTCGACCAATGAACGCGATTCTGCGTAAAAATGTACCGTTCAGGCAGAAAACGTACAAGATCATACCTGGGTGATGATTAACCTTTTTAGCTGGATGGCCAATTTATCCATGCTCAATTTGTAAGCGGGCGTAGGTGGTAGAGTTCACACAGCTTGACATTGCTAGCAATGCAGTCGGTGGTGTCGCAAACCTAATTGCATTTTGTAAAAGGGTATTTTTTAATAAAACTGTATGGTAATGGTAATGCTTGGTCGAGACAATGAAAGATGTGAGCGCGGATTATTTTGTTTTTTATGTGACAGTTGTGTGTGTAGTGCGATGAGAAACTAACATGACGGGGGGAAGTGGATCTGTGCTCGATGCGCGGCGGGCGAAGACTTGATGATGACATTGAAATCAACTGACAGTGAAGATCACGGATCTTCCTGGTCCACCAGTCGGAAGCTTGACACCGCGGTTATGGAAATGAATACTGGTGAATCTTTCATCCGATGCTCGATACCGTAGCGGTGAAGATAAACAGTGGTGGAGAGTGGTCGTAGTGACGTAATCGGTCCTCAACGGTTTTCAATTTGGGAGGCGGGTATGGGTACCGCCACCTCTGGAACCATTTATTGGACAACCAACACCTTTGCTGTAGGTGTTGGTTATCAGATATTTGAGCAAGGCGTCGTCGGGTGGGAATGCTAGCCTTTTCTACCGGTATTTCAATGGAAGATGTCAATATCGTATTGATATAGGTTTTGATCGATCGACCATGCTAGATCTGACATCGCATATCGCTATTCCTTTTGAATTTCATAACGATAACACACATGGTTTGTGTTGGAAATTTATGGGCCGATTTGCCAAACTTTTGCATCATGAAACACGCGCATTTCTTGAGTTCTTTATTCTGTTTATTATTTATTTATTTATTTATTTATTTATTTATTTCTATATATTACAGTATTTACCTATTTATTATAATTTTTACATAATATATTTTGAAAACATTTTTACATAATATATTTTGAAATTTAATTATGTTGGGTGTAAGGTAGGTTTGAGAAGGTGAAACTGTGGATGGGTAATTTTGTATGTTTCGTGAACACCTCACTAGGAGAACCTGTGCTGAGGTGTTTACGTGTTTGTGATTAAGTGTGACAAGTATTTATGTGTTGTAGTAGAAAGTTTTTAATTTTTGTTTTAAACTTTAAGAGAGATAATATTAAGATATATATATATTTATATATATATATATATTTGAAAAAATAAGAAAAATATGTATATACATAAACATACATATACATACACGTACATGCATATATACATATAGATATATATATACATACATTACAATACACACATATACAAGTTGTAAGTCTATGTATAGTTGGTGAATACTTGAAAACTATTTAATTATTTAGTTTATTTCATTTTATAATTTTGGTAGTTTTGTTATGTTTGGTTGGGGATTATAATGTTTTCTATAAAGTTAATATCTTGATTTTTAATCCAGGCAGTGATATGTTTTTTGTGAATATTTGTAGATGTATTAGCAGATAGTATTTGTTTCAAAGTAGTGGGCATACAATTAAAAAGTTTGGTAGCATAATACTCAAAGTGTCTTTGTCCATGTGTGGTGTGTGTTATCGGTATGTTTAGTATTTTATTTGTTGTGGACCTGGTTTTTATTGTGGTTTTTGGTTGAATGGGAATATGCAGTTTGTTTTGGAGTAGGTGGAGTATAACAGATTTGGCATAAAGTTGTCTGATTGACATGACTTCTAATGTTTTATAGATTTCGCTAGAATCTGTTTGAAATGGTACTTGCAGGATGAGTTTAATTATTGCTTTTTGTATTTTTTTAATTGGGTCAATTGCTATGTTTGTCGCACTTCCCCAAGCTAGTATTCCATATGTGGCAATGGATTGACAAAGTGCAAAATAAATTGATCTTAGTATTGTAAGTGGGAAGATGTTTTTAATGTACTTTAATAGGTGCATGACTCGTTTGAGTTTATTTGTGATGAAATTAATGTGTTCAGTCCAGCGTAAGTGTGAATCAATAATTACCCCCAGGTATTTTGTTTGTTTTACCCTTTCTATAAGTTCGCATTGGCAGTTGGATGAAGTACAGTCATGTATAAGCAAGTCTAGGTTTGGTGGAGGTTGACCTCTTTGTGTAATACTATGTGTGATATATTTTGTTTTGATTGTATTAACGGTAAGAGTATTACTGTTTAGCCATTTTTTGACAATTGATAAACTTTTTTCGGCTGTTATGAATACATCTTTCCATGTGGCTGCTTGACAGAGAAGAACTGTATCGTCGGCGAAGGTCACGATTTTACCTTCAATTTCAATATCGCACAGGTCGTTTATATATATGAGGAATAGTAAAGGGCCAAGTACACTCCCCTGTGGGACTCCGTAAGTAATTAAAAGTGGTTCACTTGTCTTGTTGCCAATTTTTACTTGTTGCGTTCTGTCAGACATGAAGCTTTTAATTAAATTGAGTTCTACTCCATTAATGCCCATGTTTTGTAACTTCTTGAAAAGTTTTTCGTGTGAGATTGTGTCGAAGGCTTTACAAAGATCTAAGTAAATGGAAATAACTTTTTTCTTAGCGTCTAAATTATGTGTTATGAAGTCTGTTACAGTAGCTATTGCATGTTCTGTGCTCCTGTTTTTCCTGAAGCCATGTTGGTTCACCGAGAGTATTTGTTTTGTTTCTAGATAGTGCTGAAGCTGTTTTTTAATAGTTTTTTCCAAAATTTTCGAAATGGTATTTAGTAGCGTAATGGGTCTGTAGTTGTTAACATTGTTTTTTTGTCCTGATTTGAAAATTGGAATAATAAGGCCTTTTTTTAATAAGCTAGGAAAAATTCCTTCTTTTATACTACGATTAATTAAATATGTGAGTGGTATAAGTAGTTGTTGGCTTAGAGTTAAGATAGTTTTAGAGTCTATACCATCAGAACCCGTAGTATTATTATTCTTTAGTGAATGAATTATTTTATTGGTATCTTCTAGTGTAATATTTCGTAATTTGAAGTGTCTATAAAAATGTTCATTATTGATGTTAGATGTATTGTTTTGAGGTTCCTGAATATCTTGGGGAGGCTGCGTAGTTTTGATATTTTCAGCTAGGCTAACTCCAATATTTGTGTAGTATTTGTTGATGTGATTGAGGATGCGTGTAGGATTGTCGTGGAAGTGGAGTTCTTCATCATCAATGAGTAGATTTTTTATGGTATCATCTTTTTTCTTCTGTGAATGTGAACTTTCCCTCAAAATTGACCATACGCTTTTAGGGTCATAGTTTGATGTTATCAGTTTGTTACGATAGTATAATTCTTTGGCTTTACGTATTGTTAGAGAACAGATGTTTCTGTACCTTTTGTAGAAGAAATAAAGCGAAGTATCATATGGGTTCAGTTTGACTTGTTTGTGTATTTTGTCCCTTTTTTTAATGCTATTTATGATGCTTTGGGTAATCCATTTTTTAAGTCTTACTTTGCGGTGTGGAATAGGTATGTATATCGTTTTAGTATTTTGTGTAATGAGAGTTTGTAAATATGTTAAAAATAAATTCCAGGCCTCTTCTGCCGAGTTAAATTTGGTGAGATTTTCCCACGTTTTTTTTTCTAAACATTGATTTATTTTAACGTAATCAATTATTTTTTTTGCAGTGTTATTATGGAAAGTTGAGTTCCTTGTTGGCAAAGTTAGGCCTATCATGATTGTGTAGTGATCTGTGATTGTGGATTCGTATACTGTACTACATATTTGACTTTTTGATTTAACCATAAAGTGATCTATACATGATTCTGAGTCTTTGCTTATTCTGGTAGGAGTGTTAATAATGCTTATATTGCCATGTTCCAGAAGCATCAGTTGGTAATCAATATTTTGAGGGTGGCCATTAGGAAGTATGTTTATGTTTAGATCACCAGCTATGATGATGTTTTTGTATGAAGTGAGTTTTTTTAGGTGAGTATCCAAAGCTAATATAAATGGTGTAATGTTATGTGTGGATGGTGATCGGTATAGGGCGAGAATACACATATCTGAGTCAATGATTATTTGTAGGCAGTTAGTATTTATCAAGTCAATTTCTGAAACAGATGCGTTAAGACTATCATGTATGTACACAACAATCCCATCATTTTGATTTTTATTTTTTATTGTGTGATACGCAGTATAATTCTTTTTATGTTTTGTTGTAAAAGCGGTTGATATCCAACATTCCGTTAGGATTATTATTTTAAAATCTGTTTTAAAGTTATGTAAGAGTATGTCAAGTTCGTCATAGTTATGATTAAATGATCTTATATTTTGGTTAAGTAATGTAAGGGAGCCTGGAATGTTAAAGATAGAATCACATAGTTTTGTGTCATTTGTTGTATGATGTTGGTGAGAGCTATTCAAATTAATTGAGAGTAGATCAGCCATGATGTTATGTAAATCAGGATAGTGTTCTTAAGATGTCTGAATGACCTTAATTAGTTACATCATTTTTTTTAAATCATTTTCATGTTTTATTTGTATAATTTTTTCCCCTGGTCCCTTCCGGATTAGTAGTTTACCGTTTTTAAACCATACGAATTGAAAGTTTTTGTCTTTTGCTGATTGCTTTGTTTTCCAAAGTAATTCTTTGTAGTATGGTGTGAGCACTTCACTAATGTATATGGGAGAGTTTGAACTTAATGTCTTAGCCGCGTTTTTGAGTGTTAAAAAGGTGTCCCTAGTTTTCAGGCTGTGGAAGGCAGCACGGAGTTTGTCCGGGGTATTGTGTCTCCGGTCCTGTGTTGAGGTCACCATTCGCAGGTCCTGTTGAAGCAGGGGCATTCCCAGGGAGCTGGCTACCCGAATTACCGCTTCCACAGGTGGTTCTCCCGGCTGCAACTTTACACCCGCCATTTCTAAGCTGTCAAAGAGTTTTTCCTGTTCTAATTCTGCTAGACGACATTCTAGAGAAGAGATTCTAATATTTTTATTTTCGTTCTCTTCACGAAGGAATTTTGTTTCTTTGTGAAGGTCCTCCATTTTTTTTAATCTTGTGATCAGATCTTCGTATTGGTTGCAGATGAACTCGCTGCTTCTCTTCAGGTCATTTATTTCATCCGTAAACATTGTTTTTATTTCTGTAATTTTTGCATCAAAGTGTTTCGTAAGGCGCTCATAGAGGGAATTATTTTCTTCATTAGATTTTGATACATCACTTGTATTTGTATTCTGTTGGGTGTCCTTGGTCTTTTGTTTGGAAGCAGTCTTGTTTAAAGGTGCGTCATTCTCCTCTGCGTCACAAGATGTTGCTGGTTTCCGGTGTCTACTCATTTTATATTATTCGAGTTTAGAAATATGATTAGTTTTGTAGATAGATGGTGCTATTGTTTTTTCAAATTATATTAATAAAATGATTAATACCAATTTAATAATAAAAGAAGAAAATAACAAAAATTGTTCTGATTCACTCGGTTTCGAACTGTGGTTAACAGAACCTAGAGTCCACTACGATGACCACTGGACCATCTGTCTGGGTATCTGTATCGCCGTTTATTCACAATATATACTGTAATGTTCTGTAGATGTGCATGCGAATTGTTCTGTACCGATCTTAATGTCACCGAAATGTATGTTTTTTCACTTATCAGATTGTTTTTTTTTTTGTCTTTTACACAATAAATCTAGAATCACTGTTATTGGGATTCACTTAGTGATTGTATATGACTTGAGATTTATATAGCCACAAGTATAATTTAGATAGATATTTTTTTGATTTGACACTTGAGATTACCAACCATGAATTATGGATTTGGGTAGCAGAATCACTTTTTTAATAAAAAAATACACGTGAGCACGCGTGGTAGAACGCTAGCTATGTTCTGCACTCTTTATTATTTCACTATGGCTTCTAATATTAGATTTATTTTACTTTTTTTATCTCTGTTATGACAGTTCGCCTGTCTGTAACGTAGGTAGGTTTATAGTATAGGTTCATGGAGCAATAATTTCTTAAGTTATTTCTACATTATAATAATCGTTTAGATAATTTACAATCGATTAGGTACCTACTTGATGAGCGTACGTAGAGATCGGCCTTGCTTCGGCATTCTGAGAGGTAATTAATAACATATACGATTCATCTCCAAACATGTCTGCCACTGAACCTAAAATGGTGTGATAGGTCAGTTCCTAATATCATCATCATCTCATCTACTAATTGTGTGCCGTCTACCAAACACTGTAACGATTAATGACTTATGACAATAACAATGCCTGTAAATACTTGTGAAGGAATTTATAAATAAATAGACGTGCAACTGTATTTTCGAATATTCTTTGTTATTTCTATCACTATCGTGTGGTAGGTGCTACTTCTCTAGGACCAGGACCGAACCCGGGGCATTTTGCGTTGAATGCAGAATGTTATAAATTGTGCCTCTATGGGGAGGAGGGGGGGGCTTCCTCACCACTCCCCACGACCTCTATTCAAGATGCAACGCATTTATGTGTCTTTACTGTAATGTTAGCCAACCCGGAATCATTTTTCGGTTAGTTCGCTACGTTTGGTGACTTAGCGGGGTGCTCGGATTCACGAGGTAAGGTTTGCCTTGATCTTGGCAGCGATTGCAGTTACCCACCTACTTTACAATTACGAGGTACCCGGGATCATAGAGGTGAGATGCGTCCGGGTCTTGATGGCGGATGTGCCTGCCCACCAACTGCGTGGTTCTGGAGAGACTGAGGAAGACGTTTTGTCTTCTCCACCAGGAATCTCTCAGAACATCGCCTAGCACCACAGTGGGAGGGATGGATTCATACGTCCTACATTCCTGGACAAACTGACCCCCAGATTCCTATCCATCCATCATACCTTCTTCTTTTTAAGAAGTTCCTCTCCTTCCTTTCCTGAAAAGACCCTCCACACAGCATCCTCAATAATGACATAGGCCCTGAGGGGAAATATTTTCCTCCGGGCCTCCTGTGTGGAGCTAATGTAAAAAAAATGTCCAAATCTGGAGAGACTGGTTAAGGGATACCTAACCTAGACCTTTAACCCAGATATGTCCGTCACTCCTGGACACCATATTCCTGCCCACTCCACAAGCCTTTTTTCTTTCCAGAACTTCCTCTCCTTCCTTCCTTTTCCTTTAAAGGATGGAGTAAGCCCTGAGGGATCTTTTCCCCTTAGGCTTCCTGTGTGGAGCGGAAGAGGACGTGGGAAGGGAAGGTGGAGGGGAACGGTGAAGAATGGGAAAGGACACGCAAGGAGAAACTATTTCCTCATTTAGGTGCAACGCTACTAAACTCGCTACTTAAAAATAGAACATTATTTTATGTTTTCGTCTTTTACGTCCCAATTGCCCAATCTGGCGCTGAATTCAATAGAATGTGATGTAATAATTAAGCAATATATATAGCAAGATCATTCTCACCAAGTCCGGTTTGTCTCCAAATAAATAATAAAATCTTAAGCGGTACTCAAACCGAATATTATTTCAAAATAGTTTTGTACCTTTGAATTTCAAGTGTTGATATTTCATAGATTAAATATAGCAGGAACCTATATTATACCGGTTGTTAATTGAATACTAATTTCGGCAGATCTGGTACGAAAGGTTCGATGGTTTGAAATACCACGTTTTGTAATACGTCAATTACTTATCGTAATTTAATTTTTACTAACTGTAGTGGTCCATTCAGCCATTTCGAAAGGTAGTTATGTTTTGTGCGAGATGAAATGAAAAACGAATTTAATTTATATCATTATACGGTCGATTTCTTTGCAAAATAACATATTATCACAAAATTATAATCAAACCGATTAAAAATATGAAGAAAAGAGAAAGAAAAAAATACAAAAAACACAAGTTTTACGCTTTTTTACCTTTACGATTCATTACCGTAATATTTGAGATCCTGATTGTAGAAAGAAGGAAACACAGAAGCAATCAAATCGTTCCACAGACGAGAGAACGGACGTTCTTAAAGCACTTACCATAAAAAAATGTATAATGCCAACTTGTTTCGTCAACCGCATTAAAATTAATTTAATTTAACAGCGCCCTTGAGGTGATTTTTCACAAAAACGGCGCTATACAAGCCATCCAAATAATATTATTATTATGAATTTATTTAAGCATAATAAATACACATAATACGTAAAACAACACTTTGACCTTTTACAGGACGTAAGGGAAAGATATTTTTTGAAATTCTTGATATTTGAATAGTTTATTTTTTTCTGTAACAAAAATCAAAACATAAATACTTACAGAGCTTGATAATAACATTTTTAATTTAATTTTAATTGAATTTTTAAAAATTAAATGGAATTACAAATTAAACAAAAACAATTAATACCCTTGCACTGGCTATCAGAGAAATGTAGCAATACCATTTAGTTTAATTTAATTATCCGTGACAATAGTGGAACCATGTAATAATAACATCCCGAAATGATTGCAAATTAACAAAACGTAACAAACTAATAAATAAGATATGATTTTAGATTTTCACGGCCAAAAATTTTATGGTTATTTCCTTTTGGGGTATTATGCCGTGTTGCGCTACCTCCTCCTTTAGCCAACGTTTCGGACAGCGTTACAGTGTCCATCATCAGGGCAGATGTGTAAATGTTAGAGATGAAATGTGTGCTTAAGTACTTCGAAGCAATACCGTGTTGCCAGCACCAATCCACTGCGGGCTGGGATTACAGTATACTTCAAGATGGTTTTTTGCATTTAGCTTTGTTGTAGCCGTCAATTACCGGATACCAAGAACTATTGAGCTTAGCTCCGTCGTCCCTGTTAATGTTAATAGGATTTTTATGAATTTCAATTGCCTCTGTAATTAAGCGTGCTCTATAGGTTTTCGGTCTTCCCAGGACTTCAGGAACAAATCCGAAGTAATGGCCGGTTTCAATTAAATGCTCGGCGATTGCCGATTTGTCAGGGTGGCCAAGTTTACATGCTCGAAAGTGTTCCGATATCCTTTTGGAGATCGTCCGCTCTGTCTGGCTAATATAGACCTTATCACATCCGGAACAGCTGAGTTTATATACTCCACCTGTTGCCAGAGGAAACTTGGTCTTTGCAGACCTCAGTAGGTCTTGTATTTTGGTCGTGGTTCCGAAGACAGTCTTGATGCTTTCTTTCCTCAACAGTCTGGCAATTCTGTCTGTCACATTGTGAACATAAGGTAGGAAAGCACAGCCTTTAGACTCTTGTTCAATTCTGTCTTCGTTTGGTGTAGATTTGGCTCTTATTATTTGCCTTGTCTGCCTTGCCGGGTAACCGTTACGCTCCAGTGCATCGGTGAGCTTTGTAAGTTCCGCTCCGATTTTTTTTTCTTCACAAATTCTGGTCGCTCGGGTTACCAGCGTATGGATAAGTCCTCTCTTCTGCGCTGGGTGGTGATGCGAATCAGCATGTAGATACCGATTCGTATGAGTTGGTTTCCTATACACTGTGTGTCCTAGGCTACCATCTTCTTTTCGCATCACTTCCACATCTAGAAAAGGCAGGATTTTGTGGTTATTTTCCAACTCCATTGTGAACTTAATTTTACTGTGAAGTGAGTTAAGATGGTCTAGGAATTCGTTCAGTTTCTCTATTCCATGAGGCCAAATGGCGAAAACATCATCGACATAACGCTACCATACCTTTGGAACAGCCGAAGCTGTGTCAAGTGCCACTTCTTCAAACTTCTCCATAAAGAAGTTAGCTAGAACTGGTGACAACGGACTGCCCATCGCAACTTCTTCCACTTGCTCAAAAAGCTCACCCTGAAATGCAAAATATCCTGTTTTGAGACAGTGTTCAAAAAGTTTGCAAATGTCTTCCTCATATATCTCCCTGAGCATTGTCATTGTCATTGTCATTGTCTGAGGAGTCTTCTAGAGGCACATTCGTAAAAAGAGAAACTACGTCAAAACTGACAAGAATATCCCTTTCATCAGTCTTAACCTTCTTAAGTTACTGATCAGATCTGTCGAATCCTTAATCCACGATTCAGTTTTTCCAGTTTGCATCTGCAGTAGTCTAGATAGGTATTGGGACAGTTTGTAAGTGTAAGTAGGTGCACCAATAGCACTGACAATCGGTCTCATTGGTATATCCTTTTTGTGAATTTTTGGAAGACCGTATAGGGCAGGAGTTCTGGAGGCTTTTACGAAAAGCCCAGATTGATCCTCTTTCCTAATACTGAAGCTTTAACTAGCTCTCTTGTCTTCAAGTCAATCTTATTGGTGGGGTTGTTTTTAATTTTCTTGTAAGTGCCGGCATCGCACAGGAGGTCTTCCATCTTTTTGATGTAGTCTACCGTATTAATCACCACAGTGGCATTACCTTTGTCGGCAGGCAGAACTAAGATTTCCTCATTGGCGCGCAATTCTTTTAAGGCCACAAACTCTCAAACATTCGAAACAAAAATTCGAGAGGCTCAACCAAGATAAAAAAGGTGATCGAAAACAGCTTGATCAAAATAAAGTTGTTATTAACATTTCGTCCCTTGCGTTGAGCCCACAGGCGACTTCTGTGCTTGCTAACGGGATGAACTATGCAGTTGCCCCCAAAAAGATACCTGTGGAATCTATCGTATGTGGTGTAGAGACAGCACTGCATTCAATGATGAAAGTCCATAAAATGTCAGAGACCCAAGTAGAAGATATACGACAAGAGACTTGCACATATTTTGAAAAGGGCCAAAATACCCCGCCCAAACATCACAAAAGGAGAGTTTGTGGCCTTAAAAGAATTGCGCGCCAATGAGGAAATCTTAGTTCTGCCTGCCGACAAAGGTAATGCCACTGTGGTGATTAATACGGTAGACTACATCAAAAAGATGGAAGACCTCCTGTGCGATGCCGGCACTTACAAGAAAATTAAAAACAACCCCACCAATAAGATTGACTTGAAGACAAGAGAGCTAGTTAAAGCTTCAGTATTAGGAAAGAGGATCAATCTGGGCTTTTCGTAAAAGCCTCCAGAACTCCTGCCCTATACGGTCTTCCAAAAATTCACAAAAAGGATATACCAATGAGACCGATTGTCAGTGCTATTGGTGCACCTACTTACACTTACAAACTGTCCCAATACCTATCTAGACTACTGCAGATGCAAACTGGAAAAACTGAATCGTGGATTAAGGATTCGACAGATCTGATCAGTAACTTAAGAAGGTTAAGACTGATGAAAGGGATATTTTTGTCAGTTTTGACGTAGTTTCTCTTTTTACGAATGTGCCTCTAGAAGACTCCTCAGACAATGACAATGACAATGACAATGCTCAGGGAGATATATGAGGAAGACATTTGCAAACTTTTTGAACACTCTCTCAAAACAGGATATTTTGCATTTCAGGGTGAGCTTTTTGAGCAAGTGGAAGAAGTTGCGATGGGCAGTCCGTTGTCACCAGTTCTAGCTAACTTCTTTATGGAGAAGTTTGAAGAAGTGGCACTTGACACAGCTTCGGCTGTTCCAAAGGTATGGTAGCGTTATGTCGATGATGTTTTCGCCATTTGGCCTCATGGAATAGAGAAACTGAACGAATTCCTAGACCATCTTAACTCACTTCACAGTAAAATTAAGTTCACAATGGAGTTGGAAAATAACCACAAAATCCTGCCTTTTCTAGATGTGGAAGTGATGCGAAAAGAAGATGGTAGCCTAGGACACACAGTGTATAGGAAACCAACTCATACGAATCGGTATCTACATGCTGATTCGCATCACCACCCAGCGCAGAAGAGAGGACTTATCCATACGCTGGTAACCCGAGCGACCAGAATTTGTGAAGAAACAAAAATCGGAGCGGAAGTTACTAAGCTCACCGATGCACTGGAGCGTAACGGTTACCCGGCAAGGCAGACAAGGCAAATAATAAGAGCCAAATCTACACCAAACGAAGACAGAATTGAACAAGAGTCTAAAGGCTGTGCTTTCCTACCTTATGTTCACAATGTGACAGACAGAATTGCCAGACTGTTGAGGAAAGAAAGCATCAAGACTGTCTTCGGAACCACGACCAAAATACAAGACCTACTGAGGTCTGCAAAGACCAAGTTTCCTCTGGAAACAGGTGGAGTATATAAACTCAGCTGTTCCGAATGTGATAAGGTCTATGTTGGCCAGACAGAGCGGACGATCTCCAAAAGGATATCGGAACACTTTCGAGCATGTAAACTTGGCCACCCTGACAAATCGGCAATCGCCGAGCATTTAATTGAAACCGGCCATTACTTCGGATTTGTTCCTGAAGTCCTGGGAAGACCGAAAACCTATAGAGCACGCTTAATTACAGAGGCAATTGAAATTCATAAAAATCCTATTAACATTAACAGGGACGACGGAGCTAAGCTTAATAGTTCTTGGTATCCGATAATTGACGGCTACAACAAAGTTAAATGCAAAAAACCATCTTGAAGTATACTGTAATGCCAGCCCGCAGTGGATTGGTGCTGGCAACACGGTATTGCTTCGAAGTACTTAAGCACACATTTCATCTCTAACATTTACACATCTGCCCTGATGATGGACACTGTAACGCTGTCCGAAACGTTGGCTAAAGGAGGAGGTAGCGCAACACGGCATAATACCCCAAAAGGAAATAACCGTATAATAAATAAGAATTTATTTTCCGGTATTTTAATGAACAACTTCGATAAAAAATAACAGTAACATTTGACTAGAACGTCCATGAAATCTTTAAAGCTGACAATATTTATAATGGGAAAGGATGATAGACGCAGATGACTTCATAAGTTGGTCGCAACGCATTTGCGGTTGACAAGTTATCATCTATCGATGAAAACAAAGGGATCTAACAATCACGGTCACGAATTTAATGGAAATGAATAAAAATAATGGTTATTATAAAGTCAAGCATTGTTTTGAAAATAAACATCGTTATGTAATCAACCGAGTTATTAAGTATTTACCTGTAATATTATTCCCATTGTCATTTTGCGCATTTTTTAAAAATATATCCGAATCTTTAATCATTATATGTAAAACTAGCTGGGGTACCCGGCTTCGCTCAGGGAGTCGATAAGAGATTGAACTGACGTTACCAATGGGTAGCCCCACTCATACAAAGAAGGCTTCGAATGGTTCACAATGTTTCAGAACAATCCACAACATTCGAGAGTTTTCTGAAATGTTCCACAATGATCTGGGATGTTCCGGGATGTTCCCGAACGTTCCAGATTATTTCTGGACATTCACAACATTCCGGAATATTCCAGGATGTTTTGGAATGGAATGTCTCGAACGTTCTGGGAGTGCTCTAGAATTTACAAGAGGGCGCCTTCCAGCCCTTATATCTTCAAAAGCACGCCCTCCAGGTAAAAACGGGAACCTTCTTCATGGACGGGGATAGAGGGCTACCAGGGCATATAACTCCCTTAATCATACCGGGACTTGTTCATGGGTTTTAGCGGGACGCACACAATAAGGAACTCCAGTAAAAAATATTATGACTTTAAAAAAAAATGTTCATACAGACCAATAAACGCTGATTCTGAATATATAAGTTCTTTTGTGTAATATTAAACGTAGTGTTCGTAAAAAAATATTAAAAGGTGCATTTTTTAACGTCTCGTTAAAATACACTGTAAAGTTGGTACGATTGAATGGTTAGTGCTGACGTCACGCGTCACCAGTAATTGTATCAAATTGTATTGAAATCAATTGACATGTAGGTATGGCACAAGCCATCAGTATTAACAACATTTAATGTTATTCTTTATTTCGTACTGTTTATAGAGATTTAGTTGTAGTGTTTATTGAAACAATATTTAAGCCTAAATAATTCAGTATCAAAAATAGAGGTATCTCTATTAGTTTATCTCTATTATTTAAAATATTGAAAAACTACTGCACAAAAAAAATAATGAATGAAAAAAGTAATGCTTCTTCTAGGGAGAATACTTCGAACAACGGAACAACGGATTTCAAAATGGCGGCAGTAGATCAGTTGATTGCCCAATCCCATACTAATTTTTCGGGAGTGATGACGTCACACGATTTACCATATTTCCGGGGGGTCTCGAAAAATTAAAACTTTGACAATTATTTTAACTATTACCTAAAACTAACTCTAAAAATAAAAACAAAAACGCAGTTATTTTAGTTAGAAAGTCATTATTCATAAAAAAAAAAAATTGGACTGGAGTTCTCTATTGTACACTATTTTTTATAATATATATAGATTATATTAATGCCAGCGGTTTGCCCCAAGGTTCGTAGAAAATCTAATTTGGGTGATACTTAAAAGAATTCATAATTTTCTCTTTTAACGCTTTAAAATATTTAGATGAATTAATTGTTTACGCCCGTACACAATATGAATAGGATCATAATGGATAATCATCATACATCAATAATGTTGCTCATAATGGATCGTGACTTCTGCTCCAATTTTCATGGTGGACAAGGGTCTTCCACTCCTCGCGGTTCGACACTGACGTACCGGACGCCAATGATACTTGGTCACTCCAGCGTTGGTGACCTTCCTCAGCTTCTTCTGTCAAACACTTTGTCAGTGACTACGAGCTTCTCCAAGTTGGAGTCCTCAGTTTCGCGAGCAACGGGTTCTATGTGTTTTCGATTATACTCGACACAGTTATATCCTAGTGAGACAAGCATCGAAAAACCCAATGTAAATATACTTTATATAGATAAATACTAAAAATATATATTTTTAAATAAGTTATTTATTTATTTATTTCTAATTGACGCCCGGCTGGGCTATTATATGTTTTTTTTCGCTAAGAACATCTAAATGAGCTTAACAAAATAATAAAAAAAAAAAAATAAAACAAAAAAAAATCAAAAACAAAATCTAAAACAAAATCAAAAACCAAAACAAAATCAAAAACGAAAAAAATAAAAACAAAATACTCCACCACGCAACATGGAAAAACAGTGGACTGGGAAAAGTACAATACATAGGTCAAAAAGTCGAAGCAAAGCTATGTAATTTATTTGTTTAAAATTAATAATTAATTTATGTAATTTAATACTATGTAATTTTTTTGTTGTTTTTCTTTCCGATATGAATTATTCTATGACTTGTTTATATTTAGTGAATGATGTATTAAATATAAATATGTCAACAACATCTTTATAGTCATTATTCAAATTTTGTACACCGCAGACGTGAGTATACAATTGTGATTCTGTGGGCAGATAGTTGAGAGTCTATTGTTGATAGGTACCTAATTCTTCCAGAATGGACGGATATATTTGTGAAAGGGCGTCTTTCCGCTTTTTTTTTCGCAGGCTCTAAGTGTCCATGTTTCCACACCATATAGAAATATGGGAAAAATCAACACCCAGTCGAGTCTCATCGCGGTGGTCTTCGTTATGCCTCTGTCAATATGTCAAAATAGAATTTATCCAATTTTACGAACACAAAGATTAATTTTACAATAAACATTTAACTTCTCCGATTATCCGGTTCTGCTTTGATCACGATCGTATTATTTCACCTGCCCGTATAAAATTTTAGTCATTTGATCGGCAGGTTAGAAAATGCCTCACCTGCATAGGCACACCATACTTCATAATAATTCATAGGTACATCTTACAGAGTACTTCCATTAAGTTACCGACCCGAGGCGATGGCGGGCGTGCAGAGTTGCCTATCCCCTGCAGCCCCGAACCCCGCTTCACAACTCTCATCACCTTATCTTACTGGACAGGTCAAAATAATTATTTAAACGCATTAATAATACGCACGTATACCTAAATAGGGCGGGTCTGTTCAAGATTCGGTAGGTATTTTTTAACAGGAGGCCCTGAGGAAAGTAATTTCCGTCGTCTGGGAGATGTCGTATGGAGGGTTTATAAGGAAGGATGGGAAGATCTGGGAAGGAAATAGGTAGAAAGGATCATTAGGGGTCTGGGGTCAGTATCCAGGAGTGACGGACGTTTCAATCCATCTCTCCAACTGCGGTGCAAGGCAATAAGTCCAGATGGTCCGGCTGTAGAAGTTCCCTCAACCAGTCTCTCCCGATCTGGCCCGTCATGCAGTAAGTGTGTAAATCATCCACCGCCAAGAAGTAGACAAATCTCAACCCATAAACCCGGGCACCGTGAAAATTCACCAAACGTAGCGAACCACTTGGAGTGTCCTATGGCAGAGATGTTGGTTATCCAAGAAATGGTTTCTGGGGCAGCGGTACCCATACACGTCTTCCAAATTGTTTTTTTTTAATATCCCATGAGTCACACGAGTACCAGCTGCTTCCGTCTAGAGCCAGTGAAACTCTGGCATCCTTAATTGGGGTATGTTGTGAGGCTTACAACAGAGCGATACTGAGAAATAACTTCCAAACTGGAACGTACCGCATGTATATATTATTTTTTTAATTAAAAGCAAAACTCGATCGAAAATCTGGAGACAGAAAGATCAGAAAAAGATATTGGCTCCACTGGGACACGAACCCAGGATCCTTTTCTTACATGGCGAGTGCTCTACCTACTGAGCTACGGAACCTATATTCAATTCGGTCACTTTTAACTGTATCATACTTCGACTAAGAACCACCAACATTATCTTCATTTTCTTAACGCACATATTATTGGCCGCTATCTTTATATAAGATTGCAAGATTCAACTCGAACTAAATGCTATCTAGATAGTATCTGTATAATTTTTATCCATTTTCTTTGTAATACGCGACATCTATTGACTTCGCAAGTCTAGGATGAATATTTTTTTTTTAATTTTTAACTTTATGCATAAAATCTCGAATTATAATATTTAATAAAATGAAGACAATATTAGCGAAACTCAATCGTAAATCTGGAGACAAAAAAATCAGAAAAAGATATTGGCTTCGATAAAATAATAAAATGCAACTTCCGAGGTTGTGCACTTCCTCTACGATGTTCACCGAAGGAAAGGTGCACTCATTTTCCGACTTATTTACTTGATTTTTTTTCATGCTAATTCCCATGTGGAAACAATATCGGACCTGTAAGAAATTTCTTTACTTTTTAAAATCACTTTTTCATACTGACGATTTCATACAGGTACAGGCACAGAGAAGAAATTAATATTTTAGGACGGTACATCTTTAAAAAATGTCAACACCATGGACGCAACCAAATGAAAGAATCTGTAATATGCCTTTGGCTATTACCGTCAACAAATCATTCAAATTTGTTTTTGATTTTGTTGTACTTACTTATGTTCTTATGTTCTTTGTAATAAATAAAAAAAATAACATGTAAAAGTCCAGCCGGGCGGGAAATTCAAAATAAATATTTGTTCATATGAAGCGGATACTTTGTGATGTGACATTATTAATTTAAAATAAATCAATAACTTTTAAAACACCACTTTTATTTTGCTTTAATAGCTGTACTTGCTAATAATAAAAGTGGTGTTTACAAAGTTATTGTTTTATTTTAAATCAAAATAAATAAATACTTTACTATACATTCTCAACTACTTACTTCAGATATCTTTACTATCAGACTGAAGGGAGATAACTTTTAAATGTATTATTTTATTAATTTTTTTTTTAAACCAAAACTATTATTAAATCTTTAACTGACAGTCCTGAAACAGTTAGCTAATCAGCAATACCTGCTTAGTAATTCCAAACCAAGTTAACTTTGAAGGTAACAATAAACTCAATGCAAATTTACTCTATTTAGTGCTTATAAATACTGTTGACAACTTTTTGACAAGTCCCCTTTGTTTAGGTACATCTTTTTTATTCTAAAAAATCCTATTTAAATATTATGTTCTCTGTTATAACGTTGATATTATTTTTTAGTATAGTAACAGTAGTTTAATAACACGTAATAGTATCCTATACCTAAATACTTGCTTTTATCACACATACTTTGTTAAATGTTCATTCTCATTTTGTTATTATTGATAATCTCCTGTGTGTACCACTGTACATTATAATATCATGTACCTATCACTTGAATGTAAAAGCCATTCTATGGCGTTTAAATAAATAAATTTTAAAAATGCATACGAAATCACATTACCCAATGTATAATACGCGTTAACAATAATACTTCAAAGTGACAGCTGTCTGCTACATTTGCTCCCGAAAAAATAACAAAATAATAAGTTTTAAAAACTATTAACTTTTCAAATAAGTTGCTGTTTGTACAGGGACAGAATCCCTCCACCTTTCGTCATTTTCTGGTTGAAAATAAGCGAGTGCAAGTGCTATTTTTTCTTAGTTTACACTCTGCAGCAAAAGTCAAATCATAGTTCAAAAGTCTAATGCTACTTTAGTAGCAAGGCAGTGAAAGTGCATTACTCCGAAACTTACTACGAAACTTACTACGAAAAGGATTATAGATATAAGCTGACGAAATGGCATCTACCCGCAGCAACTCGGACAAAACTAAGAAGTTCGCAGCTATCCCGGTTTCGCCCTCTCCTGACTCACACACAACGCAGCTGACTTTAGAAGATTTTAGAAAAGGCATGAATGAATTTGAAACTAATATTTACAAAAAACTAGAAAGGGAGAACTCAGAAACAAAAAAATCACTGGAGTTTATCAGTTCTAAATATGACGATCTTATCAAAAATATAGAGATGGTACTAACTAATAACAAGAAATTGGAAGATAAAATGAGTGTTCTCCAGGAGGAAAATGTTAACCTTAGACAAGAAATCGAATCACTCCGAGACGCTCAGGACGAAATGGAACAACGAAGCAGAGGGTGTAACATAGACATTCACGGCATACCCGAGGTCAAGGGTGAGAATCTGATGACCTTATTGGACAAAATGGGATCAACTGTCAATGTGCCGCTTCCGAGTAGCAGTATTGTGTCGGTGCACCGCGTCGCTCGCGGTCACTCTTCGCCCTCCAACCGACCACGCAACATCGTCGTGCAGCTCTCGACAAAGCGCCTCCGTGATGACGTCATCGCTGCAGTAAGGACTCGTCGCGGCCTCACCACGGAGCAACTAGGACTTGGTGTTCCCGCCACAAATTTCTATGTTAACGAGCACCTGACCTTAAAAAATAAAATACTTTTTGCAAAAACACGTGCCGCCGGAAAAGCTAACGGCTATAAGTACACATGGGTGAGGAACGGAAGTATCATGGCGAAGAAGGATGATCTCTCTAGGGTGTTTACCATTCGTCGTGAGGGAGATCTTCAAAAGATGTGACTACTACTATTACAAATATGTTACTGGTCTTATCGATGCCCGCTTTCTCTCAACATTCTGTACCATATCCATTCACATCTTATATTGTTGATTTATTATTATATACTAATTAATCTAATAAGTTATCTATGTTTCATATATAATTTTGATGCTTTGTATGTCCTACTTAAAGTACCGCTCCCGCGAATGTGGAATATATCGATATACACTATTACTCTATTGAAATGATCTCATCATCATCTATATCTGTTTATTACCAGAACTGTGGTGGTATTAGAACTAAAACTCAGAAACTACTTATGAATATTTTATCAAATAACTATGATGTTATAGTTCTAGTTGAAACATGGCTTGTAGCAAGTATAAATACGGCTGAATTAATAGATTCGCGCTACACGGTGTTCCGACGAGATAGGGACCGTACTCTTACTGGTAAGATGGACGGAGGCGGTGTACTGGTAGCAGTGCGCAAGGAGCTCGCAGCATCCCGGCTCCATGACTGGGAAACCAGCCAAATCGAACAAATCTTCGTGTCTATTCCGGTAAGGTCTTCCAATCTCATCATATGTGCAGTATACATACCTCCTGTCTCGCCACCAACGTTTTATGATATTTTCTCCAAAAACCTAGAATCTGTATTTTCATCTGAACCAAATAATATGTTTTGTGTACTTGGAGATATGAATCAACCTACTCTTACTTGGTCTTTTTCCGAAGGCTGCAGTCAAGGTCTCGCCTCTTCAAACACGGCTGCATCGCAAACTTTGCTGCAAACAATGTCATTGATGAACTTGCTCCAATATAATTGCATACCTAACCATAATGAAAAATACTTAGACCTCATATTCTACAGTCGCGAAACAAATGTTACACGCAGCAATGACCCTCTGCTCTCAGAAGACAGACACCACCCAGCCCTTGAATTTGATATATCATCCGAAACTCAACCAAAAATCAAAAACAAAAAAGAGCGTAGGCGCAATTTCAGGAAAGCTGATTATACTCAGATTAATAATGACATTAATTGTATTGATTGGTTATCTGAAACCGCAAGTTTATCAGCCGAAGAAGCAGTAGATCGATTCTATTTAAAAATAAATAATATAATTGATAAGTCCATTCCATTATTGGCACGACGAAATGACAAATTTCCCATATGGTTTACTCCCGAACTTATTAGGTTATCACGGAAAAAAGATAAAGTCTGGCACAAATGGAAGACATATAAAGGTCTTTCTGACTATCGTGAATTTTCCTTCTTACGTGCTACATACAAAAGACTGGCTAGTGATTCTCGAAAGTTATTTTTTGACAACATCGAAAGTTCGTTGCAAAATAATATTAAAAGTTTTTGGTCATACATATCCTCATTAAAATCGTCTGATGGATACCCTGCTACTATGTCCTTCGAAGGTCGCAAATCTAACGATGCCCAGGATATTTGTAACATGTTCTCTGAATTCTTTAAATCAACATTCGAACCCTCCTCTGTCAACGACACGATTAACATCGACCAACTTGAAGCCGTTTGCGACTCTGAACTTGCGCACATTCACACCATTGAATTAACGGAACAAGAAGTGCTCTCGAGTTTAATGTCGCTAGATATAAACAAGGGTGCAGGTCATGACGGAATACCGGCATTTTTCCTCAGATCTGCTGCTTCGTCACTATATGTTCCACTTACCATAATATTTAACAAATGCCTGAGTGACGGGGTTTTCCCTGATAGGTGGAAGTTGGCCTATATTATACCGGTCCACAAGGGCGACTCACGGCAAAAAGTAGAAAACTATAGGCCAATATCCATTCTCTCGGCGATCCCTAAACTCTTGGAAAGACTTGTCCATGACCATATATATCCCCAGCTTGCCTCCGTAATTACGGAACAACAACATGGGTTTGTAAAAGGCAAATCTACCATGAGTAATTTACTTCTTTACTCAAACTTCTTATTCAACAGCATGGACCGAGGCCACCAGGTAGATGCAATATACTGCGATTTTAAAAAAGCTTTTGACAAGGTTGACCACCTTATTCTTATTAAAAAAATTATGTACAACGGAATTAGAGGAAATTTACTACGTTGGTTTGTCTCATATTTAACAAAAAGACAACAAGCCGTATCGTTGCGAGGACACACTTCTACATGGGAGCCAGTTACTTCTGGCGTGCCACAGGGGTCAATCCTGGGTCCGCTGTTGTTTATACTCTTTATTAACACTGTTACTAAATGTTTCTTGCATTGTTTATTTCTTTTGTACGCCGATGACATAAAAATATTTGCCATTGTCAGGAATTTAAACGATTGTCTGCTAATCCAAAGCGACTTAGTAAGGTTCGAAGCATTCTGCAATGAAAACAAAATTTACCTTAGTTACAACAAATGTAAACAAATAAGTTTTACTAAAAATCATAACGCCATCATACAGAATTATTGTATTGGTAACTATTTACTCGAGCGCGTTTACTGTATAAGAGATCTAGGCGTACTTTTTGATTCCAAACTCCATTTCGATGCGCATATTGATAATATTGTGAATAAAGCTTACTGCATGCTAGGATTTGTCATCAGAAACAGCCGTGAATTTCGAAAACCTGAAACATATCTTCTTCTTTACTACACGCTGGTCCGTTCTCAACTTGAATACTGCACCTCCATATGGAATCCACTTTACGGTATCTATAAAGAAAACATTGAAAGTATTCAAAAGAAATTTCTGCAGTGCCTCAATTACAGAATGAGCGCACCTAAACGCGGGTACATAAATATGCTTTCGAGTTATAACGTCTCCACGCTATCTAACCGACGAACGTACCTTGATCTCATGACTCTATATAAAATCTGTAACAACGTTATTGACTGTCCCGACTTACTGAAATTAATAAACTTTAAAGTACCACCCAGAGTAACAAGGCTTAACGACTTATTCCACATTAGCCGGACGCGTACAAATGCTGGTGTCAGGGACCCAATCAGAAGAATGTGCGAATCACTTAATCAGAATCAAAAGCTCAAGGATTCTGACTTATTTTTTGATACACGCAGTACTTTTAGTAGAAAAATGAAGGCTGTTTTCCTACAAAGTTCAAAGTAAACAACTTAGACATACATTCGTTTATATATATATATTTTTTTTTTAAATTTCTGTATAACATTGTTTATCTATATTTATATTTTTTTGTTTCAAAAATAATTTGTAAATTCTTATAAGGATATTGCGCATTTATTTCATATCTCTATTTGTAAAATAATATTCTTATGTACTTATATATTTTTTCCCCTATTTATAAGACATAATATTTGTATATGTTTTTAACTGCTGTTTAAGTCAATTCGTGAGAAATAGTTTGGATGCAGGTGAATTCTCTAGTTGATGTTTTGTATATTCTTGCCAATTAATATCTGTATCTGTATTTTCTCCTAAATAAATAAAAAAAAAAAAAAAAAAACGCAATACCAATTATAATCTGTTTCTATCAATAACTTAATAAATAAAAATGAATGTTACTTTGTTTGTCCCTTTTTTTTTTTTTTTTTTTTTTTACAGTGAATACCGCACAAGAATCTCAACTCCTTATGCGTATCTAAACCATTTGATCCGATCGCGATGAAACTTTGGTGATTTGTTGTGCATATGCACGTATAGTTCTTTTTTACATATGGTAAATTGTAAAATTTTTATATAAATGTAAATATTTTAAATAAATTTACGTAATTTATTTGTGTGAGTTTGAAAATAAATGTATTTCATATAGTTTAGCGGCAGTGGGAGGGAAAATTGGGAGGGGGATGGGAACGGAAATGGGAATGGGGGTGGGGGGATGAGAGAACGGGAACGCGGGAGGGAAAGGGAACAGAATTAAAACACAAACTCTTTCTTTGAGTGGCATTGTATAAAGAATAGATTCTATGACGGGCATTCGGTGGGGATTGATTTTCAAGCAAATCTTGATGTAATTGCAAACTTGACTGTGGCTTCAAAAAAAGAGGAAGGTCACTTTCTGCATTAGTTTTTCGAAAACCACCGCCATCCCCTTTTCTCCTCCTCAAAACAGATTTTTTTCGCTTATTCATATAATTCTTATTCTATTGATGAAATTTTGCCTAACCTGACGTTCAAAATAAGCGGCAAATAACTGTCCACGTCTGATTATGAAAAACTCTTGCTTAAAACCCGGACAACGCTGGGGACTCCAGACTCCAGATAGTTTTAAATATAACAAAGAAATAAACATGCAGCATTTCAACATAATACAGTTACAAAAAACAATGACAGACGAGGGATTTGATGTCAAATAAAGTCCAAATTTTTTTTTTTTAGAAATTTAATTAAATTTGATAATGTTATTATCGAGTTCTGCAAGTTTTTTGGTTAGTGGTTTAGTTACAGCTGTTCAATAATATGGGAACAAGCCTTAAAAACTCAAAAAGTAGAAATCCTAAACTCAATAACGGTGGCATATATTAATTAAAATGTGACCACGCCGACTGTAACGCTACATACATCGGGAAAACAGGTAGGGCATTCTCAACTAGATTCAAAGAACATATAAGATGTTATAAAAATAAAAACACCTCTTCAAAATTCGCCGAACATCTCTTAGTGAATAATCACGTTCCACTTAAAAATAACCAGCCAAAACCATTACATATAGAACGAAAGGGTCTTAGATTAAATAATTTAATAATTTGAAATTATTAAATTTGAAATTAAAAATTAAATAATTTGCTTGAACAATTAGAAATCAATAAACGAACGAATGACCCCAACAAAACGCTAATTAATAAAGTAAGGAAAATTATTTATTCCCCACTACTCTTAGTATGTTTACCAAACATAAAAAATATAATGCACTTAAATGAGTCATAGCAATAACGTCATTCTAAATCAATTAAGAAAACCCTTACACTTAGTGCAAGGCAAACCAAAGGGAAATACTCCGAATCCCATATTAGCACTCTCTCAATTAGTGTCTCTGCAAATTGGTTTAACCGGTAATAAATCAACTTAGACACCTTCAAAAATTGACATTTAAAATCTTATAAATAAGTCGTCCGTACGTGGCTTCACCACAGTTTGAAAATGACCTTACAAGTCGAAACAGCTGTAACTAAAACACTAACCAAAAAACTTGCAGAACTCGATAATAACATTATCAAATTTAATTTTAATTAAATTTCTAAAAATTAAAATGGAGTTCTACGAATTAAACACAAAAACAATTAATAAAGTCCACCTTCCTAATAAACTGTACGAAAATCCGTACCAAAATAGAACATGTCATTTACTTCCTCCCGAATCCATATAAAAGACGATCCATATGGAAAGTGGACTAAAACAAGGATCCTGTAGAGCGCGCATTACTAAATTCAACCATCCTCAACTATCAACTATTCACCACACGGAATAAAATCTTAAATTAATTAAATAGTAATAAAATGAAGTAAATAGTATTATAATTATCATTATGTTGAACACATTTATCAAGTTTGTTTTGCCCAAGGGCTCTGTTAATTTGTAGATGGTATCTGAGTACTTATTTTAAAATTAATTTTATATTTGTATTTAGGTAAATGACTGCAGTCGTGCATCATCATTCCATAGTGATAGTTGTGTCCTATAAAAATTGTCCACTCCGTGGCTTTATTAAATTTACATAATCGTAAAAGAAAAACCAAAAACACATTGTTAAATTAATAATGGAAGAATTAATTTAACCCATTTACCTATTATTAAAACGTGCGACCTTTATATGAATTAAATTGCGCCATTGGCTTATTTGGCATTCCGCGAATTAAAGCCAAATTTGCAAGGGCATCGAAAATTATGTAGTCAATTATGGACGTATTAACAACTTGTTAATACTGCAACTAATGAGTATTTCGACAACGTCGGGAGTTGGGTGAATCCGGAAAATTCTCGTCGCAACGAAAACAGTTCTTCGGCAAAAGGAGTCAGTTGTTGGTCGCAGGGTGGTGATGACCCACAGTGGATTTACTCAGCAAATGGTGTATGTGGCTTTTACATTTTGCTTTTGTGTGTGTGTTTACAATATAGGTACTATTTTCGGTTTCTTTGTTCTTAGGGATTAGTTTGATAATCGTTCTTATGTTTTAGTGTCGTCCTGTGCCAGGAATTTTATAATTCAGCGGAAAACCTTTTGTTTAAGATCAAAAATTTCCGTAATTTTGCTTTGTTACGTTGTTACTTTATTACGTTGTTACTTTGTTAAGTTGTTACTTTGTCAATTGTCCTGAAATATTGGAATTTGTTCATAGGAAAGATATATGGCTGTGATGTGAGAACTTGTTCTTGATGTTAACTCAATTATGGAATATTAAATATTCATTTGTTTATTTAATACCCACGAAACTTGTTAATTTCTTTGTGAAGTGGGCGACCGACAAATGTAATATTTTACACTAGAAAATCTAACTAAAAAGTAGTGTGCCATTTTGAAATCTATTTTTTTGCCTAGTGTCGATTTTGTATTTATAGTATTAATTTGTTGAAAATCCGTTGTTACGGAAATTGGATGACACGACTGTATGCTAGTCTAAAATATTTAATACACTAAATAAATTTGAGATACACTCATTTGTATTCATTTGCTACGTGAAACTTCAATGTCTCTGATGCCGTAAAAAATATCATTTCACTAAGTTTGCTTTCTTGTTTACCCACAGCACCTCGCAAAGTTAATTTATTGCAATTTGCTAAGTATTTCATTGTTTATTTCTTTGCTTTGCAGATCTTTAATCATGCCTCCTTACGTCCCGGGCAGTCAGACGAGCACCTTGGTGCAATGCGAGGGTGGTTTTACCTCGGAAGACACCACAAAGCAGACCTTCCCTTCTGAAAATGAACCAACTACGTCCACCGCTGTTCCCTCTGCTCCTAACAAAACAATTGTTCACCCAACGATAAAGCCAATTCCCAAAGGCTTCTCAATATCTGATTGGATCGAAGAGACCTTCAAATTCGCGACCCCGCTGATCTGGGTGAACATCATAGCCATTAGCCTCTACCACATTGTGGCGGTTGTAATGTTTATTTTCTTCTGGTTGGATGGGAAGATTCTCACAATCCTGTTTGGTAAGTTTTTTGTTACTTTTTCTTCTGTGTGAAAAAATTATTGAAGATTTAATGACGGCTACACTACACGAGGACGACGAGAGGACTTAGCCATTTATTTTCATTTGGCGTCTTGCAACTAGTGTCCGACCGAAACAGGACTCCCTACCGAAACCGAATCTTCGGTATCTGTCTCAGTTTCGGCCGAAACCGAAACGTTTTTAGACATGTTAATAATAAACTATTGTTTTCTGAAATTTTGATTATTTTTTACACTTACACGAGTTAAATGAAATAAAAATAAAACAATAATTAAAGTGTACGAAAAATTATTTTTTTATATTACTTACTGCTATAAAACTAGCAAAAATTATTAAAATTAACAAAACGTGTTAAAAATTTCTTGGAACAAAAATTTGTCAATAATTAACACTTAAATTATAAAGGAAGGACCTCATTAATTGAGTACTTACTTTAATTTTAATTGCCACAACTAAATATAAAAAAAAGAAATTGAAGTATGTGAAAAAATAATTATTTATTTTTCTGATATTACCGTTATACTCGTAAAACAAACAAAAAAATATGAAAATTAACACACGACTCACAACACAATCACGCCGGACCGGCCGGCGAACTCAGCTGATGATGGCGGGTGATACACGAACCACGAACTCACCCGAAGTCAGTCGAACGACGCGCGATAATTCACGAACACAGAGCTTCGGTGCGGCCCAAGGTTCGGCAGATTGTCAGGTCGGAAACTACTTGCAACCTTTATGTGGCATATGTGCCCTAGGGAACTGGTAGTATCGTGGATCTTAATTCCATACTACACAGGGTAAAGTTCACTTTTCAACATTGTTCATTTGAGAATTTGGGATGCAACGGTAGGCATCCATTTGTCTTTTCAAAATAGATTGCGATCAAAGTGATGTAAGATGTGTCAGTTTTTTAATTACCGGTAGCTAGAATACTTTGAAATTTATTTAATTATTTATTAACACCCTTTTTAGGGTCTTTCACATATGAATAGTAAAAATTATACAGTATTTATTACACATAACTCAACTGCCTCAGTAACAACACTTTGTATTTGTTCATTGATAAATAGAAGATGTCCACTGACTTGGTATACTTACTTCCCTCCATTAGTATTCTGGGCAAAGAGGAATACGTATGGTAGTTAGTACCAGAATTTCAGCACTGAAATAAAGTATTACGTCGTGAAATCCGAAAGTTTATCTAGGCAAGCAACATAAAATTTTATGTAGAAATATCAAACCACTGAAAATTCTTCTGACAATTTCATATATTTTTTTTTACAATAGCTCCACCAGGAGGCCTTGAGGAAAACTATTTCCCTCGGGGCCTATGACATCTTTGGGGATGCCGTTTGGAGGGTATTTTTAGGGAAAGGAAGGAGAGGAAGTTCAGGGAAGGAAAAAGATGAGGGGTGGGTTGGAATCTGGGAGTGACGAACGTATGGATCCATTCCTCCCACTGCGATGCAAGGCGATGGGTCAAGGAAGGTGGGCAAACGCAACCGCCGCCAAGACCTAGACAAACCTCACCCCCATGAACCCGGGCACCCCTGCTAAGTCACCAAGCGAACCACTTGGGGTGACCTATGGCAGGGGTGTTGGTTGTCCAATAAATGGTTCCCGGGGCGGCGGTACCCATACCAGCCTCCCAAATTAAAAAGAATGCAGTGTATTGAGGAGTTATAGAAGTCTTACGATGGTTACATTTTGCAGGTTTCGTGGTGGGAACAATGGGAGGGTTCGGAGTGACGGCGGGAGTTCACAGGCATTGGTGTCACAAGGCATACAAGGCCAAGTTACCTCTGAAGATAATCCTCATGATTTGTTACTCCGTGGCTGGTCAGGTAAGGATGGTTCACAATTATTTTAATTTACGCGCTTATACTTATGGTGTCAGGAGGAAATCAAATAATCTCAGGTTATTCATAATCTAAGAATGTGTGTGTTTCTTTTTAAACTTCGAAAAGGAGGAGGTTCTCAATTCGACTGTATTTTATTTTAATTTTTTTTTTATGTTTGTTACCTCGGAACTTTCGACTGGGTGAAACGATATTGATGATTCTTTTTTTATTTGAAAGCTGGTGCTTCCCGTGTGGTCCCATTTTATTTTGATCCAGTTCTGACAATGGCATCCATGAGAAAATCATATAAGTCTTAAATTTGCATCAAGTATGTGCTCGACAAATGGACGAATAACTCAATATCACGCCAACCGATTTCGATGATTCTTTTTTTTATTGGAAAGGATGTACTTCAAGGGTAGTTTGATGAGAGTTTGGTTAGGTTCTGATTATGGGATCCATGACAAAGTAACGGAACTCTGAATCCCGGAATTCTGAAGAACAAATTTACGATACTCGGCCGAATCTTAATCGAATTAGTTAGTGTACTTCAGATTCTCTAAAAATCAAAATTAAACAAAAATTTTAACAAAACAAAAAACGACTTCAAAAAATGCACTAAAAAGAAAAAAAATAATTTCGTATTCTTCTACAACTTTATAATCAACTAACCTTTTCTACTCATCAATATGTAGGTACGATTCTTATTTTTGGAGTCGGTGTCAACCAAGGTACCCGCGGCCCGGCGTGTTCACTTGACAGCTCCTCTCCCGCCGACACCGACTCCAAAAATAACAATCGTACGTACATATTGATGAGTAGAAAAGGTAAGTTGATTATAAAGTTGTAGAAGAATACGAAATTATTTTTTTACTTTTTAGTGCATTTTTTGAAGTCGTTTTTTGTTTTGTTAAAATTTTTGTTTATTAAACAATATGTGCACGTAGGTATCATGAACATTTCGACTTTTGGTCGTTCGTTCCACTCTTACCCCTACGACAGCAATGCTTGTACCTGATACTCCTTTACCAACTAAACATAACTGCGACTAGCAAGTTTGCATAACTTAGTTTAGCTTAGTGCGTAGCATTCTCAAGAGTGGATCTCAGATATGAGGGCCAGAGGACATCGTCCATGTACCAATGATCGAGAAAATACAAAAGAAATGTTTGCGATACCTCTGTAGATTAGAGTTAGATTTTTACCCATGGCTGTTTCCAACAGCATTTATCTCGGGAATGCTTGGTATCTGCAGCCTTAGTTCCAGAAGAGGCGTCACATTACTGCTAATGGCTTATAAGCTCCTAAATGGTTTTATATCAAAATAGCAGACCCGGCCACACGTTACTGTGGCTAACGAAACACAACGCCATTACCCAACCTTTATAAAATCCATACCACCCGCTTGCCAGCTGCCCGCTGCCCGCTGCCCGAATTGAATATTTGAATTTCTCGGCTTTTCTCTACTATAATAAGCAGGTATTATACATATAAACCTTCCTCTTGAATCGCTTGAAAACCGCATGAAAATCCGTTGCGTATTTTAAAAGATCTATGCGCATATACATTTTGAGCGACTTCATTTTATACTATGCAATGATAATGATACCAGATATTCTGACTAAAATAGGATTCCATGTCCCGAATAATTTCAAGCGAGGCCGCCAACACCTTTTGATTCTTGCCAGGAGCAGAACTACTTTACCAATGGTGATTCCCCTCACCCTGGGAAGACTCACCGGGTTAATAAACTACCTTGCAGGAAATGTAGATATTTTCCACATGTCCTAAAATGATTTTAAGCTTGAAATATCACTTTATGTTGTGACTGTATTTACCTTTAAATGTAAATGTTTTTATGATGTAATTTTCGTTACCGCTTTTGCAACGTATTTGTTTTTATACTGTTTTTGCAAATAAATAACGTTTCAGGAAGAATATGTATATACGTTCAACCCATTAATGGTAAAAAATTTAAAATTGCCCCCCCCCTAGACCTGGAAAATGCCCACAAGGAGGCGCTGGCGCCCCCGTTAAGAATCACTGGGCTAGAGCATTGTATACATTTTAAAGAATTTTATAAATTTACTAGCTGAACCCGACCACGCTTCGCTGTGGCTTTGTCTGATTTTAATTATTAGAGGAGTTAACAAAAATTGTCTAGCAACTGTGCATTTTCCAAGAAGACACATTGCTTAATTGAATATCTGCTGTGACTGTGCTGTAGTATAATTTATTTTTTATTTTTTATTTATTCAGACCTTAAAGGCTTTTACAATATCACGTTATTTCATGCGTTGCTATGCCATTTAATAAAGAAATTGTTTCTCCCTGAGTGTCCTTTCCCATTCGACCCGTTCCCCTTCCGCCTCCCCTTCTTCTCCTGCATCCTCTTCCCCTCTCGCGTCCCCCCCCCCCCTTCCGCCGTCCCGCAAACCCTTCTCCCGAGTTCTCCTCCGCCCTCCCAGGTTCCCCTCCCCTTCCCAGGTTCCCCTCCCCCTTCTCGCCTTCGCCTTCCACCTTCCCCGCCTTCCCTCTTCCCTTTACCGCTCCCTCGTCCCGCCAACCCCCTCCCGCGTTCCATATATTCAATCCCAGTACATTCAGTTTTTAAACAGCCCGCGTGCCACCTTTTACAATTTTATTCAAATTTCAATTTTTCATGTATATTAAATTTGGTATCTAACATAGGTACCTATTTAAAATATCTAAAATTCTTGATTCGATTCAAACTATTAGGGGAGTACCTACTTTAAATAAATTTATCAACTTAAAGATTTTCAAAAATAGAATTTTATTTAACAATCATTTTTCCGCAAAATGTCATTCTGTCTAGAACTGTCATTCCGTAGTTTACTATGACAAATTATGAGTCAATTTAAAACGCATAAAATTATTATTTTCCTTTGTAACTTCCAAATAATAATAATAATATAGTATGGATAAATGCTCTTCTGCTAAAATGCAATGTTCTGTAAAAATTTTGAAACAATCCATCGATTACTTTCCGAGATTAGCGAACGCAAACATACGGAACCTAAATTTTTATATCTATTATTGCACCGAAATATTTTATTTCTTTTTTATTTGCTATGCATAGCCAGTCATTATTTTGGTATGTTAAAATTTTAGTGGTGCATTGTTTTATGAATTTTAATATTTAAGGCGATAGAAGGTATTTTTTTGGTATTTATTCTAAAAAGTAAGTAATTTTTTTTTTCATGATTTAATGTTAACGAATTTTTGTCGAACCATTATTTTAAGGTGTTGATATCATGATTAGTAGGTATTTCAAGTTAATTCCATGAATTTGCTTGGAATATAATTGCAGAATCGTCTGCGTATGAAATAAATTTTCCCGTTATTGATAATTCAAAGGTATCATTAACATAAAAGATGAATAGAAGAGGGCCCAAAATCGTGCCTTGTATGTACCTATGTAGCTTGTACTCGGTTCACTAAAGTGTTTTTTTTTTTATTTTTGCATATTGATTTAGAGTTCAGAAAACTTTCTATCCACGTTTAAGCGTTAGGGAACGTACCCATACTACGTGACCAACTTTTTGCAATTTTTAACCCCCCCCCCCCCCCCCCCCCCCCCCGGTGACCAAAATCCTAAGCAACCCGCCGCTCATTTGTATGGAGCGTGACATTTTTTTTTAAGACTCCCCCCCCCCTAAACGTGTCACGTAGTATGGGTACGTTCCCTTATCTATAATTCCGATTTCGTTAAGCTTGAATAGTATTTTTTGTAACTAATGCTGTCAAAAGCTTCCTTTAGGTCAATTAATATTGAAAGCGAATTTTTGCTTTTATCCACTGCTTGATATATTTTTGTTGTTAAATCTATGATTGCGTGCTTATTTTTGGGCGAAATCGAAAATGTTGGTCACTCAATATATTATTAATTCCAAAAAAAAAATTATTTGCTTTTTAGCTACCTTTTAAAATATTTTTGAGATAGTTGATAATTCTGATATAGGTCGGTAGTTATTAATTTCTTTAGAGTCACCTGATTTATGAATCAGTGTAATAATAGTTTTTTGTATATAGATGAAAAAATTCCCTCTTTAAGACTATTGTTTGTAATAATAATAAATAATACTTGGCTAATTTATATAGCTCCGTTTTTGTGAGAAATCACCTCAAGGGCGCTGTACAGTACAAGTAAATATGTAATAAAATTGGTATAACTAAGATTTGTAATCTATGTAATAGGCTTTTTTAAAAAGTTAAGATGTTTTTTTAGATTTTCAACAGTGATCCCATCGAAACCTGACTCAGTTCTTAGGTTTTTTATATTATCAACAATTTCTTGTTCAGTTACCGTTTGGAATTTTTCTACGTTTTTTTTATGATGTTACTTCCTGTTACTTCACTTTGAATTATATATATATATATATATACTTAAAAAAATTAAGCAACCAATAACCTCTGGAAGGCCAAGGCAAATTACAGTCAATGCAACCTATTCGAACTGGTCCGTGTGCAAACTTGAAACTCGCAGTGCAACTTTTTCCAAGGTTTTCCACTGCTATTCAGTACCCGATACCATTGCAGCTTTAGTAGGTACTGGTGCTTTTCATGGGTATAACATATTTATATTCTTGGGCGATCCAATTAAATTCCTTACACGGGTGTTCAATTACAATAATCATTCTTGCCGCACTCATATTTATTTTTAATTAATCAATTTACCAATTTGTTTTTAAAACGCTCGGCTTTTATTCATTCATTCTTATTCTTTTTAAACTTTGATTTAAAGTCGCAAAAGGAACTTTGGACAAAGCATTTTATTTTGAGAAAGAAAACCATTGAATTCTATTATTCATACTATGTACTGGACATAGGATAATATTTTTTCGTCGATGCTTATTACTGCATTATAAGCGGGGCATTTCGTTACTAATGATAGATTTATATTAGGTCTGCATCTCGGGACAAGGAAAGATCTGTGGATGCCCGATCTTGTCTCTGATTGTCTGGGATATGAAGAGCATTTTTCTAAAATACCTAAATTATTGTTGTGACAGTTCAAGAGGTTACAGGTTATAGGCCTACATAGCTCCGCTACAAATTAGGTAATGATATCCTTACATAGGAATAGGAAGATACAGTCCATTAAACATGTCCTTGCCCTTGAAGTTATCTCATTTTTTTGTGATATCCTAAAACATTCCCAATGTACTGGGGGTACGGGGTACGAGTAGTATGCCTACAGCATTCCCGATTTGGTTTAAAGTTGCGAGGCTGAAGGAATTGGAGATGAAATAAGATTTGGTTTAAAGTTGCGAGGCTGAAGGAATTGGAGATGAAATACGATTATAAAATTAGGTTTAAAGTTGCGAGGCTGAAGGAATTGGAGATGAAATAAGATTTGGTTTAAAGTTGCGAGGCTGAAGGAATTGGAGATGAAATAAGATTGGACAGAAAAAATTTCAGATTATAAAATTTTTTTAAAGTCAAGAAACAAATTGGTTCTGAAATGGGGTAGATACCATATTCCAAAATATATTGCTTTGATAAAACACACAAGGTAAAATTTCAAATTTTATTTTTGTTTTGCACAAAATATTCGTCTACCTTACTAGGCATACGCCCGTTTAATTCCTTTCAATTCCTTTGGGTGGTAACCTTGACTGGGTCCAGTTGGGTAATACATTTTCTCTTCTCTCGGTGCAACAACGCACATGCCTGTCGGTTATTTATCGACTAAATCTATACTTTTTAAATGTTCATTATACTTTAAAAGGCAAATTTTCTCGGTAAGTCTTTAAATGCCCGGGTTTAGTTCAAAACACTTTTATAAACTAAATGTACAACATACAGACATAAAAAAAGTATTATATCTCAGGGATTAACATGTACATTAAGGTGGGTCATTTAAAAAAAAGATATTTTTTAAATTCTAAGAGCGATAAAAGGGTGTCAAACGTGTTCAAAATGACGTGTTTAAAATTTTTTAAATTTCTGATACGATCTTCTTCCTCCGGATTCACTTCAAAGTTTTGAAAATTTTTAAGGGGTTATTTCTAGTGTATATAAAAGTTATTTTGAATCCTTTAAACTATATTTTTTGTAATCTTCCAGAGCAAATATAGTATATTTTTACGAAATCATTTAAAAAAAGCCCCAAGATTGAGTCTCGCAAAATAATGCCGAAATTTAAGAGTAAGAAGGATTTTGCTGGTATTTGAAAATTTGAATACACTGCCTTTAGATAATTTCAATTATATTCATATCTTTGTTTAATAAATAATTCAAAATATTACCTCTATTTCGTATTTTATTAAAAATAGTTCATTTTTAATGGTTTATCAAACATTTTTTTAAGATTTAACAAGGTTGAGTTTTTCTCTACTATGCGAAATTTCAAAGTCAATCCGGAGGAAGAAGATAAATATATATACAAATATATATATATATATTATTTTTTAAAATACGTGATTTTATATCTCAATTTAACCATTTACCTTTTTCACTATTAGCCAAATCAAAACAAGATTTTTTTCCCATACAGTCGTGACCAACCCTAATGTAAATGTTGTTTTATTGTACAATTGATAAATATTGCACGAGCAATGAAAATTTTCTTTTCCCTGGTTTTTGTTTTAATACAATTACCATTGTAAATATATAAAATCGGGTAATTTTTCGAAGAAAAAAAGCCTAACCTAACCAGTTATCACTTTGTGGTGGCATCATTTAATTTATCACTTCATATAATCACAATTTAATTACAACATTAAAACCACATTAATTAGTATATAAATACTCCGGAAGAAGTGAACATTGTTCACAATGGATTGTGTATATAAAATGAAGCGGAGTAAACAAAGTTGTTTGTCTTTTATTTAGAGAAAATAGAGAATTTATCTAAAACTTCTTTGCGGATTTCACAATACCCGCACCGGAAGAAACTTGGTCGATTCGGAAAACGGATTTCTACTTCACTTTTCTGATTTTTCGTTTTTTGGACAAAACATAACACTCTTCCGTACACCTCCTCATTCTCGCCTCGATTGACCGCGTTGACCTCTAAATGTAGCTTGACATTGTTTTAGCTGTGTTAAGTGATAAGTGACAAGATGCTAGAAAAGTCAAGTGTTTCCCAACCGTCACCTTCTCAATTTGCTACGTCTTACCAATTATTTTAGCCTTTCAACAACAACAATTCGTAATTCTACTGGCTACGAAATACGGAACAACGACACCCAATCGGCATGCAATACGAATAAAATTGAATATTTTAAAAACGTTTTCAACAAATTTTCGATAAAGATGGCATTTTTATATATTACGATGATTAAATTTTCACAGCGATTTAAAATGTGCCATTTTTTATTTTCCGCCATAAAGACATAATGTTCGTGAATTTGGTGATGTTGACGTCACGCCAGCCATCGTCGGTGACAGCCGTCTTACCAACCGGTAGCTTTTAAATCATAATGACGCTGTAATCACTTCGAACCTTTTAGAATAATGTGCGATTTTAAAATCAATAAATACGAATGAACATTTTAAAATATGCATTTTTAGAACGGGACATTTGTATATTTTTATCGAATTCAATAGTTTACCTCTTTTAATTTAATTCCATTAACGACTATTAATACAAAGACTAGTAATATTATTTTCAGTCATCCCCAGTAGGGATTCTTGTCCCGATGTGGACTGTAGGTTGTTTTGTTGGTGTTACATCATAATTTCCACATCTTTCAGGTATTTTAGTCGACCTCATTTTCGTGCTGTGTAGGTACTTTAATAAAGTAATGGGGTTGTTGATAACCCGTCGGACGGGCTATGGTCGATTTTCTCGAGGCTAAGAGCTGGTACCCGAACCCGACTTACTCCTTTCTTGACCCAATTTACGTTTAACTCAAGATTTATAAGGTCTTATTTAGTTTTTGACTTTTTGAAATAATGGCATACAGAGCTCCGGTCCAAAAAGGCCCCTTTCTCTTTCATCGTGAATATCTAATAAACGTATTTTAATTAAATGAAGACAATATCAGCGAAACTCAATCGAAAATTAAACATTATAATTTGAGATTTTACTCATAAAGTTAAAAATTAAAAATAATAATGATATACGGATTGCTGAAAAAATGGTTTACTTTGTTGTTTGTTAAAAAATATTTGTAAAGGGGACATGGAGGTTATCTTTACGGGGGATTTGTTTAGGTTTTTCATATACCGTACCTACGTACGTTTTCGTTGTACCGGGCGAGGCAGTTTATGGACGCTTTTTTATGGGTGGAAATTCCCGCATAAAATGTTTCCGTGAAACTTAAGAATTGTTTTTTTTAATAAGGGGATTTCAGAATCTTGGAGAAGTTAAGATATCCTTATCCATTTGGGGGCACCCAGGGCTATACATAATATGGCTTTATTCTGGAATATTTGAAGTTTTTTCAAATGCTTCTCTGAAGCGGAGTTCTTATTTAGTTTTTATATTGATTATTATAGAACACTATATTCGACTGGGTGCGGGACCACCGTGTGCACCATAAGTTCAGCGAGACAGACGCAGACCCTCATAACTCCAACCGCGGGTTCTTCTTCTCGCACGTGGGCTGGCTCATGATGCGCAAGCACCCGGAGGTGCTGAAGAGGGGTCGCACCGTCGACATGACCGACATCCTGGAAGACCCCGTCGTGCAGTTCCACCAGAAGTAAGTACCAAGTAACCATCTTGCCGACCAAACAAAACCACCTGGCAAATTGTTCAATCTTAGAACCATTAATTATTAAACTATAGACCCTTTGAATCCTCTCTCACGTTTCACTTACAAGTAGTTCAATTCCTTTAGGTATTTATTGTTTGCTGTTTCCCCAAAGTCACCTATATTGTGTCTTGGTGTTCTTCCATCAGGGATGGGTACTCATGCTGCACATGTTTCTTGAGGTGGCAGGGGCAATAATAATAATAGTAATAATAGTCCTACTAAGTCAGTGATGAGCAATCCACGTCCCGCGAGCCCGTTTCGTTTGGCCCACGAGTCTCTTCCTGCCGTGCACTTGGCTAAATAAAAAAAATAAAAAATTGCGGTTTAAAACAATCAACGTTTTCCGTTCCGTTTGTCAAAGTTTTGAATCAGCCGCTGAAAATAATAAGATTTTATTTGCATATTCTTTAAAAAACTAATTTTGTAATTGTAGAAATTATTTCACCTTCGCAGCGCAGCGCTCTTTTTTTGGGATCTATGTTTTATAATACATTTTAAAGGATTCCTAACTAACTAACTTACCATCATGCCTTTTCTCCGTGGGGGTAGACAGAGAGGTCGGACCGCCAAACACCTCGGTCTTGGCGTACACTCTTTGCCTTATTATTTATTATTCTAGACTAAATTTTGGACAACTTTTCGAAAGACGAAAAAAAATTGTTGCCCAAAATTGCAAGAAGGCATGTCTTTATATGTTCATTAATATTTTAGAATGGTACGTGGAGATTTTGTGCGTTCTTTCTTAATTAATTCATAATTACCATTTTAAAAACTATGTATAGGTTTGTGTCACCATCGGCTGCAAATTTAACAATGTTATGCTGTAGGTATCCTATCCCCTGCGGCCCGTGAACAAATTGAAAATGGATAATTTGGCCCTCCGGCTAAAAAGATTGATCACCACTGAATTAAGACCCACTAATTGAGTTGATAATGATTTTGAGCCATTGCTTGGATCGATTAGATATTAGATTAGAATTTCAATTAATTTATTATTTTCAAACGATATAAAAATTTTCCACGATTTTCATCATTATCAACACTTTGGAATCATGCGTTAATCACGCATCAATTTGGGAGGCGGGTATGGGTACCGCCGTAAACCATTTATTGGATAACCAACAACTCTGCTTTAGGTCACCCCAAGTGGTTGGCTACATTTGGTGACTTAGCAGGGGTTCCCGGGTTCAGCGGTTGAGATTTGTCCGCAACTGCTAGGCAGGCCGAATGGGGAGAGACTGGTTGAGGGAGACCTTTTGACCTCTCCAGCAGGACTCTCCCGGAACATTGCCTTGCATCGCGGTTGGAGGGATGAATTTATACCTCAGACCCTTTTGGACACACTGACCCCATATTCATCCCTTATACGTCTTTCCTTCCCAGACCTTCCCCTCCTTACTTTCCCTAAAATCACTCTCCATACAGATTCCCCAAAGGAAAAACAATCTCTCAGAGCCTCCTGTGTGGGGCTAATGTTGGAGGAATGGATTCATACGTCCGTCACTTCTGGACACACTGAACCCCGAATTCCTATCCACCTTCATACATTTTCATTCCCAGAACTTCCTCTCCTTCTTTTCCTTAAAAGACTCCCCACCTGGCATCCTGAAAGATGACATAGGCCCTGAGTGGCATTTGAATGAGTGACCTGAATGAAAAAAAAGCGTAGTGCTTTCTCTCAATTGTCCCAGTGCAAATCCCGGATTTGACCTAATAAAGTTAGTAATATTACTAACCGAATTCCCCGGCATTGCCCAGGCTTTTCGAAATCAGATGTGGACAGTAATTTTCCTCTGATTTTGAATGTCAATTGTGCAAAAATCAAGAAGTTAGGATCAAGAAGATTAAAAAAGATGGAAAAAGGGATGGGTTGGTTTTTTAAATCTTAAATAAACACTTACCCTTCTTTAGTTTTGAAGGTCAAGTGTGCAAAATTTCATCAATCTCGGAATAAAATTGTAGACAATGACAAATGTAATTTATGAGCATGAGGGGATAAATATGATGAGAAGGCTCGGGTAGATTGAGGACTGAGGACTTGGAGGAAGAGGTCAGAACCCACTCATGGATGTAATGGATCAAATGAGTATTTATAAGGAACAAGCTGGGGCAGCTAGTAGCGGCTTCACTTAGCGAGTTGCTTTAAGATTGAACTGACGTTCGAACCCATGACGGATCTTGCTTTATCTACCAAACACATAATGTTCCAGAACATTCCGCAGCATTCGCGAGTGTTCTGGAATGTTCCACAATGATCTGGGATATCCTGGGATATTCCCGAACATTCCAGACTATTCCCGAACATTCCACAACATTCCAGGATGTTTCTAGAAATTTCTTGAGGGCGAAACATCCAGCCCCTATATCTTCAAAAGCACGCCTTCCAGGTAAAAACGGGAACCTTCTTCATGGATGGAGGATTGATGGCTACAACATCATATAACTGCCTTAAACGTGCTGGGACTCGTTTCTGAGTTTTAGCTTTCATTATTCTTATTTTATAATATATATTGATTATAACTGGTGCCGTTTGAAATGCTGCGATACATCAACTCATGCTTTGTTATCTCCCTTAGATATTTCCTGCTGATGAAGTGGACCTTCTGCTTCATCCTGCCCACGCTGATCCCCGTGTACTGCTGGAACGAGACCTGGATGAGCGCCATCGCCTCGCAGCCGGTGGTGCGGTACATCATCAACCTCAACTGCACGTGGCTGGTCAACAGCCTGGCGCACATCTCCGGATCCAAACCTTACGACAAGTACGTGCTCTTCTTTTCTGAACGGTACCGTGGCAATAAACATAGGTACCACACAATAATGCTACAGCTCTTTCAAAAGATGAGATACACAATGTAAGTAGGTCTGTTTCCTCCAAAGGAAAACTAGTCATCATTTTCTTGCATTTTTCATGCACACCGCACCGTGACCTCTCCGTAGACAAAATTCAAAAACGTCAAATGTCAATGCGCTGATGGTTTTGGTTTTTTACTTAAACATATAATGCTGCCCTCTTTCTTACACACTAAACATATAATGCTGCCCTCTTTCTTACACACTAAACATATAATGCTGCCCTCTTTCTTACACACTAAACATATAATGCTGCCCTCTTTCTTACACACTAAAATAACAACCGTGGAAAATGAGACAAACGATGAAAGTTAATTATTCATTTAGACTTTTACAAAAAGGTCAATAGGTGTTCCATATAAATAAAATCGGATATAGGTATTTATCCGAGACACTATCTAGGTTACAAACCAATTCTTCGGACGATTGTTTCCAATGAAAAAGGTAGTTGCAAATAATATGAAAAAAAATAGCGAAGTTAATATTGTTAATTCTGTAATTTGAAATATGAGATTGACAGCTATGGCGATTAAATAAGAGGTGGTAGTGGCCTAATTGGATGAGGCGTTTGTCCCTGCAAGACGAGAGCTTCTTAATTCGAGTCCCAGTTACTTGTTCTCTTTCATATTTTCGTTTAGATTTTTAGTGTTATTCTTCTTCTTCAACTATATTTTATAGTCTAAGCATTCGATCTTCAGTTGGGACGTTCGGTTTTTGCGAGATTTTTAAAAATTAGATTATATTCGGCCTGTTCAAGGTTCGCCCGCGAAAGTCTTGCATCTTGCAATATAAAACCTTCTTTAATAGAGGTTTAATCTGGATTTGGTTTTAAAAGCAAACTCTAGGTTATTATACTTACCCAAGGTCATACTATATATAGAATTCCGTTAACCTTGTAATTGAATTTATAACCTTAGGTTAATTTAAATATACCTGATCGATCTGGATCATCCGAATCACATTCGTTCTCACATGACAAATGTCAATCATGTACTTTTGTTGGGCGCTGCACACTCTGGCTCTGGTTTGGCGTGTTTCCCGACTATGCACGGGTGCCGAATAAATTAATGACGCTATTCTCGATCCAAAATAAGAACAACCCGTGGACGCGCATGTCTCCGCCCCTTCTCCCCACTGCTTACTAGACGAACGCTAACACATTCAATCCCACTATTTAAATAAATTGAATTATTTTATTAATTTTTATTTTATTTGTCTGACAAAAAATGACATCAATTTATACCTTTTAAATAATGGTAGCGTTAGTATTACCAAATACATATTGTACTTTATGTGGCATGAGATTTACCAAATTGGCTGAGGAATTAATCCGAACCTAAAAATATCATCATTGTCATTTAAAAAAAAACCTCAGATGATTCACTTGAAATATTGAAAGCCAGTGAATCATCGTTGTTGTCTCCGAGGTCATGAAAATATGATGGACATTCCAAAATTATCGCTTAGTACCAATAATAAGTCGAATAAAATTACTCAAATACTCTGTTGCAACTTTTCCGATGCATTCTTACGTGGGTGTTCTTAGGCATTTATTTTGAAGGAGATATTGTTTACTTTAACATGTTATTTTATCATCGACCATACCAATTCGCTCGTGTTTAATTCGCAATGTTAAGGAAGAAATCGGAACCTAGTTTTGTTGGCTTCGCTAGCAGTGACATTTACCATATACTTATTATTTATCATATAACCCTCTGTGAGAGCTGTCCTCTTTTGTTCTTTGTAATTAGTGATAATGTATTTGAACATATCGGCTGATTACCCATTTTACCACTGGGTCTGAATGGGTTAATTTTTTGTAACGCGGATACACAGGACGACGGTCAACGGCATACTGAATTTTGGGCGAAGTGATTGGCGGCAGCCGAGGGCCGGTGAAGGGACCGTAGCGGAGGGAGTGGTATGCGCAGTACAAACCAAATTTAGTACCATCGCGGGTTGTTCTAAACGCGGACAGAGAATAGTTCCTTGGAGCATCTTCCATTGCAATACGGTAAAACAAGGACAGCATACCTATCTGACTAAATATTGCAATCTATTTGTTTGCAATATTTAGTCAGGTATTTTGGGACTGGCTGCAAATTCAATAGTGGGGCGTTGCGATTTGTGTATACAGGGTCAGCAGTTGAGTGCTATTAAAGTATCTGCGGGCCCTGTACAGTAAGTCTAGCTTCTGAGAGGCTAAATTGACCCTCGTTTCGATGGAGCTCCCGTGCCTGAGCTGGTCATATCAATGCAAGACATAAGATTACTTCCACAAATCCCTTTATCAATGAATGACATAAGCTGACAATTGCACTATGGGGCCATCCATAAATTACGTCACACCTCAAGTCGTCTTTTTTACATGTGACGTCACATGTAAAAAAAATTTGAACTCCTGTTTTGATTATTTTTAGATGTAAAATTGTGAAATATGTGACGTCACACTAGGGGGAAGGGGGTCCCACAAATGTGACGATGTGTGACAAGAACGGGGGGGGGGGTTCAAAAAATCATGAAATTCGTGTGACGTAATTTATAGATGTGAATATTGCAACAAGCTTATCAATGCAAGACATAAGATTACTTCCACACATGCCTTTATAAACGAATGCCGCTTACAACACTGTGCAAATATTTGAACTATATAAATATTGCAACAAGCTATATGGTTTTAACATTTACCTTTTCGACTTCCAGAAAGATCAGTCCAGTGGAGAATAAGACGGTGGCTTTCTTGGCTATGGGAGAAGGATGGCACAACTACCACCACGCCTTCCCGTGGGACTACAAAGCAGCAGAACTTGGAGACTATTCCCTGAACTTGACCACCTTCTGGATCGACCAATTTGCTAAGATCGGATGGGCCTACGACCTCAAGGAACCCTCAAGGGACCTGGTCAGGAAGGTGGTGGAAGCCAGTGGAGATGGATCACATCCTGAATTTGGACATGAAGAAATCCCAGAAATTCAAGATGAAGTTAATAACACAGAAGACAAAGAGAAGCAGTTATAGATACAATAATAAAAATCTTAATATCTATTTTTTTATAAATTATGCCTACTTAATTTCATAATAATAATTATTATTCTTAATTTGTTTTAGTCGTGGAATATAATTTATGTCTTTAGGTATTTTATCATGTTTAGGTATTCTAATTGATTGAATTGAAACGTGGTTGTAAAAGATGGTTTTTGAATGTGGTATTGATTCACGGCCGATTTCACCAAATAAACTGAACATTCACAAGGCTAAAATGTAGCTCAAATGAAAAATCGCGGGGTCACCAATACGACTTTTTCGGCAATATGAAATTTTACTCAGAGCACAAGGGTAAACTCGGAGTTAAGACATCTTTTTACGTTGATTATATTTCGTTATGTGTTGAACCGTCTTTCCATAAGAATGATTTTGTTTTTGCTCCTCTTAGCCTTCGTTTAATTTTGTTTGATGAAAGTGGCCCCCAGTGTGTGTTACCAGCACTAGAACAGCAACACTAAATTAAATCGTTGGACAACAAAAAACTACAAAGTATTTGGAGTCTGTGGGAAGCGTTAGTGTCATTCACAATTATTACAAAAAACTATAGAGATGCTGTACCTATTGTATACATTATTTGATATATGAACTAAGAAAAATATTATGTGCGAGTGAAAGAGGTTGTGGCGAGTTCAGGTCTTATTAAAGTTGATCGTGATGAAAGGTCTAAAAAGGAAATCGTATTTTTCTTTATTCAAAGGCTTTGGATGGTTATTTGGAGAAGATATAAAGAAGTCTGACTTACTATGGAAATAAAATATAAGTGTTTTTTTACTAACATTTTTTACTTGTATACGATTACCAGGGTGAGACGAAAAAAATAAACGTTGAAAAAAACACTTATTTGCATGCTTTTATTATTTATTTCATAAGTGATATCACACCATTTATTGTAAAAAAGTTTTTGTAATGTATTTGAAGATTCGAGACGATGGAACACTTGTGTGACATTTTTTTTATTTTTTTTTATTTTTTATTTAAGTTTTTATTCCAGCAGGGCTGGGAGGGTAGTGCAATCCCAGTCTGCCATATTACATAAAAAATGAAAATAAAATTCGAACATGAATAATAATAATAAAAATTAATCACAAAATTAAAAACAAAATAAAATTAAACAAAAATAAAACAGAAATTAAAATTTAAAAAAGAAATATTGTTTTTTTTTTTATCGTCCGTCAGGGAGGTCGCCTCATCATTTGCATCCATCGCTCATTCAGTGGGGAGCTGAGCCACCCGGATGCAGCCACGACAATGATGTTGTTTGATTTCCTTGTCCTGCTCCAGAAGCTGGCTAGCCGGTGGCGAAGTAATGCTGGGAATGAGTGCACCCTCCCTTCGGTGAACATCGTGGAGGCACTGCAAAACCTCGGTAGTTGCATAAGTTGCCTGTATGCATTGTTGTAGCACACCCTCAGTTTGTCCCACTGCGCTGCTGGGTATTGTGTCCACAGTTCAGATGTATACAGGGCAGTGCAGTATGTCTTGAAGAGTAATTTTCTGACATCGTCGCTACAGTGGTAAAACCGCCTTGAGAGCATTCCGGCCCGTATGTTAATTGCTCTTCTTTGTCGTTCCATATCTTCTATATCCTTCATGTCTTCGGTTAGGATATGTCCCAGATACTTAACCTGTGAGGCCACGAGCAGTTCGTTTCCTTCTAGATATATTGGAGGAATATTTGATGGCTCCTTATTGTGTTTGAAAGCGACGATGACTGACTTTTTAGAATTGTACAACAAGTTATGAGAGTTTGCGTACTCTTCGCATATTTGCACAAGTCGTCTCATCGCTTTAATCGAAGGTGCAAGCAGCACCATGTCATCGGCGTAATTAATGTTGTTACTTCCTTGTCCGCAGATATGACAACCGATTCGTGTATCGTTCAACTCTTGTAATAGGTCGTTAATGTACACATTAAATAGAGTTGGAGACATATTTCCTCCTTGCCTGACTCCGCTCTTAAGGAATAGAGGTCTTGAAGAAGCTCCTGCCCATTGAATGTGATTTTCTTGTTGTCCGTACCAAATAGCCAGCATATTGACCACTGCTGCTGGAACATCTCGCTTTATGAGTTTTTCCCATAATAATCGATGGGAAACACGATCAAACGCCTTGCTTAGATCAGAAAACACCCATAGACGGTGGTTTTTCTTTTTTTGTAGTAGGCTATTGTTTGTTTTACTCCATAAATGGCCATATCGGTTGATGAGGCGCTCTTAAAGCCGAATTGGTTGTCAAGGGTAAATAGTTTCTCTTTGACTAGCGCGAATAATATTTTTTCAAATAGTCTCGAAAGCATTGTCGCCAAGGAAATCGGTCGGTAATTTCCTAATACCGATGCATCCAGCTGATTGGATTTCAGGATTGGTACGATAATAGTTTTGCTCATATCCATCGGCATATGTGTGTGTCTTAGGAGGCTTGAGTATAGGGCGGCTAGAATAGTATGAAGTTGATCTCCTGCGTATTTTATGTGCTCAATACCAATGGCGTCGTATCCTGGACTTTTACCGTGGGCGGTTTGCTTAATTGCGCTTTCAATCATTTCAGGAGTAACATTCATGACCAGGTCATCATTGGCCGCAGGTGGACATGTCATTACCGAAGGTTTCGTGGTATCTCCTTGATCCTCGCTTAAAGAAAAAAAGTCTCTAAATTCGTTGGCTATGTTTTCATCGCCCATAATGTTGTTGACGCATAGTGGAACTTTGCTCTTGGCTTTCAGCACAGTTGAAGTTTTTTGCCAAAACTTTCTGAAATCTTTGTTATGCATAGACGTAGCTATGCTATCCATTCGTGCTTTGTTTTCCGAGTGTTGACATTTTCGGAGAGCAATTTTAAAATATTTCTTACTAGTTTTCCTTTCGTCTGCAAAACGGCCTTCCGTGGGCCTTCCGGCTTGAACCCAGCAGAGGAATGCATGTCTTGAATGGCGGTACAAAGTGGAGACTTCATTATTCCACCCAGGAACAATGTCATACATTTTTTTGGGTCCTTTCCTTCTGAATGCTTTTATGGCGGAGTTTCTTAGTATATGGACAATATTACCGTAGAGAGAATCTAGTTCAAGTTTATGAGTTTCGTTATCACAGTTATGTCTTTGACATCTTACGGCATCTGGGGGTTTCATTTTTAACAGTAGTTTATTGGCCAGGGCGTTGTAAGTTTTAATATCATTTTCGGATTTCGCCGTCCATTTTCCAAAATCCTTTGATCGATTCTGTCTGTTGGAAGTAATGGGGGTTAGATTTAAATCTATTTCCACAGTTAGTGGGAGATGATCTGACCACGTCGCATTGGCTGTGATTTTTATACTCCTCACTGCACGATTCAACCCCTGTGTCATAATACAGTGATCAAGCCATCTTGTGGTTCCGTGGGCGTCGCTTACATAAGTAAATGAATCAGAGCTTAAATGCACAATATCAGTGTATGTATAGTTATTTTCTGTACAGAACTGTGCAAGTTCACGGCCAAAAAGTGACCTCGGATCCGCGTTGAAATCTCCTATAATCATGGAGTTGGAGCTGTTTTGTTCCTCAATAATGGCGTGTATTTTTCCCAGACAGTCTGCGAATTCCGGTAAGTTTTCAGCTGAATTGGTCGGCATATAAACCGTGACTATAAGGAGAGTTCCATTTGCTGACTCCAGTTCAATAGCCGTGATTCGTGGATCTCTACAGTCAATCAGAGTGGCTTTTATTGTATTGCGCCATAAAATTGCAACGCCTCCGTAGGGGCGGCCAATTAATGGAGCGTCTGAGAGGTTCACCGCAGATGTTCCATGACTGAGAAATTCTGGATGTATTGACGACAGATATCCCAAGTCTGTAGGTAACAGCCAGGTTTCCTGTAATGCAATGACGTCATTACAACTACATAATTCATTTATGAAGTGCTCTGTCCGACGAATTGATCTGCAATTGAATGAAATAATTTTTAGAGTCTTAATACTTGTGTGATCCATTTTGATTATTATTTTGAATCATTGGTTTGCGTTGTCGGCATTCGGAAAATGTATTTTCTCACAACTGAGAATTTCGGCCATATACTCGCATCCATAAGTTTGTCGTATGTTGACTCAGGAGTCCCAATTTTGAATGCTCGATATTCGCCAGATTTCGTTTGTAGTTCGTAAGCGACTGCATCAATACCGCTTTGCTTGAGAAAAGAAATGACATCTTCACAGGTTGTTGTTTTCTCCAGTCTTGTGACGAGAGCATATTTCGTTCTCTGCAGACCTTTGATTTCTGCATTTTCGTTTCTGCCCAAAATAATGTTTTTTATTATTTTTTTTGGTGGCGGTTGTGGTTTTTTAAACGTCTTCTTTTTTGTGCATTTCCATTGTTGATTATCTTCTTTATGAAGTGCTGTTTTAGCAAAGAGTTCTTTAACGAGTACCATTAAAAAAACTCTCAGATTTTGTACCTTAAACAACCACTCTGGCAAAGTCTTACTGGATAAACCCACCCAATTGCTTAAAAAAACTATTGACATCGATTTACTCATGGCATTGATTTAGTGACAATAATTTTACACAACAACAAGATACTTGAGTCACTTTTTCAAATTCAATTGTATTTGACTTGCACTCTTTGCCAAGCTCTTAGGTTAGTTTGCACACGCAAGCCGAACCTGCAAGCCGAACCACGAATCAGTGTAGGTACAAACAGAAAGATCGCGGGTTTCGGCTTTCAGATTACCGGCGCTTGGTGGCCGAGTTCACCGGCGGCAATTTGGACCGAGTTGAGGACATGGCTTCACTGTATACAGTTTCGTAAGTTTGTATACAAGCATTCTTGTCAGTTTCCATTCCTGCGACAGTTGGCCGCCAATGCGCCGACTAATCAGAAAGCCAAAACCCGCCTTCTTTATGTTTGTACTTGTGGTAAAGAAACGAAGCGACGACGTTTCATGGCGTTTGCGGTTGCTTCATTCCTTTTCTTTAATTCGAGTTTCGGCTCGCGTGTGTATACGCAGTCTTATATAGCCATCGATTCGGAATAATTAACAGTTAAGCAGTTGAAGGAATGCGAACTTCGGTTTGAACAAACCTGGTTATTTTTTTCACTAGCAATGTGGCTGGTGAACTTTATTTTTAAAAGCTTACATCAATCCTGATACGATCTTCAATACCTTCAACGTTAAGGACATAAAACAGCTCTACTCAAGATCCATCTTAGTTAATTTACACAAAAACAGCAAAGACTTTACAAAGCTACACAAACAATACACAATACCCGAGCCAAAGATAAAGAATTTCTCCAAACTCCTTTTTTCCAAAACCACCTTTGGACGAAGACACTTTAAATACATAGCTTGCAAACTATACAATACACTACCAGCTACGATCAGACAAACTGAATCCTTGTTAAAATTCAAACAAGATAAAGAAATATCTGTAAAATAAATCACACATAGACAGAAATAACAATTAACGTACGAACTAACCCATTTAAAATATATTAAAATAATAGAATCCTGCATAATCTAACACCATAGATAGATTTCACGGGATTTAGTACTTTACTTCATCTATTCCAACATTTATAAGATAAGTCTCTTTAAAAGATTTACCCACTCTTCCAATCACCTTTCTGTTTTAATTGTATTCAAATTAATATGTATTTTACCATACGTAAATATTCTTGTAACTACGATATTCATTTATATAGTTTTACGCCTGTCTCGACGCAGGTATACCCAAATAAGACAGGCGTCGTAAAACCCAATGTAAATACACTTTATATAGATAAATAAATTAATATATATTTTTTTAAATCCATCTTCCGTCTGAGGAAATTTAACAAATTTTCATGCTTCTTTGGGTATAAGTATAATCATCACTATTGGCTCTACAACCCCTGGTGGGTCTTGGCCTCCTCAAGAGTCTTCCTCCACTCATCTCGGTTTTGTGCCAGCTCTATCCAGTTTGGAAGCTCCAAGATAGATATGTCTTTGAGAACGTTGTCGCTCCATCTTAGTCTTGGCCTTCCCAGGCTCCTTCGCCCTATTGGTCTTGAGTTCAGCAGGGACTTTGGTGCTTGATGCTCGGTCATTCTCTCCACATGACCCAGCCACCGAAGTCGGTATAATACGACTTGTTTAAAAATTTTGTAATGCATGGCGCGCGAATTGCAAAAAAATTGTGTATTTTGTGTAAGAGAACGGGGGCAGGAACGGTGACTCATGCAAAAGGACACACAGGTAAGTCTTTCTTTGAGTGGCATTGCTAGTAATAAAAATTGCGAAAATTGTGTGCAATGTTGTTTCAATTACCAAATTACCTAAGAAACCGTAAATTAAAAGTAACGATTAGGTTTTATTTTCAATGCGGGAGATGTGTAGGGTTTTTTTTATTTATCAATAAAAAAATGTAACGCTGTCTTTGCTCTTTGTTTTCATAAGTTTATTAATGATTCCTTCCCAGGACTTATTTTCATAAAAAGACCCCGTACAAAGCATCCCCAAAGATAAAAAAAATTACATTAGCTTCATACGGGAGGCAGTGAGGAAAAACAATTCCCTCGGGGCCTATATCATCTTTGGGAATGCTGTATGGAGGGTATTTTTAGGTAAAGGAAGGAGTGGAAGTTCTGGAAAGGAAAAAGGTATAAGGGGTGGTTAGGAAACTGGGGGTCAGCGTGTCCCGGTGTGATATACGTATGAATTCATCCCACCCACTGCGGTGCAAGGCGATGAGTCGAGAGAATCCGGCTAGAGAGGTCCGAGTTAGGTCTCCCTCAACCCCGATCCGGCCCGCCACGCAGCAGTTGGACAAACACATTCGCCGCCGGAAAGACCACATTAGACCGCAAAGGAAAATATTTTGTTATTAACCACTCAAGCGACAGCGCGATTTAAAACTTTTTCCTCCGATTGCTCGTGATTTGTTGACGATCATTTTGAATATTTTCCGCAGATATTAAAAAAAAATCATACCTCCGAATTTTAATATGCAGATATACAAACTGATTATAATTCTATATAGCCAATGAATTCGCCTATATTTTGTCGATTATCACTTATCACATATTCCTAGGATTTATAAAATTATTATAATATGTAATAAAATCGTAAAATTTGGTCCAAAAACTTTGGTAAAAAAAAGTGGTCCAATTTTGGACCGCTGTCAATAGCAGATAAATAAAAGCGGAATATATTTTGATCTTAGTCGCTTCAGTGGATCTGTCTGAAGATGTAAAAAAAATAACAGAAGAATTATAATTGAATGTAAATGAAGCAAAGAGGTGTTCTAAAGACAGAGTTAATTGGCATTCCCACATCAACTAGTAATGAGTAATGACCCATTGGGGATGTATTACGAGAGATACCAAAAACGCTTGCTCCTAACTTTATTGTGTAGTTGTAGTCTGACCTTGTGTAGTACCTATCATTAGTGAGCGTTTAAAATTAATGTGGTTAAGTATTTAATTAAATGTTTGTATTGTGTACATAAAATAATTCCTACACATGATTAAAACACACTTGACAGAATCCAAATTGATTTCCCCATAATATCTTTCACTGGGGTACCTATGACGTGCATACGTAGGTTGTTGAATAATATACTTGTTTTGAAAAATACTTGTAAAGGATCTTGTACCTATTATAAAGTCGAAACTCTTATATTTATATGTCCCAAAACAAACTCTTGAACGGCGAGCTTTGGCCCAATACTTGACAATTTTCCATCAGGAATTTGAAGTCAATGCAATTGTTACTGGCTTGGACGTCATTTTCCAGGGAAAAAGTTAATGCGGACTGCGGATTGTCATTCATTACCCAGTAGATACGGGAGTATAAATAGGTAGGTACCTTACTACTATAATATTAAGTACCTACTTACCTGAGTATGTTATTTCATAATTTAATAATAGGAGTTAGTTCTTGACTACATTTAATTAGACATTTTAAAGATTTACAAAGTTAACAACCCAGTAGAAATAAAGAGCCATCTGTGTTTTAGATGGACAGTCAGTGTGCTCGTTTTATTTATAAAAAGTTGTCGGTTATACGGCAGGTGGCGCTAATGTTTCTTTTCGATAACCTAACAAATCCAGGAATAATATGTGGATTTAGAAAGATATATTAAATTCAAAAGTTTTAAAATATCGGATCGCTTCTTTTGGATGAATCAACATCAAGGCATATAAGCATGACAGGCTTACATTTACAGTCCTGACGTAGCGTTGTTAAAATATCACCACAAAATGAACAGTTGAACCAAAAGAAACATGTTCAAATTACATAATTTTTAAATAATATAAAAATAATTTGTTTTGACCGTGAGCTGTCAAGGGCGGATCCAGGATTTGTTTCTGGGGAGGGCACAAGGGGTGGACGGTTACAAGTTCAAGTATATATAGGAAGATTTATGAAAGTGTCAAAACAATAGAAAAATTAAATGTTTAATAAAGACAGTTTCTGCTTCTAAGTACTGTGATGGAATCTCCACAGTACAGAAAAATACCGTCTGTAAAATACCCCCCCTAAATCCGCCTATGTGAGCTGTGACGTGTAAAATGTTATATTTTGTTTCTAAAGCAGTGGTGCCTATAATTGGCACCACAGGATTTCTTTTATCTGATCTTGATATCTTTTTTATTTACTATAGATAGGTACAAAAGAAAGTACAAATTACATATTAGGAAGCTTTGCCTGTCCAACTAGGAAAGTTTCCCATTCCAGGACAGACAAATTGTCATGTTTAGTTCATATTATAAATTACATAATTACATACAAGTACTTAACAAAAAAAAAATAGAAAAAGAATCTGGAAGCATTATATTATATTCGGATTTACCGAATAAACCTGGTAACGTATATATTCAGATTTCCAGTGTATGAGATAAGTAAGTAAGTTAGTACCTATTATTGAATAGTGTGGACCAAGTAGTATAGGTACCTGACAACAAGTTGGAGGAATTACAATGAGATTTACAATATAAAGAGATGAAGTTATGTGTTTAGATGTGTGAACTTAAAATACATAGTACACTTATAAGAGAAACAACATTAAAATTTACAAATTCAGATATAATTTATGTATGTAATAATATATATGTTGTTTTGTAAGATTTATTTATGCGCTGTTACTACAATGTGTAAACAATTATGTGCAAACATGATTATTTTTGCTGATTTTAAAATATGTTTTCAGTACATATTATGTTATACGAATATACACCGCGCTCATGTCTTGAACTACTCCTGCTAAAATATGCAAACAATAACCATACATGTAGATAGAACTCTGAATATAAATAAATATTACCTGATTTAGTGCTACTTTGGTAAAGGTATAGCGAAATTGGTGCATTATTTCGTACGTCATACAAGTTGTGTTATGTATTGAATATCTATCTATCTATATCTTCTATCTTCTATCTTCTTCTTCTATCTTCTATACATATAAATAAAAATGAATCGCCGAAATGTAAGTACGCGCATAACTTCTGAACGACTGCACCAAATTGGATAATTCTTTTTGTTTTGTGTTCGTTATTGTCAGGACAAGGTTTCGATACAAAGGTTTTAATGCTATGGCATTATGAAATTTGTATAAAAAATTGCAATAGGTGGCACGCAAGCTGTTTGAAAACTAAATGTATGGAATGCAGGGGGGAGGAAGGAGGGGGAAAGGGGAGGGGAACTCGGGAGGGGGTTCGCGGGATGGGGTAAGGGGGGAGGCGGAGAGGAATGGGAGGTGGAAGGGTAACGGAATGAATGGGAAAGAACACGCAGGGAGAAACAATTTCTTTATTAAATGGCACAGCAACGCATGCCGGGTACCAGCTAGTTTATTATAAATCATCACCACTATAAGGTACCAAGATTCAGCGAGTCTTGATGTTAGTGAGCGTGTTACGCTTTACGTGAAGTACTAACAGTGAAGTAGCGAACAGCAAGGGGCGCAAAACCATACATCTCAGGTATAAAAATAAAAATATCGTAACTTATTTCTTATTTATACTTTAATTAAGTAAAATTTGGCCACGTCAATCGGGTCACGCCAAGAGTGTGGCGAACCCATCGCTCAGGGGGTGCAAACACAACCTGCCATCCCAAGCCAAGGTGTGAGTACCGTGCTCAGGCTGAATGTCCTGGAGAAAATAGCCATGAAACGGTGCCTCCGAGAAACAAGGTCGCATCTCGGAGTATTTAGACCTTACTCCAGCACTCGGGGCTCTGCTGGAGTGCACCTTCTACGAGTATTTCCCTAGACACTCGTGGGACGACAATTGGACAATTCGAAAACTAGGGGCCTTAGGGGAACCTAGGAGAGATGATAAATGGACGTTCGTCGTGGGGCCTGTAGGAGAAACCAAGAGGAGGATTCGTGGAGAGGAAAGGGACCATAAAATACACTGTCACACATCGTCACATTTGTGAGACCCCGCCCCCCCTGGGTGGCGTCACATATTTTTCAATTTTGCAATATTTTTTTTAATACTTTAGATTTTACATGTGATGTTACAGAACTGATGACCCCCCCTTCCCCTCCATACCCCTTGTCGCACAATGTCACACTTCTCTACTCCCCTCCTCCCTCTTAATGTGGAGAGGAGAGATGAGGTCCTCTTCCCTCGTGGGGCCTTCACGGAGCCAAATTGGAGTGGACTCCCTCAACCAGTCTCTCCTGACCAGGCCTGCCGCGCTGGGTGGGCAAATGCATCCGCCATCAAGACCTAGACAAACTTCACCCCATGCACCCCTGTTAAGTCACCAAATTAGTCCAGTCAACGAATGCTCCAAAAGGAGGTGTAGAGTGCGTGAGCAGGGACCTAAGTGATTCCTTCAGAAACTTGTTTAGGGTGCTTAGGGTGTGAACATACTAAAAGTTCTGAGTTAGGGGGGGAGGGGGGGGGGGGAGGGGGGAAGGTCTTAATTTTCGGGTTTCCCGAGGAAGAATATTTACTAAATGTAAGGCAAGTGGATAGTGAACGGTCTTCTTTAACTCCGAAGCCAGATACAGCTGGTAGGCAAGAGGACCTTAATCGCGACGTCTAAAATACTACGCCTTCTATTGTATGTGAAAAAATTATTCTATCAATAAACAAGATACATAGCTCAAACACTCTTTTTTTTAAATAATGCTTCTTAATTCGATGTGAAAAACGTATTCCTTTAATAAACAAGGTACGTAGGTACCTACTATAAACACAGAGCCAGTTTCTTTTCGGTCCCTGTAGATTTCGGAAAGTTTCAACCTTCCTTGCATATGTATGATTTTAGACTTTCACGGCCAAAAGTATTTTTGTTATTTGTTTTTGGGGTGTTATGCTGTATTGCGCTACCTCCTCCTTTAACCAACGTTTCGGACAGCGTTACAGTGACACATCTACCCTGATGATAGACACTCAGAGATGTGCAAAAAGGGCACCCAAAACCATTTGAAATGCAAAATAGAAATAGGTCAAAACTTTTCCATTTGAAAATGCAAAATGGTTTTTAGAAAAGCATTTCAAATGCAAAATGCAAAATACCTATTTTCAAAATGCATTGAAAATGCAAAATGGTTACTCTCGTCAAACGAGAATAAAAACTAACAGCCTTCTACCTTCTATTAAAACAGTTATTGAATTTTAATAACTTTATTATTTAATAATGGCCATCAACTTGTGGAATAAAAAAATCATAGATACTGATACGTACTGTTCTACTGGCTCCTACCAGGGAGCAACTTGACAGACGTAAATACTTCTCATATCGAGGTTAAGGACCAATGGACCGACAGAGTGAATATAGTAGGAAGAATGTTGCAAAAATGCATTTAAAATGGAAAATGCATTGAGAAAAGCATTTAAAATAAAAATAGAAATGGGTGAAAAGAAAAACCATTTAAAATGCAAAATGGAAAATACCCATTTTGCATTTTCATTTGAAATGGATTTATTTGAAATAAAGCACATCTCTGTAAGACACTGTAACGCTGTCCGAAACGTTGGCTAAAGGAGGAGGTAGCGCAACACGGCATAACACCCCAAAAACAAATAACAAAAATTCCTTGTTTATGGTTTAAAAAATAATACTACCAAATTATATGTGAAAAATTTATTCCAAACTGAGTCAAGATTACCCGCGCTTTTAAGTTTGCCTATAATTTTAAAACTATTTATGCGACGTTGCCGCTTTTCTCAGTAGCTGGAGTTATTGAGTGCCTCGCCAAGTTTCTGGCGCGAAATCAGTCAGGCATTAGCCGCGTTGTGAGCTACACGTGCCAAAACTTGAAAATGTAATTATTACCAATGCCCGTAATCGTTGTAAAAATTTTGCACCTAATTTCTTATTTTTATTTTTATTTAAGTTTTTATTCCAGCAGGACTGGGAGGGTAGTGCAATCCCAGTCTGCCATATTACATAAACTATAGTACAACTAGCAGACCCGGCCACACGTTGCTGTGGCTAACGAAACACAACGCCATTACCCAATCTTTATAAAAACCACACCACCCGCTTGCCAGCTGTCCGCTGCCCGCTGCCTGAATTAAATATTTTAATTTCTCGGCTTTTCTCTACTATAATACGAAACTAATAACTAACTCGCTACTCATTATACAATGCTTGCAATGCAACACTGTATATTTGAAAAGGGAAAATCAAATACCTACTTACTCTAAGACATCTATTTTTCAATTTCTTCCGTAGAACGAATTTTAAAAGTGACTATAGTACGGTCCGCCAGCCGTTTTAAATCGCACAAAAATATGTTTTCTTTGAATTTCTCGGCTTTTCTCTAATATAATTTACAGGTATTATACATATAAACAATTCCTCTTCAATCACTCTAAAAATCTATTGGTGAAAACCGTATGAAAATCCGTTGCGTAGTTTAAAAGATTAACGCGCACATACATTTTGAGCGACTTCGTTTTATACTATGTAATGATGATGTAAGGTGGTCCAAAAATTTTTTTTTATTATTTTTCATTTGGCCACCCCGTGAATTTGTTACATGTATTCATAGAAATAACATAGTAAAATTTCAGCGAGATAGCTCACGTAGAAAGGGGTGCTCAATCGAGTGTTGTTTTTGACTTTTTTGTGTAAAATGCTTAATTTTTACTTTTTGCTACAGGCCAATTTCGTGTGTTAAATTATTAAATAAATATTAAAATAAACTACTGAAGAGTTTTATGGACAAATTTGAACAGTATTTGATACTTATTTAGTAGACTGTGAAATGAATCAGTGTAGTAAAATGTGTTCATCTACTCGAAAAAAATACGAAATTTTTCTACTTGGGGTTCGAGATATTGAGCCATTGATGAGGCTTAACCAACATCCTACTCTTCGGCAAGTTTTTCTCCGTTATCACTACATATTAAATGATTCCAAAAATGTGAAAGATTTCGCGCATGTACTTATTCAAGAACTTATAAAAGTATGGAGTAAATCTAGTATTCCGACCGGACAACAAAATCACTGCATTGAAAAACTGATTAAGTTTCTTTGGCTGCTATTGAATAAAAATAGAGGAAGAAATTCTGAAGCACAAAAAAAGGAGTGTATTTGTTTAAAAAAAGAACTAGACAAACTTTTTGATATTGCCCTGGATATTGAATTTGATAAAAATTGCGGAAGACAGAGCGTTTCTCATCGATCAAAGATGAGAATGTAAGATGATTATGACCTCAATCGACAAGAAACTAGAAAAGGTCAAAGAAAGTTCTCTAAAACTAAAACAAGGATTTGAAGAATTGAAAGAAATTGCTGCTGAAAGTAATGCTTCATCTTCGGTGGTGTCGAGACAAGAGTTAGAACTTGAGTGCAGCTTCAGTAGCACTTCTAGTAACGCTAGCATATTAGAGGATAAGTCCAAAGATGAGTTCGTAGTGCGTTGAGCTGTCTACAAGTTTAGTGACATATTTACACAATACGTTACCAGTGCGCTTGATCGTAATAAGATTTAAACTAATCAAGAGAGAAGAAAACAAATTGTTCGATTTGTTAGTTATCATCTACACCAAAGTTTGAATCGAAGCGTCTTTGGCAGCAGATGCGCCAGTAAATCACTTAATACTTTGGAATAGCTTAAAATTGTACGAAGCCATTGATTCCGAAATCAGTATAGCAGCTAGGGGTGTCTTAGAGCGTCACTTATGGTATTTGTCAGATGAACTAGTCTCATTAACCTTGTTTTCTGAGAAGCTGTCTGATGCTGAGAAACAATCCATTGTTCAAAAAATAAAATCTGATGGCGGTAATCCTTCAGTACGAGGTGATTCTGCTAAGCTTGCCTCAGAGGTTACATTAGAAGCTTTTGCAACACAAAGAACGTTGAAAACGCTGTTAGTTCTTGAAATCACGGACTCTTTCTTGTAATTACCTCCTAAGACTTGTAATAACAGTGTTGATTTCCTTCAAAAATTTGTGTATTGTTAATGATACAGCGGAGAGAGGTGTTAAACTATTTGAAGATTACAACACGATACTCTCTAAGAATGAGGAAAAAAAGCAATTTTTACTTCACATCGGTGAACAAAACAGAAAAATCGTTTCTACTGAAACATTCAAAATGGAGTTAACCAACATAGTTTTGAAAGTTTGCGACTAATATTATGTTAATTATTGCTTTGTTACCAAATTTTGTTCAAATTTAAATATGTTTTATACTTATTTGACTAAAATAATTGTAATATTAATAAACCTTAAATTACGTGTTTTACTTAAAATCCAGAACTTTTGTCAGAAACTTCTAATTCGATGAGCACCCCCTTGTATATAAGATAGGGGGCTGAAATTTTTTACACATAATTGAAATGATAGGTGTAACAAATAAAATTGGTGGCTACATCTATATTTGAAAAAACAAAATTTACTATACAGGCCTGGACCACCTTAATGATGATATATTTTACAGAGCAAATAAAAATCTAAAAGAAATAAAATATGGTAGCGTATTAGGTGAGGTACCTAACGAAAACAAAAAATGAAAATAAAATTCAAAACATAAATAATTTTGAAATACAGATTTGCTAGTTAATTTAAAAGGTAAGAAAATAGTAGTACCGGGCATTTCAATAAAAAGAGGGATTTTTCAAGGAGACTCATTGAGCCCTCTTTGGTTTTGCTTAGCATTGAATCCCCTTTCTAAAATGTTAATTAAAAGCAAGTTTGGAATAAAAATTAAGGGTAATACAAGAGAGAGTAGTATAGTTTCACATCTATTATATATGGATGATATAAAATTATTTTCAAATTCTGAATCAAATTTAGAGAAAATGATTAAGGTAGTTAAAATTTTTTCAGATGATATTAAAATGACTTTTGGTTTAGATAAATGTAAAACTATCCATATAGAGAAAGGCAAAATTGTAGATGGAGACGAGGGTATATTTAGAAATTTCAAAATTCAAAGTATGAAAGGGGATGAGGTTTATAAATATTTAGGATACCCGCAATCGAATAGATTAGATCACACTAGTATTAAAAATGATATTAGGATTAAATTTCAAACTAGGATCAGAAAAATTTTAAAATGCAATCTATCTGCTAAAAATTTAGTAAAAGCAATAAATACTTGGGCAATACCTCTACTAACGTACTCATTTGGCATAATTAAATGGTCCAATACAGATTTAGATAGTTTAGAACGATTAATTAGAACTACGTTAACAAAATTTAATTGCCATCATCCAAATTCAGCTATAGAACGAATTAATTTACCTAGAAATTTAGGAGGTAGAGGTGTAGTCAAAATAACATCTTTGAAACACAATCAGGTAGAAATGCTTAGACATTTTTTCCATAGGAAAGCCAATAGCTCAGAAATGCACAAAATAATTTGCAAGGCAGATAGAAATATTACACCTTTAAATTTATATGACGAGAATGCCAACATTCTTATAAATACTAACCAGGAATTATTAGATTCCTGGTCAAATAAAATTATTCACGCAAAACACTTCAATTATCTCAACCAAACGTATGTTGACAAACTTTCGTCAAACAAATGGTTGAGTATTGGAGAGTTGAGCGCAGAAATAGAAGGATTTATGCTTGCCATTCAAGATAGAGTCATTAATACTAAAAATTATAGAAAGCATATAATCAAAGATATAAATCAAATTGATGATTTATGTAGAAAATGTTTGGCTTTTACCGAAACTATAGAACATATTATATCGGGATGTTCTATATTAGCGCCTTTCGAGTATACATTTAGGCACAATCAGGTTTTAAAAATAATTCACCAAAGTTTGGTAATTAAACATAACTTGATTGATTGCCGTAATGTAGTACCTTATTATGAATATGAACCAAATTCATTTATAGAAAATGAATTTTATAAAATATATTATGATAAAACTATACTAACAGACAGAACAATTAGTCATAATAGACCTGATATAGTTTTACATGACAAAATTAAAAAAATAACTTATATCATTGATGTAAGTATTCCAAATTCCTGTAATATTCAAAAAACTGTTTCTGAAAAAATTATAAAATACACAGATTTAGGAAATGAGATTAAAAGAATTTGGCATTCTCGGACTATAAAAATATTACCATTTGTTATTTCGGCCACTGGCATAATACCTAGGAATCTGATTCAAAATTTAAGCATATTAGATTTGTCAAAGAATTTGTATATAAAAATGCAAAAAGCAGTAATTTTAAATACATGTAGGATTACAAAAGATTTTTAAAATATTTATATTGAGGGATCAGTAGGATTTATAGGTTCAATTAGAAATGCCACAGAGCCGAACCCTCTGATATGAAAATATCTGGAGTCGGTGAATTATATTCCCATTTGGTCTCTAGTGGGTTGACATGTTGTTCTTGTATTGTTTTGTATTTATAATACTTATATAGTGCAATTGCATAACGTGGATTCACTAGATGATCATTTGGGGAAGTGTATGAAAGGGTTTAGTTTTTCCTTCTTTTTTTTTTTTTTTTTGGGGGGAAAATTTAACCCGGACATTTAAATCTGGTGCGTAAAAGAAGTTATTCCTCTACTAACGTACTCATTTGGCATAATTAAATGGTCCAATACAGATTTAGATAGTTTAGAACGATTAATTAGAACTACGTTAACAAAGTTTAATTGCCATCATCCAAATTCAGCTATAGAACGAATTAATTTACCTAGAAATTTAGGAGGTAGAGGTGTAGTCAAAATAACATCTTTGAAACACAATCAGGTAGAAATGCTTAGACATTTTTTCCATAGGAAAGCTAATAGCTCAGAAAAGCACAAAATAATTTGCAAGGCAGATAGAAATATTACACCTTTAAATTTATATGACGAGAATGCCAACATTCTTATAAATACTAACCATGAATTATTAGATTCCTGGTCAAATAAAATTATTCACGCAAAACACTTCAATTATCTCAACCAAACGTATGTTGACAAACTTTCGTCAAACAAATGGTTGAGTATTGGAGAGTTGAGCGCAGAAATAGAAGGATTTATGCTTGCCATTCAAGATAGAGTCATTAATACTAAAAATTATAGGAAGCATATAATCAAAGATATAAATCAAATTGATGATTTGTGTAGAAAATGTTTGGCTTTTCCCGAAACTATAGAACATATTATATCGGGATGTTCTATATTAGCGCCTTTCGAGTATACATTTAGGCACAATCAGGTTTTAAAAATAATTCACCAAAGTTTGGTAATTAAACATAACTTGATTGATTGCCGTAATGTAGTACCTTATTATGAATATGAACCAAATTCATTTATAGAAAATGAATTTTATAAAATATATTATGATAAAACTATACTAACAGACAGAACAATTAGTCATAATAGACCTGATATAGTTTTACATGACAAAATTAAAAAATAACTTATATCATTGATGTAGCTATTCCAAATTTCTGTAATATTCAAAAAACTGTTTCTGAAAAAATTAGAAAATACACAGATTTAGGAAATGAGATTAAAAGAATTTGGCATTCTCGGACTATAAAAATATTACCATTTGTTATTTCGGCCACTGGCATAATACCTAGGAATCTGATTCAAAATTTAAGCATATTAGATTTGTCAAAGAATTTGTATATAAAAATGCAAAAAGCAGTAATTTTAAATACATGTAGGATTACAAAAGATTTTTAAAATATTTATATTGAGGGATCAGTAGGATTTATAGGTTCAATTAGAAATGCCACAGAGCCGAACCCTCTGATATGAAAATATCTGGAGTCGGTGAATTATATTCCCATTTGGTCTCTAGTGGGTTGACATGTTGTTCTTGTATTGTTTTGTATTTATAATACTTATATAGTGCAATTGCATAACGTGGATTCACTAGATGATCATTAGGGGAAGTGTATGAAAGGGTTTAGTTTTTCCTTCTTTTTTTTTTTTTTTTTGGGGGGAAAATTTAACCCGGACATTTAAATCTGGTGCGTAAAAGAAGTTATTCCTCTACTAACGTACTCATTTGGCATAATTAAATGGTCCAATACAGATTTAGATAGTTTAGAACGATTAATTAGAACTACGTTAACAAAGTTTAATTGCCATCATCCAAATTCAGCTATAGAACGAATTAATTTACCTAGAAATTTAGGAGGTATATTTAACATATTATATCGGGATGTTCTATATTAGCGCCGTCCGAATATACATTTAGGCACAATCAGGTTTTAAAAATAATCCACCAAAGTTTGGTAATTAAACATAACTTGATCGATTGCCGTAATGTAGTACCATATTATGAATATGAACCAAATTTATTTATAGAAAATGAATTTTATAAAATATATTATGATAAAACTATTCTAAGAGATAGAACAATTAGTCATAATAGACCTGATATAGTTTTACATGACAAAATTAAAAAAATAACTTATATCATTGATGTAGCTATTCCAAATTCCTGTAATATTAAAAAAACTGTTTCTGAAAAAATTTGAAAATACACAGATTTAGGAAATGAGATTAAAAGAATTTGGCATTCTCGGACTATAAAAATATTACCATTTGTTATTTCGGCTACTGGCATAATACCTAGGAATCTGATTCAAAATTTAAGCATATTAGATTTGTCAAAGAATTTGTGTATAAAAATGGAAAAATCAGTAATTTTAAATACATGTAGGATTACAAAAGATTTTTAAAATATTTATATTGAGGGATCAGTAGGATTTATAGGTTCAATTAGAAATGCCACAGAGCCGAACCCTCTGATATGAAAATATCTGGAGTCGGTGAATTATATTCCCATTTGGTATCTAGTAGGTTGACATGTTGTTCTTGTATTATTTTGTATTTATAGGGGAAATTTTAACCCGGACATTTAAATCTGGTGCATAATTATCACAAAATTAAAAACAAAATTTAACAGAAATTAAAACTAAAAAAATAAATATAGTTTTTTTATCGTCCATCGGGGAGGTCGTCTCATAATTTGCATCCATCGCTCATTTAGTGGGGAACTGAGCCACCCGGAAGCAGCCACGATGTTTGATTTCCGTGTCCTGTTCCAGAAGCTGGCTAGCCGGTGGCGAAGTAATGCTGGGAATAAGTGCACCCTCCCTTCGGTGAACATCGTGGAGGCGCTGCAGAACCTCGGTAGTTTGCATAAGTTGCCTGTATGCATTGTTGTAGCACACCCTCAGTTTGTCACATTGCGCTGCTGGGTATCGCGTCCACAGTTCAGATGTGTACAGGGCAGTGCAGTATGTCTTGAAGAGTAATTTTCTGACGTCGTCGCTACAGTGGTAGAACCACCTTGAGAGCATTCCCGCCCGTATGTTAATTGCTCTTCTTTGTCGTTCCATATCTACTATATCCTTCATGTCTTCGGTTAGGATATTCCCAGATACTTAACCTGTGAGGCCACAGGCAGTTCGTTTCCTTCTAGATGTATTGGAGGAATATTTAATGGCTCCTTGTTGTATTTGAAAGCGACGGCGACTGACTTTTTAGAATTGTACAACAAGTTATGAGAGTTGGCGTAATCTTCGCATATTTGCACAAGTCGTCTCATCGCTTTAATCGAAGGTGCAAGCAGCACCATGTCATCCGCGTAATTAATGTTATTACTGCCTTGTCCGCAAATATGACAACCGATTCGTGTATCGTTCAATTATTGTAAGAGGTCATTAATGTACACATTAAATAGAGTTGGATACATATTTCCCCCTTGCCTGACTCCGCTTTTAAGAATAAAGGTCTTGAAGAAGCTCCTGCCATTGTATGTGATTTTCCTGTTGTCCGTACCAAATAGCCAGCATATTGATCACTGCTGCTGGAACATCTCGTTTTATGAGTTTTTCCCATAATAATTGATGGAAAACCCGATCAAAGGCCTTGCTCAGGTCCAGAAAACACCTTAAACGGTGGTTTTTCTTTTTTTTGTAGTAGGCTATTGTTTGTTTTACCCCATAAATGGCCATATCGGTTGATGAGGCGCTCTTGAAGCCGAATTGGTTATCAAGGGTAAATAGTTTCTCTTTGACTAGCGCGAATAAGATTTTTTCAAATAGTCTCGAGAGCACTGTCGCCAAGGAAATCGGTCGGTAATTTCCTAATATCGAAGTATCCAGCTGATTGGATTTAAGGATTGGTACGCAGTGCCGCGGCGTATTGTACGAACTTAAGGCGGAACTAAGTCTTAAGGCGGAAATTTTTAATATTATTTATTTGAACAAGGTAAATATTCAAATAAATAACATTCAAACTATCCGCCTTTATTCATAGGCGTATATTACCGATAATTTTTACCGGGAATTCGGCGTCCAAAAAAATATATTTTTCTTTTTACGTTAGCTCCACTCAGGAGGCCCTGAGGAAAATAATTTCCCTCCGGGCCTATATCATCTTAGGGGATGCTGTGTGGAGGTTTTTTTTAAGGAAACGAAAAGAGAGGAAAATCTGAGAAGGAAATAGGTGTAAAGGGTGGGTAGGAATCTGGGGGTCAATATATCCAGGCCTAACGGACGTATGATTCCATCCCTCCAACCGAGAGGATAAAAGTCCTTCCTCAACCAGTCTTTTTCGGTTCTGCACACCACGCGGCAGGCAGGCAGATGCATTGGCCGCCAAGACCTGAACAAACCTCACCCGGGCACCCCTGCTAAGTCACCAAACGTAGCGAAACACTTGGAGTGACCTATGGCAGAGGTATTGGTTATCCAATAAATGGTACCCGGGGCGGCGGTACCCATACCCGCCTACCAAAATAGAAAAATGTAATCGTTGTTAAACCGCGAGCATTATCTGTTTGTAGACGAGTTAAAAAAAAAAAATTGTCGGAAAATTAAGATTTTTTTATTTTTTTTTATTTTTTATTAGAGGAAAAAAGTTATACAATATTACAGGAAATCAAATAAAATAAGATATTACAAAAAAGAAAAGTCCCAATAAACTACTTTTAAGTAGTTTGTCAATGGGTGCTTTTACTTTGAAGTTTTTTTTTTTTAAATAAAACTTATAATGCAGTTAGACATTTTTTTGTGTTACTACAAGAATTTTAATACAAACTTTTTCTTTCGGCGAGCCAATTTTTCAATATAATATTTGTTCTTACATTATTTGTACATTTTTTAATTTTAGCAGGTAACATATTTAAGCATGTAGGTATCATGTAGTCCAGCGTTCTTTGTACATATTTGTTTAAGTGCTTAGGTACGATTAGTCCTTCATTGACGACCTCCGTAGTCCAGTGGCTAAGACTTTTGACTAACATTCCGGAGGTCGCGGGTTCGAACCCGGCATGCGCAAATAAATTTTATTTGATTAATTTGTGTTATTTCACAATTAATTAATTAAAAATAATATATAGTAAATTTGCGGCATGTTCCAGAGTGGAAGATACTATAAGTATCGCCCTGGTGTAAGACCACCATTCAGAATTGAAACGTTGCTTGAAAATGGCTTTAGCCGTGTTTAGTGACCAGATCTGAATAGCCAGGTACTTCCCAACCTTCCTCTTCCCCACCTCCTTCCCCTCCCCACTACCTTCAGCCTCACAACATACCCCAATTGGGGATGCCATAGTCTCACTGGCTCCAGACGGGAGCAGTTGAGATTCTTGTGCGGTATTCACTGTAAAAAAAAAAAAAAAAAAAATTTAACGTAAATCGAGTATTGTAAGTGTGGTCCAGTCTATTAATGTATATAGGGCTATTCATATGCTGAAAAATAATTTTATGCCACAAAATTGCTCTTACTGAGAGAATTTTAAGATTCTGGTAAAAGTACGCAACATTGTGTCTTTGCTCGTATAAAATTTTATGAGCTAATAATTTGACTAATGAATTTTGGACTGATTGAACATGATTAACATTTGTCTTACAGGAAAGTCCCCAAGCTGTAATTCCGTACCTTATAATAGACTCAGCTAATGATAAATAAATTATTCGAAGTGTGCATATTGGAACATAGAATTTAAGTTTATATAATCTACTAACAATAGATCTCAGACGTTCACAGACTTTATTTATTTGTAAATCCCATTTGAAAAAGCAGTCAATAATTACACCTAAATAAACATATTCTTTAACCACTTCAATATTTTCGCATGTACACAATGCTGGGATACCAACATGTAAGCAATCTGAACCGTGCGTTTTTATTTCTGGTGTAATAATATTTGTCTTGGCATTGGGTGATCTAATATGTATCAATTTGTTTTTTTTTGCATTTATGATTAAACCAGAGTCATGAGACCATTTCAAAAGCTCAATGTAATCCTTTTGTAAGCGTTCAATACATAATTTTAAATCACTACGAGAAATCACTAGCGCAGTATCATCCGCATACACAAAGTGTTTTACATGTTTAAAGATGTACTTAATAAAAGATACATAAATGATATATAAAATTGGACCTAATATGGAACCTTGAGGAACGCCAGCTAAAATTTTTCTTTTTTTACTTAAAGTGTTCAATAGCTTTATTTTCATGCAACGGTTGTTCAAGTAATTTTCAAATAGTTTTAGGAGCTTTCCTCTTATTCCTATGATTTCTAGTATCTGCAATAATTTTCTATGATTAATAGTGTCAAATGCTTTAGAATAATCTATAAATAAAACTAATACATGATTTTTACTATTTAGTTCATTATTTATGAAACTGGCAAATTTTTGAAGTAGCATTTCGGTACCCTTTTTTTTCTGGAATCCATATTAATTTGTATCAATAATAGAAAAATCTTCTAAATATTTTATTAATTTCAACTGAATGTATTTTTCAAGAATTTTTTCGAGTGATGGCAAAATACTAATCGGTCTATAATTACCCAATAAAGTGTGATCACCTCCTTTATAAATGGGTCTGATAATACTACATTTTAAGTCATCTGGAATTTTTGCTTCAAATAAAATTCTATTTACAAAATGGGCTATGATTGGAGCTAAAATTATTATATGTTTTTTAATATCACTCATTCTGATATTATCAATTCCAGGAGAAGAGCTTTTAAGTTGCCGCACAATGCTTTCTATATCTGCAATTTTAGCCCTTGGTAGGTACATGCTATGAAGCATCTTCTCTGGTTCAAAAGCGGTTGTCCTGTAATTACATTTATGTAACATATTGCAAACACTGTCAGAGAAATAATTAACAAAATCATTAGTTACATTTTCTTTGGTCCGATCTTTCATCAAATATTTGGAGGCAACTTGGTCACAATTATTTTTACATTTCTTACCTAAAATTTGATTACACTCGTCCCATGTCTTTTTTGAATCTTGAAATAGATTTTTGAATTTGTCATTATAGTATGAGGTTTTTAATTTAAGTAACAATTTATTTAAAACATTTCGATAACACTTATATTCTTTTTCATAGTATTTATTTGTTGGGGCATTTTTCCAACGCTTATATAAATAATCCCTTTTTTTAATTTTATATAGTGCATCACTAGATATATAGCTATAAGATAATTTCAATAAATTTGAAACTTCTACTTTTGTCGTAAAATTGTAATATTTTATTACATCATCTTCCACTTGTTTGCCTTTGGTGCGTTATAAATAAAAAATAAAAAAAGGCAGTCCTTTGCACTCACCCTCCACTTATTAAAATCAGGGCAGTAAAAATATACTGGTTGGAATTGATTGCGAAAATAAATTACTAGCGCGGCCATGCGCCTAGTAATAAATTAAAACCCCCATCGAGAGTCCGAGATCTAATATTCCACAAAATAATATAAATGTGATAATATTACCATGAATGAATACCGAATCAAAAACATAGAAAGCTGAAAACTTCATTTTGGGCCGCAAAAATCTTTAATTGGGCCGAAGGTTGGGCACACCTGTGGTAGGTAATGGACCATAATGCAAATGTACGTTATTATTTATAAGCTATTATGTTCTCAAGGTATTCCCAATGCTGGGTGTATTTGATACAGTGACACGAGACAGAGAGCTGTTAAAGAAGTTAGCGGTTTGTTTCTCAGGCCTCGGTCAAGGTGAACTTCGAATACGTAGGCAATTTATATGCTGCTTTTTCAACCCGATCCCGTATGGTTAAGTACTTCGGGACCCAAGTGGAAAATCTATATACCCATTTGGGAGGCGAGTATGGGTACCGCCGCCACGGAAACCATTTATTAGATTTTTTTTATTTTTTTTATTAATTTCAATAATAAGGTTTGTACATGTATGTATGATGTATATAATAAGTATAGATTCGTTTTTTTCACAGACCTCCTCACTAGGATTTCCTGTTCTTAGGTGGCCTGTAGTTTTTTAAAATATTTGTATTTGGTTATGGATTGTCTTTATATCGTCTTCATGATGTTTGTAATTTTATTATCACTTTGATCTCTCAGCCATATTTTTACTTTTGTTTTAAATATATTCATTTCCTTTATATTTTTGATTTGATCTGGTAGAGCATTGTATAATTTTATAGCATGGAATTTATTATTTCTCTGTCCAAAAGATGTGTTCAAACTGGGAGTAACCAGGATGTTATTGCTTACTGACCTGGTTGAGTATTTATGTTGGGCAGTGGAGTATACATATATGTTTTTTTTCAGTTTAAATAAAATATTTTTTGAATAAAGTTTCTGTACATTAAAGACTTGAAAGTTATTAAATATTTCTTCCGTCGGAGTTCTAAGCGGAACTTTCAGTATTGTCTTCAGTACTCCTTTTTGGGCTATATTGAGTCGCTCTGTGTGAGTGCTCAAAGCAGACCCCCATCCAGTTATCCCGTACTCTATTTGTGATTGACATAAAGCGTAGTACACTTTCTTAATGTCGTTTATGTTGAGGATGTTACGGATGGCTCTAAAGAAGTAAATGTACCTGGTGAGTTTTTTTGTGATTACTTCAATGTGTGCCAACACCTCTGCCATAGGTCACCACAAGTGATTCCCTATTTAGCAGGGGTGTCTGGGTTCATAGGGTGAGGTTTGTCCGGATCTTGGCGGCGGATGCGTCTGCCCACCAACTTGCTGGCAGGCTGGATCAAGAGATCGGTTGAGGGAGATCTTTTGACCTCTCCGGCAGGACTCTCTCGGAACATCGTCTTGGACCGCAGTGGGAGATATAGAATCATACGTTCGTCACTCTTAGACAGTTTGCTACAGATCCTTCAAATCTTTTTCCTTCCCACAACTTTCTCCCCTACCTTTCCTAAAAAGAACTTCCACTCAGCATCCCCAAAGATGACATAGGAATAATTTTCCTCGGGGCCTCCCGTGTGGAGCTAACGTAAAAAATACAAGTGTGCAGTTATTTTTATTTTATTTTATTTTATTTTGCCGAAACAAACAGTACATTATTACATAATGGAAAATAGTTACAAAGTTATAGAATTAATACAATAATTGGTACCAATGACATGTCGCTGTTATATGCTTATGTTTTTGTGAGATAAATAATACATTATACCTAAATTAAATTAGTAAATTATTGAAGGAGAGGGGTGTGTGAGAGTGTTTGTATGTGTGAGGGTGCGCGAGGGTGTGTGTGTGAGGGTGAGGGAGGGTGCGTGTGAGTGTGTGGATGTGTGTGTTATGTGTGCGAGTTCAGTGTGCTAAAAATGTTTTTCTTAAATAGAGGGAGGGAATCAAAAAATATATCGGTATTTGCGGTTTTTTTAATTGAGTTGAATCTTGAGTTGAATATTGAAGAAACCTTCAGAAAACTAAAGTGCACAAGAGTGGGACCGATTTATTCTATCAGGCTACATCTTACAGATGTATGTGTTTATCTCTTTTTAGAGTCGCTTTTTCGTTTTATCGAGTTTCAAATGACAACGGTGCTAAAGAAGTTTTCTAATCAAAATCTGGCCTTATTTTAACATGTCCAGCCCATTGCGGTCTTCGGTACGAGTATCTTGTCAATCCGTAATCTTGCAATGGTCTCATTTAGATCGTAATTTAGAGTAGATCTATAGGCGTTTCGTTTAATTTTACTCTGCTAATTTAGTCTTAGTTTTAGTCTTCCCCACCTTCCTCTTCCCCATCTCCTTCCGCTCCCCACTATCTTCAGCCTCACAACATGCCCAAATTGGGGAAGCCATAGTCTCACTGGCATCAGGAGCAGTTGTGATTCTTGTGCGGTATTCATATAAAAAAATAAAAAATTAAAGCCTAATTAGATACTTCGTCCTCCTCTCCGACATACTTTGTAAAACTAGGTTAGGGGCCGATATGATTTTAGATTTTCACGGTCAAAAGTATTTTTGTTATTTGTTTTTGGGGTGTTATGCCGTGTTGCGCTACCTCCTCCTTTAGCCAACGTTTCGGACAGCGTTACAGTGTCCATCATCAGGACACATCTGCTGTCCGAATCGTTAGCTAAAGCTGTAACGCTGTCCGAAACGTTGGCTAAAGGAGGAGGTAGCGCAACACGGCATAACACCCCAAAAACAAATAACAAAAATAGGTTAGGGGCCGTTCAAGTATTACGTAACGCACTTGGGGGGGGGGGGGGGTCTTGTGAAACGTTACTGTGCGTTACGAGGGGGGTTCGGACAACGCGTTACGTAACATGTTTTTTTTATTTAGATAAAAAAACTAGGGAATTCAAATCTTTAAAGTTGGCAAGAATTTTCGATCTCGAAATCTCTTGTTTTATTTATTACCGCAAACGCGATTAAAACAAGAAAAAAGGTATTTCAGCGACTTTCCAGTACTTTGCGCAACTTAATTGTGACTTTCAGGTAAAAATTGTCACTTGGGCGTTACGTAACGTTTAGAAGGGGGAGGGGGGGCTACGGAAAAACGTTACGGCGCGTTACATGGGGGGAGGGGGGATTAAAAATCTTCAAAAATTGTATTACGTAATACTTGAACGCCCCCTTACCAGGTTTTGGAAGTTACTACGTTTTGGAAGGAACGCCTGTTGTCAGGCAATCTTAAAAACTTGGTCGATATGAATGTGGTGTGAGGAAGGAGCCATATGTGGAAAAGTGGCCTTATTAAAACCACCCGGAAAAATAACCTAATTTCAGCAAATGTTTTAGGGTAATATAGGGTAGGTTTGGATTACGAAATCTGTTTATAGTAGTTTATATACAAAATGAATTTTTTTTTGTTACAAATTGTTTTGCCACACCAAAGGAAGTCTCCTCTCATGAACTGAAGTCCGCGGTCAGAAGGATTTCTACCCATTTTTTTATCTACCACAAAAAACTAAAAAGTTTTCAGTTCCAGATAAGCTTATTCAGAGTACTTATGTACGAGTGCTGTCCGTAAAATAAGGTCTCCAAGGTGCTGCGGTCGCGAGGAACAATTTTACGCGAGATCCGGGAAAATTGGCGTGTAGCCTGGTTTCCCTACGCCAAATCCCTACAAAGCTGAACTCTCTGCAACACTTCGTCTCGGCGTGGCAGCCGTTCGCGATGAAGCTTCCGCTCGCCGCAGGTGTGAATTACGCTCTCTAAATATATTTTTTGTGCGAAGAACAAAACCCCGGTAGAAATTCACTCTCAGCTATTTGAAGTGTACGGAAAATAGTGTATGAGTGCGAAAACGTGCGCAAATGGTGCACAGAATTAAAAAGTGTGCCGGAATGCCATCGGTTTCAGATGAAAAAATTGCCAAAGTGGAAAAAACAATTATTGCAAATCGACGGGTGACGGTTCGGGAGCTCTGTGATATGATCCCTGATGTCAGTATGACCACTATTGAAAAGATTTTGACAAAAAAAATGGGAGACCACAAAGTCTGCCCAAGGAGGGTCCCGAAATGCTCACCCAAGATCACAAACAACAACGGGTTGAAGCATCCCTCAGATTCCTAGAGTGCTACGACAACGATGGCGAAGAATTCTTGAATTCAATTGTGACTGGGGACGAGTCCCGGATACACTACATGACCCCAGAGACAAAGGAACAATCCCAGTGGCATCATTCAGATTCGCAGAAGCGAAATTTAAAAGCGAATTACAGAGCGTAACTCACACCTGGCAATTAGTGATTTATGACTTAGGAAAACTCGTAACGGTATTGCAATATGTTATAATGTGATTCATTAAAGTAATTGAGCTGTGGTCGGGTACAAACTTCAAAGTCCACCCTTTTCTATGACGTGTTATGTATCTACTACTGATCCGTTAATCCGCAGAGTCATTTCAAATAATATTATGTCTGGAAATCTATAGAAACACATTACTCAATACTTAGTTGGATGATGTGACTTTTCACTAGATGTTGGCGAAGGAAAAAATAGCAACATCTAACAAAAATATTACTCATTTTAACTAACCTAAACCTAAAAATTCATAATACCGCCGCCTCGGAAACCATTTATTGGATAATCAACACCGCTGCCATAGGTCACTCCTAGTGGTTCGTTAATTAAACGTTATTTAAACCACTTTTTTTCGTTATTTGCTTTAAGGGTGTTATGCCGCGCTACCTCCTTCTTTAGCCAACGTTTCGCCAATTACTTTTGGCCGTGAAAATCTATAAACGTATCTTAAACCACTTTGTTTCTCCAAGATCGAATGGAATAAATTGATCGCGTCTTAGGTGAATTAATTAAGTCGCATATATATGATTTCTTTCAATTTAAAGAACTCTGTTAGTTCACATCCATTGATTGTTAAGGCAGTTATTTTGCATTATGAACGACATGATTCAAAATTGTTTGTATATCGACAGCTTAACTAGCACTCGAGAGGCCGCGCTAAAATTTGTCAATCGGTCTGAATATCTCTTACCAATTGTTGACCGTGCTCGCGAATACTGATAACTGACCATAGTATCGTATCATACGGTTTTATCGATCGACCGTGCTAGACCTCCTAGTACTAGCGCGTATATTTATGTGCTTACGAGTAAGCGTGTGAATATCAATATTCAATTTGGGAGGCGGGAATGGGTACCGCCGCCCCGGGAACCTTTATTGGATAACCAACACCTCTGCCATAGGTCACCCCAAGTGGTTCGCTACGTTTGGTGATATAGCAGGGGTGCCCGGTTCATGGGGTGAGGTTTGTCTAGGTCTTGGAGGCGGATGACCAGGACATACTGAACCCCCATCTTACCCACCCCTTAAACCCTTTTCCTTCCCAGAACTCTACTCTCCTTCCTTTCCTAAAAAAAACCCTCCACACAGCATCCCCAAAGATGACATAGGCCCTGAGGGAAATTATTTTCCTCAGGGCCTCCTGTGTGGAGCTCATGTAAAAAATATATATATATATATCATTTTTTCAGGCGCGTGGGACACGAATACGCTTCTTACCCCTACTACCGATGTAATTAAATGCGTAGACTGCGAGCTGGGAAGGACGTCCTTTATTTACACAAATGTGTGAAGGTGAAACATGCATTGTCGTCAATTAAATTTGAAAACACTATCAAATTCACACATCAGTGTCAAATAATGGCATTTTTCACATAGCTGTGAAGTGCCTCGTAAATAGAACCTCCGAATGAATATTTAGATTTTTATTATTCGGTGTGTTCTCGAAATGATGCGAATAAAAATATGCTTTGGACTGTATTTTTAGGCTCCTCTTATGTCGTTCATTATTGTATTTGAATTAGCCGCATGAATAGTTGTCCCTAAATATTCACACATTTCAGAACACCTTCGTAACCTTCACTGGCTCAAGTGCCCTGAAAGAATCCAGTACAAGTTGTGCTGGATGGTGTTCAAATCGATCAATGAAATGGCCCCACCTTACATCTCTGAACTATGTGTCCCCGAAAATACTGGTCCGAGGCAGTCAACACTTAGATCAGCAACCTCATCAGCTATAGGCAAACTAATGGAACCTAAACGCAAGCCAGATACTAAATTTGGAGATCGCGCTTTCGGAGTATCTGGGCCGAAGGCTTGGAATAAACTCCCTCCGAAACTTAGATGCATAACAAGCCCAACAGAATTTAGGACCAAATTAAAAACCTACCTTTTTGGGCTCTCATACCCTTAAATAAAAATATCTATCTGAGAGTATCATAAAATTTTACTTTTGTTTTCAAAGTGCGCTCATTACAAAACATATTATGTATTATTCTATCTTCTTACTTCTTCTGGCGCTAATCTTAATCTAATTGTATGTTATTAAGTCACTTGCTTTAGGTTAGCATTTAAATGTCTTAGTCTTAAGTCACTGCTATAAGTCTTAGATGTAAGTCAGTAGTTATAACTGTAAATATTAATTTTAAGCCAGTAAAATAAGTCTCTAGCTATAAGTCTTAAATCTTAATTGTAAGCCAGTAAAATAAGTCTCTAGCTATAAGTCTTAGATGTAAGTCACTAGTTATAATTGTAAATCTTAATTGTAAGCCAGTAATATTAATTCCTTTAAATACTTATTTGTACAGCGCCCTTGAGGTGATTTTTCACAAAAACGGCGCTATATAAATTAGCCAAATATTATTATTATTATTATTATTTACAAAACGTAATGGTACCTTCTACTGTACCCGCTGACTGCCAGGAACTCAAGTGCTATTATGCGGCGAGTGGTCCATAGAAAAATATACCTACCTATTTATCACAACTATTATTTATCCTAAACATAAACTAGATGCTATAAATAACTGGTTCCATGACAGTTCATCCTGCGACAATTCATCCGGCGACAGTTCATCCTGCGACAGTTCATCCTGCCGACAGTTCATCCTGCCGACAGTTCATCCTGCCGACAATTCGTCCGGCGACAATTCATCCTGCCTGATCATTATTTAGAAGATTTTTTCTTCAAGTAAGTATGCAAAGAGGATATACGGCCGTACAACCTAACCTAACCTAACCTAACCTGGGGTCGACCCACAGTGTCCTTCTTGACAATATCAAGGAGGATACGGTGTTTCTACTTATGTTGACAGAAAAGCATTTATTCCCAAACATGGGAACACCTCAGCACGGGTTCGCCTAGTGTTGAGGTGTTCACAAAATACTACTAGGTACTTACCTATATACATCGCCTAGAGGTGTTCACAAAATACTACTAGGTACTTACCTATATACATACAGTTACGGATCATTACTATTTTTTTTCTTATTACTAAACATAATATCTATGTAAACTGATGTAATAATCTGTATTGTGTATGTTCAAGAATAGAAATATAATAAATTAAAAAATTCTTGCGCACTTGTTGCTTGGATATTTATTGGTTGTGTAATAATTTTTTTACATGAGCTCCACACAGGAGGTCCTGAGGAAAATAATTTCCCTCAGGGCCTATGTCATCTTCGGAGATGCTGTGTGAAGGGTTTTTAAGGAAAGGAAGGAGAGGAGAGTTCTGGGAAGGAAAAGGGTTTAAGGGGTGGGTAGGGTAGGAATCTGGGGTTCAGTGTGTCCTTGTCATCCGCCTCCAAGACCTTGACAAACCTTACCCTATGTACCCGGGCACCCCTGCTAAATCACCAAACCTAGCGAAACACTTCGGGTGACCTATGGCAGAGGTGTTGGTTATCCAATAAAGGTTCCCGGGGCGGTGGTACCCATTCCCGCGCCCCAAATTGATGTTGGGTTCACCTAATACAACCATACTCAACCAGCGGCCCGCCAAGCTTTTGTGTGCGGCCCTAAAAACTTTATTATCAGGAACTTGATTTAAAAAAATGTATAATTCTAAATTTCGTATATCTTGAGATTCGTTTCTACTTTGACGCACAGATGGTGACACCCCAAAAGGATCGTCATTATGGTCCACATGATCTGGTATAAGAATTAGATACGTTTTTGAGATTTAGGGGGGGGGGTGTTTGATGATTTTTTTTCTTCATACCAGTATAGTGTTGCGGCCCGCGTAACTTTACAAATACGTGCATGTGGCCCGAAGAGAAAAAAAGTTGAGTATCATTGACCTAATAGGTACATCAACGCCCTCTAAGTGCCAATTCTCATAATTTCCTTGGCCTAGGCCGAGGGCATAGAAAACCGACACGGGACAGAGCACCAACGAGGAAAGACTAGGTCGTCTACTGTACTCTGACAGGCTTTCTCGGAAGTTTCAAGTCTCAAGCCAACAGTGTAGAGTAGGCATGATAATATGGTAACAAAATGTTTTATAATAATAATAATGTTTATTCCAGGATGTGGGAAGGATAGTGCAATCCCACACGTCCCATAAAGTTGTAGGTACATATTTACACAACAGATAAAGTAAAAAAAGTAAATAGAACACGGACATATGAATATATCTGGACCTGCCCTAAGTGATAAAAACGTATTATTTCCCCCTCGCCATGGAACCGGCTGGAGCTCCTCCTTGGCGCCAGTTCGCCCCATGTGGAGGGGATAGAGAATCGCTTGAATCTAAAATGTGTGACGTCATCATTCTTGCCGTGGGCAGCGCGAAGCTAACATCTATACATTTAACGAAAAAATAACACGCCAAAACAGTAGCTTGTGCTATACAACATACCTACATATCAGTGTGCACATAAATGTGGGCGGTTCCTTAGTGTGCTCGTCGCTGGTTACAGGGGTAAGTAAATTATGAAACATTTGTAAAAGTGTCTTAACTAAACACGGCAAAAAAATATTGCTATGTGAAAACGGGCGAATCTTTTTGGGGTGTACATTTGGCCTACGCAAATATTTTATTATCGTGGCAAGCAATTCGCGCTCCCATGTAAAAAGGTCTATTCATTCAAAGCAGATTTTGCTTTTAAGAACTAAATGATGATATTATAATGCGAGATGCCTATATACTGTCAGATTAATTTTTCAACCAATGACAGTCATCTTCCCCTCTTCGTACCGCCATAGTTGATTTTTCCCCTCACCTGTTATTTCTGGTCTATTGAATTTGGATGTCTATGAAATAGAACAAACAAATATAAAAGACATAAGCGATAATAGAAATAAAATAAATAATCAATTATAATGTAGGACGTGGTCTGGAGTGAGCTCGGGCCCAGCGCTCGCTCAGGAGTGGCGCTTGGTGGTGGAAGGCTGCGATCACCACTGTGTTATCGGAAGCCATTAGCCGCATCCTGGCTCCAGTGACCCGGTATCTCATCAGACCGGCGAATCCGTGTAGTCCTAGCTCCGTAAACATTGAAGACGCGCTGCTGTATCTTCTGTATCCAAATATAATTCTGCAAGCATCATTATATTGGATCCATTCTATTGAGCTGGTACGGTAGTGACACCATGTTTCACATGTATATAGGTTAGTGCAAAATGCATTTAACAATGTTTTTTTTACATTGTTACTGCATTTGAAGAATCTTCGGGCAATCATATTAGACAGTATACTGATACTTCTCCGCTGTCGTTCAATATCACCGTCATCCGAGAGGACTTCAGTAATAATGTGTCCCAAGTATTTTACATTCTTAGATGCGTTTATGTTTTCCTCATTAAGTTTTACAGGGAGCATTTTCTCGGGATTTTTTCCATGGTGGAATGCGATTAGTTCCGTCTTCTTGGGGTTGTACATCATGTTGTGGTCATTTGCATATTCTTCACAGATTTTTAAAATGTTCTCAACCCCTTGATCGACGGAGCTAGGAGAATCATGTCGTCCGCATAACTTATGTGATTTAGCCATAAATTATTAATACGACAGCCCGCCCTGGTGTCCAGGCGATTTGATAATTCGTCCATGTATACATTGAACAGGATTGGGGACATACACCTGATACACCCTCCTTGCCTTACTCCTGGTCGCAAATATATCGGTTGGGAGTACGTAGGTACTTGCCCACCGTACAACGTTTTCCTGCTGAGAGTGCCATCGGGATAGTGTGTTGATATACATAGTAGGTATGTTTCTAGCTTTCAATTTTTCCCATAAGGTTTTATGACAGACCCTGTCGGACGCTTTGCTCACATCTAAGAAGCATCCGTATACAGTAGTTTTTCGTTTCTTGTCATTTTCTATTATTTGCTTAGCGGGGTATATTGCCATATTAGTGGATAATCTGTACTTAAAGCCCATCTGATTGTGTTTAGAATTGAGTTTACCTTCTATTTCAATCAGAATTACCCTTTCAAATAGTCTTGCAATTATAGTTGCCAGGGATATTGGCCGGTAATTGCTGGAGTTGGTCGGAGTTGGTCATATTTATGAAAAACGCACTGATTTCTAGTCCAACACGGAAACAATAATTTCGTAAACATTTGTGTACGTGCTTTTTTACCCAATAGGCCAAATACATAATAGTTTCAAAAAACAAAAGGCAATTTGCATAACGAAACTAAGGTATTATTACACGTAGACGTTCACAGCGAGGAATGGTCTGACACTATTTGGTTTTATACTGTTTGGGGGTCATTGACTTCAGTGGCAGAAAGCCAAGTGGTCATCACACGGCTTTCTCCCTACCATAACAATATCTACATGACCTATTTAGTTTAATGCAACGTTCAAACAATTTTATTTAAGCGAACACATTCGAGTATTATCATCTGGAACCAGTGAAGCATGGCATCCCATTTGAGCAAAACTCTAAAGCCAAAACAAATGAGGCTTTGCTTCAAGGAAACTGATGGCCGACCTGCAGGTGGTCCAAAACCATGCTCTGAGAAATGTTCTCGATCTTCCATGAAACACTCATATAACTCAAATACTCATGCCAGGGATAACTATTCAGTTCCGTACCATCGTACAAATTACTCAACAATCAACCACCCGAACACCTAACATCAAGACATCCACAATAATAGAAATAAAAATAAAATCCGCAATATGGGATTAAATCTCTGAACTATATATTGCCTACACACCGTATAAATCTCTTCCAAACATGCATAAAAACAGCCAGCATAAGAAACATTTTCAAAGTAATACTTTGAATGAATTAAAAAAAAATTAAAATACGTGATTTCCTTATAGTGTTTTATTTTGTCTTCTTTCTTTTTTTATCTCCTTTTATTTTCCCTGTATCTGTCGGTAATTAACGTAATCATCCATATATGTACATCCACGGTCGCTTATTCTACTTAACCCTTCATTTTATTTTTGTTTTGTAAATGTACGTGAATTTTTTTTTTGTTGTATCAAAATATAATGCATAAATATACCGAATTATTTATTGTAAGTCCCCCCAGTCTACGAATTTTATAACTAGCCGAGGTTGCTCCAGGAAGAAATAAAAATAAATATAAGTAAAGTGGGAGGGGAAGCATAAAAATAGATAAATATGGATAAAAAGACTAAGGTACCTGGCGGTCATGGGCGTAGCCAGGTGTTGATTTAAGGTAGGGCAAAAAATTTCTTTCCGAACTAATTGCAATCTTGGAAGTGTCTTGGATAAATATGTCAATTTTTATTTTAATGTGCGACATCTATTAACTTTTCGACAAACATACCTATATTTTATTGGCGTCGAACTGACATGGTAATTTCGTCGGAAATTTATTTTTCGAAATATTATATATGATTTACTGTGAATCATGTTGACAGTATTAAAGGGCTTGCATTACATAAGACGTGGAAAACCCTTAATTTACAGATTCATCCGATTTTTTTAAATTTATAATCTTTTCATTCAAATACTTCTTTACAAATTTGAAGGAATGTGTGTGGTTGCTATGAACTTCACTGTTCACTCAACACACTCTAAAATTGTTATGAGGAAAATATTATTATCAAGCAAACACATAAATTAACCGCTTTATTTCTCTAAAATATGCATTTCTAAAAATAACAATTCACTGTGTCAACTCTTAGATCAGCGATGTAGCATGAAACTTTCGATATGTTGAAGGAGCCCAAGCGCAGTCCAGATTCTAAGTTTGGAAATCGCAAAGTGTCAGGCCCTAAAGCTTGGAATTAACTTCCGCATAAACTAAAACGAATATACACTAAACACATAATTCAGAACGATTTGCAAAACTCGGTAGACTACCAGAGAACTATTTAGGGAATCATAATCATAAGTGAATAATAAAATTGAATTTTTATTGGAATAACTCTTGTTATAATAACTTTTGAATGTTGTGCAAGAAGAGTTATTTAAATACAAATTAAATATTTATTTAAACTTTAAACTTTGGAAAAGGTCAAAAGGTTTTCCGTATGAACAAATTTGGATGAGTTTATCCGAGAAATTGCAAACCAATTCTAGAGTTTTGTAACCGTTTAAAAACTTAGCCGCCAAAAACATGGGAAAAATTAGTAAATTTTTAGTTTAATTCTGGATTAGAAATATCGATAGTGTAAATTTAAAATGCTCTAAAGCAGTGGTCGCCAACCTTTTTACAATCGCGGACCGGTCAACGTTTGAATTTAACGCGGCCCGGGGGGTGGGCGCGCGTGGAGGTGTTCACTCATCAAGACTCCACAAGCTTAACGAATTGATTTTTCTCTGGTGTGCACCTCGAATTTAAAGCTTTTCTCGAAACTGATTTTAATTTAAGGGTGAATCTGTATGCGGTAAGTCGTTTTAATCTACACCCAGAATATAAGAAACTGCAACTATTCATGTTCAAAACGAACATTCAAAAGTCCACAAGCCGTCTCAAAGTTGAGAAAAAACTTAATATTGTTCCGACTGCGACTATTCGTGTTCTCGAAAGTACAATTTAAAATCCACATACTGACTCACTGTGGAGAAAAACCTTTTTCATGTTCCGAAATTTTACAAATAATGAAAAAAAATTACAAATTTCAAAAAATAACAAAAATTGAAAAATGTATGAGCACATGCGATACTAGTGTGTCATCGGAATGAGTGCTAATCAGAGACTGATGGACTGGCGGGGAAGTCCCGGCTCACAAGTGAGTGAGTGACGTGAGATGGCACTTCTCTTTGCTTTATGCGAAATGTCGCTCGTTATGCGAAAAATCGCTCGTTAAGGGAGCGTTTTTTTTCCAAAATCTGAAATCTGTTTCGCTCGTTAGGGGCCGTTCAAGTATTACGTAACGCACTTGGGGGGGGGGGGGTCTGGTGAAACGTTACGGCGCGTTACGGGGGGGGGGGAGGGGGGTTCGAAGGACGCGTTACGTAACATGTTTTTCTTTATTTAAATAAAAAACTAAGGAATTGAAATCTTCCAAGTTGGCAAGCCTTTTAGTTTATGTTGTAAGGGGAATTCCTCGACTGTATTGTGCGTCATTTTCATTTTATTTTCGTTGTCAGTATTCGTTAGTGTTTTAAACACAAGAAAAATTAAAAAAAAAAAATTATGTAACATATGATGTTATACGAGAGTTTTTAGTAAGAACAACGCTTTTTAGTTATTACACACAGGTTAGTTTACTGCTAAAATTTAATAATATTACCTAAAGCTAGGTTTCGTAGTAAATGCATAGTTACACTCAGAACATGAAAAAGGTTTCCTTCACTATGAATCGTTCTGTGGATTTTTTAATCTCCCTTTCGAGAACTTGAAAAACCACGCTGGGACAAAAAAATAGTTTTGTCTGCTGAAGGTAAACATGTGATTTTTCATGCCTCTTTGTAGAACACGAATAGTTGCAGTAGAAACATGTAAGTGATTTTGTAGCACTGTGAGTCAGCAAATGATTTCTAAGAAGTTCCTTTGTACAACATGAATAATTGTAGTCGGGACACGAAAAAGGTTTTGGTCCAGTGGGGGTAAACATGTGAATTTTTAGATACCGTTTTGTAGCGCCTGAATAGTCGCACTCGGGACAAGTAAAAGGTTTTTCATCACTGTGAATTAGCAAGTGCCGTTTTAGTTTTTTTTCGAGAAGAAGAATAGTTGCAGTCAGGGCATGAAATGGGTTTTTCGCCACTGTGAGTAAACATGTGATTTTTTATTTCTCTGAATAGTTGCAGTCGGAACATGAAAAATGCTTTTCTCCACAATGAGTAGAGTCAGCAAAAGAATTCTTGGATATCCCTTTTAAGAACACAAATAGTTGCAGTCAGGACATGTAAAAGGTTTTCTCTTCTGTAAATCGCACGGTGGATTTATAAATTGAACTTTTAAGAACTTGTATAACTGCATTCTGGACAGGAAAATGGTTTTTGTCCACTGTGCGTTAACATGTAATTTTTGGTGACTCTTTGTAGAACATGAATAGTGCAGTAGAAACATGTAAAAGGTTTTGTATCACTTTGAGTAAGCAAATGATTTCTAAGAAGTTCCTTTGCACTACATGAATAATTGCAGTCGGGACATGAAAAAGGTTTTTGTCCAGTGTGGTTCAACACGTGAACTTTTGGATACGGTTGTGTAGCGCATGAATATTCGCAATTGGGACAAGAAAAAGGTTTTTCGTCACTGTGAGTTAGCAAGTGCCGTTTTCGTTATTTTTTTTCGTGAATTAGAATAGTTGCAGTCAGGACATGAAATGGATTTTTCTCCACTGTGCGTAAACATGGGTAATTTTTAGATTTCTCTTCGTAGTACATGAATAGTTGCAGTCGGAACATGAAAACGGTTTTTCTACACCGTGAGTCAGCAAGTGACTTCTTAAATATCTCTTTAGAGGACACGAATAGTTGCAGTCAGGACATGAAAATGGTTTTTTTTCTTCTGTGAATCATACTGTTGATTTTTAAATCTTCCCTTTGAGAACTTGCATAACTGCATTCGGGACGTGGAAAAGGTTTAACTCCACTATGAGTCAGCTTGTGAATCATAGTGGAGTAAAGTGTTGCTCCACAGGGAAAACTTAGGGAAATTACTTTCCTCAGGGCCTCCTCACTAAAGCTAATGTAAAAGAAAGTATGTGTTGTAAAACCATGTAGGTTTATTCTAGGTCAGACAGTGTTAAATTGTGGAGATCTGGAAGGAATACAAGGCCGATAAAAATAATAATATTCTCAATTTTTTTCAAAATGACAATGTGAATAGGTATATAAAATGTATATAATGTATCGCGAGTTAGAAATCTCTTGTTTTATTTATTACCGCAAACGAGATAAAATCAAGAAAAAGGGTATTTAAGCGACATTTCAGTACGTTGCGCAACTTAATTGTGACTTTCGGGTAAAAATTGTTACTTGGGTGTTACGTAACGCTTAGGGGGGGGGGGGGGTTGAACAGTTAAACGTTACGGTGCGTTACATGGGGGGGGAGGGGGGGTCAAAAATCTTCAAAAATTGCGTTACGTAATACTTGAACGCTCCCTTATGCAAATTACTCCTTATGGGAGGTGCTCGTCATGAGAGGTTCCACTATATTTTTTTGTGGATAATTATTTATTTTTTTATTGCGTATGTTCGATTTTTTACATAATTTTGATTTTTAAGCACGCCCTTGCGCGACCCAGTACCATTTGGTCTACGGACCGGGAATTGGGGAACCACTGCTCTAAAGGACAATAAATTAAAAAATTAGTTCATTTTTTCATTTTTCTCCAATTTTTTTTTTCTTTCGATCTGCGTCGTCGAAGTATATCTATGAAAATAAGTGCGTCTTTTACGAAGTGCGTTTTAACAGGATTTTATTGTGGAAAAATAAAAACAAATTAATTACTGTTATTAAAAATAATTACAAAAAATATTATTTTATAACCAAAAATCATAATTTTGGGTCTACAAAAACAGGAAATACAGCCAATTTCCATTTCAAATTTCTGTGATCGATATTATATCGACAAAAATTACTTAAAAATAAGAGGTTTCCAATGGCCAATTTGGTTAAGGCGTTTGTCCCGTATAGGCAAGAGAGCTTGGGTTCGAGTCGCAGTTGCGACCGTTACCTTTTTATGGAAGTGAAAACTTCTTTCGCAGCGTTGTGATTGGAAACTCGATGAAAGGAAAAAGCTACACTAAAAATATACAAATACATACATCAATGGCATATAGTAATAATAATCGGTCTCCTCTTTGTGCGGTGCTCGTGTCTACTTTAGTTTTCTGAAGTTTTCACTTCTACCGCTTGTGAACTGCACACTTGTATTTTTTGTTGTTGGTGTTGGTCTACAAACTTGGGCCTTATTGATAACCATTTTATAATTTGAATATAAATTTATATTATGACAAATGGTAAATGGTTGTCTAAAATTTTTAAACGTTCGTATGGTATATATGATTACACGGGTATTCAACATCATTCAACAGATGTCGTTAGTATAGATCGTTATATGTAATTTTGAGTTATGTCAACAGATGTCAGATAAGTAGTACTTTAGAAGAGTGTCCACTATCGCCGTTCGTGTCTAATGCACGAACGGTTACGGAAAAAGCAGATGATATATTTTTATTTTAGTTTATTAAGGAAACAAACAGTTATACATATTTTCATAATAGAGTAACATATTACATGGTTGCATTAACCAGCGAAGTTTCCGCTAAAATTTATAATATATATATTATATATAAACATAGATTAAAACATAAAAGAAAACATAAAGTGGTAGAAAAAAAGAAAAAAAATATATATGTACAACAGAAATGAAAAAAAAAACACAAATTAAAACATGTGGGATATGTAAATCATCCAAATATTATTATTATTATAAAAAAGAAGGAAAACCAACAAAATGAAAATGAAAAAAAATAACATGCAGCAGGGGTGGAGAGTTCATAATTAACAATTTGTTTTGATTTTTTCTATTATGAATTTAATAAATTGGCCTGAGGACAAATGGAAAATATCAGCGTCGTAAAAGATATCATTGTATTTTGTGCACGTCCTTCGGAGAAATGAATGTTGTGTGTAATTTGTTTTTGAGTGTGGGATGTGGTTTGACCTTGTGTTTCTTATTGGACAGTGGAAATTAATGTGTTCTAGAAGATAGTTGTTGTCAACAACGTTGTTAATGATTTTGAATATAAATTTCTGGTCGGATATATTTCTTCTATCTTCTAAGGTTTCTATCGTCTAAATTATGGAATTTTAAGGTTAAGGTTATGTCTTTTAGGCTTTCTGATGTTCGAAAGGATTTAAAGTCTAGGTGTTTCAGTATCTTTTTTTAAATTCTTTCTAACCTTTCAATGTTAACTTTGTATTGGGGATCCATATGACTGATCCGAATTCTAATATTGAGCGAACAAAAGAGACATACAGTATTTTGATTACGTGTGGTGACCTGAATGGCTGATGAACTGGGCTGATGAATATACGAGGCTGATGAACTGGGCTCCCGAAGTGTCAGGTTAGGGGGCGTTCAAGTATTAGAAGATTTTTGACCCCCCCCTCCCCCCCCCGTGTACAGCGCCGTAACGTTTTTCCGTACCACCCCCCCCCCCCCCTTAAACGTTACGTAACGCCCAAGTGACAATTTTTACCAATATTGAAAGTATTGTATTACAATATTGAAAGTCACAATTAAGATGCGCAAAGTACTGGAAAGTCGATTAAATGCCGTTTTTCTTGTTTTAATCGCGTTTGTGGTAATAAATAAAACAAGAGGTTTCGAGAACGAAAAGAGTTGCCAACTTGAAAGATTTCAATGAAGAAAACGATACTAACACCCACTTCAATCATATTCGAAAAACTCCCAGTGCTGAAAATTCAAAAATTATATTCTAAACAAATACTTACTTTCCTTTACAAGAACTTATCAACATTTAACACTTCACAAAATTCTCGCAATACTAGAACAAGACATGCTCACCAACTACAAATACCAAAAACAAACACATCCCTTGGACAAAAACACTACAGATACCAGGCTATAAAACTATACAATTCTCTTCCTACACAATATAAAACAACTAATATTATTGAATACAAAAAAAACATAAGAAACTGGCTACAATCTTTTTAACTTTTAATTTATATTTTTTGTCGAATTGAAGTCGATTTTATATTTTGATTTTTATTGTTTCTCTTTTGTATTAGCAATTAACACTCTTTTGTTTTACTATTCACAATTTATAATTCATAATTTACAACTGATAAATGTCCTCTACGACACAGGTGAACTCCTAGTGTGGAGGACAATATATTATACCTTTGTAATGTAAATGTACTAAAAATAATTAAATAAATAAACATGTTACGTAACGCGTTGTTCGAACCCCCCCCCCCCCCCCCCTCGTAACTCACAGTAATGTTTCACAAGACCCCCCCCCCCCAAGTGTGTTACGTAATACTTGAACGGCCCCTTATTTAGTTTCAGAATTACTTATAGCATCCAGTGGGACGGACGTCTGGTCCAGTTGTAAACCTTACGATAACGTAAATAAAGCAAGTTGCAATCTTGACGAACCGCGATCTTTATTGGAGTTTTCCAGAACTTATTTCAAGTAATCTCATCCACTAGGATTGAAGAAGATCACAGTTTATTAGGAGGGGGTTTATTGTTTTAATCATCAATCACCAAACAGTATTAATAGCCTAGCGACTGTACTGTTAAAATTTAATAATCCTACTAAGAATACTACTCTGACGCTGCGCCTTACGCAAAACCGTTTTCGAACGTGAAGTTTGTATACAAATCTACTTTTGTAATAGAACCGAATTAAAGCAATGCCAAAAGATGGCCACTTACGTTAACAGCCAACGTGAGGAGCATCGCCTGGTACGCGTAAGTACTATTAGATTTGCAATTTCGTGAATCTCTCCGATTATGGAGAGATTGCCGATAGTGTGATTATTATTGTAACTGGCAGTTGTGAATAAAATACCACGCGTTTATCTTATACATTAAAATTAATTGCTGTTCGTTAGTCTCGCTAAAACTCGAGAACGGCTGGGCCGATTTTGCTGATTTTGGTTTTGAAATGTTTGTCGTAGTCCAGGGAAGGTTTAAAAAATATGGAAAAGTTGCGAGGAAGATAGTAAAAACAACATTTTCATTTTCCCATATAAACTGTTCTACCCAACTTTCCTGTCAAACATTTGACGTTCCTCGGGTCCACTAGAATTGAAGCAAATAAAATAATAATAATATAAGCTTTATTTAAGTTTTCTAACAATTTGTAGAAGGTTTTTACGGAGCGCAGAACATTGAATAATTTCAGAAAACTTCGTACGTTTGACAGTTCGCGAATTTGACGAAATAAATTTAGCACGAATTACTAACCGTTCATCCGAATGCGATGAAAATTTGGTGAGTTGTTGTGAGCATGCCCGCAAAGTTTTCTATATATACTGATGAGAACTGTTTGAAAACTGAATATACCGGGACTGAATGTATGGAACGCGGGAGGGGGAGGCGGATGGGAGAGGGGTGAAGGATAAGGGAGGGAAGGGGAGGGGAACTCGGGAAAGGGGGTTCGTGGGACAAGAGAAGCGAGGGAGGGAAGTGGGGAGAGGGAAGGCGGAAAAGGTGGAGAGGGAAGCCAGAGGGGAAGGGGACAAGGGAGAAGAAGGGGAGGCGGAAGGGGAACAGGACCAATGTGAAAGGACGCGCAGGGAGAAACAGTTTCTTTATTAAATGGCATAGCAACGCATGCCGGGTACCAGCTAGTATATTATATAATACGTCGTTGCCTGTCGCGGTTTCTTTGTCCCGGTGACTAGCTGTCACTGGATCGCAGTGGATTTTTAACTGCTAGTCTTGGATTATTGTGCTTTCACTAAGCGGGGCAAGAAAGCAAACATTATTAATGAATTTGGCGTGACTGTAAGTATAATGGTGGTTTCGTGTAGACTGGTGGTTGGGGGCCGTACGTCATTATAGGTCTACAGCCGCCCTAAATACACCTCACTCCACCCAGACCTGCGCGCCTTTGTCAGGGCCACGTTCCGAATTCATTCCGATAAATAATTTTAAAAAAATAATGTTTAGAAAGGAATGGATAGTAGATTAATTTTTAAACAGACATAATGTTTTTCGTTTTTTACAATTTGGCTTTATAATTGTTAATTAAGTTTTATCGATAATTAAAAAAAACGTGTGTTTTGGCACGAATATTTGATATCTCCTTTTTATGTAAATACCGCACAAGAGTCCCAACTGCTCCCGACTGGTGCCAATGAGACCATGGTATCCCCAATTGGGGTATATGAAAGGAGATGTGGGAAGATGAAGGTGGGGAAGTATCTGGTTATTCGGATCTGGTCACCAAACACGACTAAAGCCACGTCAAGCAACGTTTCAATTTTGAATGGTGGTCTCACACTAGGGCGATACTGTGAGTAACTTCTACTCTGGACAGTGCCAACAATATACAGTACATCATTTTAAATTAAATAATTGTACCTAAAATTTATATGCGTACGCCGGGTTGTGAATCTGTTTCGTTCATCGATTTACAAAATCCTGCAAGAAGCACCTACAATACAACTTATAACAAGAACAGCAAACACCTTTATTAGCTCATTCCCAGGCAAAAAAAGAGTTTATTGGATTTAGGGAAGTAAATCATATCATTCATTCTGAATGCAATTATTAATGTTCTCAAAAGTTGTCTTGGCAGAAGCTCATTCCTGTGATCTCTTGAGCGAAACCATTCCATGAACTAAATATGCAATTTGGCTGTCCTGAAACGGGAATTCTTCCCAGTTGGTTAGACAAAGTATTATTTTGTAATGTATTGTAATTTATATATATATATAAATAAATTTAAAAAATCACGAGAGAACTTGTGTAGAAGTTTCCAAAATTGCAAAACCTTTGTAATTGTCTGACCGGTCAGTGGCTGAGTGGGCATCACGTTTGGGTCCCACCCGAGCGTCGCGTGTTCTGGCTAGCTAAGTCTTCTATCACGACACAAGCAATATTTTCCGCTTACTCTGGTGGCAGTAGAAGATTTTCAAACATTGTTTGTTTATTCGTAACCCGGAAATGTTTTTTTTTTTACATGAGCTCCACACAGGAAGTCCAGAGGCAAATAATTTCCCTCAGGGCCTATGTCATCTTTGGGGATGCTGTGTGGAGGGTTTTTTTTAAAGGAAAGGAAGGAGAGGAGAGGAAATGAAGGAAAAGGTTTTAAGGGGTGGGTAGGAATATGGGGTTCAGTGTGTCCAGGTCATTCGCCTCCAAGACCTAGACAAACCTTACCCCATGGACCCGGGCACCCCTGCTAAATCACCAAACGTAGCGAACCACTTGGGGTGACCTATGGCAGAGGTGTTGGTTATCAAATAAAGGTTCCCGGGGCGGCGGTGCCCATTCCCGCCTGCCAAATTGTTTGTCTTTCTTTAAAAAAATAAATAAAAAAACTGATAAAGTTTCCTAACTTAAGCTCAGATTTTGGATGATGCGGACAAAGTAAGTAGACAATTATTATTCCTCGACGTAGATCTTAAAATCTTTTCCCTCTTCCCTTTTCGCGCGGTCCTCTGTTTTGACTAAATAAAATATCAAAAAATTGCGGTAAAAATAGCTAGTTTTGTAAAAGGGTTGCCTTTCTGCAAAATTTTGAATCACCCGCTTAACATAATTAGCTTTTTTACACATTCTTAAAAGAAAAGATTAATATTGTGATGCGACGAAATGGAGAATTTTTTTCAACTTTTTTAATTTTATCAAACTATGTTTGATGCATTCTAAAGGCTTATGTTTTGTAAAATACCAAAAGTTTTCTTGACTAAATTTTATTTAACTTTCCGACCGATAAAAATTAACAGTATTTACCGAGTAGACCTTGAACCTAGCGAACATTTTGACTTTCTTCATGTGAATTTATATTTTGTTTGGGTTACGTTGATACGCTTCCAAATGTTATTGATATTTCTTATTTAAGAGCAATCGTTTGGATTTTCGAGTGGTAAATATTTAACATTTTCAAAATCTGTATCAGAAAATACGAAAAAGGTATAGCAACAAAGTCTATTTTGAATGAGCTGTCCAAAATTACAAGTATTATTTTTTCATAAGAAGCAATTACTTTGTGGTTAGACATTATATTATAAAAATAAATAAAACACTTTGTATTTTAACCACGAATTTATTATATTACATATCGACCGGTTTCGCTTACATCAAGCTTCTTCAGGATATAAGTAATAATAACTAAATGTTAAGTGAGAGCTATGGCTTATATATAAGTTGAGTGACAGAGGGAGAAAGAAAATGACCAAGAACATAATTAGAAAGAGACAAAGTATTTGACAGAGGTAAAGTGGATAATCAATTAGTGGGAGGGAGACAACAATACAATAATCAATTAGTGGGAGGGAGACAACAGTATAGATCTAATCACAAATAAAAACCAACAGTTAACGGTAATAAATGAGATATTAAACAAATTTTGATGTATTTTACATTATAAGATAAAGGACGATATTTAGATATATGATAATATTAATAATGAAGGACATCAGACTAACACTAAAACACATACATAATATCATGGGTTAGGATGAATAGCTGGAAATAAGTTAAAAATAGGGCTATAAGGTGAATTTTTTTGATTTGATAAATTGATTTGGTTATTGAGTAAGAATTCTGAGCTTGCAAATCACCTAATCTCAACAGATCATACTTTTAATAAAATTTCAGGAACTCGCATATTACATAAAAATAATATAGGTATAAAACTAGACAATTTAGAAGCTTTAGAGATTAGGAAATCATTAAATACAAATATGTCAATGACATAAATTTGATAAAATTGTGTTTTACGAAGTGATTGGCTTACATTTAATTTAACATAGATTTGAATTTAACAGTTTAGGTAGAAAGTAAGAATTATTAATGGTGAGTTTAGTTACACTACTTTTAGATATGAATGAGTTAAATATATTCAGATCTAAAATTAGAGACATGATCTAAAGCCCGGACAACGCTAGTAGGTATAATTAAATAAATGTGAGCATTTTCTAAAGTGTGCATAAATATATCTATTCTTCATTATATTAACAAAAAATTGCAAAGATATAATAATAATATACCTATAGGGATGCAATCTAATTTTGAGATCAGTGGAATGAATAAATATTTTTTTTACTTTTATGCCTTTTAAATTTTTAATAAAAATGTAGGTTACACAGCTTTAGATTACCGCCATGATTATATTTTTAGTGTTGTCATTTGACCAACTATGTTTTCTACTATTATTTGACAAACTGTACGTTTGCACCTATTTCAAAGTTAACAACGTCAGCTTTCGGCCCGTGAATAGATTGAAAATGGATAAATCCTGTTAACAAGGTTACTCATCGTCATCACTGGTTTAAGGGTTGGTGCGCCGATGATGTAATGTGATGTTATTGTGAAGCACAATCTACACTAGTCGCCTTGACAAACAATGGCGCGGAAAACTTTCTCCACTTCTAATTAAAAGATATCAAGTTGATAAACTTGACCTGACACATTAAATTATGTAGCATGTACAGCATTAAATTATGTGTCATAGCAACAAAATTCTGGTTCACCTCAAAAGATCACGCTCATGAAAATGTCCATTCGTTCATTAATTATGAAATGGATCTTAATTCGATCATATTAAAAATAAACTTTTAGTTGAGACGATAACGACTTTTATTGTTTTCACATCACAAATGTCGTTAATTATTTTATGTATCGTTAAATCGGTGTATTTCATTTATTGATAATAAAAATGATACATTCGCTTGAGTGACCTTACAGCGTGACTTGGAATTGGTAAATTGGCATTCAATGGGTGCGACGTGCTATTATTATTATTTGAAGGACTCGATCATAAATAAACCAAACCACTGACGACTCGATCATTCGATGTGCCTTTGTCTATGGTCTTGTTTATGTATCCTCATGACCAGGAACTGTGTTTTTGTTGGTAGTACTCCCGGCTGGTGTCTTTTTCTAGCCATCGAAATACTAAAAAATGAGTCATTTCAAAAAGACGCCGAAAGCTTTTTCTCTCACGACGTGAAAAGGTCGCATTCATTTCGTATTCCATTCTTATTTGAATAATAATCTATAGGTATTACGTACTTACGTATAAATAAAATTTAATATTTTTAAATACATGTAGGATTACAAAAGATTTTTTAAAGATTTATATTGAGGGATCAGTAGGATTTATAGGTTCAATTAGGAGTTCCACAGAGCCGAACCCTCTGATATGAAAACATCTGGAGTCGGTGAATTTTTTTCCCATTTGGTCTCTGGTAGGTTGACATGTTGTTCTTGTATTGTTTTGTATTTATAATACTTATATAGTGCAATTGCGTAGCGTGGATTGACTAGATGATCATTTGGGAAGTGTGTGAAAGGGTTTAGTTTTTTCCCGTGGGGAAAATTTAACCCGGACATTTAAATCTGGTGCGTAAAAAAAAAGAAAATGTATATTTTCTATCACTCCCGTTTAAATAACTTTTGAAGGTTAAACCCGTCAATCTAATATATCTTTGAAGAAGAAGAAGAAAATCTTAATACATCTAGATGAAAATATGAAAAAGAACATGCTAAAGAAAAATAAAAAGGTAAAGGTCGATGCTAATCAATAAAAACAAGGGCCGAGTCGGTTAAGGCGTATTTCCCAGATGCGACATTTACCTTTTTATTTTATTGGGTCTTGTTCTATTTTTATATTTTCGTTTAGACTTATTAGTATTATATTTTCTACTTACCAGAATAATTTCTCACTTTAAACCAACGTATTTTCAAACATTTCCTACAAAAATTTTGAAACCATCAAAAACTCTTTAGTTTATTACGATTAAAAACGTATTGAGTTAATCTTTATTAAAGAAGAGAACGTCGTCACTATTGATAAACTGTGATTTTGTTTTTTTTTGTCTACGCAGCTAAGTCTAAAAGAGATCGAAATGAAAATCCAGTCTCCTTTAACCGCGGTAGCAATCTTTCGAACAGGCCCTCTTTGATATGCTTGGTGTAGGTAACTCTAAGTGACCAGCTCAAATATGGAGGCTCCACCGAGGCCAGAGTTAAGTTAGCCTCTCAAAAACTGGGCGTACTGTACAGAGCCCGCAGATACTTTAATAGTACACAACTGCTAACCCTGTACAAATCACAAGTGGTGCGCCCCACGGTTGAATTAACATTTTCAAAATACCTGAAAAAACCCTCGACTCTGTGCAGAAACGGGAGGTCCGTCTGATAGATTCTAACAGACGGATTGCAATCTTTAGTGCACAGGCGTCGGGTGGAAATGTTATCCTTGTTCTACCGGTATTTCAATGGAAGATGCTCCGAGGAACTAGCGTCATTGATCCCTTCAGCACCGGTGCATAGGCGGGAAACACGCCAAATGCGTGCCCAACATATGTACACGGTTGACATTGGTCACATGAGAACGCGCCGCGTCTTCGACTCGTTCTTGTGTTCAACAGCTCGGCTGTGGAACGATTTGCCGGCCTTTATGTTTCCTCCTTCCTACAACATGGGTCTCTTCAAGACTAATGTTCATTCCTTCCTCTCCTCAAAAAGATCGTCCTCACAGCATTTCAGATGACTAGGCCTTGAGGGAAATTATTTCCCTCAATGCCTCCTGGGTGCAGTTAATGTAAAAAAATCTGTTATTTACATGAAAGCACCCGACTTTCTGAACAATAGCCTTATTTTAGATTAGTAAACATAACTTTACTTAATATGCATCACCTCATTTGACGACCACAATTATTGAAACCAAATTTTCCTCAATCTCCAATAAACCCTTTTTTTGTGATCCGCGTCCAGCCATCCTGTACCAAAACAATAGCTGAGATTTTCTTGCAGATTTCTCAGATAAGTGTTAATAAATACCTACATGCTTATCCGTACTATTTTATTAATATTATTATCTTTGTTAGTATGTACTACATTTGCATATAAACTAATAAGCACAAGATATCATTTCATTTTATAAAATTGTATTTTTAGATTAAGCGTATATGATCCCTTTTTTATTAATATAAGCCTTCCTTCATTTTTCAGACTGTTAGGCATTTCAACGTGCGTCTTTAGTCCTGCGTACATTGCGTACATGGGCGGTTCTGTGATTTTCTATGATATGCGGCAATCTCTAACTCTGTGTATATTTCTGGTTTCATAAATTCACCCTATAGTTTTTGACATGTTATTCATAATTTTATGCACAAAAATTAACCCATAAAACAGCTCACGTGTTTATTTGAATCCAATACAGCTTCTCTATAATTTGACTAACCCTTGCATACTTGCCTTTCCCCATTATATTACGTCTATACGCGCTATTCTGTATAACTTCTAGCTTGTTCAAGTTAACTTCTTTGACCAAATATAACTACTAAACGTAAAGCAATTATAGTTTTAAAAATTACCTCTGTGGTATTTCCATTTACTTTATTTCATAGTCTTCTAAGAAAATTTACTCTTCTTGATAGCTTCTTTAGCACTTATTTAAAATTAGCTCTGAAAGTTAGTTTGGAATACATTATTTTTATTTTTATTACATGCTAACTGACCCGGCGAACTTTGTACCGCCACATAATCAATAACCGTGTGTTAAATTATTAGCTGAATTAAATTCAATTTGATTAAGTTAAAAATTACACAATAAAGCAATTATCGATACGCAACTGTTCGTGTTTTGTTTTTATCAGTATCAGAGATGGCGTTGTGTGCGGATTTATAAATTTTGTGATTTTCTTCTTCAAACTTCTTTTGTGATTTTCTTTCTTTTCCACTTACTTACGGGAATGGCGTTTCGTTTTCTTTATGCGTGTGAATTTATTATAATTAATGTATTTTTCCTTTAGAGGGGTGCAGACATACGTTCACCGTTTGTCTCATTTTCGACTGTTGACATTTAGTGTGTAAGAAAGAGGGGCAGCATTACACATTTAAGAATAAAAGCAAAATAATCAGCGCATTGACATATGAAGTTTTTGAATTTTTGGCATTTAATCACTATTTAATAATATTATACTTATCACAATATTCCTGCAGCTCTTTCAAAATATGAGAATTCGTTCCATACAAAATCTATGAGGAAAAGAATTTTCTTTATAATTTTTTTTCGTGAATTTTTCCCATGTTTTAAAAGATATTCTGCTGTTCGGGGCGGAGACAAATCCAACAAATCAAAAATCATAAAAATCGGTGCATCCGTTGTTGAGTTATAAATTGTGTAACTAACCCGACTTGGTTTTATATATTAAGATAAAATATTGTAGGTACGAGTACCTACATACAAAATAGAATGGTGAAATTAAGTATAGATGTGAAATTAGGTATTTTTCCTCCTCACCAGGGATCCTGTGCCGAGGCGGACTAGTTATTTCATCAGTGTTTATTAGTCTTCTATTTCATTGACCTCTTTCAGCCAGATTTTTATTCTTGATTTGTATTCATTCATTTTTTTATTAGTTTTATGTCTTGGGGAAGGATGTTGTGTAGTTTTGTTGCAAAGTAAGTGTAGTTTCTTTGTCCATACGCGATTTTATAACTCGGAATGTTTTTACGTCATTCATTCGATCTAATATGATGGATACACGGTCTAGTAGAGGATTTAGTATTTTTGAATAGTTTCAATAAAATATTTTTGGCACATATTCGTTGTACATTTGGTACGTCAAATTTATTTAAAATTTAAATGAAAGGCGTTCTGACGGGTACTTTCAGTATAGTCTTTATGATACCTTTTTAAAATGTATTCAGGTTGTTTATGTACTTATGTGAAACAGATCCCCATCCTATAGTTCCATATTCAATTCGAGAATGACATGACATAGTTAACATTTTTCATTTCCTTTTTGTGTACCACATTTCTTAGATTTCTAAATAAATCTATAAGAGTTGTTAGTTTTTCCGTAATACCTCTAATGTGTAGGTCCCATATAAGATTTTCATCAATTATTACTACCCCGAGATATTTTATGTTTTGTGTTTTTTCTATAACTGGACCATGACTTGAACACTATTTCTATGGCATTCATGTAATTTAAGTTCTAGTTATTTTACCGTTTGACTCATATTACACGCAGGTATTTTAATGCATTTACAATTTCAATTTTTTCATCTTTTATGCGTTTTATTGCATATTTCCTTATATTTTGTATTGTTTACGTTCTGTTTCAACTTATTTTGTTGTATATGTTTTAAGATTTTCACGGCCAAAAGTATTTTCTTTATTTGTTTTGGGGGTGTTATGCCGTGTTGCGCTACCTCCTTCTTTAGCCAACGTTTACGTGTACACATCTACCGGATCTGTGTACACATCTACCGGATCTGTGTACACATCTACCGGATCTGCCGGATCTGCCCTGATGATGGACACTGCAACGATGTCCGAAACGTTGGCTAAAGAAGGAGGTAGCGCAACACGGCATAACACCCCAAAAACAAATAACGAAAATTGTTTTGTTGTCTTCGTTTATTTTATTTATAGCATCAATTTACTCTTCTTTGACGAATCTTCACGAAATCTTCACACTAAACATAGATTAACGTAACTGTGTAATATCTATCTACAATAATTAATTAGTGGTAATTAGTACCTAACTACTGGAAAAGTCCTTTGAAAAAAGGGTCAACAGAATTACCTTAGTAATGGTACAAAGTTAAACTGGCGGTCTAAGTTTCATTATACTTTTGGACTTTGACCGACGGGAATATCATAAACATCATAGTATTAATTAATTGTGCAATAACTGAGCATTGTGTGCATGTACGAGGCATGTTCAGAAAGTAATTGTACTGTGACCATAAGGGGGCTGAGGTTTTTGAGGGTTGGCAACACTGAGAGGTAGAGGAGGATCTCCTGACCAGAGCGAGCATCGCAGGAGCACGGTAGTACGTAAACTTACGTCGCAGTATCCAGTTGCGTGAAAGATGTCGGTAATAGCCCCTCCAGACTCACGGCGAGAAGCCCTGAGAAGTGATGAGTTTCTCGCATTCTCTTTCTCGGGCTCGCCTCTTCTCGGATCACTGTCGGTAAATTTGGCCGCTTCAAAAGGATTTCTCGAGCGAGAAGCGAGAAGACTACTACACTCACGTTTTGTCTCAGTGTTGTTTAGTGAGCGGTTGAGAGTAGACGTGCGTTATATTTTTGTTTTTGTTTCGAAAATTTTGTTTCCTTATGTTAAAAATGTGGAACAATCAACAAGAGTTGCAATTTATCGCATAGAGCCAAACCTGCAGCATTTTGAATATCGTCTGTAATGTCGTCCATACCGGATGGGAAACAGATCACGAGTGAGAAAAATGAGAGTGTGGATAAAGTGCTTGTTCTCGCGAGAAGTCTCGGCGAGAACTTCTCGCCGAGACTTCTCGCCCGAAGAAATCCCGCGAAGTGCGAGTCACGTGATATGATCAGCTTCCTACTCGCGGAATGAATAACTCCTACCAGAATTGGAAGATTAGGATTTTCTAAGCTCTAATGTGATTAGAAATGAAAAGGAAGTGGCTCATTATACGCCTTAGACAAAAAGATAGTCTACAGTGGCGTCGCACTGATTGCCATCTGCCAAAAAATTTTAAAATCATAATTTTTAGTCCAGTAAACGAATGGTCCAAAAGGAGGTGTAGAGTGCGTGAGCAGGAACCTAAGCGATTCTTTCAGGACTTGTTTAGGATGCTTAGGGTGTGAACATACTAAAAGTCCTGACGTCTAGGTGGTGAGCTAGGGGGGGGAGGGGGGGGGGGGAAGGTCCCGATTTTCAGTTTTCCATTTATATCTCAAAAACGGTGCATCGCAGAGGAAAACTTTTTAAGAATAAGTAAAAGCTCATAAAATTATCTACAACTTTTATTCTATACGTAATTTTAGAAATCCCAGCCGTTTTTGAGTTATACGCTCCACAAATGTCAATATTTTCGAAAAAAATCATTTTACCCCACATTTTTCATCAAACATTCCTTCATATCGTCTAAAATATTCATCCAAGAAAGAAATTTACTTGAAAGAAGTTGTAAATAATTTAATTACCTTTTAGAATATATATATATACATATGTAAGTAAATCTCTAACCAGTAAATATTTACAGCAATTTTAAGTTTTTTCGTAAAATGTCGTCATTTTCAGAAAAAGCTGTTTTTTCTTAACAAATTATTAAGACGGGTTTTTTCTTCATGGGAAATTCCTTATTAATTTTTGCATGCAAGAAAGCAGGTAAGTTGTTCTCGAACAGATGATTAGTGGAATTCATTTCATAATCATTATTATTGTAATGGGTGATTAGGTTGGTCGCCGGAGATGCTACAATAACGTGCTACGATGCTGTTCGAGTTGGTGAAAAGGCAATGAATGCGATAGTGGGCTTGACATTCTCAGACATCAAGTTGTCCCGCAAAGATCGGGCATTCCCAATGTCTTCTGTCAGCTCGTCGATAAAAATTCACGATGAAAAGGTTGCAGTTGACCCAACATTGCTGTTTCAGCGGATGTGTATAAGCAAACGATCAGATGAGGATTTGATGAAATTCTTTGAGTATGAGTTGGCCCCATTTCCCTTGGCACTGTTCAATGAAAGTGGGATGCGAAAGACAAATAAATCTGTTCTGTATAGCTTATTCGAGCCTACCAAAAAAACTGTTCTACTGTCTCAGATGAACATAGTTGTGGACGGAGGATTTCTATCATATTATACATATTATCTATATTATACAGAGTAATTTGACAAAAAGATGCCTCCGTTGCCGCAATTTGTGATCGTTATATCACCTATGTCAACTACCGCTATCCTGGAATGACTCGCACTGTGGTATTTGATGGGTACGCAAATCCAGTCAAGAACAGATGCAAAATCCTCATCTGATCGTTTGCTTATACACATCCGCTGAAACAGCAATGTTGGGTCAACTGCAACCTTTTCGTCGTGAATTTTTATTGACGAGCTGACTGACAGAAGACATTGGAAATGCCCGATCTTTGCGGGACAACTTGATGTCTGAGAATGTCAAGCCCACTATCGCATTCATTGCCTTTTCACCAACTCGAACAGCATCGTAGCACGTTATTGTAGCATCTCCGACGACTAACCTAATCACCCATTACAATAATAATGATTATAAAATGAATTCCACTAATCATCTGTTCGAGAACAACTTACCTGCTTTCTTGCGTGCAAAAGTTAATAAGGTATTTCCCATAAAGAAAAAACCCGTCTTAATAATTTGGTAAGAAAAAACAGCTTTTTCTGAAAATGACGACATTTTACGAAAAAACTTAAAATTGCTGTAAATATTTACTGGTTAGAGATTTACTTACATATGTATATATATATATATATATATATTCTAAAAGGTAATTAAATTATTTACAACTTCTTTCAAGTAAATTTCTTTCTTGGATGAATATTTTAGACGATATGAAGGAATGTTTGATGAAAAATGTGGGGTAAAATGATTTTTTTCGAAAATATTGACATTTGTGGAGCGTAATAACTCAAAAACTGCTGGGATTTCCAAAATTACGTATATAATAAAAGTTGTAGATAATTTTATGAGCTTTTACTTATTCTTAAAAAGTTTTCCTCTGCGTCGCACCGTTTTTGAGATATAAACGGAAACCCGAAAATCGGGACCTCCCCCCCCCCTCCCCCCCCCCCTAGCTCTTCACCTAGACGTCAGGACTTTTAGTATGTTCACACCCTAAGCACCCTAAACAAGTCCTGAAAGAATCGCTTAGGTTCCTGCTCACGCACTCTACAACTCCTTCCTTTACTGGACTATTTGGGGGAAAAAATGATGACCTCAGTGGTCTAGGACCGAAAAGACATTATGTTGGTTCATTTTTTGCCTCAGGGGAAGACCATCAATCTACAACGATATTCCAATCAATATATCAATATATATATATATATATAACAACCCTAAAAAAACTCAAAAGGATCATTCAAAACAAAAGAAGGGGAACACTGACGAGAGGAGTTTGCTTGTTGCACGACATAGCCTGTCCTAACACAGCCTTGGACTCATTTGGTTGGGATAATTTGAACCACCCCTGACTTGGCGCCTTAAAATTATCATCTTTTCTTCTCCCTGAAGGCACACATGGGTGCAATTAATTTTTCAACTGACGGGCGGATGCCGAAAGAGGGGTAAGAGCTGGCGGGAAAATTCTTCGAGTGGGGAAAAAACAAGCTTGTGCCACGGCTCACCACATGCATTGAATGCAATGGCGATTTGTTGAAAAATAGTCTACAATGTATCAACTACATATAACCTGTTATTTTTTTTTCAAATGCACTTTTTCCAAAAAAATATATAAATCTAGTTCCTTTACTTTCTAAACATGCCTCGTACATGGCAGAGTTGTGAACCGGTACAAAGTTTTCCCAAAGCGATTCATCATACAATGCTTAGTATTTCTCGCCATACAATGATTAATTGAAACTAATAACTCGGTAAATGATAGCACACCATTATCAGTAGAGTAAATTATGAAGAATCCGCATAATTGCTGATATAATCACATTTGCTGGCTAAAGGCACTGTGAACTCCATAAATATACAAACCACCCACGTGAACTCTGAAACACGTGAATGTATCACTGTGGCAGTAACTGACACCGCGTGTCCGTGTGGTCGGAAAATAGCCAACTATATTATTATACCGTGTAGATTTGTAGTCACAACTATTTACTGGCTAAAGGCACTGTGAACTCTGAAACACGTGAATGTATCACTGTGGCAGTAACTGACACCGCGTGTCCGTGTGGTCGGAAAATAGCCAACTATATTATTATACCGTGTAGATTTGTAGTCACAACTATTTACTACAAGTAAATATAAAAATACGAATCTATCTAGTCTATCAATTGGTTTCCATGAATTTTTGGAAAACCGCTAATAGAGAATATTATTAAAGTGAAAACTTCTTTAGCACCGTTGTGAATTGAAACGGAAAAAAACGACACTAAAAAGAGACAAACACATACATCTATAGGATTTAGCCTCCGAGAGAATGAGACAGCAATAAAACATTTATTTAATTCACGGGTACCTACTCTGTTCCATCCCAGGCAAGTCGCAGTGGTTGAGTGGTTCCCGACGATTTTTTGATCACGGACCACTATGACATTTATTTGTTCTCACAGGGACCACAAGGTACATTAATGATAAACTGTTAATCGCGTATTTAAACGCGTCCTTTCACTTACTATCGTTTTGCAATTTAATGTGCTCTTCTTGGACTTCTTCAGCTACATCTCCATCATTTGTACCAAAAGGATTACGAAACACCTTTTCGATATCTTCTGATTCGGTTTTGTAGTAAATGAACGAACGTTTCTGTAGTCCACGGACCACGGTTGGGAACCACTGGTATAGTGGTATAAAGCGTCTGACGAACCTCAGCGACCAAACATAAGGATCAAATCCTACAAAATCCCAAAAAAATAAATATATTTTTTTGTAAAATCAACATCCAATCTTCAAACCACTCCAAATGAACAGGCAAAAGAAAACACAAAAGAAAGCAATATCTAGCGACTCCGAAGAAGCAAACACAAATATCTACTAATAAAATACTAAATATATAGGATACAGCGCACTGGAATTTGACTACAAAAATATGAAAAAACTTTCCTTCACATAGATAATAATAATAATACTTCGTAGCCTCTCCACTCTTGCCTACTTTAGTTTTCTGAAGGTTTCACTTCTACCGCGTGTGAATGGCACATTTTGATTTTTTCTTTGAAAAGTTGAATAAATACATAATGTTATTATTTATTACAATATGTTACGAAACCAGCAAAAAATTTTCTTGATGCTGGACAGTGTAAAGCTGTCCGTTATTTATTTTTAAAAACTTGTTGGTGTGTCAAGTCAGAAGCCTAATTGACATTTGTCACATGAGACCGGTTCGTTTTTACGACTCGTTCTAGAATTCAGCAGCTAGGCTTTGGAAAGATTCCTCTGCTCAAAAAAACTGTTCGCACAGCATCACCAAAGATGATCGACCCTGTGGGCCATTATTTTCCTCAAGTGCGTAGAAACAAAAATAAGCCATTCATCACAATTTTCTTCCCACATCTTCCCTCTTTCATTTCCTTAAAAAACCCTCCACACGGCATCTCCAATGGGGCTTTTCAAACTTTTTCTCCGTGGAAAATCCATGTCAGCGCAACTCTTTACGATTTTTCACGTCTTTGGTGCTTTAAAATGTCAATGACTTAAACCAGAAAAAAATGACAATCTAAAATGTTTATTTTCCGTATAGCACTCTTTATTTTACTCTTTTCAAAAAATTATTAGTAAACATTTATTTATAGACATTGTGGATTTTTCTCACTTTTATTAGTGCTTAACACATTTAGAGGGTTTCACCATCCTCCTCATAGATTTTATCCATACGACAACGTAAATTTTCGACTTGTTAAACTCGGTTTATTTATATTAAAGAGTTTACTATTAGTCTTTTTTAGTTAGAAAAAACGCAAGGTGAGCAATGGCTAAAACTTTTTTATGTTGGCATGCAAATTTTTTATATTTCAAAAATTATATGTTTATTTCGAATTTAAATTAAAAATCGTATTTCAGCACCTTTCCAAAACAGTTTTTAGTTTTCTGATATATTAAGAAATATTCCATTTATTTGGATTTTATTGCAATTCGGAAATATTTTGATCCTTTGACAAAATGCGGTCGAGGCCTAAGGGGTTCATCAGTCACTGCCGATCCAGCCCGCCACGGAATAGGTGCACAAATGCATTCACCACCAAGATCTCTAAACCTCACCCCATGAACCCGGTCACCTCTGCTAAGTCACCAAACGAACCACTTGGGGTGACCTATGACGGGGGTATTGGTTATCCACTAAATGGTTACCTGGGTGGTAGTACCAAAATCTGCAATTCATTAAAATCTAATTCAAAATAGTTCCAAATTTTAAAGACATTTAAATTCTAATAAAATCACAGTTTTAAAGTTCATACCCTGGACACAAACAACCAAAATTAATATTTTTGATAACCTGGAAACAAGTTGTTCGATAATATACTTGTATTAATTGCAGCAGGTAATTAAGGATATCTTTCTATAATTATTCTTTATCTTTTGATATTTATCTCAGATATTCAAATTACTTATTAAAATCTTGTACCTAATCATCTAATACCACGTCTCAGTTTATGTGCAAACGGTTTATGCATCAGCACTTTTGAATATTTGTTTTTGTTGGAAATCCCTTGTTACGGAAATTGCTCGTAGATACAAAAAATGACATTAAACCATCATGATGACAATACAAAATATGATCGGTGTTAGCATTACCGCTGCGGCATTTGATAGCCTGACCACATCCATCATGCATTAAATCCAATATTATTTGGGGAGCTGTCATGATTTTCATGTTATTTTTAAATGATACCGGCAGGAATACCCATCACACAGATAAGAAAATGGTGAAATCTAGGCTACATTCCACAATTTTGAACCCGTTCTGCATCAAATGTGATCGAAATGATAATTTGATCTCTTTCACCAGATACAATCTTTGCAACAAACCTTCCGTCGACGATTGACATGCTCCGGGAAACGTATTTCCTTTTCTGTATTCAATGGGAGACAACCATGTCTCGAAATCAACACGGGTTTGTAACGCATTCCTTCCAAACCCGTGCTCAATAGAAGGCAAGCGGCATCCAATTGTGCACGAGTTTGTTACGCCAATTCTCTTTCCAAACCCGTGTTCAGTACGAGGCATGCGTCCTCCAAACGCGATGATAACATAAAAAAGGAAGTATGTACATACACGCACATTATAATTGATGGGTAATAAAATGCAAAAAGCCTTACTAATAAAATTAAATGAATAAAATCTTTAAATTTTACAAAAAGTAAATATAATATAAAAAGTATATTTAACATAAATTTTTTTTAATAAATTTTAATTATTATTCATTTTTTGGTAAAAGTGAATTTAGTCCGCCTCACGTGTTGTCGAAGTTCAATGCACGGATAATACGCAAAGATAATGACAAATATGAGACCGATTATTCTATCTCATTCGATCGCCAGGCTAAAGCCTATAGATGTACGTGTTTGTCTCTTTTTGTGTGTCGCTTTTTCGTTTCATCCAGTTTCAAATCACAACGGTGGTAAAGAAGTTTTCCCGGAAAAAAAATAACAAGTTCCATTCTTCGACGTCAATCAATGCTCAACCCGTAGACACGCCAAATGCGTGCCCTTTATTCGTACATATAGACCAGGGTTTCCCAACCAGTGGTCCGCAAGACGCTAGAAGATTGTCCGCCGGTATATAGAGTACGCAAACTCTCATAATCTGTTGTACAATTCTAAAAAAGTCAGTCATCGTCGCTTTCAAACACAATAAGGAGCCATCACATATTCCTCCAATATATCTAGAAGGAAATGAACTGCTTGTGGCCTCACAGGTTAAGAATCTGGGACATATCCTAACCGAAGACATGAAGGATATAGAAGATATGGAACGGCAAAGAAGAGCAATTAACATACGGGCAGGAATGCTCTCAAGGCGGTTCTACCACTGTAGCGAAGATGTCAGAAAATTACTATTCAAGACATACTGTACTGCCCTGTATACGTCTGAACTGTGGACACAATACCCAGCAGCGCAATGGGACAAACTGAGAGTGTGCTACAATAACGCATACAGGCAACTTATGCAACTACCGAGGTTCTGCAGTGCCTCCACGATGTTTGCCGAGGGGAGGGTGCACTCATTCCCAGCCTTACTTCGCCACCGACTAGCCAGCTTCTGGAGCAGGATACGAACTTCAACCAATATCATTGTCGTGGCTGCATCCGAGTGGCTCAGTTCCCCAATAAATGAGCGATGGATGTAGATGATGAGGCGACCTCCATGATGGACGATCCCAAAATATCTTTTTATTTTTAATTCTGTCTACTTATTATTTATTTTAATTTTATGCTTATTTTTTGTTATTTGTGTGATGAATTTTGTTTTCATTTTATGTTTTAATTAGGTACTTACCTAATATTAAACTTTTTTTTTTCTTTTATAGTTGTTTATGTAATATGGCAGACTGGGATTGCACTACCCTCCCAGTCCTGCTGGAATAAAAACTTAAATAAAAATAAAATAAAAAATATAAGCGAGTCCCTGTTTGAGAAGTCTGAATAAAAAAATCGGGAAAATATTCAGTTTATCATTATTGTACCTTGTGATCAGTGGCCATTATGGTATTTCGTTTCGCCTCACCCCATCCTACCCCGTTCTACCCCCTCCATTATGATAAATTTTCTACTATACTATATAGAACCCGTTGTGCTATCCGTCCCGGGAGTCCCCATGCTAGCCTACGCTACCGGCCACAAGCGGCTAAGGCCAGCATGGGTGGCACCTGGGACGGATAGGGCGGACAACTTGGTGTCACCCCCCCCCATTAAAGTTGACAAAATTGGTCCGTCCTGGGGGGGGGGGGGGGGGGGGTGACTATAGAATTGTGCTCTCGGGGGGTGAAACTAGATCGGTTGGCACCCGGGGCGCCGCCCCCCCTCGCTATGCCACTGCTTGTGGTCGTGGTCCCTGTCGAAAAAATAAACGTACAAGTGGTCCCGGGTCAGAAAAAGGTTGGGAACCACTGGTATAGACTGTAGGTTGACATTAATTGAGTCGGTTTGAGTCTTTACTATGCTCTGGTCTGGTGTGGTATTACGTGTCTTCTAGCGTGTTTCCTCTTGCTTCAACATGGATCTCTTCAAGACCCAGGTAAATATTTTTACATTATTCAAGGTACCTACTAGAGCCCAGAGCCGGCCCTGAACCGAATGGCGCCTGGCGCCAATAAATACCTCAAGGGAACAAGGTTTATTATCCGGACCATGGCTCCTTGGCGTCTTGGCAAGTCGGTGCCCGATTACACTGCTCCAATTGCGCTTTCACAAAACCGGCCCTGGCTAATTTTATATGGAAAAAACGATATTTGGTTGATACTGAGTATCACGAGACGCGTCTAATTCAATACACATCTTTACATACTTAGTATAAAGCAAAGTCACTCCCGCTGTCTGAACGCTTAGATCTTTTAAACTACGTAACGGATTTTCATGCGGTTTTCACCAATAAAGCGATTCATGAGGAAGATTTATAGGTATATAATTTGTCAAGGTTTTGTGTAAATTGGTTGACATATATAATATATACTTAAAGGGAGCGGGCTGGCAAGCGGGCGGTGCGGATTTAATATGGATGCAAATTAACAAATGGCGTTGGTTATAAAGATTGGGTAATGGCGTTGTCAGAAGATGGCGTCGTGTTTCGTTAGCCACAGCAACATGTGTCCGGGTCTGCTAGTTATTAATAAAACACTTATCGTTTTTAAGTGTAATTACAACGATTTTAAATTTAATAAAGAATTTTAATTCAATGTAAAATTTTAATTTATGTAGATACATCTGACGGCCTCCGTGGTCGAGGGATAAGGTTCTCGACTAGCAATCCGGAGGTCGTGTGTAAGACCATTCAAAATTGAAACGTTGCTTAAAAAGCCGTGTTTGGTGATTAGATCTGAATATCCAGGTACATTCCCATCCTCCTCTACCCCATCTCCTTCCACTCCTCACTCACGTTCAGCCTCACAACCATCTCACAACATACCCCAAAGCTATTTCGGTCTACTGAGAAGCAAAATAATGCATTTTAATTAATATTTTACATATTTCTCGTGTTCCTTTTGCGGCCATCTTACATATGTACATATGTGACAATGGTTTTTAGATTAGATTTTTCTCAAATTAAAACCCAAACTAAAAATCTTAGAACCAACCTATTTTAGTGTTTTTTTTTTTAATAATAATTTGTGCGTATTGGACGAGGCGCACCTTGGATATTTACCCCATATTGACTTACATATGAATCGACATTGAAAAGTTGCGAATCGATATTTACATAAGTGAATTTAACCTTGACCGACAGACTGTGAAACATTTACGCATCGACGGGTACTAAACCTGTCTTTTTACTCGGTAGATTATACTCAAGTAGGTGCTGCACCAGACATCGTCTCTTTATTGTTTGTTTAACCCCTCTTTCCGGAGCATTTTAAAATCATACACAATTATTTATTTAACATTATGATTACGACGATTACGTACTGAAGAAGTGTACAATAACAACACGTAGGCTCTTGGGATGGGATATGATAATGCATTAGACGGCGACACGCGGAGGTGGGGTGACTTAGCATGACGTAATTCCGCCTAAGTATTGTATTGCATGATGTGCAATAGTGGGCATTTTTTTGTAACGCCACGTATGTGGTCAAAGATGATTATAAACTGGTCACCATTCTACGTAACAATATTATTAATATGGGAAGGCAATAAAAGGGTACGCGAGAAATAATACTATTCCTATCACATTCGGACATCCAACTTTTTTCAATTTAACGATATCTACGACGACAGTAGGTACCGTACCTACTCATCTCAGTAGATAATATTATTTTTCTATCTCCATTTTTAAATGCTTTCATTGCTTTTTTGTTAGTATCATGGGTACCACCTCACCAGCATTAAATTAACGCCTTTTCAATATCATTTGAAAAAATCTGATAGTAAAACAAATTCCAATGGGTAGGTATCTGAATGAGCCGTGGTATCGATAAAATCGCAAAATAAAAGTTTGTGAAATCAAATTCACACGGCTACGGCTTTATACTATTTTACTATAATTTTCAATAAATATCTAATTATTTTTTTACAAATAGCAATCATTATAAATTTGAAACGTGTAGGTAGGTACCTAGGTCCTAAGTATCCACACGAAAGATTCATTTTTACATTACTAAAACTGAAACCACAAATCCTAATCTGTCAACAGTAATATTTTAACCGGTTTATCCATTGTGGTATTTTATTTGTCTGTGCCTTCGTCATTTCATATTTTTCCTTCTTCATTGATTTTATTACAACGAGGTTCACAGGCTTAAATAAGTTTATATTATTAATAGTAAAATAATGTAGTACATATTTCCATGCGGTTGAGTTGGCAGTCTGTTGATATGATAGATACTGTTGGCACGTTGGCAGCACTGGGACGGAACTAACGGCCCCGCCGCTAGGGGGAATTAGCAACAAGGAGGGGATTCGCTGTCCAAAATCGCGCGATTCAACACGTGAGAATGGTAGCGCGGCCCAACTTCGCGGGGACGTCATTGCGTCGTAGCGGTGGCTGCTAAATAAGTAAATATTTATTTTGCTTTATACGAGTATCGTTTACTAATAAAATGGAACATGATGATTCTAATTGGATTCTTGGTGGATTCAAGATGGGATTGTAGCCGTGAAGATATTTGTATATTTTTTGTTTACTATTTTTTTGCAAATAGCGCATTCAATTCACATAGTATAGGTATATTAATTAATTATTGTTAATACTATTTTAGAACACCTCCGTGGACGAAGCTCTCGACTAGTAATCCGAAAGTCGCGGGTTCAAATCCCGGCGTGCTCAAGTAAAAAAAAAATGTTATTTAAAATATTATTTAGTACATTTGCGGCACGTCCAAGAGTGGAGGGGACTCTTGTTATCGGCTTTGTGTTAGACCGTAATTCATAATTGAAACCTTGCTTGAAAGGGTTTTAGCCATGTTTAGTGACCAGATCTGAAGTACTTCTACACCGTTATCTTCTTCATATTCTTCTGCTCTCCACTACCTGCAGCCTCACAAACATATTCTAAATAGACATGCCTAGTATCACTAGCTTCAGGCGGTTGGGAGAAGTTGGGACTCTTCTGCGGTATTCACTTAAAAAATAACATAAAATTTATGAAATTATTGTGAATAGTTAGGACACAATAGGAAAAGCAACAGTGATTATAATAATTAAGGTGATTAATTAAAGAAATACTAAAATCTTAAATTTCTCAACTCGTAAATTTCCTTTTAAAAATATTTAATTAAGATCCATATTAAATTGTGACTCTTGGGGGTCGAGGTTATCGCTTGTTATTAATTTGTAAGTTGGAATCGAATTGTTTGTTCAATAAAATTAATCATTATCTCCGTCATTAACTCGAGTGATGTTGATAAGGCACGCTTGTGACGCGTGCCTCTAATTTTCCCACAGCTTACGCGGTACTGCTGATGTTATTAATAAATAATCATATTGTTGCTAATTAAAGAAAACTGCATGGTCAAACAATGATAAAATAATTATTTGACATATGCTGTATCTTATCAACAATCATGTTGTTTTGGGTTTTCTTGACATCTGTTTAACACGTATTTCAAAGATTATTGAGGATATTTAAAGGATCTGCATTTGCGTAATTTTTGTAATTAGATTATTTGATTGCTATCTCTTTTTGAAGTTGAATTGATCAATTAATCTTATAAGATTGTTATCTTATTGGGTAAACAGAATCTCCTGTACCTAGAAGAACCATTATCATGAAAAAGATAATTAAAGATTGATTAAAAAAGATAAAACCCATTTGAATTGAATCATAAAATAGATTTAATAAAAACTCACTCTCTAAAAGCGTGCCAAGCCCTGCATTCGAAAATAACCTGATAATTCTAATCGATCATTACAATCTTATACAATTGTCTTTTTATTTATTTGTCTTATCTATTAAGTAACGCAGATCAGATGAAACGATTTGTGCAAATCACCTGCAAGTGGCATTTAAAAGTTTTATCAAAATAATTACTAATTTTACCGAAAAGATCACCGAATAAAAGATAATCGGATAAGCCGACTAAACTATACACGCATAATGTTTTTATCTTCAATAAATCGAAATGGGTGTGTTCTATCAAGAAACCACAAACCCCGATACAGGCGAACCCTAGTGGGGTTAATAATTACATGCTAAAAATATATGTATATAAATTGTGAAGAAGCAATAAATAAATAAATAAATAAATGGAGGCCTGAGATGGAAAATCGCATCCCGACAAGGAAGGTCATAAAGTGAAGATTGCTCGAGATGGAAATAATATATTTCTTAAATCATACTATTTTACAGCTAAAGCCACCCTGTCCTGTAGTAGAGGGACAATCTTATAGTGTTCATTTTGGGTGTGTAATTTTCAATTTGGGAGGCGGGTATGGGTACCGCCATCCCGGGAACCTTTATTGGATAACCAACACCTCTGCCATAGGTCAAGCCCAAGTGGTTCGCTACGTTTGATGATTTAGCAGTGGTGCCCAGGTTCATGGGGTAAGGTTTGTTTAGGTCTTGGAGGCGGATGACCAGTACACACTGAACCTCAGATCCCTTAAACCCTTTTCCTTCCCAGAACTCTCATCTCCCTCCTTTCCTTAAAAAAATCCTCCACACAGCATCCCCAAAGATGACATATGCCCTGATGGAAAATATTTTCCTCAGGGCCTCCAGTGTGGAGCTCATATAAAAAAAAATTTATTATCTATTCACATTAATAAAATTTTCTTTATATTTACGTGATTTTTGAAGACTTGGCAGTAAATACGATTTTTCGTAATTCATACAGTAAGGATGGGTTGTTCAACATTGAACCATTCGTCAAATTTCACTGTTAAAATTAGAGATCTGTGTAATTTCTGTTCAAGTTCTGTTTTTATTTCATCATGGGTCGGTTGTTTCACAGTTCTTGGATAATAATATAATTTAAATAGGAATTTTACGTAGCCTGAATATTAACATTAAAATTTGATGAATTCTTCAAATTCTGTGAAACAAACCATCCTTAGTATATACTGTACTAGATTTGTTTAAAATTGTAATTTTTAATAATCTAAGCTTAATTAGTTTGTGTTCATTCCATTAACCGTCGTTAATACAAGTAGTTGGTACAAACATTTGACCTATTTTTTAAATTGAAATACTCAACGGTGTAAACTAAATAATAGGGTTTGCCATATTTATGCTGGTATTCTGAAATCCACGTCAATGTAGGTTGCTGTACGTGGAAAACTTAAATGCCTTACGACTTGAACTTGACACCGTCCATTCTCGCGCAGGTACAGTCAATTTATTGACTTTGCGATGACGGTAAACGAAAGACAAAAATGCGAAAAACATCAGCGTAAAACAGGGAAAGGCGTGGGAGGTATGCCGCTTTACGAACCTTAAAACTCGCCTATTGCGATGATTTTTGTATCTGTCAGGTCGGTATTAAAGTTTGGCGTGTACTCTACAACACGATAGTAACATAAAAATATTTGAATACGAGGAACAGCCCTTTTTACACCATCATTATTCCAAAATAAATTATAGGTAATCATTGAATGTAAATTTTTATTTATTATTGAATTGATGACATTTTGCTCAAATGTATTTTAGTACTCTCCCTCTTTTAAAGTATGTTCTCATAATACATTTTGGGCGTACGAATTATTTTTCATTCTTAAAAGGAGTGCTTTTTTATTATGCACTTTTACCGAAATAATAAATTCGGTGACGGTGATACAAATCACCACGTGCAAGGTTGGTTGGCAAAAATCCGTGGCCACGCCGAACTGTACTGCCGCAAACCAACAACCAACGTAACCAACCCAACGCAACACAACACCCAACATTCAACTAGCTAGGTCGCTGAGCGCATAGTGACAGTCAGGTGAATCATGTTGAGTTTTCAGTGATATCCCAGTGTTTTATAATGAAGAATTGTGCATTACAATAATACATGAATCTCGTTCCGTGTGACCCCGATTTATCTCGCCGCGAACTGTGAGTACATTACCTTTACAATTTATCAAAACTCCATAGTCTTGCGGCGAATTATTATGCATTTTGTTTTTATGCATAGAATTATAATAAAAGTATCTGTTTTAATCTCACTATTGTTGCTTTTTTGCTGTTTGACAGCTGCAGTCGGTTATTTACGTTTTATACCCTACTTTTATCTCACCGTAATATTTACAGATGCAACTTCGCATGCATTTTTGTCGATAAGAAATTAATTTACATTGTGCACAGTTTTCACGATAAATATTGCTTCTTTTCTGACATGACAGCTGTCGATTTTTACATTTTATAACATACTTTACTCACAAATAATAAGTTTAAAAAGGTCTCTCTGTTACCTTTGCATATACTTTGAATTTCATTATACAAACATTAAAACTAGGTATGACTTTATTTGCATTTTCGTATTGCATAGTTCAATTAACTGTCTGTAGGAAATTAATTGTTTCATTGCTAATCCGATGGCAGTCAGTTTTAGAATAATTTGTAACATTTGTTTAGGAACATTCCCTATATTATTTTCGAATATTTACAAGGTCTGTATATTTTTTAACATTACATGCAGCTGGAATTTCATTTCACCTTCAAACGATGCGTCCGTTTGCCGCCACGAGACTTTATTTGCCTCTTGCTTCGTATGTATTGCTTCTTTACCGACTGAGAGCAGTTAGTTTGTACATTTTGTAACTAAAAGGCGCTTTCATATGATACAATTTGACTTTTTTAATTGTATATTTCTGTATATTTTTTTATATGTATTTCTTAGATGTAAGTATGTAATTGTAAACATAATATGTTAATTACCCGCCTTGAAACAGACATTTGTCTAGTGAGGCGGGTAAGGAAAACCATGTACCTAAATAATAGTGTCCGACCGAAACAGGAATTTCTACCGAAACCGAAACCGAATCTTCGGTATCTGTCTCAGTTTCGACATTCGACCGAAACCGAAACTTTTTTAGACATGTTAAAAATCTATTGTTTGCCGAAATTTGGCTTTTTTTTTTCACTTATACAGGCAGTTTACGTATAATTAAATTAAAAAATAATATTTGACGTATGTGAAAAAAAAAATTACTTACTGCTGTAAAACAAACAAAAAATACGAAAATCAACAAAATAACATGTTAGCTACCTAGGTACTTCTTGGAACAAAAAGTTGTCAATAATCAACACTTGATTATAACGGAAGGACCTCATTAATTGAGTATTTTAATTTAAATTGCGTTTACAATCACAACATTCTCATTTTACGTGTTAAATAAATTAAAAAAAAACAGTAATCGAAATATGTGAAAAAATAAGTACTTTATTTTTTTTGATATTACTGCTATAAAACAATTAAAATTAGCAAACATGTTAATTAATATGCGCGAGAAATAACTCAGATGATCGAACTCAGCTGATGATGGCGGGTGACAAATGAGCCAAGAACTCGCCCGTAGTCAGCCGAACGACACGCGATAATTCACGAACACGGAGTTTCGGTGCGGCCGAAGGTTCGGCAGATTTTCTTATATTTCGAAGCTAGATTTGTTTGCCGAAACTTGCCGAAACCGAAACCGAAACCGAACCTTCAGTCGGTCACTAGTAAATAAAACACAATAAAATAAACACCCAGATTTGAAACTGTGATTTTCTGTGCATCTCGCGTCGTTCATTTCCTTAGAAGAATAAAAAGTGTGTCATTGTTTATTGTTTATTTCACTAATATTACTTCCTTTCCGATTGAAAGTGTCAGTTTGTAGCATTTTTTACTTTCAAACATAGGTACAAAAGAAGATCTCTATCTGCGTTTACTTTCATAATTATCTATTTTACATCCGTACCATAATGTCTACAATCGTAAGTATCCACTGATTATGTATTTTGGTAAATATACAAAAAATAGAGACAAACTTTTTGTAGTAGTTAGATAATAGAGAGAAGTAAGTACCTACCTAGGTAGGTACCTATTTCAGTTTTCGAAAATGGAAAATAATGCATTCCAGTACCTACCTAGGTGCTATTTCGTTAAAAAACGATTAGGTAGGTAATACAAATAAGACGTCTTTCTTCACGCATGTTTTGATATACTTAATAATATTGAAAATAGTTTTTTTGTTTATTAAATGTTTAATTAAACCCAAACTAAGAACTAAGGACCTAATTTAAGATCACAGGTAAATATTTCGGGTTAAATAAGAGAAGACAAAAAACTAACCTTAAAACAATATCAATCAAATATATTATTTTCCATTTTCGTAAACTGAAATACATAGGTACTTACTTCTCATTATTGTCTTCTCATTGTTTTGAAAATAAAATGTGCATATTAAGCGTGTGGCTTTTTTATTGTATACTAGCTGACCCCGCAAAGGTTGTTCTTCCATATAAATTATTTCTAATTAATACTCTTGTTGTTAAATAAAAACATAACGAACGAATTCGATGGCCAACGTAGCGTCATCTGTCATTCAACAACATAAATAATGTAGTCCTGTTTGAAATACGAACGACGGTTAAATTCGTTCATACAACAATACTAAAATCGCGATTAAAACAATGGGAGAGTGGGGGTAGGAGGGTGAAAATTTGGGGTTATAGGTATTTTTGATGCTAAATAAAAAAAAGTAAAAAAATGGGTTTTCTTTCTGGATAGGGACACCCTAATCACCTAGTGGTATGAAATATACTTTACGACCTATTCTCTCGTACCTACCAAATCTACATAAAAAAATTCATAAAAATCGGTCGAGCCGTTTCGGAGGAGTGCGACCACCAACACCGTGATACGAGATTTATATATATATATATATATACACTAGCAGACCCCGCCACGCGTTGTTGTGGCTAACGAAATCTTTATAACCAACGTCATCTGTTAAATCAAATCCACACCGCTCGTTTGTCATCCCGCTGGCTGCTGACGCTGACAAATTATATACCTAAAAACCTTCTTCATTATTCACTCTATCTATTTGTGAAAACCGCATGAAAATCAGTTGCGTAGATTAAAAGATTTAAGCGCACATACAGCGTGAGCGACTTCATTTTATACTTAGTAATAATAATAAAGAGTAAAGATTTACCTTATTTTATTTAGCCATTGAAAATATCGTTTCATAATAGGGTAGGTAGGTAGGTACCTACCCAGACTTTATAATTTTCCTTCCAGTCTGGAGGTATTTAAAACATTTTAATAACCAAATAAATAGGAAGGTGCTTTACTTTGTTGAGGTAAAATAAAAATAATATAATAAAAATTAAATAATGTAAAATAAAATAATTTTTGTGAGGTGTGCGAAAATATACATAATGCCAGATTTTTCTGCAAAAAAAAAATAAGTGTAGTTTCTTTGTCCGAATGTGGTTTTATAACTTGGAATGTTTTTTATGTCATTTTTATTCGATCTAGTGTGATGGATACGCTGTCTAGTAGAGGATTCAGTCTTTTTGAATAGCTTCAGTAATATATTTTAAGCATATATTCGTTGTACATTTGGTACGTCAAAGCTATTGAAAATTTCAATCGAAGGCGTTCTGATAGGTACTTTCAGTACGGTATTTATGATTCCTTTTTGAATTGTATTCAGGTTGTGTATGTATTTATGAGTAGTAGATCCCCATCCTATAATTCCATATTCAATTCGAGAATGACATTACGCGTAGTAAACCTTTTTCAAATCCTTTTTATTTACCACATTTCTTAGATTTTTAAAGAATTATAATATAAGGCTTGTGAATTTTTCAGTAATACCTGACTTTGATGTTGTAGGTCCCATCTAAGATTTTCATCAATTATTATTCCGAGATATTTTATGTTTTGTGTTTTTTCTATGACTGGGCAGTGACACTGAACATTATTTCTATGGCATTCGTGTAGTTTTAGCCATGTTTTAGCTCTAGTGATTTTGCTGGTTGGCTCCTTGAGTTCATTGAAAATGTTATATATATTTAGTTTTGCTTATGTAAGGTAAGCGAGTTGATTTTAAGCCAATTTTGAAGTGCACTAAGCCCTTGTTCAGCCACATTAAATGTGTCCGTCCAATTTTCTTCTTGAAATAATAATACAGTATCGTCAGCAAAACTGTTTCCTTTACAAGCTACTAGCCGGCAAATTCACTATCTTCTAGTGACCTCGCTCAATGTAATGGCATTACTAGCTAACCAGCAGATTTTACACTGAAGCAGATAGTGAATTCGCCGGCTAGTAGCTTGTAAAGTCGCTCATTGTAATCGAGGCTGCTACCTGAGCATTATTTACTGGCGTGTTCTGTCAACCGCCTGCCGCTGCCTGTATAACACCATTGATTGCGTAATACCAATAAGATTAACTCCACGACAGGCCATGATAAGCACGCAAGCATTCATTTGTTATCAGCTGTAATACATAAAAGTTCCGAAAGAAACAACCTTGTCGGTTCCTACCTACACTGCCACGGCCATAGTTTAATTCCGTACCAGACTGTCGATCATTTTTGAAAGAAAAACTTCTTTAGCACCTGTGATTTGAAACCCGATGAAACGAAAAAAAAGCGATACTAAAAAGAGACAAACATATACATAAGATTTAGCCTGCGAGCGAATGAGATATTATAATCCTAATGTAGTTTCTCTTATAAGTGTACTATGTATTATAAGTTCACACTTCTAAACACATAACCTAACATAACTTTATCTCTTTATGTTGCAAATCTTGTTGTAATTCCTCCAACTTGTTATCAGGTAACTGGTTTACACTTTTCATTACTACTAACTTACCTGTTTATCTCATACACTGTAAATCCGAATATAATATATGTTACCAGGTTAATTCGGTAAATCCGATTATAATATATGCTACCTGGTTAATTTTTCTATTTTTTTTTGTTATGTAATTACGAGTATGTACATTTCTTGGAATAATATGAACTAAACCTGTCTATTTGTCTGTCCTGGAACGGAAAACTTTCCTAGTTGGACATGCAAAGCTTCCTAATATGTAGTTTGTATTTTCTTTTGTATCTATCTATAATAAATAAATCTGTCTCCTCTTTATGCGGTACTTCGTAGTCTCCCCACTCTTGTCTACTTTAGTTTTCTGAAGGTTTCACTTCTACTGCTGGTGAATTGCACATTTTGATTTTTTTTTTTAAATATTTCTAACTGAGTTCGTTTTTAGACAATATTTTAAAAATAATTCATCCGAAGTAAGCGCAAAATAGTTTAAATATTTTTTTACAATAGCTAAAGGTAAAATGTTTGGGGGTGGATAGGAATCGGGGGGTCAATGTGTCCAGGAGTGACAGACGTATGAATCTATCCTTCCCATTGCGGTGCGATGTTCCGAGAGTCGAGCTGGAGAAGTCAAAAGGTCTCCCTCAGCCAGTCTCTCCAGATTTAGCCTGCCACGCAGTTGGTGGGTAAACGCATTCGCCACCAAGACCTAGTCAAACCTTTCTCCATAAACCCGCGTACCAAAAAAACTCACGAAACGTAGCGAACTAGTGATTCCAGACATTTGTTGGGTTAAAATGTGTAAATGAAATTTCGGTCTCCGGTGAAAAAAACATAAAAAATGCTAAAACATAAATCATGTCAATAAATATTTTAAGAAATCATCAGGTATTGGACAGTTAGGAGCGGAGTGAGGGGTTTGGCGGTTACTCGTCTGAGTGACCGGTGACTACAAGGTAAAAGTTTTTTTTGTAAGTATTTGAAGAAAAATAAATAAATAAAAGAAAAAAACGTCAAAGAAGTCACCCAAAGATATTGGGTACGTCTCTTGACACCTTTTATATCATAATATGAAAAAGTTTAAGAAAGCGATTTTCGAACATTTTGGGTTTATTTTATTAACAGGAAAACAATGTCTATTAATGTTAAAAAGCCATTTTTAAAACGACGTGGTCTACGGATACCGATGTCATTGAACTAATTAAAGACGTAACTTGTTGTATAATTAATTATAAACAATGTTGATGAAATTTGTGAATGGTAAACATTGTAAAATTCGTAATTAATAATTTGTTTTGTTGTTTTGAAACGTCAAAATGTTGAGGTGCTCGTAAACAAGGTAAGTTGGCTATTAGTTCTTGCTGGGAAATGTGTTGGACGTCAATATTGCCGTATACCGTCAATATTGCCATTATCTCTGCAATAACGTGACCAAACTTGTGTAAACTTGAATGCAAAATCCAAACAAAGTTTTAAAATCGTTAATCTGCGTGTAAACAGGAGAAGAAAACCGCGACCCGAACCAAGGAATGAAGCAACCGCAAGCGGCGTTCGGCTCACGTTTTTTTTCATCTACCCTGATGATGGACAGACAGCAGATGGACAGATGGGCAGACATCTGCCCTGATGATGGACACTGTAACGCTGTCCGAAACGTTGGCTAAAGGAGGAGGTAGCGCAACACGGCATAACACCCCAAAAACAAATAACAAAAATAAAAACATTTGTTCATCAATAGATTTTTTTACAATATTACATATTTTGTTCTTTTATCATTGGATTCTATTTACGAAAAGGTCACTTCTCAGCTACAATTCAGGATTTCTCCTTGAATGCAGCTGGTTTTCAGCAGTGCCTCCAATATAAAAAAAAACAATATAGAAAAGGTAATTGATTTGGCCCAGCAATATTGTTGTAATATCGGTAGCCCAGCGAGTTCTTTGGCAAGGCAGGGCAATTCTCAACAAGAATAGGCAATACACGACAATCTTACGATATATCTATTTTTAATTATATGCCCTATAATGGGCTCTACACACGACACTGCATGCTGGCCAGCAGGCAGTGACTGCAGAGAGCGTGGAGCGTGCTCAAACCCACACTCTCTGCAGTCACTGCCGCAGTCACTACATGCAGTGTCGTGTGTAGTTGGCTTAATACGGAAATCTTGACGGCAATACTGCTTATACGCAACTATTTCTATGTAACAGGGCGAAAAGGTTATTGATATGGCCCAGCAATATTGTCGTAATATTGGTAGCCGAACGCACTCCTCGACAAGACAGGGCAATACGTCAACAAAAATAGGAAATACACGACAATCTTGCGATATACATTTTTTTTTATTTATATTGTTTGCTAATACGGAAAATTTGACGGCAATACCTTTCCGGCAAGATATTGCCTTAAAAACATGCTCGTTTACGAGCCCTATACATTTCTAACGCCGACCAAGTGTTGCGATATTAAAAAAGGCATTTAGGTTAGAATCATTTTTATAAATTAATATAAATAAAGTGTCTTATTTAAATAATAAAGAAAAATAATAAAGTGTCTTATTTATATCGCGAAACAAATCATTTTAATGAAGTGGCTTCACTAATCAAAAAAATCTTAAAACACCAGTAGTTAAATATGTTTAATTTATCATTTGAACATAAATAAGTCGGTCATTTCCGCATTTTCTGTACGAATTAAAAAAAATTATTCAAGTGAATATTTTATGAGCCAATAAAAAAATTATGCAATAAGGAAATCCAGCCCCTTTTTAATATTTTTTTCAATGGCCTTCGAAGTTAAATAGCAGTATTTTTTATTGTTATAGTTTTAATCCCCAGAGCTCGGCCATACTTAGTCAAAATATTTGCGCTTAACAATAAAACCCAAATGAATGGAACATTTCTGAACGCATCCGAAAACTAAAAACGGTTTTTGAAAAGTGATAAAATACGCTTTCAAATTTTGTATTTCAAAATAAACGTATAAATTTTGAAATATAAAAATTTTGCATGCAAACATAAAAAAAAAGTTTTAAAATTGCTAACGTTAATTTTTTTTAAACTGAAATTATAGCGAAAAAAAAAAAAAAACTAAAAAACATTATATTTTATGCGACAAATGTATTTGACAAACGTTGTTTTCTCCTCACTTTTATGTCGTTTAATGTAAACATAATTAATAAAAAAATCCCAAAGATTATCTTTTTTTTTCAAATTGCGATCTGAAACTTTGGTTTTTTAAAAGTGTGTTTTGTCTGTGAGACGTCACCTGTCACCATTTAAGTGTACGTTTTTTCAATTTTTTGTATGGAGGTCTTCGGGTGTCAAGACCTTTTTTTATTCTTATGATTAACTTCTTTAAATATTGAGGAATACTATGTAAAATGATAGCATTTCGTCACTACTGTTGTTGTATTGTATTGTATGCCCACTCGGTATGGTTCCAGTCACACCGCACAAACCAGCGCGTATTACTTGATCCATTGCGATCATGTGGCGGTGTGATAAGTGGCGACGTGTGAAAAATGTCACCGCACAGCAAAATGACATCTTGGGAAATCAAATTTCGTCGAAAGATGTTCTTACGATGCGTACAGGGCGGTTCCAATGAGAAAAAAATAATTATTCTCCGTACCGGCTTTTTAAAATAATAACACAATATCGATTTTATTTCGTTCAAAATTTGCTATAATTTATACCTACATTCAAAAATGCTGAAAAGCGTGATGATAAAACTATTAAAATTATGTAATTCTTTTTTGATCATAAGTACCTATTTATAATTTTTCTTTAATGCTAAGCAAAATAAGAATATAAAAAAAATCTTAAATACATATATTACTTTGTAAGACCGTAATAGACAAAATGTAAGTATTTTCGTCACAAAACACGTGCGTGGATCTTTTTAAAATTATTTTATTTAAACTAAAATTAAAATTCTGAAAAGTAGCTTTCCCAGATAATTTATTGATTTATTTTACTGCGTGATTATATGATATGAAATATGTTTTGTATAATACAAAATTTTGTTTGAAAATTTGACAAATCTGCCAACAACCTACGGTAAAACCTTATTGCACTAAAATTAAACATATTTTCTCAAAATTTAAAACAAATTTACTAGATAAAAGAAATGAAGTCTTTCGAAATCAATTTATATTTTTTTGTGGAGGGAAGTCAATACGTCTAAAATTTGATTTTAAAATGACATTTGTCCGGTTTTATCTGGTTATTCCCTCTGAAAGTTTTTTTGGTATGGAATACATATATAGCCTGTATATACCATATACCTACGGATGTTTTTTCTCACATTATTTATTAAAATAAAACTTTTTCACTTAATAACTTAACTAGTCAAAGTAATTTTCATATCGATTGGAAGACGTAATTAAATAACCAAAAACTTTCTATGTCTCCCCAAAAACTTTTACTGTAAGTGGGTACACATCGTCTTACCGTTGAATTATTTATTTTCTCAGGCAAATTTCCATTGTCCTAATGACATAAATGATATCTAAAGTATGTCATCGTCATTTTAACACAGGTACAAATTCATTTATACTGCAAGGGTGTTTCTTTCTTTTTTTGACATCTGGGTGGAAACCCGACACCTTGGTACAATCGACTACTAACCGATCGTCCTCCCGAACCGTTTCACAGCCTGTAAAATCAGACCAGATGTCGAAGGGTATTTAAGGGTAATTTCTCCGGAAACTAAACAAAACAGATCGTAACTAGTCTGAATTCTTGATAAATATTACAAACTTATATCAGTTCCAATTTTGAAAAAAATTATAATCTGTAAAAAATATTACATTATATATTAGGTAGGAAGTATGTCGCTTGTCTGTATTCTTCACACAATAAGTTCAAATTTCGGAAATGACTTGAAAATTCGAAACAAATTTGAGTTCATTGAGTCGGAGTTACGCAGGACGTACAGACAACTGAAATTAGTATGTCGAAGATAAAACGATAAGTTAGGTGTTGGATTGGTTAATTTTTTTTAAATCACTATATCACTTTTCTAAAGGGTTCTGTTTTGACGCTGTTTGGCGGAACCGATTTTACCATAGGGGCCATTCGTTTATTACGTAAGACGAATTTTGCTAGTTTTCGACCTCTTCCCCCCCTATTATAAAAAAAAATAAGAATAGGCCGACCCCCTCCCCCCATGTTAAATATTTATTACGTAAGAATCTAAAGGAAAAAATGAATACCCGTTTGATTTTAATGACTTTAAAAGAATATTTTTTAAGTATGTTTAAGAATGAAACTGTGTAATTTTCTTGTCATGTTCAATTGTCTTGTTTCTTTTCTCTTCTTTTCTTTTCCATTAAGTTGTAATCATCCATATCTGTATAACCTTGTTCCCCTTTTCTTTAATTGTTTTCTATTGTTGTTTGTTCTACTCAACCTTGTTTTTTTTCGTCTTTTTTCGTCTATATTGTATGTGAAACTTATATTTTTAATATCTAAATTCATTTGTAAAATTTTAACTATTTCCTCCCACCCGTGATTTGTATGTTCCTCCTGTCCTAAAATGAGTTCTTTAACTCATCGGGATTGCTCTAACAAGAAATAAATAAAAAAAATATGTTAATTTTCAAAGTAACAATTTTTAGAAATGTTTATTTGTACTTACAAAGGTACTAATAATTGTAACTTTGCGCATGTTTGTGATCTTACCTAAGAACTATCGAGACTCTCTCCCTCCCCCTTGTAAGAAAAAATAAGACATGTTCGACGCCCCCCCCCCCTAGACCCCATAGACATCCAAATTGACACTAACCACCATAGACATTCAAATTAATACTAACATAAAATCTGGGTTTCATTTCGACGAGCTGGTGGCAAAGCTCGTGACAACATTTTTGGCACCAGAAGGGTTCGAGAATGATTTGAATAAATTACGACATCAGTCGTCAGCTTAGCTGAATTAATGTAATGTCCTTTCTTCAAACTGCAAACTTATTTTGTGGCACCATTTTAATTCAAAATTAATAGAATACTTAGTTTTAACCACATTTGTTGTTTATAAAAAACCGACATATTTCATGAGCAGTGCTCACTTCATCGGGGTTTACACAATAGACTGAACGGTGTCAATGTAAAGATGAGAATAGGAAGGGAGAAGAGGGGAATAGGGCACAATTTACAAAAGGAACAAGTTTAATCATGGGTCATTAGTCTAAAGCTAACCGCCGAAGAAGGTCGTGGATTTTATCATATATGTTCATGTTATTTTCTAGGTTTGTAAAGGGCCTTTTGAATCATTTTATCCAAAAGATTCGTGTTATTAAAATATTATTGATATTATAATAGATATCCACACAACTACTATTAAAGGTACACACAATAACCTTAAATGTACGCACAACGACCTCATAGGTACACACAGTCACATTAAAGGTACACACGACGACATTAAAGATACACACAATTACTTTAAAGGTACACACAGTGACATTAAAGGTTCACCCAATGACATTAAAGGTATACGCAAAGAAATTAAAGGTACACCCAATAACATTAATGGTACACACAAAGGCATTAAAGGTACACACAATGACGTTAAAGGTACACACAATGACATTAAGAGCATTTAACCAGCCAGCGGACGAAAATTCACATTTCGTCGAAAGTTGTTCTTACGATCGTGCAGGGCGGTTACAATGAGAAAGATTAATTATTCTCCGTACTAGCTTTTTTAAATTATAACTCAATATCGAATTTATTTCAATCCAAATTAGCTTTAATTTATACCTTCATCCAAAAATGCTGAAAGGCGTGATGATAAAACTATCAAAATAATGTACTTTTTGTAATTATTTTTTGATTTTAAGTATTTATCATTTTTCAATAATGTCTAAATTTAATAGGAATGTTAAAAAAATCTGAAATATATTAGTTTGTAAGTGCGCAAATAAACACACAAATGGACCAATTTTCGTCAAGAAACACATGTACGTACATATTTTTTAATGATTTTCTTGAAACTAAAATTAAAATTCTAAAACATGCGTTTGTTAGATAATATATTGACTTATTTTACTGCATGATTATATTATTTGAAATGGGTGTGGTATAATACAAAATCTTTTTTGAAAATTTAACAAATCTGCCAACGACCTATGGAATAATCTTATTATACTAAAAATTGAAAATTTTTCTCAAAATTTATTACATGCGAATGCTAGATAAAAGAACAATCTTTCGAAATTCATTTATAATTTTTTGTGGAAAAGAGTCAATACGTCTAAAATCTGATTTGAAAATGACATATTTCTGGTTTTCTCTGGTAATGCCCTTTTAAAGGTACACACAAAGACATTAAAGGTACACACAATGACATTAAAGGTACACACGGTGATCTTAAAGGTACACAAAATTACTTTAAAAGTTCACACAATGACATTAGAGGTATACACAATGACATTAAAGGTACACACAATGACATTAAAGGCATACACTTAACTCGCACCTTCCATATTCAACATTTTCTTAAAAGAAACACAACATATAACTCAAACCAACAGAAAACGTACATATAAAAACTTTAATACGTGGTTAATGAACAAAAAAGAAATTGCATTGACAAGTTACTTGAAAACCGACCGTGTTAATTTTTTATACGTTGTATAATAATAATAATAAGCCTGTTTTTTTTCTTGTTTTACAATAGTTGGTAGTTACAATATTACAATAAACTCAAATTTGATTTGTATTAGTAAGTTAGCTTAGATTATGTTAGTAATATAAGTATATGTTTTAAAAAATATTGATGAATTAACAAGAACCCCGATTTGGGTAAAGGCCTCCTCCAAAGATGTCCATTTTTGTCTGTCTTGTGCTATGGAGTACCAGTTTATGCCAGTTGATCATTTCTGTAGCAAATGATAAAGGTGTTGTGTTCTTCTATTTTGTTGCCCTGTCGTCTAACTTCCGAAATTTCCATAATATCTTAGTTAATTTTACTTAAGCATTTTCCAGTTATATATTCGGTCGTATGATGACAGGGTGTTGATGTTGTATGTTATAATTTTTAATTGACGGCTTAACTTTGTGTGATTTGTATATCGTTATTTAAACATATTATATTATTCTTACAATAGATGTCAATTTTAACTGGTCAAATCATATTGAAAATGAATGTAATAGATTAAGATCCATATTAGGGAAATTTTACTACCTAAAAAACTTTGTTGATAAAAATATATTCCTACTGTATATACAACGCATTAGCAGAATCAATTATAGGATACGGAATAAATAGTTACGGATTAACGTACAAAACGTACTTAAATAAAATAGAACAATTACAAATCCGTTTCCTAAAATTGATATCAGGCAAAAAAAAAGTTCAATTATGTGAAAGTGATTATAAAAAAATTTTCTCCTTGTTTAATGTCCTCTCTATACACAGTAAGGTCGATTATCAATTAACGCTAGATGAATTCTGGAATACAGAATTCAAAAAACCTGTAAACCACAACTACCCTACTAGGCAGAGAAGCACAAATGTTTATTATTAATAAATCTCAAAATGTATACGGTGATAGAACAAAGAGGCATAGAATTCCGAAAATATTTAATGCATTACCTGAAAATATTAAAAATGAGACATCTTATTCAAATATCAAAAAAAAAGTTTAATCTCCGTAGAACATGAAAGCAAATAATATTGTATACAAATACCCAGATCGAATATTAATCAAATACCTGGAAATTACTATCACACACTGTATTCATAAACATTATAATAATTAGTAGTTTATAATAATTAGTATTTTAGATTTTACACAATTATTACAATGTATCTCGGTTATAAATACAACAATAATTACATCGGCACTCTCCAATCCCTAAAATCCAGGCGAACGGTAGCTGACATGACATTTCTCCATAAAATAATACATAACGAAATAGACTGCCCAGAACTTCTATCTCAAATAAATTTTAACATCCCTTCTAAAAGAACTCGCCACACCAACCTTTTTTACACAACTAGTAATAATACGAACGCTGCGGCCAACTCCCCCATTTCGCGCATCCTTCAAAGATTCAACTCAATTCAAAAAACCACAAATACCGATATATTTTTTGATTCCCTCCCTCTATTTAAGAAAAACATTTTTAGCACACTGAACTCGCACACATAATACACACATCCACACACATCCACACACGCGCACCCTCACACATACAAACACTCTCACACACCCCTCTCCTTCAATAATTTATTAATTTAATTTAGGTATAATGTATTATTTATCTCACAAAAACATAAGTATATAACAGAGACATGTCATTGGTACCAATTATTGTATTAATTCTATAACTTTGTAACTATTTCCCATTATGTAATAATGTACTGTCTGTTTCTGCAAAATAAAAATAAATAAATAAATAAAACATAAAAGTATAATAGTATTAATTTAATAGGAAAAATGAGAGATTTCTTACAATCAAACTGATTGATCAGTTTTGTAAAGATAAATATTGTAAAATTAAAAAAACTAAATAAACATACTTAAAAAAAAAATATATATTAAAAAAAATGAACTTTCACACTAAAAAATGTTCAATTATTTTTATATATGTTTGTAATATTTTATATTTACATTATTTTATGTAGGTAATATTTTGTATTTTTATTTTGTACTTGGTATTTTTATTAATATCTGTTGTATTTTTATTTACTTTTATCTTTACTGATATCTGTAATGATAGATACTGCTACCCGGCTCAGAACAGATATTGTCTAGTGAGTCGGGGAGCGCACATGATCTGTAAATAACTATTTATGTTAATAAACGCCCGGGTTACCGGCAATAAAAAAATGACATTAAAGGTATATACAGTGATATTAAAGACCACAATTATAACACACTAATTATTATCCAAAAAAATCTGGAAATAAATAAGAGAAAATCGCTGAAGGCTACCGGTGCCATAATGCAAATATATTTATTTTAATGGGTGGGCGGTTAAATTGTTAACATTCCTCGCAAATCAACCTAACATTATAATAGCATAAGAACACTGATTAGATAAAACCAAAGTAAGGTGTTGAGGGCGCTTCCTTGTGCTCAAAGTGGGCTCTGTTTTTCCTTACTTCTCGTAAAAATGGATGGAAACATTCTCAACTAACGAAATCTTTTCCAAGCGATAAATTAATTTCATCGGTATTTAATCTATAAAAACAGTTTCTTATAAACAAGTTCTGCTGTGTAATTATTATTAAGCGTGCCAGCTGTTTCGCCTTCTGATAGTAATATTATTAAATGTATGAAAGAAACATAAATTAAAATGGACTTGTACAAATTAAAGTTGATAAAACAATAAATAATTTCATCGGTCTGTCTACTAATTGGTATTACGGGTATCGCAACTAATGCAATATTATGTACCTAATCACACTCGTGCATTCCCGGCGTGCAGCATGTTTCTATTTTCTTATTCAACTTCAGAAAAGTAAATATCATTGAATATTTATAAAAATTAATTAAATAATAAAGAAAAAGACACTGTAAAAGTATTCTATTTCGATGATCGTATTATTGTTCAGTCCGCGTTAATAATATAACCATAAGTAAGTGTAAGCCGAGTAAGCAAGATAAAATACTGTTTCTCGGTGACACTTGGGCATTGCTGTCAGAAGACTAAGTTTGTGTTGTTTAGGTCAACTTTAATTGCGCCGCTTATACCTACGTAAAGTGTCCATAATTTTTTTCAGTTCGGTTTAACATAGTTCCCACTTCTATAATAATATATATTCAGTGCTTCTGAATTTCTGATCGAGAGGTTTCTATTTTCAATATTATTATTTTCTAAAGGCTCTTGTACACGAGCTACTTTTTAGCTTGGCTACCGATATTACGACAATATTGCCGGGCCACATCCATTCCCTTGTTGCTTTGTTATATAATATGTGCTGTTACTCTTGTCCACCTACCCGTTAGCAAAATGAAGCTGTCATAATTTCAACATTTTTTTATTATCCCTAGAAAAATAATCTTATTTTTACCTACGTTAAAGATAATAATAAGATAATCGACCACCACAAGACGGGCATGTGCCACGGGCCTAGCATGGTGGCATGGTGGTCGAAAAATCCTCAATTCATATAACAAATAATTCAATGCATAAAGAAAACTTAAATATAATAAAAATTATACGTCTTACAGACGTACTGAAGTTTAAAAACCGTCGTTCTATAAACCTCTTACAAATCAACTACAAAATATTAAGTCTTTTTTAAATGAAAAATAATGTTTCATTTTATGTCTAAATCGTGTTTTTTTACATGTTATGAAAGTTTAATGCTAATCAGTCGTTGTACTTAAAAATAATGAAAATATTTTTTTTGTTCGCTTCATGCTTTATCGCATTTATACGAATAAGACTGAAAGTTACACAAAGGGTAATCATACGTCTTTCGGACGTATGGTGTACGCATTTCTCCGTAATTATTGTACTTACCGTGGTGGCAGAGCCGCCGCGCCCCGAGCATGCTCGGCAACTGAGCTAACTGAGAAAGACAGCGCGCTACGTTGCGAAATAAAAAAAACAGCAATTCTTGTGTATCTCTTACGCCTCTAAGACGAAGATTAGCTTTCTAGGGTCAAATAAGTAAATTTGAGATTTTTCAAGTTTATGCAAGTTTAGTGGAGATTGCAGGAGATCGTTTTTTGTGATAAAAAATTAACATTTTAGCAATCTGACGGGGCACGACCATATCAATGCCCTGCAAGATTTGAATTTTTGATTGAATACTTGCTGGTTTACTTTAACAAATAATTACCAAATGCGACAAAATTGACATGTTTGTAAATTCTTGCTGCAGCGCATTATTTTCGGCAATATAATTAATTACATAATTTACATTTGAGGAAATAATTATAAATATTATTTTATTACAATACTGCTTGCTACACAACAAATGCAATGCCGACGTCACGTGGTTAAAACTTTCAAATGTTACTTTTGTCTTTGGTTTGTTTCCGGAACGAATTGCGGCCAATAAACAAGTTAGGAAATGAATGAATATCTAACAGTTAATATTTAAAATTATTGTACGGCTCTTCGTATTTTTTTAATTTGCACATTGGAAATATTTTCCCCGTAATAAATAACCGTCTTCAAGGAGGGAGGAAATACAGATACATGCAGATCGTTCCACAGCCGAGCTGTTGAACTCAAGAACGAGTCGTAGAAGCAACCCGATCTCGGTGCATTTTTAATTGAAATACCGTTAGCACCCACACCTGACGCCTGTGCTCTAAAGACCCCAATATGTAAGGCGCCGCTACCCGAATTTCTACCGATTTCTTACATATCTTCCTTAAACCTTTGAAGTTTTTAAGCTCTTAAAAAAATATATGTTATTTTTTAAGATAACATCTAGACGGGTTCCACACCGAAACGCAAATTATATAAAATTACCTCTATAGAAAAAAATCACAAAGTATACTCCGAAAATTATTATAAACACGTTTGTTTCAGATATTTATTAATTTTATACAAAACCGGGACCAGCTCATTTTACACTAATAAAATAAATTTTTACCCCAGTAGATAGGTAATAATTAGATGTAATTAATTCCGTGAGCGGAAATTGAAAAAAATGTATATTATCTTAAATTAAAAAATACGAAAATGTCATTTTTCAACCTCCATGTTGTAAATTATAGCGGTAAATATGCACTTTTTCACGAAAAAACACTTTGCAGAAGTTGAATAATTGTTAGAATTACGTATTTCGGAAACTTTTTGCATTGGGGGAGGCGGAAAATGATGCATTTTTAATTTCAATTGCGTAAAATCAAAATTCACTTCGCGTCTTCGCGAACTGACACGGCGCGGCCAATCTGTCACACAAGCCCGCTAGACAAACCCTGCTTTGCCAGACAAACCATTTAAAAACGTAGGCTATTTTTTAAAGTAAAGATAATATTCACAAGCCCGCTAGACAAACCCAGCTTTGCCAGACAAACCATTTAAAAACGTAGGCTGTTTTTTTAAATAAAGATAACAACATGGAGGTCACTGAAAAATGACATTTTCGTATTTTTAAATTTAAGAAATTGATGATAATATACATTATTTTCAATTTCCGCTCACGGAATTAATTACATCTAATTATTACCTAATCTACTGGGGTATATATATATTTTTTTTGTCCAAAATGAGCTGGTCCCGGCTTTGTATAAATTTACCAGATATTTTACAAGTTATAGTTGTGAAAAAATACACAATGTTTCTTTAAATTTTTAAATGATACTTAAGATACCTTCCACGAGATTTTTGCTTTTTTTACGAGTCGTGTTTTATTAAACATTTTCACAATTTTCGCATAGATTTTATTGCTTTCCTCTAATATGTAACATCGATTTTAGCGCGCTCCTCTGACATTCGTAATTACGTATCTCTCCATCTTCTTCATTTTGAGCGCGGATGCGGCGCCTTAACATAGGGGAATCTATCAAACGGATCGCTCGTTTCTATACAGATTCAAGGTTTTTGGGGTTCCAGACCAGAGGTGGCTGCCAAATTCAACATTGGGGCGCATTTGCGATTTTTACATGGTGAGCACTTGTAAGCTCCCTTAAAAAATGTGTGCATGTACTTTTTTTACATTACTCCAATATGAGGAAAACAATTTTCCTCATAATTTTTTTGTGATTTTTTCCTATGTTTTAATAGCTTTTCTGCTATTCAGGGCGGAGACAAATCCAACAAATCAAAGAACATAAAAATCGGTCCAGCCGTTCTTGAGTAAGTAACCCGATGGTGTAAGTAAGATGGTGTAAGTAACCCGACTTTGTTTTGTATATTAAGATACCTACATAAGTTTAAACAGAATATTTAGCGTTCAATTATAAATAAAATGAAAAATTAACACCTTTTGTTGGTTGAAGGTTGTTGATTTGGTTCGTCCGGATTATAAACACTTTAAAGAATTTGATAATTTAATTAAGAAGTTTCTCGCTGACTGGTTTTCCTGCAGAACGATGCTTATCCGGCCGGCATATAAACATTCATTCTAATCAATATTATTTTATTAATATGAATTAAATTCCAATGTACCACTAAAAATATGAATATTAAATAATACAGGGTTTTCCAATAAGAGGTGTTATTTTGATATTCAAAGAAAAATGCCATTTTTTAATATAAATGATCTGATGTTTATTTCATTATAAAGAGGAAGATATGCCGTTAATTAGTGGAAAATAACATCAGGCAAATGACCACCACGACCGCGCTCACACGACCATATCCTTTTCATGAAATTTTCCATAACCAAATCGCAAAGTGGCTGCCCTATGTCCTCGATAGCCTCACGAATTACATCTTTGAGGTCTTGAATCAACGCTGGAGCGCGATTCCCGTTCTTTTGGCGGTGAGCCTAAAGCTACCCTTCACTGAGATTGCTGTCCGTTGCAAGGCGTCGAAGGTGTCTTTCATTTTTTCCGAGCGATTCTGTTTCTCATCCTTTAACGACATGGCGTTACAAGACGGGGCGAAGGAGAGTGACATAGTAAAAAATCCTAAAAAAATGGGTTAGAGATTCTTTGAAAATATTTATAAATGAAATATAATCAAGTAACGCGAGGTTGTCAACCAAAACTTTTAAAACAATGACTTCACATTGTATTGCATTATAATCGCATCTTAATTTATTTTATAACAACATCAAAAGCAGTTTACCGAAGATTTTCTTCTCGTAAAAAGGTACCTACCTTGCTAGATAGTAATTACTTTGTTATTCCTTCACTCCTTCTATGAAGTGTCATTTTTACCCGCCAACCGCCGCCGACGGGGAATCACCATTCGTCTGTCGATAAAGTTGTTTGGGTGTCTTGTTATTTTAACGTTGATTTTAGTAAACTACAATAAAATGAGGTAAGTAAATCCTATTTTATGTAAATAAAAGCATAATGTAAATATTATTTGTAAGCTTTTCACTCCAGACTCAAACGGAATTAACAACAATATTAAATAATTATATCTGTGTTTGAGGTATGTTTGAGGTTAGAAATTTTTAAAACCAGAAAAAGTCAGTTCTTGTAAACACATACAATAAAATTAGGCAAGTAAATCCTATATTGTTTAATTAAAAGCATATAAATATTAGAATAATGAAATAATTTTACTTTGTATAAACCACTTATTTGATGTGCAAATCCGACCGGTTTCGGAACAAACGTTCCTTCGTCAGGGAAAGCTTATACTTAAAGCTTATAGCTTAGCCTGACGAAGGAACGTTTGTTCCGAAACCGGTCGGATTTGCACATCAAATAAGTGGTTTATACAAAGTAAAATTATTTCATTATTCTATAATGGATAACCACAAAGTAATAGCTACATTCAAAAATATATAAATATTACTTTTATGCATTTCACCCCAGACTCAAACTCAATTAACAACGATATTAAATAATTATGTCAACTAACGATTGACATTAGAAATTTTTAAAAGCAAGTAAAAAGCGATTCAGTTCTTGTATTATATTTTGTGTTTATTATTATGTATGCAAACCTAAGAAAAGTATGCACCTAAATGTAATGTAAATTATCGTTTCTCTTTCAGTTCGATCAATATACAAAAAACTGTGCGATCCGCTCGCACGACGGACTTATTTATTTACGGACCAGTTTATTGTAATTTCAATCACTTTTCTGATATTTCGGGCATTTAGCGAGTTACGTATTTTTCATTTGAGAGTATTATTATGCAAAAAATAGTTCACTAATCATGTTTACATTAAATACTTACAATAATATTAAGTTTTATCTTCTTAAAAATACGTAAATATTGATAATGGTCGTCAATGTAGCACTTTAATGTCATTCAATACCTCGAATGACAGCCCATTCGGTCTCCTTTGGCGAATGAGACTCTCCTTCGCCAACCTCAGTATTCCGTTCTTTGCGCAACGCGGGCTACCGCGCGCTACTGTCAGAAGTAGCCTTCGAGAGATCGGGAATCGCAATTCGTCAAAAAATCGGTCAGTTGAAGGTAAGGTATCTTTGAAAAGAACGGGAATCGCGCTCCTGTAAGTATCTGGGCTGTTGGCGTAGACCTTCTCTTTCACATGGCCCCAAAGGAAGAAGTCACAAGGTGTTAAATCACAAGATCTCGGTGGCTAATTGTGATCACCTTTTCGAAAGATAACACGGTCCGGAAACTTTTCCCGTAAAAGATCAATGGTTTCGTTGCTTGTGTGGCACGTAGCGCAGTCTTGTTGAAAGTAAACGTTGTCCAGATCAATACCATCCATTTCCGGCCATAAAAAATCATTAATCATCTCTCAATAGCGCAATCCATTCACCGTAACTGTTGCTCCAGCCTCATTTTCATAATGAATTTTAATAATTTAAATGCGTTGTTGAAGCGTGTATCGTTCCATTTTTATTAATGGCGTAATTTCTACTTGTCAAATGTCAAAAAATGACAACTTCAAAAGTGACATATACCGAAATAGCGGGCTATTCAAAATAACACCTCTTATTGGAAAACCCTATACTAGCAGTTAAATACCCGCTCCGGAGGTTTTTACTGCTAGGCCCTGCGGGGTTCTGCGACTTTTCATCCCCCAACAAAATATCCTACGGACAAAACATCCCCCAACAAAATATCTACTAAAACCTAACCTAACATCAAAATTGGACAAAAATAATACAGACACCTGTAAAGTCGATAAATTTTTGTTTAAAAACAGTAAAATGGGAAATAAGGTTAGGTTAGGTTTTAATAGATATTTTGATGGAAAATGTTTTTTTGTCTGTAGGATATTTTCTCGGCGATATTTTGTCGCGGTATGAAAACGCGCATTACCGCCCTGCAGAGGCTTCAGGTTCGGCTTCGCCCAGTTTAAGTGTTGGTGACCATTTTAATAATCCGGTATGAACTGGTTCCAAAAATAGCCGTTTTATCGGACAAAGTAACCGCGACAGGCAAATGACGTCATATACAATGTATAGATGCGTGGTAGAAATCACAACGTGGTATTATTATTGACAACTGCCAGTTACAATAATAATCATACCATTCATCTCTACATACCCAGAAAAAATTACGAAACACTATCCAATATAATCTACTTGTGCCTGCCAGCCGACGTTCCTCACGCTAGCTGTTAACGTAAGTGGTGCCATCTTTTGGCATTGCTTTAATTCAGTTATACTACGAAAGTATATTTGTAACAAACTCCACGTACGAAAACGGTTTTGCGTAAGGCGCGGCGTCAGAATTATACTCGTAGTTGGATTTTAAAATTTGAACCGTACAGACGTTAGCTTATGAATAATATCACATAATGGTCCTTGTAACATTTATAATTATATAATAACTTTTCAACGCATGGTAGGTACCTACGTGATTGGACGGTAGTTATATTAAGGGCCCGCAACCCGAATTTCTACCGATTTCTTTTCTTACATATTTCCCTTAAACACGGTTAGTTTTCAAGCTCTTAAAAAATATATGTTATTCTTGAAGATAATATCTAGACATTGCCCGCGCCGAAACGCAAATTATATAAAATTCCCTCGATAGAAAAAAATCGCAAAGTATGCTCCAAAAATTATCATAAACACGTTTGTTCCAGTTATTTTACATGTTATATATCTATGAAAAAATTCACAGTGTTTCTTTAAATGCTGTTTAAGATAATGCCCGCGAGATTTTTGCTCTATTTTAAACGAGTCGTGTTTTATTAAAAAATTTCGCAATTTTCGCATCGATTTTGTCGCTGTAAATGTTAGCGTTCTCCGCTAACATTCGTACTTTCATATCTCTCCATCTTCTTTTCCAGCCCGGTTGCAGAGCCTTAAAATATAATAACTACACAAAGTATGGCGTAATTATTCACACGAAATTTTTAATAAATTATTCATTCGTAAATTATATATCGTCCTCTGTGTTCAGTGTGTCCTAGTCATCTGCCTCCAAGACCTTGACAAACCTCACCCCATGTCTGTCTTCTGTTCGCGATAAACTCAAAAACTGCTGAACGGATTTCCATGCGGTTTTCAGCAATAGATAGATGTAGTGATTCACGAGGAAGGTTTAGGTATATAATTTGTTAAGGTTTTATGTTAATTGGTTGAAATATATAAAGGAGATTGTCTGTATGTGGTGGACGAACGGGCGGGCGGTGCGGATTTGCTTTGTATGCAAAGGAAGGTTACTGTCTACATTAGATTTCGAAAATTCTGTCTAAAGCCCTTATAACTTATAACTTATAACTGTCTAATGAAAAATCGGAAATTAATGAAGCTGTCCAAAAGATTGGTACCTGAAACTTTTTTTTTAATCACTATTTCCCCTTTTGACAGCCCTGCATTTTTCTAATTGGTTTAATTTGATGTTCCTACTTCAAATTAAATCACTTGCAATAATGCAGGCCTGTCAAAAAAGGAAATATTTGTTTTTAATACCAAATTTGTAAATATTTACCCAAAATTACACTTAAAAGCATTATTTACGAAGTCATTCACTTGACTCTGGCTAGGTATTAGGTAACCAATATGCAGAAGTAGCAAATATTTTTAACCCCTCTGGCCTCGGCCATATTTTGTCAAAGGGTCTAAATATTTACGCTTTGCAATAAAATCTAAATAATAGAATATTTCTGAATGTATCCGAAAACTAAAAACTGTTTTTGAAAGATGATAAAATACGCTTTCAAATTTTGAAATCCTATCCTATTATCTTCCTATTAATTAATTGACGACCCCCGTAGTCCAGTGGGTAAGACTCTTGACTCACAATCCGGAGGTCGCGGAACCCGGCATGCGCAAATAAATTTTATTTGATTAATTTGTGTTATTTCACAATTAATTCATTTAAAATAATATATAGTATATTTGCGGCATGTTCCAGAGTGAAAGATACTATCAGTATCGCCCTGGTGTAAGACCACCATTCAGAATTGAAACGTTGCTTGAAAATGGCTTTAGCCGTGTTTGGTGACCAGATCTGAATAGCCAGGTACTTCCCAACCTTCCTCTTCCCCACCTCCTTTCCCTCCCCGCTACCTTCAGCCTCACAACATACCCCAATTGGGGATGTCATAGTCTCACTGGCTCCAGACGGGAGCAGTTGAGATTCTTGTGCGGTATTCACTGTAAAAAAAAAAAAATTAACTAATCATTATTACTTAGTAAAAATGTAGTCGCTTAAAATGTATGTTCGCATAGATCTTTTAAACTCCGCAACAGATTTTCATGCGGTTTTCACAAATAGATAGAGTAATTCAATAGGAAGGTTTATATGTATAATACATACTTATTAAAGTAGAGAAAATTCGAGAAATTCAAATATTCAATTCAGGCAGCGGGCAGCTGGCAAGCGAGTGGTGTGGATTTTATAAAGGTTGGGTAATGGCGTTGTGTTTCGTTAGCCACAGCAACGTGTGACCGGGTCTGCTAGTAATATTATAAAGGCGATAGTTTTTATGGATGTCTGGATGTGTGTTTGTTACTCTTTCACACAAAAACTACTGAATGGATTTTAAAAATTCTTTCACTAATAGAAAGCTCCATTATTTGCGAGTACCATACGCTGTATATATTGGTAAGCTCTGGCGTTATGGATAAGCTGTGGGGTTATGAAATTATTTATTTATTTATTATTGTTTATTGTCCACACGAAAAGCAAAGCGTTGCTAAGTAATTGTTTGACGTGCGCTGTCATTTTATTATTTGTTTTGGTTTATTAGTTACATACTTTGATAGTAAACATTCAAATTCAAATATGTTTAATATACTATCTACACTAATATTATAAATACTACTACTCTCTTCTTATATTATAAATGCGTGGTAGGGGGGGGGGGGGTGGGTTGGGTATAACCTTCAAAAGTTATTATAACAAGATTTAATATTATTAGTGTGTAAAGCGTGAGGCGATTATCCTCGAATAACGTTGTTCGTTTGGCGTATTTTTCTTCTTTATCTTCATAATTTGGCATTAAATGCAGCAATGTAACCTTTTCTATTACGCTTGCTCTTTGCACGAGTGCAATTGACGCAAATACAATATCTTTATTTAATTTATAAATAAGTTACATTTGAATACTCTGGCGCATTTCTAAATCAATACTTTGTCCAGTTTGGCAACGGTGACAAGATTATTTCAGGAAACATAATTTGAACATTTTGTCTGTCAATTACAAAGTGCATACCTAATTATTACGGTGGCCACTAAAATTTAATGACAAATGTTTGACATAAAAAATTGCTACAATTTTTTTATTTTTTATTTATTGAAGTTTCTTGTCGGCCTAAACGGGCTAGCGATTCCTAAAAAAAACAAATTGTAGTAAACCAGTACAATGTCAAATCTATCTATATAAATAAAAATGAATCTCCGAAATGTTTGTACGCCCATAACTGCCGAACGACTGCACCAAATGGGATATAAATAAAAACGAATCTCCGAAATGTTTGTACGCGCATGACTTCCCAACGACTGCACCAAATTGGATGAAAAAAATTGTGTTCGTTATTGTCAAGACAAGGTTTGTATAAACTGACTGAAGTCTGACACTGGTTAGCTTATGAAATTTGTATAAAAAATTGCAATAGTTGGCACGCGAGCTGTTTGAAAACTGAATGTACTGGGAATGAATGTAGGGGGGAGGGGAACTCGGAAGGGGGGTTCGCGGGACGGGGGAAGGTGGGAGTGGAGTGGGGAGAGGGAAGGTGGAGGAGGCGGAGTGGGGGAACGCGAGAGGGTAAGGGGACGCGGGAGAGGAAGGGGACCGGGACGAATGGGAAAGGACACGCAGGGAGAAACAATTTATTTATTAAATGGTATAGCAACCCATGCCGGGTAGTTAGGTATAAATTTTCATTTTATCCTGACGAAGAAACTATTGGTTTCGAAACATGTTGACAATTTTGATTCAAAAATGGTTGTTGCAAAGTGGTTTGTTTTCATTTAATTAAAGTGACATTTAATTTAATTGAAGTGTCTGTATGAAGAAGTATAATGTCATTTAATGCGATTTTTTTAAAATTTAATTTAAATAAAATTTAATAATGTTATTATTAAGTTCTGCAAGTATTTTAGTTTTAATTATTGTGATAGCTATACGACTTACAAGGCCATTTTTAAAATGTAGTTAAACACTTTCAGCCTTACTAAAAAACCTCGTGAAAATTTAGTTCAATCGATAAACGACCGCGGATACGAATACATTACCAATTAAAAAATGACAAAAAATATGTTCATGGAAAAATATATATACACTGCCGGAGGGGGTAGTTTATCTGTCATACACTCTTGTTGTATTAATAATTTCTGAACGAATTTTGGAATTTTTCCAACATATTTTAAATGTCTTGTATATTTCTTGTTTTTGAAGATGTCGTAAAAAATAATTACCATTTGAGAAACTAGATAAAATTACCTTTTAGACTTTTGTACTGGAAATAAACTTTAGCGTTTATTAATTGCAGTATTTTAAGCTTTCAACGCGAAAAAAGTATAAAAAAAGATTACCATTAACATATTCTATAAAAACTTCGAAAAATTTCGGAATATTTACCTGCCTCGGAACAGACTTTGTCTAGTGAGGTGGGTAAAAGAAAACTATGTAAATAAGTGAAAAAAATAAACGCCCGGGTTGCCGGCACTGAAACTGAACTGAAAATCGTTTTCTGCGCGATTTCTATTTGATCGATAGCTGCGTTTGTTGCTCCTCCCCAAGCAATTATTCCATATTCTATTATTGGTTGACAAACTGCAAAATATATTGTTTTCATTTGTTTTTTTTTTATATATGTATGTTTCTTACGTTTAGGAAAATGTGTATTGTTCTTAAGCATAAGGCCTATTAAAAACGCTTTGTATTGCAAAATATCGTACTTACGAACTCATTTCGGATATGGTTTTATCGTATGATGTGGAAAATGAAGTTCTTGATTGATTGGAAAATATTTTTTTTTTTACTGAAGTACCAGTAAAGAAAAATAGGGTGAAATCCATTTATGGCTATGATTTTCTGAAGAATCGAGTCATTAAAAAAAGCTACAAGAATTCAAAACCAGATAACCTTGTCTTATACCTAATTTTTATATTATAACTAGTTGCACTGCCCAATCACGTTACCTCTTCGACCAAATAACTCTTAAATTGACTAGACTTAGTATATCGCAATGGTCGAGCTCCGAATTTATTATTAAGAAATTTTAATTAATACGCAATTTTGCATAACATTTATCATTAAATATTTAATCAATTAATGTATCTTTGACCAACAGTGAGTGCCTACGTGAAATACGTAAGAAATAAATAAAATACTAATAAAAAATAATTTGGTATTAACGTTTAACTTTAGTTTAATATAGGTGTCTTGAAAATATTACTTTTTTTTCAATATTTAGTATTAGATACTACATTACGAGTCTTCTTTGTAATCATTTAAATAAATTAATTTCTCGGACTGATTGTATTTGAAATTAATTGTAAATAATTCATCCTCCAAAATTTAACACATCCGGTTTTTTACTTCCTAGTGCGAGGTTCCGGACTGAGTTGTGAGCTTTATTTCTCTCTTAATGGTAATGCTTTTATTATGCAGAGGTATATGGTACCTCGAGATATGAGTGCCCTAACATACGAGATACTTGAGATACGAGCCATCGAGCGAGCGAAGTTTTGCTTTGAAATACGAGCAACATTTGAGATACGAGAAAGAAAAAAACCTTTTGCTTGTTATGACCGTACGTATTCATCGTCTCTTAAGAGAGATTTGAAGAAACACGTTTTGATTCACAGTGGAGAAAAACCTTTTTAATGTTCCGACTGCAAAAAATAATTTTCTCGAAAGGGAAATTTAACGACACACGTGCTGATACACAATGGAGAAAAACTCTTTTCATGTTCCGCCTGCAAAAAATCATTTTTTCCAAAAGTATGTTTGGCAAACCATGTGCTGACACACAGTAAATAAAACCATTTTCGTGTTCCGACTGTAAAAAATCTTTTAATCAAAAATTTTTTCTCACCAACCACTCAAGGCGTAAAAAAACCTTTTGCTTGTTATGACTGTACGTATTCATCTTCTCATAACGGAGATTTTGAGGTTTTGGGGGCTGGAACGGATTAATGACATTTCAATTAATTTCAATAGGGAAAATTGCTTTGAGATACGAGCAAGGTTACGGAACGAATTAAACTCGTATCTCGAGGTATCACTGTACGTATAATCAAATTATACAATACCACTGACCAGCTTGTGACCACCAAACATGTAGTGTGGCTTTTTTTAAATTTTAAATGCGCTTGTTAACCCTGCACTATTTTTCCATCCGTTGAATTCGGTAACCACCTCTGAATACCGGTTACCCCCATGATACCTGTTTTTTTTTGTTGTTGTGTGAAAAAACTAGTGTAACTATCCTCTGAAAGGTTACCGTTGCATTCAGGTTTTGAACATTTTGGACAGATTTACGTAATTTTCGTGATTTATTTTTGGGATGATCACAATTGAGTACACGTCTGCCCTGATGATGGGAGGGCGGAATGACAGGAGGGATGAATTCATACGTCCGTCACTCCTGGACACATTGAGCCACAGATTCCTACCCACCCTTCATATCTTTTTCCTTCCCAGAACTTCCAATCCTCAATTTCACTGAAAAGACCCTCCACACAGCATCCCCAAAGATGAAATAGGCCCTGAGGATTATTTTTTCTCGGGGCCTCCTGTGTGGAGCTAATGTAAAAAAATAAGTAATCTATCTATCTATCTAGTCTATCTATCTATCTATCTATCTATCTATCTATCTATCTATCTATCTATTCTTCTTCTATCTTCTATATTTTATTTATTATTTATATTAATAAAAATGAATCGCCGAAATGTATGTACGCGCATAACTTCCGAACGACTGCACCAAATTGGATAATTCTTTTTGTTTTGTGTTCGTTATTGTCAGGACAAGGTTTGTATAAGTGAGCTCTGGTATTATGAAATTTGTATAAAAATTTGCAATAGGTGGCACGCGAGCTGTTTGAAAACTAAATGAACCGGGAATAAATGTATGGAATGTAGGGAGAGAGGAGGGAGGGAACTCGGGGAGGGGGTTTGCAGAGGGGGAAGGGCAACTCGGGAGAGGGGTTTGCGGGACGGGGTAAGGGAGGAAGTGGACTGGGAAGAGGGAAGGTGGAGGAGGCAGAGAGGAATGAGAGGTGGAAGGGTAACGGAATGAATGGGAAAGGACACGCAGGGAGAAACAATTTCTTTATTAAATGACATAGCAACGCATGCCGGGACCAGCTAGTGTGAAATATTCCACAGTTATTCACGTTCAACTAACTTTTAATTCGGGCCGATGGTGTTTATAATTATTTTATTTTAATAATTATTCTACGTTTTTGAAATTTGTATTTATTTTGTTTAAATTTTGGACAGATGAGATGATTTGAAAGATAAATTTCTGATCGTCTCTCTAAATATATATTTTTTGATTAGTAATGACCCTAAGGCAAATATTTTATAAATACTGTAAGCTTCACAATTTCTACAATAATTATTATAATATCTTACCGTGATTTTTCATGGGTTTTAATACTTTTTGTTTTTTATAAATATGGCAATTTGTGCTAACGTGGAAATGGATAGAAAACAGGCAATTCATTTAATCGATTATTTATTAAAACGTATAAAAATATTTCACTTTCTCAAACACAAATCTAAAACTTGCTAATAAATATTGACTAAATCTTTTAACCCCTCAAACATATTTATTCGCTTTTAGGAACATAAAAATCGTTGAGTCTATCTATTTATCTATCTATTTATTTATCTGTCCTTACATGTTGAGAAATATGATCTAAACGGCGTTAGAAAGAGAAAACGCACGCCTTACATTAAAATCAAAAAGTTAACAATAAAATACTTCAAATGTACACGTTAATAAAACCGAAGTTTCCGACCGCAATTTGAAAAAAAAATTATAAAACTTTGAAGTGAATACTTCTTTAGCACCTTTTTGATTTGAAACTCGACGAAACGAAAAATAGCGACACTAAAAAAAAAACAAACACATAAATCTATAGGATTTAGCCTGCGAGAGAATGAAATAGTATAATCGGTCTCTTCTTTGTGCGGCGCTTCGTATCTTCCCCACTCTTGTCTTAGTTTTCGGAAGGTTTCACTTCTACCACGTGTGAATTGCATACTCCGTATTTTTGCATTAATTATTTTTACATGACATGACAAAAAGTGAGGTGACGATGATGTTTATAATCCGTGTATCTTTAGTTATAAAAAACGTAAGGTGAGTCATTTTAAAACTTTTTTATTTTTTTTTTTTTTTTTAATTATGTTTGTAGTATATATTATATTTATTTCAAATTATATAATTTAAAAGCGTATTTTATCACCTTGTAAAAACCGTTTTTAGTTTTCGAATATGTTCAGAAACATTCCATTTGTTAGGATTTTATTTCAAAGCGGAAATATGTTGACTTTCTGACAAAATATGTTCGAGGCCTGAGGGGTTAACTCCAGATGTATTGACTCCAACTAAGCATAGAATCCTGTATTCGGGTCACACGACATAACCTTCCAAGACTCTTGAAATGTGATTTTTCATTTGTTTTTTTGGGAAAGTCTGCGAAGTTGGGGCTCAACGAGCTCTGAGAATTTCTCCCTGTCTGCTGACTGAACGCCTGTCATGCTTGACCTTGGTGGAGATTTAATGTCATTGCCAAAACACCGGCTCGATGCTTGTAGACAGCCAATGGTCGCCGGCCACCTCTCCCAACCCTTCCCACCTCTTGCTCTTTCCTTTCTCCGTTGCTCCACGCGCGGAACGTGGAACTCGATTAGCGGTCGATGATATTTATGATTACGAAACACAAATAAATATTGATTTTGCTCTTCGTATGTAAAACGGTAACATTTTACTGTACACAGCTAAAACAGGCTGTTTCATATTATCATTATGCGTTCGTTTACATTCATTTATGGGATAAAATAAATTAAATTTATTTTTAATTTTGAAGAGAAAACTTCTTTAGCACCGTTGTGATTTAAAACTCGATGTAACGGAAAATAGCGGCATTATAAAGAGACATGCAATTATAGGATTTTGCTTGCGAAGGAATGAGATGGTATGATCGATCTCCTCTTTGTGCGGTACTTCGTAGCCTCCCTACTCTTGTTTGCTTTAGTTTTCTGAAGGTTTTACTTCTACCACGTGTTGATTGCACACTCTAATTTATTGATATTGCAAGAGTTTTAATAATAACAAAAAAGTAGTCTCAATCGCAAAGTTGCAACAAGAAAGCTTGTCTGCAAGGTTTTACAATTTTTTTAAATTTTAAAAACATACAATTTGGAAGGTGGGTATGGGTACCGCCGCCCCGGTAACCATTTATTGGATAACCAACACCCCCTATCATAGGGCACCTTAAGTGGTTCGCTACGTTTTGTGACGTAACAGGGGTGCCCGAGTTCATGTGGTTTGTCTATGTCTCGGCGGCGAATGCGTCTGTTCACCTACTGCGTGGCGGACCGGATCGGGAGAGGGAGACCTTTTGAATTCTCCAGCTCGACTCTTCCGGAACATCGCCTTGCACCGCAATGGTAGGGATGGATTCATTCATTCATGAACTATTAAAACCTCTCACTTACATAAATAACCTCAGCATATCACAGGGAATTTTCCCTAAACAATTAAAGCAAGGGCTCGTCATACCCATATACAAAAGTGGTCTAAAAGTGGATATAATCAATTATAGACCCATAAAAATACTTAACTCACTCTCGAAAGTAGTTGAAAAATGAATTAACAAGCAACTGAAAATATTTTTGGAAAGCAAGCAGCTACTCTCCAAAAAACCTATTTGGTTTTCGGTCAAATAAGAGCACTGCCGATGCTATTATTGCTGTTACAGACTTTCTTGTTTCAAATTTAGATAAGGGTAAAAAAATGCATTTCTATCTTCCTAGACCTCTCAAAAGCTTTTGATAGTATCTCCCTTGACATCCTTATTAATAAACTAAATATGGTATAAGAGGGAAAGACCTAGAATTTCTTCAAAGTTACTTAACTTATCGAACTCAAAGTGTCAAAATCGAAAACAAATTCAGCCAACCCTCCTTATAACATATGGAGTTCCCCAAGGAAGCGTCTTAGGCCCTACTTTGTTTCTCATGTATATGAGATAAACGATCTTTGTAACCTAATGATAGATGGAAAAAAATTGTAAGTTTTGCTGACGATACTGTGCTACTCATTCAATCCGATATGGTTAGATGCATACAAAATGGCTGAGAAATCAATTAACTCTGTTAAAAATGGCTAGATATTTATTTTCTTGCACTAAACAACTACCAAAACAAAATGCATTACTTCTAGTATAAATATCGCTGGCCAACCAAATCAAGATGTTGAAATAAAAGTACATGAATATTCTTGCATTCACGATACATTCTGTCAATATCCTTGCCTAGATCGAACGGACCATATCAAATACCTTGGTCTTAAATTTGTTCAATATCTTAAGTGGAATACACATTGCCTACTTATTACGAATAAACTTAGAAAACATATTTATTTCTTCAAAAACATTAGAAATATACTAGATTCCAAATCTATGAAAATTGTTTATTGCTCTCTTTGTCAATCAATCATTGAGTACGGAATAATCGCGTGGGGAGGTGCAACACTATCGGCTATAGATTCATTATCGAAGGCACAAAAAATAATTATGAAAGTTATTCTTAAAGGTCCCATAATAACAAGTACTGTAGACATATTCAACAAATTCCCTGTATTAGATATTCGACAAATTTACACAAAAACAATCTTAACTTTAAAAATAAAACACATACATTTTATGAAAATACACAAAATATTGTAAACACGCGGCACAAAACCAAAGAACTCATACAAACACCTAAAACAAACATTTGGTCAAAGAAATTTCAAATACATTGAGCCTAAAATCTACAATAACCTACCTGACAAAACAAGACAATCAAATAATATTAACAAATACAAAATCCTGATCAAACAATGGATCATTAAAAAAGGTCGTGCAATGATTCTCACCCAAATATAATCCTCTATCTCATTACTGTTACCACTACCTACCGACCTGAAAATTTTTGTCAAATATTTTTGCTTTGCTGAAAAATGTACTTTATTTAATATTTATAAAATATTTGTAAACTAGTCTGTCTCGACACAGGATTTCCTAGTGAGACAGGCAAGGCCAAAAATATATATGTAAACCTTTTTATATAGATGCACATAATAAATAAATACATCCGTTACTCATGGTCACATTGACCCCCAGATTCCTACCCACTCCTCGTACCTTTTTCCTTCCCAGAACTTTCTCTCCCCTTCCTTTTCCTAAAAAATACCTCTCACACAGCATCAGCATCTCCAAAAGTCATAGGCCCCGAGGATTTTTTTCCTATCTACTCCCCTGGATTATCATGAAATTATAATTAGGGGTCATCCATAAATTACGTCACTCCTTAAGGGGGGGGGGGAGTAGAGAAGTGTGACATTGTATAACAAGGGGTATGGGGAGAGGGGTCTTTAGGCCTTCTGTGACGTCACATTTAAATAAAAATTGAACTACTGTTTTGATTACTTTTAAACGTAAAATTGCAAAATATGTTTCGTCACACTATGGGAGAGGAGGGTCTCACAAATATGACGTGTGACAGGGAAGGGGGGGGGGGGGGTCAAAAAATAATGATATTCGTGTGACGTCATTTATGGATTGCCCCTTTCGTGAAATAAATACTTTATTTTTAACCACTAATTTATTTAAATTTATTCACCAATCGGTATCGCTTGGCTCAAACTTCATCAGGATATAGGTATATATTTAATTATGAATTTTAATTGTAAATTGTCATAAAGTGTTTCATTTAATGATATTCATATTTCAAATCACAAAGAGATTGCTTTCTATAAAAACAAATAAAATATAATTTTAAAACAGTATGTGTTACTTCATCTTTTGAATTCTGGTTGTTATCTATTAACCCTTTGAGGAGTATTGCGGGTATTACGTATGCGGCAGCACTCGGACGATCCAAATAGAGTTTTGTCGCATACGTGCGGCAGCACGACTTTATTTAGTTTTTTCTATGCCGTGTATGTAATTTCGATTAAATTATGATTTATAGATAATACAAATATATTTGTCAAACATTTTTACATGTTTTTACCAAAATTGTTACGTATTTCACGTTACAGATTACGTAATCCAGTGGCTCTCAACATTTTACAAATAAAAAGTTTTCAAAAATTTAAATTAATTTATTTATATAGAAAGAAATGTACAATAATAAAGGGATAATACTAAAAAATAAAAAAAATGGACTAATCCAGTGGCTCTCAACATTTTACAAGATTTCAAAATTTTTAATTAATTTATTTATATTGAAAGAAATGTACAATAATAAAGGGATAAAACTAAAAATACAAAAGTGGACTAATCCAGTGGCTCTCAAACATTTTACAAATAGTGTTTTCAAAAATTATTATTTTTATTTATAAACAAGAAAATAAAATAAAGCGCAGTCGTCAAGCACTTTTGTTCAGTTCAAATCAATTCCAGTTCGCTTTCAGGAATCCATCGTGCCCGGGGCATACGGCGTAGCAACAGTATGGCGCTACCGTTGCTACCGTAGGTAGGACACGTAGGAGATGTTTTGTGTGCAGTAATTCCAAAATTCGTCCAGAGCAAAGGAAGGATACAAAATTTAAGTGTGTTGGATGTAATGTTCCATTATGTATGTATCCGTTTTGAGGAATACCACACGAAAAGAATATTTTAGCTAGTAATTTAAATCTAACATTATTCACATGTTGAGAACCACTGAATTTATACCTTATTTTTATTTTTAGTATTATGTTTTTATTACTGTACATTTCTGTTTTTATAAATATTTTTATTTAAAAAAATAAACTATTTGTAAAATGTTGAGAACCACTGAATAGGTCCACTTTTTTTATTTTTAGTATTATCCGTTTATTACATATTATATTTCTTTTTATGTAAGTAAATAAAAAAAAAATTAATTTGAAAACTTCTTGTTTGTAAAATGTTGAGAACCACTGAATTTATAATTTATTTTTATTTTTAGTATCATGTTTTATGACTTATTATTAGGTACTGTACATTTAATTTTTTATAAAAAAAAAATTTTCGCAACACTATTTGTAAAATGTTGAGAACCACTGAATTTTTCCAACTAAATTTACGTAATGCTTACTTATTCAATAAGAAAAGGTTATATATAGTAATAAAAAAGCTCCGAAATTAACTTGTGTAGTAAAACAAGGTAAGAAGATAATTAATTAAATCGATTAAAAAATTAAGAAAAACTTGAAAAATAACTCACTCCCACGATGTAGATGACAAAAAAATAACTCCCTAATCAAAGGGTTAAGAGGAAACCACAAACTAAAAATGTATATATTCTTAGTGTGCCTTATATCGCCACGAATATAGGTAATAGGCCTAAAAATGGCTTGGCAAACGGAGTGTGGAGGTCACGATTTCAAAAGTGGTTTTGATTTCTTTTGTGAATAATTTTATCATTTTATAGGGAAGTTATCATAAAATTGTTCTTTTAAAAAGTTGTTTCTTGTGTTTGTTCTTACATTTCAAGGTCAAAATATGGACCGCTTTTATTTTTCTGCGATTGACAGCGGCCCAAAATCGAACTACACTTTTTTACCAAAGTTTACGATTTTATAATATTTTTTTTATGAATCCTACGAATATGACGTGATAATGGACAAAAGATAGGTGAATTCATTGGCTAACAGAACTATAATTAGTTTGTATGTCTCCATATTAAAATTCGGAGGTACCTATGATTTTTTTTTATGTGGGCGGAAAATATTCAGAATGTTCTTCAAAAAATCACGAGCAATCGGAAGAAAAAGTTTTAAATCGCGCTGTCGCTTGAGTGACTTGAAAAAATATTTTTTTTAACAGTTAACGCTTATATTTTTTATAAATTAATTAAAAAATATATTTTCATCCTACTCGACAAAAACTATAAGAAAAGCTTCAATTTATACATAGCATATTTTTTATTTATTTGTAAACTAGCAGACCCGGCCACACATTGCTGTAGCTAACGAAACCTTTATAACCAACGCCATCTGTTAAATCAAATCCACACCGAACGTTTGTCAACACGCTGCCCGCTACCGCTTGGCCAGATATATTATGTATTTCAACCAATTTACACAAAACCTTGACAAATTATATACTTAAAAACCTTCCTCATGCGTCACTCTAACTATTGGTGAAAACCGCATGAAAATCCGTTGCGTAGTTTAAAAGATCCAAGCGCACATACAGCGTGAGCGACTTCATTTTATACTATGTAAAGATAAAGATAAACCGATTCGTAGGAAAGATTAATCTAAAATAGGTGGGAATGCTGCGTTTGTTCCACCGGTATGGCTTTGGAAGATGCTCTGTAGAACTAGCATCAGGGCACAGAAGGGAGACGACGGCCTCCGTTTTTGACGTCCGTGGTCGAGGGGCAAGGCTCTCGACTAGCGATCGGTAGGAATCGGGTTCAAATCTTGACGAGCGCTGATAAATTTTATTTGATCGATTTGTGTTCTCGCAATTTAATTTAATATAAGGTACATTTGCGGCACGTTCTTGAGTGGAAGATGCTATCAGTATCACCCAGTAAGACCACCATTCAGGATTAAAAGGTTGAACAAAATGCCGTATTTGGTGAATAGATCTGAATAGCCAGATACTTCCCCACCTTACTCTTCCCATCTCATTCCCCTCCCCACTTACTTTCAGCCTCACAACATAACCTAATTGGGGATGCCATAGTATTACTGTCTCGAGGCGGGAGCAGTTAAGACTCTAGTTTATTTATTTATTTTTATTAGGAACATTTACAGGTTAATAACATTACATGCATATAAAACCCACAAATTACAATTAATAGGTTATAACTCAATAAATATTGTTCACATTATGCACAAATAATAATTAAAAAGTCTATATAGTTCGGAACTAGATAAGCTGTCTAGGGATAACCTAGCTATATACTGTGTAATATGTAAAGATACAGACAAGATAAGATTAAGATAAAAAAAGATAAAAGTAGAAAAAATAACTAAATGTATATATATTTTAATAATAATGAAAATTGAAAATATTATTTACGATATAATTGCCGAGTACCCGGCATGCGTTGCAATGTCATGTGAAGAAAGAAATTTATTCTGCGTTCGTGTTTTTCACTTTGTTACCCGTTACGGCCCCCGTTCCCCGCCCGCATCCCCTTTCCCTCCCGCGTTTCCCTTCCACCTTCCTCGTCTTCAACCCTCCCGCATACCCCAGACGTAATGTCGAAAACGTTATATGTATACACATATAAAAAAATACAAGTAAAAGTAAAATAAAAGTGAAATGAAAGTAAAATAAAATAAAAAAAAAACTGAAAAACACCAGACGTGAGAGGCATTCACACAAAAAAAGAGAAGACATAATTATATACATATATATATCAACGCACGCCCTTTATGTTGCCATTTTTCATTCCTTCAATTGTGTCCTGTACTAATTGTGTCGGATGTGGAATAATTTTCCTTCTTCTCTCCTTAACATGGATCTTTTCAAGACCCAGATTCAATATTTCCTCTCTTTCAAATGACCTTGAGAATATCACCCCCGAGATAACTTTTTTTCTTTTTCATAAACATTGCACGTACGAAATTAATTTCGGCCATGATTACTAACTGTTATAGGCGTGAACCTTTCAGGTTGTAGGTTCCTTAGTGGTATGGCAGCAGATATCAGGCTTACTCCCTCTTAATCATTTCTTCCAACCAAACCACTTTCATATTAGACAACACCCTTTCACTATGAACAGAATTCTTAGCTAACTGTTGTTTTACGTAGTATAAAAATACGTAACCACATTATGATAATATAAAATGTTGATCCATAACTTTGTTAATCCATAATTTTTTCTTTCAACAGTTTATATGAAATCCTTTCTCGATTTCCTAAGAAAGTAACTTTGTTTGGAAAATGTAATAGGAACTAGCAGGTTTTTGCTGCTAGGCTCTGCGGGCGGTTTTTGATTCGACTTCGCCCAGTTTAAGTGTGAGTGACCATTTTATAAATCCGATAGAAACTGATTCCACAAATAGCCGGTTCCTCGGATTCAGTGCTTATTAGTCACCGGGACAAAGTAAGCTCGACAGGCAATAATATGAATAATGCATGGTATTATTATTCACATCTGCCAGTTAATAAAACATACACACGGGACAAGAGATTTACCTACCTTTAAATGGGGGCAAACCCGATCAAAATAGAATGGCTGGTAACCCCAATCATTGTGAACGCTTTTTGGGTTACCTGCCCAATCGCGCTTAAATAAACTTGAGGTCAATGTTTGTATTTCACGATATTCGATAACGATTTTCTTTAACATTTTTTTTTAATTAAGCAATTATTTACCCTAAAAAGAGTGCTTTGTGTCGATAATGTTAAGAAATATAGTTATAATTTTGAGAACAATCTATAAGGGGATAGTACAAATTAAATATTGAAGCCATTCAAGTTTATGAACTTATTATATTAGGTCCTTACATATGAAATTGGCGTTTTGTATGGGAGGAACATAAAGTCGATTTTTTTTTAATATAATATATTTATTTAATCAAAGTATGTACCATTGCTATCTATGCACTTTTGCCATCTCATAGGTAGTTCATCGATCCCTTTACTAAAAAAAACCAATCGGACGGGAATCAATAAAATCTTTGAAGGCGGTTTGGACTGCCCCATCGGAGTTGAATTTTTTCCCTTGCAAGAAGTTATCCAAATTTCGAAAAAAATGGTAATCTGTTGGGGCAAGGTCCGGAGAGTACGGTGGATGTCTTAGACATTCCCATTGAAGGTCCTCTAATTTGGTAGCCGTCTGTTGTGCAGTGTGTGGTCTAGCGTTCTAACACGCGTTGTTGATTTGCTTCACTCAATTCGTGAAGTACCCACCTTTCAAGCTTTTCCACCTTCCCAATTTGCTTCAAGTGGATTAAAACAGTTTTATCACTAACACCGTAGCCTGCAGCAGCTAACTCGACGTGGTTTGCGATGGATCCGCTACCACAATAGCCTTCAATTCTTCATTATCAATTTTGGTCTCCGGCCGTCCACTGGCTTGTTCTGCAGGTCGAAATTTCCAGAACGAAAACGTTGGAACCCAAAACGCACTGTGTTTTCTTTTGCGGCACCGTCGCCATACACATCATTAATCCTTCGAGCCGTTTCTGCAGCACTGGTGCAACGGTGGAACTCGTACTCATAAATAACGCGATATTTCAAGTTTTCCATTTTGTAAACTAAGTGACGCAAAGAAAAAAAACAATTAAGGAAAAAACAAATTAATTATAATTTTCGAAACACAAATACATGAGTAAATAGATGTATAAATTTGAATTTGGAATTCCTAACCAAAGAGAAGATATTTGAGATCAAAGTTGCCAGTACGGCAAAACGCCAATTTCATATGTAAGGACCTAATATACCTACGAGTGAAACTGAAAAACGCGAGAATTGTTGAGAGACACCAAATACGGAATGCTGAGGGGGAGGGGAGAATGGTAGGTGATTTTAATAATGAAACGATATATGCTGTTGAAGGAGGAAATTTTTACAAGAAGACATGGTCAAGAGTCTCCTCCTCCACACTGCACTGGCAGAGTGGACTATCGAGGACTCGGATTTTAAACAAATGAGCTGCAATAGAACAGTGACCAATTCCCATTCTCGAAATGCAGGAAATAAATCTTTTGGTTTTTCCGTGGAACCAAGGTTTGCTTGTAATATGATTTTGAAGATAGAAAGATTGTCGTATCTGTCCAATCTTCTTCCCAGGAACGAGACATATAGTTTGGCAAGAAAGTGTAGAAATTAATTCAATTGGAACTAAACGTGTTCATTACTATGGCAACACCGAATTATATGACGTTTCCTATGGCTGTCATATTATGTGTTATCATATTGTGTGTATCAACGTGTTACGGTTGATTTATTGTCTTAAATCTGAGTAGAATATCGCTGATTTGATAATATTTTTATTCATTGTTTGCCTGAATTTAATTAAAATGAATAAATTAGTACATAGTGATACAAGAGGGGTTATATTCTGCGTTTTTCAACGCTGCCTAGCCGAGTGTCACGCGAAGAAGCTTCTTTTTGATTTAGAAGATGTTTGCAAACGAACTGCAGAAATGACTGGTACGTAGTATAGTTTGTTTAATAAATTTCATTAGTATTACAAGATTTATGCCAATTTTCGAGCGATAATAACCATTACAATCTGATTTGAGGTTATGGTAAAAAAATCTGATTTTGACACTTCATTTTGACAGTTAATATGCGGCCACAAGAAAAAGGGAATAACTCAATAAAAAAATAAAAATTAAACTCGTAGAAAAGTTACCTTTTTCTCGTTTTCTCTTTCTTTCTTTCCAAGTGAATATTATCTAGTGTGTGTTTTTAAAACTCCCTTATATAATAATAATTTTAATGATTTTTCACACACAGGTAAATCTGAATCAACGGTAAGACGAATTGTCAAGGAAGGGGAAAAGGCAGATGGAAAATTTGAAACACCGGGAAAACGGAAAATGGGCATAATAATAATATGTAATAGCATAAGTGCTGATGATTGGAAAAATTGTTGCAAACACGTGATGAAAATTGATGCAGAATATTATGCATGAGGCAGTACTATATATGATGATATCGATGAACTGCGTTTAGATGAAGATAAAGATGCGGAAGAAGAAGAATCACATGAGGACGAAGACAATAATTACATGTCGGGTGTTGAATTAATAGACTTAAATTTTTAAGTACCTACGTTTTTATATCGGAATAAAAGCCCACTTAAAACTTGTTTTGTTTTATTTTGCTTCTATTAAATTACAGTTTTTTGTGCAAATTTTTTGAATATACAAATACGCTATGAAATATGCATTTTGCCAGAAGTGTTTTTTTAAAACATACGTTCTTTGTCTTATGAGCCATCTTGGTGTTGCCATTTAAAACTAGAAAACGATCGCAGCGCCATCATTTATTTTCTACACTTTCTTTCCAAACTGTACATGATTGAAGAATAGAGAAGACGTCAGATGTAGGATTTCTAAAATCTAAAGGAATAGAACCAGAGATTGTTCTAAGTTTATCGAGAGAATCGGCTTTCTCGGATAACGATATTTATAAACGTTTTTCGATAGCGTTTTTCGAACAATGTTTGATAACATTTTTTTTTTATTTTTAAAAGAAGACACATTACGAATAACCTGAAATATTTTTAAATCTCCTGATACCACCACAGTAAGTGGAAAATGTTCCTTGTGTCGTGATGGTGGACTTAGCCAGCCGAGGAATCGAACACGTGACGCCTGGGTGGGACCCAAACGACCCAACTCAGCCACTGACCGGTCAACTAGTTATTTCTCCTTTTTTCCAAGAAACTAATGCAAACTCGTTCAAGGTTTTATACATAGCAGTGTCTTAGGTGCATAACTACGAGTATGTCGGTATTCTTGATATAATTTTGTCTTTGTCTGTTTTTCGGCTACGTTTTCATAAACCGCACCATTACGACATGGAAAGGTGGCGTTTTGTTTTACTGTGTTGTATACGGATACGTACCAGTGGCGGTCCGTGAGTATGTGGATGCGGCGCATCCCTTGACTGAAAGAATCCTAAAAATCTTTGTACAAAGGGTTGAAATTTGAAAAAAAATGCATTTTCAGCTACAACAACATCAATAACGTCATATTTTATTAATCTTAGCGCTCTAGCTCACTAAAAACTCACGGACCGCAATTACGTACCTCTCAGTTATGTTAGGGATACCGTTAGAAATTTTCGTTATGCTTTTGCATATGTCGGCGGCCGATCGTAAAATCAGGCTGATCACGATGCGCCTAGCTACTTCGTGAAGTGCTTGGCGGCAGATCGTGAAGTGCCTTAGGCGAATCGTAATCGGCCTAATTTTACGATTTGTCTACGGCATATTTATTAGAGACTTATTTGTCCTATCTTTAGGTATGAAAATCAAGCCAGTGCATGATTTTATGTTCACACCTACGTAAAAATACCAGATTTATTGAAGTGAAAACTTCTTTAGCACCGTTGTGTTTTGAAACTCGATGAAATGAAAATTAACGACACTAAAAAGATACTAAAACATACATCTATAAGATTTAACCTGCGAAAGATTGAGATAGTATAATCGGTCTCCTCTTGATGCGGTGCTTCGTAACCTATCGGTCTCCTCTTTGTGCGGTTAACTTTAGTTTTCTGAAGGTTTCACTTCTACCACGTGTGAACTGCACACTCTGTTTTTTTATAGCACACAATATCCTTGCATATTAAAAGACGTTCAGCCTTACTAAAAAACGTCGTGAAAATTTTATTGTGTTATTAGCTATTAGTAACGTTGCGGAAAAGAAAATGTACAGTGTAAAACAAAAACACCGTTGAATGTTTTTTTTATTAGTAAGGCTGAATAAAAAAATAAATGTGATGTATTTTTACCTACAAGGTGCGGCAAAACAGACAGTGCAGTTTTGAAGGGCTATTATAAAACGGCGTAACTTAAGGAAATGGGGATTATTTTACTTTATTCGGTACATCATGCCGTTTTAGGCATCAAGTTCTTAAGTTGGCATCGGAAAGATGATGGCGGGGGCCATCATCTTTCATTATTTTTTTATTTTTTATTAGGAACATTTACAGGTTAATAACATTACATGCATTAAACAAACAATAAATTATAATAATTAGGTTAAAACCCAATAACAAATGTTCACATCATGCCCAAATAATAAATAAAACGTCAATAATTATTACCTTTTTTGCCTAATATTACAGAGATAGGAACTAGATAAATAATCTAAACACAATCTATATATTGTGTGATACATAAAAGCTACAGATAAGATAAGATAAAAAAACAATGAAAGTAGAAAAAATAAATATATAAAAATAATGATGAAAACTGAAAAACACTAGATGTAGGATCGAGAAATAATATGTACATTAATAAAAAAAAAATAACTGAAAGTAACATAAAAGTTAAGTGATAGTACTTACAAAAAAATAGTAAAATATAGTGTGCCAGTTTTATGGCTATTTAAAAAAATTAAAATAAAATATTTATAAAACAAAAAAAAATAATTGAAAAAAACACCGGACTTAAGTGGAAAAATAATATATATACGCACATGTACGTATATACACCTATAAGTACGTATTACATTATTTTTAATAATAAAAAAAAAAAAACATTAAAAGTAAGGTAATAATTATTTAGTTTTGTTAAAGTGAATTAATCTACGAGTATTTGTTAATGAATTGGTCATTATAAGGCTCCATTAACTATATGTTTGAAAGAGCTTAAAGTACATGACAAGATATCAGCATCGATACATTTTTTGTTATAATGATTACAAGTTCTTAAGAGCGTTTAACCAGCCAGCGGACGAAAATCCACATTTCGTCGTGTGATGTCTTGGATCGGGTAGTAAATATAACATCTGTTAATGTTACAATGTTTATTGGTTGCCAGATTAATATGGAGAGAGCGCTCAACAGCGGGTACATCCCTTTTATACATACCATTCTCGCTGTCTCGCACTCATGCCGTCACCCTCATACACATACGTCACACCCCCACACTTAAAACCTAATTACATATATTTCTTTAGTCACAAATTTATACAAAACAAATATCTAAATATTTCAATCCAGTAAGTATATGTAATTATTCTTGATCTTCAATCCGTGTAGCGTGGGCGTTGACCTCGAGGGCGTAACCTCCCCTCCCATGGTGTAGGTGACCTGCAAAAATTAGAGGAATTAGGAAATTTGGTCATGTCCACATCCGAGAGTGGACCCAGGTCCAGCAAATCATCAGACCTGTCACACTCCCCCCACCTAACCTTCCTCTCTGAAATCTGATCATGGTGGCGTTTCCAAATTTGTCCTGTAGACATAATTTTAACTAAATAAATCCTATTCCCCAATCTTTTAAAAATTTTTCCTAAAATCCATTTATTATCATTACTTCTTAAATCCCTGGTTAAAACTTTAGAACCAACCTCAAAGTACTTTTTAAATTTTCTTCCTCTATAATACTTTTTTCTGTTTATGCTGGCTCAATAACATTTTGTTTTTAACCGTGTTGTCAATTCCTTTAAAACCTTGACTCTCAACATTATCCACTATTGGAATAATCGTATTAAAAATTGATCTAATCTTCCTACCCAACATTAATGTACTAGGCTCAATGCCCGTAGACATTGAAGGCGTATTTCTAATATCAACTAAAAACGTCAAAAATTTATCTTCAAAATCAGTAGGAAATTTATTATTTACCATAATTTTTTTCAAAAAATTCTTCACTGTTTTAACCCCATTTTCAGCTAAACCGTTAGAAGCAGGATGCTGTACAGCTGAAGTCAATGATTCTATATTATAATTATTACAAAATTCCTTAAAAACTGACGATGTGAAAGCTGTACCATTGTCACTTACAATTTGTTCCGGGATTCCGAACATAGAAAATAATCTTTTCAAAACTTTTATTGTACAAAACGAATCTACCTTATTTACAATATGACAGTCTATCCATTTTGTAGTTGCATCAACAATAATTAAAAAATTATGACCTCCCAACGGTCCCATGAAGTCAATATGCAATCTACTCCAGATTAAACCATTTATTGGCCAAGGTGCCAACTCAACTTTACACGGAGTAGGTAAACATTCCATGCATCGAGCACACTGTTTCACAGTTGCTTCTATATCATTGTTCATTCCGAGCCAAAAAAAATAATTTCGAGCAAGACTTTTCGATTTTACAATGCCTAAATGTGATTGATGTAAAAAATTCAATATAATTTCCCTTAATTCCCTTGGAACTACAAATTTATTATTATAAAATAAACATGAATTATAAGTCGATAATTTATCCCTAAAATACCAGAATTTCAATAAATCATCCTTTAAGAACTTTTTATCCGGCCAACCATTTGCTGTGAACTCGATAATGCTCGCTATATTTACATCATTAATCGAAAACTGTTTCATCGTTTCCGCATTTAATGTTGTTTCTGACTCGATTATGTTCACAAACTCTGACTCAACCGTATTCACGTTTAAAGAATCAATATAATTTAAAAAATAATCGCTAGCATCAATATCGTCGCTACACACATCTAAATTATCCTTATTATTAATCGGCATTCGTGATAAGAAATCCGCTTTGTTATCACCTGACTTAATATGCTCTATACTATAGTCAAAAGTCTGGAGTATTAGGGCGTACCTCTGCAGACGGTTAGCGGCCAAAACGGGTACTTGCTTATCCGTGTTCAAAATGTGTACTAACGATTTATTGTCGCAAGCCAAAACAAATTTATTGCCGTATAAATACTGAAAGAATTTCTTCAACCCAAAAATTATAGCACACGCTTCCTTATCTAAAATAGAGTACTTTAATTCTGTTTCTGACAATAATCGGCTAGCAAATGCGATAGGTCTCTCTAAACCATTATCATATACATGGCAAATCACCGCTGATAACGCTTTTTCAGATGCGTCTGAAATAAGTTTAATTGGTAAATTAGGATCAAAATGCACTAAAATATTATCTGACGTCAGCAGTTTCTTAACTCGCTCAAACGCAATATTACATTCCTCAGACCACACATATTTTACTCCCCTTTTTAACAAGTTATACAATGGAGACAAAATACCTGAAATATTATGAACAAAAGCTCTATAATATGAAATAACCCCAAGTAAACTCCTAAGTTCTGAAACATTTTTCGGTACTGCCATTTGAGTAATCGCACAGATTTTATTTTCTAAAGGCATAACTCCTTTCCGCGAAATTTTAAAACCTAAATATTCTATCTCAGTTTCTAGAAAAGAACACTTATTTTCATTAATAGTTAATCCACAATCACTTAACTTGCTAAGTACAGATTCACAAATAGAGAATAATTCCTCTTCAGAATTTCCAAACAACAAAATATCATCTAGAAATATACGAACGTTACGAAGTCTACCTACTACCGCCTGAATAACTTGCATAAATATAGCCGGGCTTGTGGTCAAACCGAAAGGCAACACTTTAAACCTGAATAAACCTACATGCGTACTTATCACACATAATTTTCTCGACTTCTCGTTCAACGAAATCTGACCAAAAGCATTACGCAAATCTATTTTAGCAAAAAATTTCGCACCATTTAAAGATGAAATTAAATCTTCTATACGAGGCAATGGATATTTCAACTTCGCTAACATAGGGTTTAATGTGGTTTTAAAATCAGTACAAATTCTAATTGAACCGTCTTTCTTTTTTACAACAACAATCGGACTAGCCATATCACTTATTTCTACGTTTTCAATTATATCTTCACGTAACATCTTATTTAATTCCTCCTCTACCTTTCCACGTAAACTAAAAGGTAACGATCTTGGATTCACAAACTTTGGCCTGAACTCCGAAATAACTTCGATGTTAGCTTCATAACCTATAAGCCTACCCGATTTTTCTGAAAACACATGAGCATATTTTTTCTTTAAACTATCACGAAAATTTAATTGATTATCACAACTAGTCTCACTGGTATTTACCGCATTTATTCCACTTAATCCGATACCGAAAACTTGTAAAAAATTTCTACCAACAATCGTAGAATTACCGTTTTTAATTATTATAAACTGCGTATCTACACTTTTATTTAAAAATAACACACTTAAATTAACTTTACCTACAATATTTAACCGTTTCCCGTCATATCCTGACAATTGAATATCGCATCTTTCCAATGTACAAGAAACAAAATCTTTTAAATACACTTCATATGGAATTGCATTAATCTCAGCGCCGGTGTCAACAATCGCTCGCAGAACAGTGTTACCAATAATGAGATCTACGAATATCGGTTCCGGCCCCGTGCCGTCATGCAACATAAAAACCGAATTTAATCGTTTATTCTTATTACCTACATTAATTTTACTGTTTTTACACACATTACTAGGATGACCCGATTTATTGCACCGATTACAAAAAATATTCTTCCAACAATCTTTCTGCAAATGATTCGTTTTTCCGCACAAAAAACATTTTTTTAATGTAATATTTACTGGCGTCTTACTACGCACTGCACTTTTAAATCTGATCGGACTATCCGACCTGGATTTACGGACAACATTACTATCCTTATGCACAACATTTAAATTCGTATCAACTTTCTTAAATTTGGGAGGCGGGAATGGGTACCGCCGCCCCGGGAACCTTTATTGGATAACCAACACCTCTGCCATAGGTCACCCCAAGTGGTTCGCTACGTTTGGTGATTTAGCAGGGGTGCCCGGGTTCATGGGGTGAGGTTTGTCTAGGTCTTGAAGGCGGATGACCAAGACACACTGAACCCCAGATTCCTACCCACCCCTTAAACCCTTTTCCTTCCCAGAACTCTCCTCTCCTTCCTTTCCTTAAAAAAACCCTCCACACAGCATCCCCAAAGATGACATAGGCCCTGAGGGAAATTGTTTTCCTCAGGGCCTCCTGTGTGGAGCTCATGTAAAAAAAAAAAAAAAAAAAAAAACAACATGTTCCCATGAAGCTGCTAACTGAATGCATTCCGAAAAAGAAGTATTTACCCCCTCAACGAACAACTTATGTTTCAATTTTTCATTGAAAATTCCAATAATGAATATGTCTTTTAAACAAGATTCCAGCCTCAATTCAAAATTGCACGTCAAACTCAGTCCTCTCAACCTAGCAGCGTAATCTTTAATAGATTCGTTAGCTAGCTGTTTACACTTATAAAATAACTCACGCGACTCGAAAATATTTTGAATAGGTTTGCAATGTGAATCAAATAATTTACATAAATCATCAAAAGAACAAACAGAAACCTTTTTAGGGAAACATAGATCACATAATAAAGAGAAAGTTTCTTCGGTGAGGCAACTCAGCAAAAATGCTCTTTTGCGTTCTTGTGATAACACTTTGTCATCATGTAAAATGAGGGCCTGATCCAGTCGTTCCTTGAACAATGACCAGTTTCCCGTTCTGTAACAGAACGTCCCCAAATTTTTACAAACACCCTCCATTGGGGGAAGAGCTGAAACAAAATAATCAAGACTACTTATCTCAGCACCTCCAAGAAGGCTACACTCCGAGGTCCACGTTCCACGTTCCACGTGCACGCCACCCAGAGCCGTAGATCACCGTCCCCGTCTGGCTCCGTCTCCCGACAGCTGCGGATCCAATCCCTCTTCTCCGAGGTCTTCCTTCCCAGACTGCCGCGACGGAAACCAAGTCCTGGTTCCCGGCTAATCCACACGATGATCCAGTCCTTGACCCGATCCTTGATCCGGTCCTTTTGTACCCCGTTACACGGTGTACCCGAACGACAATAATTTTGTAATTTGTCGGTCCCACACACGCGAATACTTGCGTGTGGCTGCTCCAATTTCTTCTTAATGCGATCGCTTCCTGCGATCGCTTCCTGCAATCCTGACAACAATCCGTCAGATCCCGAAATCTACCGCGTAGATTCTTCCAATTTACGTAAAAATTTACGAACTACCGAGCTGCGCCAACTGTGATGTTGGCGGGTAGAAAATAATATCAAGATGTTACGATGTTTATTGGTTGCCAGATTAATATGGAGAGAGCGCTCAACAGCGGGTACATCCCTTTTATACATACCATTCTCGCTGTCTCGCACTCATGCCGTCACCCTCATACACATACGTCACACGTCGAAAGTTGTTCTTACAATCGTGCAGGGCGGTTACAATGAGAAAGATTAATTATTCTCCGTACCAGCTTTTTAAAATTATAACTCAATATCGAATTTATTTCAATTCAAATTAGCTTTAATTTATACCTTCATCCAAAAATGCTGAAAGGCGTGATGATAAAACTATTAAAATAATGTACTTTTTGTAGTTATTTTTTGATTATAAGTATTTATCATTTTTCAATAATGTCTAAATTTAATAAGAATGTTAAAAAAATCTGAAATATATTAGTTTGTAAGTGCGCAAATAAATACACAAACGGACCAATTTTCGCCAAGAAACACATGTACGTACATATTTTTTAATGATTTTATTGAAACTAAAATTAAAATTCTAAAACATACTTTTGCTAGATAATGTATTGATTTATTTTACTGCATGATTTTATTATTTGAAATGGGTGTGGTATAATACAAAATCTTTTTTGAAAATTTAACAAATCTGCCAACGACCTATGGAATAACCTTATTGTACTAAAAATTGAAAAATTTTCTCAAAATTTATTACATACGAATGCTAATAAAAGAACAATCTTTCGAAATACATTTATAATTTTTTGTGGAAAAGAGTCAATACGTCTAAAAACTTTTTTGAAAATGACGTATTTCCGGTTTTCTCTGGTAATGCCCTCTTAATAAGAAAGAATTTTGCCCGAGACTAGTTGAAGCAATTTCGACATGAAACAATGACTTGTCCCTAGTTTTCTTACTCGGAACTCTAATATTAATTGATGACAAAAGAGCCGGACAGTCAATATGACCATTCAAGATTTTTTTTTTGTTATTAGTTTTTGGGGTATTATACCGTGTTACGCTACCTCCTTCTTTAGCCAACGTTTCGGACAGCGTTGCAGTGTCCATCATCAGGGCAGATGTGTAACAGTTAGGGGTGATGTTTGTACTTATCTACTTAGGAGCGATACCGTGTCGCCAGCTCCACTCCTCTACGAGCTGGCGCTACAATATACTTCAACATGTTTTTTTTTTGGGTTTAGCTTTGATGTAACCGTCAATTACCGGATACCAAGAACTATTGAGCTTAGCTCCGTCGTCTCTATTAATATTTATAGGATTTTTGTGAATTTCAATTGCCTCTGTAATCAGGCGCGCTCTATGAGTTTTGGGTCTTCCCAGGACCTCAGCGACAAATCCAAAGTAATGGCCGGTTTCGATTAAGTGCCCGGCGATCGCCGATTTGTCAGGGTGGCCAAGTTTACAGGCACGAAAGTGTTCTGATATCCTTTTGGAGATCGTCCGCTCTGTTAAAAATAAAATATACCCCAATTTATGTAAGTTGCACCGTATTTCTTAACAGCCCTTCAAAACTGCACTGTCTGTTTTGCCGCACCTTGTATTTGTTTCGACTGATATAAAAAATCCAAAGTTAATCATAAAATTTGTTCTTCTAAGGATAATATAGATCATGGAAATTTTCAATGCTGTAAAGGACAAAATATTAACTGTTCAGGAGAGCGAAAAGAAAGTTTATTTGGGTTTATTGCAAAACAGAAATCCGCAGTTTTTGCTGGGTGGGACCGCGCTTCCGGGTGTTGCCGATATTGTTTACCAATCAACGAATAAACTAAATGAACGAATTCTAAAACAGTTAAAAACCCACTCCGCAGGTTTTTGCTGCTAAACCCTGCGGGCGGCTTTTAGTTCTGCTTCGCCCAGTTTGAGTGTCAGTGACCATTTTATAAATCTCATAGGAACTGGTCCAAAAATAGGCAGTTCCTCCGATCCACTGTGATCCAGTGACAGCTAGTTACCGAGACAAAGTAACCGAAACAAGCAATGACGCCATATGTAATATATATTGCATATAGCCGCCTATAAATCCTAGTACTTATACCTAGGAATAAATGTCCATACGCGAGCTGCTGACGGAAGTAGCGACATCTTTTGGCAGATTCTTGAATTAAAAACCGAATTACAACGGTAGCTTTGCTTTAAATTTCACGAACGCAGATGTTATTTTTGGCGCGGCGCATAAGGCGTGGCAAGGAAGTCGGGTTCTGGAATTCAATCACGCAGATGCAAGCGTATTAATACTGTTTGATACCAATGCACACTAAGGGTCGACCGAGACAGGTTTTTCGTTCTCGGCCGAGAATAAATTTAAATCTCGGCCGAGACCGAGAATAGATAAATTGAGAAAAAAAATGAAAATGCGCTAACTTTGCCTAATGTGGTATATTTAAGAATGTAATAATAATTTGTTTTAAATAGTTTTAATAATCAAAATTGAACAACATGATGTTGTAGCACATAAAAAGCAATATTTATGGGTTTTCACCCTTGGTAGATTTTAATCCCATTATCCCATACCGTACCTTTTCAACGGTCTCGGTTATGGCCGAGAATCTCGGCGATTTTTCGCTGAGAACCGAGACAGAGTTCTCGGTAGAATTTGTAGCCGAGAATGCCGAGACCGAGATCTCGGTCGACCCTTAATGCACACCTTAAAAAAATCAACGAAATGAACAAATTCGTTTTGTATGCTAACTACTCCGATTATGTAGTAGTCCGCCGACAGTCGCGCGGACATCATAGCATATCTCTTTTGTATTTCAATATCTTTGATTCTGACCTTGTGACAGAATGTGCCAGAAGCCTGGGTGGTTAACATAGGTGTATCTAATATTTTATTAAATAATATAATGTTTGTTTAATATAACCTGTGTAGGTGAATACTCAAGTTTGTTCATTTAAACTTATGAACTTGTACTATCTCTTATTTTGTATACATATTATGTGTAATGTTTTATTATTAAACGTATTTTCAATGGATAGAATTTTTCAAATTAAATCGGCCTGTCATGCCATCAAATCAGTTGAAAACAATTTTAAAATGTTGGTCAGAGAAAGCTTTTATGGTTCGGATTGTTTCGATACGATTGTACCTACTTTGTACCGTTTCTACCGCAAGTTATCTCGTCTCTCGGTTTTTCAGTTAGAAGTTAAAGTGCTCGTAAACGTGCAAGATGAATAATTGCTTTTGATTGCCTATTGCCGAACAACACCGTCAATATTATTGTTTCTCGTAAAGATTGCCCTAATGTTTAAGACATTATTAAAAAATTTCAAAAAATCATCTCCTACAATAACTTTCGCCAAAAAATCGTGAAAAAATTTATTAATTTTAATCATTTTCTAAATTACTAATTGCCGTTTTTGATTCCTAGAACTATTATGCGTTGCCGTGTCTTCCCTCTAAATGTTCAGTGATAATATATTTGTTGATGACATGACAAATGTATAAAAAAAAGAGAAAATGCCAAAATTACGATTAGCCTGACAATAATATATTTATCCAATTTTTTGTAAGAAAAAATCTTTTTTTATATAACTTTTGAAGGTTATTCCCATAATTAGTTGAAAGTAATATTGTTAATTCTAAAAATTTGAAATATGAGATTGACAAATATGACGGTTTGACAGAAGGCGGAAATGGCGAAAATGGTCAACGCGCATGTCCCGGTTACACGAGAGGTCTGGGTTCGAGTCCCACTTGCGATCGTTATCTTTTTTCTGTTTTCTGTGTCTTGTTGTCTTTCGTATTTTCGTTTAGATTAATAATTTATCTCCTATTACCATAATTATAAGCGAAAAATGAAATGAGGCTCTCATTAGCAAATGTTTTATAAAAAAAATAGCAGACCCGGCGCGCGGCTACACGTTGCTCTGGCTAACGAAACCCAACGCCACGCCACTTCCCAATCTTTAATTCTCGCTTGCCTCCCCACTGCCGCTTGCCAGCCCTATTTCAACCAATTTACACAAAAAACCTTGACAAATTATTTATCTAAAAACCTTCCTGATGAATCGCTCTATCTATTGGTGAAAACCGCATAAAAATCCGTTGGTTAGTTTAAAAGATCTAAGCGCACAGATGGCGGGAGCGACTTCATTTTATACTATTTAAAGATATTGTTAATGTATAAATAAAAAGAAATATTCATCTTCCTTCACCTACACCTCATAGATTTGGGGGGATACCATGCAAAAATTTCGCCTGTTTTTTAAGTGAAAACTTCTTTAGCACCGTTGTGATTTGAAAATCGATGTAACGAAAAATAGCGACACTAGAAAGAGACAAACACATATTTCTACAGGATGTTAGCCTTCGAGAGAATGTGATAGAAAAATTGGTCCCATCTTTGTACGGTGCTTCGTAGCTTCCCCACTCTTGTCAACTTTAGTTTTCTGAAGGTTTCACTTCTACCGCGTGTGAATATGCGCTGTTATTCCCTTTCTTTATGAGAGTTATAACAAATTTTCCACCCCCAAGGGGGCCCCCCGACTCTGTAAGTGCCTAGGGCCCCTAGGCCTCTAATTCCGGGCCTGCCGTTAATCCGGCATTAACCGGACATCAAATCATTATAAATTTGATGATAATTAAATACAAGCCCATCATAATATCATTGCCATCACATTTGTTTTACCCACAAATAATATCATTGCCATCACATTTGTTTTACCCACAAATAATATCATTGCCATCACATTTGTTTTACCCACAAATAATATCATTGCCATCACATTTGTTTTACCCACAAATAATATCATTGCCATCACATTTGTTTTACCCACAAATAATATCATTGCCATCACATTTGTTTTACCCACAAATAATAAAAGAATGTTCGGGTGTCAGACGAGATACGAGTATTAACTTCGTTAACGCACCCCACTAGCGTCATATCTTCATCATCGTAGGTTTTTCTACGCTTGGTGAAGTTTACATAGCATCCACCGTTGTTTACAAACAGTCACCATTGCTTACAATAAACAGATCCGCTCACGTTTTTCTGCTGTGCATATACTTAACACTTATCATGTTATCAACGTGCACCCTGTAACCTTATCTTGTAGATAATGTGTTTTAATATAATACACTTTAGAGGTCAACCCTCTTCGCGTATAGCGTGGTAACACCCTGTTGGCTGTTGAAATTTGAATGCAATATAGATGCAACAGATCATTGCTATCGGCGGCATGGAATATATGGATTGATTTGATCTCTGATCTTTTATTAATCTCTATAAGATAATGGGTTCATGCATTTATTATTATTACGTCGCCTATCCTAAATCAAAAGGTTATAAATGGCAAATCGAAATTTTTCTTAAATTCAATTTAATTTTTTACTATACTTTTTTTTTACACGAGTTCCACACAGGAGGCCCTGAGGAAAATTATTTCTCTCAGGGCCTATGTCATCTTTGGGGTTGCTGTGTGGAGGGTTTTTTAAGGAAAGAAAGGAGAGGAGAGTTCTGGGAAAGAAAAGGGTTTAAGGGATGGTTAGGAAACTGAGGTTCATTGTGTCCTGGTTATCCGCCTCCAAGACCTAGACAAACCTCACCCCATGAACCCGGGCACCCCTGCTAAATCACCAAACGTAGCGAACCACTTGGGGTGGCCTATGGCGGAGGTGTTGGTTATCCAATAAAGGTTCCCGGGGCGGCGGTACCCATTCCCGCCTCCCAAATTGAAATAATAAAAATACTATTTACAGTTTACTATTTAAAGCAGGATATTATTCATTGGTCAAATCATTGCACAAATAGTTTCGTATCGATGAACCGATGGATGCAATTTTTTGCCACGTTATTGTAGTGGTTTGTCTAGTTTATAGTTAGAAGAAAGATTGTAGAAATGTTTGTTTACAGCGCCCTTGAGATGATTTTTCACAAAAACGGCGCTATACAAGTCATCCAAATATTATTATTATTATACGTTGTGTAACAGCACGTTCCCGAAAAATGTTAACCAACGATTCTTGAGTGTAGGTATTTGGAGTAAAAAAATCAGATGTCATTTTGATGTCCAATGTTTTGTTCTATTAAAAATAAAAATAAATGTCTTTCAATCACACCACTGATCATACTCCTACGTCTCGCGATGTGATCACGTGAATCGAGCGCTGTTTCGTGTACCTGATGATAGGTATGTTTTTGGACACTATTTTTTACATTAACTCTACACAGAAGGCCCTGAGGAAAAAAATCCTTCATGGCCTGTCATCTTTGGGGATGCTGTGTGAATGATCTTTTTAGAGAAAGGAAGGAGAGGAAATTCTGGGAAGTAAAAAGGTATGAGGGGTGAGTAGGAATCTGGACGAGTGACGGACGAATGAATTCATCCCTTCCACTGCGGTGCGAGGCGATGGGTCTAGAAAGTCCAGCTGGAGAGGTTTAGTTCTCACCCGATCCTGCCCGACACGCACTAGATGGGAAAACGCATTCGGCGTGAAAAACTATACCAGTGGTTCTTAACTTTGTTGGAGGTACTTACCTCCACCAGTTTCATATGCGCATTCACCGAACCATTCTGCGGGGCGTGTCATCACGAATCATATGAGTCGTGGGTGTGTCTTGACCTCCGCCGAACCCGCGAAACTGACTCACCGAACCCCTGGGGTTCGATCGAACACAGGTTAAGAACCACTGAACTATACAAACCTCACCCCACGAACCCGGGCACCTCTGAACTGTCTATGAACCTGCTAAATCACCAAACATAGCGAATCACTCGTGCAGACCTTTGGCAGGGGTGTGGGTTATCCAATAAATGGTTCTCGGGGCGGCGGTACCCATATCCGCCTCCCAACTTGAAAAATCCAAATGAAAACCAACTTGAAAAAACCATTGATTATACTCCTACATCTCGCGACTGGATCACGTGAATCGAGCGCAGTTTCGTGTGGTACTTATGAGGTGGTGAATGCTTATCACGTGACCCGCTAGGCTACATCCCACTATTCAGTTGCGACGTGTGATGGAAAAATATTTTAATTATTTTTAATTGTTATTAAATATATCGTCGGACAGCAAAATGACTTCTAACTTTTTTACTCCAAATATGCTCAGGAATCGTTAAAATCCTTCGCGTACGTGTTGGCACTCTGTATGTAATTTGTGTTCATAGATATTTTATTATTATTTGATGCAGAGAGAATTCTGTTAATAGGAAAAATCAACGCGTTCTGAGTAAAGCGTCTTATTTGAGAATTCTTCAGGTTTGAAGTTCTCTTTTTTCGTGTTTTTTTTAATATTTTTGTGATAATTGATCGATTCATCGAATATCATGAAATGTTTTACAAAATTGGCACTCTAAACGTGACGATTACTTCGTGTTGCAATATTTTGATTCCCATAAGTAAACATAAAACACATAAACGGTGCTATCAAATTTATAATAACATCATTAAAAACATTCCTACTAAGCACTAAACGAATGTCACTAAACTAACTTTACCCGAATCACCATTATAAATTCAATATTAACGCAGATGTCAAATTTATTTTACTCTGCATGTGTTTTCTTATATTTCACTTAAATGCTTGTCTATGTGTGTAACCTGCAATATTCACGGTATCCGGAAACTAATTGTTCACGCTGGATGCTGATGAGAAAATCACCTACGAGTAACAACAACAAAAAATCGATCTGAAATTTTTGATTTTTTTTCTAACTTTTTTCTAGTTTTGGGCAATTAAGGTCTATAGTAGTCCCATAGAGAGCTCGTACGTACGTCTTCGACCTCTTCCTCGTTTTCATCGTCCTCTTCCTTCTCACAAATCTTGTAAGCAAACGAAAAAGATGGAAGATACTAGAACAATGACGTCACGTACGACGTACGACCTCTCTCTGCTACTTGTATACGCTTCGACGGATTTTAAAAGACAATAAGCGGCTGATTGTAACCTATGTATTTTTTTACCTAAATTTTCACATATAGCATTTAACACTTTGTGGGTAACATAATTATATTAATTACAATAGAATAACGACCTCCGTAGTCCAGTGGGTAAGACTCTTGACTCACAATCCGGAGGTCACGGGTTCGAACCCGGCATGCGCAAATAAATTTTATTTGATTAATTTGTGTTATTTCACAATTAATTCATTTAAAATAATATATAGTATATTTGCGGCATGTTCCAGAGTAGAAGATACTATCAGTATCGCCCTGGTGTAAGACCACCATTCAGAATTGAAACGTTGCTTGAAAATGGCTTTAGCCGTGTTTAGTGACCAGATCTGAATAGCCAGGTACTTCCCAACCTTCCTCTTCTCCACCTCCTTCCCCTCCCCACTACCTTCAGCCTCACAACATACCCCAATTGGGGATGCCATAGTCTCACTGGCTCCAGACGGGAGCAGTTGAGATTCTTGTGTGGTATACACTGTAAAAAAAAAAAACTTTGTTTGAATACCCACTTTAGCATATACTTTTAACCCATCGGTTCAGATCGAACTGAAACCGGTTGGTTAAAAATATATACTAAAGTGGTATTCAAACAAATTTGTTCTATTGTAAATATTGACTCCCAAATGTTTTTTTTTACCCACCCAGCAGGCCTCGAGGAAAATAATTTCCCTTAGGGGTCATCTGAGTCATCTTTGGGGATGTTTTGTAGAGGGTATTTTTGAGGAGTGAAGATGGTTCTTGACCGAAAAATCGTTCCACAGCCGTACTATTGATCTCAAGAATGAGTTGTGAGATAGGAACAACCCGTTCTCATGCGAGGAATGTCAACCGTAATGTAATGGGCATGCGATTGGTATTTTCCGACTACGCACCGGTGCCGAAGGGATCAATAACACTAGTTCCTGGGAGCATCTTTCATCGAAATACCGGTAGAACAAGTACAGCATTCAAGTGCTCTAAAGATTGCAAAATCTATCAAACTGACCGCCCGTTTTCCGCAAAAGTGATGTAGACTCACCGTTTTCTCGCCATTTATAGGAAAAACCATTAGATTAACCTAAAAAGAGATTTCAATTTGATTGATTTTTATTTTGCCCAAAATCTAGACACGCGATATTTATCACGCAGTGCGTATCTTCTAGATACGGAATTGCGACTTCATCGCCTGAGATTGTGTATAACACGTGTAATGTTGATTTCAATTTGCCACAAATGAAGAAAGAGGAACTAGCATCATTGATCCCTTCGGCACCGGTGCATAGTCGGGAAACACGCCTAACGCATGCCCAACATTTGTACACGGTTGACATTCGTCACATGAGAACGGGTCGTTTCTTCGACTCGTTCTTGTGTTCAACAGCTCGGCTGTGGAATGATTTGCCGGCCTCTGTGTTTTCTCCTTCCTACAACATGGGTCTCTTCAAGACCAATGTTCATTCCTTCCTCTCCTCAAAAAGACCCTCCACACAGCATCCCAGATGACATAGGCCCTGAGGGAAATTATTTTCCTCAGGGCCTCCTGTGTGGAGTTAATGTAAAAAAAAAAAAAATCAAAATCACAGAACTGCCTAATGTACAGAGGACTAAAAATGTATGATGATATGCCTGAAAGTATGAAGAAAGAATGGATGTATTTAAAAGAAATGTTATGAATAAAATAAAATACTTTTTTGTTTAAAACCACGAGATTTACTAATTTATGAACCGACCGGTTTCGCTTACTTAAGCATCTTCAGGGTACAAATTAACACTAAACAAGAAGTACATAATGTGTGCTTATATATAACAAAATATAGAGGGAGATAACATGATACAAATATTATATGATATGTTATATATTATATGATATAGAAATGTTATGATTACTGTAAAAATATTTAAATTTATCAAATTAAATGTTACATTGTGCTTATTAGTTTATATTAATGTAGTATAAACTAACTCAATAATAAAAAATAAAATTACTTTCTAACTTATAACAATTACCAAGTCAAGGGACAAGGGATAAATCGTTATTCCCACAACTATGAATAAATAAAACAAATTTCTACAAATTGGGATAAAGAATAATAGAAATGTAGGTAAAAGGGAGGGTGCAAGAGTGGGTGTAGGGAAAGGGAAATATATTTCAAATTGGGATATTCGATAACTCAAATTATTGTTTATTATTTAATAAATTAATTTTATTTATTTTTGGGGATTTATTTATTTCTAGGGCTTCTGGATTATTCAGGCGTAGACGCATTACACATTTCTTTGACGTACTTTACAAGACGTTTATTTAGTTTTCGGCCCGATAATAATGATAATATTATATAAAATCAAAATATACTTAACCACCATTTTACTTTCTTTGAGATTTGAATGCCAACACGTTCTCTTGGATCTTAGCTATGATTGAAATATTATTTCAGTGCCAAAACATGGTTAAATCTTAAGTTAAGCTTGTTAAAAATCGTCTTCAATTTCAAAACGTAAGTACTTAAATCCAAAATAATTTGTTTTCAAAACGTACTCAACTCCAACAACTAATAAGGGCCATGGAATTGGCAGCCATATTGGTTTTTTAACCAATGAGTTCCTTAAGTAATTAATTATCTACCAGATTTATATTTCAAATATGCATTTAAAATGTTTTATTTGGCGTTATTTTTATAAAACATTTCATTTTACTTTATTGTTCTAACAGTTTTCTTGCTTTTGCGAAAAATTTGGTTCGCGGAGATAAGTACGTTTTAATATTCGACTACTCAAATATCAGTTTGACCAAAATAAGAAAAATATGATTTACAATGTAATTAATTAATACCGCACAAGAGTTCCAACCGCTCCCATCTGGAGCCAGTGAGACTATGGCATCCTAATTGGGAGGGGAAGGAGATTGGGAAGAGGAAGGTGGGAAAGGACCTGGCTATTCAGATCTGGTTACCAAACACGGTGAACCACAAATGAATCCCTCGACCCATGGCCTTGCACCGCAGTTGAAGGGATGGGTTCATACGTCCGTCTGAACAACCTGGACACCCAGACCCCCAGATTCCTACCCACCCCATATTCTCATTTCCTTCCCAGAACTTCCTCTTCTTCCTTTCCTTATGGGCTTTCTGTGTAGAGCTAATGTCAAAAAAAATCTGGCTGGGGAGTTCTTCGACGAGGGCGTAAAGAAGCTTGTGCCATGGCTCACCAAATGCATTGAACGGGGTGAAATTATGTAGAAAATAGTCAAAAAGTGTATCAAGTGTAACATTTTTTTTTCAAATACACTTTTTCTAAAAAAAAATAGAAAATCTAGTTCCCTTACTTTCTAAATATACCTTGAATATTCAGCTTTGCAAGTCACATAACTATGACGAGTTTGTTTTTTAATCATTGCAACCGATTTTAGCACGGATAATTCGAGCGGCATTTGACCGCTGATAATTTTAAAAGTATGAATAATAAGTTCTGTCAAAGGAACCTATCCAGTTAATGGTCGATGCCACATTTTTTATTATTATTCATGAGATAGAAAACGATTACATAATCAACGTTTTTTTTACATTAGCTTCACACAGGAGGTCCTGAAGAAAATATATATCGTAGCCTTTGTTGGCTTTGGTAACTCGACAGTTAATCCCCCGACAGTTGGCCCCCCGAAATTATAATTATTATTTAACTTTTTGTGCATTATTTAACAATTTCAAACCTATAATCTATTCCAAAAGTAGGTACTCTTAATAAAAAGTTGGTATGGATATCAAACCAATTTATTTACAGTGTCGATTTTTTGTATTTTTACGCTGGTATATACAGTACACATACAAGTAATTTTATCCGTGATTCATTCAAATGAAAATATGTTTTTTACTTTTGTTATTTGGTGTTACATACTCTCTGCATACCCCTTCGGGACACTTCGTTATATTTTGTGTAAGTAGGTACACCGTATTTGTGTATAACGATTGCATATTGTATATATGCCAGGGGACCAATTGTCGGGGGATCAACTGTCATGGGATCATCTTCTTTGGGTACGTTGTGTGAAGGGTCTTTTTAGAGAAAGGAAGGACAGGAAGTTCTGCAAAGGAAAAGTTATGACGGGTGGGTACGAATCTGGGGGAGAGAGAGTGTGTCCAGGAGTGACGACCGTATGAATCGATTTCTCCCATTGCGGTGCAAGGCGATGTGTCGAGAGAGTCCGGCTGGAGAAGTCAAAAGGCCTCCCCCAACCAGTCTCTCTCGGTGTGTCCCGCCGCACAACTGGTGAGCAGACACATCCGACGCTAAGACATAGACAAACATTACCCCTTGAACCCAGACACCCCTGCTAAATCACCAAACGTAGGGAACCACTTGAGATGACCTACGGCAGGGGTGTTGCTTCAAATTTTAAATAAAAAATATATATTTTTCTTCTGCACATTGTGTGGACATCGGATGTGTTTTATATGTAACTTTGTTGAACGTTTTCGTAGAGAACCGATTTTATCTCTTTGTAATTTATAAAAAAATAAAAAATAAATGATAACTTTGTTATTAAGTTCTGCGAGTATTTTATTTTTTAATATTGTGAAAGTTGTTTCGGCTTACAAGGCCATTTTCTACCAAGAATTACCAACATTATCTTCATTTTCTTAACACACATATTATTGACTGCTTTATATACTTAGTCGAATTATGATACAGTTAAAAAGTAACCGAATTGAATATAGAGATCTTAGCTCAGTTGGTAGAGCATTTGCCATGTAAGCAAAGGGTCCTGGGTTCGAGTCCCAGAGGTGCCAATATCTTTTTCTGTCTCCAGATCTTCGATTAAGTTTCGCTGATATTGTCTTCATTTAATTAATTATTATAATTTGAGATTTTACTCATAAAGTTAAAAAAAATAAAAATAAACATTTATTTTTTACATTATATTTTAAATTTCTTTTTTCGGCCACTGAAGGATTATAAAACGGTAGGAGCTGGTTCTTTATATCTACGCATTTTAAAAGACAACAAAAAGCTGATATTAACCCATTAGCGCCCGATTTTTTTTCAAAGTTGACCGAAATAAGTCCATTTTTCGAAAACGAAAGCTCAAATCGAGTCCAAATGAGATGTAGATTCTGCGGTTTTCCGTTTCTACCACTAGTTTCTGGACATGATTTATTTGTCGTTAGTTTTGATTTGTTGAGGCTCTTGCATATACCTATATTTTTTAAATAATTTTTTTAAAAGCAATTATAACCAATAGGTACCAAGTAAAGAAAAAAAGGAATCGAATGTAAAGAATACAACAAAAAGTTAAATTATATCTACTAAAGATTATTAATAACTTACTGAACTACTATAATTAAATGAAGGTTAGATAAGTAGTTTCTAGGTTAGGTTATTGTAAGTTTAATATATATATTATAATGATTAACGTTCGTATGTCCATAATAGTTAATTTTTAAAATAATAAAATGATTAATCAAACATTGATTTGTTGATCATAATAGGCGGGCACTACGATCAATAACAAAGATTAGGGCTAATAACTAATAAAAAACGTTAGGGTTAAGGGTTATATGTGCTCGCATAGATGTTGCAACAATGCGTAATTCGTAAAAGAATAAAATACGTGGAATTATTTTAATTGGACACGAAAGCTTATGCAATTATTGCACAATGATCTATATTATTCATTGACAACATTACTGAACATAAAATATCTTGAATTTGATCAATACCGTTTTGAAAGAAAACTGATATCGCCATTTTACATAAAACTTTTCAATAAACAAGCTAATAAAATCAATTATTACTTCTGTTAAATAAATATTTTCCATGATGCTTGATCGCCTGACAGTTGATCTCCCGACAGTTGATACCCGACGGTTGATCCCCAAACAGTTGTTCAACTGAATCAAATGCCCGGGGAAAGAACTTTAGAGGAATCAACTGTCGGTGGAGCAACTGTCAGGGGTCAAACTAGTAGAGGATCGAACCCGCAACGCCCGGGTTACTAACTACCACGTTACCAACCTTTTTGAAGTAAAACTTCTTTACGCACGCTTGACTTGGGGAGTAAGCTGGTGGGTGAGTGCGTTCCAAAAATTTTATCGGGCGAGGCGAACTGTTGGGCCTTTACGCACGCTTGACTTGGGGAGTAAGCTGGTGAATGCGTGACGAGAGCGTTATGACAAGTGTGATCGGGCGAGGCGAACGGAAGCTGAGAGGGAGAAATAAGATTGTGAAGTGCCTAAGCGCCCGTGTCATCTTAGGGGATGCTGTGTGGAGGGTCTTTTTAAGGAAGGGAAGAAAAAAGGTAGGAGGGTGGGTAGGAATCTGGAGGTTATATTATATATATATACGGCTTTAGCCGTGTTTAGTGACCAGATCTGAATAGCCAGGTACTTCCCAACCTTCCTCTTCCCCACCTCCTTCCCCTCCCCACTACCTTCAGCCTCACAACATTCCCCAATTGGGGATGCCATAGTCTCACTGGCTCCAGACGGGAGCAGTTGAGATTCTTGTGCGGTATTCACTGTAAAATATATATGCTTCTTTTGACATACGTCTCAACATAGTGAAACTGCCCCTTGGACTTTTTTCTCTCTTAAATTTTGTAATCTTCTCCGTAATAATTTGGTGTATAACTGTTTTATGGAGAACCTGAAAAAAATATATACATATAATGGTGTATAGGGTGAAGATATGGTGTTGGTTTGTTTTGTAACAAATGTATGGAGGACTGAAGGGGTTGTATAATAGAAAGAACCGGTACAATAGAAAGGTGGGACATTCAATAGTTGTGGCCTGATTGGTGTGCGAGGGAGTGTATTGATTTGGGGAAGTTGGCCCGGTTCAAGGGCCGTAGCTTTTCATGGATAATGACGCACTCTTACATGTCCATACCACAAATAATGGCCAAACAGCAATATAAATATAACACAAACCATATCACATACTAACTTTGTGAGCGCACCATCACTTTATGGTGTACGTAGTGGCGTACATTGCTCTACATATGACCAAGTGTAGACTGATGTTTTTTCGGTTGTAATTACATACACAGTATTGACTATCCGTATTTATCTTTACTATCACTATTTTCTATTAATTTTATATGAATGCCGAAAATATATTTTCTGTTTCCAGTATTTTCCTCTATCTTGTGCATGTTATTTAATTTTTTTTTTTCTTATTCTAAAAAAATATTTTAATTTCCTTAAAAGACGTAGATACTAATATGTAAAATCTCCCTTGTGTGCATGTAAAAAAGCAACTCTGTTCTACCCTTGGCGAGATCCGAACTATGTATTTAAATATAGTCTATTTATTTTCGGCACAAATACCTTTAATTACAGAATGAAACTATTTTTAAATAATAATGGATTACAAAACAATTATACAGTGTAAATGGGCCCGTTTGACATTGTTCGCGGTACTCTGGAGAAATTTCCTGTATTTGTATGTTATGTTTTAGTATAGAAAATGTCTTTCACCCCCCTAGTTGATTTTCTTGATGGGGTGATGATGTTAATTTGGAATAATATGGTTTGGTGTATCAACTGATGCGTGTATGTTTGTGATGGTTTATTGTGCAAAATTTGGTCATCGTCCTAAATTCATCAGAAAAATCTTCGCCGTAAACAATTACACATAAGATTAATTTTCTTTGTATGGATTCAATTCCATAATTATGAAATTCATAATTGGGAGACCAAATAGTGGATGCGTACTCGAGAATACTTCGCACAATTGATTTATATGAGTTATAAGTTCTCCTGTCCTAAACACATGCATCTGCTTATAATTATTAGAAGAGTGTCATATTATGTAAATTAATTATGTTGTAATAAAATTTATGGAGAAATAAAATAAATAAAAACCTGTATATATAAGTACGCCGAGGGGCAACTGTCACGGGATCAACTAATGTGAGATCAACTGTTTGGGATCAATTGTCATAGAATCACCCGTGACGTATGACTTGTGCCCCGACGTCCGCCCGTGCGGCGTGCGCCGTACGTCCCCGAGCGCTCACGTACCCGCGCGGAGGGCGCCAAAGGTGACGAGAGGTTCACGGTTCACGAGACAGCCCGATTACATCAAAGTAGACTTGCAAATTATTATTAAACACAGATTAAGTGCGTATATATATCCTCCGACGGAAGGCGCAAATCCTCAGTACTGCAAAATCCGTACTGGCGGTTACAAGGTGTCCCAGTTGTAACCGAGCTGTACGATTTTAATAATATATCAGTGATATCATTCATCGTTGTATTATTACTACTATTTGAACCAATCGGTCAAAAGTTGTGTGAAATTATAGCTGTGATTCCTGTTGGATTAAATTCTACCACTTACGTTTATTAACACAGGTGAGTTATATTTTTGTTTTTATTATTTTAGCTAATTGTCTATGGCTGTACATAATTGCTTCTTCAATGAATGATGTTTTGGATGATTTTAACTAATTTAAAAAACGAAATACTGCAAGTATGTATGATTATTTATTCATTAAATGTACGTTAAAAGTTGTATAGCATGGGTTTGAAATTTGCACAAAATAGGTTCTTAGTTTGGGCAAAGTAAGTAATTCTTGCGTATGTAGATTGTAACGAAATTTCAAAAATGTAAAATCCATGGTAAACAACTTATAGATTATAATGAATAAATAATCATGTATACTTACAGTAATTCGTGTTTTAAACGCTCTAAACTAAAATATGCGGCAGCTGACATTGGTTCACATCACCCAAAGAAAAAGCAATTAAACTTCATAGAAAATCACACAAATTTGACAGTCAGAATTTAGCTATATCGAACTAATTTTACTATCCGGCTAAGCTTTTAATTTTTTTTTTCTCTCAGTAAACAGTTTTTTTTTATATTTTTTTGTTTGAAACTATTGGACAATTGATTGTACCCCTTTTCTTATTATAAGTTATAAGTTTTTAAGTCGGTAGATACGTCAAATCACAAAATTTCGTAATTGCGAGCAGATTTATTGCTCGACTACCCGACTTCATACAAGATTGAAACTAATAGTAATATTTGTATGATTTGAGTAGCGCCGTTTTTGTTAAAAATCACCCCAAGTGATGTACAAATTTATAATGGTTCCATGACTACTCAGAATCATGCAATTTCAACACCCCTTTGAAAAGTCATTAAAAAAAATGAAAAATAGCCCTTAAGGTTAAACGTCACGTACGTTATAATCTACGCATTCACAGATGGCGCCAATTAAATTATTTTAGGTTTTTAATACTTTTTACACGTTGGGCTTTAAAATATTAAGGTAATTTAGTTGTTTGCGCCCGTACATATTTAATATGAATATAAATAAATAGTTTTGTCCATAAACAAACCCAAATCTTTCAAGAAAGGCTGAAAAATATAATATTGGATTGAGTCGCCGATACAAAAAACCTAACCTAACCTAACCTAATTTTTTTTCATCACTTTTCAAAGAAGATGTTTAATGTTGCATGATTTTAAGTTGTCCGGTCACCATTTATAATATATTTCTACAATCTTACTTCTAACTACAGACTAGAACTTATGGCTAAAAGATTGCATCCACCGGTTCGTCGATTACTAATTCAAAACTTTAATTTGGCCAACGAACGCGGTGTTGCGTTAATATGTACATATATTGTGTTTTTTATACTACGTTAAATGAATAATTGAAATTGAACAGGTCATGTTGGAAATGTAGTTGCAAGTTGAAAATTTCCGTTTATTATGTAGATTTTCTCCTTTATAACAGTATACATTACATTACATACATTATACATTACTAATGTGTTACACATTACATACATCATAATTTAATTTATAGTTAAGATTTTTGGATAATTATTTTATTTATTTGTTCAGTATTTTTAATTATTGAGTTATGCTAATTTATTCAGTTTTACGTGTTACACCTTTTCACCTTCCAAATACAACCGTAAAAAATCTACATAGATTTAATTTTAACCTAGATAGAAACTGTCACATAAACCTGAATATTTCTATGAAGCATTCGTTAAGTTTTAGTAGAACATTATTTGGAACAAAATTCTAAGTTCAAACAACACGTCAAATTGCATGTGGACTTTGCCTTTAATTTCTTTCTAGCACAAAATAACGTGGTTACTAAATACAGTTTATAAAATTGAATAATTATTTAATTAGTGCTTTCGCAGTCATTTAGCTATGAAACTGTGATAGTAATGGCTACCAATTAATATAATATTTTATTTCAACGTGATTAATTTTAAATGTTCACATTTCAATGACTACACAAAATATTTAAATTTTATAAATTGCTTTGACGTCCCTTGGCAGTCACGTAGAGGTATTTTATTTGCCAAGTAAATGTTTTGAATGTTTTCACGCGTACACTAAATGTACGCATTTATTTAATTTATGAAGATTTTAAGTAAATTAGCTTACCCGGCGAACTTCGTACCGCCTTAGAATCAATAAATGCTGAGTTAACTTATTAGCTTCATTAAATTCATTACAATGAAGCAATTACAATTCAAAATTACTTAATGAAGTAATTTTCGATTCGCAACTAAATCAGCTCTCAAGGATAATGCCCCCAACGCCATCTTCTGGCATTACCGGAACCAGCATACAACGCCATGTTCATTTTTGTCCGTGTTTTGTTTCTGAAATACATCAGAGATGGCGTTGTATACGGATTTATATTTTTTTGCGATTTTATTATTTTTCAAATGCGCGAGGAAACTTCTCTAGGCCGAGACGAACCAATAAAAAATCATCAAAATGGACGGTTTTATATTTACAGCGACGATTCACGGTAACGGTACCTTGACGGCAAAAAATGTTATGAACATAGTTCCTTATCGCTTTGCAGCTTTTTCTTACACATTAAATAATGGTGAGACACATAAAATACGTGTGTCTGTTTCTTTCAAAGTACTACTTTTTTGCGACGGAAATTGCGTTTCATGTTCTTTATATGTGCGAGGTAGATTTATGATAAAGATTGTATTTTTCCTTTGGGGGGGTGCAGACATACGTTCACCGTTTGTGTCATTTTCGCCTATTGTCATTTAGTGTGTGTAAGAAAGAAGGGCAACATTATATATGTTTAAGAACAAAAGCAAAACAATCAGCTCATTCACATTTTACGTTTTTGAATTTACGGAATTCACTCACTTCAATATTATCCTTGTTACTTATATTCCATACTTTCAAAATTATCCTCACGTCTAGTAGTATTGGTAGGGGTCTACGGGGACGTAACGGTGTGGTGTGTGAGAGAGATGCAAGAAAATGATGACTTTTTTCCTTTGGAGGACACAGACCTACGTACATTGTGTATCTCATCTTTTGAAAGGCCCACAGCAATATTGTGATAGTATAATATTGATGTGTGAGTGAATTCTAAAAAAGCCGTTCCGTACAAAATGTATGAATTAATTAATTTTATCATAATTTTTTTTAGCAATTTTTATGATGTTTTAATAGTTATTCTATTCGTGACGGAGACAAATCCAACAAATCAAAGATCGGTCCAGCCGTTCTTGTGTTATAAATGGTGTAACTAATCCTACTCTGATTTATATATTAAATAAGATAAGATAAGATTGGTGAGTTCCCGGCATACGTTGCAATGCCACAAGAATAAAGAAATTGTTTCTCATTGCGTGTCCTTTCCCATTCGTCCCCGTTCTCCTTCCACCTCCCCTTCCGCGTTCCCCTGTCATTCCCTGCCTCCCCCTCTCCCGAGATATTTATTATCCCGAGATTATTGAAAATTTTCATATATATTTCATAACGCCAGAGCTCACCAGTATATATACTTTTGCGGGCTTACGCACAACAAATCACCAAAGTTTCATCGCAATCGGATGAATGGTTTAGGAACGCATAAGAGACAAATAAAGAAACACATTTTTATATGTTAAGATTGATTTAGAATAGTAATCGAGTATTGATTTAGTTACCTAAATGCTTTTTCCCGGTCCAGAGAGCAATTCTGAGAATTCTTGTCCATCTCTTTTGTTTACTTTACGTAATACGAAATGATATAAAGCTCTAAAGTAAAGCTTTTAGGCATCGGGTAACGTACTCGTAATAGCTTTTGCGATGTAAGCTTTTCCTTAGCGCTGGCTTTCATATTGCGAAAGTTACTTTGTCGGGTGTCGTTGGCGTTGAAAAGTTGCTCGAGATGTCGGCCGTTGAGGGTAAACTGAAAATAACTCTGCTCTTTCATAGATGGCGCTAATGAAATTATTTTAGAGAAAGACTCATTTTTTGCTCAATATTAATGGGAATAACCAGACAAATCCGGAAATATGTCATTTTTAAATAAAAATTTAGCCGTATTGACACTTTTCCACAAAAAATTATAAATTGATGTCGAAAGACTGTCCTTTTATCTAGTAAAGCTATTTTTTAAATCTAAAAAAATATTATTGATCTTCTTAAAATAATAAAAGAATGGCTTTAAAAATACAAAATGTAGGAATTAAAGTTGTTGGCAATAGAATACTGTAAAAATTATCCAATAGATGATTCGTGGTACCGTATTAATCTAAAATGCAAATATATATAACTATTTTAATTTTTATAGCCAAAAATAGTAGGTATTTTATGTACGTTCTGTTCCTGTTACAAAATTTAGTAGGTATTTTATGTACGTTCTGTTCCTGTTACAAAATTTAGTAGGTATTTTATGTACGTTCTGTTCCTGTTACAAAATTTAGTAGGTATTTTATGTACGTTCTGTTCCTATTACAAAATTTAGTAGGTATTTTATGTACGTTCTGTTCCTGTTACAAAATTTAGTAGGTATTTTATGTACGTTCTGTTCCTGTTACAAAATTTAGTAGGTATTTTATGTACGTTCTGTTCCTGTTACAAAATTTAGTAGGTATTTTATGTACGTTCTGTTCCTGTTACAAAATTTAGTAGGTATTTTATGTACGTTCTGTTCCTGTTACAAAATTTAGTAGGTATTTTATGTACGTTCTGTTCCTGTTACAAAATTTAGTAGGTATTTTATGTACGTTCTGTTCCTGTTACAAAATTTAGTAGGTATTTTATGTACGTTCTGTTCCTGTTACAAAATTTAGTAGGTATTTTATGTACGTTCTGTTCCTGTTACAAAATTTAGTAGGTATTTTATGTACGTTCTGTTCCTGTTACAAAATTTGCTCTACTTTGCAAAATACGGTATTATTTTGTACCCGCTATTAACCTCATTAGCTCTGACAAACAGAAATTAGGTAAGTGCCGGTTTTTCTTTGTAACTTAGTTTTTAGTTCAATAGATAATCGTAGTTAAAGGCCGAATGAATATGATATACGTATTAAAGTTATCTTTACTAATAATAATAAAGTTTTTTAAATTATTTATAAATTTTTAGGAGTCGTTAAAAATATACAAGGACGCATTTTATTCCAAATAATGTCGAGAATCACTGGTTAAAGTTAGTCAAATACGTCCCTTAACAATCTGTATAATAACAATCGAACGTTATTAATAGCCTTGCGTCTGCGTGATTGAATTTAAAAATCCGGCTTCCAACGCATGTTTGCCGCCACGCCTTTCCCGTCGCACCACATAAACATCCGTGTACATGGATTTTCAGACAAAACTACCATTGTAATTCGGTTTCTAATTCAAGAATACGTCACAAAATGACGCCATTTTCGTCGGCAGGACTCAAAGGGACGTTCTCTTCCTAGGTATAAGTTCTAAGAATTTGTGAACCTGGAGTATCTCTCAGATTTCGAAAGGTTGACGGTAATACTCAGTTGTATCCAGCGGCTGTATATTACATATGGCGTCATCGCCCGTCCCGGTAACTTTTTCGCGGTGACTTGGTGACTAGCCATCACTGGTTGACACGTTGACAGTGGATACGAGGAACGGGCTAATTTTGGAACTCGTTCCTATTGGATTTACAAAATGATTACCAACAGTACCAACACCAACTGGAGCAGGTTTTTAACTGCTAGTAACTATATACTGTTTGTTGTATGATATGGCAGGCAAATGCGTAGATATAGGATTCTTTTGGGAACCTTAGGGGGGGTCCGATCCTGGAGGAGGAGCAAGGGAGAAAGGGGGGAGGGATTGGAAAATTTATGAAAAAGTTTTTCTGATTCTGCTTTCTACAATTTATTATTTACATAACATTTTTATAAATGAGACGGTGCTAATAATATTAATGTATTTTCCTGGAATGTAATCTACGAGTACTGTTCTCTTTTTTTCCTACGCAATACGGCCGATGGGGGGAGGGTTGGACCCCCTAAACCCCCCTTTATATAAGCGTTTGATGGCAGTTATACTAAGCTCTCATCTATATTTATTTAATACATGATTATGATAATGATACATTTTTCTTTGGGGAACATTTTCAATAGCTCTTTTTTTACATTATCTCCACACAGAAAGCCCTAATTTCCCTCGGGGCCTGTGTCATCTGAGATGCTGTGTGGAGGGTCTTTTTGAGGAGAGGAAGGAATGAACATTGGTCTTGAAGAGACCCATGTTGTAGGAAGGAGGAACCACAGAGGCTGGCAAATCGTTCCACATTCGAGCTGTTGAACACAAGAACGAGTCGAAGAAGCGACCCGTTCTCATCTGACGAATGTCAACCGTGTACATATATTGGGGCCGCGTGCGTGTTTCCCGACTATGCATCGGTGCCGAAGGTATCAATGACGCCAGTTCCTTCTTCTATTGTAATACCGGTAGAACAACGATAGCATTCCCACCGGACTCCAAAGATTGCAATCCGTCTGTTAAGATGAGAGAATCTATCAAACGGACCGCCTGTTTCTGCACAGAGTCGAGGGCATTTTTCAGCTCCAGACCAGAGGTGGCTGCCAAATTCAACCGCGGGGCGCACTTGTGATTTTTACAGGGTTAGCAGCTTCTTTTGTGTATTAGAAAGAGCTGCAGCATTATTGTGATAAAGAGCGTTTTATTTGTGCCCGTTGCCGTGTATCAATTTGGGAGAAAAAACATCAACAACCATAAATTTAATGTTTAAACTTTTTTTATATATATATTTTAGCAATACTGATTAAAAATAAATATAAAGTTACATCGGTTACATAGTTACATATGTTTTTAACAAAGAAACCAAAAATTGCCTTTCCTCACCATAAAGAGACAATGCTCTTGTGTTGGAGGGAATTCTAGCTTTTTTTTAAATTATTTATTAACCAAGATATTACAATATATACAAAATACAATATACATTTTTTTGGCATATACCACCTCACTAGGCTGAGCCTGTTCCGAGGTGGCAGGAATTTAAACTAATTTTGATATCTTAATCTTGGAAGAAAAATAAGAAAAAAGTAAAAATAATGTAAATAGATAAATAGAATAAAAAACCAATAAAAAAAAGAGCTAAGAAAAATAGAAATAATATGAAAGAAACAAATTAGAGACACAAAAATAATTGAGAGGAAAAGAGAAAAATACAGGCATTGAGTGTGTTCTTGTATTGTTCAAGTTATCTGCCCGCAGTATGCAATGCCTTTGTTCATTATCCAGATATGAATTTTGTATTTTAGATTTGCATTTTTTGTCATGTGGATATCTTTGACATCTTTTTCAATTAAATTAAAAAAATTTGGAGCCAGATTATGATAATGTCTTTGTTCATACGTAGTATTTGTCTTCGGAAGCATGTGTTGATTGTTGATTGTTGAAGCAACTCTAACTCAATTAGTAAATTAAAAGATCGTGTAAGTTATAAATAACGGCTATAGTAAATAATAAGTAAGGTTAGAAAATCATGTATAGATTTAAAAATAAAAATCATAAGTTTAAAAAATCATAATATAAATCAATGAATCATGTAAGTTAGTAACAAAAAAAATGATTGTAATTAGTAAGTAAAGGATATGTAAGAAAGAACGCAAGATTTATAAGTACATATATAGAAACTAGGGAATGAGAGAGAATGAAGGAATGAACGATTTATATAATAGCAGACTTTAAGAAATAAAAAGTAAACATATTTGGGACTCTTATAGCAGTTTAAGGTAATTTTTTTTTAATTTGAACTAAAATTCCTGCACATTTTCATAGTTTTTAATTTTATTGGTAGTTTGTTATAATAGTTTATGCCTAGTTAAATATAGGAATTTTGAATGTGCTTAGTATTAAACTTCTTGTACAGTTTCCTATTTGCTCTGGAAGATCAATTTTTACCTGCTCATCTTAACGAAAATTTTATCTGCTGATAAATTACATAGTATTTTTAGACACATCTTAAATGAGATCGGTTCTTATTCACTTTTCTCAAATTCATTGCCAAATCACGAACGATAATAAATGATTGTTTATATCCAAGACTCCGTTATGATTGGTCAACTACTACTTCTTTGTCCATCTTTCCTTTCCCGTTGGATTCAATGATGGTTATTATTATTGTCTTATTGCTTGACCACGATGACAGAATATTTAATAAAATTATTAATTGATTTCATCCATTGATTTTTGAATAGTTTATTAAAAATCTAGTATCTAAATAGTAATAATTATTCATATTATGCAAACTTTTTTAAAGCGTTTGACTAATTGACTATGCTTCAAACGTGGGACTTTTTATTAATAATTTCTTGAAAAATAGACATTTTAATCTTAGTTTATGTCTGTGGCAATATATTTAATCTCTTTTTTCCATCACACTACCTGTCAAAATACGACACGAAACATCTCCATTTATTATCGTGTGTGTTTTTGATGTAACACTGAGATAAAATGTGTAATAACATGATATAAAATTATCTTACCCGATAATATTTCAAGGTTATTGTTTACTATTTAAATTTATCTTAGGGAACGTACCCATACTACGTGACCAACTTTTTGCAATTTTTAACCCCCCCCCCCCCCCCCCGGTGACCAAAATCCTAAGCAACCCGCCGCTCATTTGTATGGAGCGTGACATTTTGAAGACCCCCCCCCCCTAAACATGTCACGTAGTATGGGTACGTTCCCTTAATAGTCTTGAAGCAAAGTAATTGAACAACTAACATTATCAAATTCAATTTATTTGCTGCAATTTACAATTTTTTTTATGTTACACCTTACAAGAGCGCCCCTCTCTGTACTGTGTAAGGACAGGGTAACTATTTCGCCCCCCGGTTGGGCAGCGTTGTGAGGCGGATTAAGGGAAGGGCCGTACGAAGGGATTTATTAATGCAGGTCTTAGGAGGAATAACAGATGTCGGTAGCACGTTTGACATACTTGCGCAAAAACGAGTCCAAGAAACCACCTGTTCTCATGAAACCAACATCAACTATGAACGGATGTTCCGCTCGTGTCCGTCGAGGGGTAAAGCTCTTTACTCGCAATCTGAAGGTCGCGGGACCGAATCCCGGCGTGCGCAAATATACTCGTACATACAATTTTTTTGATTAATTTGTGTTATTTCACAATAAATTCATTAAAAAATATATGTGTATAGTAAACATTGCTTGAAATAGCGTTAGCCATGTTTAGTGACCAGATCTGAATAACCAGGCACTTCCTCACCTTCCTTTTCCACATCTCCTTCCCCTCCTCACTACCTTCAGCTTCACAACATACCCCAATTAGGGATGCCATTGTCTCACTGGGTCTGGAGCAACTGAGACTCTTGGGAAATATGTAAAATGAAATAAGCAGGTACTTGCACCGGTGCACCGGGGATCAATGGTGCTAGCTCCTTAGAGCAGGCTCCATTAAATTAACTGTGGAACAGACTCAGCATGCCCACATTGCGTCTGTGCATTAGATATCTCTGCCTTGTTTCACTTCTTTTGCTCTATCTCTACATATTATAAATTAAAGTCCTCCGCCGCGCCTGTCTGTTCGCGATAAACTCAAAAACTACTGAACGGATTTTCATGCGGTTTTCGCCAATAGATAGAGTGATTCATAAGGAAGGTTTAGGAGAATGTCTGTATATGGTGGCCGAGCGGGCTTGCAAGCCGGCTGTGTAAAGCCCGGGCATCGCCGGGGACTTGAGCTAGTAATAATACAATTACTTAACGATTTCCGGAACTATGACGTCATGAATTTGCGGAATTTAATACAAGCCACCACCCGATGAGCTGCTTCGAGTATTCGGCGATAATCACATTCCTACACCCTCGTTTATTATTTCACTTCTATGAACGCTCTGTTCGGAAATTCGACTAATAAATAAAAAAATATATATCTTAACGATTGAACGCACGTATGCTTCAATGTCGTATTTTTTTAATATTCGGTTATAATGGATCGTTTCAACCGCAAATTTAAACACGTGATTTTCAACAACAACGAAATCACCTTGAACATAATTATTGTCAATTTTCTCGGAAGTACTCGCTTTTTTCCAAGTGGATTATAAACCTATACCGCTCCTAGAGTCTCAAGTCCAAATTGTATTTATGAAATGCATAAGATTATCCCATTGAATGTCTTTATCGTTTAAAATTATTCATGTTGCATGTGATATGACTCGCTGATGATGATGTCTGTAGGGACGGTTGTGAACTTTGATTTGTGTGAGATTATTGTCTGGTCGCGTGTCAACCGTAAACGGTTCATGATACAATAATAATAATACCGTATTTTCTCTTTGTCTCGTGTTTTCTTGCCCCAAATTGCACTTATGACATACTAGCGATTTCCCGGCATGCTTTGCAATGATACTTGATTGTTTCTCCTTGCGTGTCCTTTCCCATTCGGGCCTTCCGCGTTTCCTTCACCTTACCCCTCTCCCGCTCCACGGTACCGCAGCCTCCTCTCCCGAGTTCTATATATTCAGTTTTTAAACAGCTCGCGTGCCACTTATTACAATTTTTTTATCCAAATTTTAATTTTTCGTATATTTAAATCATTATTTTTGTAATATAATTCTTACTTACTTAGTAAAGTAAATTCATTAATTTAAAGAGTTTATTCTAAAATTGAATTTTGATTGAACAATCGATGGTTCGCAAAATGTCATTCTCAAATTGTGACGTTTTTGACAAGAGTAAGAGTTTTTGTAATGATTAAAAAACTTTTCAGATGTATTGTCATGTTGCAATAATCCAGAAACCTTCTTGGGGGTTTAAAGAAGGTATTTTGAAATTTTCAAATATTTCCTATGCTTAATATAGCATACATACATAAACATCTTACATACATGCATATAGGCAAGCAAATTTTGTTGTTTTATATATATATATATATATGTACATATAGATTATTAGTTCGCTTCCAACTATTCTCACACCTCTCCAAGTCTATTGTTCCCTGCTTTGTGCCACCCCCCTTTCTCTGCTTTCCCAGCAATAACAACCCACATGTTGAAATGCTACTAATTCTGAAACTAGAGTATTACGATCAACAAACGAGGATCAGTTCCATGGTTATTTCCTTTTGGGGTATTATGCCGTGTTGCGCTACCTCCTCCTTTAGCCAACGTTTCGGACGGCGTTACAGTGTCCATCATCAGGGCAGATGTGTATGTGAGGATCAGTTCCATTTATTTTATAATAACTGATCTATCTTTTTTATTATTCATTTTCTTATTGTATTATCTAACCCTTACTTGAATTTTTGGGTTAATATTAGGTCCTTACATATGAAATTGGCGTTTTGCCGTACTGGCAACTTTGATCTCAAATATCTTCTCTTTGGTTAGGAATTCCAAATTCAAATTTATACAGCTATTTACTCATGTATTTGTGTTTTGAAAATTATAATTAATTAATTGTTTTTTTTTCTTTGCGTCACTTAGTTTACAAAATGGAAAACTTGAAATATCGCGTTATTTACGAGTACGAGTTCCACCGTGGCACCAGTACTGCAGAAACGGCTCGAAGGATTAATGATGTGTATGGCGACGGTGCCGCAAAAGAAAACACAGTGCGTTTTTGGTTCCAACGTTTTCGTTCTGGAAATTTCGACCTGCAGAACAAGCCCCGTGGACGGCCGGAGACCAAAGTTGATAATGAAGAATTGAAGGCTATTGTGGAAGCGGATCCATCGCAAAACACGTCCGAGTTAGCTGCAGGCTGCGGTGTTAGTGATAAAACTGTTTTAATCCACCTGAAGCAAATTGGGAAGGTGAAAAAGCTTGAAAGGTGGGTACCTCACGAATTGAGTGAAGCAAATCAACGAACGCGCGTTAGAACGCTAGACCACACACTGCATAACAGGCGGCTACCAAATTAGAGGAGCTTCAATTGGAATGTCTAAGACATCCACCGTACTCTCCGAACCTTGCCCCAACAGATTACCATTTTTTTCGAAATTTGGATAACTTCTTGCAAGGGAAAAAATTCAACTCCGATGGGGCAGTCCAAACCGCCTTCAAAGATTTTATTGATTCCCGTGGTTTTTTTAGTAAAGGGATCGATAAACTACCTATGAGATGGCAAAAGTGCATAGATAGCAATGGTACGTACTTTGATTAAATAAAAAAAAAATCGACTTTATGTTCCTCCCATACAACACGCCAATTTCATGTGTAAGGAAGGACCTAATATTAGCATTAACGTTCAAATTTTGAAATATTCGCAATCTCGACCCATTCGCAAACACTCTGAATGATTTCTACGGGGTTCAATTGGGTATTTTCACCTGTTTTGTTGGATTGCTATTACCATTAAGCCATATAAGCCTTACCATTCGACCACGGAGGCCGTCAAAATGGTGTACATTGTTTGAAATATTATGGATTATGGATAAATCGAAGTTTTGAGAGAAACATAAAAATGAAATAGAAATCTCAAGAATACAAAAAACATCCAATCGTGTCAACATTTTGTGATGACGCCGGTAATATTTTATGAATAATTTATTTGACCCCTGATTTTTTGTCGTCTGGTAATAATAAATTGTTATTGCTCGCCATGACAATGTGTATTATAATACAATATCGTCTTGGGGTATAATCAAAATACACGGTATCGAATTTTAGGCCTTAAGAAATCACTGCCTTAAGAAAACCTGCTTCACAATTATTACACTTGACTGTTAGATTTATAGCGTATTTTCCATACCATGGGTGAATATATATTTTTTAATTTGACTCCGCACAGGAGGCCCCAATAATTTCCCTCGGGGCCTATATCATCTTTGAAGATGCTGTGTGGAGAATCTTTTTGAGGAGAGGAAGGAGTGAACATGGGTCTTGAAGAGTGAAGGGTCAGATCATCCCACAGCCGAACTGTTGAACTCAAGAACGAGTCGTAGAAACAACCCGGTCTCATGTGATAAATGTCAAGTGTCACCGGTGCCGAGGGTATCCTCGGAGCATCTCCCATTGAAATACCGGCAGAACAAGAACAGCATTCCCAGCTGACGCCTGTGCTATTGCAATCCCTTTGTTAAGCTAGGATAACCTATCAAACCGACCGCGACCGGTCGTTTCTGCACAGAGTCGAGTGTTTTTTCATGTATTTTGGAACTCCAGACCAGAAGGCTCCCAAATTCAACCGTAGGGTGCACTTGCGATTTGTACAGGGTTATCAGTTGTGTACTATTTATTAAAGTCTCTGCAGGTCTTGTACAGTACGCCCAGTTTCTGAGGGGCTAACTTAACTTTGGCTTCGCATACTCATATTGATCACATATCAATATTACCGAATTTATTATAGCCTTATTTTTTTATTTTTTTTTCACTACACGAACCCGGGCACCCCTGCTAAATCACCAAACGTAGCGAACCACTTGGGGTGACCTATGGCAGAGGTGTTGGTTATCCAATAAAGGTTCCCGGGGCGGCGGTACCCATTCCCGCCTCCCAAACTTAATGATATATTTCCGTCGGTAGAACCATCAAAGAATGTGATAAATGTTTTTATTATCGGTAATGTTTTGTCATTATTTAACCATTTCCGTCTCGAATTGTCGCATGTCCTGACCCTCTGCGAGGATATTCGCAACGTTTCCTGCGCCCGACACCATTGCAATAATAATTATAATTAGCGACAAGTGCTTGCTTACATTCGCTAACTGGCAAATAATTGGCGGTGGTATGGGTGCTACCAGATGCTAAAGTATTAGTACCGGGAACTGCACTAACCGCGTGCAATTTTACACGTAGCAGTTAGGTCCCAATTGCTCTAAATTGTAATAAAACTTATAAATACCTTTAAAAAATGCAATAGAAATCGAACAAACAGGAGTCGAACCCAGGACCTTAGCCTAGTCGGAGCTCTGCTCTAACCGTTGAGCCAATTCGATACTAGAACGAAGACGTCACGTACGATCTCTCTCTTGACTAGGTACTATTATACTCGTACTGTCAGTTTATTGTCTACAAATGCCTCTTAACAGAAAATCACGGTTATTGTATTTACTGGACTAGTCAAGTTGTGGTAATAAACGTGTGGATTTTCTTCTAACTTGTCACGCACCTATTTTTACAAAGTAATTATTTATAAATTACTTAAGAGGAAACGGGCGGCGTTTTGTCCATACATCTCTCAAACTACCGACCCGTTTCAAATCTTCCATTAATTTCCAAAATCTTATAAATTATCCAATTATTATTATTAAACGTATTCTCCAATTTCCTCTCTGGATTTTGACACTGCTGCGAATATTTTTTTTAGTAATACAGATATCGACCACTAGCGTGTCGGTTCTGATGTAGGTTTTACACCATTTCAAAACAAAACCAAAGACAAAATTTTGCGTTTTACGCGATCGCTATTTTCATCTCTATTTTCATACCTACGATTTCAATTGAACACATAAACCGTGTTGTTTGCTGTGATGCCAACTGAAATCGTAGATATGAAAATAGCGATCGCGTAAAGCGAACAATTTTGTCTTTGGTCCTCTTTCTATGTACATGGGAATCGGGCTGTAAAAACAGATTTTTTAATATATTATCGTTTATATTATTATTTATGATCCTTTGTTGATTTGTTTAATCACAAATTTGTTCCAGCTCGCATAGGTCTCATATAAATTGTTGTCTTCTTTACTGTAATTCAAATTAATTAATGTAATTTAAAGAAAAATTTAAATGTGAAATGAAACTAACTATGAAACAAAAGCCTCTGATAGCAATTTGAGAAAAATGTATAAAATTTCGAGAATTTTTTATTAATTATTTTTTTTACGAAACGACCACAACGTGAGTTGATAATAACGTTTATAACTCTCCTTTTTATTTTGTATATAAATGATATAGACTCTTGCTTCAAAAACTCTAAAATCCAAATTTTTGCTGATGACATTAAAATTTACAAAAAAGTAATTAATATTAATGACAGCCTAGAATTGCAAGAGGATATCAATAGGCTTGGACTATATTGCGCGAACAACCAACTGTACCTTAGTCTAGAAAAATGTAATACAATATCTTTCACCAAAAGCACTAACCCCCTAACATTCCCATATAAAATAAACGGAGTTGAATTAAAAAGGTGTAGTGAAGTAAGGGACTTAGGAATAATAATGGACTCCGGAATGTCTTTCCGATCACACATAAATTCCATTTGTGACAGGGCCTACAAACTCCTAGGATTCATTGTAAGAGTGACTAAACCATTCAGATCACCACATGTAATCAAGATATTATATTTTTCTTTTGTTCGCTCCATACTAGAATTTGGATCAGTGATTTGAAATCCTCAATACAAAGTCAATATTGAAAGGTTAGAAAGAATCCAAAAAAAAATTTTGAAATTCTTAGACTTTAAATCGTTCCGAATATCAGAACATGTAAAAGATTCCTTAGCATTCCATAAAATTACATCACTAGAAGAGAGAAGAAATATATCCGACCAGAAATTTTTATACAAAATCATCAACAACGCTGTTGACAGCAACTATCTTCTGGAAAACATCCATTTCCACTGTCCAGTACGTAATACAAGAACAAACAAACTATTCCACATCCCACAATCAAAAACTAACTACTCACAACATACATTTCTGAAAAGGACGTGCACAAAATATAACAATATCCTTTCAGACGCTGATATTTTCTATTTGTCCTCAGTTCAATTCACAAAATATGTAACGGAGAAGATCAAAACAGATTGTTGATCGTGAATCCTGCTGTGTACTTTATTTTATTGTTTTTCTCTTATTATGTTGGTTTCATCTGATTTTCGTATGAATTATTATGTTGGTTTCATCTGATTTTATTATGTTGGTTTCATCTGATTTTCTGTAATCTAGTTAGGTATTATGTATGTATAACTTCTTATATTAATGAGTTTTTTGTTTTTTCTTTAAATTCTATATTTTCAAATGTGGAAACTTCACTGGTTCATGCAAATTTGTCAAATGTAATTATTTAATAAAATATGTACAACTGTTTGTTTCCCAAATAAAGTAAAATAAAATAAAATAATACATTTGCCTAATAAAATATGTGTGTTTATTTTTTTTTCATTATCAATTATTGATAGAAAAAACGTAAGGTGATCCATTTTTTAATCCTTAGTATTGGGTACACTTGCAACTTGCAACCGGATCATCGCGAATTTTTAATTTCTTAAAACTCTCCACGTTTTGTTTATTTATGGTTGCGCCTAAATTTAGCCGAATTAAAGAATGAATAGTTGTGAATGCGCTGTGCACACTACAATACCTGCAGCACAGTACAGTACAGGTGAATGACGCTCACATATACACCAGAAATGTATACGAATATGTACACAGTATACGCATTAATATTAAACACATACAGTTAAACAGGTTTCGCAATATTCAGAGCAGAGATAATTTCGCCAAAGAATTCCGTAGCGATAAAAAGTCCAGCTGGTGGTTCTTGGTTTCTAAATTGTTTTTAGAATGGTACCTGCTGTATATTATATTATCAGATAGTGTTATTAGGTAGGCTTCCCATCATGGGCTAGTTTCTCTTGGGATGTTTGAATGGATTCGTTAGTTATTATATATTGTGGGTATGTTTGGAAAGTTGGTCAATTATTTGCAAACCGCGCCACTCGGACGCGCTTTGAATTCGGCTCGATAATGGTCGCTATTGGAGAGAATGTGATACTTATTATTATTATTATTTTGTAATCCTTTATAAATAGCTACCTTTTTAAAGAGGAAATGGCAAAATTGCTGTAGAGGGCATTGCTCCTTGACCAAGGGTAAGCGTTGTAAGCAATCGATTTTAATTTTGACTTCATAAATTGCATGCCACTACCAAACTAGCTTAATCGTAGAATGCAATCTGGCGATTGTATTCCGTTGAGAGCTCCGTTTTATAATAGCCTCTTTTATATTGCATGATTCATTTGTGAGGAACAGAGAGAGAGGCAGATGTGAGATGTTTGCCCTGATGATGGACCTTAGGGAACGTACCCATACTACGTGAACAACTTTTTGCAATTTTTGACCCCCCCCCCCCCCGGTGACCAAAAACCTAAGCCCGCCGCCGCTAATTTGTACCAAGCGTGACATTTTGAAGACCCCCCCCCCTAAACGTGTCACGTAGTATGGGTACGTTCCCTTATAGCGCTGTCCGAAACATTGGCTAAAGAAGGAGATAACGCAACACGACATAACACCCCAAAAATAAATAACGAAAATACTTTTAGCCGTGAAAATCTAAAATCATATCAAAAGAGAGATGTTACAACTGATCTCTCAACGATACGCCCTTACATGGAAATAAAGCAAGGGAAATGCATAGTGGTTTTTTTAGAATACCACGAATGAGTCCCACTGTACCTATTGGGGTTCACCGTACATATTGTGAGGCTGAAGGGAGTAGATGTGAAGAGAAGGAGATGGGAAGTAGGAAGGTTGGGAACTACAGCCTATTCAAATTTGGTCAAACATTTCGTGTTACTATTTTTAATACTGACAATTTACGTATGAATTCCATTTGTATTGAAACAATTTTAAACTTATATTTTTGAATATGAAAACTTCTTTAACACCGTTGTGATTTGAAACTCGGTGAAACGAAAAATAGCGACGCCAAAAAGAGACAAACACATGCATCTATAGGATTTGGCCTGCATGAGAATGAGATAGTATAATTGGTCTCCTCTTTCCTCCCCACTCTTGTCTACTTTAGTTTTCTAAAGATTTTCCTTCTACCGTGTGTGAATTGCACACTCTGATTTTTTTATTGGTTAAAGTTAAAAATGGTTTCAATGCACCATTTTCGTAATGTTTCGATTCTAAATTAATGTCTTTCAACCGGGCGATACTGGGAGCACCTAATACGATAAGCATAATACAGCGTTTTAAGCTAAATCAGCCCGATAAAGATTATACAATTTTTATCAATGAAAAAACAAAAAGATATATTATGCAATAATGAAAATGACTTAACTAGTCTATCAGTGATCGGACTTTAGACTACGGAACACGCGAATAACTTCCCGTTTATTTATCTGTACGCAAGGGCGTAGCGAGGTACGGGCAGGGGGGGGGCAGCTGCCCCCCCTAGAAGGTGCAGGAATGCTCACAAACCGTAAAGTTTACGTCGGTAGCCTATTGTTTGTGAGAATCAATTTAATTTTTATTATTACCTTTTTAGTTTATCATGATTAATGAAGCATCAAGAAAACGTTCCTATCAGTTACATTGCGCTGTTATTAAATCAATTTTCATTATATGTGTTCAACTGATAGCCAAGTACTCGGGTATATTGGAACCTATTGCCAATGCTTTACAGTCGGAAACTATCAATATGTAGGCATATATGAGTCATATTAATGGTTCAATTTCTGTTATAAATGATCATCGAAGCAACGTAGACAAAATATTTTAGGTAGTTCAATTAGAACTGCAGCTGCCTTTGGAACTGATACAAGTCCCACGCATTGCATCTCGCCAACAACATCGGTCCAATCACCTTGTCGAGACTGAATGCAATTTTTGGAAGCGATCGATTATGATTCCTTATTTAGATTCCCTAATATCTGAATTGGAGCAGCGTTTTGGTGACCAAAATTTGCCTGCTTTCGGATTAATGTCGCTACATCCCAGTACAATGCATTTTTGAATACGTCATTAATTGATTTTAAAGAAAATACACAATGTTTTTACCTATACTGTGATTTACTTAATTTTAATCAAGAAGCCGAACTATGGTATAAAACATGGCAGAACAAGGGTATGACCAGAAAAGATCTCGAAAAACTAGATTTTACTGAAGTGTTTAAGGAGGCGAACATTTTCTTTCCCGCAACAAACGGTCTTTTAGACGAAAATGGACTATTCCTCCTCCCCCCCCCCCCCCCCCCCGGAGGTATTATTTTGTTTTGCAGCATTTACATTAGATATATTCTTGGTTTGTCTACACCTGCCCCCCCCCCTTAACAAAATCCTAGATACGCCCTTGTCTGTACGAAATAATCTCCACCGTCCGTAGCGTTTAAAAACTACTGCCCACATTAAAAATAAAAAATAGATTTTTAACGCCAAAATATATCACGATTAAATCTTCACTACACGTTACATATAAGACATTAGTAGAAATGCTCCATTAGATTTTACCTCTGCAGGAGGATTCGCCTCGTAAAGACACTGCATTTGTTACGAATTCGTTTATTATATATTTTTACGAATACGTTTTATGTAAACTGCTCTTCTATTTATTAGATATCGATAACGTATGTTATTTTATGTAATCAGAAATCTCATAAATTTCCCTAAAGCCTCGTGTGGCATCGGTTAATAATTTCGTAAGTAGTTGCATTTAATTAATATTTTAAATAAATCTTTTCTTTAAAACCCAAACCTTCGGTGGCCATTTATTCTACTAATGTACAATCAATTACTCTGGATTTAATATAAAATATATTTATATTTTATATTTTATTTATTTTAGGGAAAGTTGACAGCAAATCAGAGATTACAAAATAATACAATAATAATATCATAATTATGCCAATTATGAACTTTCCACTGATAATAATTAATAATAGATAATAAAGTGTGACATTGTAAGGGTATTTTCTTAGTTTTATTGTTTAGTTACAAAACATAAAAAGGGGGGGGGGGGGAGGAGGAACATAGGGATAGGATTAAGTGGTAAATGACGGGAATATATAGGGATTGAACTTTCTAGTTTGTGTCATGTTGCTTGGTGAGTTTTCGTTTTATGTCACGTAAAGTTGAGTTAAAAATGTCAATGTGGTAATAATTTAAGTTAAATGAGTGTGTGGATCTGTAGATAAATGAGTTCTGTTTAGAGTTGGTCTTGCAAAGAGGGAGATTAAAGGTAAGCGACTGTCTACTGTTGCGATTTGGAACATGGAAGGATAGGCGTTGAAGAAGATCAGGACAATCGATTAAGTTATGTGTAATTTTAAATAACATTACCGAATCTGCTACATTTCTTCGACAAGTTAACGTTTGCATTTTGAAGAACTTTGCAGAGTCTTCATTACTAACATGCGATCGAAAAGAGCGGAAATTGAGGTACCTTAAAAATCTGTTTTGAACGCTTTCAATTCTATTTTTGTGCACTGCATAGCCTGGGTTCCATACCTGAGATGCGTATTCAAGGATACTACGAACATATGAGAAATACAGTGTTTTGAAAGTAGTAAGGTCTTTAAATTGTTTACAGGAGCGGATTATGAAACCAAGCATAGAAGATGCGTTAGTGACTATATGGTCGATATGTTTATTGAAATTCAGTTTACTATCAAGTAGGTATAACCCCAAGGTCCTTACTTTCGAATTTGATAGACAACGGTACATGATTAATGCTACATAACCAGTGTAACAAATTTCTACAATTAATTAACATAAATTACTAACTCCGTAAAAGGCGTGCGCTCTTTTAAGGTACATTTTTATTATTATTATTATTTATTATTTCATAAATGTTTACATGTTACTGCAGTTTTTGCCATTTTTTAACTACCAAACTAGGCTACTGCCCGTGATGTGGTAGTCATAGACATGGATACTGTTAGCGAAATCAATTTCACCAAAGATATGTATACATAATATCGTTTACATATTTGTCTATACCAGAGATTTAAATTTAAGTAGCTATTGGGCGATCAAAAGTTAACAGTATTTTAGGGGAATTTTATATGATTTGGTAGGCGATAGGCATATTTATACGTTAACACGTAATAATATTGCGCTTTTTTGTTGAGATCTACATTAAATTCCTATAGATTTCGTGTCAAAAATTTTCTTTGAGACTTTCCGAAAATGATTCTACGTGACGTCATCATTCTAGTATATTCTAGAGGAGGGAGAGGACTTTTTTTTACAGTGAATACCGCACACAAGAATCTCAACTGCTCCCGTCTGGAGCCAGTGAGACTATGGCATTCCCAATTGGGGTATGTTGTGAGGCTGAAGGTAGTGGGGAGGGGAAGGAGTTGGGGAAGAGGAAGGTTTGGGAAGTACCTGGCTATTCAGATCTGGTCACCAAACACGGCTATCGACAATGACGTACGTAGGACCTCTCTCTGGAACTACAATAAAAAGTGGGCAATGGGTTCAAAAACGTTGGGAACTTCTGGTCTATATGTCGTAGGCCGATCATAAAATCAGGCAGATCGTGATGTGCCTAGCCACATCGTGAAGGGCCTGGCGGCAGATCGTGAAGTGCCTGAGGCGCATCGTGATCTGCCTGGTTTTGCGATTGGCCTGCGACATATACATTGCCTTGTTGTGAATTTAGTTACGGTCCTGCCGCTGAGGGCACCACGTATCCTCTTTTTCTTTTTATAGCTTCGTTTACGTTTAGAGATAGAGGAAGAGGCTAGAGAGGTAACGACGTACCTGTCAGCGGTAAGCCTGTACACCGGTAATTCTAATGCGGGTTCCAGGTGTGGCATTGTTGATAATGATAAGCAAGGACAAGTCTGCACGGTAACAAACATAGATAAAGCAAGATGCATGTTATAAAACACGTTTCGTTACGTTCAGTGAATACAGGCTTAGATTAGGCTGCAAATTTCCATACCACGAATATAAGAATATAACCAATGGATGGATATGGTAAAAAATGGACCACTTTTATTTTTGTGCGATTGATGGCGCACATTTTCCTACCATTCGTAAAACATTTATTGTAATTATTTAAAACATTTCCAAGGCCAGCCATTTGTTTTAAAACGAAGCTATTGAAATTCTTTATCTATCATGACCATATATGTCCCAAATCCGAACTTCGTAGACTATTTTAGAACGATGTTAAAAATATTTTAAAAATATATGTAAGTCTTTTTTCCATAGATATGCACCTTTTATTATCAATACCACAGACAACACACGGAAATCGAAAATATTTTATGTTGACTCGAATAAGTACCTCTCACGGAGTTGCAAAGTAACAAACACGCAGAACTCGCGCGGTTATAAAAAGCTTTACGATTTTTTAATATTATTTTAGTAAAATACAGGTTAATTCACTGGCTATATAGCACTATAATATTTTTTTTATGTTTCCATGTTAAAATTCGAAGGCATGATGTTTTTTAATGTTGGAGAAAAATTAAAAAAAAAAAATCTTTTTTTTACACTAACTCCACACTGGAGGCCCTGAGGAAAATAATTTCCCTTAGGGCCTATATCATCTGGGATGCTGTGTGGAGGGTCTTTTTGATTAGAGGAAGGAATGAACATTGGTCTTGAAGAGACCCATGTTGTAGGAAGAAGGAACCACAGAGGCTGGCAAATCGTTCCACAGCCGAGCTGTTGAACACAAGAACGAGTCGAAGAAACGACCCGTTCTCATGTGACAAATGTCAACCGTGTACAAATGTTGGGCACGCGTTTGGCGTGTTTCCCGACTAGTTTCCCGCTAGTTCCTCGGAGCATCTTCCATTGTAATACCGGTAGAACACGGATAGCATTCCCACCCGACGCCTGTGCTCTAAAGATTGCGATCCGTCTGTTAAGATGGGAGAATCTATTAAGCGGACCGCCCATTTCTGCACAGAGTCGAGGGTATTTTTCAGGTATTTTGGAGCTCCAGACCAGAGGTGGCTGCCAAATTTAACCGTGGGGCGCACTTATGATTCGTACAGGGTTAGCAGTTGTGTACTATTAATCTTCTGGGAAATGGCGAGTGGTAAAATGTGTCAACGAGTAACTATCGTTAAACTTTGTAATCTCAAATTAACAAAAAAAATATCGATGGATTTGTGGTCACCCGGTTTCGCCCAGCAATTTATGTTATCTTTAGATTTAAACCCTTCTCTCTTATTTTAAATATTCCGTCTCGTCTAATTCTCCATAATTTGTGTTGGAAATGATTTGCGAGCTGAAAATAGTTTTTTTTGTTTACTAAAACTACACACAGGAGGCCCTCAGTGGAGTCAGGCCACCCCAAGTAGTTCGCTATGTTTAGTGACTTAGCAGGGGTGCCTGGGTTCATGAGAGGGAGGTTTATCTATGTCTTGGCGACAGATGCGTTACCTACTGCGTGGCGGACTGGATCTAGAGACTGGTTGAGGGATAGAGTTTGACCTCTCCAGCCGGTCTCTACCAATCGCCTTGCACCGCAGTGGGGGGGATGGATTCATACATTCGTCCCTCTTGGACGTACCAACCCCTCATACAGTTTTCCTCCCTAGAACTTTCTCTCCTTAATTTACCTAAAACAACCCTTCACACCCTCAAAGCATTCCCAAAAATGACATAGGCTCTGAGGGAATCTTTTGCCTCAGAGCCTAATGTGCGGAGTTAATGTAAAAAAAGTGTGCAATTCACGGTAAAGTGAATTCTTCAGAAAACTAAAATAGACAAGAGTGGGGACGCACAAAGAGGAGACCGATAGGCTACGAAGCACCGCACAAAGAGAAGACCGATTATAATATCTCTCGCAGGCTAAATCCTATTGATGTGTGTGTTCGTCACTTTATAGTGTCGCTATGTTTCGTTTCATCGGGTTTCAAATCACAACGCTGCTAAAAAAGTTTACACTTCAATAAATTTAATTCATGTTAATAATTTCTGTGCCTCCTGATGCTTATTGTCATTTTGTATAGAAGATTTATTTACCTTATCCGAAAACATTAATTTTGTTGACCAAAAAAAATTTCGGTGGCCATTTAATTGTTTTTGTTTTCAAGTCTCAAATACGTGTTCCATTATTCCTAATAGCAGTAGGTGGTACTATGACTATGGTGTGATTCGCGGAAGGAAATCGCGCGATGTTGTTCTTGTTTAGTTCGTGGCCACGCTCTATTGGCGGCCCGATATGGGTCGACCCGAGCCGTGACGTGGCGTGGACTTGTGACGTCACACTTGCTTACCCATCGTAATGTAATATGATATCATCTCTGTTGATCAGATCGGATCAACTAGACACAGCAGGAGTGCTAGCATGTTCGATTGATAAGGATTGATAGGATAACTTACGGTAACTTCTCATCGTTCCCTAGCATGGTTGCAGATCGCTAACGAATAAATAACAGTTCACAATGACTGAGTGTTCTTAATATATTCGACAACTGTTGTTTATACGTTAGCGATCTGCAGTTGTCATAGAGAACAATGAGAAGTTACCGATCGTTATCCTATCAATCCTTATCGATCGAACATGCTAGGAAGATGCTGAAAGGGAATTGTAATGTGCACTATGACTCAGGTTAATATAAGAAAGAACAAATAACACTCAAATTAACTGATATCGGCTCACGGCCAGCTTCCACGCGTCTTCTCACTAGGGATGTCGAAAGTGAAAAAAAATATCGATGTATCGATATTTATTAAAATATCAATATCGACGTCGATATATCGAGGAAAAAATATCGATATATCGGTCAAATTTTCAAGAGATTTTGCGTTTTTAAAATAATAGTGTATTCAGCTCAATATTATCAATAGTAATTTTTGTACACAATATGCTTTTTTTAATGTACAAAAATCTCAATAAAAATGAAGGTATTTTTATCACTATTCATTTTTATTACGTAATAATTACAAAAATATCAAAAACTAAAAAGCTGTCTTCTAACTTATATGTAAACTGAGACGCATATAAAGTTTGCATGCGTCTCAGTAACATTATATTGGCGTATTAATCTGTCAAAAAGGACGTGTTTGGAACAAGGTATAGTCAATAATCAGAGACAATTGGGAACCAACAAATAGGAGTGGCTAAGAAAAAAATGGCGAAAATAAGCATACATTTCTATGTATGATCCTACACACATGAGATAGTATTGGTGATCACTGATCACAAATACTAATGCAAAGACAATAGATTTGTAAGCTCTTAATAGTTAAAATTTCAACCGTCAGATGTCATAACTCAATACAGTTACTTCTTCCGTTCGTTCGTTCCTATACGGTTTTGGATTCTAGTGACTTTAAATACATACATTTAAAAAAATATCGTTTTTGATATAATTTTCGATATTGGATATTTTGTATCGATATATCGGATCAAAATATATCGGCTAAAAATATCGATATATTGAAATAAAAATATCGATATATCGATACTTTTTCAACAAGCCTACTTCTCACTCCGGTCGGTCGGCCAGTATCGTCCTCCCGCAACTCCGCGCGTGTACTGCCTGAGACGACAGAATTATCCACAACTATACATGTGAATACACTACAGAAATGTCTACAATAAACTGAGTTTTTTCAAATAAAACTTGGGACCTTGACATTTCTCTTGTTTTGAAGGTAAAGTGTGCGAAATTTCATCAATCTCGGAATAAAAATTTAGTTTCCAATTTGGGGGGCGACTGTGGATACCGCCGTCCCGGAAACCATTTATTGTATAATCAACATCTCTGTCATGTCACCCCAAATGGTTCGCAACGTTTGGTGACTTAACAGGGGTGTCTATATATAAAACTGTTGTTTTCAATTTGGGAGGCAATTATGGGTTCCGCCGCTCTGGGAACCATTTATTGGATAACAGACACCTCCGCCTTAAGTCACCCCAATTGGTTCGCTTCGTTTGGTGACTTAGCAGGGGTGCTCATATATAAAACTATAGTTTCCAATCTAAGAGGCGGATATGGGTACCGTCGTCCCGAAAACCATTTATTGGATAACCGATACCTCGGCCATAGGTCACCCTTTTGGTTCACTACATTTGGTGACATAGGCGAATGCGTCTATCCACGAACTGCGTGGCAGGACGGATCGGGGGAAACCTTTTGACCTCTCCAGCAAGACTATCTCGACCCACCGCAGCGGGAGGGATGAATTCATGTGTTCTACATTCCTGGACACACTGATCCCCAGATTCTTACCCATCCCTAATTCATTTTTCCTTTAATTTCCTAGATAGATGTCGCTTCACCATAGAGCGGTCGCAGATCGTCAGCGAGGAAGCGTAGCATCCGATTGCTTAATCGTGCCAGGGTCGCGGTTACAGCTGATTAGTGATTACACCGATTAGTTACTGTCGTTACGCGGTTGCGGCGCTCTGTGGGTAGCAAGTTGCCTTACCAAGATCAAGGCCATGGTCACAGAGATGTTTCTAAAACCTAATCCATTTTTCTGATGATATTCTAGTAAAAAATCCAGTAATGGTATTAAACGGCTACACCAAAACTAAACTCAGAAAACCACATTGAGAGGATTAACGCTTGCGACACGGTATTTATTTATTAATTTATTTACGCCCTAGTGGGCTTTTACAAGGATAGATAATAATAGTTAGGCAGGTAGGTACGTCGTACACAATTATAATGATTAAAATAATAATAAAAAATAAAATTAATCAAAATCATACATTCATTAAAGTAATTATAAAGACTTATTTTTATAACTAATACAGAATCTGCAAACATGTCTACAATATTCCCAAATTTATTACCAAAATGATGTAATCTATTTATAGGTGTACGAGCCTCATAGTTTGTTTTAAAATTGTCACAGAAGAAGGTAGCACTTTGCCTCGTATTTCTGGTCGGTACGTAAAATTTTATTTTGGCGAGAATTTCAGGGTTGTCAATGCAATTATTAATGATTTTATTTAATAGTACAAGGTCAGAGATGATCCGCCTATCTGACAGCGTAATTAAGTTTAGTTGTTTCATCAAAAGGACATAGTTAATATTTTTAATTAGAATATTCAGCTTAAAGTTAACAAATCTTAAAAAATTGTGCTGTACCCTTTCAATATTGTCGGAATGTATTTTATACAATGGGGACCAAATGGGCGAATTATACTCTACCTGACTTCTTACTAAAGAAGTGTACAATATTTTCAAACATTCTAGTGACTTAAAATCACTTGCATATATCACTTCTACATACGTAAAAACACACTTCTCCTCATTCTACACATATATGCCTTGATGATGGACGCTGTAACGGTGTCCGAAACGCTGGCTAAAGAATGAGAAAGCGCAACTCGGTGTAATAACTCAAACAATAATCAATATAATGACTTAAAGTTATCAATTTTAGGACTGTCATTCACGAGATGCTTGGCTATTCAGATCTAGTCACTAAACGTGGCTAAACCTAAATATTTTAAGCATTTTTTCGATTCTGAATGGTGATCTCACACCAGGGTGATACTGAGAGTTGAGAGTGTCTTCCATTCTATAACGAGGTATTATAGATAGATACTACATATTAAAAAAAATGTAAATCCAATAAAGAATATATTTGCACGCTCTCGGAATTGAACCCGCGACCACATATTTTAAGACACGCGAAGATTTTCATTTATTGCATTCAAATAAACTATATTGTCATTGTAAAATTTGTAGGTATATTATAATTTCCGTTTATTTTTACGGTTCACTGTGATTAATGTATTGGAACTTTGATATATAACGAACTTTGACATATAACGAACTTTGACATATAACGAACTTTGATATGTATCGGAACTTGATATATATAACGAATGTATGAAGCGCTAAAGCGAAACCGCGAGCTTTTTTCTTCCAATCGATAGGAACTTCGACGCAGGCCTTTTATACTAGAAGATGACGATATATAAATACATATAATTTTATAGATGGAGGTATTCATAATATACGGTGAGATTTCCCTCGGATACTTGTACATATTCACGTGGGAAGAGGGTATATCGAATATGGCGTACGTAGATATGCACCTGTGTACATTACCATGACTTTAGTTTAGTACAGCAATTACCCACGGGCGGTCTGGTCGTGTTTGTGTTCAGTACTACCTGTCACAGTCAAACGAACCGACGACTTCTGACTTTGACAACAGCTTACACTAACAGCAGTCATCTAATATGATGGTTAAATAACCGCTCGTAATTCCGTTGTGAAGTTGATACTATTGCCGGCTTATTTGGTTGAGTTTTCAGTGCGAGGCGCGCCGCATATTGACATTTGTCTAGAGTCCCGGCGTTTTCCGACACCCGTTCGATGCTCGCTTTTCACCCCGCTTTCTAGAATATAAATCCAGTACGGAGTCTGTGTTTTACCGTTCCTGTGTACACCGTGGGAGTAGACGCGCCGCTCGCTCGGCTTTTCCCAACAAATAGAATAAATAACCGTTTTTCATCATTTAAAGGCAGTTTTCTAGTGATTTTCTTTTACCATGGTAACTAGTGACGTGCAAGTTAAGTGCGATGATATTCACAGGCGAGCCGGTAGGGACTCTAGCCCCTGCATCAGGTGGGTTCCCGACATTTTCTTTGTTTACAACCGGCGTTTGGTACTACTTTTCCTGACCTAGGATCAACGTTTTGAACGCTATTACGAGAAAGGGAGTCTCATTTGAAAGACTTTCGACGATTTTACCGTAAAGTTTTCAAACAACTGATAATAATTAAGTATCAAATTTATACGCAGGGGTGTAGTGTCATGGGGTGTAACACATTATCTGTGACTCATCGAGTAATATTACCCGATATGATTTTATCACAGCTACACGCACTTTCTATTATGTAATATTAATAAGATAATAAAGTATAGTCATTTATCATTAAAAAAAATGGAAATAACTTTTTAACTTTTATTAATTTGTTTTTAGTGTAATTTTTATCACTATGGACGTAATTATTGAAACCAATTTGAAAAAATGATTAAGTACCTGAAAATATAACTAATCTTATTTTTAAAGGGTGTGTTTTATGTTTTATGAAATTGACTAAGCAAAATAGAATGTTATCATGTGATATAAATATTGTGTAGATAAAACATAATGCGCTAACTCCAATGCAAATAGTCGGTTTTTTTATTTTATTTCCTTACTTATCTTATCGCTCTAAATAAAACTGTTCAAATAACCGCATGTTCCTGTAAAATCGTAGAACTGGATTAGTATATAGGCAGAAGAAGGTTGTGATGAGGGTACGTGACTGAAAGCACGTAGTTTTATCGCTACTAAAATTTTACGTTAAGGGTCAATGGGGTGGCGTGATTTTTCATTACTGTTCAAATACATGAATTTTCTTCATTCCGATTTATTTTGAATTTTATTTGGTTTTATTTTTATTCTAGTTTATTTTGAATGGAAAAAATTAACTGTCAATGAAATAATAACAAATTGTTTTACGAATTTTGGAGTAACTGTTTGCGCTTCTACTGAGAATTACGTCGATAGAAATGCATTATCGGAAGCACATGTCGATATTACAGCATAAATACGTCGGTAGTGATGCAGTATTGGAAGCATATTTATGTCGATATTACAGCATAAATATGTCGGTAGTGATGCAGTATTGGAAGCATATTTATGTCGATATTACAGCATAAATACGCCGATATTGATGTATTGTCGGAAGCGCTAGTCGATATTACAGCATAAATACGTCGATAGAGATGCATTGTCGGAAGCACTAGTCGATATTACAGCGTAAATACGTCGATAGTGATACATTCTCGGAAGCACTAGTCGATATTACAGCATAAATACATCGGTAGTGCTGCATTGTCGGAAGCACTAGTCGATATTACAGCATAAATACGTCGATAGTGATACATTCTCGGAAGCACTAGTCGATATTACAGCATAAATACATCGGTAGTGCTGCATTGTCGGAAGCACTAGTCGATATTACAGCATAAATACGTCGATAGTGATACATTCTCGGAAGTACTAGTCGATATTACAGCATAAATACATCGGTAGTGCTGCATTATAGGAAGCACTAGTCGATATTACAGCATAAATATGTCGGTAGTGATGCAATATCGGAAGCAAATGTCGATATTACAGCATAAATATGTCGGTAGTGATGCAATATCGGAAGCAAATGTCGATATTACAGCATAAATATGTCGGTAGTGATGCAATATCGGAAGCAAATGTCGATATTACAGCATAAATATGTCGGTAGTGATGCAATATCGGAAGCACTAGTAGATATAACGGCATACATATGTCGCTAGTGATGCAATGTCGATATTATAGCATAAATACGTCGACAGTGATACATTATAGGAAGCACATTTCGATATTACAGCATAAATACGTAGGTAGTGATGCATTGTCGGAAGCACTTTTTTTTACATTATATCCACAGTAACAAAGAAGGCCCTGAGTAAAAAAAATCCCTTAGGGCCTATGTTATCTTTGGGGATGCTGCGTGGAGGCTCTTTTTAGAAAAAGAAGGCGAAGAAGTTCTGGGAAGAATAAAGGTATGAGGGGTGTGTAGGAATCTGTAGGTCAGTGTGTTCAGAAGTGACGAACGTATGAATTTATCTTTCCCAATGCGGTGCAAGGTGATGGGTAGAGAGAGTTCGACCGGAAAAATCCATAGGTCTACCTCAATCAGTCTCCCGATCCGGCCCGCCACAAAAATCCGTCGCCAAGACCTAAACAAACCTCAACCCGGGCACCCCTGCTAAGTCACCAAACGTAGCAAACCACTTGAGAGGTGACTTATGGTGTTGGTTATCCAATAAAGTTCTCAGGGCGGCGGTACCCACACCCGCCTCCCAAACTGAAATGTCGATAGTCCGTATACTTCCGTAATACGTCCGTAGTGATGTATTATCGGAAACATTTGTCGATATTACAGCTGATGTTATTGTAATGTCATCATACTAACTCATTATTGCCCTCATTATTGACCTCTGCCATAGGTCACCCCAAGTGGTTCGCTACGTTTGGTGATTAAGCAGGGGTGCCCGGGTTAATGGGATGAGGTTTGTCTACGTCTGATGACCAGGACACACTGAACCCCAGATTCCTACCCACCCCTTAAACCCTTTTCCTTCCCATAACTTTCCTCTCCTTCCTTTCCCTAAAAAAAACCCTCCACACAGCATCCCCAAAGATGACATAGGCCCTCAGGGACATTATTTTCCTCAGGGCCTCCTGTGTGGAGCTCATGTAAAAAAAAAAATTGTTGTGAAAATATAAAACATACCATCAAACATTTATTTTTATTTATTTATCTATATAAAGTATGTTTACATTGGGTTTTTCGATGCCTGTCTCACTAGGACATACCAGTGACCTGTGTCGAAACAGGCGTGTGGTTAAATAGTGGTTCGCAAAATGAATTGAACACAAATAATAAATTATCATTATTTTTAATACATTTTAAACCCATCCTTGTAGTGTTTCATAATTAAAAAATTGAAAATATATTTTTGACTCAACTCTGTTTTGCAGTATATTACAATCTATCGCTGACCCTCGAAAATCACGGGATAGTCTGAATTCTTGACATATCAGTTCCAATTTTGAAAATGACAGTTAAAATAATTTTCTGTTAAAATATTATATTATAGGTGTCGCTTGTCCGAATTCTTTACACAATCAGTTCCAATTTTGATAATCCAATCCAAAGATGCAGGACACATGTAAATTTGGGTGGCGGCATTGCCGCTACCCTGGGAACCATTTATTGGATAACCAACACATTATAGGTCACCCCAAGTGGTTCACTATGTTTGGTGACTTAGTAGAGGTGTCCGGGTTCATGGGGTGAGATTTTTCTGTATCTGGCGGTGGATGACCTGGACTCACTGAACTCTTGATTCTTACCCTGCACTCTTACCTTTTTTCCTCCCAGAACTTCCTCTCCTTCCTCCACACAGCATCCCCAAAGATGACATAAGCCCTGAGGGAAATAATTTTTCTCAGGGCCTCCTGTGAGGAGCTAATGCAAAAAAAACACACAATGGTAATGAGTATTATTGATGATTTTGGATTTGAAACAATTGAAAACTATTAAACATTAAAATGTAATTATTTTAAAAGATGCCAGAAAAAAAAAATATTAGCACCATTGGGATTTTAACCTTCTTTAAGTCTTCTGCTACCGAGGCGACTGCTCTTACCACTGAGCTATCTATCGTGACGATCAGATCTGATATATTTTTCCAATACAATACCTAGTTTTTTTTATATCCTTTATGTAATGGTTTTGATGAATTATTCCCAACCTTCATCTTCCCATCTCCTTTGTCACCCCTCTTTTTTTCTGTATAACAGCTTACCCCAAGTTAGGATACCATCATCCCACTGGCTTCGGGCAGTTGGGCCTATTTTACAGGTGTCCAAAAACTCGTACTGCAAGTAAATCATAGTAAAAAATTTGTCATTACGGGGTTACTAAGTTACTATCAGCTGTTTTTTTTTCACCCGGCTTCAAAAGTTTTCTTGGATTAATCCAAATGATGTAAATTAACCAGTTTCCACTTGCACCACTACTTTCCGCACACCATGTATAACGGACCGGCATACTCTCGAAATGAGTGCTATTTTCAATTCTGAACAAAGTTTTCTTGGATTAATCCAAATGATGTAAATTAACCAGTTTCCACTTGCACCACTACTTTCCGCACACCATGTACAACGGGCCGGCATACTCTTGAAATGAGTGCTATTTTCAATTCTGAACAAAGTTTTTCTTTATTATTTCCAGTAAAGACACATCGACCTGCAGTAAAGCAACAATGCCACCATACGCCAGCGACCAGGTGACCGGCGTCCTGTTTGAGACGGATGCCAAAACCAGCGACCTCAGCCTGTCAACTGTAGAGGCCAAGATCAACATCGCCGACAACCGTCCCATGAAGCTGGTCTGGAGGAACATCATCGCGTTTGCCTATGTTCACTTGGCCGCCCTCTACGGGGCTTACCTCTTCCTCACCTCCGCCAAGTGGCAGACCGACCTCCTAGGTAAAGCTACCCTTCAATCAATAAGCAAACAACCCACGTACAAACAAACAATAAAAAAACCACAAATAAACAAACAACGTACACTATCACTCTGTCAATGGCAGGCGCTGTATATTCTTGGTCTCCATAGTTCCACATAGTTCTAGAGGTCATTGAATGTTGTGTTGTCAATGGAAAGTGCTTCAAAGAACCTCTTCAAATACTACTCCAATTACCTCCCAAAAACTGGGCGTACTGTACAGGGCCCGCAGATACTTTAATAGTACACAACTGCTAACCTTGTACAAATCACAAGTACGCCCCACGGTTGAATTTGGCAGCCATCTCTGGTCTGGAGCTCCAAAATACCTGAAAAATACCCTCGACTCTGTGCAGAAACGGGCGGTCCGTTTGATAGATTCTCCCATCTTAACAGACGGATTGCAATCTTTAGAGCACAGGCGTCGGGTGGGAATGCTATCCTTGTTCTACCGGTATTACAATGGAAGATGCTCCGAGGAACTAGCATCATTGATCCCTTCGGCACCGGTGCATAGTCGGGAAACACGCCAAACGCGTGCCCAACATTTGTACACGGTTGACATTTGTCACATGAGAACGGGTCGTTTCTTCGACTCGTTCTTGTGTTCAACAGCTCGGCTGTGGAATGATTTGCCGGCCTCTGTGTTTCCTCCTTCCTACAACATGGGTCTCTTCAAGACCAATGTTCATTCCTTCCTCTCCTCAAAAAGACCCTCCACACAGCATCCCAGATGACATAGGCCCTGAGGGAAATTATTTTCCTCAGCGCCTCCTGTGTGGAGTTAATGTAAAAAAAAAAAAAAAAAAAAACTTATCACTCCTTCAATTGTCTTCTAGTGTCCATCTTTGGACATGGCTTTTCACAAATTCCTACATTCTTGGTGACTCACCCTTCCAACATTGGCTGTTCTTTTTAGACTGTTTGTCACCAGCAGGTGCAATGCATACATATTTTGTCTCTAGAAACTAGAAACCCTAGACACCTTATAAAAGTCTTGCAACTATGTTCATTCGGGTGGTCCTTTGGATAAATCCACGATATTACCGATCTCCTACAACATGGATCTCTTCACAATCTAAGATCATCATTTACTTTTCATTGAAAATACCTAACCTAACCGAACATTCATTTCTCAAAGAGTCTAGCAAAGGATATGTGCCTCTGAATCTAATAATGCACCACTCTTGAAGATAAAAGTATTTGAAGGAATAAATTAATACTATTTTATTGTAAATTAGATACTTACTTTTTTGTTATTCATTTTTGGGGTATTATTGGCCGTGTTGCGCTACCTCCTCCCTTGGCCAACATTTCGAACAGCGTTACAGTGTCCATCATTAGGGGAGATGTGTGTGATGATGGACACTGTAACGCTGTCCGAAACGTTGGTTATAGGAGGAGGTAGCGCAACACGGCATAACACCCCAAAAATAAATAACACAAATACTTTTGGCTGGAAAAATCTAAAATCATATCTAAATTAAATATATCCAGTTTAACTAAATGCACAGCTGATTTTAAGCATTTAGCATATTTTTTACCAAGACATATTATAAAAATCCCACAGGAATAATCAGTAATAAGTCACAGAAAAAAGGTTGGAATAATTTAGTGATATTATTCTGAAGAATGTCATAAATTTTATTTAATCATGTAAATTAGAATCAATTTTCTGTCCACATAAAAAATACATAATAGGAATATAACAGCTTAATGCCTAACCTTTAGTTGCGTTATTTCTGAGAAACCGTCATAAATCTTAGCAATTTGGCTTCATTTTCATAATTATTTGTCATCATCAAATTATTGTTGACCATTGTTCCTACTAAGTTGCTCCCACATAAAATGTTTCCGCACGCAACACAGAATAATTCTCTCAACATTACTATAATTTTACAATAATATCCCAAAATTTCTGCAAAATGTTTACGACACAAAAAATAAACTTATTGTTTTCTATATTTTATGAACAATTGTAAGTAACCAATGAAATGGTAGCCCGATGTAGTGTTAAATATCATATCCATAAGCTTGTTTACACAACAATGTAACCATTACTAGGCATATGTTTGACGTATGAAGCGTACCTGAGTTATTAAATAATGGTAGAGCACTGACCGGGCAAGTCATAGGTTGTGGGTTCGAGTCCCAGATGTGACCATATCTTTTTCTGATTTTTTCTATTTCAGATTTTCGATTGAGTTTCGCTAATATTGTCTTCATTAAAAATATAACAATTTAAGGTTTTAATCATTAAGTTAAAAATAAATATTCATCCTTGCAGAAAAGTCAATAGATGTCGCATATTAAATAAAAAATTGATAAATTTATCCAAGACACTATCTAGATAGCATTTAGTTCTGATTGAATCTTGCAATCATACATAAAGATAGCAACCAATAAAAATATGCATTAAGAAAATGAAGATAATGTTGGTAATTCTTGGTCGAAGAATGACATAGTTAAATATGACCGAATCGAATAAGGACACATTCAGTTGGTAGGTAGAGCACCGACCTGGCAAGTCGTCCTGGGTTCGAGTCCCAGATATGATCGATGATTTTTCTGTTTCAGATTCTCGATTGAATTTCGCTAATATTGTCTTCATTAATGAAATATTATAGCCTTATGAGTATTTGAATACGAGTTTTCTTTAATCTACCGATTTTTTTCTAAAATAGAGTAATTCTGCATTTCATTGGAGAAAATAATGATTACATAAATTAATTTTGTCATAGATTTAAAACAATGCAAAGCTGGGAGAAAAGCCGCCAAAGATTCGTCCTTTTGCTCTGCTGTGCTATGATTTGCCGGCTTCTGTACTTTCTTCTCCCTCCAACAAGTTCACTCTTTATTTATATAGAAAACACTCCACACAGCAACCGCAAAGATCACAAGTGCCCTAAGGTTAATATATATTTAATAACAAGTAATTAATAAGACATTTTGTTGTGTTACAGCTTTCATATTGTATACGGCATCCGGTCTTGGCATCACAGCGGGAGCACATCGCCAATGGGCGCACAAATCTTACAGCGCCAAGTGGCCGCTTCGGGCGATACTGGTGCTCTTCAACACCCTCGCCTTCCAGGTAATTACTATCCTAACTACTCAACCCAAACTCTTTCTCTCCGATGATGCTACAGCCCATATCGAGCTTTGGCCTCCCGCAACATTCACCTCCAACTCCTCCTGTCCTCAGCGGCTGACTTCCAGTTTGGTACCTGGAGAAGTTGTGATGTATCCCCTCTTACCTTGTCTTCCCTGTCTTCAGTCTGGGTCTTCCCACTTTTCTCCTTCCACCTGGGTGTCCAGTCATAATTCTTTTTAATTGAACCCAACCTAACCTGTACAAATTAACAAAAAACAACCAAGTATAGGTAAATCATTTTAAAGCAATTCTTATGCAGTGGTGTACTGTATGGTAGAACTACGGGATAAGAGGAACTACAGCCGGGTGTAAAAAAATTTCAAACCAGTTGGAATACTAACAGTGCGGTCAAATACATTCAAACATGGGCTTTTATTTGCCGTTTCACCACTATTATTGATATTTCACATCTATTTTTGACGAGATACATAAAATTTGTACTCATTCACAATTGACATGTCGTATACTGTGTTTTATAATTAGTACCGAGCATCCTAGGCGTGATTTTTTCATAAAACAACGAAGTTAAAATGATTCAAATACTTTTAGTAAGGTATACTCAAGAAATTATGTTGAAATTGTGGGAATCTACAATCTTCTTCTATTTTGTTTCCATTGTTATTTTTTTTTTTAAATAATACCTCGATTTTTTTGTCAGGTATTATTCCATTTTTCTTACACTTTTGTAATCTTATTGGAAATTTTATAGCGTTGAAAAATTATATTTAGTTCTGTATCAGATTTAGCCATTGTTCCTAATCAACTTATCGAATTAATATTGGATCCAACCAGAAGCCTTTTAGTTAGGCACACACTTGATTTAATATTGTATATAAAATTAAAAACACTTCCTCATTTGGTTATGATATGAGATTTTAACGGCCAAAAGTATTATTGTGATTTGTTTCTTGTTTCTCTACCTCCTTTAGTCAACGTTTAGGACAGCGTTATTGAGTCCATCATCAGGGCAAACAATTAATTGTAAAACATCTGTACACTGTCAGAAATGTTGTCTAAAAAAGGAGTTAGCGCAACACGACAACACGACATGATACCCCAAAAATAAATCACAATATAAATTCATTTTTTATTTATAGTTACTTATTTTTATGTTAGAGGTTTTCACTTAAAGAAAGTGAGACTGTTTATTGGCCACTAATAAAGTATCAATAGATTTATTCATCTTTTTCTGTCTAGGTAACAATTGTTTTACCAGTTCAATAAAACTTCTAAAAGTAATTAAAATTAGATTTTTAAAAATTTTTTATGATAGATCCATTTCTTTACAAAATGAGGTTATTGAAAAAGTAATTAAATATATCTACTAATTTAGATTTTTATTTTAATGGCATACCTCTCGTCATGTTGTACTGTGCTTGAACATCTGTTTTGCTGTCAAGACGACTATGGTTTTACAATTAGGGAACAAAATAAATTGGTCTGTCATTAACTAGGAAGCCATTAATGGCAGTAGATGCATGTTTTGTGCAATTTGTCTTGTTTATAAACGCCCTTGCTAGCTGCGTATTCTCCATTTGTAAAAGAATGTTAAGTAGTGTCAACAGTGGCAGTAATTTAATTGTAAATCCATCACATAATAGTGCACAGCCTGAGTGCCTCTTTTCTAACTTTTGTCCCGACTTTGCAGGATTCGGTGATAGACTGGGCCCGTGACCATCGCATGCACCACAAGTACAGCGAGACAGACGCAGATCCACACAACGCCACCAGGGGATTCTTCTTCTCCCACATCGGCTGGCTGCTCTGCCGTAAACATCCCCAGATCAAGGAGAAAGGCAAGGGGCTGGACTTGAGCGACCTCTACGCTGATCCCATCCTTCGATTCCAAAAGAAGTAAGTTACAAATAAAACAGATATTACCATATTATTAAATACAGAATATTTAAGGTGAAACAGTCAGTAACCGGTGTTGTTTGTTTGATACAGGTACTACATGCTGCTCATGCCCATAGTCTGCTTCATCGTGCCGACACTCGTCCCCGTGTACTTCTGGAACGAGACATGGACCAACTCTTGGTTCGTGGCCACCATGTTCCGCTACACCTTCATCCTGAACGTGACCTGGCTGGTGAACTCGGCGGCGCACAAGTGGGGCAACAAGCCCTACGACAAGAACATCAACCCCACCCAGAACATGACCGTGGCCATGTTCGCGCTGGGAGAGGGCTTCCACAACTACCACCACACCTTCCCCTGGGACTACAAGACCTCCGAGCTGGGCAACAGTCGGCTGAACTTCACCACGCAGTTCATCAACTTCTTTGCCCGCATCGGCTGGGCATACGACCTCAAGACCGTGTCTCCCACCATCATCGAGAAGCGCGTCAAGAGGACGGGAGACGGTAGCCACCAGCTGTGGGGATGGGGAGACATGGATCAGCCCGCCGAGGAGGTGGCGGAAGCCATCGTCACGCACAAGAAGGCCGACTAAGACGTAGCCGGGTAGCTTTATGATATAATTGTTTATTCATCATTTCTAGTGCATCGTCAGTATTGCCAAGAAGAAATGGTTAAGATATTCACGTCGGCTGTGTTGGATTAGTTTAACTTTTTATCCATGAATTTGTTTTAAGTGATGACACTACAGTTTCTTCCATTCCCCCGAATATAAGAAGAAATGCATATCAGTGCCCGGCGTGATGCGGACGGATATGTCCGGTTTCTATTGGTTTTTGTTGTTTGCAGCTTCGGTAGTCGTAGCCTCGCCGGAACTTCCTCCACCACTTGATATAAATTAGGTTAATATTTATTACGTCTAACGGCTAAGTTCAGCTAGTTACTGTCTATAGTAAGAACTATGATGTGACTGGCGACAAACAATGTGCAAAATGCATATTTATACTAAAAATATTTACGATGATAGACTTCAAGTCTGAATAATAGTCTACGATAAAATAAACTTAAATCCCTGACTATTTTAGGTAGACTTTAATTACAACCGTGTTATGTTGGGAAAGTTGAAGCGTAGAAAAAACAAGGAGAGAATAGAGGGACGGGATAGGATGGAACGGAGGGAGTATTTATTGAAGAGAGGAGATTGCAGTTGCGGCCATCTGGTTGCAGCCATATTACGCTTATGAAAGGAAACGATGTGTGCTGGAAATATAAATGTTATTTTAAGGTATTTTTGATAGAGGAATGTTTCACTCTTAGTGTCGTTGTCGTATGTTTCTGAAGTCTTTACTCGTATTGATGATACGAGAACATTTATAACAATTCTTGGATTTGTCTTTTATATTATCTGATGTATAAAACGTAATCTACAGGGATCGAAACATATAGGAACCAAATTATATAAATACTTAACGGAGAGCAAATATGAAAGTTTTGGGGTCTATTAAAAAAAATTGTACCTTACTGTTGTTAAAGTACTGTTGTGTTCTATATTTATATAAAACATTTAACTGTACGTTTGAAATAAACCTGTGATGGATAAATAATATTGTTTCAAATAACTGCCTTGTCACAACTGTCCTCTTTCCCATCCCCACTTCCTTCAACCGTTTAATAAATATTTACCAAATGGTGCTCCCATGTTTAATTGGATTCTCTCACTTGACATATAGGCTTGAGCATTGGGGGTTATCCACCACTTACCTACCCTGGTATAAGTAACAGATGGTTACTCCTTCAAGGCTCTCGCAAGATTCTAATTTTTTTGTTAAACGAAGCTACATTTATTTATTTTGAATGAATCTAGACCTCCAGTGTCCCTGCATACATTGTTAGAAAGCAGTATGCAAGTGCTTAACAGGAAAAAAAAACAATACGCTTGAGCAGGACAACAGCCGGCTAAACTCGTCTGGCGTTGTCTAGATATTTGACCTGAAGACCGTGTCTCACAAAGACATCAGGAGACGGCAGCCATCCGCTCTAGGTGGTGGAAACCATTGTTATATACAAGAAAGCTGACTAGGGTGTACAATGGACACCAACACTGTCCTTAACTTTGAATAAAGAAGGAGGAACCGTAAAATGGAATTATAACTCAAAAATGAATTATTACACTAATTAAAACAAATTAATTTAAAAATAAAACAATGTTATTATTTAATAAGAGTTATTACACAGTAAAACATTAAACAAAAAATAATTGAGAAAGTCAGGCAGACACATCAACAATTTAATGTTACAGTGAAACCCTCTTAAGAAGTTTGGTGTTTTCAGTCCCTCAAAAACTAAATGACCCAATTTAACCACCGTGCAAAATTTCACCGAAATAAAACTGTAGATTTGTATAAAAATTAAATCCAAACCGCCCACCCGCCACAGACACTCTTTTTTATATAAATTTAATAGATTATGCGCTGATATATTAGAGCTTATTTTGTAATATGTTTTGTATTTTATTATTGTTATATAATCCTTATTCTTTGATTCGTTGTTGGTATCGTGCATATAATATAATGTAAATTATGCCCCAATGGAGAGTGAATCAATAAATATATGTATTTAGCACCATAAGAAGTTATGCAATGAAATACATAGTTTTAATGACTTTTAGAAATTGAATTATTTTGGTCCCTTATTATTATTAGACAATTAGACATGATTTTGTTGAGAAATTGGTAAAGGACATAGACATCCAAATGGATAGACAAGCAGTTACAGATGAGGGGTAAAACCAAACTATGGAGAGCGAAGAGGGGAAAGATGACTGTCATTCGTTGAACAATCAATCTGACAGTATATAGGCATCTCGCATTACAATATCACCATTTAGTTCTTAAAAGCAAAATCTGCTTTGAATGAATAGACCTTTTTACATGGGAGCGCGAATTGCTTGCCACGTTCAAAACTTATTTGCGAAGGCCAAATGCTCGCCCCAAAAAGACTCGCGCCAATACACATATCAATATTTTCTTGCCGTGTTTAGTTAAAACACTTTTACAAATGTTTCATAATTTACTTACCCCTGTAACCAGCGACGAGCACATTGGAGTACCGCCCACATTCGCTATGTGCATATTGATACGTAGATATATTGTATAGCACAAGCTGCCGTTATTTCGTTAAATGTATGGATGTCAGCTTCTCGCTGTTCACGGCAAGAATGATGACGTCACACATTTTAGATTCAAGCGAGGCTATATCCCCTCCCCATGGAGCGAGCCGGTTCCAAGGAGGAGCTACAGCCGGCGCCATGTGGAGGGGGAAATAATACGTTTTTATCACTTAGGGCAGGTCCAGATATATTCATATGTCCGTGGTAAAGGACGACAAAACAAAAATCACCCAAACGATCAAAATTTGTCTGGAATGAAACTGGTGACCATTTTGAATTTGCTGAAATGCTGACTTCTGATTGGCTGTGTTTGTATTATGTAATACAAAGTATTTTGGAATTCGGGTCGATATTTAAACACGATTTAGTTAAACGAGTAATTTAGTTTTAGTTATTTAACAGTAGGAGGATTTTTGAAATAACAATGACAGCATCACATTCCTGCGATTCTGTATCTTTTGTGGATACGGAATAGATTCTATACATATACCTGTCAGATTTGTGTGGTTGTCTATGGCTTGCAATTGCTTTTTCTACAGACGGATGTGACAGCTGTCAGCGCTGTCGCTGACTTCAACTAGTTTAAAACACGAAATGCGTAAGTATACATGATTATTTAATCATTTAATGCACGTTTAAAGTTGTATACCACGGATATGACATTTCCGAGGTCAGCGACAGCTTAGCAGGATGTCCAATTTGCAGAGAATTCCCCAAATTACGGGTAATTTGTTATTTTGTTCTCTCCAATTTAAGGATTTTGAACATTTATTGCGGGTATTTTAGAACATAAGCATTGGCAACCCTGCAGCTTACACATCAACCCGTAGAAAAAGCAATTGCAAGCCATTGACAATCACACAAATATGACTGGCGATTACGTATGGAATTGATTCCGCATCCACAAAAGTATTCACCCCTAATTTTCAACAAAAATTCATTAGGGAGGATATTGGAACTCAACGATTCATTTCTTGATCTCAAAAACAGTAAAAATGCAGAAACAAAACTTTAAACAGCTCTACTGCAAAATCGCACATCTGACATTGTTCTTTGGGACTGTCGATATCAAAACATAGATTACATATATTGAAAAAGCCACTTTCACTAGTAGTTTTTATATGAACCCTAAAATGTCAATCAATCTGCCGTAAATTCTCAACGATTATCAATATATATATATATATACGGGGCACCTATTCGTGCTCCTTAACGACGTGTTTCATCCGCTCGGGCACGTGCGGCACCTTGCCAGGCTTGCTGTGCTTGCGGCGGTTGGCCTCCTTGCGCTTGTTCTTGTCTCGGATGACGCGGTGCTCGTGGTGCGCATTGAACACGTGGCGCGGCACCTGGCGATGGCGGGCGATGCGCTTGATCTGAGGGTGGCTGGCGAACTTCTCCTTGAGCGCTTCGCCATAGTTGATGGCCGCCTTTTCACGCGGTTTTAACTAGAAAGATGAGTTTAAAAATCAAAATGAATTCATGTTTATTTTGACAATGAGACCTTTTTTGGCTTCGACGATAAAAATATTTCCGCTTTGCAATAAAACCAAATAAACAGAAAAATAGTGAAGGTGTCCGAAAACCAAAAACTGTTTCAGAAAGGTGATGAAATAAGCTTTCAAATTTTATTATTAGAAAAACATGTAAATTTTTAAATATAATTTTTTTTATTCAGACTTAAACAATTTTAAAAATGGCTCACATTACGTATTTTCTAGCAAAAATTACTGTTAACAAAAAATAATAATAATACACTACATTTTATTAGACAAATTAATTAAAAACGTTATCACCACCTCACTTTTTTTTCATTTTGTAAAAATAATTAATAAAGAATTCATAATTTGTTTTCAAAATGCAGTTTGGAAACTTTGGTTTTATAAAGGTGTATATTTTAATATTAAACTGGGAAGACTTCGGTGGCTGGGTCATGTGGTTAGGATGACCGAGCATCAAGCACCAAATTCCCTGCTGAACTCAAGACCGATGAGGCGAAGGAGCCTGGGAAGGCCAAGGTTAAGATGGAGCGACAACGTCCTCAAAGATATATCTACCTTGGAGCTTCTAAACTGGAGAGAGCTGGCACAAAACCGAGATGAGTGGAGGAAGACTCTTGAGGAGGCCAAGACCCACCAGGGGTTGTAGAGCCAAGAGTGATGATGATGATGACATTTTAATATTTTGATGTTAATTTTTAGATTTGAATATATAGCGTGTTGTTTTCTCTTTCCAATATGGTTTAGTTCATATTTCTCACTGTACCATTTCTACGAGACCTATGTGAGCTGGGACAAATGTGGTCTTCTGGGATTAAACGGGAACCGATTTTACATTACGCAACAAGTTGTTTCATGACATTAGTTGCACTGCTAGTTTCACATGTAAACATATAGTTTCATCCTGCGTGTCCTAGTTGTATGCCATTATGAGAAACCATTTCAGCTGAGCGGATGTGCGTGTTCCTTGAAACTGAAAACAACATTGTGCATTGCAGAAAAAAGCTTTGATGTTGAGGTTGTCATGGTTGCTGTGATACTAAAGGTTGCATAAAATTAAATTTAAGCAATTTATACAATTTAATCAATTTTTCGATCATCGAACATCAAATTGCTATCTACATTTTTTAGTCCAAATATGGTCAGGGATCGCTGCGCGCTGGTTAACATCCTCCAAAACATATATAATACTCACAGCTCCAAGTTTCTCTGACGCCTTTGCCTTCCATATCCTGATGTTCATCTCATCGGAGCCGCTGAGCAGGTACTTGTTATCGAGGGACCATCTGACACAGGTGAGGCGCTGCATGCGCTTGGTGTGGTACACATCGCGGGAGTGGCCCTTGAGAGACTCGAAGATGCGGAGTGTCTTGTCGTAGGAGGCCGACACCAGCTCCTTGCCAGTGGGGGAGTAGTCCAGGTCTATAACGGCTGCCACATGATCCTTGTGCACATTGATGGGGTTCTTTAGGTAGCGGGTGTCAAATGTGTATAAGCTGAAATAGTGATACATTTCATCATTAATATAACAAGTTTAGTATTGAAATAGAATTGTGTGTTCACTTATAAATGAAATCAATGCTATTTGGGAGCCAAGAGTTTTCATAAATTCATCAGGACTCAATGGTTGGTGGAGAGACAGTAATGTTTTCACTAGGATATGGATATATCCAAACTAATATCATAAATGCCAAAGTGCGTGTGTTAGTTTGTTATGCTTTCACGCCTAAACCACTAAACCGATTTTAAAAATTCTTTCACCAATAGAAAGTTACATTATCAGCAAGTAACATAGGCTGTATAGAATGGTAATTTGTGTGTATTTCATATATTTTAGCGGCAGGGAGGAAAGGCAGGGGGAAGGTGGGGTTCGCGGAGACGGAAGAGACGAGGGAGGGGGAAGGTGGAAAAGAACGGGGACGCACGGGAAAGGACACGCAGGGAGAATCTATTTCTTTGAATGGCATTACAGCGCATGCCGGGTACCAGCTAATCATTAATAATGAACAATGTGTTAAAAAAAATATTATTAATAAATAATGCAATAGGAGCATTTAAATGCATGAACAAGGGTTGTTGCATCAAACGAAACATTGTCAAAATACATGGAAAGAAATCGTAACTTACTTCAAGAAGTGATTTATTTACCAGAGAGCTATTTGTAAGCGTATGTGCACATATTTATATATCATCGATTATACGTAAGTTGACAAAAAAGCAGTCATTTTCGACGGCCTCCATGATCAAAGGGTAAGGCTCTCCGACTAGCAAGCCGAAGGTCAGACTCTCTCGACCCATCGCCTTGCATCGCAGTGGGAGGAATGGATTCATACGTCCGTCACTCCTGAACACATTGATCCCCAGATTTCTACCCACCCCTCATTCCCTTTTCCTTTTCAGAACTTCCTTTCCCCAAAAAGACCCCCTACACAGCATCCCTAAATATGACAAAGGCCCTGAGGGAAATGGTTTTCCACAGGGCCTCTTGTGTGAAGCTAATGTAAAAAAAAACGGGAGACGGCCATGCCAAGTCTCCTTTCTGCGCACTTGGTTTGTTCCCCTTTTCTTGATTGGCTGGTCTATCAAATTTGAATGTTTACGGTTTTTTACAGTATGCATATTCATATTAGGTATTGAAATTTCTCAAATTTGGGGTGTTTTGCAGGAAAGAAAAATCGTTATTTCTTGCTTACTTATAATCCTCATTAGCAACGGTGAAGATGAAGGCTTCCATGGGGTTCCAGCAGAGGGCGTTGGAGCGCATCTCCATCACAACCTTCCGCACGGGTCCTGCCTCGCGGCTGTCATACAGGATGATACTGCGATCGCTGGCACAGCAAGCCAACAAGTGCTTCTCCACCTGACAAAGGAAACAAACACTCTTATAAGTTATACCATTTTGATTGAGGAACTGATTGAGGGTTTCGGCGACATCGCTAATAGCAGTACGAAATGATTCAGAGACCATTGTATCACATCTTTCTTTGATAACGAAAAGGAAAATCTTTGAAGGAAAAAAAGGAAATCCTCATTGAAAATCGATGTTCAAAACTTAATGTTTTTATTCCATGTAGAAATCTAATATAGAGTGATTGCAACTGAAGATCTAAGACGTTTGAAGGTGGGTCCAGATATGTTCTTTTGTCCGTACCGTACCTCCGTTTCGTATCAGCGTCGCGATCAAGAACGCTGGTTTGGACGCCCGTTCGGTACGGTACGGTGGTACGGTGTCTCGATACGGATACAGGTACGCTCCGATCCATCGCAAGTCGGTTTTTTTGACCCGTTCAAAGGCGATACGATACGGGTACGCGCCAGTCTGGATGCGATTGCAGCATGCGCAGGTCGTGCTCTCTGCCACTACCCGAATCAGCATGAAAAATGAGGGATAACGATAATATTGTGAAGCTTATCGATGGATGTAGGGCCAGGGAAGTTCTGTGGGATCCCGGAAACAGGAATTATTATAATAAAAATATAAAGCAAGAGGCATGGGAGGAACTGTCTATCGAAATGGAGTGCGGTGTCGACGATATGAAGAAGAAGATAATAATAATAATAATTGGATAATTTATAAAGCGCCGTTTTTGTGAAAAATCACCTCAAGGGCGCAAGATGGATGCTTTATTGGCTGGGTGATATGCGAGTGAAGTTTTTGTATTTTCCACTTATGTTTTGAAATTTTAAATCTCTCATTAAAGCTCTTCCGCCACATCTTTCTCTGTTTTTGAATAATTCTAACTCCCACTAAAGTCACCTTTTTTGTTTTTTTCTCTTTATATTATTGGAATAACAAGGAAGGACGCGCAATCGTCAAATTCTCATACACTTCCGCAGTCGACGACATGGTGGAAAGAAATGAACACTCGATGATCGCAGCGACGTTACGGAGATACGGGCTATTCTTTGCGTCCAGAGTTTTTGGATCGCGACGCTGATACGAAAGGGAGGTACGGTACGGACAAAAGAACATATCTGGACCCACCTTGATGTGCTCCATACTGCAAAGAATTGAGAATGCGAAAAATCCATGGATATCCATCATAAACTTGTGGATAAAATATTGTTTTATTGAATAGTTCTGATATAATTGTTCTGAAATTTCGAAATCCAATGCTAAATAAACATTTGAGTAGGTCATACTTTAATTTTACGTAAAAGTTACAGGATAAATTTCATGTAAAATTGACAACACAACAAATTTCCTAAGAGTACACAATTTTTTTTTTTTAAATTTAAAAAAGACATACATTCCCGGGTTTCAAATAACTTGCTAATATTTCAAATATTTAAAATCTTCTACTACCACCACAGTAGAGGTGGGTAAGTTCTGCATTTTTCCGGAAGCCTCCGAGACTTGCTTCCTTTTAAAAGTACACGAGTTCTAGGAGCAGGTCCCGGGTCCGAGTTCTTAGGTGCGGACTGGGCACTGGGTATTGTTGCCGCGCACCGAAACGGGACGCACGGGTTCAAAGAACTCGGAACCAGGACCTACTCGTAGAACCCACACGATAACTCAGAACCCCGGAGTCGGACAAGACCCGCACGAGGACTAGGACCCATTCAATGTAGGTACATTCAATGTACCTACATTGCACGGTCTTTTATTGAGAATTTAAATAAGTAAATTAATAAGCTGTAATGCTTTACTATAAACTATTATTTTATAATGCACGTCACCCGTTGATTAACGATACCAGATAAGACGCTCTAATTAAAAACGACTCCGTGTCTAGCCGAAGCGGTCACGCACGTGTATGTCGATCAACGGACAGCGACCGAATGAACGCCCAGGCCCAGCCCACGTCTCGTGACCCAAGGGGAAGTGTCATAGTTAGCGGGCCGCAGGTCGCGGGGAGTGTTCAACGGTTCACGCAGTTCCGAGAACTACCGAGACCCGCGACTCATGAGTGGAATGGTGAGTGACGCCGGACGGGTAGTTCGTGGTTCCTGCTACTCAGTACTATTCATTAGCACCGGAGTACTCGCGGAGCAAGCCGGCGGCCACGGGGTGAGTTAGGAATGTATCGTAGTTCGTGAGTCCGGGAGTGGGCGGAATGAATGGATTGTGTCGCGATTCACGACATTCACGTAGCTCGGAACAAGGCGCTTGGGTTTAAAGGAACCCGGGACTTGTATTCGAGTGCCTAGTGGCTAGGAAAGCCGGCCCCGCGGCGCCGCGGTTTTCGCGCTTCGGCGTTGAGTTGCTCGGGGACCGCCGGATTTATTTGGATGCGAGTACTGGGACTGGGCCGGGTTCTCTGGGAGTAGTCGATTTGAAAAAGGAGTGGGAGTAGGAACCGCTTCCCGCAAAGGAGCGGATCACACGAGCCCATTCCAGCTGAACTGACACATCGCTACACCACAGTAAGCGGAAAATGTTTCTTATGTCATGATGGAGGACTTAGCCAGAAGGAATTGAACACGTGGACCACTGATCCATTAGCTGGTTAATTAATTCCATTAGTAAAAGTAAACGTAAACCTAAAACTATAGAAATATATGACATTTAACTCTCTATATTATGTTCATAAGGAGTGCTGTTATTTAAAAGTTGAGATAGTGTTGCCAGCTTTCATTATTTGGATTATAGCGAAAATAGTACCTGATTAAAAGCGACGTGGTGCAAGCTGTCAACACCCCACTGGAAGGTTCTGACGGGTTCACTGCGCGTCTCTTCCCACAGCTGGCAGATTTCCCCGCACGTGGCAAACAGGGGCTCACTGCGGTGGTGTGACAACCCCGTCACCATCGTCCTACTCAGGATTGTGTCAATGGGCTCTTCAGCCTTCCCCTCTTCCGGACCCTCGACACTCCAGGTCTTGATAGTCTTATCATCGCCGATCGTTATAAATCTATCCCCGTCGGGCAGGAAACAAATCTGTCTAACGTAACCTTCGTGGGCTATGAAATTTCTAGTGCATCTTTGTGTAGGGAGGTTCCAGAGTCTCACTTCTCCGTCGAAAGCCCCGCTAGCTGTTACTGATAGTCTGGTGGGATGCTTGCCGATGCAGGACACTCCGTCGGAATGGCCATCCAGACAGCCGATGAAAGGTTTAGCGAATACGCGCTCCAATTTGGTAGCGTTCAGGGCTCGGACATATTCTCTCGGAGCTTCGAACGGGTGCAGCCCTGGGTCGTAATTGCGTGGAACTGCACAGAAAAATCAAAACAATAAATAGAAGGTAAATATCGGTTCGGATTGGCCACGCTTATTACGAATAATTTTTAGAAAAAAACTTTAGATTCGCCTTAATTACTATAAAAGGAAACTTTTTGGCTTTGGGGCGGCGGAAAATAATGCATTTTAATTTTCAATTGCATAAAACCAAAATTCACTTCGCGAACCGACGACGCAGCGAAAATCCGCAGCCGTAGCTGTCACTCCTGTCACTGTTATGGACTGTAGCTGACTTCGTGGGATAAAGCGCGTAATTATGAAATTTCTCTAGCGGGCTTGTTTGTGTAACATGGTTTGTGATACGAAAGAAAGTGCCCCCTTCGTAGCGCCTACTCGCGTCAACGCAAGAAAAACATCCCAGTTTTCAAGTGGTTTAGCGGCTACGCTAGGTTTGTGCAACATGGTTTGTGATTCGCGGTATTTCATGCAGGTATCCCACGAAGTCAGCTACAGTCCATAACAGTGACAGCTACGGCCGCGAATTTTCGCTGTGTCGATTCGCGAAGTGAATTTTGGTTTTATGCAATTGAAAATTAAAATGCATTATTTTCCGCCGCCCCAAAGCCAAAAAGTTTCCTTTTATAGTACTTAAGGCGAATCTAAAGTTTTTTTCTAAAAATTATTCGTAATAAGCGTGGCCAATCCGAACCGATAATTACCGAAATGAATATTCTGCGTATTGTTTTGCTAATCAACATGCGATTGTCAATATTAAGTTACTTTTACCTCTATGAATGTCTCGTTTGGTCTGACGGATGTATTCATCTGGATTTCTACTAATTACTTTGACTTTCATCTTAATTGATTGGTTATTATAACATTTAGCAATACAATAACAACAACTTTACTACCACGAGACAGACGGGACACGAGCAGACACGAGCAGACACGAGCACATAAATATACCAATCCCCACGAGCATAAATAAACCAGACACGAGGTAAACTTGACTTCTGTCAAAATAAACAATAGACAATTTAATGTTGCCTTCTCAGAAAATTTTCGCTACTCTTCTCCATTTCGACAATCTTGTAAAATATATTTTTATTTCCATAATAAATATGTATTTATTTATTGTTTCTTTACACCGTAGGTGTTATGTTTACAATACAATTTATGACCTCTCTGGGACAACCTGTGTTGAGGTTAAATTATTAAAAATATATTTATAAATCTCCATTACACTCATGGCAGACTCAACTCATTCCCAACGGGAATGTATGGCAAGCGATGTGCTGAAATAGGCCAATCCAAATAACGCCGGCGCTTTTATAGCCGAGTCTGTTATAACATTACTTTGGATGGTAATCTAAGAACAGCTGGCCACGCTTATTACGAATATTTTTTTGAAAAGGCACTTGTTACCATAAAACTTTGCTTACCATAAAAGATAACTATTGGCATTCGTGTGGAATAGAAAATACTGCATTTAAAATTGCAAATAAATGATTTTTTTTTTTTAATATACGTTTTAAGCGTTGCCATAGGTTCTAAAAGTTACCCTTTGGATGAGTAATTTTTTTTTACCTTAGCTCCACCACAGGAGGCCCCGTCGAAATAATTCGAAGTTCGAATAAGATGAAATAATTCTCCTCAGGGCCTGTATTACCTTTTGGGGAATGGCATCTTTGGCTGTGTGGAGTTTCTTTTGAGGAAAGGAAGGAGAGGAAGTTCTGGGAAGGAAAAAGTATGAGAGGTGGGTAGAAATCTGGGGATCGGTGTCTCCAAAAGTGAAGGCCGTATGAATCCATCCCTCTCATTGCAGTGTAAGGTGATATTCCGAGAGTGTCCTGCCGGAGAGGTCAAAAGGTCTCCCTCAACCAGTCTCTCCCGATATGGCCTGCCAAGCAGCTGGTGGGCAGATTCAACCACCGCCAAGACCCGGACAAACTTCACCCCATGAACCAGGCCACCCCTACTAAGTCACCAAACGTAGCGAACCACTAGAGGTGACCTTTTGATGGCAGAAGTGCTGGTTATTCAATAAATGACTCCCGGGGCGGCGGTACCCATACCCGACTCCCAAATTGTTTGTAATGAGTACCTAATTTGTTTATTATTTCCCATTTTGTGCAATTTACTTACTCTGTCGACAAATATTTTTTAATCGGGTATCACTCATTTATTCATATTATTGTCTATTGAACTTGTCGAGTGCTGCCAGATGCATTGTTTTTACCATGTTTGTATGGTTTTTTGGTCATTCATACCTCGATAGAAAACTAAATATTTTTTTCTTTAAATTTTTTTTACATTTAAATGGTTGTTACTTAGTTCTACAAATTTAACTTTGGTAAATGCTCCACAAGCCGCCACACTTTAATTAGGCACAGATTTTGGAAATTACACCACGTCTCAACAATCATATCAAGAAACAACTACAAACTAATGTTTGAATAGATAGAAAAAAAATGCAATAAAATTTAAATTTTATTCAATCAAAGTTAAAAATTTCCCATATAAAACATCTCCTTTCACGCCACTTTTTTTTATTGATATTTGAAAAGTTTCGTTACAATCTAAATACGCATGAATTACTTAGTTTACCTAAACTAAGAACCTAATAAGTAATAACCTATTTTGTACACTTACGTAAATAGTTGTTTCTTGTAGTAATTGTCGAAATGAAGTGTAATTTCCATAATATGTGCAAGAGTGGTGGCCTATAGATCATTTAATAAAGGAACTTTATAAAATGAATATTAAAGCATCATAGATAATTAACTTACAATACATTGTTTCTTTTTTTCTCGATAAAAGCTCGCAAAACATGGTTTTTCATTTTTGGGATATGGCATCACTGCTTACAGCTTGTCATTTCGTCATTTGTCAGATTCGAGAGTTCAACTTCGGAGTTGGTTGACGGATGCTGGGCGGAGCTTTAGTTTATTGTATTCTATTAATAATATCATCATGGTTTGTCGCATAAATTAAACTAATGTGGCTTCTGGTCCTAAATATAAATGCAACATTGTTGAATAGATGCACTGGCAGTGTTTGTTTAATATCATTAAATTTTTCCAAAGTGGTGAACTAAATAGTGAATAAAATATTTTGTTTCAAGACAATAAAATAATTAAGAGGTAAGTCTTGAATTATATTACATTAGACGGAATTATTTAATGTGATTTATTAATTTTCACCCACACAGTAATAAATAACACGTCTTTTATAAAAAATAAAAAGGGAGAACAGAAAAAGCTCGATCTGTGTTAGAGTAGGTAGGTAGGTACCTACGCGATGTTCCACGTTATATTAATTTATCTGGAGTATCTTTAGCAATGCATATAACATATAATATGTATTAATAAAATTGGTTGTATTGGATAAAAATGCAGCTTGTAACAATTCATTTGTCATTATTTATTGTTTTTTTAGTTAGGTACTTGGTGTTACATATTATGTTTTTTGCGCTACATTCCTATCAATTTAAAATGATGTATTTTTTGTCCTTTGATTATATTAGTCAGAGTACTAGGTACTTTTCTAGTGCTTCTGCTTATCATTGCTTGTGGGTAGGTACCGCAGTTCGCAGAAGCGAGATACCTAGGTACCTACTAACAAAACTGAGAAATCGCTCAACTTTTTTTAACCATTAATTTCTATGGTGACCCGATAGTTGATCCCCAACAGTTGACCCCCGGAAATTATAATTTTTATTAAATTATAATTGTTTGTGCATTATTTACCAATGTCAAACCTAAACTAAAATCCAATTCAAAAATACCCATAATATTTTTTTACGGATATCAAAATAATTTATTTACAATGTCGATTTATGGTAGGTATCGCTGGTCTCTGGTACATAAGTATATTAAAGACAAGTAGTTTTATTTGAATAAAATTATGTTTAGAAAAATGAAATAATTTAACTTTGTATAAACCACTTATTTGATGCGCAAATCCGACCGGTTTCGGAACAAACGTTCCTTCGTCAGGGAAAGCTTATACTAATTTGACAGTTTCGAACAATGTTTTATTATGGTAGGGGAGGAGCTGTTGCTAGATAATAATGTAGATTGGGTAGGTAGGTATTTTATTAGTGTAGAGTGGGTGAGTAGGGGAACAAATCCATGATTGGGCTATATGACAATATTTTTTGTTTGTTGATAATAGATTCATTATTTTTAAGGGATTTTTTAATTTCCTAGGCTTCTAAGTTATCTAAACGTTTTAAATTAACTAAAATTACTTCTAACTCGTTATCTAAATTTAAAAATCGGGAGGAATGCAGATCCGGGCACCGTCTGGAAATTTAATAAAAAGGCACTTTCTAGATGAGAAAAGTGTGGAAAAGCAGAATAAAACAAAAATTAAGGCGCGCTCGGCAAAATTGAGGGAGATACAACCGTTCAAAGTATTTAAAATTTCACTTTACAAACTGATATTGACAGTTCGCCCGCCATTTTTTTATAACCTAATACGCTAAACATGGTTTGTGATAGAAAAGAAAGTGCCCCCTTCGTAGCGCCTGCTCGCGTCACGGCAAAAAAACATCCCAGTTTTCAAGTGGTTTAGCGGCTACGCTAGGTTTGTGTAATATGGTTTGTGATTTTGGCGTACTATTAATTCTGTATTAGGTCTGGGATCCAACATAAGCAATGAAAACATGGCGAACGAACTGTCAATATCAGTTCGCGAAGTGAATTTTTAAATACTTTGAACGGTTGTATCTCCCTTAATTTTGCCGAGCGCGCCTTAATTTATTTTTTATTCATCTTCTCCACACTTTTCTCATCTAGAAAGTGCCTTTTTATTAAATTTCCAGACGGTGCCCGGATCTGCATTTCACCCTAAAAATCCCTTAAAAATAATGAATCTATTATCAACAAACAAAAAATATTGTCATATAGCCCAATCATGGATTTGTATGTGCATATTGTACATACCTATGTATGCCCGGGCAAATGTCGGGGGATCAACTGTCATGAAATGGTTTAAATAATTGACTTTGGGTTTCACGTTTATTATTTGTGAGTCCGTTTGCATTAATATTTTTGTTCTTTTATACGCTCAAGAAGCCTTTATATTGGTTACCTATACATGTGTTATATATATATATATCAATGCATAGGTACATGGCGAGTTTGCTACATAATTTGTTTGAAATTGGTGACATTGAAGTAGGTCCTTATGCCTAGTGAGTCGAATGGGTAGGTACTCTTAAATTGACTACACTCAAGAGTTCGCAATAGTCGAGCTTCGATTTTACAATTAAAAAAAAGAAACATAGGTCGCTTATCCTTCGCCAATCCTCAAGTGTATTTATTTGTATTTGTAAGGTTTTTAATAAAAAAAGTGTAGCTAATTTGTTCTAAAAGGATATTTAACTTAAAATTAATAAATGGTAGAAACTTTCGCTGAATTATTTCAACATTTTTTATATGAATTTTATGGTGAGGTGACCAAATGACGGAATTATACTCTAATTGGCTACGAACTAATGAGACAAATAACATTTTCATGACAGGAAGTGAATTTAAGTTTTTAATGGTTCTCAGTAAAAATCCTAATGATTTTATACTATTGTTTGTGTTGTGAATTATGTGGTGTGCAAATTCTAGTTTTTCATCAAATATAACTCCGAGGTCTTTTATTTTAGTTATTACTCGTATTTCTAGTTGTATAAGGTCTATCGCATAATTAAATAGTATTGGAGATTTGATTCGACAGAAAGTTGTTGATTTACATCACCATTACATTACATTACATTACATAGTATAAAATGAAGTCGCTCAAAATGTATGTGCGCGTTAATCTTTTAAACTACGCAACGGATTTTCATACGGTTTTCACCAATAGATAAAGTGATTGAAGAGGAATGTTTATATGTATAATACATGTAAATTATATTATAGAAAAGCCGAGAAATTCAAAGAAAACATATTTTTGTGCGATTTAAAACGGCTGGCGGGTCGTACTATAGTCACTTTTGAAATTCGTTCTACGGAAGAAATTGGAAAATAGATGTCCTAGAGTAAGTAGGTATTTGATTTTCGCTTTTCAAATATCCAGTGTTGCATTGCAAGCATTGTATAATTAGTGGCGAGTTAATTAGCTTATATGTATAATACATGCTTATTATAGTAGAGAAAAGCCGATAAATTCTAATATTCAATTCAGGCAGCGGGTAGCGGGCAGCTGGCAGGTGGTGTGGATTTTATAAAGATTGGGTAATGGCGTTGTGTTTCGTTAGCCACAGCAACGTGTGGCCGGGTCTGCTAGTTTGTTAATATTTAAAAAAAGATTATTATTACACACTAATTATAAAATACTTTTATAGCTGAAATTATAGAATACTTTTAAACTTGAAGCTCTTGGCAATCATTTATATGGGTAATTTCCTTGTAAATTCGTATGTTGTCAGCAATGAGCATAAATTTAACTATTTTGAAGCATGATGTTATGTCGTAAACAAATAATAATAGGAACAGTATAGGACCTAGATGACTACCTTGCGGTAGGCTACTAAAGACATAGAATTCTTTGGATTTTGTCATTTTATCTTTAACAAATTGTTTTTTGCACTCCTTATAACATTGTATTATATCATATTATAGTAACAGAGGGAAATGTCCAATCACACCTTTCAGTCACTGATGGGTATGATGTACAAAATTATCTGTGCAATCTGGGTAGGTAGTCGCTATCTGGGCTAAGCTACAACTTTCCGTTCATTTCTCTTTTGGTCACCTAAATAGTTGTTCGTGTAACTATACTTACCTACGAGTAAATATTTTCCTCTGGATGTCGTCAACTTGTTCAATACTTACTTCGTCGCGTTTATAACTAATTTAAATTTTTATTTTTACTTTAACTTCATATTATTTTCGTGTGATTAATAAACAAAAATGATAATCTCAAAGAAGTTATTTAAAGACGAGTCGATCAGTCCACGGTTCAGTGTAGTGTAGAGTTATTTTAATTTTAAAAATTCTCGGCCAAAACATCGATTCGATTCGAAATGACTTTATTTTAATTTTAAGGACAACATAAATTGGAAGAATTATCTGTTTGATGTTTTGAAAAGTGTGTGTTAACATGGTCACACCAGTGGAACGATTTGCCGGCCTCTGTGTTTCCTCCCTCCTTCAATATGGGTCTCTTCAAGACCCGTGTTCACTATTTCCTCTCCTCAAAAATCATCCATCCAATCTTTCAAATGGTTTCCCGGGAAGTTCGGATATCTACACTTGAAAGTACAGGGTTTATTAATTCATATGTATTTAATCCTCACCGTGCATTTTATACATTCAATCACAATACGAAACCCCAGTAAACCAATTTACCGGGTGCCGGTTGTTTTCTAAAAGCTCTGTTGTGCCTATATACACACCTATTTAAATAGTTACTGCCTGTAATGGCCGTTTTACACTTTGAATTTAAATAAGGGAACATTACGTGTTTACAGTAAAGTTTACTACAATCTGACAAATTAAATGGATTGATCAATGATATATTTTTATTAAAATTATAGAAATTATATATTTTATTATTCAAAGATCCTTTATCGGATGCAATACATTTGGGTCAAAGTAAATTCATCAAAGCAAATACAACTTGCAAAATATGAAAGCCTGAAAACATCCACACACGGATCTTGCTCGTGACGGACGGGACTAGTAGGTTTAAACTTCTTACCATCTCTTTTTCAGCCCGACTCTTTTTTTTCGCTTTACGCGACCTCTATTTCATATCTACGACTTCAGTTGGCATCACAGCAAACAGTATGGTTCGTGTGTTGTTTGCAGAGATAACAATTGAAATCGTTGATACGAAAATATAGATGAAAATAGCGATCGTGTAAAGCGAAAGATGTTGACTTTGGTCTCTAAGTGGAATCGGGCTGAAAAAAGAGATGATAAGAAGTTTAAACCTATTAGTCACGTCCGTCACGAGCAAGATCCGTGTGTGGATGTTTTCAGGCTTTCATATTTTGCAAGTTGTATTTACTTTGATAGCTCTGACCCAAATTTATTGCATCCGGTAAAGGATCTTTGAAGAACCTTCTATAATTTTAATAAAAAATATCATTGATCAATCCATTTAATTTGTCAGATTGTAGTAAACTTTACTGTAAACACGTAAATGTTCCCAAATTCAAAGCACAAAGAAGGTCATTCGTTTTCGACGAACATTTTCTGAATATAAACTCATTTTGGATGATATCATTACGCCAAGCATTCACAATGGAAAACATACTACCTATTTTTTTTATTTTTTTTTACTTGAACTCCATACAGGACGCCCAGAGGAAAATAATTTCCCACAGGGCCTATGTCATCTTTGGGGATGCTGTGTGGAGGGTTTATTAAAGGAAAGGAAGGAGAGGAGAGTTCTGGGAAGGAAAAGGGTTTAAGGGGTGGGTAGAAATATGAGGTTCAGTGTGTCCAGGTCATCCGCCTCCAAGACCTAAACAAACCTCACCCCATGGACCCGGGCACCCCTGCTAAATCACCAAACGTAGCGAACCACTTGGGGTTTTTATATGGGAACCTATTTACTTTATTTTAAAAATAATTTCGACACTACCTTATGCCATTATAGAAAATGTATAATTTTTGTTTCTTTTGCGCTCAAGAGTACCAACTGCCCGGAGCCTGTCGAAATAAGCAATCTCCAATTTGGGATATGTTTTAGGCTAAATCATCGTTTCTCAGACTAGGGGTTGCAATCTGCAAAAAATAAGTCAGGTACTTAAATAATAAATCCTTTTATTAAATAATGAATTTCAAGTTTGAATCAGGTGTTACATTATATACCTGTCAACAGTGGCGGTCCGTGAGTTTTCAAAGAGCTAGAGTTCTAAGATTGAAAAATACGACATTATTGATGTCGTTGCTGAAAATGATTTTTTTTTTCAAAATTTTATTTTTTGTATGAAGTTTTCAGGATTCTTTCAGTTCGGGGAAGCGTTGTATCCGCAAATTGAAAAGTCTTGATACAGAAATTTAAAATTTGAAAACAAAATAAAAATTTGCCACAGTAATATTTTTATTTTTTAATTTTTTATTTATTATTAGAAAGAAAGTACAAATAACATATTAGGAAGCTTTGTCTGTCCAACTAGGAAAGTTTCCCGTTCCAGGATAGACAAATTTACAGGTTTAGTTCATATTATTCCAAGAAATGTACATAATTACATAACAAACAAAAAAATAGAAAAAGTAACCTGGTAGCATATATTATATTACTCGGATTTACCGAATTAACCTGGTCAATCAATCTTAGCACTCTAGCTCACTGAAAACTCACGGACCGCCACTGCTAACTACTTCCTAATAAACTAACAAAAATAAATATGAGTTATCAAAAATAAATGATCAATTAATGCGGTTGAGTTTGTTTTCCTCTCCTTGCTTTCCTTGAAAATAACCTTCACACAGCATTCCCAACGGCGACATATGGCTTGAAGGATTTTTTCCCTCAGGGCCTCCTGTGTGGAGCTATTCTAAAAAAAAAACCCGATCGACGTATAGTCGGGCAATCTATCTAGCTCTTTTATTTTTTTTATTTTTTTATTTTACTTTATTTGGGAAACAAACAGTTGTACATATTTTATTAAATAATTACATTTGACAAATTTGCATGAACCAGTGAAGTTTCCACATTTGAGAATATAGAATTTAAAGAAAAAACAAAAAACTCATTAATATAAGAAGTTATACATACATAATACCTAACTAGATTACAGAAAATCAGATGAAACCAACATAATAATTCATACGAAAATCAGATGAAACCAACATAATAAGAGAAAAACAATAAAATAAGGCACACAGCAGGATTCACGATCAACAATCTGTTTTGATCTTCTCCGTTACATATTTTGTGAATTGAACTGAGGACAAATGGAAAATATCAGCGTCTGAAAGGATATTGTTATATTTTGTGCACGTCCTTTTCAGAAATGTATGTTGTGAGTAGTTAGTTTTTGATTGTGGGATGTGGAATAGTTTGTTTGTTCTTGTATTACGTACTGGACAGTGGAAGTGGATGTTTTCCAGAAGATAGTTGCTGTCAACAGTGTTGTTGATGATTTTGTATAAAAATTTCTGGTCGGATATATTTCTTCTCTCTTCTAGTGATGTAATTTTATGGAATGCTAAGGAATCTTTTACATGTTCTGATATTCGGAACGATTTAAAGTCTTAAGTATTTCAAAAATTTTTTTTGGATTCTTTCTAACCTTTCAATATTGACTTTGTATTGGGGATTTCAAATCACTGATCCAAATTCTAGTATGGAGCGAACAAAAGAAAAATATAATGTCTTGATTACATGTGGTGATCTGAATGGTTTAGTCACTCTTACAATGAATCCTAGGAGTTTGTAGGCCCTGTCACAAATGGAATTTATGTGTGATCGGAAAGACATTCCGGAGTCCATTATTATTCCTAAGTCCCTTACTTCACTACACCTTTTTAATTCAACTCCGTTTATTTTATATGGGAATGTTAGGGGGTTAGTGCTTTTGGTGAAAGATATTGTATTACATTTTTCTAGATTAAGGTACAGTTGGTTGTTCGCGCAATATAGTCCAAGCCTATTGATATCCTCTTGCAATTCTAGGCTGTCATTAATATTAATTACTTTTTTGTAAATTTTAATGTCATCAGCAAAAATTTGGATTTTAGAGTTTTTGAAGCAAGAGTCTATATCATTTATATACAAAATAAAAAGGAGAGGTCCGAGGTGTGATCCTTGTGGAATTCCTGAGGGTATATTATAGAAACGTGAAGAGAAACCCTTAGCTCTAACTGCTTGACTCCTGTTAGTGACGTACGATTTGATCCATCTTAGAAGGTCCCCACTGATCCCGATTTTTAATAGCTTCTTCAGAAGCAGTTTGATGTTAATTTTATCAAAGGCTTTTGAAAAATCCGTGTATATAGAATCAATCTGAGTTTTACTACCCATAGAATTAAATATGAAATCTGTGTATTCCAGCAGGTTTGTCTCGACTGACCGTTTTCTAAAAAAGCCGTGCTGATTTTTTGATATGGTAGTTTGTACTGCTGGAAAAAGTTGGTCAAGAACCATGTTTTCCATAATCTTGCTGATAATTGGGAGTTCGGAGATGGGCCTGTAGTTAGTGATGTTATTTTTGTCCCCGCTTTTATGGATTGGTGTAATGAGTGCTTGTTTCCAGACGTTGGGGAAGTTGCCTTCCTCAAATGACATTTTGAACAGCATGGAGATAGGATAAGCCAATTGGTCCCGGCATTTTACATAAAAAATGGATGGAATTAAATCAGATCCCGCGCTTTTGTTCGGATCGAGTTTTTTTAGATAATTAAGTACATGCGATTGATTAAAGTTAATTGTGTGAATATGAAGATAAGAGTTGTCGACATTGTTATCAGAGTTTATAGGATCGAGGCTGGGGTTTGGATTCTCTACAAAAACCGATCTAAAATAATCACTAAAATTGTCACAAATGGATTGTCCATCAGTGCAGGAGATATCGCCAAGATACATTTGATTTGGTAGATCAGAAGACAATTGCTTTGATTTTACGAACGACCAGAAGCGTTTACTACACTTTTTTATTGATTCTTCTGCCGTCCTAATGTAGTTATCATAACATTCAAGTGAGATCGATTCTTTTGACGATTTCTCAGCACTGAAAAGGATTGATAGTCAGCTAGATTTTTGTATTTTTTCCATTTTTTGTGATATTTTAGTTTCTCTTTTACAATTTTAATAAGTGGGGAAGTATACCAGGGGGGAAACCTTTCCAAATTAACATAATTTTTTTTTTCGGGAATATGTTTACGTATGAGGTCATTTATGATATTATAAAAGTTTAATACGGCCCCTTCAGTATCCTTATTTTGAAATTCGTGTTCCCAATTTATTATGGATAATTCGTTTATGATTTGTTCGTAATCACCTCGGTGAAACATTTTGACTGTCCTTGACGAAACGAGGGGAGACGGTTTAATAACAGGGGATAACTCTATGTCTAATGCTCTGTGGTGTGTATCTTCAGGCGTCAGAGGCTGGGTACTGTGAGTTATGCTACATTCTGAAATATTTGTCATGATTTTATTTATTTATTTATTTATTTATTGAAAAAAATAAGAAGTACATGAGAAACATAAGCTGCATATCTCACTAGGGCATTCCTGTATCGAGATATGCAGTTTTACATTGTAATTTAAACAAAAAACATACATATGAACTAAATAAAAATATAATTATAAACATATAAAAAAAAATATAACAATAAGCAAATTAAAGATAACATAACAATAAGCAAATTAGATACTATAACAATAAGCAAATTAAAAAGTACATAATATTATATAAGTTAAGTTATTAAATTTGGATTGTATGAAATATAGCTGAATTCCAGAATGATTTATGATACAAGCGACAACATGGGTAATCCAAAACCATCACTCTCAGTTATTATACATATTTTGACCATTTTCTTGAATAAATGTAATGTACCAATAGTTTTTATTTTTTCATTGAGCATATTATAAAGCAACGGAGCTTTATATGAAAAACTTCTTTGTCCAAAGGATGTTTTGGTATGTACCGGCTGATACATTAAAGAAGAGCCCAATCTAGTGATGCGCACTTGTTGAGATCTTTTCGCAGTGATAATGTTGTTGAAAAATTTACAGAGAGCCTGTATTATGTACAACTGCCTTATTGTCATAATTTTGCTTTCGCTATATAGTATCTGTGATGAATACATAAAACTTTTCTTGAACATTATTTTTAAAATTAATTTTTGTGCAATATTTAAAGGCTCTAGAGTAGTCTTATGGCAAGAACCCCAACAAATAACGTTATATGAAAGCATTGATTGAACAAGAGCATAGTATACAGTTCTTAGTGTAATTTTGTCCAATATATTTCTTAGAGTCTTGAAGATATAGGCTAGCTTTCTTATTTTTTTTGTTAATATAGTAATATGATTGTTCCATTTTAAATTTTTATCAATAATTAAGCCAAGATATTTGATATTGTCTACTCTTTCCAAAGATTGACAATTACACTCCTGTACACAACAATGTATTTTTAAAGAGCGGTCCAAAGATGGTTGATTTACAGAAGAAATACTAAAAGTAATATATTTAGTTTTGCTCATGTTTAAGGTTAACAAGTTTTGATCAAGCCAATTTTTGACTGCCCTTAATCCTGCCTCGCACTTAGCATACGTATCATCCCAAGTATCAAAAGCAAACACTAAAACAGTGTCATCTGCAAATACAATTGAAGAACCAGAAAATGGCAGTTTACAGAGGTCATTAATATATAACAAAAATAAAATTGGACCCAGAACACTACCCTGAGGAACACCATATACAATTGATTTGTTTGAACTAATATGATCATTAATCATTACTCTTTGTGTTCTATTTTCAAGATAAGTTCTGAACCAATCTAGAGCTTTATTAACAATACCCATTGAACTGAGTTTTTTTAATAGTAGACCGTGGGATACGGTATCAAATGCCTTAGACAAGTCTAAGAAGACAGCCATGGCTTTATTGCCAGTATCCAGAGCTTCTACGACTGTGGTTATCATTTTTAATGCAGCATCACTAGTTCCCATGTTCTCTCGAAAGCCAAACTGATTATCTGAAAGAATTTCATATCTTTTTACATAAGACATCAACCTAATTTTAGCTAACTTCTCTATAATTTTTGATAGGGTGTTTAGCAGGGATATAGGTCGATAGTTATTGACGTCTGTATTATCCCCTCCTTTAAACAAAGGAATAATTTTGGCATTTTTGCAGTGATCAGGGAATAAGCCATTCTCAAAGCTAACATTTACAATGTGTGTAATAGGTATAACTAGTTCAGAAGCATTTTGTTTGTAGACCATTGCACTTATACCGTCATTTCCACTCGAAAAACCTGATTTTAGCTCATTAATCACCTTTAAAACTTCATTACAATTTGTTGGATTGAATTTAAAACAGGCATTTTCTATAGATTGTGTTGGATTGCAATTTTTGATTAAACATTCTTCACTGGTGTTATTTGCACTGCACAAAAGATTAGCAAAATTTTGACCTATATCACTAAAAAAATCATTTACATGGTTAGTGATGAGCATTGGATTATCATTTATAGAAACAGTGTTATTTTTTATTTTCAGTTTATTTATTGGCACCGATTCCTTTTGCATATCCAATGCTTGTTTTATTATTTTCCATTCTTGCTTTATGTTTCCTTTAACCTCTTGAAGTTTCCTTTTATAATATGACTGTTTGATCGTTTTAACAATTTTAGAACACCAATTTCTATATCTTTTATAATATGCAAACAGTTCAATATTATTTGGTTCTTTGCGACAACTCTTGTGTAATTTGTCACGTCTTATGAGGCAGTCAATAATTCCAGAAGTTATCCATGGTTTCAAGTAATTTTTATTACTATAGATTCTCTTTATAGATGAGCAATTTTCAATGTGTAATTTTAGGCACTTTATGAAATTATCAGCTGCTGTATTGACATCATTTGCAAATAAAACGGTATTCCATGTTTCTTCTTTCAGTCTTGAATTTAGCAGGTCATTATCCACAGTTAGTTTAAGCTTTACGTCTATTTGTTTTGATTTCGTTATTATAGATTTAGGATATCTCAATATCGTAGCGAAATGGTCTGTGATGCTGGTCCTGAATACAGCACTCTGAGGATCATCTTTTGACTTGACCATAATGTGGTCAATACAACTCTCAGTTTTTGAAGTGACTCTAGTTGGTGAAATAATAAATGGTTTTAAACCGTGGTAAATCAGCAGAGAAAGGTATTGTTCGCTTTTTGAGCAGTTCATTTCCAAAATATTTATATTTATATCACCACATAAAATCACTTCGTGGTTCAGTGCTGATACAGAACGGAGTAAATTGTTCAGGTGGTCAAGAAAGTTATCAAGATGTGTTTGAGAAGGAGATCTATAAACCGCTATAACACATGTATTATCAGATAGTTGTAATTTAAGACAGTTAGCATGTGGAATAGCTATTTCTTCAACAGAAACAATAACATCATTCCGGGTGTAAACAACAACACCATCGTTTTGTAAATAGTTTTTTTTGGTGCTGTGTGAAGAATACCCAGTAATACTTGGAATATTGATTGCATCTTTTAACCAAGCTTCACTAAAAACAATAATACTAAATCTGTGTTGAATAGAGTCGAGAACAGCTACAGTATCATCAAAATTTTTTTTTAGGCATCTTATATTCATACAGTATATAGAGAGAGCAGAATGGTTCAAGAATTCATTGCATATTGATGGGTCATCTATATTGATATTGATTTCCTTGTCACTTAGTTCTTGATCCAATAAAAAATCCATAATATCGGGCTAATATACATATGGGTAGAACAAATAGTTAGTAATAATGTACTAGTCAGTTAATAAGCTGTAAATCGCCGACATGTTTAATGTTTATTATTTTAGAACTATGGTCAGAATTTTTTTTAGTAAGGATTTTATTGTTTTTGAACCATGTATATAGATAATTATTATCTTTGGCTTTTTGCTTGGTCTTCCATAGTAGCTCTTTGTAGTAAGGGGTTAATAGTTCACCTACAAATACGTTCTTCTCTCTTGCGTTCTTGCGGGAGTTCAAAACTGTCTGCTGTGCTTCCTCATCTTGGAGTTGAACTTTGTACCTGTATGCTCGGTCCTCCATTTTCTGTGTTCGATTTTGATAACGGATTATTTTTTTTATTTTGTGAGGTTCGATGTTTACCTGTATCTCCTTAAATACTCTGTTTATGGTGTCCAGTGGTTCTTCATTTGGCAGTGTAACTATACCAGCAAACTCCGCCCAGTTGTGGCTCATACTAGCCTGTTCGATTTCGGCCAGTCGAGTTTCTAGATTAGTAATTCTGTTTTCTTTGTTGATATTTGCTTCTTCTAAGATTTCTACCTTTTTGTTTATTTGAAGTATATTGTCAACCTTAATTGAGATGTCATCATATTGACTGCTTATGAAGTCGACACTTTTTTTTAATTCTAACATTTCGGATTCTAGATTTTTCTTTATATTTACTGTCTCTTGTTCTATTTTTTTGAATAATTGTTGCTTAATTTCGTCCATCTTTTTGTCTACATATTTCATAAATTTTTCATAATGCTCTTCACCGGCATTAGTTTGTGGTGGTGTCTCAGTAAGTTTTGATCTAGTTTGCACTTTGCTAGAATTTGCCATTGTGATTGGTTATGGTTTAAAAAGATTAAAGTTATTGTTTTTATTTACTTAGTAATAGCGTCTGAATTTGACTGATCTGCAAAATTCGTATCACTCAATACAAAGAAAAAAAACAAAAAACCCAAAAAAAAAAAAAAAAAAACTTCAGTGTTACTAGGGTTCGAACCGTGGACCTCTGGATCCCTTGGCCGATGCGCTCACCGCTGTGCTATCAACCACCGATGGTCTAGTGGGAATTAAGTGTAATATAAATTGTCTTCGCACAGGTATGTTTACGGGGATTTGAATAGAAGGTTGGTTTGTAGGTAACAATTTGACACTTGACACTTCACAGTTGTTGATTTCAACACTTGTATTCACTGTAAATTAGAGTGTTAAGATTTCACCAACTTCGATTAATCTCTAAACCGATCTTAGGGGGCACGATTAGCTATGAGTTTTATGATCATCGGGTTATGTGGACCTTAAATTTTGTGTATTTTTGAGGAGCGATTTTTGAGATGCACTCTGTTGAAAAAAATAATAATAATGAAATGAATAATAATGAAATGAAAAATAATAATGAAATGAATAATGATTAAGTCAAGAGTTCGTTTATTTGTATTGATCACCGAATTAAATTGCTGTAATTGCGTGAATGAAAGGAAGTCAACCAACGCACAACTAGCAGTATCTTCTGGAAAATTTGATTCTAAATAGTTTTGCCCTTCTGTTACCTTCCAATTTAGTTTGGGTATGTTATAGTCTCCAGCTAATAAAAACAATCCTTCCGGGTGATTTGTGTGCAGGTCCGATGTATTGTTTAAGTGATGAATTAGATTATGAATGTAGTTGGTGTTTTGTGGATGGTACGAGCAGCATATATATAATTTTTGGAGTTTATTATTGTTACCTAGTATTGGCACCGATATCCAAATGTTCTCAGTACACGTAGACCACGGTAGTTTCTGAGCATTAAGAGATTTGGAGGTTGCGATTAATACCCCCCCTCCCTGCTGCTGTCCAGATACTAAGTAGTCACGATCTTTTCTAAACACATCGTACCTGCTGTCAAACAATTCGCTATCATGGATTGAATCATTTAGCCAAGTTTCGCATAAAAGGTAAATGTCAAAATTGTTTAAAAGAACCTGATTTAAGAAATTATGTGTTTTTGTGCGAAGACCTCGCACATTTTGGAAATATATGTTAAGCATTTTTTAATATTTTGTGAATAAAATTTGTTGAAAAATATTTTAGAAATATAATATAATTATGCTGTGATTGGGGACATTTTTGAACGTCAGGTTCTGTTTGTTTATGGTAAGTTGCATTGTTTATGGTTTCGATAGGCATTAGTTTTGACAGATTAAGAGGTACATCTATGGTCGAAATACAAATTGATTGTAAACATGCGAGTATGAGAAAAATAATATTACGATGATACATTTCATAAGTTTTTGATACTATTTTGTAGTTAACAAGTGATGGTAATTCGTGTGTTACAATTAAGGAGATAATGTGTGTGATATTAAGGTATTTACATACTTGAGAGAGATTTATAATGTTAGGTTTATGTTTGACAGTATTATATAATTTTAATTTCCTAAAGGGACAGTCGGCGAAACATCATGTGTTGTTTTTAATTTTGATAGTCTATCGACGTCATCTTGATCAGCGATTAGTATCATTGGGGTGGTGTCACTTACACGAATGAATATTTTTCCGTTTCGTACCCAGCAGTAGAGTATTTTTTTTTCCATTTTTATCTCTCGGCATTGTTTCAAAAGATATTGATTTTTAGGGGTTAAATGGTCAAATGTAGATTCTAGTGGATCCTGGAAGCTGTAATTCTGAGACGAACATACCCTTTCTCTTTCTTATTGCTGCTAACAAATCGTCTTTAATGTACCTGCGGGTGAATTTGACCACAATGTTCCTCGTTTTTTCCTTTATTACATTGCGATTTATTCTTGGGGAGATTCTGCTGGCGAAATCCACATCTTCACGGGAGATTTTGCATCCAGCCACAGTACCGATTTTGGATAGTATGTCATATACATTTTCGTTTTTATTTTCAGGAATTCCGCTTATAATAACATTATTGCAGCGGTTGTATTGATCGTTGTTATCAATTTGCCTCTCCAAAAGCATTACCTTGTTCTTGAGCTGTTCTATTTCGTCTTTAAACTCCTTTTTTATAACTTCAACAATTGTTTTTTTGAACTCCGCAAATGTTTTTTCAAGGAATTGAGTTTTGAAGTCATCGAACTTATTATCGAGAATTTGCATCAATTCCGGATTAAGCACACAGTTACTGGCAGACTTCGCGTTTGACCGTGTAGTCATTTTAATGTAATAAATATTGTATTTTTATTATTAATTTATAAAACAGAGGAAGAGCAAAATTTGACAGTATTTACGAACAGTGTTATTGTTGTATGAATGTGATGTGAAGCAGCGGCTCTTTAGTTCCATACGCAAATATTATTTATTTTATAAAAAAAAACATTTAAAAATCGTTCTGAGTCGATGAACGAGGATTAGGCACATTTTAGGCCACGAAAATGAGACAAACGGTTAACGTATGTCTGCACTCCTCCAAAGGAAAATACAATAATTATAATAAATCTCCCTCACACGAATAAAGAAAATGAAACGCAATTCCCGTAAGTAAGTGGAAAAGTAAGAAAATCCCAAAAAATATAAATCCGTAAACAAAGCAATCTCTGATACTGACAAAAACAGAACACGGACCGTTTCATATCGATAATTGCTTCATTGTGTAATTTTTATTTAATAAAAAACTGAATTTAATTCAGCTAATAAGTTAACACAACAGTTATCGATTCTGAGGCGGTACGAAGTTCATCGGGTCAGCTAGTAATAAAATAAAAACTTATTTTTACTCAGTAGTAAAGTACCGCTGCACCTCTATGAAACTTTAAGAAAAAAAAAAAATCGCTAAAATTTTGCCTGCTGCGATCACATTCGAACATATTTTAGCAATCAGTGGATATTTATGTTTTTTTTTATGAACATAAAGTCGACACAAAGGTATTTAAAAAAACCCAACCCCACCCGAAATACATTAATGCAAACATTCTTTTGACGGAGTTTTACGACATTGTGCTTTTCCATGTTTGCTTTCATGATTCCGAGAATCGCTTAATTTTAAACGCATCATGTTATTGTTATTACATACAAGTCTGCATTCGGATAGCTTTACCACGTGCACTGTGCGTTGGTTTGAACATTAGGTATACTGTATTGGTGCGTCAGATGCGGAAATGGTCTAAAATATTCGAAGCAATAAAAGCATGCAATGGGCTTTGGTTCTTTGACCGGGTTTGCTCAGGATGGCTAGCACAGTAAACTCGGAACTTTAGAATATAGAGTCGATAGGCGTAACTACCAATGATTTTATACCGTTTTCTTGAGCTCGGCCGCACTGTTGACAGCCAGACCTATATTGACAGGAATTAAATAAGAAACCGATGTACGTGGCAACGATTTCTTTCAAATCCAAGAGCTTCGTTAGTTCACCTCCATTCGTTAAAAAGCTTAATTTGGGAGGTGGGAATGGGTAATAATGCCGCCCCAGGAACCATTTATTTATTTTATTTTAAATGCACATCTACAGTTATACATAACCAATAATAAATATACATTTATTGGATAACCAACACCTCTGCCACAGATTACCCTGTTGTGGTTCTCTTGGTGACCTAGCAGGGGTGCCCGGATTCATGGGGTTAGGTTTGTCTGGGTCTTCAGGGCGGATGCGTCACCATGGCAAGCCGGATGGGGAGAGACTGCTTCGGGGAGATATTTTCATCTCTACAGAGTCCAGCAGGACTGTCAGCGTTGCCTTACACCGCAATGGGAGGGTTAGGTTCGTACGTCCGTGACTCCTGGACAAATTGGCCCCCAGATTCCTACCCACCCCTTAAACTTTATTCCAGCCCACACCTCTTCCTCACTCCCTCTCCTTCCTTTGCTAAAAAGACCCTCCTCACAGCATCCCCAAAGATGACATAGGCTCTGAGGGGAATTATTTTTCGCGAGGCCTCCTGTGTGGAGCTAATGTTAAAAAAGTCAGTTATTTAGGATAAAGTACATATATCAATGATAACGAACGACCTTATTCAAAATGTCTTATTCATTTTGTTTGCATTTATGTTTTTTTCTGATTTTTTTAAAAGAATATTTCCTTAAACGATATTTTATCTAAGTGTAAATACATAGATGCTGACAACATTTCGACATTTCTTTCTCGAGAAGTATAACTTTTAATCCATTTTGACTGTTATACATTGTTTTGTTTACAATTTACATGTTTAACGTTTACAATGGTTTTAATGACTCCAGATACTAATATCTACATCCTGTATGTCGGACGAATATCTACAGCTCATATGTTGAACTAATATCTACGAACTTCAGAGTGTTGACTAATATCTACAGAGCTAAGGTCGGACGAATATCTATGACGGTCCCAGTGTTGACTAATATCTACAGAGCGTAGGTTGAACTAATATATACAGAGCGTAGGTTGGACTAATCAGCTAAATGTGTCCAATAGTCCGATATTAGGGAATTTACATACATACTTACAAAAATTAAGTTTTTTAAACTGCGTACGCAATATTGCGTTATTCCAATATGCTATACATAATTGCAAATCCAACCTCTGCCAGTGCTGTAGACATTCGTCAACACTTTGGTTCTCATGGATATTAGTCAGCAGTTTGAGCTGTAGATATTCGTCAACACTTTGGTTCTCATAGATATTAGTCAGCAGTTTGAGCTGTAGATAGTCGTCAACACTTTGGTTCTCATAGATATTAGTTCGATTTTTTCAGTTTTTGGAATTCCTGTAGATATTAGTAGACGCCTCCGTTTTAATTAGTGTCCGACCGAAACAGGACTTTCCACCGAAACCGGTTTAAGCGCACTTGAAGTGAAATGTCACAAAACTGCGCTATATAAATAAAATGTTATTAGTTATTATTATTAAACCGGAACCGATTCTTTGGTGTCTGTCTCAGTTTCGGCCGAAACCGAAACTTTTTTAGACATGTTAAAAATCGATTGTTTACAGTTATTTGGCCTATTTTTTACACTTATTCAGACAGCTAACATGTTTTGTTATTTTTCATAAATTTTGTTTGTTTTATAGAAGTAAAATAATAAAATATATTTTCGTTATTTGTTTTTGGGGTGTTATGCCGTGTTGCGCTACCTCCTTCTTTAAATATATTATTTTTTCACATACTTCAATTATTGTTTTTTTTATTTATTTATTTAATTTAACACGTGTTAACTGTCTTAATAAGCGTAAAAAATAAGCCAAATAACAGTAAACAATCGATTTTTATCATGTCAGATGGGGAGAGACGGCAGATTGTATGCCGAAACCGAAACTGACGCCGAAACCAAAACCGAACCTTCGGTCGGTCACTAGTTTTGATACATCATATTTTTTGATTTATATTCATAAAAGACAAAACCCTAAAGAGCCTTTGACTAAGCATTCGTGCGATTTTGTTTGAATGACATTGAAGCCAAATCTATTGTTAGGGTTATATTTCCTGGCAGCCATCTTGTATGACAAACTTTTGTTTGAATGGCATTGAAGCCAAATCTATTGTTAAGGTTATATTTCCTGGCAGCCATCTTGTATGACAAACTTTTGCTTGAATGACATTGAAGCCAAATCTATTGTAAAGGTTATATTTCCTGGCAGCCATCTTGTATGACAAACTTTTGTTTGAATGACATTGAAGCCAAATCTATTGTTAAGGTTATATTTCCTGGCAGCCATCTTGTATGACAAACTTTTGTTTGAATGACATTGAAGCCAAATCTACTGTTAAGGTTATATTTCCTGGCAGCCATCTTGTATGACAAACTTTTGAAAAGATTTGTTTGCAAGGTGGTATAAATTTTTATTTTGTTCTTCAATAATCGCAAATGCACTTTTAATTTAACACATTTTAATTTAACGAAAATTCCTCAAGGCCTATGTCATCTTTGGGAGTGCTGTGTGGAGGGTCTTTTGAGGGTATGAGGGGGTGGGTAAGATCTGGGGGCCAATGAGTTCAGACGTGACGTACGTATGATTCTTTCCCTCCCACTGCGGTGCAAGAAGACGGGTCAAGAGAGTCTGACTGGAGAGGTCTAGGTTAGGACTCATTTCCACAAAGTAGATGGGCAAACGTATTCGCCACCAAGACCTAAAGAAACCTCACCCAACCTGGGCACCCGTAGGTCATAAAACTTAGTGAACCACTTGGGCTGACCTATGGCACATGGCAGGGGTGTTGGTTATCCAATAAATGGTTCCCGGGGCGGTGATACCCATACCCGCCTCCCAAATTGAAATCTTTATCCTCATTGACAAGTATTTTAATTTATTTTTTACGTCAATGTTTATCACAATACGAAATACAATAATTTATATAAAAATCAATATTTGTTTGTTTGTTTGTTAGTATTTTATGCGCTGTTATTGCGATTAAACTTTGGTGATTTGTTGTGCGCAAGCCCGCTAAGGTTACTATATATGTAAGCTCTGGCGTTATGAAATTTGTACGAATGAAAATGTGTGTATTTCAAATATTTTCGCAGGGTGGGAACAAAGGAAGGGGAGGGGGAAAGGCGGTGAAGGTGTAAGGGGAACGCGGGAGGAGGACGGGGGCGCGTGGAAAAGGAAATAAAGGTAGAAAAAATGGTTTATGGATGGCATTGCAACGCATGCCGGGTACCAGCTAGTAGCTTGTTAACAATATGCATGCACAAAACTGTATTAGGCCTCGTTTGAACTCTACGTGACATCATTATGTATTTTAGGTGGTCTTTGTATTGTGTCAATGCGCTTAACGGATGTTTGATGTCAACTGACTATTAAATGTAATCAAAGGCGGGTTTTAATTAACGGAATATTAGCCCATTAGGATCAAATACCCACGGTTTGTTGCTACCGGAAGTAAATGTGAATGATTCCTAAATTATGCACTGATAAGGTATTATTTCCGAATAGCGAATCATTACCATGAATGTAACTAGGCATATAATGCCTAATTATTTGTTAGCCACAAACCTTTGTGTAAACTGTTCTCAGGGGTAATGCGCGTTTTCGTCCCACGACAAAATATCCCCGACTAAATATCCTACGGATAAAATATCCCCGACAAAATATCCAAAACATCCTCCAAGAAAATGTCTACTAAAATCTTGCCTAACCTAACCTAACAAAAATGGGACAAAAATTATACAGACATTCTGTAAATACAGTAAATCAACGCATCAGATTTAAATGTCCGGATTACATTTTCCCCACAGGAAAAACTAAACCCTTTCACACACTTCCCCAAATGATCATCTAGTCTCTAGTCAATCCACGCTATGCAATTGCACTATATAAGTATTATAAATACAAAACAATACAAGAACAACATGTCAACCTACCAGAGACCAAATGGGAAAATAATTTGGTTCCTTAGAACGGGCAATCTGCCTAGCTAGGAACTAATATCGACCCACAAGACATAATAACACTTGTACACATTTTATAGTTATTTTTCAATGTTATTATTATGTTATTTTTTGCCATACAAATGTATCAAATGTAATGTTATAAATAAATAAATAAAATAAAATTCACCGACTCCAGATATTTTCATATCCAAGCGTTCGGCTCTGTGGAATTCCTAATTTGACCTATAAATCCTACTGATCCCTCAATATAAATAATATTTTGTAATCCTACGTATATTAATGACTGATTTTTGCATTTTTATATATAAATTCTTTGACAAGTCTAATATGCCTAAATTTTGAATGAGAGACTTAGGTATAATGCCAGTAGCCGAAATGACAAATGGTAATATTTTTATAGTCTGAAAATGCCAAATTCTTTTAATCTTATTTCCTAAATCTATATATTTTCTTATTTATTCAGAAACAGATTTTTGAATATTACAGGAATTTGGAATAGCTACAACAATGATAGTTTTGTTTTTTTTTTTTTTAATTTTGTAATGTTACTACGAGTATATCAGATCTATTATGACTAATTGTTCTGTCTTTTAGTATAGTTTTATCATAATATATTTTATAAAATTTATTTTCTAAAAATGAATTTGGTTCATATTCATAATATGGTACTATATTACGGCAGTCAATCAAGTTATGTTTAATTACCAAACTTTGGTGGATTATGTTTAAAACCTGATTGTGCCTAAATGTATACTCTGACGGCGCTAATATAGAACATCCCGATATAATAATGTTCTATGGTTTCCGGAAAAGCCAAACATTTTCTACATAAATCATACATAGATATTCATCAATTTGATTTATATCTTTGATTATATGCTTCCTATAATTTTTAGTATTAATGAGTCTATCTTGAATGGCAAGCATAAATCCTTCTATTTCTGCGCTCAACTCTCCAATACCCAACCATTTGTTTGACGAAAGTTTGTCAACATACGTTTGGTTGAGATAATTGAAGTGTTTTGCGTGAATAATTTTATTTGACCAGGAATCTAGTAATTCCTGGTTAGTATTTATAAGAATTGTTATTATTATTATTTATTATCTATATTATTTTTGTACATTTTTTATTGACCAACTAACTAACTAACCATCACGCCGTTTCCGCAGGGGTAGGCAGAGAGAACGGACCGCCAAACAATTCTGTCTTGGCACACACCCCTTGCCTCGTTTACATTCATACATCGTCTCATACATGCTCTTCTATTATTCTGACTATTGACTTGGCCCGACTCAAGTATCTGATTCACTTGGCCGTGCTATGTCTTTCTTGGGCGTCCTCGACTTCTTCTACCAACCACATGTGCGTCATATATTCTCCTTCCACTCCTTTCCTCGTTCATTCGCTCTACATGCCCAAACCGTCTGAGCGTCCCTTTCTTAATTTTACTCATTACGCTTACATCAGCCTTTTGGTTAGGTACCAGTACTGGACTAATATGGACTGCTAGCTTCGCTTCTTTGGAGAGTTTTTTTGTTGGCACCGACGGCGTTCAGCCCTCCGTTAATCGAGTTACCTGCATTTACCCTTCTTTCAATATCTCTATCAGCCTTCTCATCTATCGTGAACATACTTTCCAAATACACAAACTCATCCACCTGCTCCAAGTATTTTCGTATTATTATTGTCCCATTTTGCTATATTTGTACAATAATTTATTGACTGTATAGGATGTCTACATTATTTTTGTCTCATTTTTTGTTATGTTAGGTTTTAGTAGATATTTTGTTGCGGATGTTTTGTCCGTAGGATATTGTGTCGCGGAACCGTTTTCAGGCAGAGTTCGTACGGACGTCATCCACTCCACGTTCATTCTCTTCCCTCTCACTCGCTTTGTTTGAAAACGAAAAAGATGAAAGAAAGTAGAATAATGACATCACGTACGATCTCTCGCTGTGGCTAGTGTAGTGTATGTTTATATGTTTTGTGGTCTATGGTTGGATGTAAATTCTAGCATTATTTATTATTATATTATATTATAATGAACAAAGAAAGCGGTAGATACATTTATTGGATAACCATCACCTCTACCATAGCTCATCCATGTGGTACGCCACATTTGGTGACTTAGCAGGGATGCCCGGGTTCATGAAGTGAGGTTTGTCCGGGTCTTGCCTACCTACTGCGGATCGGGTCCGTCACTCCTGGACACACCGACCCCCAGATTCCTACCCACTCGTAGATTTTTCCTTCCCAGACCTTCCTCTCCTCTCCTTTCTTTCCAATAAAGATTCTCCACACAGCATCCCCAAATAAGACATGAGCCCTGAGGGGAATTATTTTCATCAGAGCCTGTGGAGTTAATGTAAAAAAGTCTCTAAATGAAAACCCCGTTTTAGGATGGAAACGTTGCTTGAAAAAGTTTTAGCCGACTAGACTGTTTAGTGATTAGATCTGAGGAGTCGGTTACCTCCTCATATCCCTTTCCCTCTTCCCCCTCTCCTTACCCCCTCACTTTCTTCAGTCTCGCAACATACCCCAATTGGGGGAAGTCACAGTCCCACGGACTTCAGGCAGTTGGGACTATAGTGCATACAGAAAAAAGTGAGTGTCGTTAGAATACGCGGCAAGGAAGTGGACTATCGCGTTCCATCCTCTCTGCCTACTCTTACTATTAAATTTTGGAATGGTTAATTACTCTTAGTTAGTTAGTTTAATTGCTCAGAGACAACACAAAACTTATGAAGATTATAACATAACGGTATACATAAATATATTATTTACATAACTTTATTATTTACTGATAATATGATATAATTTTATTATTACAGGTCAAAAAGGAAGATAACGACAAATGTTTAATGAAAAATAACTTTTTACAACACATTTTAAATTAACGACAATTAATTAATTAAACAAATATTAAATTTATTATTACCTCACAAGTTATTTTTTTCCTCACTTTTTTGACTAACTTCTCGATAGTGAATGATGAGAAACGGTTGCGGGTCTTTTTTCATACAAAACTTAAATTTGGATTTAAGACCAAAATACTTAGCCAAACTGAATAATTCTCTTTATGATCGAAAGATGTAGCAAATATCTATTACCGAAATACTTGGCCAAACTGAATAATTCTCTTTATGATCGAAAGATGTAGCAAATATCTATTACCGAAATACTTGGCCAAACTGAATAATTCTCTTTATGATCGAAAGATGTAGCAATAGCAAATATCTATTACCGAAATGCGCTATTTTGTTTATTTGTGTTTTAAATTTTAAAATATAGGCCATTCAAGAATTTAATTTTTCATGAATTTTGAGACAACTTTGACATTTTTTTTGTGAGTTACTGATAATTATCCAAAAATAATCGTTCGCAGCCCTAACTATGTATGTAAATATGTATAATGAAATATAAAATTTAAAAAAAAATCAGAGTGTTCGATTCACACGCGGTAGAAGCGAAACTTTCAGAAAACTAAAGTAGACAAGAGTGGGGAGGCTACGAAGCACCGCACAAAGAGGAGACCGATTTTATACTATATCATTCTCTCGCATTCCAAACCCTGTAGTTAGTTGTACATAGTATAGTTAATGTATTTAACATAAATTTATGTGCAACATAAGTCAGTCTTTTGTGATTCAAATTTAAGCACATCAAAATCCTTTTTTTAAACGACTTCGAAGAGGAGGAGGTTCTCAATTCGACTGTATTTTTTATTTATTTATTTATTTCACATTTTATTATATTTAGACAGTAGGTAGGACAAAATTATTTTTTTTAATATTATTATCATTATCTCACAAATAATTGCCAAAGTTGCCTCTAAAATTGTGAAAAGTCGATTTCTTTATTGGCGTCTATTTTACAATTTGAAGCAAAAATAAATAAAGTAGTGCACATCCGTACTAGATATTTGCTACACCTGTTGATTAAAAAAATAATTATTCAGTTTGGTCATGTATTTTCGTCTCAAATCAAAATTTAAGATTTTGATGTGTTAGGTTGCTCAAGATCTTTAGATTGATTGCACAGAACTAGTTGGGAGACTGCTACTACAATTACACTTATTAAACGTCACTAATTTAATTTAGCGAACAACGGCATCAGATTATTTGAAAATTTCCTCGCTCGCCTCAAATTTAATATTTTCTTTCGCAAAAATGACTTTTACTCAAAACGTATATGTCGAATGATTGTTACAGTTTAGATCGATTGCATGTTAGTTAGTTCGGAGACAGCTACTAGAATATTACACTTTCGTAACGAACCGTCTAATTGTTATACAGATTTCCGAGCGAATATTGATTAGTTCTCTGATCTCGAATGATACATCGCTCCGTCTCTTACAAATTAGGGCGAGGGAAGCTATTGTTTAGTTTTGTTCACCCCGCCGCGCCGCGCCGCACCGCTCAGGCTTGCAGCTTGCAGAATGCAGATGTGATCTCCGGAAGGGATGTTGTTACAACTTTGATGACCGATAAAATATCAAGTTTTGCTTCCCGTTGCTTGCCGCGCTACTTCAAGTATAATTCTAGTAGGACTGACCCAAGAGAGGCTTCGTAAACCGTCTGCTTTCGGAGTTCAGCTAACCCAGAGAGAAAATACTTGTTGAAACCCTTTTGGTAAAATGAACGCTTAAGGCTGGCCGTACACATCAGGTTTTTCCATCCGATTGTCTGATCAGACAAAAATCGATCCGAAAACCGGATTGGTTTTCGGATCGATTGGACACCGGGGCCACGCCCATTGTCGGACTGACTTGGACCGGCGCGGAAAGGCGTGGCCTATTTTCATTACCGACCCGGTTTTCGAATCGGATTTGTGCGGTGTTTATCCGATTTTCATAAGAAATGTATGGCGCGAAGGCCTTCCGGTTATCTGATCAGACTATCGGATGGAGAAATCTCATGTATGCGCCAAGCCTATGGGAACAATTAGGTTCCTTTAGGAGGACCTGCATAGGTGTAACCTAGTATTTCAAAGATCTTTGGTGTAACCTGTTTATCTGTGAACCTATTGTATGATGTCTTGTTATTATTGAACTGACATAAATACGTGTCTTATTTGCAAACTAATTGTAACCAAAATAAAGACTAAAGGTCTATGCCCACTACACCGTTCCATACCATGACCGTACTATGAACGTATCAGACACGAAATAAACACGCTACGCCCTACTACGCCCACTAGAACGTGCTAACACCGTATTATACCCGTAGGTCTCTGCCCACTACACCGTTCCATACCATGACCGTAACCGTAGCGGCGCATGCAAAAAAGTATTCTTTGTATCGATCGTTAGACCGTTCCGTTCCGTCGCGTGCCAGGCATAGAGCGGACCGGCACCTGCAAAATATTGTCATTGAGAATTCGCCGTCAGTCCGGTCATGGTATGCGACGGTGTTGGTCGGTGACGGAACGGTCTAGTGGGCAGCGTTTCATACTGATCGATACAAAGAATACTTTTTTGCATGCGCCGATACGGTTACGGTCATGGTATGGAACGGTGTAGTGGGCATAGACTTTAATTGTGTTGTTAAAATTGTGCAATATTATTTAATAATTGCCTTACTCTTTTTAAATTAACGACAATACTTTCACGATTTGGACTCGCACGCCTCATTGTTTGTTCCTGTTATAATTGATACATTTTAGATTATTGTAGTGAGTTATTTGGGAGACAGTAAAATTAGTGGCACATCGAGGTTTTGCTGGTTTTTATCGCAATGTACCTCCCATTATCATTACCCATTAGACATTAGACGCTCAGTGTGCATTGTTCATTAATTTTATGTGTGAAATTTTATAATTAGCCATTTTTGGCGGCGCACATCTAATTTAATGTGAATTTAACCCTTTAGCACATCGAAAAGAAATTGATAATTTCGTCTAATCAATAAAATTAAAAAAAAAACTTTTTCTACTAATAAGTTTAAACGTACCGCTGGTAACTGGTAACTAACTTCACTGTAAGCTCTCGAGGCGCCGCATCTGCGCTCAAAAAGAAGAAGATGGAGAGAGGAGAGATATGTAATTACGAATGTTAGAGGAGCGCGCTATTATTTAAAGCGATAAAATCGATGCGAAAATTGTGAAAATGTTTAATAAAAAACAACTCGTTTAAAATAGAGCATAAATCTCGTGGAAGGTGTCGTGTCATTTAAAGAAACACTGTGAATTTCTTCACAACTATAACTTATGAAATAACTGAAACAAACTTGTTTATAATAATTTTCGGAGCATACTTTGCGATATTTTCTATCGAGGGAATTTCATACAATTTGCGATTCGGCGTGGAACGCGTCTAGATATTATCTTCAAAAATATTTTTTTTTTTAAGAGCTTTAAACTTCAAATGTTTAAGGCGATCCACTAGTTCACTACTGTGCCGTGGACAGTAGTTCTTCGGTGGACGCCATAGGGGTCACTTTGAATAACCGAATTCGTCGACTAGCGGCCGTATTGTAAAATATCAACGCGAAAATGCATATTTTATTTTATTTTGGGAAGATTGGGTGTAAATGTCAACTTTTTTTTGCGATTATTATAAAATAAACTGAATTTGCCACATTACACAATAAAACCATATCCGAAAAGGGGTTTATAAATAGGAGAGTTTGGACTTGAAAGTGTGTTTTTTAGACCTCATACTTTATTTTTTTATAGGCTTATTAAAAAACTTATAAAAAAAATGACCGATATTTTTAAGGGCCAAGGTATGTTCTACACGCAGTATTTAATTGAAGCATCTACAATACTTCTAAGCGATCAAATTTTCAAAACAAAAACATATGATTTTGCATTATTTACTATGACTTCATCTTAAGGGAGATATGAAAGAAATCAGTAGAAATTCGGGTAGCGGCGGCTTAAGCCTTTATCATGAATACGCATTTACAGTTTGATGAATTATAAGATTCCTGCCTCTCTGTTTGACAAGACTGCAGTGGTCCTGTGACTCTCATACACACGTTATGTATATGTACATGCCGAACTTTAATACCGACCAGACGTTGATACAAAAATCGTCGCGATAAGCGAGTTAGGTTCGAAAAGAGGCATGCCTTCCCGCCCACGCCTTTCTCTGTCGCACGTATATTTTTACGCATCTTTCTTTTTTGCTTATAGTCATTGTAAAGTTAGTAAAGTTACTATGTCTGTGCGAGAATGGTTTGTAACCAGTTCAGGTCGGCAATAAAGTTTGGCTTGTACTTTACACGCAATTAACGATATTTTCTCGATCTCTACTCACCGTCTATTCGAATGGTTCCATGACAACTCGACAAAGGGGCATTCATCATTTTAATGACTTTTCAAAGGAGTGATGAAGTTGCACATTGTTGAGTTGTCCGGTTACGAATCAAAACAACTTAGTTCAAATCAATGATCTATAGGAGGGTTTGGCATAAAGCCTCGATGACATTGGGCGATACAAGCTACCTGCCGGTGAATTCACTATCTGCTAGTAAACTCGCTCAGTGTAATCGTATTACTAGCTAACTATCAGATTGTGAACAATTTACAAAAAAAGTTGAAAGGAGGTCAACTTTGCTCGCTACTCGCTAGCGTGTACGGCGGATGGCAAGATGACAGCCCTCGGAACAGCTGATTTCGTAACTGTCAAACTACTGCTTGGTCTGGATTATTCATTTACAATCCGTCAAGAAACCGGCAAATAGCTACTAGCGGTGAGCTAACTGCGAATATCTCAGTTTTCATTATTTTAGCTCAGCTTTTCGCTAGCTAGTTCGCTACTGAGCGAATGGAAAGTTTTAGCCATCATCACAATCGCACTCGTCGATTTGCCGGCTTTTAAACTTACCGGCTGGTAGCTTGTAAACTCGCTCAATGTAATCGAGGCTTTATACACTTGCGAGCCGAACCACAAATCGTGGAAAAGGACCAACCGCAAACTGAGGTTCGCGTGTATGTATACGCGCTATTATGCTTAATTTTTTTTAATTACCTTGTATTTTTTTCATAAACAATTTTCTTTCCATCTCAAACAAAAACACATAAAATATTTATGCCCCGACTAGTTGTATTTTTTCTCACAAATTAGTCAAGTATAATCACGCACTAACGGGTTAATTCGCAGCAAATCATGTATACCTAATAGCTACTTAAAAACTTATACTCTCAGTGGATAATGCAAGGTCCCACACATATCTCCAAATCTCTCTGGTCGCCGTAATCGGCAGCCGTCAGCCAACAATCATCAGAAGGCAACAGGCAACAGGTAACAGGCCATAGGCAATTTATAAATTATACACACATATTATGCAATATTATTATAGGCAATGGTCTTAGGTTTCCTCTCAGTCAACGGCCATTCAGATATTAAACCTATTTCCGTAGGCTTAAATTTTTTAAATGTTCATAACATTTTAATTCTATTTAGAACGGCCTTGTCCTTCTTACGCCTGGTGACCGGCCAACTCGGAATGAAACCAACTCAGAACCACCTCAGAAAGGACATTAAGAGTGATGATAAAAACATATAAAAAATTCGTTAAATAGGTTAAGCTAGGTTAGGGTTACCGGCTTTAAAATTATGTTTTCATAGCTTTTAATGACTTTTCTGAGTTGGTTTCATTCTGAGTTGGCATGGAACCCTTACGCGCATATCAAACAAAGGCTTGGTGTTATAATATAGGTTTTTGATATGTAATGTAACACATGAATGATTGCGAGTTGAACAGAAGCGTGTTCGGGTCTACATAATAATAATAACATAATAAAATATTTATTTTTTAATAGATTTATTATTTGTTGCACATTTTTATGTCATTTTGATAATATTGACAAAAAGATCCACTGCTCAGCTGTGCATTCCGGACCCGAAATGCAGGTGGTTTTGAGCAGTGCCTATAATATACATATTGTATATAATTTATTATACAAAATAAATAATTGAAATTAAATCTAATGAAATTCAAATTAAACAACATAATCACAAAATCATCAACACAAGTATTTATCTTTTCATTAAGTACTTATAGATTTCCCGGTCCTCTTGTTTTGATGGTCAAGTGTCATAATCTCGAAATAAAACTGTAGATTTGCATAAAAATCAAAGCCACGCCGACCGCCCTTCGGCTACAGACAATCTTAATTATATAAATATAGTTAGAGATAGAGTATTCCAGTCATTAGATGCTGAAAATGGGTAACTATTGGTGTGGTTCTGATTTGTTTCTCGTTTCTGTGTTTTGAGGTGTTCATTACGAGTTATTGAATACTAACTGACCCGGCCACGCTTTTCTGTGGCTAACGAAACACAACGCCATATTCTGGGGGCCAAGTCTCTATCTTTTATTGTTTACTAACAGCCTGTTACTTATGTAACTTGGTGATTTGAGCAAAGTTGTCGCAAAAAACTACCAGTGGTAGTCAGGAACTATTCTGATAACGATCTGTTTATTTTCGGCGTCGGCCAGTTACGAAACATTAAACTCTATGCAAAAATGTAAATTGTCTATGAATTTCTAACGCATTGCATCGCATCTTGCTTCAAATTCTACGACACGCATTACGGATTTTGAAGTTTTAATAAGCAGTTTTAAGTTTACCTCTTCCATCTTTCTCACTACCTACAAGAAGCAACTATTTACGTCGGGAAAAGTGAAATTTGCATCAAAAATCTATTTTTATTAGAGTTTCCTCAAAAAAACGATCTCTTCACTGCATTTGACATTTGACGTTTTCGAAAGTTTCACTTTAATCTAAATACGCACAAATAACTCAAACTAAGAACCTAAAACCTATTTTTGATATAAATAGTGATTTCTTGTAGTAATTGTTGAAACGAAGTGTATTTTTCATAAATGATTAATACACTTCGTTTATGTGCCTAAAAGTTTGGAGGTTAGGTAAATATTTCGTTGAGGTATCGTTTAATTCACAGTAAATTATATTACTTACCTTTTAAAGAACTAAATTCGAATTAATCAACTTTGAAAAGTATGCCTTTCGGCAATGCGACACTTCTAAATGTTCCCCTGTTACCAAACGGGAGGTCGATCGGCCCTTTTAGCTTGACGTGAAATTCAACGTTAGTAAACAGCAAAATTTATGACATTCCGTGGTATAGACTACAAAACTTAAGGAGAACTGTCAAAATACAGGGGCGTTAACAGGCGTCGCCCGTTAGCTAACCATTTTTTTTTAAAACTGTTAAGTAACCATAAATTCCGCATTACGAATTAATAGAGACTACAAAAAATAGCGTTAAGGTCAAAATACGTGTTTGTGACGTAATTAATGCGCTAACAGACGTTAATAAACATTAATAAAAGATAGAGACTTGGCCCCCCGGATGGTTACCCAACCTTTATAACCACCTCCATCTTTTAATTTGCATAAAAAAAAATCCACACCCCCCGCTTGCCGCTTGCCAGCCTGATCGTTCACCATACACAGACATTTTCCTTTATATATGTATTATTTATGTCAATCAATTTACACAAAACCTTGACAAATTATATACCTAAACCTTCCGCATGAATCACTCTATCTATTGGTGAAAACCACATGAAAAATGCGTTCGGTGGTTTTTGAGTTTATCGCGAACAGACAGACAGACGGGTTGGAGGACTTTAATTTATAGCTAGCAGCAAAAACCTGCGGAGCGGGTTTTAGTACGGCTTCGCACAGTTTGAGCGTAGGTAACCATTTTATAAATCCGAAAAGAACTGCTTTCAAAAATAGCTAGTTCCTCGAATCCACCGTGATCCAGTGACAGCTAGTCACCGAGTTAAAGTAACCGTGACAGGTAACGACGCCATATTATGTGATCTCTCCATATCCGGAGAGATACTTCTATATAAATTCTATGAATCTGTAGTACTTACCTAGGGAATAAACGTCCACATGCGAGCCGCTGACGGAAGTAGCGACATCTTTTGGCAGATTCTTGAATTAAAAACCGAAATACAACGGTAGCTTTGCTTGAAATTTCACGAACATTTTTCAATTTCAACTTTATTTGTGGCGCAGCGCGTAAGGCGTGGCTTCAGACATACAATGGAAGTCGGGTTCTGGAATTCAACCACGCAGATGCAAGGCTATAAATACTGTTTGGTATGTAGAGAGAGATAAGCGTGTACGAGTTATGCGAGTTATAGAATCGAATTATCATGCCCTGGCTGGTTGCAATGGTTGCATATTATGGTTCTATCTGCACCTTTATATGTTCTAGATGTCCTGTTTAAATGTTTTCCTTTATAATATGTTAAACTGAAAAAATTAAAACAAAATTCAAACTCAAAATTAGAAATCGGTGAATCGGTAATGATAAATCGTCTTTGTAAACTTTTACACGTCATGTCTCAGAACTATAGCGAAGTTAGAACCCTTTCCTACCAAAGTGACGATCTGATAAATTTCTTGACCGATGATGCTGTCATATTGCTATTATTGTAGTAACATAGATTGATATGTGTATAATGATGATAGAAGAGTTGGTAGGTACAGTCCAGTGTCCACTTGGTTCCTACTTCAACACTTGTTTTCGAGTCATTACTCCCGGTCCAGCGAGCAGCATCACTCTGAGCGCGATCGCAGACAACAATAATTATTGCTAAACGTCTTTATGTATATTACAAATCTATTGCGTAAGACACTTCGGCATCTGCCATTTTCATATTATGAATGCACTAAATCATTTATTATTAATTATAATTGAATTCCTGATGTAGCAATAAATTCCACTTACATTGGTGAAAGCTTTCATTGAATTTGTTAAGACTTATGTGACATTTTAAATGTCTGGTCGGTTTTAGGAAAATTCACCGAACACAATTCACAGCCCATAATTCACCGCGGGGATAATGATTTAATTATATAATAACTAATCATTTTTGGAATATTTGTATACCGCCGTTTTTGTGAAAAGTCGCCTCAAGAACGCTTTTCAATGCTAACGACTATTTACATTTTAAATATACCTCTATATTGGTTATTTTTTATCACATTGCAAAAACAAAAATTGTTCTAAAATCTGGATAAAATAATCTTTCCAATATGTATATTAGAAATTAATAATTTTATTTCTAAATATTTAAATTTTAATATTATTCCCATATGTTGTAAATACACCTCTACATTGATATTTTTTTTATCAATTTGCAAAAACAAAAATTGTTCTAAAATCTGGATAAAATAATCTTTCCAATTTGTATATTAGAAAATAATAATTTTATTTCTAAATATTTAAATTTTAATATTATTCCCATATGTTGTAAATACACCTCTACATTGATAATTTTTTATCAATTTGCAAAAACAAAAATTGTTCTAAAATCTGGATAAAATAATCTTTCCAATATGTATATTAGAAATTACTAATTTTATTTCTAAATATTAAAATTTTAATATTATTCCCATATGTTGTAAATACACCTCTACATTGATAATTTTTTATCAATTTGCAAAAACAAAAATTGTTCTAAAATCTGGATAAAATAATCTTTCCAATATGTATATTAGAAATTAATAATTTTATTTCTAAATATTTAAATTTTAATATTATTCCCATATGTTGTAAATACACCTCTACATTGATAATTTTTTATCAATTTGCAAAAACAAAAATTGTTCTAAAATCTGGATAAAATAATCTTTCCAATATGTATATTAGAAATTAATAATTTTATTTCTAAATATTTAAATTTTGATATTGAAAATTTAAAGCGACTGAAACGCGGTAGGGATTGTAAATACGCGCCCGGGGGTAAAGTGCACGAACTTCGGGTGATAGTACAAGTAAAAAAGGTAAATAACTTTTTTGGAAATTCCAACCTTTTAAGATAATTTTCGGTTATAAAAGTTCAATTCTTTAAGAAAAAATTAAGAAAGATATTTTTGTATGGGAAAACAGTTGGAAATATCGAAAAAACTTATTTATCTTTTTTACTTGTTACAATCATGTAGAAATCCCGAAAATCCCCTGACACCCAAATGATCTATCTTATCGCTATAGACACCACCAACCATTATAAAATCAAGACCCCTTAGCGAGGTTTTTGTTTTTATTTCTTGCTAGGGCAATCCCGATGAGTTACAGAACTCATTTTAGGACAAGAGGAACATACAATTCGTAGGTGAGAGGAAATAGTTACGATTTTCAAAATATAAGTTTCACATACAGTATAGACGAAAAATAAAAGACAGGTTAAGTAGAAACAAACAACAATAGAAAACAAATAAAGAAAAAAAGAAACGAGGTTATAAAGATATGGATGATTACTGATTCATAAAAAAGCAAAGGGGAATATGAATGATCAATGTTTATATAAGGTAGTCGTTAAAATAAAATAAAAATATGACTAACGGCTTGAATCCATCGGTTCGTCGATCAGTAATAAAAAACTAATCAATGCATTCAGGGGCCATCCATAAATTACGTCTCACCAATTTGGGAGGCGGGAATGGGTACCGCCGCCCCGGGAACCTTTATTGGATAACCAACACATCCGCCATAGGTCACCCCAAGTGGTTCGCTACATTTGGTGATTTAGCAGGGGTGCCCGGGTTCATGGGGTGAGGTTTGTCCAGGTCTTGGAGGCGGATGACCAGGACACTGAACCTCAGATTCCTACCCACCCCTTAAACCCTTTTCCTTCCCAGAACTCTCCTCTCCTTCCTTTCCTTTAAAAACCCTCCACACAGCATCCCCAAAGATGGCATAGGCCCTGAGGGAAATTATTTTCCTTTGGGCCTCCTGTGTGGAGCTCATGTAAAAAAAAAAAAAAGGGAGGGGGTTTGGGGGAGGGGAGTAGAGAAGTGTGACCTTGTGTGACAAAGGGTATGGGGGGATCATCAGCTTTGTGACGTCACATGCACAAAACGACTGCGACACATACGACTGCCACAAAAATATTTTCCCTGCCCCATTACGCCCCCTCCATTGTGGTATTCCATTACACCCCAACCCCTCCGTTGTGGTATTCTGTTACCCCCTCCGTCGTGGTATCCCGTTACGCCCCCTCCGTTGTGGTAAATTAAATATGACCGTGATGATATTAAATGTTGACGAAAAATTAAAAAATATTACCATCTATCTATGATTTTTACATTTAAAATTGCAAAATATTTGACGTCACGCTCTAGGGGGGAGGGGGGCTCACAATTGTCACGATGTGTGACAGGGACGAGGGGGGGGGGGGGGGGGGGTCAAAAAATCATGAAATTCGTGTGACGTAATTTACGCGATGCTACGTCAGAATGTTTAATTGATATTTTTATTATTTTAATAACTGTAATGTTTCTAAAAGAACCATTGAACTTTTCAAACAGCACCTCGACGAGAAAATGTCGAAGAGAAAATTCACAAAACTTTGAATTCTCCTACAAATTTATTCCATTTTTCAATTTTTCCAGAAGAATTTTTTTCCGGGGTTAAAAATTTTCCAACATGAAAAATTTCCAAACTTCACATTAAAAAAATAAAAGGATAAATTAAAAAAAAATTTATATATATTTTCAAAAAATTATAATTTTCTAACCAGGAAAATTTACCAACCTCACATAATAACAATAAGTCTAAAAAAATTTTTTTTTTTTTTATATATTCCCAGATTTTTTCTTTTAGCAAAAAAACCGCTGTTGCGGTTTAAAGTCATCTTTGGAGATGCTATATGCAGTGGCGTAGCTAGCATGGGTAGCACCCCAAGCTGATAACGTGGTATCACCCCCCCATAGTTTGGGAGGTATTACCCCCCGAAAACTGAACCAAAGGACCTCCTAAATAAAAACGTCAAAATGAAAGTTTTGGATTTCACTGTTTGCTCCTTAAAAAATGGACGGATTTTTAAGATTTTTTTCAAAAACTGTATTCGACTAAAATATTTTGTACGTTTTGCTTTTTTAAAAATACACTGTCAAATTTGTATGCTGAATGAGTTTTGGAGAGTCATAACTCCTATTAATGTGTTTGATATCAATATTACGTTAAATAAATTGTACTAGTATCAAAATCCAGAGTGGAAATAGGGGAATTCGTTCGTTTGGAAAAAACCCCGCCCGAGTTCCTCTTCATGAATCAGTATATTTTAACTGTTTTTTGTTCATGTTGTAGAAATCTACAGAATTTATAATAACTTTAAACATTGGCGTAGCGTGCGTTGGAGGGGCCCTGTATCAAAATTAGTTGGGGGGCCCAAATGAAGGGTAAAGATTTCTCACAAAAGAAAGAAAGGTAGATAAAATAGGTAGTACTTACCATTGCAATCTAAATCACTCTGAAAATTGAGAAGTTTTGGGCATTTTTATGACCTCCTCCCTTTTCTGTTTACTTTTTCTTTTCATGGCTCCACTGGGATAATCTCTTTTCCTTTCACTCATTCTTTTCGCAAATCAAACTAATTAACCAATATACAGGGTGTCCGGGGGTAAAGTGCATTAACTTTGAGAGGTTATTCTACCTGATTTACGGTTATTTATCGTACCTCACACTAAGGATTTTTAGTAGGTACGTCTTTTTGTATGGGAAAAAAAACTTGGAATTTCGGAAAAAGTTGTTAATCTTTTTTACTCCTACCATCATGTAGAATCACCATCTGAACACCCTGTATAATCAGAAGAACAAGATTATATTGTATTACAATGTAATAAATAATGTTTGAACCGGAATGAAATTTTTTTATTGTTTAATTTATAACATTGTTACGGGATTACATTATTAGGCAAAACAAAATAATGAAAAATATGTTTTAATAAATTTCTACGCCAATCAAGAGTACTATCTCTTGATCTTGGCGTAGGAGTTATTTTACAATTATTTCATTATTATAACATACATACAATAACAGAGTATACAATGAGCGTTTAACCAGCCAGCGGACGAAAATCCACATTTCGTCGAAAGTTGTTCTTCCGATCGTGCAGGGCGGTTACAATGAGAAAGATTTATTATTCTTCGTACCAGCTTTTTAAAATTATAACTCAATATCGAATTTATTTCAATCCAAATTAGCTTTAATTTATACCTTCATCCAAAAATGCTGAAAGACGTGATGATAAAACTATTAAAATAGTGTACTTTTTGTAGTTATTTTTTGATTATAAGTATTTATCATTTTTCAATAATGTCTAAATTTAATAAGAATGTTAAAAAAATCTGAAATATATTAGTTTGTAAGTGCGCAAATAAATACACAAATGGACCAATTTTCGTCAAGAAACACATGTACGTACATATTTTTTAATGATTTTATTGAAACTAAAATTAAAATTCTAAAACATACGTTTGCTAGATAATGTATTGATTTATTTTACTGTATGATTATATTATTTGAAATGGATGTGGTATAATACAAAAACTTTTTTGAAAATTTAACAAATCTGCCAACGGCCTATTGGAATAACCTTATTATACTAATAATTTTAAAAAATTCTCAAAATTTATTACATACGAATGCTAGATAAAAGAACAATCTTTCGAAATCCATTTATAATTTTTTGTGGAAATACGTCAATATTGTCAAATTTGTCAATACGTCTAAAATCTTTTTTGAAAATGACGTATTTCCGGTTTTCTCTGGTAATGCCCTCTTAAGTACTAGGATGTTGTGACGTTAATTTTTGATATGACATGAAATGATGTTATAACATTTAGATTGGTGATGTTATGGTTGTTAATTTTTTTAAAGATTAATTTGACCTTTTTCTTGAATGATACGAAATCTGTTATTTTTCTATTTCTTCAGGAAGGCTATATTTTATGCCTTTGTAAATATAATTATTGTGCAAATATTGCTAAACGCATAAATATTGCTCCCCGTGGTTTGTCATTGTACATCGGTTATTGTCAACTTTTGGGCGCACGCTCAACCCGGGAAAAAAGAGATTGCTTTTTTGACTTTAGTCATTTCTGAAGTAAAAACTCTATAGATACGTATGACAGTTTTTTTATGTTTTTTTCCCGGGAAGCACGAGATAAAGTGACATTGTGGATAACATTTTATTTTACTAATTTTTGCTTATTCAAGCTCCACACTGCTCGCGAAGTTGAACGAGGTTAGCCGAATACGATAGTGCGGAGGGGCACTTCGTCTAACTTCGTCTAATTTCGTCCAACCTTGGCTCGTCTCGGGCGACCTCCAGTTTTTGTCGGTTTTTGTGCCCGAGTCAAAGGACTCGAGGTTGCACGAAGTGCCTACACGAAGTGCCTTTCTACACTACTCGGTTTATTCTCGGTTAACTTCAGTTCGCTTCAATACGTCGTCGTGAATAGACGTGCGCGCTAGTAATTATTTTTTATTAGTATTGTCATACGGCACGATTATGAGTGGAATACAGTGGTCGCAGGAGCAAATTCTGTTGCTCCTGCGACCAGGGCATGTTAGAATTACCCGTAGATGAATTAAAGAAAAAGAAGGATTCGCTTTTTGCTATGTACAGGAGCTACCGTAGAAAAAAAGATGCGTCAATAAATAATAATAATAATAATGGTTTACTGTCTTCATTTCTTAGTAACAAGTAGAGATAATGATATCCTCACTCGGATCTCCCGTGCTGAGGATTTCACTTACATATTATAATTTAATTATAAGAAATTAATATGAAATAGACATAACATATAATATCATGTAGCATATATTTTTTAAATAATTATAAATAAAATAAGATAGTGTTTTATTTATAATTCAGTTCACTAGATTTGGTTTTAGTCTGTATTTGATATCATATCTGGATCTCCCTATATTTAGTATCCAGCTTTTTATTTGAAAATTAAATGTTATAATGTTGAAGTTTTTGAGTGAGAGTGGTATTTTATTGTAGAGTTTAATGCCATAATATAAGAAGCTTTTTGCCCAAATGTTGTGTTAGTAGTTCCTTCTTTTATTTTTATATTTCTTTGTTTGATAAATATGTACATAGTTATAATAAGCGAGCGTGCACATTGCAACGGCAGCTGCTACTTGAGCGTCCATGACGTGCGAGCTGTGACGGCACCACCGCGCGAATGAGCTTCTCGCGAAGTTGAACGAGAGTGTAGCAACGTACTTCGAACTTCGGTCAACTTTCCCGAATATTTCGTCGAGGAACTTCGCGAGCAGTGTAGAGCTTACAATACACACGTTACGGGCCTCTATAGCCCGGGGGGGCTGTATCATTGATATAGCTGATACGGCGGTAGCTAGGCCCCTGACTTTGAACAATACACAAAAGAGTGCACAGCAAAATAATTTATTTTTAAAAAAAATTTCATACTTCTAACTTTTGAAAATGGTCTTGAACGTCGAATCAGGAGTCACAATAATAAAAAATAATATACTTGCAGAACTTAATGATAACATTATTAAATTTGATGTAAATTTAATTTAAAAAAACAATTAATTATAACTTTAAAACTACAGCCGTTTTTATGACCGTGCTAATCGAAATTGAGATTAATTTAAAAAAAATACTTTTTTTTACTACCTAATTAAAATTAGCATTATTATAATGTTTTACTATTACCTTATAACCGAGTTATGAAAGTGTTTTATTTTCGTAAATTTTTTATGGAAGTTATTTTTAATAGCGATTTTATGTTTATTCGTTATATTACTAGTATAAAGTTGACCAATCCCGTTCAAGTCTTTAAGCAAATGTAGTTTCTGTTTTGCTAAATTAATTTATTCAGATTTTTTTGATTGGTGAAAGCGACAGTTCGTATTTTAGAACGGGTTGTTTTACAGATTTTGAACAATTCATCGAATTCAGAGTTAAAATTGTTCGTGAGTTATCTCAGTTTTTAGTTATTACGCAAAGAAACTAAAATATTTAATATCCGTAAATTTTTCATACTGCAAACTACGAAATATGTATTAAATTTGAATTGAATTTAGCAGGGGGCTGTTTTTTTTGTAACAAAAGAATTGTCCATGGATTTTTAAAATTATAGATATTTTAAATAGGTACCTCTATGTTAGGTACAAAATTTGATTGATTGTTCTTATAATATACAAAAATGAATATTTGTAATATACGAAAAATGAAAAATTGAATAAAAAATTGTAATAGGTGGCACGCGAGCTGTTTGAAAACTGAATGTACAGGGACTGAATATGTATTGCATAATATGAGGTCTCGTAAATAACTGGCGTGTCTGACTCGTCTATTATTTACGAAGCTACTTCGGACATTTACCGAGCGCTGCCGAAATATACCGAATGGATAACGCATCTGGAATTTACGAACGTGCGTCCAGAGCACGTGCCAGTAGATTTTTTTGTGAGGTTTGATGAAGCGGGAAGGAGAAGGAGATGGGAATAGGGAAGTTCAGGGACTACCTGGCTATACCGGTCTGGTCACTCCCTATTCCACGTGGAAGTTAATCAGCAGTTGTTAGGGTCCCCCGCAACAACCAAGTCAACCACACATTCATGCATACATTGCTTGTACACACACCATACACGCGCAATGCAATATTGCCTGATTGGCCCTGCGTGTAACTAGCGGCTAATCTATCTCCTGTACTGGTATGATCGTGGGGTCTGACGGATCAGATATTATTTCACGTCATCAGCTCCAAACAGGAGGCCCTGAAGAAAATAATTTCCCTCATTCATTGTTTTCTGAATATAGGTAGGTACTTATCTACTGTATCGCTTGTCTGAATTATTCTTCACACAATCATTTCCAATTTTTAAAATGACACTTAAGCAAATTAGAGTTCATTGAACGTGAATTTTCACGCAAGAATAACGCACATCACAGACAACGCAATTAGTATGTTTGAATGCCTTTTTTTCTTCTTATAATATCGCTTAATATAAAACTTGATCGTTATGTATATCCTCAAGTGATAGAGAACGAAATATTGTAAAATTTAAGTATCTACCCACTAGGTATTTAGTGTGTCATCTTTGAGGATGCTGTGAGGAAAGGAAAGAAAGGAGGGGAAGTTCAGGGAATGAAGTATTAGGGGCGGGTAGGAATCTGGAAGTCAGTGTGTCCGGGAGTGACGGACGAATGAATCCATTCCTCCCATTGCGGTGCAAGGCAATGTTCCGAGAGAACCCTGCAGGAGAGGTCAAAAGGTCTCCCTCAACCAGTATCTCCCGATCCTGCCTGTCACATAGTTCGTGGACTGACGCATCCACCGCTAAGACCCGGAAAAACCTCACTCCATGATCCCGGACACCCCTAGTATGTCACCTGATGCGGCGAACCACTTGGGGTGACCTATGATGTGTTGGTTATCCAATAAATGGTTCCAGGGCTGGCGGTACCTGTAAACGTCTCCCAAATTGGAAACGACTCATTATCATTTAGTCACCATGGAAAAATCACAAAATCTGACTTTACTTGTCAAGATTACTTCTGAGAAATTTACAACAAAAGACATACACATTTCGAATACAGAATTTAATCTATATATATAAATGAATCCCCATTTCCCTTGGTCACGCCATAACTGCAGAACGATTTTACCTATTTCATTTTTTTTTAAGTAGTCTAATACAGGGTGGCCACAGACCTGGAAAACCTGAAATTATCAGGGAATTTTACTGAACCTGGAATTATCAGGGAAATGTCAGGGAATTTCAAAAAAAAATATAATATCAGGGAATTCCAAAAATAAAACTAAATTCGTTATTTTGCGATTTGTGAAACTCCAAAGTTGTGCTTTATTATTTTATCGAAGGAAGCAAATACTTTGTGGTGTGACATTATATATTAAATGAAAAAACACCTTTGTAAAACACCACTTTTTATTGGAATTAATATTAATAAACTAAATAAGCCCTGATGAAGCTTGAGCTAAGCGAAACCTGGTTGGCTGTTAAACATTAATTCCAATAAAAAGTGGTATTTTACAATGTGTTTTATTACTTTTACTTGCGACGTGTGTACTGTGTAACAAAAGACAAACTAGATAGGTAGGAATTTTTTTATTATTATTTTCGTAAATGCCCATGTGATATTTTTTTAGTATCTCGTCTAATGTTAATTTTTTTGTTTATTTGTCTATTTTTGTCTGGTCTTTTCATTTCTTCACAAATTGTCTTCAGGCGAAATATCATAAATTTGTAACAAGTGTATTTTGTTTTTAATAGATTATTGTGATGCAAAGAAATAATAAATGCTATAGATGACGGAATTGCCTTTATTATTTATCTAATGAACGATGTACCCTTATATCAAATTAAACATATCAGGGAAAAATTTAGAAACCGCCCTGGAAAACCTGGAATTATCAGGGAATTTTGAAATCTGTTTTTTGTGGCCACCCTGTAATACTTTGTAGAAGGTTCTTACGGAAAGAAAAAATAAGAAAATTGGAGGGAAGGGAAGGCAGGGAAGGTGGAAGGGGAACGCGGGAGAGGAAGGGGACTCGGGAAGTGAACGAGGACGCACGGGAAAGGACACGCAGGGAGAATCAATTTATTTCTTTGAATGGAATTGCAACGCATGCCGGGCACCAGCTGGTAATTAAATAATTTTCTTGTAAGAAATGTAATGTAATGGTAGGTAGGTACTTGGAGTACTGAATAAGTAGATAGGTACTAAAGACATATTATACACAAAAGAAATCTGGTAAAAATATTACATTATGGATTTATCGCTTTATTATAATCAGTTACAGCTTATCTCTCTAGACCTATCGTCTTGCACTGCACTGGGAGAGATATCCGTCCGTCATTCCTGGACACACTGACCCCAAGATTCCTACCCACCCCTTTTTTCTTCCCAGAACCAACTCTTCATCTTTTTCTTAAAAAGACCTTTGAAACAACATCCCCAAATATAACATGGGCCCTGAGGAAAATTATTTTCCTCATGGACCTCCTGAAATGACACCTAATTCAACGAAAATCCATGTTCTGGATTTCATTGAACCAAAGTTACCGACAGAAACACAATTGAAATGAGTATTTTTGATAATATTAACTGATATGATTTCACGCGGTATTACATTAACATGATTATAATTGTATGTACATTATATGTTGGTACGCCGAGAAATTATCGTAGGTCGTAGGTGCACCAGTAAACACGGTTCATATCGGGTGAAATCGTCTTGAATAAATGTCAGCAAATGCGGGGTCGACGATTAGCTGATCTCCCGGCCACGGAAATGGCTGAAATCGAGTGGAAGATACTCTCAGTATCCCCCCCTTGTGAAAGGCCACAGTTCATAATTGAAACGTCACTTTAAATGGTTGTAGCCACGTATAAGCCAGATCTGAATAGCCACCTTCCTTCTATCTCCTTTTCTTTCCCACAACCTTCAGCCTCACAACATACCCCAATTTGGGAGGCGGTTATGGGTGCACACACAGATCTCTGGCACAGATCACCCCAAGTGGTTCGCTAAGTTTGATGGCTTGGCAGGGGTGTTCAGGTTCATGGGGTGGGGTTTGTCCGGGTCTTGACGATCTCTCCAGCAAGACACTCTCGGAACATTGCCTTGCAGCAGTATGGGAGGGTTCAGTGACCCCCAGATTCCTACCCACTCCTCATACCTTTTTTCTTCCCAGAACTTCCTCTCTTTCCTTTTCTTTCGAAAAAGCATCTCCACAGATGACACCGGCCCTGAGGGGAATTATTTTCCTGTGTGAAGGCGTAAAGGGAAGAATTTATTGAGGATGCCGCAGTCTCCCTGGCTCCAGACGGTTGGGAGGAGTTGGGAGTCTTTTGGGTACTAGTTTACTAGGTTAGCCATTAGACTTCATAATACTAAAACGTTACTAACATTATTATTGCATACGTTTACATACAATTTGATTAATAATATGTAATATGTTATTGGCTTATCAAAAAAACATAATTTCTCTCACATTATTATTTATACATATTTACATTGGAGTTGTAAATAGCAAAAACACTTCATCAGTTTATTTCTTATTTGAATGTGTTTAAAACAGGGTTGGGCAAACGTTTTAACGAATGTGTTGTAAAAAGGGCTGTACAAACATTTTAACTGAATGTGTTGAAAACTGGGAAGTGCAAACATTTTAACTGAATGTGTTGAAAACTGGGAAGTGCAAACATTTTAACTGAATGTGTTGAAAACTGGGAAGTGCAAACATTTTAACTGAATGTTTTTAAAAGAGGGCTGTGCAAACATTTTAACTGAAAGTTTATTTTTGGAATAGTATAAGAGTGAGCCACAATGAAATATTTATTAAATTAAAAAATCACTTTTTATTTGAATTAACAATTGACAGCCAACTAAGCTTTCGCTTATCTCAAGCTGATTTTCCAGCCCTGGAAACATCATTGCCTCTTTTATTGATTTTTTGTTAATTTTATCCTTGAAGGAATTTTTATAATTCTCAAGTGTTTATCGCAAGCTGCGGTTTACCGTATAATTCGTTTGTCAACTTGTCACGTAACGCCTCACATTGCGATTTCTTAAACCTCACAGCTGATGTGTAACATTCGTTATGTGGGTGTATCTCTATGTATCTGCCTTGAAATTTTATGTCCACGAAATCCTCTCTTGAATAACAAACCGGTTATAAAAGTAGTTGATTTCGCACTTTTATTTTCGTTTCGCGAAAATTATTTTTATGATGAGAAATTATTAACATGTAGATGATAACAAGTCGAATGCAGCAATAATCACCGACGAAAGATGCACATAAACATTTAAATTGCATTATTATATTATGCCTAATATGCAGCTCAGTAAAACTGTCATTTTGACTCTTGGCTTTTTAACGGTGTTTCACCGCTAATTAACATTTATTGGTCAAGTATTAATTTTACGTATTACGTTATAATGTTATGGTACATCACATCATTGTGTTATGTAATATTCAAACTTGTATGTATTATTGATATGAAATCTGAACAAAACATGAAACAGACCAAGACACAAACAAATAAAAAGTAACAGTCGCAAATCGTGGAATTGAATCCAGGATCTCTGTCTTAACCGGACAACGTCTTAACCAACTCGGCCACGGACATAACGTAATAGCTACTATAACGATGTAATAATTTATTTAATATACCTTATAACTTGTATGGTAGTGTGTATGTCTTAATAAATTAAAAATAATCAAAAAGTAATTTATCCTAACTTTTTTTTGGAGAAAAAAATAGTAAAGTTACTGCGTAAACTACGCTAGCATAGTTTTACATTCACGTACATGTTATATTTCTAAGCAAAAAGCTATCCTATGTAGACAGTTGGTACAGTTTACGCTACATTCAATGTCTTCTGTTCTCGCTTGATTATATGTAGATACATATTTATTTTATTTTCAAGTTGTTGGAATTGTGCGTGTAAAACAATCCCAAGCGTCACAATTCCGATTGGAATTGTCACATAAACAATGATTGGTTTCAGCCTAAGCACAAATGCCACGTTATCTCTAAATACTGATTAAATAAACATACTCATTATATATGTAGACATAAAATGATATACTAGAAGAAAAAATCTTTAATTATACGTAACCTCTCCCTGTAGTCCTACTTTTAGGTGAACGAAATCAGAAAAATGCTCTCCTCATAGACATCCAAAATATTCATATGTCTATGTCTTCTAAACAATTAACTTTTTGTTGTTAAGGACAGTTTTACACTAGATGTACGATTATTCTTGTTGTTTATAATATAACAGTTTTACACAAGTTAGATGATCATTCTTATCGTTTAGAACAGTTTTCATTCAATTTGGGAGGCGGGAATGGGTGCCGCCGCCCCGGGAACCTTTATTGGATAACCAACACCTCTGCCACAGGTCACCCCAAGTGGTTCGCTACGTTTGGTGATTTAGCAGGGGTGCCCGGGTTCATGGGGTGAGGTTTGTGTAGGTCTTGGAGGCGGATGACCAGGACACACTGAACCCCATATTCCTACCCACCCCTTAAACCCTTTTCCTTCCCAGAACTCTCCTCTCCTTCATTTCCTTTAAAAAAAACCCTCCACACAGTATCCCCAAAGATGACATAGGCCCTGAGAAAAATTATGTTCTTCTGGGCCTCCTGTGTGGAGCTCATGTAAAAAAAAGTTTTACACCAGATAGACGATTTTAGTGGTTTTTGCTTGCTTGATTTTTTCCTTGTATGTAATATTTTATTATATATTTTTTATCCGCATTTCTGATCCCTTGCGCTGTATGCATCTATAATTATGTTTGTGATGTGTCGAGTGTCATTTTACATTTGTGTCTTGAGTATGACTTCATCCAAATATTTTAACTTGACCGAATATCTGTAATATATCGAGGTATTTTATTATACCCATCCATACCGGAGACGTAATCAACTCTGCAAGGGGTCCCAAACTCAGTCGCGAGGATCAGATCTCGAATAAGATAATATCGTCGAAATACTATCTGAAATAAGCTTGTTTTTGTGGTGAAATATTATTTTATTTTTATATTAAGTATTATAAGTAAATTGACTAATTCCGGAATATATAAACTCAAATGTAATGAATGTCCCTCATTTTATATTGGAAAAACTCGTAATTTTGAAATCAGAATCAAAGAACATTTAAGGTGTCTTAATAATAATAATTTTTCTGAGTTCGCTAACCATATCATTGAAAATAACCATAGTTTTGAAAAAAAAAAATACGGGGATAAATATTCTTTCAATTAATCATAAAGAAAACGCTTAGATAACTTAGAAGCCTTGGAAATAAATAAAAAAAACCCTTAAAAATAATGAATCTATTATCAACAAACAAAAAATATTATCTTACAGCCCAATCATGGATATGTTCCCCCAACCACCCACTCTTCATTAATACCTAGCAACGGCTCCACCCCTACCATAATAATACATTGTTCCCATCCATTATTTTGTAATTGTCAAATCAGTATACGTTTGCCCTGAAGAAGGAACGGTCATTCCGAAACCGGTCAGCTTTAAACAAATGTACAAGTGGTTCTAAAAAAGTAACATTGTTTCATTTATCTATTATAAATAACTTTATAATAGGGTTTTGTGTGGATATATAGATTACATGCTTTTTAGTAATCGCTCAAAAAAAAGAAGAAGGGGAGATATGTGATTACGTAGTGTCAGAGGGAGCGCACTAATATTATAAACGGAAAATTGTGAAAATATTTGATAAAACACGACTCTTTTAAAATAGAGCAAAAATCTCGTGGAAAATGTCTTAAATGGTTCCGAAAATTTTCATCCTGCGACAAAATATCCCCGACACGGACAAAATCCCCTAACAAAATATCTACTGAAACCTAACCTAACAAAAAATGAGACAAAAATAATACAGACATTCTGTAAAGACAATTAACAATATTGTTATCTGTATTATTTTTTTTCCATTTTACTATTTTTTTAACAATAATATATTGTCTTTACAGGAGTCTGTATTATTTTTGTCCCAATTTTGTTAGGTTAGGTTAAGTTTTAGTAGATATTTGGTTTGGGGATGTTTCGATATTTTGTCGGAGGATATTTTGTCAGCGATATTTCGTCGCGGGATGAAAACTAAATTACTTGTCTAAATAGCATTTAAAATAGTACACTGTGAATTTCTTCATGCATTATAATATAGCTTGTTAAATAACAGAAAAAAACGTGTTTATAATAATTTTCGGAGGGTACTTTGCGATGTTTTTCTATCAGGGGAATTTCAGATAATTACCATTTCGACATGGCAAATGTGTAGATATTATCTTAAAAATAACATTTTTTTTAAGAAACTTAAAAACTGTGTTCAGGAGAATCATGTTATAAAATGGTAGAAATTCGTAATGAGGGGGATATTACCTAATATCGACGTTTTTGACAGGTACATCGGAAGGCGATTTAGGAATCCTGTACCAAACGTTTTGAATTTCTGACGTGCATTAGTTTGATTTCTTAAGAGCGTTTAACCAGCCAGCGGACGAAAATCCACATTTCGTCGAAAGTTGTTCTTACGATCGTGCAGGGCGGTTACAATGAGAAAGATTAATTATTCTCCGTACCAGCTTTTTAAAATTATAACTCAATATCGAATTTATTTCGATTCAAATTAGCTTTAATTTATACCTTCATCCAAAAATGCTGAAAGGCGTGATGATAAAACTATTAAAATAATGTACTTTTTGTAGTTATTTTTTGATTATAAGTAAGTATTTATCATTTTTCAATAATGTCTAAATTTAATAAGAATGTTAAAAAAATCTGAAACATATTAGTTTGTAAGTGCGCAAATAAATACACAAACGGACCAATTTTCGCCAAGAAACACATGTACGTACATATTTTTTAATGATTTTATTGAAACTAAAATTAAAATTCTAAAACATACGTTTGCTAGATAATGTATTGATTTATTTTACTGCATGATTTTATTATTTGAAATGGGTGTGGTATAATACAAAAACTTTTTTGAAAATTTAACAAATCTGCCAACGACCTATGGAATAACCTTATTATACTAAAAATTAAAAAATTTTCTCAAAATTTATTACATACGAATGCTAGATAAAAGAACAATCTTTCGAAATCCATTTATAATTTTTTGTGGAAAAGAGTCAATACGTCTAAAAACTTTTTTGAATATGACGTATTTCCGGTTTTCTCTGGTAATGCCCTCTTAACTGCCCATAATGCTTTTTCGCTGTTTATAACTTTTCTGCTTATAAAGTTCTTTAATAAATTCTTTTGCCAAACGGACGGCATTTCATGTATCTCTTGATCCTTTTGAGTTCGAAGCACTCAAAAAAGCTCACAACCACACCAACATTATTTAGCGACCGGACAGGCTCCTCTGAGATATTATAGTGTCCCCTGGGCTGCGTCAGGTCACTCAACTCCATATTTCAAGGTCAGGGAGGACAACTAATGGAACAACCATTGTTTCAAACACAGGTAATGATATTCATAATAGTATAACGGCACGTATCCGAAGGATTTTAAATTGTAACAGCGATTCCTGAGCATGTTTAAAATAAAAAATGTAGATTTGCCTTCCGATAATTTAAAAAAAAAAATTTTTTTTTACAATTGCTCCGCACAGGAGGCCCTGAGAAAAATAATTTCCTTCTGGGCCTATGTCATCTTTGGGGATGCTGTGTGGATGGTCTTTTTAGGGAAAGGAGGGAGGAGAAGTTCTGGGAAGGAAAAAAGTACGAGGGGTGGTAGGAATCTGGGGGTCAACGTGTCCAAGAGTGATGAGTGTACGAATCCATTCCTCCCACTGCAGTGCAGGGCGATGGATCGGGAGAATCCGGCTGGAGAAATCAAAAAATCTTCCTCGACCAGTCCAGCCAAGCTGTAGTTGGGCAAACGCATCCGCCGCCAAGACCTAGACAAACCTCACCCCATGAACCCGCGTACCCCTGCTAAGTCACCAAACGTAGTCACTTGGGGTGACCTACCGCAGGGGTGTTGGTTATCCAATAAATGGTTCCCGCCTCCCAAATTGATAAACGAAAAAAAGTTCTCTCTCTCTCTCTCTCTCTCTCTCATTGAGACGGAGTGGATATCACGTGACCCGTGCTGGCTACACCCAACTATTCAGTTGCGACGTGTGATGGAATTTTATGTTTTGTTTTTTGTTATTAATTTGAAAAAAATATATCATCGGACAGCAAAACAACACCTACGTTCAGTAATTTGTTTACTGCATATATGCACAGGAATCGCTGGTCGGGTACGTGCTGTTACACGGAGGCGTCTACTAATATCTACAGGAATTCCAAAAACTGAAAAAATCGAACTAATATCTATGAGAACCAAAGTGTTGACGAATATCTACAGCTCAAACTGCTGACTAATATCTATGAGAACCAAAGTGTTGACGAATATCTACAGCACTGGCAGAAGTTGGATTTGCAATTATGTATAGCATATAGGAATAACGTAATATTGCGTATGCAGTTAGTTTAAAAAACTTCATTTATGTAAGTATGTATGTAAAAATCCCTAATATCGGACTATTGGACACATTATTTAGCTGATTAGTCCAACCTACGCTACCTAGATATTAGTCAACACTGGGACCGTCATAGATAGTCGTCCGACCTTAGCTCTGTAGATATTAGTTCAACCTACGCTCTGTAGATATTAGTCAACACTGGGACCGTCATAGATATTCGTCCGACCTTAGATCTGTAGATATTAGTTCAACCTACGCTCTGTAGATATTAGTCAACACTGGGACCGTCATAGATATTCGTCCGACCTTAGGTCTGTAGATATTAGTCAACCCTCTGAAGTTCGTAGATATTAGTTTAACATATGAGCTGTAGATATTCGTCCGACATACAGGCTGTAGATATTAGTATCTGGAGTCCTGTTACACCCTGTATATTGTTGGTTCTAAGGCTATCATTCCACGGAGAGACGATTCAAATTCGTTTAACACTTTCAGACCGTCCTTATATTTGAAAATACATAAAAAAAATTCCTTACTATCTAGACCAGAGAGAATATAAATTGGCGGTTTTCGTTTTCCAATTACCGGTATAACTGGCTTTGCGTTCTGAAGTAAGTTCTGAAGGTATTTTTTCAATGTTTAATTTTTAATGTTTTTTTTTAAATTTTTAATATTTTTGGTATACAGTGTTCGATTTGTGTATTGCAAAAAAACGCATACCAAATTTTGTCAAATTATCAAGCATCCAATTGTTATCAATCAAACATATTGTATCACTTCTGGTTTTAATTCAGATCTGAAAGGGTTAATTGTTTAATTGCTGTTTATAATGCTCACTTTTTATAATAATTGGTACCGCGAGTATATCCGAAAAATGTATTAATTTTTCTAATAAATGATGCATGTAACCTGAATTTGAATATCTTTGCATGTAACAGACATGGAGGTTACAACGGAGCTCTGAGTGGCATGACTGTATACTTGTACCTTGAATCTGCCAAGAGTTCTTCTTGCGTACTTATAAATAATATAATGTTGTTCACAAATAAACTGTTGTGCAAAGTAGGAAAAGTCTTGTTTTTGACGACTTCCGTGGGAAAGGCCTTACCAGGTCGGTAAGCTCCTTGGCTACGGACTCAGAGGTCACGGGCTTAAAACTCAGCAAGGGGAAATAAATATTTATCTTTGGGTTTTATCATATCTGCCATAGTTCACGCCAAGTGGTTGGTTACGTTTGGTGACTTAGCGGGGGTGCCTGGCTTCTTGGGGTGAGAGTTGTTCAGGTCTTGGTGGCGGGATGAATGCCCATCAGCAGCTTGGCGGGCCGGATCGGGAGAAACCGATTGAGGGAGACCCTCTGACCTCTCTAGCTGGACTTTCTGGATCAAAGCCATCGCCTCGCACAGCGAAAGGGATGGAATCGTACGTCCATCACTCGGTCACACTGACACCCCAGATCCCAACCTCTTACTATCTAACTTTCCAGAACTTAATCTCCTTCCTTTCCTTAAAAATATCCTTCAACGACCGTTAGAGTTGTGGGTTGAATCAACTTTAATATTAATAATTCTAAGTCCACACGGAAGAAGTTGACCGTTGCCGATAATATCACCTATCTCCAACACTTCCGTCTTCCTAGGAATTGGAGCGCTACGTAAACGATTACTGTGGGATAAGTGCGTGCTTCTTCCTTACCCATGGCAAACCACGTAGCAATACAACCAATCCACCAACACGGTACCCATAGTACCGCTGCCTCGGGAATCATTGGGAAACCAATACGACCAATCCACCGACACTATTACCAGTGCAATGGCCCTCTGGAGACCAAACACCCTACGCTTATGAAATTCATATTTTACAATAATTCATCTGATCTATAATCCATCTAAGTATGTTATATATACAAGCGAGAAGCTAGTGAATCTACATTACACATATCAATCAATTTGGGAGGCGGGTATGGTTGTATGGTACCGCCGACCCGGGAATCATTTATTGGTTAACCAATACCTCTGCCCTTGGTCACCCTGAGTAGTTTAGCAGGGGTACCCGGTTCATGGGGGTGAGGTTTGCTCGGTTCTTGTCGGTGGATGCATCTGCCCACCAGCTGAGTGGCAGGCCGGATCGGAAAAGACTGGTTGAGGGATACTTTTGACCTCTCTAGCAGGACTCTTTCGGACATCGCCTTGCACCGAACTGGGAGGGATGGATTCATACGTCCGTCACTTCTGGAGACATTGAACCCCAGATTTCCTGCCCTTTTTCTTCCCAGAACTTTCTTTCCGCAAAAGACCCTCCACACAGCATCCCTAAAGATCAAATTGGTCCTGTGGGGTAATTATTTTCCTCGGGGTCTTCTGTGTGGAGCAAATATAAAATAATATTTGGAATCGATTTTGCAATAAAACATTTTTTAATTGGGCTTTCGTTTTTGAGCAAATCTACTCCTTTTTGGATCAAATTTGTAAACAATCAGTTGCTAGGGGTGTGTTTAATGTCTGTGCTGTTTGGGGGCATACATTAATTACGTGAGCAGTTTTTCTTCCATTATAGACCCCTCCCCCCCCCCCCCCTTGGTGAGATAAATTAGGGCCACTTCGTATATTCTTTTCAAGTAACGTGATATTTTGCTGCACCGATTTTCGAACACCGAAGAAGATGTCTGTGAGTTTGTTTTTTTACAAATCTACAGTTATAACACAATTGTTGGTAAAAGGTTATTTATTTAAGAAAGTAAGTTCACAGATCACATAATATGGTAAAAATAGTCACAATGTATCAATTCACTAATTAACTGAGCAAGGGATCGGAGGGAACCTTGCCGTTAGGCTTTGGGAACAACAAAAGCTGACTGTGGTTCTGCTTAGAGGGTCGTACCATAGCATTCTGCTGTGGGGATTTCCATTCCCAGGTGGCGTCTTTCTTTATCAAGTCGCTGAGTGGCTTGGCGGTTTTGGCGAACTCGGGTACAAATCGCCTATACCAGGAGCATGTCTGAAGAAATGTCTGTAGCTGTTTGACATTGTTTGGCTCCTTCATTTTAGAGATCGCCTCTATCTTCTCCGGATTGGTGCTGATTCCTCCGGGGGTTATTACGTGTCCTAGATATTTTATGCTTGGACAGCAGAAGTGGCATTTAACTCGATTTGCAGTGAGATTAAATTCTCGTAGCTTGGTGAACACCTGTTGTAGATCGGCGAGGTGTTTATCGAAGGTGGGCGAAAGTATGATTATATCGTCCAGGTATGCTAGGATATTGACTTCATCTAGCTCGATCTTAAGTCGGTCAATCATGCGCTGGAACGTCCCGGGCGCATTGCGAAGTCCAAATGGCATCTTCAAGAAGCGGTAGAGTCCGAATGGGGTTATAAAGGCCGTCTTGTCACGGTCTTTCTCCAGTATCTTGATCTGCCAGTAGCCAGATCGTAGGTCTACTGTAGACATAAAGTTTGACTGCTTTGCCGAGTGTAGCAGGTCATCCATTCTGGGCAGGGGGTACACGTCTGGTACCGTTATCGCATTGAGAAGGCGAAAATCAATACAGATGCGCTTGTTTCCGTCTTTTTTGGGCACCATAACCACAGGTGCGGCCCACGGTGAATCTGCTTCTTCTATAATCCCTTGGGTTAACATACTGTTAATCTCGGCGCGGAGTTCTGCCTGGCGGGCTGGCGAGAGCCTGTAAGGGGCTACTGAAATCGGCGGGTGTTGTCCGGTCTCGATTCGGTGCTCAATTTTTGTCGTAGATGACAGGGTGGCTGAGAAGACAGCGGCGTTGCCGCACAGCAGGCGGTCCAGCTGGTCCCTCTGGGTAGGTATAAGGTGGGTGGCTTCATCTGGTCGGAGGCTTAGTATTTCGGCGTCCAAGGCACAGAGCTCAACTTCATTTCTGGGTTTTCTTGGGGAGTCATCGAAGAGCCGATAGGAGCGTATCATTACCTCCCTTAGGGCGTCTTCCTCCATCGCGTCCTCGGGAAACAGCTCATTCAGGGCTATCATCTTAGCCCAAATGTTAGTGCGAGGCGGTGTCTGTGAGAGAGGGCTCATGAACGGTGGCACGTAGATCTCACATTCATTGTCCTGTACTGGTGGGGCGGGCAGGCAAACCTTAGGGAGTTTGTGTGCTCTCACTTCTCCTATCTCGCCAGTCTTTTGACGTTGTCGAATACCTCGGTTTGGTGGTATGGCGTCATTTTCCATATGCAGCATATACCGTACTTCGGGGCTGTCCGTGAATGCCCATGCGCGCTGGGGAATGTTTATATCGATCCCCGCGTCTTCGATAAAATCGACGCCTAGGAGTGTTCGATTCTCGTGTCCTCCTGGGAGCACGATGAAGCTGGTGGGTATCTGTCGGCCTCTTAGTTTCAAGGTGGCGGCTATTGTCTCGACCTCCTGACGTTTAGGGACACCATCTGCCAATACGATGTCCATGATGGTTCGCTGGGTTTTGAAATTTTGAGCGATTAGCCGCCGGTGTAGCTCAGCTGACGCTACGCTCAATTTTGCTCCGGTGTCTACGTGAGCAGTGCCCAGGAATTTTCTAATCCCGATGTGTAGTATAGGTCTCGCTTTCATGTATCGAGCAAAAATCGGCTCGTGGGTGATAGCGATGTGTCAGTTCAGCTGGAATGGGCTCATGTGATAATAATAATAATAATAACATTTTATTTATATAGCGCAGTTTTGTGACATTTCACTTCAAGTGCGCTTAACTATAATAAAATTTAAAATAATTCTACAGTGCTCCTTATAATATTAAGAAAATAATAAAAGAATAAATAAAAGAATAAAAGAATAAGTGATCCGCTCCTTTGCAGGAAGCGGTTCCTACTCCCACTCCTTTTTCAAATCGACTACTCCCAGAGAACCCGGCCCAGTCCCAGTACTCTCCGCATCCAAATAAATCCGGCGGTAATCCGGCGGTCCGAGCAACTCAACGCCGAAGCGCGAAAACCGCACTCGAATACAAGTCCCGGGTTCCTAAACCCAAGCGCCTTGTTCCAAGCTATGTGAATCGCGACACAATCCATTCATTCTGCCCACTCCCGGACTCGCGCGAACTACGATACATTCCTGACTCACCCCGTGGCCGCCGGCTTGCTCCGCGATCCACCGTCCGGCGTCACTCACCATTCCACTCATGAGTCGCGGGTCTCGGTGAGTTCCCGGAACTGCGTGAACCGTTCCGGCGTTCATTCGATCGCTGTTCGTTGATCGACACACACGTGCGTGACCGCTTCGGCTAGACACGGAGTAGTTTTTAATTAGAGCGTCTTATCTGGTATCGTCAATCAACGGGTGACGTGCATTATAAAATAATAGTTTATAGTAAAGCATTACAGCTTATTAATTTTACTTATTTAAATTCTCAATAAAAGACCGTGCAATGTAGATACATTGAATGTACCTACATTGCACGGGTGACGGGTCCTTGTCTTCATACGGGTCTTGTCCGACTCCGGGGTTCTGAGTTCTCGTGTGGGTTCTACGAGTAGGTCCTGGTTCCGAGTTCTTTGAACCCGTGCGTCCCGTTTCGGTGCGCCGCAACAATACCCAGTGCCCAGTCCGCACCTAAGAACTCGGACCCGGGACCTGCTCCTAGAACTCGTGTACTTTTAAAAGGAAGCAAGTCTCGGAGGCTTCCGGAAAAATGCAGAACTTACCCACCTCTAGTGGGTGAGGGGTGTCTATTCTCCTTTGGCTGCATTGCGGGCACTTGCTTCTTACCACGCCTGGTTTACCGCAGCCGTAGCATGCGAACTTCGCATCACTGGGTGTCTCCAGCTTCTTGACTGGAGGAGTGTACTTTACGTGCGCTCCTGTATCGTAGCGGGAACGGCACTCCTCGGAACGGTGCCCAAATCTGCGGCAGTTAGTGCAGCGTAGGCGGCCGTCTGTTCGGTTTTCCATCGCGCGTAGTGGGACGGTCTTCGTGCTCTCGTACAGGCTTTCTTCCGCTGCACGGGCTTTTTGTAGTAGTTCGGCGAAGGTATTGATCGCTTCGCGCGGCACTCTGTCTCGTATCCGGATATTCAGTTGTCCGAATATTAGGTCTATCTGGACCTTCTCTGGATGGCTGGGCGGTGGTAGCTCCGCGAGTAACATCCGCTGCTTAGCAATGAACACATCGGTTGACGTTAATGCGTCTTGCTTGCATAAAAATATCTCTGTGTACACTTTGTACGCTGGCTTCTTAGGGGCGAAAGCATGCCTGAGGAGGGTCGTTGCGCTCTCCCAGTCTCGTACTTCTCCTTTTATGCCGAGCCACCATGCGGCGGCGTCTTTCGTAAGCAGCAGTGGTAATCCTTCCAGAGCGCTTGCGTCTTCGATGTTCTCGGCGCACTTGAAGATGGATGCGGCGGCAATAAAACTCTCGACCGCACTCCTGTCTCTGGTACCATCGAAGCGTGCCGTACAGGTGGTGAATGTACCCGTACGTGTTGGTTCCGACTGCATCCGCTTCATGGAGTTCATTAGTTCCGCGAACTGCTCCTGCGTGAAGCAGATGCCAGCACTTTCCTTGGCCTGCATTGTGAAACGAGGACTTCGACGTGGTAGCGACGAAATTTTGTAGATGCACTGATTTTAATTTTACTTTATGTGTCTGGCCACTAAGTTGGGCGCCAGTTTTATAACACAATTGTTGGTAAAAGGTTATTTATTTAAGAAAGTAAGTTCACAGATCACATAATATGGTAAAAATAGTCACAATGTATCAATTCACTAATTAACTGAGCAAGGGATCGGAGGGAACCTTGCCGTTAGGCTTTGGGAACAACAAAAGCTGACTGTGGTTCTGCTTAGAGGATCGTACCATAGGACGAAGCGCAACTAAGGCAGCAGTCGGGGGTCTGGTTGGTGCTTTACTTATGGTAGTAGAATACTCCTTAGAGGGTCGTGCCAGAGGACGAAGCGCAACTAAGCGCACGTACTAGCCAAGAGCGAGCTGCAGACGAACTGACTGATTTAGGGCGCGCAGCCTGTTATATAGCCCATTCCTTGTTGCGGGGTGTGGTTTATGTAGCGGCTCGAGGGTGGGAGATGCGCAGAAGGCGTCGGCGCATCCTGGTTTGCTTAGGGGTGGGTGAGCAGGATGGCGCTGTACGGGGGAAAGAGATGGTGTAGTGGCAAGCGTAAAAACGGCGCGCTACACAGTTTTATTTGAAGATTGATGAAATTTTGCCCACTTAATCTTCAAAGCTCGAGGAAGGTGACTGTCTACAAGAGATTATATATCTAGAAAAACCATCCCACACCCTTTTCATACCCCTTAAAACAGAACAAAACCCGGAAAATGCTGAATTCAGCTTTTATTTTGATTATGTGAATGTAAATCATATCAATATAATGAACAGTAGGCTAAGGCAGTTAGCTGTAGGTGTGTATTTATGTGGTACAGGTTGTAGGCAGTACTAGGGATGCAAGGTTTTTAAAAATATCTATGTATCGATATCGATATATATTGAATTAAGTCGATATCGATATATCGGCCTACGAGACCGATATATCGATATATCGATATATATATTTTTTTTAAGTTTACAGAAATCCAATGTAGTTATAGTTATATCAAACGTTTATCGATTATGTATATATATATAATTTTTTATACTTACCTATGTGAATAATCATAAAATTTGGTTAGGTATATAAAATATGTTTTTTTCATAAATTTATTAAAATAAAAATAATTTCAGTATTTTATACCAGCTATCAAACTTAAAAATAGTAAGAGAATCAAGTGGTGTGCGGACCGGAGAGGATGTGTTTATATTTCTCCTGGTTCCTTTTTCAATTAACTATAGTTTTGTTCGTGTTACAAATCTGAAATTTCTCATACACACGCGTTACAATCTTCAAAATCTGATACAGTTCGCGAAATCATTTTATGTCTCTCGGATGGGAAATTATGTTCGTTTTAAGTTTGTGATATTATTCAATCGTAACACAGATTAAAGTGGACTCATCCGGATAATTCAAGTGATGCAAGCAGGGCATAGGGATGAGTGAACTTCATAAAAAATGAGTGTTTTGGGTAAAAAAAGGGTCATAGTGACACTTAGAGATCTGGATTCTTAACATAGCTGCACCACTTGAACGCATGTGATTTATGGTTTATTTCATCATTGGGTACCGGGAGAAGTCATAGCTTCAACCAACTGGCGCTTACAGGACCACAAAACAGAGATAAGATCTTTTCAATTTATTCATTTGTAAACATTTCAATCGAATATTACCATTTTACAGATGATACGACCTCTATATAGAACACTTGAGTTGCCTCTGAGAGTAAACCAACGATTATTATTTTGTTGACATACACCAAGAAACATCTACTCCACTTACAGAATTGTTTATGTTTTTTGTTTTAAATCTGTTTTTATTCATTGCGTTTCACAGGAATGTCTTTTGTTTCTACACGGATTTTATTTATCTACGGATAAAACATTTTGATTTCCTGGTTGGGTTTTTATTTTGTTTAGGTATTTGATGGATACTACAATGGGAGAAGGTCTGATAAGGAATCTTTACAATATTATTTTATTGAATGTTTATCTTGAGATATTCCACGACAAAAACAAGTCAATTTACTCGCACCTACCGAATGCATCTTAGTCTACGCTTTTCGAAAATTCGTTTCCCCTTTGGCGTGCACATAATAAACAAATATTTTTTTCTTAGTCTTAATGGTTAACAGGTTTTTGTTTTTCAGGTTTCTACAGGTTTTTGGTTTCAGTCAAAATCTGAAAGAAGTTCTTTTCAAGAACCTACACCTTCATATTTATCTCAAATGTTAATTAAGTCGGGTTATTACACTTCGGGTGAGTTCCTCTGTACTCTTTGGGATTATCTGATTTGAATATTCAAGAAGACGACAGAAAGAAACAAGAAGAGCAAAATCAGGAAGAGGCTAGAAGATGCACGAAGAGACAAATGCCTCCACAAGTCAAAATGATGCGAGAAGACACCTGCAGAGGCTAGAAGAATCAAAAAGGTGCAAGAAAAATTAGGATAGCCAAGAAAAATCAAGAACAATAATAATAACATAGCATTTGTATGGCGAAGTTTTGTGATATTTCACTTCAAGCGAAATGAAGCAAGACGAAGCAAGTTGAAGCCAGAAGAAGGGGCTAATAGAAGCAAGTACTTTAAGCAGATACTATAGTAGATTGAAGCAAGAAAATAACAGAACTTAGAAAACAACACTCAATCAAAATATTTATTCTTGCCCATCCTAGTTCGAGTATTGGCATATTAGGTTGCCATGAATAAAACTGGATTAAACTCCGCAAGATAAACTCCGCAAGAAGTCGCAAGAAACACCAAGAGCAGCCAAGAAGGAGTGAGAAGAGATAAGAAGAAGCAAGAAGAGACAAGAAAAGATACAAGAAAAGGTGAAAAATCAATAGAAATACAATAAAAACAGAGGCGACTTAAGAAGTGCCAATAATAATAATAATAATTGGATAATTTGTTGAGCGTCATTTTTGTGAAAAATCACCTTAAGGGCGCTTTACAATTCATTATGAATTCTAAGGCTCTATCTAATTCTATTATTTACAAATATTAGAAGATAAGAGACAAGAGGTACATAGCAAGCAGAACTGGAAAGTGACGAGAAGATCCAAGAAGAGCCAAAAAGAGACAAGAACATTCAAGACGAAACAAAAAGAGATAAGAATATTCGAGAAGAGATAATCGGAGATTAGACAAGCTGAGACAAAAAGAGATAAGAAGATAAAAGAAGATTAGAAGATATAAAAAGAGACAAGAACATCCAAGAAGAAGCAAGAAGAGACAATAATAGACAAGAAGAGATAAGAAGAAGCAAGGAGAGTCAAAAAGAGCTGAGAAGAGGCGAAAAGATCTCAAGAAACAAGAAGAAGTCAGAAGAGACAGGAAGGGACAAGAAAAGCAAGGAAGAGATAAGAAGAGCCAGGCAGGGCCGAGCAGAGCCAAGAAGAGTCCTGAAGATCCAAGAAGAAGCAAGAAGACAAAAGAAGAGACAAGAGCCAAGAAGAGAATAGAAGATCCTAGAAAAACCAAGAAGACGCAAGAAAATCCTAGAAGAACAAAGAAGAGGCAAGAACAGCCAAGGACTGGCGGGAGGAGCTAGAAGAGCCAAGACCATTCAAGAAGAAACAAGAAGACACAAGAATATTGAGAAGAGATAATCAGAGACAAGACAAGCTGAGACAAAAAGAGATAAGAAGATACAAGAAGAGATAAGAAGAGACAAGAAGAGATAAGAAGAGACGAGAACATCCTAGAAGAAGCCAGAAGAGTCAAGAAGAGACAATAATAGACTAGAAGAGATGAGAAGATGCAAGGAGAGTCGATAAGAGGCGAGAAGATCTCAAGAAACAAGAAGAAGCAAGAAGAGACAAGAAGGGACAAGGAAAGCAAAGAAGAGATAAGAAGAGCCAAGCAGGGCTGAGCAGAGCCAAGCAGAGTCAATAAGTATCAGAAGATCCAAGAAGAGGTGCGAAGATACAAGAAGAGACAAGAAGAGACTAGAAGATCCGAGAAAAAAACCAAGAAGAGACAAGAAGATCCTAGAAAAGCTAAGAAGAGGCAAGAACAGCCAAGGAGGGCGAGAGGATCTGGGAAGAGGTAAAAAGAGCCAAGAAGAGACGATAAGATCCCAGATGAGATAAGAATAAATTTGAAAAGTCACGAATAGCCACGAAGAGCTGAGAAGAGCCGAGAAGAGAAGGGAAGAATCAAGAAGGGGCAAGAAGAGCCAAGAAGATCCAAGAAGAGCCGAGAAGAGGCAAGAAGAAGGAAGACACAAACAAAAAGAAAGTATTACGCTCAATCCATTCCTTCATTCCTGACAATCCTAAATTCCAAGATTGGCTCATTAGGTTGCCATGTATACCGGTCGATTTAACTCCAAACTCCTTCCCATCTGCAGAGCATGTGTTCCAAGTCCTAACAAAACAGTGCCCCCTGGTGTACCGGTCTCACCGGGACAGGAGTACTCCTGGCTGGGGTGGTACAATCGTATCGTATCGTATCGTAGCTATCAAACTTAAAAATAGTAACTTTGTCTGCCTAACAGTCTGCTTCCTTGTAACCGGTTTCTGCTTTGAGTTATAGTGGCTGCTGCCTTTGAAAAAGGATGTTCAGAAGGAACACTAGTTGCCACAATTGGTAGATGACTCATTGCCACTTTAAAAAGATTGGGATATACACCTTACATCTCTTGCCATGTTTCAAGAATGTATAATAATAATAATAATAATAATTGGATAATTTATAAAGCGCCGTTTTTGTGAAAAATCACCTCAAGGGCGCTGTACAATTTATTAGGAATGCTTAGGTTCTAACTAATTTTACTATTTATAAATGGATACAGAAACATACTTACCTGGCTGGTCACTTCCGATAAACACACTTTAATTAGAAAGTTTATGGAGAAGGTACGGCTTTGCACGCGGAGGACATTACAGTTAACACACTGGACATTGCATGATTTTACATTATTTGCTACCCTAGTATTACATTTACGAATAGATTAGTGGCAAAAGTAGAGTTGGTATTTATTTTAAAATACTGGAGAATTTAGGACTATTGGAGATTAGTGGCAAAAGTATTGTTGATATTTAGGACTCTTTAGGGCTGGAGAATGTTCATGAAATGACCTTCACAAACGTTTACTTTTTTTTTTTTTTTTTTTTTTTCTTACGTTTTTACGGTTAGTTATTTACTGTGTCGAGGGCATTGAATGTGAAGGTGAAAGATTTTGAATTTATGGATACGACTGTCTGAAAAGGTGAGTTTTAAGTCTAGCTCTAAATTCCGCCGCGTCTGTGATCATTCTTAAGTCATATGGCAGTCCATTCCAGGCTTTAGGTCCTGACACTCCGAAAGCGCGCTCACCGAACTTAGTATCTGGTGTGCGCTTTGGTTCCTTTAACCTTCCGATAGCTGATGACGCTGCTGACCTCAGGGTTGACTGACGATAATTGGAATTTTCTGGAATACACAATTCCGATAAGTAAGCCGGAGCCATTCCGTTAAGGGACTTAAATACCATCCAGCAAAGCTTAAACTGGATCCTTTCAGGACATTTAAGCCAGTGTAGATTTTTGAGATGCTCTGAAATGTGGGAATATTTAGATACGCCGGTGATAAGTCTTGCCGCAGCGTTGAAAACGGATTGTAATTTGTTGATTTGATATTTTGGAAGACTTGCATATATTCCATTGCAATAATCTATACTTTTTATAGTATTTACAGGAGCAGAAAGATATAACGTAAGCTCGTCGTCACCGTCAGTTTTTTTCTTTTTATTTGCGTGCGAGCCAAAGATTTATGGTGCCTCCTAAAATCAAATTCACCTTTATCTTCATCCGATATTTCGATATGATTTATTGAGTTTTTCGATATCGATAAATATCGATATTTTTAGGGGTCGATATATCGATATTTATCGGTTTTCCGATGTGTCGTTGCATCCCTAGCCAGTACACACCTAGCTACGTGACACCAAAAAGTTTATGCGTGGTGCTTACGAGAGTCAAATATTTGATTTGTCCTAGAGCAGATGAAACGTAGAATCGCAGTACCTAACTAATAAACAATGTATTCATTGATATTTGTTTACCACTTCTTTCCTCATTTGAATCTCTAAACATGTATGAGCATACATGGTGAATACCCGCGATTTATGCATCACATGGTTTGCTCTCTGCTACGAGCTACGAAAGACTCCAATCCAAGACGAATGGGGCCCTTACGGTAACTGCATTCAAAATAATAAACTATTTTATTGACAGCCCATACCTCTTGGAATGCTATAAATTGTTCGTGCCGAACAACTACTGCCAGGTCGACACCACGACTTGCTCTGTATTCCACATTTGCAGAACGGAAGTTCTGGCCCAGCACAGCCTGACAAGAGTGCCTGCCTGACCTGTGCTGCTAAATGATATCTCTAGGTCTCTTTACATTTTCATCATTGCGGCCTTGAAGGTTTCAAGAGTTATTTTAGGCAACTCTAAAATATGTTATTACTAGCTTTTTCCGCGACTTCGCTCGCATGGTATTAGGAGGGTTCCCACTCCGCCTCCTCCCCCCCCCCCTCTCCACCCTCATTTATTCCCGGAACATTCAGTTTTCAAACTGCTCGCGTGCCACCTATTGCAATTAATATACAAATTTCATAATGCCAGAGCTCACCAGTAGTTTTACACAAAAAAAGAATTATCCAATTTCGTGCAATCGTTCGGAAGTTATGCGCCCACACACATTTCGGCGATTCATTTTTAGAGATAGATATTAACTACGATGCCAAACATCGTTTCCACGGCGACCGTTTGATTTGCTTTTCTTCTAACGTTTGCAATAACTCGATTTTGTTAGAGACAGAAAACGTATGATCAATAATTTCATAACGCCAGAGCTTACCAATATATACAGCCTATAATACTCGCTAATAATGTAGCTTTCTATTAGTGAAAGAATTTTTTTCAAGAGAAGTCCATTCAGTAGATTTTGCGTGAAAGAGTAACAAACGTACATTTCGTTTCTGTCACGAATGTATTCCCTTCCATCCTTTATTTATTTATTTATTTACGCCCTTTTACGCGGCTTTTACATAAGTATGAAATTTACAAATTACACTATGATTAAATAATATATAAATACTATTTCTTTAACAAAGAAATATAATAGGTTTTTGCAACGCAATATATAGTATTTATTGTACTAGAAGTTCCAGTTCCAGAATTTCTGCACTGAACCTGCCTTAACGGTTATATCATTATTTCACCAATTCCTTCAAGACATTTTTAGGATTCCATGTCATATGTAGAACGATCGCACAGCTTGGTGTAACGGTTGTCACAAATCATCGGTTGTCAGTGAAGTGTTGACTGAATCTAAATGACTCCTGAATATTGCTGATTGCACTGATGACGACTGGCGGTCTACTTCAATCTGTGTTCCGCAAAGTTAATTTATTATCAATGGTCTACTCGTGTAACAGTGGTCGGCAAACTTTAAGGTGAGAAGAGCCAATTTGTCAAAGAAACAGGATAACAAATATATCAGAGATCAGAGAGCCATATTATAACGGGGCGAAGGGGGGTGGGGGACGATAATTACTATTTGTTTTGTGTTATGTACATTCTTACTGTAATATCACCCTTCTGCCCATTTAACGTTTCTATAAACAGATTCGCGCATAGATTCCTTCATCATCATCATCATCATCTGTGGCTCTACAACCCAGGTCGGGTCTTGGCCTCCAGCAGAGCCTGCCTCCATGACTGTCGGTGTTGTGCTGCGTTGCGCCAGTTTCGGATGCCGATGGTGCTTGCATCCTTCACCACTCCATCCAGCCATCGAAGCTTTGGTCTTCCAACTCTTCTCCGACCCCCAGGTGCACCATCCATAATTCGCTTTGGAATATCTCCTTCGCTCATTCTCTGGATATGTCCAGCCCACCTGAGTCTTCCAGTTTTGATTTCCTTGGAGATGTTAGGGTCCTCGTAAAGATCGTATAGCTCCTGGTTGTATCTGATACGCCATTCTCCATTATCACAGACTGGGCCGTAAATCCTTCGCAGCACCTTCCTTTCAAAACTTTCTAGGGCTCCTTCATCACCCTTACTGATTGTCCAGCATTCCGAACCATACATAAGAACAGGTCGTATAAGGGTCTTGTAAAGCAGGACTTTAGTTCTTCTGGTAAGGTGGCGAGATTTCATATGCTTCTGTAGCCCAAAGTAGTATCGATTTGCAGCTACTATTCTTCTTTTGATTTCGCTGGATACATTGTTGTCCTAGATTCCTTATTAAATTAAAACCAATTTTGTGTTCGGAATGCAAAAAAATAATTCCAGTTGCGGATTTGTCTGCTGACGTATTTCGAGAGAAACCATTTTCATGTTCTGAGTAAAATTATAAAATTCTAGTTCCAGATAAAATGCAGAAAAATTCGGGGGGAAACCATTTACTTGTTCTGCGTGCAACAATAATTTAAACTTGTGGGCTCTTACGCAGAATCACCATTAAGTTTAAATCTTAAACCAGCCTTGTGTTCCGAAAGTTTCGAAACCATTCTCATACTTCAGAAGACTCGTTCAATAAATCAAGCGTTCCATAAGCTGAGTTGCTAAAACTGATGCTGATCGAGTCAAAGTTCGTTCGGCGGCTCCATCTCATAAGGCTGGTTGAGTAGAGGTGAAATTGCAATTGATGTCTGAAGATCCGCAGACGCCTATGCAAAGAGCCGCATGCAGCTCGCGAGCCGCAAATTCCGACCCCTGATCTATACAGTGTTCAACAGTGAAGTCCTTTCCATTATATCAATTTACCATCTGGATATCAATGTGCGTGTTCGTTCAAGGGGCCCAGTTCTTCAATTGTTATTATTATAAATTATAACCCTTATTTTACTTAGTAGGTAATGTGAAGCTTACGTGACATCACTATTTAGATTAATCTTTATTACGAATCGTTTAACAATATAAATATTCAAAAATATGCTTTGGATAAATTAAAGTTTTTACTATCGTTTCGCTTGAATAGAATTAAAATAAAATTGTTAATTACTTTATAAAAAATATAAGCGTAAATTACTGAAGAAAAAATTCATTCGAAATGTATGAACGCATATAAATAAGAAACTTAAAAAATACCTATTTCATGGCTAAAATTATCTGTGACAGTTTCCATTGATTAACATTTATTTCTTATAAAATTATTTACAAAAAAATAAAAAATCACTTTTGCGTTCGAAATCAGGCATTTCTAGACTACGTTTGTCAAGCCATTTTTATGCCTACTCCTCACTAAGAATATACACATTTTGGCTAGTGGCTTCCTTTCAAGTCAAATCGGCTTGTATGGACCTACAGAATGTCGACCTTGTTCGAGTCTTACCAAGGCTTGTTCCTTGTAGGGCAAATGCCTTTTTCATAATTGCTTTAGAGTGCAAAGGTGTCATTTTCAAGTGTCTCGAAAGAATCCCGTATAACCTTTATTGGGTGGTATCATAGACATCCAAATTCGGTGGTATTCAAAGCAATTAACAAGATGGCTCTGCGTTATTTAATAATGTGAATTCTTGAAATTATCGATTCACTACAACTCTTTGATCAGCAATGTCATCAGATAAAGTTGAAGCTCCAAAATTTGGATAAAAATACAGAATTTAAAGTGATGCTCAAAATTCGTTAAATGTTGGATCTCTATTCTTTTCTTTATTTGCATTTTATTCTATAAATCTGAACCCTTTCATGGTCTGCGGCGCGGGCGTGGGGGTTTGTAAATGTGGCATAACCTGTTTTGTTTGTTTAATCTTTTCTAACGAAGGTGGCTCCACACTCTACATAATATGTTTTTGAGTTACCTCTTTATTTTTCGGCACTGCGAAATTTCGCAAGCATTATTTTTAATTGGTTTTGGTTGTTCTTCTTTTTAACGTATATAAAGTTGTCTCCACCAGCCTAGCGATTCCTTGTTTTTGTGGGATCGTTATTGGATAACGGACGTTATCTCCTGTCAGATTTGGGTGATTTTTACATATTTACTGTCACATATTTTAGTTTAGATCGATTTAAACACGAATTTCTGCAAGTACGCATGATTATTTATTCATTTATACATAGAAAAAGAACATTTGTACATAGAAAAAGCAAATAACAGTCATAAAAATCACACAAATCTGACAGAAGATTACGTCAGCTATCTAATAACGATCCCACAAAAAATTCGGAATCGCTAGGCAGATATTTGTGGAAAATTCAACAGAATAACCAATATTATTATTTTATAATTACTTTAAAATCTACTATACTAAAGACGTAACGACTAAAGAAGTTACGACTGTGTACGTTTTAAAAAAAATGTATTTATATTTTTGTAGTAATTTTTTTGTGACAGAGTTGTAACTCCTCGTTGTAAAAGTGTATTTCATACAAATCACAGATGTCTCCTGCCACCTCGGCTTGCGTATATTCTATAATGTTACAAAAAATGATATGACGACATAAAATATAAAACTATTTTTAAACTCCAAAAGGTATAACCTATCAAGTATAGGTAAAACACTTTAAGTTGGAAGCAATAAAAATGCTTAGTATTGATGTATTGGTCTATCTGTGTGAACGTTAAGCGACGCCCACAAATCCGATAAGGCTCTCTGTCTTGCTTACGTCCACTTATTGTAACTAGTTAGAAGAGAGGCAAGTTTAACGACACCCTTTTGAGGCTGTACTTACAGGATGTCCTATTCATTCGGTTCGTAATTTGATTTAAACATACGTGCACCTACATTTCGCTAGTGACAAATAATGACAAATTTATAAATTTGAAATAATAAATAGTGTTTGTAAAGTTTAATATTTATTACGATATCATGGAGTCCTGTTACGAAACGGAACGTGGCTAATCACTGAATGAACCAAATCGTGAAATTTTATTCCGTATGTTTAATTATTTTACTTATTCATAATGTTAAAAAAAGAGTGGTCAACTTTTAAGCATAAATGACTTGTATAATTTGACGTCTAAGGCAACCGGAGTATCACAGACGAGTACCTATTCAACAGTTAATCTTTTAATTTAAAATAAAACAATAACTTTGTAAACACCACTTTTATTTTTATACTTTATGCCGACCGGGTTTCGCTACAACCGTAGCTTCATCAGGGCAGTATAATTCTCTACTAACATTAGGTTACATGTGTGTTATAATATATAATGGGCCGGGCTCGTCAAGTGTAGGGGGAGGAAGAAGACATAGATGGAGAATTGGGAAGGGAACGGACGTGTTCTTTATCAATAGGGAACAATCTTAGTATGGGACTTTTATTTAAATTTAGTTGATTATTAATTACCTTACTATTAGTGTTTATGGCTTTCCTAAGCTCAAGTGCCTCTAGATTATCCAACCTTACTCCGATATTGTTTTTATGAATCAGTTTGGCGCCGGCTGTTTGGTCAAATTTATGATCTTTTTCGATCAAGTGGTTGGCGAATTCTGAAAAACCCGAGCTGTGTAGACATCTGAGATGTTCTTTTACACGGGTGTGTATGTTGCGCGCTGTTTTACCAATATAAAAAACTGAGCAGTCACTGCATTGAAGCGAATAAATTCCCGAGTGAGATAAGCTATCATCCTTATCCTTACCGTTCATTAAAAGTTTGCCTAGATTATTATTAGTGTAAAATGCTGGTTTGATTTCTGATGGGAGATTTTTAACACTTTTTTGAGAGAAATTATTGATGTACAGGATTCTACGCCATTGATACGGTTGATTATTATTACTTGGTATATTATTATTATGAGGTGGACTGTTGTATAAAAATTTACTTGTGGATAATTTCTTTAATTTTTTATTTAGAATGTTGTCTACTATTTTTGGGTTGTAACCGTTATTTATTGCTATTTGTTTGATCGTAGATAGTTCTATTGCAAAGTTAGTATTTGATAAAGGTACTGTAACTAATCTATGTGTCATGGAATGAAAAGCTGAATGTTTATGGGAGTTGGGATGGTTAGATGAATTGTGAATCATTATATCGGTGAACGTCGGTTTGCGGTAGATTTTATATTCAATTTTATTATTTATTATCGATAACGTAAGATCTAAAAAGTTTAAGGTAGAATTGGTTCCTATTTCTATGGTGAATTTAATTTGTTTATGGAAGGAGTTTATTAGCAGCAGGAAGGAGTTTAATTGTCTCTTTGTTCCTAACCAAACACAAAAAACATCGTCAACATACCTCTTCCACAATAATAAGTTTTGTAATAATGGTGATTTACTATTAAAAATATTATTCTCTAAATTGTCCATGAATATATCAGCGATGAGAGGCGATGTCGCTGCCCCCATGGCCAATCCTTCTTGTTGTCGATAAAAACGTTCATTGTATTGAAAATAGTTTTGGTTAAGACATATATTAAACAGGTGAGATAAATCCTTAGTGAAATTATTTGGTAACTTTGAATTTTGTAGCAATTTAGATAATATATTTTTGCTTTCGGCTACGGGAATATTTGGAAACAGGTTAACAACATCGAAGGAGACTAATTTTGCACCCTTGGGGATATGTAAGTTTTCAAGCTCATCAATTAAGTCAAAGGAATTTCTAATGGTGTATTTTGGAGCAAAAACTTTTGAGTTATTGAATACATTAGTTATAAATGAAGCTATTTTGAAATTTGGGGCATTGCAACTTGATACGACTGGTCTTATAGGTATGTTCGGTTTATGGAGTTTTAAGAAACCATATAATTTAGGGGCTTTTGGATTTTTTGTAAAAAATTTTACTTGTTGATATGAGTTGTCTTGAAAGATTGGGGATTTACATGATCTTAGAGCACTTTTTATATTTTCTTGGAACTTCGTGGTGGGGTCCTTAGGTAGAATGTCAAATTTGTCCGTATTAATAAATTCTTGCACTTTAGAATTATAATCACTTTTATTTAATATAATGACAGTATTGCCTTTGTCTGCCTTAGTTAGTATTAGTTTTTCATTTTTTAATTTTTTACGAATGTTTAACATAGTGGAAGTTTCACGGTTAGAACTAGCTTTAAGATTAGGAACTAGCTTTTTTCTGATTTATTATATAAAATAAAATTATCAGCATATTTTTCTGGACGCGGGGTCTTCTATTTACAGAACTACTAGTTTCAATTTAATAACGTAACTACAGACAGGGGTTAACATAAAAATAAATGACAAAGAATAAATCCCAACCGTCCAATAAAGGTGTAGGTATATACTACAATGTGTAAACATAAATCGATAAGTATGTAATAAATTACAAGAGATAATAAAGTTTGATTCGAGTAAAGTCAGAACAAAATATTCAACAATTCAAAAGTTTGTAAAACTTATACAAGAGACAATGAAGTTTGAGTCGAGTGAAGACTTTAAAAAAATATATTGAAAATTTTTGATACAATACATATAATAGATACATAAAATAATGAAAATTATATAAAAAAGCTTAATTCAATCAATGTATGAACAAAAAATCCCACAAAGGCAATTCCTGAGCGTGGGTATTATATTGATTTTTTATTTTTATTTCTATGGTTAAAGTGAAGATTTTAAGTATATATGAATTAGGGATTTAAAAAGAGTAACTGAATAAATGCAATTAAAAACTACAACACAATAACAGTCTGCACTGTTATTATCGCATTTGTGAAAGTTTTATAAGAATTAGTGTTACAAGTGCAATTAAAAGACAAAAAAAAAATAGCAAACAATATAACATATCTCTAAAAGCTCTCTAATAATAGATATAATTAATGGCTTTGTTAAAACTTATAAGAAAAAAATATCTGTCAGAAAAAGAGATTCAAGAAACAATAAGTTTGTAAAACAAATTCAAAAGACAATGAGGCTTGAGTCGAGTGAGGTCAGAACAAGAGATTCAAGAATTTTTTAATGGAGCTATCTCTGAATACGTGCGTTGTCTATAATCGACACATTCGCACAAGATATTGGGAAAAGGTTGGGTTTTTTGTTTACCTATAAACGCTTTATCCGTAACATGATCAGAATAGAAGAATAAACGCACTCCAAATTAACAATAATATCTACTATTATGTCATTTTTACATTTGACAAACATGGCTTTGATTCCAGAAAGTTCTTTGTCGAGTTTTATCTCTAGGAAGCTGAATGTATGTGGCACATTTTTGCTACATACACAAGTACCTAGCGATAGTGTTATGGTATGGTAAGTTTAGATTGTCGGGTCACTTGAAATGGTAATCAATTTAACTTGTTCTGGAATCATCTGCCGCACGTTCAATGATTTATCATTATCATTTCATTCATTACATTACATTATTACATTACATAGTATAAAATGAAGTCGCTCAAAAGGGATGTGCGCGTTAATCTTTTAAACTACGCAACGGATTTTCATACGGTTTTCACCAATAGATAGAGTGATTGAAGAGGAATGTTTATATGTATAATACATTTAAATTATATTAGAGAAAAGCCGAGAAATTTAAAGAAAACATATTTTTGTGCGATTTTAAATGGCTGGCGGGCCGTACTATAGTCACTTTTGAAATTCGTTCTACAGAAGAAATTGTAAAATAGATGTCCTAGAGTAAGAAGGTATTTGATTTTCCCTTTTCAAATATCCAGTGTTGCATTGCAAGCATTGTATAATTAGTGGCGAGTTAATTAGTTTTTATTATAGTAGGGAAAGGCGATAAATTCAAATATTCAATTCAGGCAGCGGGCAGCTGGCAAGCGGGTGGTGTGGATTTTATAAAGATTGGGTAATGGCGTTGTGTATCGTTAGCCACAGCAACGTGTGGCCGGGTCTGCTAGTTATTTATAATATACTATTTGTTTAGGCTAATGTCTTTTGATAATAATAAGTACCTTCTTGCCGAATTGCAAAGCGATATTTTTGTGATATAATTACGTACACCAAATGGTCTTAAGTACTTGCATGGCTAATCTACGAGACTTTATAAAATAAGCAGTTGTTTTTTCCTCATATTAGATATTAGTGATAGTTCTTAGTTCTTATGGCCAAATTACCAATGGAAACCACACCAAAAGTTACTTACCGTTAATTTTTGCAAGTTACAGAAGTTGTTCTAGTAAGTTTTTGATAGGTTTAATCGCGCCCGCGCGGAACTTCCAGCCTTCTCACAGCTTGTCAAATCAGTTTGATAAGTTGAGACACTTACGGTAAGAAATAGTATCAAAATGCGCCGATGCGAAATGTAAAAAAAATAAAAGACAGGTTTTCGTAGGAATTTTTTCCTATTTTTTTTATTATTTTTTATTCGTTTATTCCAGATCTCGGGGAGGGTGGTGCAGTCCCACGAGTTATATATTATACATATATAATAATTAAATTAAAATATTTTTTTTTACATAATGAAAGGAAATAAATAAAAGAAAATAATAATAATACAAAAATAAAAATAAAATTTGAAAAAGCTAACTTTTTGTTATCTAGGTCATCAGGAAGTGGCTCCATCGCTTATAAATGGCACCCTGCCAGAAGTGGAATGCTGCCATCACAAGAGTGTTTTCGCTCGAGGCCAATCGCGTTCTGTAGCTGGTGATCCGTTTTTTTATTAGTGTTCGGAATCCGGGAACGCGCCCTTCTTCAAACATCTCGGTGGCACTGCAGTACCAGGACAACCCAAAAAGCGTTCTATAAATAATAACATTTTCTTAACTAAAATCTGATTAGGTTAAGTGGATAATTATCTACCTTATTATCGCCCGAAAACAATATAAAAATAACGCTAAATAAAACTCAAATAAACACAAGCCACAAAAACTAATGTAAACGGAAAGAAACTTTTCCGATTCCAAAAGCTGAAGAGATATAATTTATTTTTCAGCTGAAAAAAAGCTTTCTGAAAATGAGCACACTTCTATTTAATTGTCGGTCCAATCCTTTCTAATCTCAATGTTTCCATCTGTCTGCCTGCCCCTGTGGAGAAATAGCGTGATATTAGTTAATTAGTTATACAGATTGCGTAGCTTCATCTGTGTTGGGCTTTGTGATTGGTGTTACGTTTGACTCGCAGTCTGTTGGCCAGGATTTGATTGATCTGATCTGATTCTCGGGAGTGTGCATTGTACCTAAACCATTTCATGGGTACATTGATAATTTGCAAATGCTCAACCCCAACCACAAGCTTATAATGTGCACTTAATAATAATAACACTATGAATGAATGAACGATAGATGATGGTATTATAATAATATAGTGTGCAGTGCAGTGTGTACTGTGTACTGTGTACGTGACCAACGGCAGGGAGCGATTGAGCGCCGCGTCGAGTTCAAATGGACCAAATCTCTTCGCAACATCTCTAACTCTCAAATATTATGGTCTCTAAATACAATAGCGCTGTTCTTGGAATTGGAACTTGGAACACTGCAGTTTATACATTAAATACAATATATCTACCTGTTTATATAAAAATCGATGTATGCTTGTTTTATGCGTTTCTAAACCATTCATCCGACTGCTATGAAACTTTGGTGATTTGATGAGCGCATGCCCGCGATGTTTTCTATATATAATAGTGAGCTCTGGCGTTATGAAATTATTTTTTATACTACTACTCATCCGATTGCGATAAAACTTTGTCGAGTTATTGTGTGCACGTCCGCGAAGGTTTCTATGTACACTGATGAGCTCTGTCGTTATGAAATTTATATGAAAATGTTGCAATAGGGGGCGCGCGAGCTGTTTGAAAAATTAGTGTATTTCATGTAGTTTAGCGGCAGGGAGAAGATTCGCGGAAAGGGGGTTGAAGGAGGCGGGCGGGAGGAAGGCGGGGGAAGTGGAAAATGAGGGTGGTGGTCGTGGGACGGGAGGATGGTGGAAACGGCGGAGGGGAGGATGGTGGAAGCGGCAAGGAGGAGGGGAAATGCGCGGAAAGTGGAGGGGAAACGTGGGAGGGGAAGGGGAGGCCGAAGGGGAACCAGGACGAATTGGAAAGGACATGCAGTTAGAAAATATATCTTTATTTAAGTGGCATTACAACGCATGCCGGGAACTCACTAGTTATAATAAATTCATTTGATCATTTGGTCATCTCACCATAAAACTCATGATGAACGTCGAAAGAATTCAGCGAAAGTTTCTAAGATTTATTAATTTAAGTTAGATATCCCCTCAGAACAAATTAACTATTTTTTTTATTAAATACCTTAAAAATACATACACTTGAGGATCGGCGGAGGATAAGCGACCTATGTTTCTTTTTTTTTTATTGTAAATTTTTAGTTCGACTGTTGCGAACTCTTGTATTCAATCTTGTAGTCAATTTAAGAGTATCTGCTCGACTGACTAGGCATAAGGACCTATTTCAATGTCACCATTCACAGACAAACAAATATACAAAATGATATCGACATTTTTTAAGTAACAATTTCTATGCTTATAACATACTATTTCTTATAATTTCTATTTATTATTGTTATCGTTTTATTTTTTTCAAATTTATCCAATTGCGCTGTAGTGTAAGAAATTATTTTTATTAACCTTTTGTCTTTTACTAACCCTTGTAAATGTTAAATCCCCACGTGCGTAAAAAAGAGTTACATTAAAAATAATAATTACTATCCTACCGTAATAAAATACGCACGGAGTGTATTGTAAGATTTTGTATGCAATTTGACAAGACAAGAAGTATTGATAGGTTTATAGTTAGTTAAAAAGTTACGATTGCTAGTGTTGTATTATGAGTATAGGATATTATTATTAGTGTAGAATACAACGTGGCTATTTTAGCTTCGTGTTTAACTATGTATTTGAATACAACATGTGCAGAATCCCGATGCATAACGCGCGTATCACGTCACCCCTCCCACACTAGCACTTCCAGTCGATGGTTAACTGATAAATAATCTCGTATTATCATTTTATGTAATCAACCGGCAAGTTCTTAATGATATCGCCATTCTGTGTGCAGTGTTCTTTGAATACAGTTGGAGGTCCGGAAAGATAAAACACTGTTTGGTTTTCTCCAAGTTACTAAAAAAATATAGCCTTAGGTATTTGCTGAATTGTTAGGTATTTCTATCTTCTTGATTCGCCTTAACTTTAAAAAATATATAGCTAATATCGATTATGTGATAGCATTTTTACGGATGCTTCTGGGGCATAATTTATTTATTTTTATTTATTACATTACATTAGATACATTTATACCGCAAAAATAACATAAATATTCTAAAATAAATGTATATAAGTATTAAAAATGAGTACAAGTGTTATTATGTCTTGTATGTCTATATTAGTTCCTAGGCAGATTGCCCGTTCTAAGGAACCAAAGAAACCAACTTTACGTAAATGGAACCGAGATAAAATGTTTTGATTAAACAATTTAGAGATTTTTTTGGTGTTTTTTTTCCAAACATTTTTCAAAATAACGGTCCCCAGGACCGATACTTGTAATTTAAAATCATATTTCCTGTCAAGGGTTACTTAAAGTGAAGATTAATTCATTATTTTACTCAATCTTTACTATGAATCGGTTTACATTATGAATATAAAAAAATATGCTTTCGATAAATTGAAGTTTTTCCTATCAGTAATCAGAGTAGAATTAAAATATAATTGTTGATTGTTTATAAAAAATATAAGCGTAAACTACTAAAAACATATTTTTTCATTAAAAATGTTTCAACGCACATAATAAACAACTTTTAAAAACTACAGTTTGGTGGCTAAAATTATCTGTGATACTTTCCATTGTTTACCTTTTTTATTTCTTATACAATTATTCACAAAATAAATAAAAAACCTTTTTTATTTTAATTTTTAACTTAAGGAGTAAAATCTCAAATTGCAATATTTAATTAACGGCCATTAACCAACCAGCGGCCGAGAATTCAAATTTTGTCGAAAGATGTTCTTATAATCGTATAGGGTGGTTCCAATGAAGAAGATTAATTATTCTCCGTACCAGCTTTTTTAAAAATAATAACTTAATATCGATTTTATTTCATTAAAAATTTGCTTTAATTTATACCTACATTCAAAAATTCTGAAAGGCGTGATGATAAAACTATTAAAATTATGTACTTTTTGTTAAATAGTTTGTAGGATCGTAAATAAATAGACAAATTGAATTATTTTTGTCCCAAAACACGATAGCGGTGATGTTTTTAAAATGATTTTACTTAAACTGAAAATAAAATTCTGAAAAGTGTCTTTCCCAGATAATTTATTGATTTATGCATGATTATATGATTTGAAATGTGTGTTGTATAATACAAAATTTTGTTTGAAAATTTAACAAATCTGTCAACGACCTACGCTAAAACCATATTGTACTAAAAATAAGCATATTTCCTCAAAATTTAAAGCATAGCTTTACTAGATAAAAAGAACGGTTCTTCGAAATAGATTTTTAATTTTTTTATGGAAAAGAGTCAATACGTCTAAAATTTGATATACAAATGATATATTTCCGTTTTTGTCTGGTTATTCCCTCTTAAATTAAGACAATATTAGCTAAATTCAGAGAAACTTTTATTGGTTGCTATATTTATGAATTCGAGTCCAGAGTCCAGATGTGACCGTATATATATATATGGTCACATATATATGTATATATATATATATTCTCATTTTTCTTTAGATTGAGTTTCATTTTGAAAGAATATTGTCTTCATTTAATTAAACAAAACCTCTTTTGCGCCTGAAATCGTGACTCCGTTTGCCAAGCGATTTTTATGCCTATTACCTATATTCGTGGCGATATAAAGCACACTACGAATAGGTATATTTTTGGCTTGTGGCTTTCTATTAACACCACTTAAAACCGCAATAAAACATAATGTTAAACCACAAGTGATTGCTTCCTACTAACGTTATATTATTATTGTGAATATGAAATGTTTAGATTCCGATTGATTTAGAAATGTTGTCATAAAGCGGGGTCCAGAGCTCGTCATTTGTCACAACAAGTCAATGAATTTATCAAGTTTGTCAATAAATATTCTCAACTTTTGTTGTTTCGAGTTTAGTTGTGCTTTCCATGTTCGACGGAAAACATTTCCCAAACACTCCATCCCGGGTGAAGCGGGAAGGCAGGTGGGGGGGGGGGATTCATTTTTTGACAGATGCCGCGCAATGCGGTCGTGTGGGGAGAATTAACGGAACGGCCGCCTTTTGTGGTTATGTGCAATGAGCGGGCATATTCACGAGTTTAAAATATTATTATACTACGTATAATATTATAATAAATATATTTGATAATAAAATTATAATATAATATCAAATATTTATAATTATTCTGTTTTTGACGTAATATTTACGCACTCTAAATTCGTAACTTTAGGTCGTGCCATAATCGATATTAGTCAGAAATCTTTCCTGATTATTCAAGTTGGCATGGTGAACACAATTTGACAAGTAGTACCTACATAACATAATAATAAAGTACATAATAACAATGTATGGCTGTTTATGAAATTTACGTTTTTGTGTAAAATCATTTCAAGGACACTGTATATTACTGTACAAAGACATGACGTTCCCGCGCGGCGCGGAGAATATTTCAGGCGTTTCTCGATACCGAATAAGTATGAATATTTGTTACTATATTATAATTATATTATCAAATATATTTATTATAATATTATACGTAAGTATAATAATATTTTAAACTCATGAATATTTAAGCTCGCTCGTTATACATTACACATAACCTCAAAAAGTCGTTCGGTTTGTTCTTCCATAAATACGACCACACCGCGCGACTCCTGTCAATTAAATGAATTATACCCCCCCGCCTGCCTTCCCGCTTCACCCGGGATGAAGTGTTTTGGGAATGTTTTCCGTCGAACACGGGAAGCACAACTAAACTCGAAACATTGACAAACTTGATAAAATCATTGACTTGTTGTGGGACTGTCAATGATTTTATCAAGACAAATTGAGACAAATGACGAGCTTTGGACCCGACTTTATACATGTCACAATAAGTTTGTTCTTTTCAAATGATGTCATTACATAGATTTAGGTGTTCTTATCTTGAGAAAACTTTCTCAATGGCGGTGATAATAATACGGTTTCCGAAGACTCGTCGTAAAATTAGGAAACTGGCGAATTTAAATTACGTCGAGAGCAAAAAACTTTTTTTTTATCGATCTGAGCCAGTAGCGTAGCGAGGGGGGGGGGCGGTCCGCTCCGGGTGCCACCCGACAGGGGGGTGACACTCGACCGTGGGAAAAAAAATCACGAAGGATATTGTCACCAAAGTATTGTATACATGAACACGGTCTGTTATTTTCTTTCATATGTTACTCGTGGAATGCCCCGAATTTTGTATTTAATAGGGCGGGGGGGGGGGGGGGGGGTGACACCACTCGCCCCGGCGTAGGCTAGCATGGGTGGCACCCGGGACGGACAGCACAACGGGAGTGGCGTAATGGGATAGGGTAGGACGGGTTCTAGCAGAATATTTACCGCAACGGAGGGGGTAGAACGTGGTAGGATGGGATGGGGCGAAACGGAATACCATAATGGCCACTGACCACAAGGTACAACAATGATAAACTGAATATTGTCAACCAGGGACCGCCCGCGCGCGCTGGCTCACTTATGCGGACCACTGGTTGGGAAACCCTGCGCTATATAGTCGATTTCAACCTTGAGCACTCGTGATGTTTAAGCTTTCGGTATGGAAATTACCCTCTATCTTTCAAAAAAAATCATGCCTGCTAATTTTAATATGGAGACGTATAAACTGCTTACAGTTTTGGAGAGCCAATGAATACACCTATTTTGACCGTTTATCGCGTATTTTTAGGATTCACAAAAAAAATCATTAAATTTATGTACGTATTACCCCACTTGGAGAATATTAAATATTATTGACTTCTGTATGTTGTCCGTCACCTAGTTGATAATCACAGATATAAATTTAAATTCGAACATCAATTTTTAATATGTAAACACATGATTAAGAGCGTTTAACCAGCCAGCGGACGAAAATCCACATTTCGTCGAAATTTGTTCTTCCGATCGTGCAGGGCGGTTACAATGAGAAAGATTAATTATTCTCCGTACCAGCTTTTTTAAATTATAACTCAATATCGAATTTATTTCAATCCAAATTAGCTTTAATTTATACCTTCATCCAAAAATGCTGAAAGGCGTGATGATAAAACTATTAAAATAGTGTACTTTTTGTAGTTATTTTTTGATTATAAGTATTTATCATTTTTCAATAATGTCTAAATTTAATAAGAATGTTAAAAAAATCTGAAATATATTAGTTTGTAAGTGCGCAAATAAATACACAAATGGACCAATTTTCGTCAAGAAACACATGTACGTACATATTTTTTAATGATTTTATTGAAACTAAAATTAAAATTCTAATACATAACTCTGCTAGATAATGTATTGATTTATTTTACTGCATGATTATATTATTTGAAATGGGTGTGGTATAATACAAAAACTTTTTTGAAAATTTAACAAATCTGCAAACGACCTATGGAATAACATTATTATACTAAAAATTTTAAAAAATTCTAAAAATTTATTACATACGAATGCTAGATAAAAGAACAATCTTTCGAAATCCATTTATAATTTTTTGTGGAAAAGAGTCAATACGTCTAAAAACTTTTTTTTAAATGACGTATTTCCGGCTTTCTCTGGTAATGCCCTCTTAACGATGTATAAGAAAAAATATTTCAATAATTTCAGTTTGTGGAATGTCAATTACAAATAATTCAGAAGAGATACGAGACATCTCTTGATAAAAAGTGAAACTACTAAGTTATCTTTGTGATTATTCAAAGTATACAAACAGCGGGAACTTTTTAATAATTCCAATAAATGTTTTAAAATGTCTCTTCAAATTGGCCACATTTTGACAAGCGAACGTTCGCGAGTGTTTGCAAATTGGCCAAAATGTGGCCAAAAAAGCTCGAGTGGATGAAAGGAAAAGCGTATTTGTAAAAAGCATTAACTTTGTGGCTCGCCATAATTTACAATAAAAAACACATATAAATTTGTTGTAGACCACTTTTATTTTATACAACTGTTTATATTTTCCTGACGAAGGAAGGGTGCTTCCGAAACCGGTAGAGTGTGTGTAAAATAAAAGTGGTCTACAACAAATTTATATGTCTTTTTTATTGAAAGGAAAAGCTTTTGGAGCCGGGTTTAGACGCATTTTAAAAACATTAAACAACTGATATTGACCTCCTTGGGCCATTTAAAAAAAAATCAAAAATGTTCAAATTTGGGTTTGATTCACTCGAAAATGAGAGCCCAATAAAAAAAAATTACTCCAAATCTGATCTAGATTCTCCAGTTTTGTTGATGGTTGGAAAAAAGTATAGGTCCTAGGACGACTCGCTTTTCTTATTATGGTTGCACATTAAGGTAAAATAAATGATCATTAAAAAAAGACATCGTTTTTATTTCTTAATTAGTTAATATTATAAATTCCTTCTTTTCTTCTTTCTTACAATTTAATATTTGATTTGAATTTCCTAGCTTTGGAAAGACTTGCTAGCTTTTAAATTTCCTCCATCCTATAATATAAAACTCAGAGCCAGGTCATCTTCTTCCTCCGCTCAAAAAATAACCATTGCACTACATCCAACTGCACCACCAAATATGACATAAGTATGCCCTGACAGAAGCCTCACTTGTGGATAAAAGTAATTTGAAAGGGTTTCCTCGATTGGCCTCCCTCAAATTTCTCCAGTTTTGTCGATTCTTTGTGACTCATCCATCCGAAATCGGCAGTACTTTACAACAATTTAAACGTTTTTTTTTTCAGAATCAAGATGAAGTTGGTACGGAGCTGTCTTGTCCTGTCGTGTATTGTGATGCTGTCGAGCGTGCGTGGAGAGGTGTTCACGGCGCTGGCAGACATGGAGGCGTTGCTAGAGACCGAGGGCATGCTGCTGGACTCGCTGCACAGCTATGTGCGTTACCAAGAGGACCGGCTGCGGCTACTCAAGAAGTAAGTAACACATCAGTTGGTATCTATACAGTAACGACATTGTGCAAAATTACTAAAGGATATGTGAACCATTCTAAGACCCTCAATCAATTCTAACTAACGAACAGAAGCACTATAAACTTTATATAATCAGTTAAAAAAATGCTAAGATTGTTGGTTACCTTTCAAATATGATCTACATGAACATTCTATTCATTCTTTTCGTGTTTAATTAATTTGTAGAACTCCGTTTAATTAAAATAAATAAATAAATGAAATTTAATAATTCTATTATTGAGTTCTGCAAGTATTTTAGTTTTTGAAGTAAAAACTTCTTTAGCATTGTTGTAATTTGAAACTCGGTGAAATGATAAAAAGCGACACTAAATAGAGACAAACACATACATCTATAAGATTTAGCCTGCGAGAGAATGAGAAAATATTGATTTATTTCACATATATTCGGTTCCAATATAATACGATGAATCCACGGTCCCACGCAAGCCTCCTTTAATCTAGTGGTATAAAGCGTCTGATGAACCTTAGCGGCCAGACATTCAGCGGACTAACGGTTGAATCCTACGAAATCCAAAAAAAATACATTTTTATTTTTGTAAAATCAATAACCAATCTTCAAACCACTCCAAAATGAACAGGCAAAGAAAACACAAAAGAAAGTGACGTGTAGCCACTCCGAAGAAGAAAACACAAATACTAATATGATGACCAAATAAATGTATAGGAAAAGGTGCACTGGAACTCGACGACAAAAATATGAAAAAAAATCATTCTTCACATCAGTAAAAAAACAGTACTTCGTAGTGCCCTCACTCTTCTCTACTTTAGTTTTCTGAAGGTTTCACTTCTACCGCATGTGAATCGCACACTCTGATTTCTTAAATTAATTTTTGGTGAATTAAAGGAATAAGTAAAACGAATCAATTTACAAGACTAGGGGAATTAGTCTGAATCGATTCACTACTGTGAATAAATCTGCCCATGTCTTGTGTCCACTATCTAAGAGAGAGTATGTTGAAGTAGACATTTTCCTCAATAATGCGTATGGATCAGAAAAATGTTGAAATAATTAAGAGAACATTATGTATCACTTGCGTCTTTCTTTGTGTCTCTTGCCTCTTTTTGTGTCTCTTACCTCTCTTTGTGTCTCTTGCCTCTCTTTGTGTCTCTTGCCTCTTTTTGTGTCTTGCCTCTCTTTGTGTCTCTTGCCTCTCTTTGTGTCTCTTGCCTCTTTTTGTGTCTCTTGCCTCTCTTTGTGTCTCTTGCCTCTTTTTGTGTCTCTTACCTCTCTTTGTGTCTCTTGCCTCTCTTTGTGTCTCTTGCCTCTCTTTGTGTCTCCTGCCTCTCTTTGTGTTATTTTTCATTTGAGTGAGCTTTTATATAATTTTGTTTTTTATGTATCCGTTGACTATGTAGACTTTTGCAATTTTATGTACCTATTTGCATATGGACTGAGTTTTGATTAATGGATTGCAAGTAAAGTGAGAACATCTGTAAAACCCATTATAAATAAGTAAGTCAGCCGCTGTCTTGTTTGGTCCTCTTTTGGTCCATTTTGTGGCTTGGCCTGCCCTGTCTTGTCCTGTAATAATTTGCTTTGTCCTGTCTTGTCCTGTCTTGTCCTGTCTTGTCCTGCCTTGTCTTGTCTTGTCCTGTCTGGTCCTGTCTTGTCCATACTCTCTTTCTTGTCTTATCATGTCCTTCGCGTGCATGAAGAGTGTTTGATTAACTAGTTAATTTTTTTTCCAGGCAATATGAGGAATACAACTCAGAGCATCGAACAGCCATGGCTGACGTCAGTGACTACCTCTCAAATCCAATTAATGCTTTTAAAATTATAAAAAGGCTGTCCTCCAACTGGATGGATACCGAGAAAATAATGGAGAATGATCCTGGAGCGAGTGAGTGACCTCAATTTAATATTATTGATAGATTAAATTAAAATAAAATAAAATTTGAAATGCACTCTCTTAGTATGACAAAAGACAGGTAGGAAATGGAGTTAGCTAGCCGGGCAGTGATAATTAATTGGACCCTAGCAGTTGCTGCTAGGCCTGCGGGCTTTTGGTTCTACTGCGCCCAGTTGAGATTCATGAAATGCGAATCCAAGAGTACTTACCTGCCAGCCGACGTTCCTCGGGCTAGCTGCTAACTTGAGTGGCGTCAACTTTTGGCATTATTAGCTACTTGCTTTAATTCGATTCTATTACGATAGTAGCTTAGTCACAAACTTCACGTTCGCAGATGCTTTCCATGGCGCGATGTTGAGTCGGATTTTTAAATTTCAACCGTGCAGTCGCTAGGGTATTAATACTAATGTGTGCCTAACACTAATGTGTGCCTAACACTAATGTGTTGCAGGTTTCGTGAAGAACATGACTAGGATGAAGGAGGTGCTGAAGTTCCCCAGCGAGGAGGATCTGAGTGGTGCGGCGGCGGCTCTGGTGCGGCTCCAGGACCTTTACCGCCTCGACACGGCAGAAGTGGCTCAAGGGCTGCTCAACGGCATCAAGTACAGGTAGGCAGGAATACTCAGCTTCAGTAAGCACTCAGGCTATGGACCCACTGTGCCATGGACCAGTATCACCAGGGTTTTCATCAGGTGTCTGATCTGGGATGTCTCCTGGTACCTGTATCTTTTTAACATCAAGGTGGAACATTGCCACCCATTAGTGATTATTCCTGACATTTTCCTGATTTCTACCCACACCTGGTCCCTGCCTACATCTGAAAAGTCGCAAGTTCAGTGCTCTAACAGACTTTAAAGTGAGAGCCGTGTTCTAGGCTCAGTATCTTCAGGGGCGGCCCTAGCTAAATTACTAGGTGGTGCGAAATCTCTTGGTGGCGCCCCTCCCCTCCTATCAAAAAATAGAGCTCCTTCCATGCAGTTATACAACTTTAATTGAAGTTCCTAGTAGGACAGACGAGAAATAATAACAGAAAAAAATATATGTTTGATTACATTTATTTAATTAAATCTGCGAAATCAATAAAAACACTGGAACACAACTTTTCTTACTTTTGTGCTTGTGAATTTTTTTTATTAAATCAGAATAATTTAACCCGTGGGCAATATCATTCTCAATTTGCAAGATCTGAAAGTCTTTCTTGACACTCCCTAGGGCCGCCCCTAAGTATCTCGACCTTCAAAACTACAACTTGTGATAATCGGTGCAAAGTGGAAAGTTGGAAATTGGACAAGCGACACCATTATCCTGCTTCAGTGAGTTAATGCTTCATTTTTCCTATCTTCCAGCAAGTTCCTAACACCACCAAAGGTGAATGGGTGTTCCTTCATCCTCTTCACATTTCCTCCAGCTATTGGTGGTTTCCACTCCCAACTTCTGCATCTGTCTCCTGAGGTGGCAGTATCATCGTAATCAATAATACAACAAGCTCCCTCAATGAGTTTCTACACATTTTGCCTGGTTCATTTGTAGTTTTGACCACTTACAAGTACTTTGGATTGCGTCATTCCAGGTACTTTCTTTCATTCCTTCCAGACACTGTAGGATTCTTCTTCTGTTACCTTCTCCTATCGTAGGTTGACTATCATTAGGGTATTCGTCACCCTGCATGCTGCAACCCCGAAAACACTAATACCAGTCATACAGCTTGAATGTAGTGCCCTTGAGGCGATTTTATCACGAAAACAGCGCTATGGAAAAAATCACAATTATCTTACTGTAGGGCACTATACATTGACTTAATTTCGCTGGAATTTACTATTTGCTGACTTACTGTAGTGCATGCAGTTACAATGCCTCTCAACAGATGTTGTTAGTAGTATTAGATGATGGTTATGTCGCCCAATTGGGTCTTATCCCGAAAGGTTATGAAGATCTTTGATTTACAGAAACACAACTCAACACACTGCCCCGATTAGAATGGTAGTTTGAGTCCAATTAGTTATTCATTGTAAACATGATAACGATAATAAACAAACTCGTAATCTCGACGAACTATTTTAGAAAACTACCGATCTCTAACTGGAATCCTAATCAGTGGATATTCTAGTGCACCAAACTTACCTTCTATGCTTTAGTATAACTCTGAAATAAAAGCTCTCAAATACAATCTTTATTACAGTATTAAGTCCAGCCTGCATTTCATTGAAGTTAGTTGACTGTATTATGCTGCTTGTTGCATTCCAGTGCCCCGATGTCGGCGCACGACTGTTTCGAGTTGGGGCGCCAGACGTACAACCTGGGCGACTATGAGCACACGGAGCTGTGGATGACCGAGGCGCTCACAAAGCACGATCTGGAGCCCAACAAGACGGTGCCAAAGAGCGAGATCCTCGAGTACCTCGCCTTCTCCTCTTATATGACAGGTATTTAATAAGGACACATACAATATATCGACTGTCCCAATGAGCAATGTTGGTTGCGCAAAGAGTTGTTTAAAGTTTTGTATCGATATGACTCTGTTTTAATAGTTTGCAATAAACTCCTTATTGCATTAGAAAAATATCTCCTGGCAAATTTAATTATCGATTTGCACATTTGGTGACCATTTTATAAATCTAAAGGAACTGGTTCCAAAAATAGCCCGTTTCTCGGATCCACTGTCATCCAGTGAAAGCTAGTCACCAGGACAAAGTAACCGGGACAGGCAATGAGGTCATAAGTAATATATAGCCGCTTGATTCACAACTAAGTATTACCGTCAATCTTTCCATATCCATATCTTTCCATATCCATATCTTGTACTTGGTTGTGTTTACATTCCTCCTTCCTCTTCGGTAGAAGTCTACAAGTCGCATACTGCTTCAATTGAGCGTGTCTCTAGAAATGCTGATTCCTTACTTATTTGTGGCGATTATAATTTACCTAAAATATTGTGGCTGAATGACAACCAAGGGGTCAAAACTCCTACTAGTAATCTTTCCCAACAAGCTATTGAAATTGTAATTTTTTTTGCCTTTATGAATATGTTTCAAGTAAATCCAGTCACTAATTATCTAGGTTCTTGCCTGGACTTAATTTTCACTAGTATACCTAATGTCATAGTATGTGAAGCTGATGTCTCGTTGTTACCTATTGATAAATATCATCCACCTCTCTCTATTAACATCACAAATTTTTTTAAATTTGAAACTTTGAAACCAAGTGTATCGTATCACTACAAATATCTTAATGGTGACTGTTCTAACATGAACAAATATCTTTCCCTGATTAATTGGACAAAACTATTTTTAAATTCTGATATAAATGACGCCGTATTTAAATTTAATGAATGTGTAACACGTGCTATAGATTTGTTTGTTCCCAAGGGATGTTACTCTCAACCCAAGTTTCCAAATTGGTTTAGCTCGAAACTTAAGCAGTTAATAATTGAAAAAAAGAAAACTCATAAGATATTTAAAGAAACTGGCAACTTAAAATTTTATCAAAAATTTTCTCAATTAAGGGAACTGTCTAAAATCGAATCAGCCAAATGCTATAAATCTTTTGTAGAAGTTACTGAGACAAAATTACTTAAAAATCCTAAACAATTCTGGCAATTTGTTGCACAAAAGCGTACAGATAATGATCTCCCTTCAAGTATGTATTATCATGAAACTCACGCTACAAATGGTCACGACATCGCCAACCTTTTTGCTAAACACTTTTCCTCTGTATATTCTGATGCTTCATGCACCATCCCTCCACTTAACTATGACTATAATATTGACTTGAATGATTGCCAAATTTCACTTGCAGAGGTTTACCAATCCTTAAATAATCTTTCTAACAAAAAAAGTACTGGACCTGATGGCATTCCAGAAATCTTGCTAAAAGAATGTAAATGTTCATTATCTAACCCAATTTGTATGTTGTACAATTTATCACTCTCAACCGGAACATTTGCTGACTCATGGAAAATTTCATTTATTCGACCCATTTTTAAGTCTGGAAACAAGTCAAATATTGGAAATTACAGACCAATATCAATTATATCTAATATTCCAAAAATATTTGAGTCGATAATTACAAAGAAAATCACTCCTATTTTCAAAAATGTTCTGATCGAGGAACAGCATGGATTTAGATCGGCGAAATCTACAACAACTAATTTACTGTCCTTTATAAATACCATTCTTAAAGCCTTAGAAGACAACACTCAGGTTGATGTCCTCTACACTGACTTCTCCAAAGCCTTCGACAAAGTTAATCACCGTATTCTCATGGCCAAACTTTATGCTATAGGCATTAGAGACCCATTGTTATCATTCTTTCACTCTTACTTGAGTAATAGAAAACAAAGGGTTAAAATAAATAACTTTGAATCCTTTAACATTGATGTAACTTCCGGCGTTCCGCAAGGAGCCCATTTGGCCCCGCTTCTTTTTAACCTTTTTATTAACGATATCATTAAAGTTTTTTCTCACACACGTTTTTGGCTTTTTGCCGATGACAATAAGATTCTTAAGATAATTGAATCCCATCTTGATTGTATACTTTTTCAACTTGATATTGACTCATTTAATGATTGGTGCAAAATTAACTGCATGGAACTTAATGTTGATAAATGCAAAATTTTGTCCTTTTATAGAACTAAAAAACCTATTCAGTTTGATTATAAACTGAATAATGTTTGTCTCTCTACTGTCACATCTATCAAGGACCTTGGGGTCACTCTGGATTGTAAACTTTCTTTCCGGGATCACATTAATAACATCGTAAACAAATCACTTAAACTACTCGGCTTCATTCATAGAATTACCTCTGACTTTAAACATATAAATACACTTAAAACTCTTTACTGTTTGCTGGTCCGCCCTCACCTTGAATATGCTAGTGTCATTTGGTCTCCTTTTTATGCTGTCCACATTTGTTACATCGAATCTGTACAACATCGCTTCCTACGAGGAATTGCTTGGAGGTTAGGACTTGAAAGAGGAGATTACTCGTATGATGAAATTGAACAAACTTTAAACATTTCCTCTTTAGAAAAACGTAGAAAGAACTCTGATCTAATATGCATTTTCAAAATTATCAACAGTATTACTGACACACCTGCTTTGTTACAACTCATCCAGTTCAACATTCCTTCCCGTAGACTCCGAAATAATGAATTGCTGTTCCTCAATCAACATTCTACTAATTATCGATATCATTCTCCTTTATCCAGAATGTCGAGACTTGTCAACACAAATCAAAGCATTGAATTTTTTGGTGTAAGCCTAAATGACTTTCGGCAGTCGTTACGCAATGTGGTTTTTTAAAGTCTTTTTAAATCCATCTTCAAGCTACTTGTAGTTATCTTCTCTATGTACTTTTATATTATATGTATTTTGTCAATGCTCTTTATCTATATGTAATCTCCTTTCATTGTGATCTCTCTTTTTTTATTTTCTGTTCGTGTTATTGTTATATTGTTAATTGGACTATTTGTCCGTAAATAAATAAATAAATAAATATCCAAAGAAATGCTCAAATTCACAAATTTGTAGTACTTTTACCTACCTGCCTGGGGCACGCCTCCATACGACTTGCTAGTGCCGGAAGTACTGGAAGTGGTGACATCTTTTGACGAATTCTTGAATTCGAAATTGAATTACAATGGTAGCTTTGTATGAAATTTCACGTATCCAGATGTTATTTGTGGCGCGGCGCGCACAGCTTGGCGTCAGACATGCACTCGAAGCCGGGTTATGAAATTCAACCGCACAGACGTTACCCTATTAATAACATTTGATTATGTGTTTTGTGTTTGCAGGAAATGTCGATAGCGCTCTGACTCTCACCAACGAACTCTTGGAAATTGTTCCCGATCACTCCAGGGCCAGAGGAAATATTCCACATTACGAAAAAGCACTAAAAGAAAATAAAGAAAATGAAAAGGTATATTTTTTTATGTTTTATTCATCTTTACTCCTTGTAAAACTGACATAGAATTTCTTTCTTGCTAACTTCTCAAGTGCCAAAAGTACCCATTCGTTATGAAAAATTTGTATCTGTTGAACAGCGGCTTATCTATAATGGTAATCTGACATTATTGCATTTTTAAAGTGATTTAATTTTGGGGTATTACGCTTTGTTGCCCTACTTCCTTCTTTAGCTAACGTTTCAGACAGCGTTACAGTGTCCATCATCAGGATCCAGACGTGTGATGTGTGGCCAAAGAAAGAGGTAGCTCAACATGGCATAATACCTCACATATAATCACTATACTTTTGGCCGTGAAATCTAAAATGGTATCGTTCATGGGATTTTTACCCTTAACCTGGCCTGTGCCGCTTGTGCGCCGGCGCACAAAAATGAAAAATCAAAATTTTTACGCAATTTTGACCCTTATGTATAAAGAAAGTGTATGAAAAACACGGTCAGAATCGCTAGCTCTATTATCGCCCTTTACCATAGAAAAAGCCGCAATGCAGCCGGTCACTCCGAATAATTTATATAAAATTTTTCGTCGGGCGGGATGTGCACAGGTCTTGCGCATGCGCGAAAAAAATATATTTTCAACTACGATTTTTACCCTTCTATGTACAAAATTTGTATAAGAACACGGTCAGAAATGCTAGCGCCAACATTCTCTATGAGATGGGTAAAAGTTTCATTCACCTTGCAACATTAGTAAATTTTAAAATAATTTTTAGCTATGACCTCCATCTGTCAAATTTTGCCACGATTATTTTGGTCAAGTCGATGCATGTTATGTGACGAAAACATCGTAAAAACCTATTAATTTACGTAATTAACGCAAGTAATGTTATTTTGGTACATAGTTTAATGTTCTAGGAACGTGATTCAGTCAATAAAATATACAATAGCTCAAAATTAATCCACAAAACTTTCAATTCAAAATTCAAGGTCGGGATTTTTTCCCTTTGTTCCCTGGCCCTTGGGGGGTTAATCATTTTTATACGATGGAGGTATTAATTTGCGGGAGCTCAGTGTTCAAAAGGTTACCTATGATGGACACTGCAAGGCTGTCCAAAATGTTGGCTCAAGAAGGAGAAGAAAGCTGAACACTGGCACATTTAACACATCACAACACAACACCCCAAAATTCAACCAGCGTAATTTAATTTATATTGTTCTTGTTTTTCAGGACATTGGCACGGCCCTGCCCTTGCCTACCAAAAGAGAGGTGGAGAGAAATGTGTACGAAGATCTATGCCGGGAAGAACTAGAACTTCCAGAAGCTATTAAGAAGACGTGAGTTTATATTAATATTTGTACATACAGTAGAATCCGGATATAACGACCCTCAAGGGGCCGGTGATACTTTTTTCATACGAACCCAACGATGCCCAAAACAGCCGGATAACTTAAGTTTGTTTTTACATGAAACACGCCGAACTCCTTCGCGAGGGTTACATTTGATTCACCGGCTTCTAAGCGGTATAATATAGCACTTTTTTCTTCAATTGAAAAACACATTCGCTTCACGGAACTCATTGTGTCGAGCTTTTAACCTAGTCACAACAGATGATAAACACTGACTGCGATTTACGCATGCCAATAAGGATAGGTGTCAGCGTGCGGGGATTATCTGGGTGCGTACCTTTTGTAAACAGAACACTGCGCATTGTTCTTACCGGAAGAATTATCATTAAAATAGGTCGCTTTAAGCGGTTGGTCGCTTAAAACGGAGTTGTACTAAACGGATGTGTTTTTCTAGTATATACTTAACTATGAAACCTAACTTGAGTTTTACATTGTCGTCGCTGAGAAGGGGCCATCCATAAATTACGTCACACGAATTTCATGATTTTTTTACCCCCCCCCCCCCATCCTTGTCACACATCGTCACATTTGTGAGACCCCCTCTCCCCTAGTGTGACATCACATATTTTGCAATTTTACATCCAAAAAAGTTTTGCGTTTTAATAATTTAGATTTTTACATGTGACGTCACAGAACTTATGACCCCCCATACCCCTTGTCACACTTCTCTACTCCCCCCCCTACCCCCCTTAAGATGTGACGTAATTTATGAATGTTCCCTAAACGGTAAGCCGTTATGAGCGATGTTGTTATATCCGAATTCTACTGTGCTATAATATAAGTAGATAGAGAGCAACTGACAATCCTGCAGTGCAAGATACAAAGTTTGGTTATATCTGGTTATACAGGGTTTGGTATCCTTCTGTTAATAATAGTTTTTGTTTTGAATTTCCAGTTTGAAGTGCCGCTACTTCTCCGACACTCACCCGTTCCTGCGACTGGCGCCGCTCAAACTGGAGGAGCAATATTTGGACCCTTACATTGTGGTCTTCCATGACATCTTGTTTGAAAATGAGATGAACTTTATCAAGGAGTTTGCTAAGCCCAGGGTAAGACAACGAACTTGTGTTATCTTCTACTCTTTATCTAGTTGAATTCTTTTATTTATTGAGATTGTTGGGATATTTAGTTTTAATCACATTTAATGTAAATGAGTTTAAATTGCTTTTAAACAATTTGGCAGTACAGCCAGGCCATGCTCTGCATCTTTGTGTATTGTGTTTGTCCAACTCATTTTCATTAAAAATAGCAACAATACTAATGCAATACTAATTCATAAGATCTGTTTTATAAATAAGAAATAATATTGGTCCGAATAGGCTTCCCTGAGAAACACCTAATTGATTGAGGTTTGCTAGTTTTTTTTAACCTATTTGTGTATTTCTCTACACGTAACTTTGTGAAAGGTTCAATATTGATGTGGTGTTTCTTTTTGTCAGTTTTAAAGATAGCATTTTGTGATTGATTGATTGTATCGAAACCCTTTTGAAGATCTATGAAAACAGCCAAACATTTTTCCTATCTAATTTAAAAAATACAAATTTGCATGAAACACAATTTTTTAGCATTACGTTATTGATTGCCACTGTGATTGATGATTGCTTCTGATTGATCTCCAGTTCAAGCGTGCCACCGTCCAGGACTCGGAGACGGGCGAGCTGGTGCACGCCAAGTACCGCATCAGCAAGTCGGCGTGGCTAAAGGACCACGAGCACCGCGTGGTGGCGGCAGTGACGCGTCGCGTGGCCGACTTGACAGGGCTCAGCATGGACTCCGCCGAGGAGCTGCAGGTGGCCAACTACGGCATTGGGGGACATTACGAGCCACACTTTGATTTCGCCAGGGTGAGTCACTAACCCAACTAATTAACATTATATACCATTCCTGAGTTCTATGACAAATATAACAGTGACACAACAGAACATTGAAGAAAATTAATCTACCTAACCTGATCTTTTGTGATTTTGTGTTTTGTTGTCTGTTTTATCCGCTTACTCAAAGTACTTGTCCCAGGGTGGGATTTGACCTCCTTCACAAATTTTCTACATCTATGCCATCTTTTGCTAGGATGATGAGTGCTATATGGAGGGTCTTAAGGAAAGGAAGGAGAGGAAGTTCTGGGAAGGAAAAGGGTATGAGGGATGGGTAGGCATCCCGGGGTCAGTGTGTCCAGGAGCAACAGACATATGAATCTATCCTTACCACTGTGTTGCAAAGCAATGGGTCAAGAAGGTCTGGCTGGAGTGGTCGAAGGATCTCCTGCCACATAGCTGGTGAGCAGACGCACCGGCTACCAAGACCTGGGCACAATTCAACCCTGCCCTGCTATGTCACAAAACACGGCGAATCACTTAGGGTGGCCTATGACAGAGGTGTTGGTTTTCTAATAAATGGTTACTGGGGATGCGGTACCCATAACCGCCTCTCAATGAAAACGACTTTGGTATTCTGTCATCTGACATTACTTCTACCAGTCATTGCATTCTTTGTGATCTTACAAAAGTGTTGTGCGATATCGTTAATATGATAACCAATTTTCTTTTTCAGAAAGAAGAAAAACATGCTTTTGGTGGGGACACTGGTATTGGAAACAGAATAGCAACAGTGCTTTTCTATGTAAGTATTTCACAATAAAAACATAAATCTATGGTGGAGATGAGAAATGTCCAGAAAAAATATACTTATTACAATAGGCCACTTGCATTGAATTCATAACGACTTGGAAAAAATCGTGTGGATAGATCTTTTTATTAAGATTGCGAAAATGTTAGTAAAATTTTTTAGAAATGTACATTTTTTTTTATTTTTAAATAAATAGATATATTATTTGGGATCGTGACGTCACTACATGAAAATGTCCTGTCTCCGAAAATGTTCCTAATAATTTTGTAAAATTCCACACTGATTTATTTTTTTTATATGGCATCACTTTGATTTCAGGCGAATTTTTGAATTCGTTCACTAGATTTATTGTTTGTTCTCTGCGAACTTATCATTTGGTTTGACTTTTTGACAGATGTTTTGAAGAGAACCCTGTACATTTTAGAAGTCGTTACGCGTTTTAGAGGTTTAATGGTTATGGTGCTGATTTTAACAAAATCAAATTTTATAATATTCTTATTATTATTTACAAGTACAAGTATATTACATTAGATTTAGTAGTATATATGTTGTACATTATAATGATTTATGATCAATAAGATGGATCAAGGAAAAAAATATTTATGAGATGTAATATTTTTGGTATGCCTCTTTATTTTCCTGTGCCATTCGTGTGGAAAATGTTCTTTTTTTTAAAATGATTTTCGGCTATGTAATTATCGCTTTTTCGCACCTATAAAATTATGTCCCGTCTTTCCGGTTTATAAAAAATGGTCTGATTTTTCGGATTGAAATTTCAAAGTTTCAAAAATACGATTAAAAAAACAAAATACAGAATGTCTTAGAATATTTGTCTAAACCGGAATTTTTTTTTAAAAAATGTGATGCGGGTGGCCATTGATTGTGCAAATAAATTCCTTGTGCGACCATGCGCCTGGCACTTTTCAAGCAATTAATCAAAACCCCCATCGAGAGTTTGAGGACAAAAATGTTCTAATTTCACAAAGTATAAGGTAATTGTGATAAATTTACAAGAAGGTTTTTTCTTTTTTACATGAATACAAAACATGGAAATGTGAAAATTTCATTTTGGGCCGAAAAAAATTTCCAATAGGGCCGCATGCGACCCATGGTCCACAGGTTGGGCATGCCTGATCTAAGGTTTACTAAGATATTTAAAGTTTTAACATGTGATATTTGAAGTTAACAAAGCTATTTAAAAACTCTGATATTTAAAGTTTTAACGTTTTATGTTAACCGCAAGCAGATATCTGTTGAACCGCGAGCGCTTATGTTTTGTATCGTTCACACTTCGCTATCAAATATTTCTTCCTATGGTAGGAGAGGCGGTCAGATGAATTAGGGAGCGCCCACGGAATGCACATTTTTTGTACTGAATCTGTCAATAATAATAATAATTGTTGGATGATTTCTATAGCGCCATTTTCGTGAGAAAATCACCTCAAGGGCGCAAAGAAAATCACCTCAAGGTCAAGTTGACATCTGTCATCCACCGGTCTAGGCAGTAATTAAAATGACCCCCTCTCCTGTTTTTGTCTGAGAGGGGGGTGCATAACTTTTTGTATATTGCCTCAGGAGCGGTTACGGCGTAAGATGTGTATTGTCTATGATTGATCTGCGCTTAAACCGCTTAGGTGTGAACGGTCTAAAGGGATTGTATGGAGAGCGTTATTTGGCATGCGATGATCTTTTATATTTTATAGCCGTGTCTGGACACCCCTTTAACTTGTTACTTATGATTATGAGGCGGATAGTGGAGGCAAAACGTAAAATTCCAGAGCCGCTCATTATTAAAGGCAAAACAATTAAATTATCGTTATTTAACCGGTCAAATTTGTTTTAAACAGAGTGTAGCTTATGCACGTGGCTAGCGAATACCACGAGAGGTTTGGTGTGAACAAATTCTCAATTTTGTATTATTTTTTACGAAATACATTTTCAAACAGTGAATTCGTACAAACAACACTTTTGCACATACAAATATATTGGATTTTCAGTTTGGAGGTTGTGTGATATCAATTGTGTTATTTTAATGAAATATTATACCAAGTTTGTAGGAAATAAATAGAAAATTTAATAATAATGATATTCCAGTTTTGTCGCTGGCATTAGCATGCAGGTGCAGAGCGAACTACTGTGATATAGCCGACAAAATATTACGACATGCAAAAGGTTGAGTTTAAATGGAAAGGGATAAATTGATTTCAATAAAATAACATTACATCTTATACTTCTCTTTGTCCTTTTTGTGATAAAAATCACTTTACTTGACTTGCTAGCTGCGGTTCCCCTCAGTGGCGAGTCGGGCAAAATGAAATATGATACCTTTATTTGGAATATTATAAACATATGTATATAATATTATTTTCGTCTCTTTCTCTTCAATAGAAAATATAAGGAAAAGAAAAGAGATATATTATCGGCTTGTTTTCTAAGAAAACAATCTTTCCTAATCTACAGCAGGACGTGAAATGTTTTTAATACTTTGAATATTACGAAACAGTATTGACAATATAATTTTACTATTGTAATATTTCGACAGTATTTTTTAGAAATCCACTTGAAATAAGATTTTTTTTATTTTTTTTTTTTATTAATAAAATTCCTTTATTATTTATTTACAGTTTTTTACATTTTTAAATTAAGTCCCGTTAAACTGATTGATATCAGTTTGTCAACGGGTTCTTTTGACAATTACTTTTTTTAAATTGAGACAGGTAGATACATAAAATAAACAGGTACATGAAAAAAATAAATTGTTAATAAAATTTATAAGAAATACAGAAACAGAGAAAACAAAAGAAAATAAAAAGAAAAGACAAGAGAAAATAATAATGGAAAAAACATTAAAACGAAAAAGCGGAAATAACAGAAATTAGTACAAAAAAGTTCTTTCACTTAACCATTTTTTTAGCGTACATTTCCTTCTTAAACTCAATTCACAGTTTTTTATTGCGTTGGGTAACATGTTGTAAATTATTGGAACAGATGTGAACAGATTTGTTTTTATTTAGGTATAGTCAATGTGGGTATGGGTACCGCAGCTCCGGGAACCATTTATTGGAAAACAACTCTGCCATAGGTCACCCCAAGTGGTTCGCTACGTTTGGTGACTTAGCAGAGGTGCTCGGGGTCATGGGATGAGGTTTGTCGGTGAGGTGTGAGGTGGTTGGTGTATTGGGCTACATGTCATGTCACGTATCGTATGGGTCAAATCCATGAGGTGGTGAGGCGTGAGGAGTTTGAATGAGATTTTTGTACAAGAACCAGGAGGTGGTGTTGGGGTGAGCCATTCATATAATAATACCGCACAAGAGTACCAACTGCTCCAATTTTTTTTTTTTTTTAAATATTTTTTATTGTAAATTATTGTTATGTGAATACCGCACAAGAGTCCCAATTGCTCAAAAAATTTTTTCTAAATATTTTTTTATTGTAAATTATGTATTGTTAAGTAAATACCGCACAAGAGTACCAGCTGCTCCAAAAAAAAAAAAAATTTTTAATTTATTGTAAATTACCGCACAAGCGTCCCAACTGCTCCAAAATGTTTTTAAAATTTAAAAAAAATATATATTTTTATTGTAAATTATTATTATGTGAATACCGCACAAGAGTTCCAACAGCTAAAAAAAAAATATTTTTTTAAAATTATTTTTATGTGAATACCGCACAAGAGTCCCAACAGCTCCCAAGGGAGGGAGGTTGAGGGAGTGTTGAGATGAGGTGGAGGGGGTTGCTGAGGGGGGGGATCAGAGGGTGGGTGCAGGGGGGGTGGATCAGAGGTGGTGGTGGGGGGAGGAGGTGGAAGGGGGGTGAGAGGGGGAGGGTGGGAGGGTAGGCTTTTTTCATATCCATTTTTCGTATTACAAAACTAACAAACACGGGAGGCGGGTATGGGTACCGCCGCCCCAGGAACCATTATTAGATAACCAACACATCTGCCATAGGTCACCCCAAGTGGTTCGCTACGTTTGGTGACTTAGCAGGGGTACCTGGGCTCATGGGGTGAAGTTTGTCCAGGCCGGATCCGGAGAGAGTGGTTGAGGGAGTCCTTTTGACTTATACGTCCACAGCTGATGACATAGGGTCTGAGGGGAATTTTCCTCAGGGCCCCTTGTGTAGAGCTGAAATTATCTATCCAACCCCCCCCCCCCACGTTCCCCCACACCCCCCCCGTAAGCGAAAGTATTTTGTAACACCTCAACTACAAACTCATCCTGATGTCGTGTCCTACCCAACACTAAGTCTTTGGGGTTGCTGTGTGGAGGTTTTTTTTTTAAAGAGACCCATGGAAACAAAGGGGGAGGAGACAAAGAGGCCAGCGAATCATTCCATAGCCGAGCTGTTGAACTCAAGAACGAGTCGTAGGAACGAACCGTTCTCATGTGACTCGACTCGTTCTCATAACTCGTTCTCACTCGACAAATGTCGGGCGCGTAAATTTTAAAATTATTTTAATATATATGACATATTTGCGGCGCGTTTCAGAGTGGAAGAGACTCTCAGCATCACCCTGGTGTGAGACAACCATTCAGAATTCAAGCATTGCTTGAAATGACTTTGGCCGTGTTTGGTGACCTGATCTGAATGGCCATGTAATTCCCAACCTTCCTCTTCCAACTTCCAGCCCCAGCAATTGGGATTCTGGTGCGGTATTCACATAAAAAATGTTTTTAAGTTTTTATTGTTGTACTTTCACTCCACACAGAAGGCCCCGAGGAAAATAATTTTTCTTCAGAGTCTATGTCATCTATGGAGATGTTGTGTGGATGGTTTTTTTTAGGGAGAAGAGGGGTCTTGAAGAGATCTATGTTGAATTAGGTAGGAAACACAGAAGCCAGCAATCATTCGACAGCTGAGCTCAAGAACTCGAGAACTTGAACAAGCCGTAGAAATGACCTATTCTCATGCGATATAAAAGTCAACCATGCACAAATGTTGGGTGCCCGATTGGTGTGTTTCCCAATTATGCAACGGTGCCGAAGGGATTACAGACGCTAGTTCCTTCGAGCACCTTCCATTGAAATACCGGTAGAACACGGACAGCATTCCTAACTGATGCCGGTGCTCTAAAGATTGCGATCCAGTTGTAATCGGGGAAGCTATCAAACGGACCGCCCGTTTTTGCGCAGAGTCATGGTTTTTTTAAAATTATTTTGCGACTCCAGACCAGAGGTGGCTACCAAATTAAACAGTTGGCCGCCCTTGTGTTTTATACAGAGTCAGCAGTTAAAGAATATCTCCAAAACAAACCGTTCCGAGAAAACTTTGCACGTCATGTATTACTATAAGTCAATAAACTTTTATTTCCGACAACGTACTCAACTTGCTAAAACTGTGAAGTAATTTAAAAACAACTATTTAATAGGTACCTACGCGTTTTTTGCGTGTTTAAAAATTAAGTTGTCTTCCCTAGAGTTCGGCTCTGTAAAAGCCACCACTTTGCCGCCTCCTACTTATGATAATTTAAGTTTATTATTGTTATCATTTTACTTTCTTAAAATTTATCCACTGCAATGTAATAAATTATTTTTATTAACCTATTTTATTTTACTAACCCTTGTGCAAAAAATTATGAACATTGCAAACTAAATGATGTAATAGCTCATTGGGGGTAAAAAGAGTAAATAATTTATTTGGATGTATTCTTCAGATGACTGATGTGGCTCAGGGTGGCAACACAGTGTTCCCCGAGCTAGGGCTCAGCCTGAAGCCCAAGAAGGGCATGGGCGTGTTCTGGCTCAACCTGTTTCCATCGGGCGAGGGAAACTTCGCCACGCGCCACGCCGCCTGTCCCGTGCTGCAGGGCTCCAAGTGGGGTGAGTTACCGCCCCCTACCACCCGCCTTCTTCCTCCTACCTCCGTCCTTTTTGCTATTCATAACCGACAGCGATAGTTCGTTACTGTGATGGCAAAAGGTTACAGTTGCAGTGTTTGTTATGGTTCCACAACTTTTAACGACAAAATATCCTACGGACAAAACATCCCCCAACAAAATATCTACTAAAACCTAACCTAACCTAACAAAAAAATATATTCGCAATCGCATTCGCATTCGCAAAGTTCGAGCGAATGTTTTGCGAATATGAACATCAGAAAAAACATAATATTAGGTTAATAAAAAATCCATTCATTTCTTATTTTTTTTATTATTAGAAAAAGTATGTTAACCTCGTTATCACATTATCTAACTTCACTTTACTTGTAAATTTGGTATTATTTATTTACTATCTACTTGTACATTGGGTAATAAAGCTTAACATTCCAGATCACTCCTAAATAACAATTAACTTCTTAATAGAACTTAGAAAACCAAAAATATAATAATGCAATGTAAACAAACAAAAACAATTTCTTGAGCAGACCACAAATGGAATAAAACAACCGATCGGCTTTTTTTGGATCAACTCGGAAATTCTCAGAACCAGATGCAAATGTGAGCCGCTGAGCCATACATAATTGGCGCCAAATAAAAAAAAACTCAATATTCGTATTTGCATTCGCGAATGTCGGTAGCAGATATTCGCATTCGCAAATACTCAAAAAATGAAATTCGTTGCATCACTAATACAGACATCCTGTACAGACAATAAATTATTGTTCAAAAATAATAAAATGGAAAAAAAATAATACAGACAAACTTAATCAATTTTTCTTGTGTTTTTTCATCACTTTTAATAGCTTTTCAAAGGAGGTGTTGATGTAAGATTCCGAGTTGTCCAGTGACTGTTTTTGGCACAAGGCATCAATTGTAAAATAATTGAGAAATTTAAAAACAGGGCTTCTGAGGAATTCCAATTGTGCTTCTTTTGATATAAAATACCTCAAATTATCTTTAAACATTTTCAAAGCTTGGTTTTTAATCACTGACAAATATATAATTTTTCCATCACAGCGCCGAATGAATAAACAATGAATTTATTGTTATTTGCAGTTTCCAACAAGTGGATCCATCAGATGGGACAGGAGCTGCTGCAGCCGTGTACCTTGGAGTTCCAGGAAGAAGGGATGCGCTCGGGTTTCCCCAAACCCGTTCCCGTCAAGAAACCCGCCCTGGCCACGGATGGGTGATCTCACTCACAACCTCATTCACCAGGGAATCTCATTGCATGAAGGAAATCCTGACATAAGAAAGATAGGAATTATAATATGAAGTTTGTGGAAACAAAGATGGTATTCTAAAAATCAGACGTTAGTCAAATAATACGGGGTCTGTTAAAACAGATTTATTATAATCTGACCGTTTTTAATATATCTGTCAGTAAAACATACGTTTTTGACTTGATTTAAATAAGATTTTAAATAAACCTAGCAGTTATCAAATGTGTCCAAAACATAAATCTATTATACGCTTAAAAAGAGTGTCTGTGGCGGCGTGACTATTTTTTATGCAAATCTACAGTTTTATTCCAAGATTGATGAAATTTTGCACACTCGAGGTTCAAAATGAGAGGAAAATGATTGTTCCATCTGATTCAGAAAGCGTAAAGCCCAACGAGAGAGGAATTTGCCGGGGATTTTTCAGCAAGTTCATTATAAACACAATAGTGTCATGTTTTATTCCAAATAAGTGGCATTGTTACAAACTTTGTAACAAGTTGTTAAAAAAGAAAAAAAAAAGTTTGATATGTCAATTACTAATAAAGCAAGAATTAATTTTAAGAAAATATATTTAAAAAAGCCTAACAAAATATTCAAGCTAGACATCATATTTTTTTTGTTAATTTCCTACTATTATTGTTTTTACAATTATTCTGCAATCTTTGCTTCTTTATGTGCCTCGTATTAATTATTATTATTATTATTGAAAGTTATGAAAGAAAATTATTTTATTTACGTATAAGTACGTAAATTGTACGTAAACATCAATAATAATAATAAATTATTAGCTTTATGTATGAATCTCAAACTTTTCATTCTTTATCGATACTTTGACATTTTAAATAAATTGACATGACAACAGTTTTAGACAAAGCAAATGAATAAGTGTTTGTGGTGATGTAAAAATATATTATATAATAAGGTTCTCAGTGCCTACTGCCCAAATAGATTAAAGACGGTTTGTGTTTCTAAGTACTACAACAGAAAGGTGATTCTGTATTTTTGTGTTAAGAACGCGTCATGAGACAATTAAGATAAAAAGGCAAAATCTGTCAGATATTGGAAGGCATCAGTCATTCGTTATTGGCTGTAAAGTTTTTGTGATTACGCGACAAATGCGCCGTCATCTCTGGCGTTAGCGTAACTATTTTTAAGAGTTGGTGTCTTAAGGCGCCGTACCCCCGCTCAAAAAGAAGAAGATGGAGAGATATGTACAAAGGTTTGAGAGAGCGCATTAATATTTAAAACAATAAAATTGAAGCGAAAATTGTAAAAATGTTTAATAAAACACGGCTCATTTAAAATAGAGCAAAAATCTTGGTTGTCTAAAACAGCATTTAAAGAAATACTGTGAATTTTTTTATACTTGTAAAATAACATGTTTACAATAATTTTCAGAGCTTGCTTTGCGATTTTTTTCTATCGAGGGAATTTCATATAATTTGCGTTTCGGCATGGGGAATGTAAAGATATTATCTTCAAAATAGCATTAATTTTTTTTAAGAGCTTAAAAATTTCAAATGTTTGAGGGAGATATGTAAGAAATCGATAGAAATTCGGGTAGTGGCAGCATAACATAGCTCTTTAGCGTGACATAGAATACTTTTTTGGAAAATTGCCAAAATGTGTCATATAAAAAGATACAGAATCACCCTTCTGTTTATAGTTACATAATATGGACAATGGCCTAGTAAGAATAACACCAGTTGATTCGTTATAACTTGACTTTGTAAAAATCCTTTTGTAACTTTTTTTTAAAGATAAATAAATATATGCTGTGTGGAGGGTCTTTTCAGGGAGAGGAACGAGTGAATATTATTTAGGCTATTATTTCCTTCTTTCCCATATGATGGGTGCCATAATCCTGCTAGATCCAGCTAGCAGATCTCTTTAGGGTGTAACATGCAAGTAGTTTTTACTTGGTCATTTGATACATCGAGATATTTTTGTAACGTCAACAGTACATACCTATTTTCAGAAAAAGTGTAATTTTTTTATTCAACGACTAATCCAAATATTCTTTATTAATATTTTTTCCTTTGCTTTTATATAGAGTTTGTAAATAATTTGAAAAAACTGTGCCATTTTAGAACTTTCCGGAAAAAAATGGCCTGTTTGTTGATTAAATAGCAGTTTATTTGAGCATGGTCAGTTATTTTATTTGTGCCATTTTATAAACCATTTTGCAAATTGATAAATTCGACACTTATTAAAAAGACCTATAAAGAATTGTGAAAAGACTTTGAAAGAAAGATGATACAAAGCTATATAATCGATTTTTTCATAGTATTTATTGATTAACCTTGCCTAAACATTTGCAAGGTGTGTAGTGACTACTTTTGTGTTCACTTCAACTTTAGCCCGCTACTGTTGAAGTGATCACAAAAGTGGTCACCACACATTATATAGTTCTTGTTAAACTTAGGTTGCAGTGTTTCTAATTCCATTACATTAAACGACCATCGTATCGTTATGGTACCGCCACCTCGGAAACCATTTATTAAATAACCAACACTTCTCCTATACTATGGTCATTAGGTCACCTTGTTGGGTCACCCCAAGTGACTTACGGCAGAGGTGTTGGTTGTATATCATTTGTATTTGGAAAAGTATTAATAATTCCTATATGAATAGGGTATTTTCACAATACGGTGATGCCGTTAAAAATATGTGGAAGATTTAAAATTTATTTTTCTGATTTTGAACATCGTGTTAAAATGTGTAATTTTAGTATTTTCACTCATAATTATTTTAAAAGCAATCTAAAATTGTTCATTGCCAAGCGTTTAGATTTAGGTCTGGCTACAACGTTCTCATGAAGTAGACAGCGCTACTGGCTGGTAAGACGGCTTTCGCGTACGTTGACCGGCGTGAGTTTAACAATGCCAAAGTCATTTTGCGACAAATATAGAAAAAAATATTGATCAATGCAAAAATAAGTGTCATAATTTTTTTCGTAATAAAAATAAATCTGTGATTGACGGCCTCCGTGGTTGAGGGGCAAGGCTCTCGCCTAGCGATCCAGAGATCGCAGCTTCAAATCATTCTTCAAAGCGGTGTTCAAATCACTGTGCACAAGTAATTTTTTTTTATTAAAATTAATATAAGATATATTTGCCGCACGTTCCGGAGTGGAAGATGCTCTCAGTATCGCCCTGGTATCAAACTACCATTCAGAATTGAAACTTTGCTTAAAATGGCCTTAGCCATGTTTGGTGATTAGATCTGAATAGCCAGGTACTTCCCCACCTTCCTCTTCCCAATACCCTTCTCTTCCCCACTTACCTACAGCCTCACAACATACCCCAATTGGGGATGCCATAGTCTCGCTGTCTCCAGGCGGTTGGGAATAGTTGGGACTGAAAAAAAATCTGTGAAAATACCCTACTGCTGATATTGCAGTGAATCTATGATTTCTTTTGACTTTATCAGCGGCTTTGCTAATTATTGCAGGAATGTTAGTCCTGTTGGTCCGATGAGAGTTTATTAAGTTTCGTATGAGGAAAGGAGAACTTTATGGTCGGTGTGAACTGTTGGATGTTCAGTCCGAGGAGTGTAGTACTAGGAAGGTGATGCTCGCCGAAGCGTCGAACCGATTGTATTGATGTTGTGTTTTGTATTGCATTTATTCGTGGCCATATTTAGAGAAATGATTGTGGAGCGCTTTACCAAATGATTCCTTAAGATTATTTTAGTGAATATTTCTAATTTGTACACAACTACTTTGTACGAGTTATTATTTTTATAAAACTTTAAAAATGAAATTATTGTACTGATAAAATTTTTTTAAATCCTTTTGTTTTGATTTATTGAAACCAGAATTTCCCTGTCATTTTCCCAGTCGAAGATCTTTTCTTCTTCGACAATCTCCGCGGTTGATTGTTTACGATGCTCGGTTACCAATCCAGAGGTCATGAGCTTAAATCCTGGCGTGTGCTAGTATATTTTATTTGATTAATTTGTGAAATATTTCAATTTATTAATTCAAAATTATATTAGACTGAGCTGTTTATTTCCCTTTTTTCAGATATTCTAGCTATATATGTATATATACATGGTGTTACAGCACATAACCGAAGGATTTTAACCTGCGATTCCTGAGCTTATTTGGAGATGTTATTTTGCTGTCCGATGATATTTTTTTCAATTAAAAACAATAAAAATATTTTTCTATCACACAATGCAATCGAGTGGTACGGTATAGCATAGCGACGGTTCGCATGATAAGCACTCTGTCTCATTTTAACAGCACGGTAACATGCAAAACAGCGTGCGTATTGCTTGATCCCGTTGCGACGTGTAGGGATGCTATACTGGACACCCATAAAATTTTTTAAAGTAAAATTTAGTTCTCGAAAGAAAAATAGAAATGTTCAGATAGAAAAAGAAATGAGTTTTTTTAGGTTCTCTTCTACGTGATGTTGTTTCACCCGCTACCCGCACCCGCTTGTACCTACCACTAGTAACCAACTCATTGTTTTTATTATGATAGTGTTAGTGGGTCCTTATCAGGAAAGCCATTATTATATTATAGTATTCAAAATTAACCTTCCATGAAGTGATAAAAGCTTATCAGTTTAACAAAGATTAATTTAATAACTTTACACTTAAATGAACTAATGTGAAAAATAGACAAAAAAGGAAAAAGAAACCAAATCAAAATGAACCGCCATTCTACATGAATTCTGTCGAACTACATCAATATTGCCAGTATTTAAAATCAAATTACGAGGGTTTCCTACAACAGTAAAAATAAAAATACTCATCTTTTCACTAAACTAATTACAATTTGTTAGCATGTAATTCTTGTTCTAAAAAAAAAAAAAAATCTCTTTTATCTTTGTATACAATTTTCCTTAATATTATTCTTCTCTTTCATTCATTAGTTAAGTTTTAAGAACTGTTCAAATCCCAGGCGTATTATCCCAGATATTATACGGACTTACGTAATAGGTACTAAATCATGTAATTACTTTATTTAACATTCCTTATAACTTGTAAACTTATGTACTGTGTATGTTCCAAAAAAAAAAAAAAAAGTAGAATTCTTATTTATCAACAAACAATTATAAAGAAAACTAGCTGACCCGGAAAACGTTGTTCTGCTATATAAATTATTTCTAGTGAATATTATGGTTGTTAAGTAAAAAATAACGAATGTATTGTAAGTTTGTGGGGATGGGATCTATGACTAAAAGAGGAATGGAGCGCTGTAGACGATGACCGCCGTCTTCTATCGTCTAATGAAAATGTACTTGTTGGCGTTGTCGGTCATTTCTGCGTACGTTAACTACGAACCGGCGCGCTTATTCCCATTCCAATTCTCGTTATTGATTTCGTTCTGCTCGTGCCTCTTGTAATTGAGATGCACGCAGTTGCGACATGCTCACACGCACATTTTCGCTATCTTGAAAGATTTGTTCATCTGTTCTTTCTGCTCTACTATTTCGCATGTTTATTGCTTTATTTATTGTGTCTTGCTGGCATTGTTCACTGTAATACGGTGAAAAGTTCGACGAGGCGGATGTAGCGCCATCTGTCATTCAATAACATAAATAATATCATTTTGTTTGAAATACGAAAGTCAGTTAATTTTGTTCATACAAAAATACTAAAATCGCGATTAAGAAATGGGAGGGTGGGGGTAGGAGGGTGAAAAATTTGGGTATTTGGTTATAGGTATTTTTTGGTGCAAAAAAAAAACAAAAATTCTTGTCAAAAAAATAGAATTTTTTTTCTGGATAGGGAGGGACACTTAGCGGTATGAAATATACTTTACGACCTATTCTCATACCTACCAAATATACATAAAAAATTTCATAAAAATCGGTCGAGCCGTTTCGGAGGAGTGCGACCACAAACACCGTGACACCAGATTTTTATATATATAGATTGTTATTTTTATACACGCTATCACACCGGGACATCCCTGGCACGGCGGGTGAAATAATATAAAAAAATGCATTTAATGTACAAATTTTTTTGCATGAAATAAAAAAAAAATAAAGAATACACTGACAATCTATTTATTGGTATCAAGTTTAATTTGTAGAACTCCATTTTAATTTTAATTTTTTTATTATGTTTTTATGCACCAGATTTAAATGTCCGGGTTAAATTTTCCCCAAAAAAAAAAAAAAAAAAAAGGAAAAAAAGAAGGAAAAACTAAACCCTTTCACACACTTCCCCAAATGATCATCTAGTCAACCCACGCTATGCAATTGCACTATATAAGTATTATAAATACAAAATAATACAAGAACAACATGTCAACCTACTAGAGACCAAATGGGAATATAATTCACCGACTCCAGATATTTTCATATCAGAGGGTTTGGCTCTGTGGCATTTCTAATTGAACCTATAAATCCTACCGATCCCTCAATATAAATATTTAAAAAATCCTTTGTAATCCTACATGTATTTAAAATGACTGATTTTTGCATTTTTATATACAAATTCTTTGACAAATCTAATATGCTTAAATTTTGAATCAGATTCCTAGGTATTATGCCAGTGGCCGAAATAACAAATGGCAATATTTTTATAGTCCGAGAATGCCAAATTCTTTTAATCTCATTTCCTAAATCTGTGTATTTTCTTATTTTTTCAGAAATAGTTTTTTGAATATTACAGGAATTTGGAATAGCTACATCAATGATATAAGTTATTTTTTTAATTTTGTCATGTAAAACTATATCAGGTCTATTATGACTAATTGTTCTGTCTGTTAGTATAGTTTTATCATAATATATTTTATAAAATTCATTTTCTAAAAATGAATTTGGTTCATATTCATAATATGGTACTATATTACGGCAGTCAATCAAGTTATGTTTAATTACCAAACTTTGGTGAATTATTTTTAAAACCTGATTGTGCCTAAATGTATACTCGGAAGGCGCTAATATAGAACATCCCGATATAATATGTTCTATAGTTTCGGGAAACAAACATTTTCTACATAAATCATCAATTTGATTTATATCTTTGATTATATGCTTTCTATAATTTTTAGTATTAATGACTCTATCTTGAATGGCAAGCATAAATCCTTCTATTTCTGCGCTCAACTCTCCAATACTCAACCATTTGTTTGACGAAAGTTTGTCAACATACTGTAGTTTTTAAATGCATTCATTCAGTTACTTTTTTTTAAATTCCTTATTTATGTATACTTAAAATATTCACTATAACCATAGAAATAAAAGTAAAAAATCTATATTATACCCACGCACAGGCATTGCCTTTGTGGGATTTTTTTTGTTCATACATTAATTATATAAAGTTTTTTTATATACTTTTCATTATTTCATGTATGTATTATATGTATTGTATCAAAAAATTTCAATAAAAAAAAAAAAAAAAAAAATACGTTTGGTTGAGATAATTGAAGTGTTTTGCGTGAATAATTTTATTTGACCAGGAATCTAATAATTCCTGGTTAGTATTTATAAGAATGTTGGCATTCTCGTCATATAAATTTAAAGGTGTAATATTTCTATCTGCCTTGCAAATTATTTTGTGCATTTCTGAGCTATTAGCTTTCCTATGGAAAAAATTTCTAAGCATATCTACCTGATTGTGTTTCAAAGATGTTATTTTGACTACACCTCTACCTCCTAAATTTCTAGGTAAATTAATTCGTTCTATAGCTGAATTTGGATGATGGCAATTAAATTTTGTTAACGTAGTTCTAATTAATCGTTCTAAACTATCTAAATCTGTATTGGACCATTTAATTATGCCAAATGAGTACGTTAGTAGAGGTATTGCCCAAGTATTTATTGCTTTTACTAAATTTTTAGCAGATAGATTGCATTTTAAAATTTTTCTGATCCTAGTTTGAAATTTAATCCTAATATCATTTTTAATACTAGTGTGATCTAATCTATTCGATTGCGGGTATCCTAAATATTTATAAACCTCATCCCCTTTCATACTTTGAATTTTGAAATTTCTAAATATACCCTCTTCTCCATCTACAATTTTGCCTTTCTCTATATGGATAGTTTTACATTTATCTAAACCAAAAGTCATTTTAATATCATCTGAAAAAATTTTAACTACCTTAATCATTTTCTCTAAATTTGATTCAGAATTTGAAAATAATTTTATATCATCCATATATAATAGATGTGAAACTATACTACTCTCTCTTGTATTACCCTTAATTTTTATTCCAAACTTGCTTTTAATTAACATTTTAGAAAGGGGATTCAATGCTAAGCAAAACCAAAGAGGGCTCAATGAGTCTCCTTGAAAAATCCCTCTTTTTATTGAAATGCCCGGTACTACTATTTTCTTACCTTTTAAATTAACTAGCAAATCTGTATTCCAAAAGGACATAATATTTTTCAAAAAGCTAATTATAATTGGGTTAACTTTATATATTTTTAATATTTTGATTAGCCACGAGTGCGGGACACTATCAAAAGCTTTTTGATAATCTATATAACAAGTATGTAAATTACGCTTTTGATTTTGAATTTGTTTTAAAATTACAGAATCAATAACTAACTGTTCTTTACATCCCATATGTTTTCTGCGACAACCTTTTTGTTGTTCAGATAAAATATTTTTTTCATCCAAATGTGTATATTCTATATTCTCGGACTATAAAAATATTGCCATTTGTTATTTCGGCCACTGGCATAATACCTAGGAATCTGATTCAAAATTTAAGCATATTAGATTTGTCAAAGAATTTGTATATAAAAATGCAAAAATCAGTCATTTTAAATACATGTAGGATTACAAAGGATTTTTTAAATATTTATATTGAGGGATCGGTAGGATTTATAGGTTCAATTAGAAATGCCACAGAGCCAAACCCTCTGATATGAAAGTATCTGGAGTCGGTGAATTATATTCCCATTTGGTCTCTAGTAGGTTGAATTTAAAAAATGTATTCTGACAATATTTTTTTTTGAAAGGATTGGTTCCTGAGGCATTTTTTTATAAATGCTTTCAGCTACACAAATTCTATAATTAATAATCTTGTGATTTTTCATGGGTCTGCGCGAGTTAGTATTAGTAAATTGTTGGCAGAGATTCGTTCTAGCAAATTACTTGAAACATAGTTAAATATGAGAGATTGTTTAGTGAGATTCTCTCGACTAAACGTTTATGTACGTGATTTGTTTCACAAAGAGTTTTGAAGGAGAGAATAGATATGGGTTTGGTGTGCTTAGTGACAGTGGGTTTCCTGTTGGGTGTCCCCTGGTGCGGGGGGGACGTGTCCAGTGGAGGGGCGGCCATGGAGGCCCTGCTGGACACGGAGGCCACCCTGCTGGACTGCCTGAACAGTTACACCACAAGGCTGGAGGACCGCTTGAGGCTGCTCAGGAAGTATAAATAATTTAGTCTTTCCTGACAATTTTATGCAATTTGCTTGATGTTAACTTAAAATCTGTGGCAAGACAAAACAAGTAGTTGTAGTATTAGGTAGTTAATATTGCATGTGGAATGTTGTGCATGCTTATCATTGTGTTTGGATTGTGCTGAGTCAGTGGTCAGACCGGCTGCCGACTCAGCATCTTGAGGAATACAAAACGACAACTTGTCTGTTTGGCGAAGATATCGTTTATAACTGTTTTGGTAGACTGTTTAATGTGTATTTTTGAAAAGAAATTTTTAATAGATTATCATTTAGCCGTAATAATATAATGTAAGAGGAGAACCACTCCGGTATTTTTCGATTATGCAAGTTTTTTGTCTTAAACGTGTCAGATTTATAAAAACTTTGTGTTATTTCCGCTTTGCAATTAAAACTATAAATGAAACATTTCTGAACGTAGCCGAATACTAAACACTGTTTTTATGAGCTTTTAAATTGTTGTATTACAAATAAACATTAACATTTTTCTAAATATTAAAATTTAGAATGCAAACATAAAAAAATTGTAAAAATGACTCATGTGATGTTTTTATGTGAAAATGATACTAAAATCACGGATTATGTAAAAAAAAAACACTTCTTCTATTGCATAAATGTACGATAAACAATTTTGTCACCTCACTTTTTTACCATTTCATTCAAGAATATTTAATAAAAAATTAACAACGTCTAATGGCGCGTACGCGATTTGGCGGGTGAAAACTGTTTCTACAAAATAAGTCTTTTTGGACTTATGGACAACTTTGAATAGAGATGTAAAGCTTGATTCAATGTGGCTCTTCTACTTTTTATTTTAGGGTTGTCACTAGAACGATAACAGAGTTATAAAGATCTCTGTGAGAACACACGCATTAGCGTGATAACATGCTTATTGTACTTGACTGCTGTTGTTATATTGTCGTGTAAATATGCTTACGGGTCGGAGTGGTTAATGAAAGATATTTTTGCGTAACAAGTGGATTGTGTGAATATTGAGTAATATGATTTTACAGAATACTTGTTAATACCACAAGCAAAAATTACTTCAGGGCCTATGTCATCTTCGGGAATGCTATGTTGTGGTTCTTTTTAGGGAATGGAAGGAGAGAAAGTTCTGGGAAGGAAAACGGTTTGAGGTGTGGGTAGTAATCTGGGGGTCAGTGTGTCCTGGAGTGACGGCCATATGAATCCATCTCTCCCACTGTGACATGACAAGGCTGAGAGAGTCTAGGTTAGGTCTCCCTCGACCAGTTTCTCCCATTCTGGTCCACAAAAGGAGTACTCTGGTAGACAAACCTCACCCCATGAATGATTATTTCAGGTATTATGACGAGTTCAATACTGAACACAAAATAGCCAAGGAAGATATGACGGCTTATTTAGGTAACCCGGTGAATGCATTTAAACTTGTAAAACGACTCTACGTGGACTGGAACCAAACACTGAACATTATGAATAAACCTTTTGGTGAGTTACATCCTCTTCATTTAATTATACTGTTTATTTATTATAAACTAGCTTTTGCCCCCAGCTTCGTTCGCATAGTATTAGGGGGGTTCCGTCCCCCCCACCTTCCCCATCCCCACTCCACTCCACCCTCCCCTAGATTAGTATTTTATACATATTTGAATTTTAACCTTCAAAGCGATCTCCATAGTAACCTAAACAAATAACAAAATGACAGCGCACATCAAATAATTACCTATAGTTACCAAGCAACGATTTGTTTTGCTTTTCGTCTGGACAATAAACGTATAATAAATAATTTCATAATGCCAGAGTTTATTCATAACACCAGAGCTTACCAATATACCTACATAGCCTATATTACTCGCTAATAATGCAGTTTTCTATTAGTGAAAGAATTTTTAAAGATCATTCAGTATTTTTTGCCTGAAAGAGTAACCAATTCATCCATACAAACTTTCGCCTTTATAATATTAGTAGGATTATAAGTATTGAATAAAAATGATATTAATTCTCAGGAGTTGAAAGAAACCTGACTCAATTGAAAAAAGAATTAGTATTTCCGGATGAGGAGGATTTGTCGGGTGTTTCGGAAGCTCTGGCAACTCTGCAGCAGCTCTACGAGCTACCGACTTCCGAGCTCGCCGAGGGAAGGATCTATGGGAAACAATACAGGTGATGTAGCGTAATTAATTTCACAGTGCTTGTAATGTTCATTCAAGCCCTTCAATCCTAGTAATTGGGATTACTTACTGGATATTCGGGAATTTTCAATAAAGCTCGAGGTTCGTCAAGATTACAAGTTACTTTATTTACGTTATCATGTGGTTTACAATTAATATTTAACTGGACCAAAGTCCATTTGAATGGATACTCGGAGTGATTCTAAAGTAAAAGAACTCGACATTTAAGAGGTCCAGCTTTTGATTGTATAGCATGGGCTATTTCTGTAACCGTTCGGGTATTAGACATGAACGGCTACAGTATTTAGCCGCTTTATTAAGATATCTGATGAGAAACCTCAAAACTACATATGACTAGTATATGACAATATACTAGTCATCTAACGACATATGTTGAAGGGCCTAGAAACTACGGTGACCGGATAACTCAGAATGAAACCAACTTAGAAACATCTCAGATAAGTCATTTGGAGTGATAGAAAAATATATACAAAAAATTGGTTAAAAAGGTTACGTTAGGTTAGGGTTATCGGCTAATTTAAAATAATTTTTTTCATAACTATTAATGACTTTTCAAGGAGGTGTTGAGTTGACTTTATTCTCAGTTGGCATGGAACCAAAAACTACATACTTAATCCTACAGACCACAGTTTTTGATTACATCATTTTATATCCATAACCAAATAATGAACAACTAAAACGCTCCAAAAGTACAAATGAACGTAGGTTATGAAAACAATCTACGTTGATTATTTATCTTTCCTGAAATAATTTATGGAATTTTGTTGATTTAGTTATTAAGAGTCACGAGTTTCTTTAATCCTTAACTTTTATGCACAAATCTGACAGAATGGGGTATTTCCATAAACGAGATATTCTGTTGAAAATGTACGGAATATTTAAAGATTATTTTTCTGATTTTAATCATCCTATTAAAAATGTTTGTTTCATGTGCTTTCATTCAATATTATTGATTTTGAAAACGGTCTAAAACTGACAAAATCAAAACGGCTCATGGTTTGAAAATCGGAATGTGACGTCACAAGCGTCGCTCAGCTAGGCCAGCATAAATTAACACTGTCAGTGAGCGTCCACGCTCATGACGTCACACGATAGCCCCGCCCCAAAATATCGTTTTTTTGGTAATAAAAAATGGGGAAACTTTAACTCGCTATAGAAAATTTATTTATCAACATAAAACTAAAATAAAAATGCTATAATCATCATTATTTTTTTAAGCAATTAAAAAAGTAGAAATACCCCGTTCTCTGCTTGTACCCACTAATAAAATTGTGTACAATACTCAGTTTACTCATAAACACCACCAAATCAAATGAGATGCAGAAAAGCTTGTAGTGAATTAAACAAAATGTTGATGTTTTCCGGGTCACTAGTAGGATATTTCAAAATGTCGTACTGATGTAGTGGACTGTTATTTTTTAGAATTTTATTTATTATGTAAAACACAGATACATATAAATATTAACATTTTTTAATGCTGTCTTCTCATAACAGTTTTAGTGATATTAGAAGACTTTTTTAAAGATTGCTGTCTTTGTTTCAATATCCCTCATACATATATCAATTTGTGGTCTTTCAGTTCGCCGATGACAGCCAAAGACAGCTATGAGCTCGGCTACCAGTTATTTTACTTGCGGTATTACTCCGACTCCTTCAACTGGTTCACAACAGCTTTGTCCAAATCTGACCCGGAGAATAGTAAAGACACCATTTCAAAAAGTGCTGTGCTAGAATATTTAGCTTATTCAGCTTACATGAAAGGTAATAAACAACAAATAAATAATTAAATACAGCTCCCGCTACTAACATGAAACTGCATGTTGTATGCTGATGATACGGTGCTGATTTCTAAAAGTATGGAAGATCTCTCCACAGTCTCTCGTTACTAGAATGAACCAAGTATGAATGAAAAAGGAATTAATGATGAATATAATTAAGTCTATAGTCATGGTGTTTGAAAGAGAGAGAATGAAAACGGTGTGCAATATTGTTGTGAATGATGAATACTTGGAGCAGGCGTATGTGTTTTTGTAAGTATGTTTACGAGAGATGGGAAGGCTGATAGAGATATTGAAAGAAGGGTAAATGAAGGTAACTCCATTAACGGAGGACCGAGCGCGGTTGGCGCTAATAGAAAGCTGTCAAAAGTAGCGAAGCTAGTAGTACACAATGAAGTGCTGGTACCTACCCTGATTTATTTTAGGCATGGAACTGGCAGAGAAAGGATGAAAGTAGACTGAATGCTGTAGAAATGAGATCCCTTAAGTGTATGTGTGGTAAAATTCATGTATGATTGTGTGAAAAATGTGGAGATCTGCAAAGAATGCGAGTTTAATGTAAGCGTAATGAGTAATGAGTAAGTTTAAGAAAGGGACGCGCAAACACCCATTTGGGCATGTAGAGTGAATGAACGAAGAAAGGAGTGTACAGAACAGAGAATGCATGATGTAAATGTGAATGGTAGAAGAAGTCGGGAACGCCCGAGTAAGACATCACGATCAAATGAGATAGATACTTAGTCGGGCCATGTCAAGAGTCAGAATAATAGAAGAGTATTTATGAGATGGTGCATGAATGTGAATGAAGTAAGGAGTGTGTGCCAAGACCGTGTTGTTTACGGTACGGTGTTGTTTACTAGTCCGTCCTCTCTGTTTACCCCTGCGGTGAAATGGCATTGTGGTTAGTTAGTTTAATTTCATAGTTTTTTTTAATTTGTAGGGGATGTGATAACATCACTCAACGCCTACAAGGATCTAGTCGAGTTTGAGCCTGAACACCCGCGGGCCGAAAAAGGCTTTCAGGCATTGACAAATTTAAGTCAATCGGATAAAGTTGGTCTATTTGATATTTCTTTTCATACATATTTTACTGGTGATGGTGTCTAACGGCCGTTGTTCCCAACTTATTGATCGACCAATCTGAGTCCGCAATCAGCTAAGTGATTTGTAAGTATTTTAAAGGTAACGCTCGATTCGCGTTGTTCCCAAATATTTACAAATAATACCCCGATACAGGCGAACCCTAGTGGGGTTAATAATTACATGCTAAAAATATATGTATATAAATTGTGAAGAAGCAATAAATAAATAAATAAATTTTATCGCTGGCTGCTGCCCACTTTCGTAGACAATAAAATGGCATCAAAGTAAAAACTTTTGATGTTAAATTAATATTAAAGAGTTACTTATTGTATTTATTATTAACACACACAATTTATTTTAAATACTGTTATTCATAAACTGGCCTTTTATATTTTTTAAACAAACATGTAAAATATATTAAAAATAAAGTATTAGCTTGACCTTTGCCACCATCGCGTTGGTACCTCGTGTGTTGGCACCACTCTGTTCACAATTTTTATAACTTTGCTTTGCTGAGACGAGTTTAATCCATTAGTCCGGCTTCCTTAGATTGTGGCATGCTTAAGTGATGCTTGTGTGTTGAAAAGAGCGTAGTTGCGCATTTGAGCAGTGTTGAGGCGTAGTTTCGACTTAACAGTTGATTAGTAGGATTGGGAACAGCGGCCGTAAGACTTATTTACTTTTCACAGTCGTTTAATAACCAAATCAGTCATACGGCTTTGACAATCCACCAGGGGCTTACAATAATACAATTATTATTGATGTATAGTGTGTATAATGGATAATATATGTAAATATTGTAAATCTTAAAATTAATTTCAGATAATTCCGAATAAAGACAGGCCAAAAGATTACGAACGTTACAAGAATTTTGCTCAACTCTGCCTAGATAAACTGGATCTTCCTGAAATCACAAAGAAAGAGTAATAAGTAACCTGATTTTTTTAAACATTTAGTGTTTATTATTTTATTTTATTTTTATATTAGCTCCACAAGGGAGGCCCTGAGGAAAATAATTCTCCTAAGTGCCTATGTCATCCTATCCTATTCGTATCACATGTCATGATGTGGGGGGTCTTTTTAGAAATAGAATGAGAGGATGTTCTGGGAAGGAATGTCCAGGAGTAACGGAAGAATGAATCCAACCCTCCCATTGCGGTGCAAGACGATGTTTCGAGAGAGTCCTGGAGAGATCAAAAGGTCTCCCTCAACCAGTCTCTCCCGATCCGGCCTGCCACACAGTTGGTGGGCAGATGCATCTGCCGCCAAGACCCGGACAAACCTCATCCCGTGAACCTGGGCATCCCTGCCAAGTCACCGCCGAACCACTTGGGGTGACTTGTGGCAGAGGTGTTGGTTATCCAATAAATGGTTCCCATTGAATGGTTTCAAAGAGAAGCAGTAGATTTAATCTGCTGTGTCTCTTTTTGCACTTTTTTACAGATACTTTTGTTTTTATTATTTTTTTTTGATTCATGTTTACAAAATGGTGCTAATTATAGCAGTTAATAAAAAATGATTTATCTTGCATATCCAGCCTTAAATGCCACTATCTGACGAGAAATGATCCGTTCCTTCGACTAGCTCCTGTTAAAGTGGAGGAGTATTATTTGGACCCGTATGTTGCAGTTTTCTACAATGTCATCTCTGAAAGGGAAATACAATTAATACAGGAAACTGCAAGACCTCGGGTAAGTCCTATATAAGTTTTACAAATGGTTATCCCGAAAACATTAGATTTGTATTAATTCATGAGATGAACAGTTGTACGTTAAGCGTTTTTTTGTTTCTAACGATTTTAACAGCTTAAACGTCATAGATTTTTATACTTAAATGATATTGAAAATATTTCCCACAAATAAATGTTTTTTTTTTTAAATGTAGCATCAACAAAAAATTATACCTAGCCAGATTTTTGAAGTAAAACTTCTTTATGCACGCTTGACTTGGGCAGGGCCGCCGAGAGGGCACGTTGGCCAAGTCTGAAACTTGGGGCCCGGGACTAAGGGGGGCCCGGGACGGGCTTACGGGCCCCGGATTTTTGACTAATAAAAGTCGATGACACTCGTAGCCCGTAGAAAATGGTCTGGCCAGAAACTTGGACTTTGATGATGTTATAAATAGCTTTGCAAATAAAAAAAAGTAGAAAAGCAATATGGTAGAAGACAATTTTTATTTGCCTGTATTATTGTTTTATAGTTTGTGGAGTTTTTAGTATTCCATTACTAACGTATCTGTGTTGATATTATAATAATTTAATTTAGCCTTAAGATATAATGAACAACGAAGAATATGTAAATACACACACACGCAGTAGCCTAAAACAATAAACACAAGTATTTTATTTTGAGTATTCACCATAACTTGGGGCGCATTGGGCGACCTCTGCAGCCGGACTCTCCCGGCCCATCGCCTTGCACCGCAGTGGGTGGGTTGGATTCATACATCCGTCACTCCTGGACACTCTGATTCCCAGCTTTCCTACCCATCCCTCATACCTTTTCCTTCCCGGACCTTCCTTTCTCCTAATAATCCCAAAAAAAAACGTATAAAATCATGAATTGCACAAACAACAGTAATATCACTATCACAACGGCAAGAAGCAGGAGTCCCCGGTGCAGGCCAAAACTGTTGGTGAATTTCACCAACATTCGCGGCCTGCACAAAAACTTAAACTTCGTCCACCACCACCTTCTCTCCCAACGTCCTAACCTTCTTTTCCTTTCCCACAGACGCCTCCTACCTGGATTGCCCGGGCTACACACTCGCAGGCAAATTCAGACCCAAAGGAGGTGTCTGTCTCTTCAGCCGAAGTGACGTCAACTGTGTGCGACTGTTGAATCTGGAGAACTTCAGATTCGACGTATTGTGGGTGCGTGTCAATCTTGCTAGTACGGTAAGATTTTACGCGTGTTTATACCGCTCACCGAACTTTAGCGTTTCAGATACGTCCGAACTCTTCAAACATCTAAGTAATACTGTTGATGACCTCTTGCCCCGCTTCCCTACGGCAGAGTTTGTGGTCCTGGGGGACTTCAATGTTCATAACGAACCTTGGTTAAAATCCTCAGGACCAACGGACTCTGCTGGACGAGAGGCGGAATCCTTTTCCCTCTGCCACGGACTGGAGCAAATGGTTCAGGGGCCTACAAGGGTTCCTGATGTCCAGACTCACCGCTCCAATCTGTTAGATTTGTTTTTAACCACTGTGCCACTCGGTTACAAGATTGACGTCACAGCGCCTCTAGGATCGTCGGACCACTGCCTGACCGCCTAACGAGCGGCTGAAGAGAAAAGTGTGGCACTATAGATCAGCAGATTGGTTTGGTCTGCGGGCACATTTGAATGCTTTCCCGTGGTCAGCTGCCTGTTTTCGGACCTCGGATCCCTCAAGATGTGCCTAGGAAATTGGTGAAGTCATCACATCCGCGATGGATGGCTTCATCCAATCCACTGTAAAAGAAACTGGTGTGGGCTCAAAGCAGTGGTTCAGTCGACAATGCTCTGAAGCAGTGCAACGAAAAAACGCGGCTTACCGAGCCTACAACACATCTCGAACGTCCGAAAACAGAATAGTATATAACAAAATGGCAAAGGAAAGCAAGAGGATCATAAACAGGTAAAAATTCGAGCACGACCTGCAGATCAGCAGAAAGCTGGCTGCCTGCCCGCACGGCAGCAGAGCGTTCTGGTCGCTTGCGGGCTCAAAAGATCGCAATTTCTGCAAACCCGGTCTGCCACCTCTTACCAGACCTGACGGCTCTCTAGCAAATACCGCCGCCGAAAAGGCTAACTTATTAGGCAAAATGTTCGCGGAAAACTCAACCCTCGATGATCAAGGTGCTACCCCGCCGTCGGTTCCTCATTGCGGTTTTCATATGAAAAAGCTGAGGATCCGGCATCGGGATGTACTCCAAGTTTTACGAGGGCTTGATATTAATAAAGCTAGTGGGCCTGACGGAATACCTGCCCTGGTATTACAGAGGTGCGCTGCAGAAATAGCTCCAGTTTTGACGAAGCTCAAAATGTCCCTGAAGTCTGGCTCTGTGCCCTCTGGTTGGAAAAAAGCGATCATTCACCCTATTCCAAAGAAGGGTGACCGCTCCAACCCAGCCAACTACCGCCCCATAGCGGTCACATCAGTTCTGTCTAAGGTGATGGAACGTGTGATCAACGACAAACTGCTCACATACCTCGAGAAGAACAAAATTATTAACGACCGTCAATACGGATTCCGGTGGAACCGCTCGTGCGGTGATCTTCTCGCGTATGTGACGCATGTTTGGGGGCGGTACCTGGAACGTTTCGGTGAGACCCAAACGGTTGCACTGGATATTTCCAAGGTCTTTGACCGGGTTTGGCACCGAGGGCTTGTCAACAAACTGTCTTCTTACGGACTTCCTGCATCCTTGTGTACGTGGATTGCCGACTTTTTGTGGGAGAGGTCGATTCAGGCGGTTGCTGACGGTTTCACCTCTTCCTCGCATTCGATAAATGCTGGCGTCCCACAGGGATCGGTTCTGTCACCGACTTTGTTTCTGTTGCACATCAATGACCTCTTGTCATGTGCACCGATTCATTGTTACGCGGATGACAGTACAGTCCATGATAGCTTTTTGTTTGACAAGCCCCCAAGGGGCACACAAACTCCAATAGCTCGGAGGGCTTTGAAGCAAAGAATGGACGGTTACCTCGAGAGTGTTTTCTCTTGGGGTAAGAATAATCTCGTCGAATTTAATGTTTCAAAGACCCAATCATGTTTGATAACGTCTAAAAGGGATCGAATGAAAATCTAGTCTCCTTCAACGGAAGCAATCTTTCGAACAGGACCTCCATCGATATGCTTGGTGTAACTCTAAGTGACCAGCTCAGGTACGGGGGCTCCATCAAAACCAGAGTTAAGTTAGCCTCTGAGAAACTGGGCGTACTGTACAGGGCCCGCAGATACTTTAATAGTACACAACTGCTAACCCTGTACAAATCACAAGTGCGCCCCACGGTTGAATTTGGCAGCCACCTCTGGTCTGGAGTTCCAAAATACCTAAAAAAAAACCCTTGACTCTGTGCAGAAACGGGCGGTCTGTTTGATAGATTCTCCCATCTTAACAGACGGACTGCAATCTTTAGAGCACAGGTGTCAGGTGGGAATGCTGTCCTTGTTCTACCGGTATTACAATGGAAGATGCTCCGAGGAACTAGCGTCATTGATCCCCTCGGCACCGGTGCATAGTCGGGAAACACGCCAAACACGCACCCAACATTTGTACACGGTTGACATTAGTCACATGAGAACGGGTCGTTTCTATGACTCGTTCTTGAGTTCAACGGCTCGGCTGTGGAACGATTTGCCGGCCTCTGTGTTTCCTCCCTCCTACAACATCGGTCTCTTCAAGACCCGTGTTCACTCCTTCCTTTCCTCAAAAAGACCCTCCACACACCATCTTCAAAGATGACATAGGCCCTGAGGGAAGTTATTTTCCTTAGGGCCTCCTGTGTGGAGTTAATGTAAAAAAAAAAACTTTTTAAACATTTCCATTGAATAATTATGCTAAATTCGAATGATTGGTATAATGGTATAAGATACTAGAAAATAAGAAAAGGTAATGAAATAGTATTTCTAGCAGTAGCAGGTTAGCATGACATAATTGTTTTCTCTCCCCCCCCCCCGGTAAGTTGGGGGAGAGGGCCCGGTATAGTCTACCAGACTTGGGGCCCAGGTTGGCTGTCAGCGGCCCTGGACTTGGGGAGTAAGCTGGTGAAAGTGTGACGAGAGCGTTACGAAAAGTGGGATCGGGCGAGGCGAACGGAAATTCAGGGGGAGATATAAGTTAGTGAAGTTTTACTTCGGTCGTGTGGTCTAAAGCACACTCGTTTTTTTTTATCCATGACCAATATTTTATAAAATTAATTAGCTTGTCCTGAAATACAATAACCCCACCCCGCAATAATGAACCCTGAAGACACCGTTAAAAATGAAATATGGTAACATTTATTGAAATACATAATCCCCATTTTATTCATTTTGAAAATCATTATATGTATCAGGGTGTGTATTATTTTGCGAGGGGATTTCTTTAAATATTGTAATAATGTGTAATATACAGGGTGTTAAGGGAAACTTGACTGACTTTAACCAGTGATTATTGACATTATTTCAATTAGAAAATGTAAATGAAATTTTGGTCTCCGGTGACTTTTTTGTTCTACCTGTCCAACAGCTACTGATTTTTTGTATTATGTTGAAAAAAAAAATGTCACCGGAGACCAAAATTTCATTTACATTTTTGACTCCAAATAATGTCAGGAATCTATGGTTAAAATTAATAAGTCAGATATGTTCCTTAATACCCTGTATATTAGAGAAATTAGGAAGTTTGAATGATTTCTAGTTCAATAGATCTGAAGCGATAGACTACAATGGTGGTAAAAAGTTCAAGTCCCGCCACAGGATTAGTAAGACGTGTTGGATGCGAGAAGAAGAAGACGAGGCGGTGGTGGGCAGTCTGTCCCGGCGAGTGGGCCGCCTGACGGGACTCTGCATGACGTCATCTGAACCCTTCCAGGTGGTCTACTACGGCACAGGAGGGCATTTCCAGCCACATTGTGATTTTTCTTTTGTAAGAATTTATATAATAACACTTTGTATTCTTTTTATTTACTTTGGATCTCAAAGGGGCAAATAATTGACTGACCGTTAGCGAAGCCCTGTTTTAACTCAACCATTTGGCATTTCATCTTTCTCTGTAAATTTGTTTGTTATGGTATAAGTTGGCCTTTTTGGATAGGTACTATCTTTTTATTTACAGAAAGATGATGAATTTGGCCACAACTTAAAATATCACACTGATGGTGACAGGATAGCAACATTTTTATTTTATGTAAGTGTAATATTATGTAATTATTACTTCTAGTTTGTAATGTTCTCATTATTTATAAACATGTGAACCACTTGGGGTGACCTGTGGCTGAGGTGTTGGTTATCCAATAAATTGTTCCCGGGGTGGCGGTACCCAGACCCATCTCCCAAATACTGGATTCATGTATACTTTTAACATTTTAATAAATGTTGCATTAATGTGTATAAGTCCAGTTAGTATTTTGATTTTCTATCAGTTATCAGATGTGGAGCAAGGGGGGCGCACGGTGTTCCCCGAGCTGGGGGTGGGTGTCACCCCTCGTAAGGGGAGCGCTCTCTTCTGGTACAACCTGCACCCGTCGGGCGAGGGAAACCACGCCACCCTGCACGGGGCTTGCCCTGTGCTGCGAGGTAGCAAGTGGGGTAAGTTGAATGTGTTTGTATTAAGTATATATATAAACAAAAATCACACAAGGAAACCATTTATATTATCAGTTATATATTTTTCAACTATTTGCATTAAAACAGTCTTTATACATTCATATTTGAAAGTGTTAGGAATTTTTATATCATTGACCAATAAAATAATGACATTCAAAATTTAAGACCAAAATAAAAACTTAACAATATAATATTCTGTCTTCTTCATTTTCAAATAATAATCTCGTTCAAGACCCCACTGAGAGACAACCTGGGTTCTCACTGCCTCGCAAACTCTGGACTGCCATCAATAGGTTAAGGTGCTTCCATAGCCATTGTGTTCACATGATGCACAGATATGGGGCCTTAAAGAGTCGGCGAAGTGGTGCGGTGCAGGCCACCGAGCATGTGGTCAACGAATGCCCGGTCCATTCATTCCCCGGCGGGATTGATGAGGTCCACAGGGCAACGCCTGAGGCCCTAGACTGGCTCGCGGACCTAGATGTCCCCCTCTGACCCCCCACCACACGAAAGAAGAAGAATAAGACGCGTGAGAAGGAAGAAGACGAACGTCGATGAAGTCATATTGAGCTCTTGTTGAGACTAGTTTACAAAAAGTGTTATTTGAAATATTTCCTTATCTAAACATGGAATTGGTATCAATTTTATTTTTTTAATGTGAATACCTCACAATAGTCCCAGCTGCACCCGTCTGGAGCTAGTGAAACTATGGCATCCCCAATTGGGGTATGTTGTGAGGTTGTAGGTAGTGGGGAGGGGAAGGAAATGGGGAAGAGGAAGATGGGAAAGTACATTGCTATTCAGATTTAGTTAAAACTAATTCTGTTGCCGTGGCCAGTTTCAGTCAAAATAATTTGATCTCAGATATGATCAAGAGGTTCATGAATACATAGTTTTCATCATTTCGCATGTGATAAGAAACATTTTTCAAAAACTTATATAATATCCTCTTTGGTTTCAGTTGCCAATAAATGGATGCACCAACGTGGGCAAGAACTTCGTCTGCCGTGTAACTTGAAATATGAAAAAGAAGGATTCGTTAAAGATTATCCCAAGCCCGTATTAAGAAAAAAACAATCTTTTATCGATTTCCACTCAAATTCCTGATTTATAAATTACAAAAATGTTAAATTCTATTATAAATTCAAAATTAATACGATGTACAGAGAGAGTAAGTACTTGTAAAATAAATTTAAAGTTAGATGGTGTAATTTACAGATATACCTACGCAAATATTTTTGTGAAAATCCACTAGTGTCCATGTTAAGAAGTATGTACATTTTTTTTTTTTCGAAGAAAACTTCTTCGATAAGGTTTTCACTTTGTGATGGCATTATAATACATTAAATGATCCGCGAACTCAGATTCGCTATTGCCATTTAGTGCCCTGAGATGTTCTTTAACCCTTACTTCAAAGTTTCTATTTGTTCTACCTATATAAAAGTAATTACAGTCTTCCTCCTACCCCTTCCTCCCATATGTGATCTATGTTTAATTTTTAAGTTTAGTATACATTTGATCTTGATGATGTGAACATCGTTCACGAAACATGTAGATTGTGTACAAATATAAGTGATGTAAACAAAGTTATTTGTCTTTCATTAAAATAAAAGTATGTATATACATATTATTAGAAATGAAGTTAAAATTTTGTACTTACAGGCAATACACATAAGGGAACGTACCCATACTACGTGACACACTTTTTGCAATTTTTACCCCCCCCCCCCCCCCCCGGTGACCACGTGTAGTATATTCCAAGACCCCCCCCCCCTACAGTTTTCACGTAGTATTTCATAAATATGGTTTCGAATCATTTTTTGCTAACAAAAAATAAAAATTGCATTATTTGGCTTATATTTGTCTTTATTAATACGGCGCTTGCTGCGTGACAGCAAGAGTGCATGCATTACAAGTGGAAAAAATATTATCAAGATAAAACTTATGTCAAAGTATATTGAAACCGAAATGTAATTTATGGAAACGAAAGTCTTGTTATTTTTCATCTCAATCATCTTCAACAAACACGTTCCCTGAACTTTTTCACTTATTTGAATGTACGAGGGTGGGTTTTTAAGTTTGCGGATTGGGTTAGGAGTGGAAATAAAAACCAAAATTATTTTTCCTTTTCAACATATTCACCTACTACCCTAATACATTTTTCCGATCTTTAAATTAACTTAAAGGAACTTTATAACAGCGCGGAACTCAATTTTCTCCACATTTCACAATTTCTTCCCGATTGAAGTGTTTGGTCGATGATAGCTCAAAGACTAATGACCTAATTACGATAAAACCCGGTGTTTATCCTAAAAATGAGTTGTTCAATTACCTAATTCAGCGGTACCCCCATTAATCACTTACCTTCCCATTCCGCAAACTTAAAAACCTCCCCTCGTAGCTTGAAAAAAAATGCGAGATTTCTAGATTGACTACGTGATAAAAACCTAAGCCCCCCCCCCGTTGTGACCAAGCGTGGTATTTTGATGACCCCCCCCCCCTAAACAGGTCACGTAGTTTGGGTACGTTCCCTAAAATATAACTATTAACTTTTTCTTTTTTAAATTCATAAAAAGGGAATTTTTCATTAAATTTTGTCTAATGTTACATTCACGAATAGATACCCCTTTATCCAGAAAATACTGGACTGTAGACCATTCTCCCTGCACTTTGGACTCACCAATAGCTAAATCACCATCCGCAATAACATCAACTCCCCACTGCAGCAGGACTTGCACTACATCCCACCTGCTTCGCATCGATGCCGTCCCTACTAATAATATGTCAGGATTCTCTCCTTCCTTACCAGCGGAAGATGGCCCTTTAGTGTCACTCCATGAAGAGCTATTCCACCGTTAATGTCTAAAAAGTGGATATTTGCATTCGTAATGGCTGCAACATATCCTTGTACATATGAACATAAAAATTAGAAAAGATAATTCTAAAACCAAGTTCACCATGTGTTTTGGTTACAAATTCAAGATATTCTGTTATTTCGTATTCGTCCAAGTTCGTTCTCTTTTAAAGGTTTTTTTCTAAATATATTTCAGATTTATAAACTTCTTATACAGATTTGGTACACTGAGGATATTTATTTTCTTAAATAAATCTTCTGAAGACTGGAGCAATAGATCATTTTGAAGGCCTACAGACTTCGGCCGACATCCTCAGCTGCAGTGGAGCCCCCATGAAGGAGTTTATCTCTGGTCCAAACACTCGCTTCGCTTGTCAGAGAACCTCTCCCGCAGGTTTCTTGAGTTGCTCCTACATTTCCTCTCCGCAATCTTCCAGCTCGAGGGAGAGGCAGGAATGCCAAAACACAACCAAGAAGTTCAGTTGCTCTTTTACACAGATTGGTACAAAAGATGTAGAGAATTGACTTAATTTCCTTTCTAATGATTTTTTTAAGAGTACTTGAACACTTGGTTTATCCACTAAAAATAAAAAGAGTTTAGAAAGTTTGTTTTTAGCTTTTTATTTCTGTTTAACATAATCGCCTATCTCATCAAATTCGTAAAAAATCAAAACAACCCATTTAGAACTTTGTAGAAAATGTCTTACTTCGTAGAAAATACTCCAATAATCCGATAAGTATTCTATCGTCACCACTAGTGCAACACTCACTCAACAGAAAACTTGCCACGTTTTGAGCAGTAAGCTTCTCTGGTATTCTGTCTGTATGCGCTTGAAATTGTTTCAATTCTATATATATATAAGACCCTCGCTGTTTCAATAAATCTTGACAAGATTACCAAGAAAGTTGTTTTTCCCATCCCGGGTTGGTCTGTTATTATCACCATGTTGCGTTCAGTTCGGCTCAGGGTTAGTTATCAATCAGCTCGCAGGAGTCTGTGGACATTCAAGGGTATGGTTCTGTTTCTGGGTAAGGATTCCTCTTTTTTTGTTGCCGCATTTTGCACATTTTCAATTATCACACTCCGTCCTTTATGATTTCTGCTTAATTCTAAAAGTGTGGTTTTATCTACCGCACTACAAACGAGTAACAAGTCATCTCCACGTTGAGTTCCCGTGAACTTTCACAAGTCAACGTGTGCTCGATGAAGAAATTTCCCGGGCAACCGGACACATCAAAGAGGTAAACAAATTTATCTTAGTTTTTGTTGCAGACATTTTTAAAGGACGATTTTGAATCTTCCTCGTTTTTCAGGATGATCTCGTTTCCTTAGAGCTGCTCCCAGCTGGCCCCAATCTCCAGCTCCTCACGGCTCAACCGGCTCATCACCACCAGGGTATTAGGTGACTTTACACAACTTAAGATACATTTACAAGTAGTTTTAATATTGGTTTAAAATAACGGCATTTGTAGATCACTGAGCATGGGACGCGTGTCTTTTAAAATAATTGCGTAGCCTTCGTGAGTTACAATTTTCTTAAAACAATTCTAACTTATTGATTAAATTCATGAAAAGAACAATGATCTCCCAAAAAGTCTTGAAAGCTATGTCCTCTATTGCTTGTAGCATTAAACTATTTCTTTGAAGGATAATTTTTTTCGAATCGTCGGATAAGTCCTAGAGATTAATTTTTCAATCAGAAATTGACTGGGAGTTTGGCAACTCCTGTAATCCGGCTTCTAGGAGGTCTGTTGAATGGAATGCGGCGGTGTGCTCTCTCCTATCCCAGGGCTGTGCCTCTCTCGGGGGCCTGGCCGAACCTTCACTGCACACCCTGCTTCACTGACCCTTTACATTCATGTGCGTACTGGGTTTTGACTTCGGGACGGATGGGGAATAGGATTTCTGCAGGTCGGTCCATCATCCCCCGATCTCGCTGGCGACTGTGTGGTGGAGGAGCTCGACCAGGCTGACCGTAAGTTGTGTAAATTAACTTTTTACATTTTCTAAAGAGTTCAAAATGTCTAATTGACATGAGGAAATAAAAACAATTTATTTCAAACTGCTGGAAGAGCATTGCATGTAGTCATTTAAAAAATATCTTGCCCAATAGGCGAACTGTAAACTGAAAGTTTTAGTAATCGTGGTAAATCTAAGAATGTGTGATTAGTCTCACTAATGTATTTATTATTTGGGGCAGTCAAGTATATATATATTTTTTTTTGGGAAAATATGTTCTGAAGTCTTGTCATCTCTAACGCACCGCCTTAGGTTACTACGCTGAGGGCTCGGTCGGGGACCGAGAGTAAGAAGTTCTGGAGGCCTACAGAATCGAAGAAGTTCAGTATGAGCTTTGGTAATAAATCGAGAAAGTTCTGTCCCTTAATTACGTAAACCTTAATATCTAACCTTTCCGACCAGTTCAAAATATTTGTCCAATATCTATCGTAATAATTATCTCAAATTTTGTCCAACATGACCTTTGCACCCGGGCTGTCGAATACCACGGTCTTAGCGTGTATTGTTATTGTTCTTTATGACATATTATTGTTCTTTATGACACTTTCGCACACTTGACTGTGAATGCAGTTATCTCGCCGCCGAGCAAGTGGCCCGTCATGATGAGTTTGTGTCTCCAACCATGTTGAATTTCTGCTGAAAGTATGACTTGCCTAATAATCTCCACGAAAGTTATTGCGGAGTTCATGCAAATGGTGTTTTGGGTTCCGTAGATTCCGAAAGCATCGGTGAACAGCGCTCCCATGCTTGTTGGATCGGAACCCCGGTGGGCCACCACTATTTGCTGTGACCCGGTGTGGACATAAGCTGCACCGAAGGACCCGTTGGTCAGACTTGAGTTGGAGCCGGGTGATAGGAGGCGCCAGTCCTCGGGAATTCTTTTATCCGACTTCTTCTTGTTATAGACGACAGCGGCGAATTGCGCTAGGGTGAAGTCCTCAGGGTAAGGATCTGTATCCAGGATGTCCAGGGGATGCTCTGTTGAGGACTCCGAGAGAGAATCGACCAATAGTTGGAACTTCGAATGCTTCAACTGCTTGTCGACTTCCATGGCTGGCTGCAAAGGTGTGCCGTGCGATGGATGCTGTCTCTGAAACAATAGTACCACGTAATGACATGATTTAACGTTTTCATTTCATTCTGTTCATTGAATAGAATTGATGAAATTAAAAGTTTGATCTTGAAGCGTCTTTGATAAGACCGGATACTGAGGAATGTAATTCACAAATAAGAATAAAGAAAATTTTATTAGTTTCTGAAAGATTTTATTTTGTTCACATTAAAAGATGTTTTCTTATTATAAATCATTAAATTTAAAAATATATTTATCCCTCTCCTTTAGCGAGTTTTAAAAAATAAAACTGCATCAAAAGCACATCTGCCCTGATGATGGACACTAACGCTGTCCGAAACGCTGGCTAAAGAAAGAGCTAACGCAACTCGACATATCACCTCAAAAATAAATAATGAAAATATTTTTGGACGTGAAAATCTAAAATCATATTGAAATTGATATGAAACTTTTCATGCAGTTCTCTGGCGGCAACGAACGCCCAACAGTTAATACTTCTTTCGATATATGGGTGAACCCAATATCTTCCATTAGATCATTTTTTATTCTTATAATGAAGATAAACGAGAACATTGTCTTCATCGCCACTCGTCAAGTCATTTGACATCATATTAACTCCACGGCTGCAGGAGAAAAAATGATCAAATTCCATATATTTGGAGTAGCACCATTTACAGAAACCAGCATTAAAGAGTAGTAGGCGGTTGCGTCACAATAACGTAATTTGTCAGTATCTCCATGTACGAAGTGTCTTATATCTGAGTTACTGTAATCCAATTCATGAATAAAAGGGGTAAATTCACCCTGTTCCCATTTACGGTGATCAACTTTTCTCTTTTTAGAAGTTGAACAAATAGCTACATTTTCATCTGCATCTGATGTATCGGATTCATTTGATTGATTCATTCATTCGCGGATGAGCTATCCAAATTGGCAAATCTTCAAAATCTTTGTACACATCTTCGCCTTCACTTTCGATCAACATATTGGCAATGTCTTGTTCATTCAAAGGGTTGACCATTTTTTATATAAATTATCAGTACTAAACACAAAGTCAAATCACCTACAAACTACAAATCATCAATCATGGATATAGGCGCGGTGGGGCAAGGTAGGGATGGACGATATACATCAATGTATTGTAAACACTCGATGTATAGTACCGATTGAACGGATGTGTTGTTAATACTTCAACATGTACTACAATATTACAAATCATCAATCATGGACATAGGCAAGGTGGGGCAAGGTAGGGATGGACAATATACATCGATGTATTGTAAACACTCGATGTATAGTACCGATTGAACGGATGTGTTGTTATGCATCGAATATGCAAACTATGAGATAAGTGTCTATGAGTATGACCAACAGTGACTTTCACGACGTTTCGTGAATCAGAACGTAATAATCAGTTCAGTCAATATAAAACACCTACCATTTATTGGTTTGGCTGAATGAATATGTTCCCTTTGCTGCGAAGTCGGTAAAGTCAAACTTAAAAAATAAAACCTTAAATGTAAAACTAAATTAATGGAGGGATTATAAATCACAATTCCCAAAGCTGTACAAAATAGCTTTTAAGTTTTTAACAATTGTTGGCACATCTGTCCCATCAGAAAGACTCTTTTTCACAGGCAGGGCTAGTTTTTGACTGAGCAAAGAAACCGATTGAAGGGGAAAAGATTAAGTAAACTTTTGTTTTTACATAGCATTGAAAAAAAAAATTGGAATTTGTAAACAAAATAAAGCTGTGTTTGCTGTGTGATTGTGAATTTAAATAAATATTTTTCTTTGTACTTAACTTACCTAGTTTTCTTTGGCCTAAACGTGTCCACTACGAAAAACAATCGATGTTTTGGAAACATCAATGTATTTCTCAATTCATCGTATTAACGTCGATGCAACCGATCAATGCATTACATCGAAAAAAACATCGATGTATATTTTAAATGTCTATCCCTAGGGCAAGGTGAGGTGTTTGCCCCACCCTGGCTGGCCGATGAATGACCTCTGGGATTGACGACCGAGTTACGTTTTCAAATTTACAGCACTTCATAGCATGGTTTTTCCTTCTGCCATTCGTTTTCTTCGTATTCATAGAGCCTAAAACATATGAAAAGGCCTATTTTTTTCGATACCTACTCTAGACTTTTGGCCCACTCTAAATCAAAACCTGGCTACGCCCATATATAAAAAAATGAATCCCTGTTTCCCTTGGTCACGCCATAACTTCAGAACGACTTTACCTATTTCATTAATCTTTTTTTTTTAAGTTTTCTAAAATTTGTAGAAGGTTCTTACGGAAAGAAAAATTAAGAAAATGGCACAGAAAATTGAATAATTTCAGAAAACTTAACGACTATTTTAACTTCGCACGTTTGACAATTTGATGAAATTGAATTTAGCAGGCAGCTGTTTTTTTTGTCTATGGATTTTTTAAAGTATAGATATTTTAAATAGGTACCAAATTTTGATTGATTGTTCTTATAATATACAAAAATGAATATTAGTACCTAATATACGAAAAATGAAAATTTGAATAAAAAAATTGTACCTAATAGGTGGCACGCGAGCTGTTTGAAAGCTGAATGTACCGGGACTGAATATATGGAACGCTGTAGGCATTGATATATATAAATAGATGAGACAATAAGCGAATAAATTGGTTCGACGGATTTGAAGGTAGTACCTCCAATTCTCTATTTCACGCATTTAGTGGACCAAAAACTATCGTGTCGTGTTGGTCATTTGAAATACATCTGGCAAGCGTATGTGTAAAAGGCGTTCGTGCAATGTATGGAACGGACTATTCAGACTGTTGAACGTTCGAGTCCTTACTACGCTGTGCCCTCAGTCTAAGGACACCTGCGTTCTTGTACATTTTTGCAGGTATATTTACATGGCGGCTCGCGCTCGGTGTGGAGTCTATTGTAAGTCCCTTAAATGTTTCAATACCCGGCTTCAGAGCATTATATTTTATACATTTTATAAATATAAGACAAAAGGTCTCGATAAACTACTTTTTAGTAGTTTGTCTAACAGGTTCTTTACATTAAAGTGATTTAATAGTTACATTTTTACAATTTAAGATATAAAATTAAATAAAAAAATTTACAGAAATTTACTTAGATACATTTTTACAATTATAGATATAAAATAAAATAAATTTTTTACAGAAATATACTTAGATAAAAGAAAAATTATGAAAACGTGAATAACAATTTTAAAGTCTTTAGTTATTGTAAGCTAATACAAATTAGTTCTTTCCGTAAGCCAAGTCTTCAGTAAGTTCACCAATTGTTTGTTTTGGGTACAGTTTTTAATTTCAGCTGGAAGCATATTTAAACAACTGGGAATCATGTAATTTAACGTTCTTTGTCCATATTTATTTGTATGTTTAGGTACAATTAGTCTTTCATTAAAGTTAAAACGAGTATTATGGTTGTGTTCCAGCCTGTTTATATATAAAAGGGTTATTTATGTGCTGAAACTCGTTCCAGAACTCGCGACCGCGAATGGCGCGATGTCATACTCGTAATTGAAACTTTGAATGCAATATTTTCCATCGCATTTTTTTTCTTTTATAGTAATTAAGGTGAATATAAAGATTTTTCTAAAAAATATTTGTATTAAGCGTAACCAGTGATTTCGAAAATTTACCAAAAATAGGCGCTGCAACAGTAAAAAATAACTAGGTTGATAATAAGTGATGAACTTTGATGTCGTTGTATGCGGCCCTCTACTTGAAAAGTCTGTAAACCCCTGCTTTGCAATCGCATTCGTGCCAGTTCGGTAGATAACGGAAAGTGTCGAACTACCCCTGCCGTACGCCTCCGCAAGCCTGAGATGAACACGAATCTGGAATATATTTGTAAGGCATGGCGCCTCTATTGTATATCTCTATGGCTGTAGGGGGGTTTGCGAGACGGGGAGCGGGAGAGGGGAGAAGGCGGATGGGGAATGAGGAAGGGGAACGCGGGAGGGTAGGGGACTTGGGAGGGGAACGCGGGAGGGTAGGGGATGTGGGAGGAGAACGGGGACGCACGGGAAAGGACATGCAGGGAGAAACAATTTATTTCTTTGAATATGGTATTGCAACGCATGCCGGGGACCAGCTAGCAATGTGCATACTGCTAAAACTCAGAAACGAGCCCCGGTACGATCAAGAGAGTTATATGGTGTGGTAGCCCTCTACTCATCCATGAAGGAGGTTCCCATTTTTACATGAAGGGCGTGCTTAAAGATATAAAACGGCTAGAAGTTTAGCCCTCTAGAAATTTCTAGAACAGTCCAGAGCATTCGAGAGCATTCCACAACATCTTTGTGGAATGATCGGGATTAGTCTGGAACGTTCAGGAACATCCCGGAACATACTAGTTCATTGTGGAACATTCCAGAACGTTGTGGAGTGTTCTGGAAAATTGCAATGACGTTATATAACGTCACTGGAAAATTGTGGATCATTCGAAGCATTTTTGTATGGGTGGGGCTACCCATTGTTAGGGGTTTATAAAGCAAGAACCGTCGTGGGTTCGAACGTCAGTTCAATATCGGGTACCCCAGCTAGTTTTACCTATAAAACAAAATCTATAAGTCTGTAATGTACTTACGAATAATATTACCATCACCATATCATATATTATGCACTTCACAATTCGAACAGTAGACAACACTTTTGAATTTTGCTCCAACTGTCAAAAACTAACTTAAAAAAAAAATACTATCGGCACAATCACATAATTAGTACCTACTTAATATTCATCCAAAATCTAAATGTGTAAGGTAATTTTTCAATGCGAAAAATACGAAATAGTGAAACACGTGGAAAAACCAAGTGATCAACGGTCATTCAACGGTTTATTTTACTTATTCTTTCAAAGAAAGCGAAGCGTCGCACGCCGCCCCTCCCAACATAAAAATGTTTATTTTTATTATTATGCCGTGTCCACACACCAGTGTTGCCAACTTTATTTTGACCAATCCACAATCTGTGGTACCTAAACCCACCAGAAAACCACTAATACCCAGTGAAATTGGTCCATCCTGGGGGGGGGGGGGGGGGTGGCTAGAGAATTTCAGATTTATCCACAAATATACGCTATGTTCGCCTATAAGTTCGGGACATTCCACGAGGAACATATGAACATATCAAGAAGAAGAAATCCAGAAACAATTTTCGAAAGCCCTGAGTGTTGCCTATACATAAAATAAAATCTACGCTTATACGCTTATAATGGGATGCGCTCGCGTGCGAACGATCCCTAAAGGTATATCGTGCTAATGGTTGAATTTCATACAATAGCGCCTTTCACACGCACACTTCGACCTATTGGTCCTTACTTTTCTGCGCGGCGGCCTGAAGTGGCGCGGGACTCGGTCTCGCGTGTGGGAGGCGCTAATACCACTAACTGAAACAACCAAAACCACTAGAAAATCCACTAGCCACTAAAACCAAAATTTCTCCGCTAAATGGTAAGTCTAAACCACCAGATCTAGTGGAAATTCCACTGAGTTGGCAACACTGCCACACACTATCTTGCCAAGCCTCGCCAAGCGTTCATAAGTGTTCACAAGTCCCAATAGCGCCTTCTACACGCACACTTCGGAGCGACCGAGTCCCGCGCCACTTCAGGCCGCCGCGCAGAAAAGTAAAGACCGATCGGTTTACAGCGCAGTTCATTGTGAGGCTTTTCTGTGCGGCGGCCTGAAGTAGCGCGGGACTCGGTCGCTCCGAAGTGTGCGTGTGGAAGGCGCTAATGGGACTTGTGAACACTTATGAATGCGTGGAACATGCGTTTGGCTTGGCTTTCGTAGCGGCTTATCTTAAATTGTGACTAACTAACAAACCTAACTTTTCAATTTGGGGAGCGGGAATGGGTACCGCCGCCCCGGGAACCTTTATCGGATAACCAACACCTCTGCCGTAGGTCACCCCAAGTGGTTCGCTACGTTTGGTGATTTAGCAGGGGTGCCCAGGTTCATGGGTGAGGTGTGTCAAGATATTGGAGGCGGATGACCAGGACACACTGATTCCCACCCACCCCTTAAGCCCCTTTCCTTCCCAGAACTCTCCTTTCCTTCCTTTCCTTAAAAAAAACCATCCACACTAGACGTGGGCAAAATTAAATGACCGAATTAAATGAATAAATTCAATCTTGTGACACACTCAATCTAATTCTAAATTTCAAAAGGAATTGATTCTTCATTCCTTATCTTTGGCCTTGCATCCTACGATTTTTAACGACACCATACATTTTTAATTTCCATTTATTTTACTGTTAAATTATTTCAATGAATAATGTGTTCTGTAAACGATTTAAATATTATATTGTTTCATAGGTATTTAAATATTATTAAATGGGCCGCGCGCCGCGAAGTGGTCGACGGACGGTATTGTGAACGACTCGCCTATTACGATTGTATTCCGCTGCCGCCGCGCCGCCATTCTAAAAACACCCGAACAACCGAACAACATCAAAGTCCATGTCCCAAAATGGCCAAAACGCGGCCGCGATTCATCCGGGTTGCCCGAGCATCTCTTTCACGCAAGGAATTAATCATTTATCCTAATCAATAGTCCTGAGATTGTCCTAAGGTCCCCGCCGTCCCAGGTCCGTGTTAAATGTCCGCGTTTAAAAAATAAATCGCACGTTGTGCCACAATACGAAGTATGTCAAAAAAATACAAATAAATAGTAGTATATCTGTGTGTAAGGATGGAATGGCCAACCTTATGATTCCAGAGATATCCTCATTTTTAATGTCAGTGCCATACAAATTTTTCTTAAAAAATTATAACTCCTTCATTTGTACACGCAATTGCTTCATACGAAATTTGTAGCATAGTAATGATCAGCAGAATCCATTTCCAGCAAAAAAAAATACCCTTAAAAATTCAAGCCTCTATGTCTATGAAAGGCGATTTTCAGCCCACTGTGCGCCGTAACGTTTTTCCGTACCCCCCCACCCCCCCTAAGCGTTACGTAACGCCCAAGTGACAATTTTTACCTGAAAGTCACAATTAAGTTGCACAAAGTACTGGGAAGTCGATTAAATACCTCTTTTCTTGTGTTTAAATCGCGTTTGCGGTAATAAATAAAACAAGAGATTTCGAGAACGAAAAGGATTGCCAACTTGGAAGATTTTAATTCCCTAGTTTTTTTAATCTAAATAAAGAAAAACATGTTACGTAACGCGTTGTTCGAACCCCCCCCCCCCCCTCGTAACGCACAGTAACGTTTCACAAGATCCCCCCCCACAAGTACGTTACGTAATACTTGAACGGCCCCTAGGCAGCGAGGACGGAACGCCAAACAAACCGGTCTTGGCACACACTCTTTGCCTCATTCACATTCAAACATACTTTTCTATTATTCTGACTCTTGGCATGGCCCGTCTCAAGTATCTGATTCACTTGATCGTGACATGTCTTCCTCGGGCATCCCCGACTTCTTCTACCATTCACATTTGCGTCATATATTATTCTTACAAAACTTTCTTCATTCATTTGCTCTACATCGTCTACATGCCCAAACCATCTGAGTGTCCCTTTCTTAATTTCACTCATTACGCTTACATCAGCCTTGCATTCTTTGCGGATTTCCACATTTCTCACACGATCATACATGGTTTTACCATACATACGCCTCAGGGATCTCATTTAAATTGTATTAAAATGTAATTATTACGTTACATAATTTTAATGCGCTAACGTAATTTGTTGCGACTGGATTTACGCAAAAGGCCAAAATAAATAATATTTCACTTCTTCAAATTTTGCAAATTCACTTTGTGGCACCATTTTATTAATGCAATAATTAAAACACTTTGTTTTTACCACAATAAACTTTATTAAAAAGTCGACATGTTTCAAGAACGATGTTCTCTTCATCAGGACATATAATGTACTAAAAAAATGATCGAACATAGAAAGACAGGCGTGGGTGGAAATGGAAGTAGTGGGGGAGGAGAGAGGTGGAAAGGGGAGGTGCTTAGAAGATGAATTAAGAAGATGAATTAATTGAAGATGAATTATTTAAATATTATTAACAATCAAATTAATTTTGTGAATAACCCTAACTTAAACATATTTCCATTGTAATTTTTTGACTTTGTTCTTCTAAGCACCCCCCAGTTTTTCTAATATGTTGTGAACCAGGTTGAAAAACGTAGTTTTGAGAAAAACGTGTTGAAAGTTTTGCTGAAGGATAATTCATCATATAAACTGTTTAAAACTTTCTTCAAATTTTCCTAGAATTTCCCTGAAACATTGGGTGGCATTATTAACAAAAGCATCTTTTAGTAAATGAAAAAAAAAAAAAAATTTACAGTGCCCTGGTGCCTTAAAGCTTGTTTAGGATTTGATTAAGGGAACACGGAGGCGCTTGGAGGTCCCACAGGACCAGAGGCACCAGAGGCCCGTGTGAACTGAGTAAAAATCTTGTAAAATCAGATCAACTTTTTAAACTAGGGGGGGAGGGGGGGCTCATTCAGCTTTGCCGCCCCGGACCTCTGAAGGGCTTAGTCCGCCACTGACTAACAGATAGTGAATTTCCCAGATAAGTAGCTTGTAAACTAGCTCAATGTAATTGACGCTTAAGCTTGCCTGAGTTTGCGACAAGTGACTAGTTGCAAGTGTGTGGAAACGGCATTACCACATTATTACCGAAGGCCGAACGGTGGCGGTGACATCACAGAATATTTAAATCGTGAATCTCCGGCGCGCGGCGGTATGATGGCTGAATGCTAAAAACTTTGACAAGTTAAGACGAATTGATCAGAGATGTCGGTAACATTCGGTTTTCTTCAGGAAATCCAGTAATTATTATTTCTAGGCGCTAACGTATACGTACGGCCATACTCCTTCCGGACTATTTTTTTTCACCGTACTTGTACCCGGTCAGGTAAAAACAATCTAACGAGAAAATTGTAGGAGGAGTTTTAAACATTATTTTAATATCATTGAAGAAGAAGAAGATAACAATAATAATCTAAACGAAAATATGAAAGAGAACAAGACACAGAAAAAAGAAAAAAGACAATGGTCGCAACTGGGAACATTGTCTTTTTCGCAAGATTTCGTGGATAAATGTATCCGAATTTATATTCAATTTTGGTGGCAATAGCGAAATTGGTTAACGCGCACGTCCCGGTTTTTAAACGAGAGGTCTGGCTTCGAGTCCCAGTTGCGACCATTGTCTTTTTTCTGTTTTTCTTATGAATAGTCCCAATCGTTCCCGTCTGGAGCCAGTGAGACTATGGCATACCCAATTGGGGTATGTTGTGAGGCTGAAAGTGGTGGGGAGGAGAAGGAGATGGGAAAGAGGAAGGTGGGAAAGTACCTGGCTATTCAGATCTGATCATCAAACACGGCTAAAGCGATTTCAAGCAATGTTTTAATTCTGAATGGTTACACCCGGGCGATACTGAGGGTATCTTCCACTCTGAAACGTGCCGAAAATATACTTATTTTTATAGTATATTATTTTAATTAATTAATTGTGAAATAATACAAATTGATCAATCAAATAAAATGTAATTAAATTACTCAATTTAATAAGAGACAGAAAAATCAGAAAAAGATATTGGCACTTCTGGGACTCGAACCCAGGACCTTCGGCTTTCCGGGACACAACTCTAACGAACTTACAATTACCGACCGAATCGATTTTCTGTCGGATTGTGAGTCAAGTGCCTTACTCCTAGACTACGGAGGAATGATTGATTAGGCGCTTTTCTTATCTCTCCCAGAACTTCCTCTCTGTCTTTTCCTCAAAAAGACCCTCCATATCCCCAAAGATGGCACAACAAACATAGATATGATTTTAGATTTTCACGGCCAAAAGTATTTTTGGAGTGTTATACCGTGTTGCGTTACTTCCTTCTTTAGCCAACGTTTCGGACAATAGGCCACTTGCATCGATTTCATAACGACTTGGAAAAAATCATGTTGATTGATATTTTTACTAAGATTAAGAAAATGTTAGTAAAATTGTTTAGAAATGTACAGTTTTTTTATTATTTTTAAATAAATAAATCCATTATTTAGGCTCGTGACGTCACTACATGAAAATGTCCCGTCTCCGAAAATATACCTATTAATTTTGTAAAATTCCACACTGATTATTTTTTTATATGGCATCACTTTGATTTCAGGCGAATTTTTGAATTCGTTCACTAGATTTATTGTTTGTTCTCTGCGAACTTATCATTTGATTCGACTTTTTGACAGATGTTCTGAAGAGAACCTACATTTAATGATGTACGGGGTTCTCTTCAGAACGTGAAGATGATGTCGGTACGTGTTTTAGAGGTATAATGATTATGGTACAGATTTTAACGAAATAAAATTTAATAATATTCTTATTATTATTATAATTTACAAGTACGAGTATATTACATTGAATTTAGTAATATAGACGCTGTACCTTATAATGATTTATGATCAATAAGATGGATCAAGGAAAAAAAATATTTATGAGATGTAATATTTTTGGTATGCCTCGTTATTCTCCTGTGTCATTCGTGTGGAAAACGTTCTTTTTTTTAAAAATGATTTTCGGCTATGTAATTATCGTTTTTTCACACCTATAAAATTATGTCCCGTCTTTCCTGTTTATAAAAAAATGGTCTGATTTTTCGGATTGAAATTTTTAAAAAATCCCCAGGGTTTCAAAAATACCATTAAAAAAAATACAGAATGTCTTAGAATATTTGCCTGAACCGGATTTTTTTTTTTTTAAATGTGATGCAAATGGCCTATTCAATGGATTTGTTGCTGAAGTCCTGAATAGAACACCTCTAATTACGGAGGCAATTGAAATTTCCAAAAATCCCAGCTAAGCTGAATAGTTCTTGATATCTTCTCAATATCTGGTAATTGACGACTATACCAAAGCTAAACGCAGAAAACCATTTTGAATTATACTGTTGTAGGTATAAGTAGAGGAGTGGAGCTGGCAACTGGCTGGTATTATCGCATCTATCCACACATAAGCACCACTATCAATTACCTACATATCTGCCCTGATGATGGACTATGTAACGCTGTCCGAACGTTGGCTAAAGAAGAAAGAAGCGCAATAAGGCGTAACACTCCAAAAATACGTAACGAAAAAAGCGTAGAAACTTAATTATTTTCAATATGGCCTCCTATGTGGAGCTAAAGTAAAAAAACTCACCTCTATGAATATCAAAGGATTGTCTTCCACTAAAACTAAATGAATAGATATTTATAAAGATCACTACAATAATTGGTCTGCCACGGAGGAAATAACCGAATCTTTTTGTCTTATTTCACTGAGCATTATTAACATTATTACTGGAAAAATTTTGATGGATAACTTGCGAGAGATATGAGAAATAGAGAAGACTCAAAAATATCTGAAATCCGTGTTTATATTCGGAGAAGCAGAGAAGGTCTGTTAGTAACTTGCGAGGGGTGTCTGAAGATAAGATTATAACTTATTTACTGAAATATTATAGAGATAACAGGAACAGGCCATGCTTATCTGAATATTGAGGAAACACCGAGATATCAGAATTAATAATAATAGGGATTTTACCAAACTGTTGCCGCTGTTACCCCCTCTCCTTCTATCTGTACGTTTACTTAAAAAAATCATATGTGCAGTTCACACGTGGAAGAAGTGAAACCTTCAGAAAACTAAACTTCGAGAGAATGAGACGAATTCAGAGTATCAGGAAGAGAATAATTGTAGGGTTTATTTATTATAATATTGTTACCAAGTTTAAAAATTATTTTACATTTTATTCTACTAAGCCACGCTCGAAGAGGAGGCCGATTAGTCTTTCTCATTCTCTCGGAGGCTGAATTCTATAGATGTATGTGTTTGCCTCTTTTTGTCTCTCGTTTCCGTTTCATCGAGTTTAAAATCACAACAGTGCTAAAGAAGTTTTCACTTCAAAAATACATTATCTAGTTTGTATACTGAACATCTGTTGATGGCGACGATGGCGTTCAAACCAGACAATTTTAACGATTTTTGGAGGGTCTCAACATAAGAATTAACTAACTTATCAAAAAAGCAAAACCTATCGACACACCAGTGGACGATATCTACAACGTGTCCCAAAATTCAACGATAAGCGGGCACCAGTGGGTGGGCCAGGGGCCTGCTCATGACTCTTCGAAAAAAAATATTTTAAATAAATAAAAAGAAAATACTTTGTTTTATGTCACTTTATTGTTATTTTTTTTTCTTTTTTCCGTCTACCGGTTTCGGTACCTCCGTACCATCATCAGGACTGAATATAAAAATACTGACAAATGCACTTGGATTGGACTTGGATATTCTTTATTGACAAAGTTCCTAAACAATGAGTTTACTGACTCTAGCATAATTACAATGGATTTTTTTATGAAACTTTGCGTGGAGGGATTTTTATTTTTACTGAAAAATGCAGGAAAATACACATATTTTATATATATACAAATTGTGAAAGAAAGAGACAGTAAATTAGAGTGGGACAGTGCGTCAGTTGTGGGAGGGAAGTGGGGGAGGAGCGAGTGGGGTAACGGGAAACATACTTATAATAGGGCTGAATGTTAAATTTAGTTGATTATTAACCTTAACCACGAATGGCGAAGAATTTTGTATATTAATAACCTGTCCTCTTCGTGTACAATTAAATTCCCACCAGAAATTAAACCGGCATTTTATACAAATAACAACCTAGGAAATTGTTTAATTAATGCCAAGGACAAAGAGGACATACTAAGCCACTCGGGCGTTTATAAAATTAGTTGTAACGATTGTCCGGCGTTCTACATTGGGCAAACGTCACACAATGTGGAAACTAGAGTAAAGGAACACATAAGATGCCTAACCAGTTCAGGGTTTTCAGAATTCGCAGAGCACTTGATTAAAAAGATCACACTTTTAACCGGGATACGGGTATTAAAGTCCCACACAAAAATGAGATAGGCTTAAGATTAAATAATTTAGAGGCATTGGAAATAAAAAAATCAGTTAATACAAAGGCTGAAATCATTAATAATCAACTAAATTTAACATTCAGCCCTATTATAAGTATGTTTCCCGTTACCCCACTCGCTCCTCCCCCACTTCCCTCCCACAACTGACGCACTGTCCCACTCTAATTTACTGTCTCTTTCTTTCACAATTTGTATATATATAAGACAATTTGTCTATTGGTTGTACTTCTTTATTGGTAATGACAAAACAAATCATGTGTTGCTCTGTTAACAAAGAAACTACATTTGAAGTTTATTTGTCGATCTTAAAAACATTACAACACTTTAACACTTATTTTTCTGATATCTTGATTAATTGAATGTCTGCTACGTAGCTAATCAAAAACAATAATAATCTGTTTGTATGTCACCATGACAACACATCAATGAATGACATTTGAAAAGTAATTCATTATTCGAACACGAAGGAATCCCTATGCATTTCTAGGTAGGTATTCCTTTACATGTATATATATGTGTATTTTCCTGTATTTGTCAGTATTTTTATATTCAGTCCTGATGATGGTACGGAGGTACCGAAACCGGTAGACGGAAAAAAGAAAAAAAATAACAATAAAGTGACGTAAAACAAAGTATTTTCTTTTTATTTATTTAAAATGTCAAGTCAAAATGTGTTTGCTTCTTTTGAAAAATTATAAAAAAATTCTCATTTTTTTTTTAATACACCAAAAAAAAAAGAAATATTTTGAAAATTGATACCTCTTAAGATATTTTTAACTACCATGACCACAATTTTTTTAAATATTTCTGTTTGTTTTGTATCGGCAACCTAAGAAGCACGGCTATCCATCGCAAGCATTAAAGATCCATGAATGCCTGGAGTTTTTACACAAAAATCAATCAAAATTATTGTTTTTCTAAAAATTATGAAAGATTTTTATTTTCAGTCTACTTTCACTCATCGTGGTGTAAAAAAAGTATGGACACTACTTTGGCAAGATTTTTTTTAAGTATACGCATCTGATCAAGATTCCAAAATGGTATAATACTCTCGGAAAACTAGCCACAAAAAATTATGCCTTCTATTTTTAACAAGAATCAAATTTTATAAATTATTGTTGTTGACAGTAATCACTTTTACTATGTGCACAAATTAGGTTTTTGTTGTTGAAAAATGTTGAATTAATCAAAAAAAATGGTACCGACAATTAAAAAATTGAGAAATATTTTTTTTTCTCGAGGAGTCATGAGCAGGCCCACCCACTGGTGCCCGCTTATCGTTGAATTTTGGGACACGTTTATATCGATGGCAAAAATTTGTAAAATTTGAAATGCTTGAAAGGAAAATTTGTAAAATTTGAAATGCTGTAAAGGAAAAATTGTTAATTGTTCAGGAGAGTGAAGAAACTTTTTTTCAATATGTCTCCTGTTTTTGTAGACCTATAATTATGAATATTTAATTCAAAATTACATTGAATAAATTTTTCAGAATAATTGAAAGTTTTTGTGAATTTCTACGATATCAGAATTTTTTTTTTTAATATTAAAAAAAATCATTTTTACATTCACGTCGTAAAGGACACATTTATTTTCCTAGAAATACTTCTATGATGCAGAACGCTAGCAGTATGCAGTAAGCAGTATGGGTACCGCCCGCGCCGCCTCGGGAACCTAAAAAAAAAACCAAGAACCATAAAAACCTTTAAACAAAATTAAAAATGTACTACTATACTTGTACTACTATACTTTATATGCTCTGTATTTAAGTAAAGAAAACGAAATATTATACTTCTTTTAACTTATTAATAATAAAAAATAATTAAAAAAACCCATTTATTGGATAACCAACGCCTCTACCATAGGTCACCCCAAGTGGTTCGCTACGTTTAGTGACTAAGCAGGGGTTCCCGGGTTAATGGAGTGATGTTTGTCCAGGTCTTGGCGGCGGATGCGTCGAAAATATTCAAAGGCTTCTGTTCTGTTTTGCAAAAGGTATTAGCCAAAAACTAAAATCTTTCTTTAAAGTCTTGAATCAGTTTCTCAAAAAATTAAGTGTTTTAGCGAATAATAAATAAAAAATGACAAAAATTCCTGGTTACGTAAGGCCCGGCAGTAAGCGCTCAAAAAGAAGAGGAAGGGGAGATATATTAATAAGAAAGTTAGAAGGAGCGCGCTTATATTAAAAAAGATAATATTTAAGCGAAAGTTGTGTGTTTAATAAAACACGACTCGTTTGAAATACAACAAGAATCTTGCGGGAAATATTTAAATAGCATTTAAAGAAACAATGAAATATGATTTTTTCAATTATTTATAATAATTATAATAATAGGAGCATAACTTAAGATTTTTTCTGTCAGGGGAATTTCATATAATTACCCTTTTGGCGTGGCAAATGTATAGGTATTATCGTCAAAAATAACCTGTATTTTTTAGAAATTTAAAAACTTAAAGTGTTCAAGAGAAATATGTTATAAAACCGTAGACATTCGGAATGCCGTGGCTTAAGATAGGTTAACTTTACCTTTATTGAAGAAGAGTGCATCTATTCTTCGTTGAGATCTATGTTTAATGTATTTTAAAGGTTTCCGCTTTTCAAAATAACTAAAATTTTCTTGGCGAAAATATTTTTTTCTTGTACTTATAAATATTGTAATTCCGAACGAAAATAAACCAACACCACTTATTGGTTTTGTCTGGCAATTTTTGCTAACTTTTTGAATTAACCGCCAAAATTGAAAGTACTTTTATAAGTTCTTTAATGCTACCAAATGAAAAAATCGAGAGCATTTATTTATTGTTTTGGCCTTGCTGATAATTTTATAAAGTAGGTTTGCGACTCCACTGACAACAAAATTAACCAGGTAATGTTGTACATACTCTCCCACCAAGGTCCGCATACAAACTAATAATGGATACGTTAATAATACTTCGACTAAACAGGTTGATCATTCCTAAAAACAGCGGGGGTGAATTTAAAAGCGGGTCGCGCTTTAAAAAGTTTGAAAACCACGGCCATATTGTGACACAGCCCTCATTGTATGTATGTAGTCGCTGTCGTGACGTCACAAGCATCGTGGTGAGTTAATGACACCAGAAACTTTGCTAGACAAAAACTAAGACCTTTCTCTTTTTTCATTTTAATGAATGCGGTGCCTAAAAGCTATCTGTAAGACATATATTTTCTTTTATATTGAGATAGCTGACTACATTTTCAAAAATAAAGTCCGCGGCGTGTCTTTTTACAATATTCGGAAGTGTGATATTTTGGTGTTTGAAAAAAAATTAACGCGGTCCGGACGGTTAACACAAAAATCAGTTTCAGTGTAGACCTTGAAGACCGATAAAAGGTACAACACAAAGCACTATGCGATCTAAACGGTGCAAAACAATGCACGCACTTTTTCATAAATAGGCCTTGAGCCAATTTTATTTGATTCTGGCGTCATTTTGCATTTCACAGGGCACGTCTAGATATCATACGTCAATGACATGTACCTATAAGGGCCACACTGCGGCCAACTTCCAACTTCAAACGTTTGGACAATCGTGTGGAGAGTAGTTCGTGCGTTGTAAGTTCGAGTTGGAAGGTTGGAGTTCGAGTTGGCCCTGGATCGCCTCCGAGGCGATCGGCGATGGCTGGTTCGTGCGAGTTGGCCCAACACATCAGTCTACGCAACATTATTACGGGAGAGTGTCCTAAAATTGTTTGAAATAATTATTTTTTTAAGCTTTACGAATCGAAATCAATATTATGAAAACTGAAGCACCGCCTGCACAATTTTAGGCAATTCATAAGATACGCCGTCGAATCAGCTGTTCGGCGTCCGCCATTTTGGAGTTCGGAATTCAGAGTTGGGCGGTTGGCCGCAGCCACCACACGATCGGCCAACCTTCCAACTACAAACTAAGTTCGGAGTTGGAAGGTTGGCTTTGATGTGGAGGAAGCATAATATGTATTAAATATGTGTTGCAGATTACGCTTATACTACGAGCTTTCGGACACCGTGTAAATTGGTTTGGTTCAAAATAGGTATATACATATTATAATAAAAGTAGAGAGGGCATCCTGCATGCATTTTTAATTGACTTCATGGAAAGAGGTATACAGGGTGTCCGGGGGTAAAGTGCATTAACTTCGGGAGGTGATTCTACATGATATTATAAGTAAAAAAAGATAACTAACTTTTTTCGAAATTCCAACTTTAGGGGTAGTTTTGTGGTAAAAAGATAAAATTAGACCGGTGTGCGCGGCCCGCTTTATTATTTTCCGCTGATGCGATACGAGCCAATCACCACCATTCAATGTTGCCACGATCGTGCCCGGCAGGCACCCGGCAAGTAAGATCGTATCTCACACTAAGGATATTTAGTAGGTAGATCTTTTTGTACGGGAAAAAAATGTTGGAATTTCGAAAAAAGTTGTTAATCTTTTTTTACTCATTCCATCATGTATAAAGATTTATCATCTGAAGAATTTTAACTTTTTTACAATGTTCTGTTCACAGGAAATAAATTGAACCCATTGTACACTCTCCGAAACCCTTTAGAATTCATTCATGTCAAAGTAAATAATTTTCTATTATTAATTTGGAGGAAAATCTGTGGCCACAATGTGAACTGGAGTCTTTTCACAAACATCTTCGTAAGTACCTATTCGAATGACTTGATCGTGCCAAACCTAACATAATACTAGAATGCCATTAAAAATATATTGCACGATGTGCAAGAAGCGTGGCTATTAATTATTAATTTAACGGCCCTGTTATCGATATATCAATACGCCACCTAGTAGCTCTTCACGCTCGTGTGCCATTTTTTTTTTCAATTCTTTGTGATCGTTTTGTTTCCCGCTATGATTCTGTTTTAGTTCTCTGAGTCAATTACCCGGTAAACATTGCTTAAGAACGTACTTTGTGATACTTTACCCATTTCATAAATCTTCTGGCGTTCAACTTTGGACATAGGCTTCCCTCAAATGTGTCCACTTTATCCGATTCTTGGAGGATCTCAGCAATCCGAAGCCGGCAGTTATTTTTAAGTTGTGTGCTTTTTTGGATACACAGGTTCAGAAGTGTTGAGATATCCTTTGGATTTTGTACAGCCAAATTATTCAAATCTAATTTTTCTCCATTTTAACCGGCCTGCTTTCTTTTACTAACTCTGCCCTAGTTATTTTCTTGTTTTCAGGATTTGTTTTGTTGGCCGGGTTTTATTTTGCAAGTTTTATTTCGACTATCTCGTGTTATGATGTGGTTGCTGCAGACAGTTGTTTTTATGTTGTCGTGTGCCGGAGGACTTGCAGATGTGTTCTCGGCTCTGTCTGGCATGGAGGCGATAGTTGAGACAGAGGGAGCCTTGTTGAACTCTCTGTATAACTACCTGATAGGCCAGGAGGAACGTCTCAAACTGCTAAGAAGGTCTGTATCAGTTGTTGATAACCAATTTTCTGCAATTTCCAACCGGAGTGTGCATAATTCACCACGACTAGGTACAACACTATATTCACTCGAAAAAATGTAACTTTGGTCCTACCCAAGTTTTCTATAATTTCATGCTCTCGTTTTATCACTAGGTCAATTTTGATGACGCAATATTATTCGGTTATTTCCGAATTGTCTCTTTTACGCTTCTACGCTAGAAGTTCAGCGAACAGTCCAAAAATAAGTTTTTAATTTTCTCTAAAACCAAAATTTACCCTGAAATCATGAGATTTGCAAGCATTAATTAAATACTTGCCTACTTAATTTTACACCAAATATTTTATGTAACTTTTAAAAAAAAATGTCTAAGCTAACTAACTAACCACCACGCCGTTTTCCCGCAGGGGTAAGCAGAGAGGACGGACCGCCAAACAACTAGGTCTTGGCACACAGTCCTTGCCTCACTTACATTCATACATCGTCTCATACATACACTTCTATTATTCTGACTTTTGACATGGCCCGACTCAAGTATCTGATTCACTTGATCGTGCCATGTCTTCCTCGGGCGTCCCCGACTTCTTCTTCCATTCACATTTGCGTCATATATTCTTCTCACACTATTTTCTTCTTTCATTCTCTCTACATGCCCAAACCATCTGAGGGTCCCTTTCTTAATCTTGCTCATTATGCTTACATCAGCCTTACATTCTTTGCGGATATCCACATTTCTCTCACGATGATACATGGTTTAACACACATTTGCCTCAGGGATCTCATTTCAACAGCATTCAGTTTACTTTCATCCTTCCTCTGCCAGTTCCATGCCTCACTGCCATACATCAGGGTATGTAGCAGGACTCCATTGTGGACTGCTAGCTTTGCTTCTTTGACAGTTTTTTTATTAGCGCCAACGGCATTCGTCCCCCATTAATGAAGTTACCTGCATTTACCCTTCTTTCAATATTTCTATCAGCCTTCCCATCTCTCGTAAACACACTACCCAGGTACACAAACTTATCCACCTAAATATTTCTAATAATGAAATTTGTCAAATATGATACGTTTTATGATTTTCACGACCAAAAGTATTTTCGTTATTTGTTTTTGGGGTGTTATGCCGTGTTGCGCTACCTCCTTCCATAGCCAACGTTTCGGATAGCGTTGCAGTGTCCATCATCAGGGCAAATCCGGCAGATCCAGTAGATGTGATGGACACTGCAACGCTGTTCGTAACGTTGGCTATAGAAGGAGCTAGCGCAACACGGCATAACACCCCAAAATCCAATAACGAAAATTTGTCAAATAAATTCATTTGTTTGAATAAACGCCATTATCTCAATGACAACAGTTTTTCAAGCTTTTATCGCAGATAATTACCATATTATTGAAAATATGCTAGTGAGATATTACAAATCTTTACTGAACCATTAAAACGGCCACGAAATACAAAACATTCGACTTTAAACAGGGCTGCACCACGCACAGTCAATATAGCACTATTAGCACTCTAACCTTTTTTTATATCTAACTAGCTGATTCCCGGCATGCGTTGCAATGCCATATTCAAAGAAATAAATTTTTTCTCCCTGCGTGTCCTTTCCCGTGCGTCCCCTTTCCCATCCCGCATCCCCTACCCTCCCGCGTTCCCCTTCCACCTTCTCCGCCCACCTTCTTCCCTCTCCCCCCCCCCCCGTCCCGCAAACCCTCCTCCCGCGGTCCATATATTCAGTCCCAGTACATTCAGTTTTCAAACAGCTCGCGTGCCATCTATTACAATTTTTTAATTCAAATTTTCATTTTTCATATATTATAAATATTCATTTTTGTATATTATAAGAACAATCAATCTAATTTGGTACCTAACATAATTAACCTATCATTCCATAATTTAAAAAATCCATGGACAAAAAAATACCTGCCTGCTAAATTCACATTCATCAAACGCGCGAACTGTCAAATGTGCAAAGTTAAAATAGTCATTAAGTTTTCTGAAATTATCCATTTTTCTGAGCAATTTTCTTAATTTTTCTTTCCGTAAGAACCTTCTACAAAGTATTAGAAAACATTGAAAAAAAGATGAATGAAATAGATAAAGTCGTTCTGAAGTTATGGCGAGACCAAGGGAAACAGGGATTCATTTTTTATATATATATATAAGATATGAAATTCAATTGAATATTCCTTATTTCAGACATTATGACAAATACACTAAGGAACACACAACAGCTATGAAAGATGTGTCAAGTTATTTATCGAATCCACTAAATGCATTTAAGATTATAAAAAGACTAAATGTTGACTGGGAGTACACATACAAAGTAATGGATTACCACGTTCCCGGTAAGACATTAGACATCACCAGCATCACCTACGTTTCTCTTCAAAATGATACAATACAATAATGACATCAAACGCCATTTGATATTTGTGACCGTACTTTTCAACAATAAAACAAAACGTAAGATGACTTGTTCACTCTTATTTAATTTAAAAACCTTATCATTATAAAATAAAACATCACAATACGAGTACAGTAGCAACGGTTAAATCCATCAAAGACTTAGGTTCGTAAATATTATGCATGGTCTGTGATCCCAATATACGATTTCAGACCATATGGTGCAGTTTAGAGCTTTCAATACCGGACTGTCGAGAACCGGGATCCCGGGAATCCCGGACGTTTGTCGGCACCGTAATCCCGGTATGAGAAGATTTTTGTTGGTTTCGCAACCTTGGTTCTATATCCTTTTTGTCTTATCGTTAATAATTACTTTTATACACAGGGTGCCGGGGGTAACTTCTAACTTCTAAGATTCTACGATGATAGACGATGGTTAGGGATTAACAACCATTTCCGAAAAAAAAAATCCCAAAAAAAGACATACCTACTAAAAATCCTTATTGTGAGGTACAAACTTACCCGATAAAATACCGCATGCATTTTATCGGGAAAGTTTGTATTTTTGTCTTTTTTGGATTTTTTTTTGGGCTGGCGATTGTCGCAACGTTGCATGGTTGTGATTGGCCCGCATCGAACAGCGAAAAATTCTGGCAGCAAAAAGGAATGCAGCAACCGTACGTACGGCGCCGTTTGCCATTGCTTCGTTCATTTCTGCGTCAATGTTCCTTTCCCATAATTAGTGATTCAGCTCGCGTTCATGTTCATGCATATATACGCAGCATAACAAACTTTAAGATTTGTTATAAGAACTAGCAAACAGTTTTTCAAACCCAAAGTCATGAAATGCGTCTTCAACTGCATTGATAATCTAAATTAGAATACTTTTATGCTGCATGGGACCAATAATAGTAAATAACATAAACAATTTAATGAAAATAATAAAAACAATCCTCAAGAAATAATAATTAATTAATTAATGAATCATGACGAAGAAATCATTGGAACATGTCGGTTATTTAGATTTAATGGAGGTGTTTATTTATTTTCACTAAGTTAATATGACGCCATAAATTGAATTTGCGATTGTTGAAGAAGTGAGTAATGTTTATTAAAATTATGTTTAAAAAATTCTCTACCTATGACACAATGATAATACACGGTGAGTACCTGCGATTTACGCGTCATGGAGATTTTCTAAATCTGGCGTGTCAGCTACTCAGCGGGTACAAAGTTTTCTTATTTCTCTTAATTGATTTGCTACAAAATTCATAGTTGATTATTATTTTCCCCGACCAGCTAGGAATTTGAGCGAGTTGAAAGAGTCATACTTATTCCCCGACGCCGGAGACCTGACAGGCTCTTCAGAGGCCATTGTGCGACTGCAAGATCTGTACCAGCTGGACACCGCCGAGCTGGCCGAGGGCAGGATTCTGGGCAAGCAGACCAGGTGACTTGTAATGATGTTTGTTATATACAGACTCGGAGTGTAGGCTTAGGTTATTTTGTAATGATACGCGAATTGGCGAGATGGATATTTATTATACTTGTTGGCTAGAGTAACGTCCTATCTATTGTGCTGGCGGTAGGAAAAGAGGGCGAGGAGATCTCTGCATCTCCTTTTATAGTGAGATCACCTGTCTCGCTCTTGCATTGACGGAAACAGGTGTACCACCCCAAAAACCTCTCTCACAATGTTAAACTTCACTCACTCGCCAACTAGTGGTATTCGTAGCTCTACCAAATCCGAGGACGAGATAGACTTGTAAATTGTACATGTAAGAGTTTCGCGGTGTGATGTGTCTTAATACTAAGCTATGTACAATCGTGACCCCGATATGATTGAAACTTTTTAAAACATTCGGCTAATCAAAAAGCAATCTTTTTATTTACTCTTTTACGCGCCTTGGGACTTAAAAATTCTGTCCACGAAATGTTAACAAAAAACAATGGATTGAAAAAATTATTGATTTACAAACACCTAATTTTCAAAAAATCAGAGTTGATTATTCTCTCCAAAGAAACATGCTGTCATTTGTGTACTCCTCAGCAGCCTATTATAGCCTATCGCTGAATATAATTCCGCTACACAAAGTAGTTCGTTATAAAACCTTTAAAATTCCAAATCCGTTAGGGCAGCTATGAGCACTTCTCATCTCACTTCAAACGTTCGTTTGTTGTTAATGCAACTAAACACTTTTATTGTTAATTATTATCAACTAGCAGACTAGCAGACCCGGCCACACGTTGCTGTGGCGTACCCAACCTTTATAACCAACGACATCTGTTAATTTGCATACATATCAAATTCATACCGCCCGCTTGCCAGCTGCCCGCTGCCCGCTATCTGAATTGAATCCTTGAACTTCTTGACTTTCCTCTACTATAATATGCATGTATTATACATATAAACTTTCCTCTTGGATCACTCTTTCTATTAGTGAAAACCGCACGAAAATCCGTTGCGTAGTTTAAAAGATCTAAGCGCACATACAGCTGGAGCGACTTCATTTTATGCTATGTAAAGATTGTTATAATTTTTAAGTCTTGCTCTTCCCACTGCTGGGTTAGATTTCTTTCCCATTTTTCAGGGTTCTTATATTTGGGCATTTGTTATTTCATAGAACTGAAGTTAAAAAAATTGTCCCTCCATTATTTTTTCTGTTGTCTTTTTCTTTCATGTCTTCATTTGGCAACATTGCTCAATCTATTTTATAGCATTAAAACCAATCAATTTCAGTCCATCAACGCCTAGGCAGATACCATTCTTTTCATAATATCACGTTGGGTTACTTTGATTTGATTGGTAGTGGTTTGTAGTAAAAGCCTTGGTTTGTGCAATTGGTCATAACTGATTCCTTGTACTGGTCAATATGGGCTAAGGTTTTAGGATTAATTCCATTCCTATAATTTAATTTTTTTATTTAACGCCCAAAGGGCTTTTACATGTATGGTAGTACAGATAATTTCTGACAGATGATTTTTAAACAGATACAGAAATAATAAAAATAAAATTAGATAAAAAAGCACACAAGTCATAAAAATACAAAAATACAGCAATTTCATAGGTTTGCAAAAATACAGATATGTTTAGGAATAGTTTTGGAATAAGTTTTTCACAAGATCAACAAAATTCGCCAAGTTTATGTTAAATATCACCTTAGTACTGATTTCCCATAGTGTGAAATCGTTGTATCGGAGAGTGTGCAATGTAGTTCCGCTTATGAATGTAAGTTTATTTTACGTCTGTCTTCTAGTGTGTGTATTATTAGAATATTTAATAATAAATTATATTTTAAGTCTTCTAGTGGGATGATTAATTTAAAATTTATAAAACGCAGATTTTTGTTTTGTATTCGCACAATGTTATTAATGTGAAAGATGGAAACCAAAATACCGAGCTATATTCTATTAGGCTTCTAACTAGTATTGTCGCATGTCTCGCGACGAGCGGTCGTTTAACGAGACTGACACTGCAAAAGTAAACTGCCTACAAATATAAATTTAACACCTTCGGAACCATGTTCCAATATGGAACTCAAAAAAAAAATTGAAAAAATACTTACAGAACTTAACAAAATTGGCAGTACAAACGCTGCCAAAGAAGCTAAAACCGAAATTGAAACAATATTAATCAATATCGAAGACTCATGGAAATCTGAAATAACATCTCTACAAAACACAATAATCAGTCTACAAAACAAAGTTATCTTAAATCAAGAGGATTACATAGACAAATTAGAAAAATTAATACAAAAAGCGTCAAATGAAGAAAAAACATGAAGAAAAAAGCTATGCAATGGTGGTAAGGGAGAAATCGCACTACTCAATCTACTAATTTCCTCCAAAAAAGACAAGCCTGCAGATGAAATCGAAAAAATTTTAAAAGACAAAATAAAAGTATCCAAACTAGGAATAGGAATTTCTGGACTAAAAAAACACATCAAAACAAAATAATACTAACATGTGAGAAACAAAATGATACCGAAAAAATAATAAATGAAATCAATAAAAACCCAGATATTGGAATACAAGCAAATGAAATTAAGAAAAAAAAAACATGCATTATCATTAAGGGAGGTGATGCTTGCTACAAAGAAGAAGAACTTCTAACAGATTTGATAAATCAAAATGAAGACATAAAAAACGCCATGACCACAAAAATTGATAATGAGCCCATTATTATTAAAAAAAAACTAAAAAAACAAAAAATCTGATTATCAAATTTCATTATCCAAACAACACCAAAACTAAGAAAAATAATAATATCGAAGGAAAGGATCAACATTGGATACACAAAAGCACACGTAGAAGACTGTGACCCACTCATGCATTGTTACCATTGTCTTGGATATGGACATACATCACTGAGATGCCTTGAAAACATGAAGAGTCCCAGATGCCCCCACTGTGCAGGAGAGCACAAAATACAAGACTGCCCCAAAAAACAAGAGCCTGCCAAATGCCACAACTGCACTAACAGAAAGGGTTACGAAAATGAACATCCAGGTAACAGTTACTTATGTGAATTCCGCAAGAAAATGTAAAAAAATGCGCAAATGCGAATTGATTACTAGTAAGTTTGCATTTTGCATACTTATTTTTTTATTCCCATAAATATGAATAATTTTTTCACCAAAGAATTAGATGAATCTCTTAATATTGCGGAACATATTTGTCACACTTTAAATGATTGTAATAACATTGTAGATAAATTACCAAATTCATTCTCAATATTACATCTAAATATCAGATCAATGAAACAAAATTTTAATGAATTCTTACTTTCAATTAATTTACTAAATCATAAACCGGACGTTATAGTGTTAACTGAAGCGTTCACCAACTATTACAATAAATTTTGTATACCTAATTATAGCTATTTTATGACACACTTTCCTATTAATCGAAATAGTGGTATTGTTGTATTTGTTAAATCCTGTTATTCAAACATCACAGTGGAAGAAGTACCTACGCAGCGAGTTAATTGCTTACATATTATTGTAATTGTAAATAAAGTATGTTTTAACATTATCGCTATTTACCGAACGCACGGATCAAATGAATATATATTTATGGATGAATTAAGAAGCATTATTTTAACAAAAAAAAAATAAACAGAACATAACACTGATTGGCGATTTTAACTTGGATGTTTCTAACGAAAATAATAACAAAATAAAAACTGAATTTATCAATCTTATGACAGAAATGAATTTTAAATTACGTATAAAAAATTATACTAGAGAAATTACGGGTCAACGTCCATCATGTATTGATCACATTTGGTGCAACACTAAAAATACTGACAAATTACTTACGATAATATTAAAAAATATTATTACTGATCATCACACTTGCATCTCTAGCAATAATTTTACAAAAAAGTCACTGAACCATAATAAATTAAATACAAAAATAAGTGCGGAAACGTGGAAACCCGTATTAGAGTCTACATGTGCTGAAACATGCGCAAATATTTTTAATAATATTCTTTACAATTATATTACAGCATCGACTGATATTAAAACTATACACATTAAAGCAAAATTCAAAAAAATAAAACCATGGATTTCACATGGCTTAGTCGTGTCTATTAGAAAAAAAGAAGAATTATATCGCCTGATAAAGAAATTTCCCTTAGATAAAAAAAATATTTACATTCTACAAAAAATATAGGAACAAATTAACCTCTTTAATAAAAATAACTAAAGAAAACTATTACAAAAATGAAATTGACCTGGGTAAACAAAATGTAAAACACGTTTGGAAAACAATAAATGAAATAAATAGTAGAAAAAACCAAAAAATTCTAATTAAAAAAAATTATATTGGAAAACATTCTGTTGACGCCATAAGGGAACCAACAAAATGTGCTAATGCCTTTAATAAATATTTTGCTAACGTCGGACAAAATTTAGCTACACGGATCGATGAAAATTATAAAGTAGATAATTTCGAGAAGGATTGTCTTAAACAAAATAACCTGTCAGCTTTCCAGCCAGTAACAACAAATGACATAAAAAATATTATTAATGAATTAAAAGGTGGATCTGCACCAGGATTTGATGGAGTTACAGTAGAAATATTGAAAAAATACAACAATTTTTTAAGCATTCCAATTGCACACATTATAAATATTAGTTTACATAGTGGAATATTTCCTCCCATTTATAAAAAATCTATCGTAACACCCGTTTTCAAATCAGGCAGCCCTGAAGAAATATCAAATTATCGATCCATATCTCTTGTCTCAAACATTGCAAATTATTTTGAAAAGATCGTAAAAAAGCAACTCATGTACTACATTGATAATAAAAAAGTTCTTAGTCCTAGCCAATTTGGATTTAGAGAGAAACTAAGTACTCATGATGCTATTGCTGAACTTACCTCAACTATATACAACGCATTAGATAAAAAAAACAAATGCTTTGGCATTTTCATTGATTTACGCAAGGCTTTTGACAGTATCTCCCACACAAAACTAATTAATAAATTAAATGATATCGGTATTATTGGTAAGATTAGGTATTGGCTGAAAAGTTAACTCAAAGAAATCAAAAAGTAAAATTAAATAACTCACTAAGTGTAGATGAAACTTTAGAATTTGGAATTCCCCAGGGGACTGTTATTGGACCAATTTTATTTATAATATACGTAAACCAAATGTTTAAATTATCACTTAATGGTAAACTTATATCCTTTGCTGACAACACTGCAATAATTATCGAAAAAAAGACGTGGAACGATATTACCAATGCAGCCAATGCCAAACATGAAGGTTTTAAAAAATTGGTTCGATAACAATTTACTATCACTCAACACAGAAAAAACTTATTACATTCCATTCTCTCTACAAGAAGATGTGCCAAATAATTTAATTAACATAACAATTCATTCCAAAAATTGTGCAAATGACGGTACATGTAATACGGACTGCGCTAAGCTGAATCATAAATCTAATGTAAAATATCTTGGAATCTTAATGGATAAAAATGTTAAAAGGAAAGATCATATCAATCTCACTGTGGAAAGAATAAGAAAACTTATCTATGTTTTCTATAACATACGAAATATTTTAAACAAGAAAACTATCAAAATTGTCTATTATGCATAGTCTTTATTGCTGTACGGCATTATTGGGTGGGGAGGGGCCTTTAAGGCTTCCTTACAGCCCATAATTATAATTCAAAAAATAATAATAAAAACCATTCTTAGGAAACCATACGACTTCCCTACTATACAGATATTTCGGGAATTTAATGTACCATCTATTATAGAATTGTATAAGAGAAACGCCTTACGCCAAATTTATAAGGAATATTTTATTCAAAAAATTCACCCCTCAGATAGCATAAGCAATAGATTTAAAACTAATGGCTTAATAACCATCCATATGCTTAGAACGACCACGGCTCAGCACCACTATTTGTATTTAGGTGTAAGATGGTACAATATATTATTATCCAATAACAAAATTAATATAACAGATACACTGAATTATGAATTATTCAAAAAACAAATTAAGTCCTTTAAATTGGATAATGACATATTGTACCCTTAATGTGTACCCTTTATGTAATTAATTAATTTACCCTTACTTAAACAGCAATATTTAATATAAAATAAAATTGTATTGATATTGTCCTTATATAACTATTTTTGTCTAAATTGTGTACCTACCTAAGATATTTATTTCATTAGCTTTTTTTGAAAATTGTTTACATAATGAACATTATTATTAATTTTTTGCATGTAAAATACTCCTCCCATAAAGCTCAACTTATGGAGTAGTCGAATAAAACATGAATTATTTTGTAATCTTGCATATATTATCATTGTAATGTATAAACAAAAATCTTGAAATAAAAAAAAAATAAAAAAAAAAATATATATATATAATAATGTAATGGCTTGTATGGAATTAAAGTTTTTGGTTGTTCTTAATACGAAGCCTGGTGTTTTCATACCTTTGTTTACAATTTGGTGGATATGATTGGCGAAACTTAGTTTTTCATCCAAAATAATTCCAAGATCTCTCATTTCCGTGACTCTTTCTAAAGCTGTGTTATTGATGGAATATTCGAATGAAACAGGATTTTTATTTCTGAAGAAGGTCAAGGTTTTTCACTTTTCTACATTTAAGACTAAATTGTTTTGAATGCACCAATCTTTAAACTTACTAATATTTGACTGAAGTATGTGGCAATGATTTATATCAGTTATTTTTTTGTATAGCTTGATTGATTGAAATGATTGATGAAAATGAGGATCAAAATCGGGCCAAGGTGACTACCTTGCGGTAGGCCACTAGTAGCCCAGAAAGTTTTCGACATCCATGATTTTATTTTGACGAACAGTTTACGATTTAATTAATAGCTAGTAAACCATTTTAGCATGTTATCCCTTATTCCTAGAGCAAATAATTTTTGGATTAGTAGTTTATGGGATACTTTGTCAAATGCCTTGAAAAGTCATTTGACAAAGTATGCAGTCGACCTGTTTATTTTCTGCAAAAGATTGTATTATAAAGTTTTGAAATATTGTTAAGTTAGTTGCGGTAGATCTACCTTTGATAAAACCGTGTTGTTTTTGGTCAATTAATTTTATTAATTTGGGATAGATTTCATCAAGGACCAGTGAATCAAAAAGCTTAGTACAGACTGTATACAAATGGGGCGATAATTGGCTATATTAGTGTCGCCTCCTTTTTTGTAGATAGGTAAAATGAAGCTAGATTTCCAGCGGTCTGGAAAGTGTCCAAGGATCAAGAGACGGTTGAATAATAATGTGAGTGGTTTAGATAATGTATTAGAGCATTTTTTGAGGAATATTGGTGGAATGTTGTCTGGGCCAGCGGAATTTTCAGTGTCTAAGGAAAGTAATTTCTGTTCGCAGCGTTTTTGTGTGATATGGCAATTTGTTAAGTGTGTAGTCTTGCTAAATTTGTATTCAGGTATTTTATCTGGGGTTTCTTCATCATATATATTTTTGAAGAAATCTGAAAAAAGGTTTACAATGTCCTATATATTGTTTGCACTGGTTCCGTTCATTTGCATTATTGGCGGGTATTCTGTGTTTTCATTATTTTTATTATTTTATTTTATTTTCATTATTATTTATTGTATTATTTCATTTTCATTATTTTTTTAAGAAATTTCCAAAGATTTTTGGATTTTTTGGAAAGATCTTTACATTTTTTCCTGGTTTCGCTAAAGATTATATAATCACTTATGGATTTGCTGTATTTGAATTTTTTGTGTTGACTCTTTTTTTGCTGAAGAGAGGCAGTAAGCTCTGATGAGAACCAAACCGGATAGGTATAGCTTCTCGGCGTATAAAAAGGTACATAGGATTCAATAGTATTAGAAAAGTTTAAGTAAAGTTGGTATAAAGATTCATTCATCTAATTAGCTTACTTGTTGCATTCTCACTTTACAGCCCACCGAATTGTCTTCTATCTTATGTCTCCGTTGGACTGCCTCTGTTTTATTTTGGCAGTTCTATTTCCAGGCTTTGCTTTGATATCATATTTCTCTTTTGTATCCTTATCTATTTAGTTTTGTTTTTAATCATGAAAAGCTCTAATTCTTAAATTGATTTCGTGATATAATGCTTGTTTATGAATATCGTTACTTTTTGTAGTTTTCCAATGACTGCTGCTGACTGTTTTGAGCTCGGCCACCAGCTCGCTAACCTGGAGTTCTTCTCCAATTCCTCGAGCTGGTTCTCTGTAGCTCTGCACAAATACGAGGCGGAAGGAAATGATGACATAAAAGGCATAAAAGGGTTGCTGGAGTATATGGGTTACTCGTCATACATGAGAGGTATACATATAAACGCACTTAAAATAAATCACGTCAGTAAGGCATTGTACGCTTTTATAATTACCGCGACATTTCACGGTTACGGTACCGTGATGACAACAAAAGGCAATAAATGTATGTTCCTTATCACAATAATGCTAAAGTTCTTTCATAAGATGAGATACAAAGGAAATAAGCCATAATTTTCTTGCATCTCTCTCACACACCGCACCGTGACGTCCCCGTAGACCCTTGCCAATACTACTAGCCGTGACGACAATTTTGAAAACATGGAATATACAAGGATAATATTGCAGTGTGAGTGAGTGAAAGTGATGGTTTTGCTTTTGTTTTTAAACATATAATGCTGCAAATTTTTCTAACACACTAAATAACAAATGTCGAAAATGAGACAAACGGTGAACGTATGTCTGCACCCCCCCAAAGGAAACAAACAATCATTATCATACATCTTCCTCACAGGTAGATAGAAAATGAAACGCAATTTCCGTCGCAAAAAAATAGTACTTGGAGGAAACAGTCACATGTATTTGGTGTGTCTCACCATTATTTAATGTGTAAGAAAGAGCTGCAGCATTATAGCGATAAGGAACGTATGTTTATTGCTTTTTTTGCCGTCACGGTACCGTAATCGTGAAACGTCACGGTAATTATGAAAGCGCACATTAAATGTGTTGTAATATAGCCAAAAAACTGTAATATTAGAGACTGGTGGAATTATTTAAATGTTGTTTTTGGTTTGCAGGAGACATAAAAATGGCCGTAAGTGCTCTGGGACGGTTGCTCGCCCTAGAGCCAGATCACCCGCGCGCCCTGGACGACTTTCACAAATACTCGGAGCTACAGAACAAAAGCGATGTCAACGAGGTGAATTTCACTACTTGCTAAATCTAATCTGATCTTGTCAAAAATATAACTTTCATCTTATAAAGATTTTAGAAAATCTTGAACCTTTGCAATGACCCTGTGTTCAAATAAAATAAATTCTGGTAGGGTAAAAGCCGGATAGTTGCGCCCCTTTAAAAAAAGCTCTATTATTAAAAAATATGTTTTTACTAAGAATAATGCAACACGCATTGTTTCAGCTAGCGGCATGATAATTTACAGCAATGTTTGTGTATGCATTGTAAATTATTAGTATAATATTATTATTTATCTTAAAGATAGAACAATATGGCAATTAACTTTGGCTTTAGAATTAATAATCCAAAGAAGCCAGGGTTTTCAAGTTTCCACATCTCATGCAACGGTTTTCGAATGTTATATAAGTTTCATGCAACCATGACGATAGAGCGACTATCCGCAAAAGTAAATAGGGCGACAATCCTTTTTGATACGGATTCTTGCCCTTTTCATTTGCGAATTAAATGAAAACTATTCAACAATAAAACGTAATAGACAGTTTAATTTAAACTCTAATGCATGTATTGAAACAAAAAGTTGACCGAAACCACAAACAGTAATAAAAATATTCATAAAATTATTGCTTACCAATATAATTTCGACGCCCCTCAAAGTTTCGCCGCGGAATATTTTCGTTCACATAGACAAAACGCGTGCGCCTACTCCGACGGTTTACATGTCACTGAGGCCTGCGAGAGGGGCACTAATCATAGTAAAGCGCTAATGCCACCAACATCCCTAACATTCAAAACCGGGGCATGTATCCCACTGAGGCAAGAATCCGGCTTTTACATACCACTATAGTCAAACAGAAACTAAATGAACGGTCAAAGTCCATAGTCACTAATAAAATGTTCAGGTAAAGTAACACGAGAAGGTTCACGACTTAAAATTAATTTTATTAAACAAAATGTTTTTACTATCTTCGGGACTGAATTAAAGTGTCTTGAATTCTGAATTTAACGATTAAATAAAATGCATAGGTGTTTAAAAATACCTACAAGTGATCCGGTAACTCATATTACATATATATTTCAGAATCAAGAAAATTCTTAAACAGGTTTTATCTGATACTAATTAATAAAGCGGTAACCAATTTACGATACATTTAAATTTAAATAATATTTGGTTTTTACCCACCGGCAGGAATTTTACATATTTATTTTTTTAAAGACAAAAACACTTAAATGTGCACATCAACATAAAAAAACATTCTTTTTACAATACAATATGCGTACCTACATGTTACATCGGTAAATTTTTATTTGTAACTAGCTGCCCCGGCCACGCGTTTCTGTGGCTAACGAAACACAACGCCATATACTGGATGATTACCCAACCTTTATAACCACCGCCATCTGTTAATTTGCATACAAATCAAATCCACACCGACCGCTGCCGACCCGCTCGTTCACCACATGTAGACATTCTCCTTTATATATTATATATTTCAACCAATTTACACAAAACCTTGACAAATTATAAACCTAAACCTTCCTCATGAATCTATCTATTGGTGAAAACCGCATGAAAACCGTTCAGTAGATTTTTTAGTTTATCCCGAACAGACAGACAGACGCGTCGGAGGACTTTAATTTATAATATGAAGAGATTAAAAAAAATACATTTTACGGTTAACGGAAAACATGTAGATACACATATTTATTTAATTAACACGATATTTATTCCATGTTATGTCGTAGAAGTAGTTCAAGTGTTACATATCATATTTGACAATAAATAATATGACAAATAATTTAACAGAATAACAAACTTAAGATTGATGCAAAAAATTGGTTAATTACTTGTAAAAACCTATAGCTAAATATTTCAACACATATGTAGGTAAAACACGAAATAGATGATTGCTCCTAGGTTAAACACATTCCTTTAACAAAAATATGTATCAAATAAATAATTGAAATTTTTTCTCATCATCCTCGTCACAGTCCGCATTAAGAGTTGTCACGTGGGCCTTATTTGATGAAATCCTTATTTTGGAGTCGTTCTGCATGAATTACACAATTTTTCCGATCCTCAATAGAAACCATATCTATAGCAGCATGCACAAGGTTTTCGATAACCGAGATTTTGAAAGAATTGTTATTTTTTGCAATTTCTCGTTTCACTGATAATGGATCACACAATATGTAATTACAGTCACACCGATTAAATAAACGGAGTCAAAATGACATTAATAGGGTAGATTTAATCCAAAATAAAGTAATGGACTGGTTTTTGATCTTATGAAAACACTACTTATTACTAAATGTAGAAACTCTAATTGTTTGCTGTTATAGTAGCATGATATTAACAACAATGGAATTTCCAAAGGATTTAGTCGCCTAATTAACGGGAATAACCGCCATTGGAATTTCTAAATTTTGTTTCGCAGCGCATAATTAGGAATCGTCCGAAATATTGTTTTTAGAATCCAGTTTTATGTAATTCCGAAAATCGGAATTTTAGAGGGTCGAATAAATAATAAGAAATGAAAATATAATATTAATAAAATAAATAAATAAAAAAAAATTAATAAAATAAATAAAAATATAAATATTAGTTTGGGTTTTTCGGAGATTTTACCGTACGTTAATCCCCGTGTGAAATTTTGGGAGTGCACTTGGTATCTGATCGACTATAAACCTTTTATTATTCTTATACTCTAATGAACTCTATTCTAGAATACCTACACTTCTTCTCTTCTTTTGCTGGTTTAAGTTTGCTTTATTCAATTTAGGAATGTAGTTTTAAAGTTTATATATAACGATTGGTATATTTCCTCAGCTGGTTCCATGCAGAGACAAGAGGAGGGCTTCTGGGGTCTTTAAAAACTATGACCAACTCTGCCGAGACGAACTGGACCTTCCAGATATCATTAGAAAAGAGTAATGAAAACCCACATTATTATAAATACAATCATTTTGTTGAAGAAGAAGATAACACTAATAATCTAAACGAACAACAATAATAATAATCTAAACGAAAGAAAACAGGACACAGAAAAATGAAAAAGATAATGGTCGCAACTAAGACTCGAACCCAGAACCTCTCGTCTAACCGGGACTGGCGCCTCTACGCAATAAACAGTATTTAGTACTCATTTCAATTCGGCCATTGCAACTTTCCATCAATGATATATTACATTGATGGGAGTAACCTTCAAAAAGTTATAAAAAGGTCAATATATGTGCCATATAAAAATAAAATCGGATATATTTACCCGAGACGCTATCTAGGTTACAAACCAGTTCTTAGAACGATTGTTTCCAATGAAAGGGTAGTTGCCTATAATATGGAAAAATTAGTAAAAGATAATATTGTTAATTCTAAAATTTGAAATATGAGATTGACAAAGATGACGGTTTGATGGAAGGTGGCAATTGACGAATTGGTATATGGGTCCGTCCCGGTTAGACGAGAGGTTCTGGGTTTGAGTCCCACTTGCGACCATTATCTTTTTTGTTTTTCTGCGACTTATTCTCTTTCATATGTTCGTTTAGATTTATTAGTGTTATCTTCGTCTTCAATGATATATTACATTGATGGGAATAACCTTCAAAAAGTTATAAAATGAGAATTGTTCTTATTAAAAAATGAACAATCGTTTTGATTTATCATATTACTAGCTGGTTTCCGGCATGCGTTGCAATGCCATATTCAAAGAAATAAATTGTTTCACATGTCCTTTCCTTGCGTCCCCGTTCCCCTCCCGCATCCCCTACTGTCCCGCGTTTCCCTTCCACCTTCCCCGCACAACCACCTCTTCCCTCTCCCGCTCTCCCGTACAGCAAACCCCACTCCCGAGCTCCATGTATTCAGTCCCAGTACATTCAGTTTTCAAACAACTCGCACGCCACCCTATTACAATTTTTTTATTCAAAATTTAATTTTTGGTATATTACAAATATTTATGTTTATATATTATAAGAACAATCAATCAAATTTGATCCCTAACATAAGTACCTATTTAAAATAGCTATAATTTAAAAAATTCATGGATAATTCTAACCAAAAAAACAGCTGCCTGCTAAAATCAATTTCATCAAACGCGCGATCTGTCGACATTGATGCGATGTGCGAAGTTAAGTTTTCTGAAATTATTCAATTTTCTGTGCAATTTTCTTATTTTTTCTTTCCGTAACAACATTCTACAAAGTATTAGAGCACTTAAAAAAAAGATGAATGAAATTGGTAAAGTCGTCCTGAAGTTATGGCGTTACCAAGGGAAACAGGGATTCATTTTTATATATATAGATACTTATTAATTTAAAAAATATATTAATGAAACAATTCAACTTTGTTTGAACCACTTATATAAAGAGTAAATCCGACCGGTTTCAGAACAAACGTTCCTTCTTCAGGGCAAGCGAATACTAATTTGACATTATAAAATAAAAATAAATAAAACACTTTGTATTTTAACCACGAATTTATTATATTACATATCGACCGGTTTCGCTTACATCAAGCTTCTTCAGGATATAAGTAATAATAACTAAATGTTAAGTGAGAGCTATGGCTTATATGGTCGATATGTAATATAATAAATTCGTGGTTAAATACAAAGTGTTTTATTTATTTTTATAATATAATGTCTAACCACAAAGTAATTGCTTCTTATGAAAAAAAAAAAAAAAAAAACTGATTTGACAGTTTCATTTTTTTTTTCCCTTCCATATTTCGAAACTGTCAAATTAGTATACGCTTGCCCTAAAGAAGGGACGTTTGTTCTGAAACCGGTCGGATTTACTCATTATATAAGTGGTTCAAACAAAGTTGAATTGTTTCATTAATCTATAATGTATAACCACAAAGTTATAGCTTCATTCAAAAATATATAAAAATACATATTTGTAAGAAGAAGAAGCTATAATTAATGTTCGTACTTCCAGTCTCAAGTGCTTCTATCTGACCAAAAACGACCCCTTTCTACGGTTAGCTCCGGTCAAAGTGGAAGAACATTATCTAGATCCCTACGTTGCAGTCTTTTATGATGTCATCTACGAGAAGGAAATCAATTACATTAAGGAAGCTGCCAAATCTCGGGTAAATATGTATTACTTTTTCATTGACAAATCAAAGGAGGCACTACAACTTTTGTATTACATATATAAACATTGTATTAATGTTTTTTTAAATTAATAATGGTTCCAAATATTGTTACAACTTTTGTGCTGTATTAAAAATTTTTATTGTATATATTTATTAAAACTAGGTACTTCAGGAATTTATGCAAGCAATATGGAATCTTGTCTAAGTTTATATTTAAAAAAAAATTAGAGTGTGTAATTCACACGCGATATAAGTGAAACTAGATTGGATGTTGCTTTCTTTTGCTGTTTATTTTAAAGTGGTTTGAAGATTAAATATTGATTTACAAAAACAAAAATGCTTATTTATTTTTTATTCTGTAGGATTCGAACCTCTGTCCGCTTGCTTTCTTTGGCCGTTGAGATTTGCGACGCACTATACCGCTGCGCTATGGGACGCGCTCGGTGAGGCACGAATTTACGCATTATACCCGTAAAAAAACAACGCGGCCAATGAGCGCAGACCTATCGTCGTTACCATTTTATATCTCAACCAATAGGAGCCTTAAGCGCAGTTTGATTCGAATTTCACATCACTCTAACGGGACTAGGGAAGTTTCACTTTAAAAAATATTTCGATATCACATTAAGGAAACGTTGGTGTATGATTTTCGTGATATCTCAGGTTTTTAATGGGAGGCACAAATCGTTCTTCTGTTTTGTAGAAACCTTGAACAGTAGACCTCTACAGGCTAATTATTTCTAAATATCTAAAAAGCAAAGGAGTCTTGATAGGGTCGTAATTAGGTGTAGTCAATATCTGCCTAGGCCCAGGGAGGGTCTTCGCTTTTGTGTAGTTTTCATACTTTGCACATAATTTTGCAGGGCGTGAAAGCGGATAATACTTTCATCTGGTAGTATGTAACTTTAATGCATTGAAAAAGCTTCTAAGTGATGCCGTCAGATGTCAGCCGAGAAAGTGCTTCTATCGATGGCTGACAGGCGTACCCGAATAGACGGGTGCCGTCGTGCCTGACTCTGGCGAGCGAGTCCATCAGATTCAATTAGCCACTAGAGTAGACAGGTCGTGTGACTTGCAGCATTATTATTGTAAATACGTAAACTCTAACCTAAAGTTATTGAGAAGTCCCCCACAGAACTAATAGCGTTGAATGTAAATGTGACAACAAAACAGAAGCTTAACATATTCACGATTTATAGACAAGGAATTGGTGATTTTCAGCTAAAACGAGCTTCGGTCGTAGACTTCGCGACCAAATCGGAGACGTACTCGCGATTCCGCGTCAACAAGCATTGCTGGATGTACGACAACGAACACGAGGTAATCAACAGGGTCAACCGGCGGACCAGCGACCTCACGGGGCTGGCGCTCGAGTCTGCCGAGGCGCTGCAAGTGGCCAACTACGGCGCTGGCGGGTTCTACGAGCCACACTTTGACTTTTCCTCAGTAAGTTTTTAATTGATCCAGAAAACGATGTGATAAACTATTATAAATTTTATTTATTTTTTAATTTTTAGAAGACGTATTCTAAATAGAAATATAAAAGAGATGTCGAAATGTATATATAAAAGAGTGTCGAAATATAAATATAAACCCGATGTTGAAGTTATAAACATAGAAACTAATGTTGACTGGGCCAAAATGTATTCACACCTGTATTTCAGTTTATCCTTAACGCATCTCTACTTATCAATATTATCTGATAGTATTAATATCCTAGCGACTGTACGGTTGAAATTTAAGAATCCTACTCCGAGAATAACTCTGACGCCGCGCCATACGAACAACCATCTTATGACTGTAACTCAAAGCACCCCGATTGGAATAGCAATAATTGGTCTAACAATTTCGAATTTACCCTGAACAATTTCGATTGTTGTAATGTAAACGGAAGTGGTACCCTCTATTATTTTCTAAAATAACCGTTGAAGTTTCAAACAGCATCCCGGATGAGAAAATGTCAAAAACAAAAATGAACTAAACTTTGAATTTCTCAGTTTCAAAAAAATTTTACCCACCAATTCGATAAATTTCCAATATTCCTGAAAGAAATTTCTTGAATTTCTAAAACTTCAAAAATTTCCAAATATCGCATGAGTAACTTTTTCTAACTTCATAAAATAACAAAAAGATAAATGTTTTTAAAAAATTCCCCGCTTATTTTCCGACAAATTTTCCGATTTTTAGAGACGAATTTTTTTCTGAAAAATAAAATTTTCTGGAATCAAAAATTTCCCAACGTGAAACTAAAAACTTCACGTTTCTAAACTTCAAATAACAAAATCAAAATGATAAATGCCAAAAGATTTTCAAATTTTCCTTTCGTAATTTTTCAATTTTCCAGAAGATTTTTTTTTAGAAAAATAAATTTAAAGTTTATTTTAAGGTTGCTTAGGGACGTACTTTATTTCCTTTAACGAATATCAAGAGGAAGGATTAATTCAAACCTGAGTAAAATTAATTAAATTAATTACATAATTACTTAAATCAGATTCCAGACATTCTCTGGACGAAAAAACGTAAATAAAATTTTGGTCTCCGCGTTTTTTTTAAACCTAACGAAAAAAACTCCCACTTGTTAACACCGGTCACTCAGCCGAGTAACTATTCATTCCCTAAACCCTACCCTAAATATCTAATACCCACAGATATTTTTAATGTTTCAAGATGAAAAATAAAATTTAAAAAAAAACATCAAAATTGTCACCGGAGAACAAAATTTCATTTGACGTTTCTTACTTCAAATAATGTCAGGAATCAATGGTTAAATAAGGTAAGTCAAGTACCTCCCTTAACATCCTGTACATAAATAAACGTAATGGTACGATTAATATTTTATGGTTTTGAACCTAACTAACTAACCATCACGCCGTTTTTAAGCAGGGGTAGGCAGAGAGGACGGACTGCCAAACAATTCGATCTTGGCACCCACTCCTCGCCTCGTTTACATTCATACACCGACTCATACATGCTCTTCTGACTCTTGACATGGCCCGACTCAAGTATCCGATTCACTTGGTCGTGCCATGTCTTTCATGGACGTCCTCGACTTCTTCTATCATTCACATGTGCGTCATATATTCTCCTTACACTTCTTTCCTCGTTCATTCGCTCTACATGCCCAAACCATCGGAGCGTCCCTTTCTTAATCTTACTCATTACGCTTTCATCAGCCTTGCATTCTTTGCGGATTTTCTCACACGATCGTACATGGTTTAACCACACATTCGTCTCAGGGATCTCATTTCTACAGCAATCTACTTTCATCCTTCCTCTGCCAGTCCGTGCATCATTGCCATACATCAGGATAGGTACCAGTACTCCATTATAGACGGCTAGCTTCGCTTCTTTGGACAGTTTTTTTGTTGGCGCCAACGGCGTTTAATCCTCCATTAATGGAGTTACCTGCATTTACCCTTCTTTCAATATCTCTATCAGCCTTCCCATCCATACTTCCTAAATGCACAAAATAATCCACCTGCTCCAAGTATTCACCGTTCACAACCATGTTGCACGTTGTTTTAGTACTCTCTCTTTCAAATACCATGACTTTAGACTTACTTACATTCATCATTGACTCATTCTTCATACATGTATACTACGTTCATCCTAGACACGAGAGACTGTATGTAGATCTTCCGTAGTGTTAGAAACAGCACCGCATCATCAGCATGACAAAAAGGATAAACAGACAAAAGTCTATAAAAGTACGTAATCTCTTTGTTAAATACGTATAAAAAATAAATAATGTATTATATTTTCAGAACACAGAAACGCATGGTTTTGATTTGAATAATGACGAAAACGGAAACAGAATAGCAACCCTGATTTACTATGTATGTAAACACCTTAACTTTTTTTTTGTAAACCATTTTTTTTAATTACATACTCCACATTTCAGTTCACTTAAATGTAGTTTCATTGTATGATACATATCATATATCACCGAAGAAGAAGATAACACTAATAAATATACACGAAAATATGAAAAAAGACACAGAAAAATAAAAAGGAGCGGTCGCAACTGGGATTCGAACCCAGGATCTCTTGTCATACCGGGACAAACGCCTTAATCATTAATCAACTCCGCCATTATTTTTAGTAATTTTTTGTCGATCTCACATATCAAATTCACAATTAACAATTCTATCTTTAACTAATTTTTCGCATATTTCCGTCTGTTACCTTTTTAAATGATGATCAAAAATTCTAAAAATTGGTTTGTAACCTAAATAGTATCTAGGAAAAACATAACCGATTTTTTTTTATGTGGGACACCTATTGACCATTTTTATTTTCTAAAAGTTTAAATGAATGTTTTGATGGTCATACTTTATCATTTTATTTTCTTGTGCGTTGTCCTTTTTCATATTTTTAATTGGAATTATTAGAAATAACTTCTTCTTCGATGATATATCTATTACATTGTTAGATATAACCAAAGATATTGAAATATAAGTAGATGTGCTATCTGCTGTTTTTACTATGTGGGTCTGCGCTTCCGTGTGTCGCCGATATTGTTTACCAATTAACAAATAAACTAAAATAACAAATAATTAACGAATAAACCAACGAAAGTTAAACTAAATGAACGAATTCTTTCCTTATTCAAAATATATTGTTAACCAATATTAATGCACATTTTCAAAAAATCAACGAAATGAACAAATTCTTTTTGTATGAAAACTACGCTAATTAGCGCGTAGTCCGGTGACAGTTGCGCGGACACCACAGCATATCTCTTCTGTATTTGAATATCTTTGGATATAACCTTCGAAAGTTATCATAACAAGAATTATTCCAATAAAAAATTGAATCGTCATTTATAGTTCCAGCAATATTTAGCTTGCCTTTAATTCAATTAACATGATACCATTTAGCAATAGAAATAAACTAATATTCTCCATAAAAAAATCTTCCGCAATAAAACTACAGTAACATTTACCAAACTAAGAAAATTGACATCAGCATCACGAATGAATCTCACTGAAAATTCACTTTTTTATGGAGCATTACGAAATGAGAAATACAATAAAAGAATTTAAATACAGCTTTATTTGATCAGCTATCAGACGTGGAGCATGGGGGCCGCACAGTGTTCCCCGAGCTAGGGGTAGGTGTAACCCCTCGTAAGGGGAGCGCACTCTTCTGGTACAACCTGCACCCGTCGGGAGAAGGAAACTACGCCGCACTGCATGGAGCCTGTCCTGTGCTGCAAGGCACCAAGTGGAGTAAGTATAATACACTTGTTCTGTCAGTCATTAGACGAGGAGCAAAGAAGCCACACAGTCTTCTCCGAGGTAGGGGTGGGAGTAGCGTTCTATTCTGGTTCAACCTGCACTCTCGGGTGAGGGAAACTACGCCGCCCTTCATGGGGGCCTGTCCTGTGCTGCAAGGCACCAAGTAGATTTAGTTGATTACGTTTGTTCTGTCAGTTATTTTTTCAAAGAAAGAAAACGTTCCGATACGAATAACCAGACAATATTTGAAAATCTCCAACTACCACCACAGTAAGAAATTACACAATTTGTCCAAAGAAACGATACTAACTCAATGACAATTCTTTTTTCAAAACTTCAACTAAGCTACTTCAGCCAAGTACCATTGAAAAATGCGCATTCCAAATTAAAACGCGGATTACGCATTTGAAAGAAAATATTTGTGAATCATTAAAACGGCTACCATCTTGAAACCGAAACGGAACTACAAACAAAATAATAGACAGACGACTTGCTCTCTCAGTCAATAAAAAAGTGTATAATTTATTTTTTCAATATTATAGTTGCAAATAAATGGATCCGTCAGAGAGGCCAGGAGTTCCGTGTTCCCTGTAACCTGGAATATCAAGAGGAAGGATTAATTAAAACCTACCCCGACCCTGTACTAAAAACGGATCAGTCGGTCGACCATCCAAAATAATTAGGCACATTTTCACAATTTCTAATGCAGCCCACCTGTATCTATACGCCTCGTGTGAAATAAAACGTCACTCCCCAATTTATTAAATTTTATAACATTTCCATTATTATATCGCGACCCAGAATATACACGTCTCAATTTTTACTTACTTCATCAATAATGATTTTGACGGAATGTTAATGTGATATAAATTTTATATTTTAAGAAATAAAACAAAAATGAAAACATTTGGAATTCTATATTTTTCTTCCATCTACAGAGTATTATTAAACGAAAAAGGGTGTCTGTAGCTTTGTTTTTTAAACAAATCTACAATTTTATTCCGAGATTTATGAAATTTTGCACACCTGACCTTCAAAGCAAGAAAAAGTTCAGTGTTCACATAAAATTTTGAAAAGCCCCCTATCTTTATTTCCCACCCATTAAAGCAGAATTTTGATACTTCATGATGAAATTTTGCACACATGTCTTTCAAAATAATTGGAAATTACTGTATTCAAGACCCATGTTCTGGGAGGTACGAAATATCTGATTTTTAAAAACTCTGCATAAAGTTCGGGCAACGCCGGGATCTTCAGCTTCTTCTTCTTCAATGGCGCTACAGCCCATTTCGAGCCTTGGCCTCCTTCAAAATAAGCCTCCACCGCCCTCTGTCCTCGGCCATCTTCTTCCAATCTGCAACATGGAGTAATCCTCTTGCATCCTTCCTGATATCATCCTCCCATCTCAGTCTAGGTCTGCCCGCCTTTCGTTTACCTCCCGGGTGTCCTGTCAGAACCTTCTTCGGTACTCGTATGCTTGGCATTCGGTGCACATGTCCGGCCCATCTTAATCTTTGGAGTCTTAAATGTCTCTGGGATCTTCAGCTAGTTAATGAAAATTCTCTTGTGCAGGTTTGAAAAATCAACATGTTTAAATACTACTGGACCACTAGGTCACTAATTTTTAATTAATATCTTCTCTTTATGTCAATTCATTAAAATATTACTTTAGCACATAAGGGGAATGCTGTACCTTTTGCGACGACGTAACGCGTACAATCGGTCGTATACGATTCATTTTGACAGTTTTCTTAAATGCAATATTTCGTATCGCGCTGAAGAGCTAAATACTGCGGTTGGGTTTAAACATCGACTTATAAACATTAAAAGTAGTTACACTAACGCCAGAGATGACGGCGCATTTGTCGCTTAATTCTCGTTAAGAGATGTCAGTCGCGGGAAAATTTGCGAATCGAGTGTCATCGCGTGCCAACATCAAAATAATACGACAAACGGATAGTCATTTTGAATGCCAATTAAGCTTTTATGTAAGTAGTTATAGGTAATAACTAATAAATAGTAATTTAAGTAGGTAATTACAACATCAACGCACGACAGGCGTAGACATTCCATTGAAAGTCATAGAAAATCATAGAAATATGACAGCCGGTAATACTCGACAGACGCTGTTTAGTTCTGAAACAGCTTAAAAACTAAACCCATATTCCCAAGTCCTTCCTTGTTGTTTTCTTCCTTTGTCTTTCTCTTTTCCTTGAAAGTCCCTACTTATTAGAAGAAGGGGAAGGTGTGTGAAGAGGAAGGAACGTGGAACACATCTACAATATTGCACAAAATCTAAAATTACCCACATCAAAACAGTTAAAAATTCGCCGTGATATTGTTCACATCTCGCTTTCGAAATCTCGCTAATAATCGTAAAAATACTAATTAATTTATCCCAAAAGTGTCGGTAATTGTACCCCGTTGTGCCGTTATAGTGGAGAGCAGCCAGCATCAATATCGGCCCAGAACAGCATATGGACCCAAAGGTAGGGGCTTTCTCCTTTCAATTTTAAAAAAACGCAGTCAATTGTCTCGCTTCACACAAATCAGATTTACAGTTCACATCTCCTCTTGTGTTACGATATTGCTCGTGACAGACGCTTTCCGATTTCCGACAGATTTATTAGCTTAATTGTCTCGTAACGCTTACTCGCAAAAGATAACACAAATGATACACTTCTTCAGATTTCTACTTTCTAGTGATTAGTACAGATTAAATGGTACCAAAAATGCCTAAAATAAATGACAAAATTCGTGCATTCTTAAAAACTTTGGTGGTACCTTTGTTTTTTCTATCTTGGCAGTATAGACTAAGAAGTCATAAAACAGTGGTGGATCACCCCTCAAGGTTGGAGGGGAGAATGAAAACTAGGTCGATTGAGGTTTGTTTTCATTTGTGCTGAATCGGATGAGACCCCGCCAAGTCGATTGTATCAATATTTAAAATAAAGAAACATTTTTGGAGCGGATTCTGCAGATTTTTTTATACTGCCAAAATTAATGTATAACCAAAGTTTTATGAATGTACGAATTTATCAAACCCTCTTTTCCATGTTTATTTTCTATTGCGCTGTACCTATACCGAAATATATAGTGTTTCCTTTCAATCCTTTTACCCTGATAAGGTGTGTGATGCCTTCTTGGAGCTCGTTTATATTTCAGTCACAAATAGCAGCAGTGATTTAGCAGCATAAAGCTATCGGGCCATCTCTGGCAATTGCGCGTGGAGGGAGCGGGGGGGGGGGGGGGTGGTCCAGCGGAGGCCGTCTCCTAGGGGATGGGGGGTGGTTGGAGAAACAATGATGACCGCCTCCCCGGGGAGAGAGATAAGCAGGTGATAGAATAGGGTCAAGATGAGAGATAGAAGAACTTTATTTGGGGCTTGAATTCGAACTTAAAGAACTAGATTAAAGGTGGGGTTGCCATAGGATTTCCACAGCTAAGTCTGCACCTTAAATATAAAAATGAATGTTTTTTTTTATTTTTGAATGTAGCTATAACTTTATGGTTATCCATTATAGAAAATGAAACAATTCAACTTTATATAAACCACTTATATAATGCTTAAATCCGATTTTAATCTCATTTTATATTGGAAAAACAACACGTAATTTTGAAATCAGAATCAAAGAACATTTAAGATGTCTTAATAATAATAATTTTTCTGAGATCGCTAACTAGATCATTGAAAATAACCATAGTTTTGAAAAAAAATACAGGGATAAATATTCTTCATATTAATCATAAAGGAAAACGTTTAGATAACTTAGAAGCCTTAGAAATTAAAAAATCCCTTAAAAATATTGAATTTATTATCAACAAACAAAAAATATTGTCTTATAGCCCACAATCATGGATTTGTTCCCCTACCCATCCACTCTACATTAATACCTACCCACCCACCCAATCTACATTAATAACTACTAGCAACGGCTCCACCCTTACCATAACAAAACATTGTTCGAAACTGTCAAATTAGTATAGGTAAGCTTTCCCTGAAGAAGGAACGTTTGTTCCGAAACCGGTCGGATTTACGCATTATATAAGTGGTTTATACAAAGTTGAATGTTTTTTGTTTGCCTCTTATGCGTTCCTAAACGATTAATTCGTTCCTTAATCCGATTGTGATGAAACTTTGGTGATTTGACGTGCGCGTCCCAGCGACGGTTTCTGAATATAAAAATGAGCTCTGGCGGTATGCAATTCATTTACTTATTTATTTAATACAAATGGCATAAGTATGCCATAAACATTAATTACATATCACAAATTCATATTCAAAATATTAGTAATGGTAAAACAGTGTATGTTTTCATACACTGTTTTATCGTCACAATTAACTGATGTTAATTTTGACGATACATTGGGAAGTGACACCAGAGATACATTTACATGCAAAAATCTATAATACAAATAAAATTAATAGTGATTAAAAAAATATGATAGCAAAGCCTTCTTGTACCTATGTTCCGTGCAGTTAAATCGATCTATCACATCTGCATATCTATTAGTAACTTCATGCAACCTCGGTAAAAGTGAGTGTTTCGTATACTCAGTCCGATTATTGTTACATTTAAAAAGGATTTTAGAACGAGTGGTTCTCGTGGGAATATGAAATTCAATGAGCTTAGTTAGATCAGGACTGTCTATTCTACCATTTACAATTTTGAACATGAATATTACATAATTCTTCGGATATAATTCTGCGATCTGACAGTCTTAGTAAATTTAATTCTTTTATCAAGTAATTATAATTTATGTTTTCAATGGGAATACCGAGGTTAAAATTAATGTGTCTTAAGAATTTGTGTTGAATTTTTTCGATTGAATCTGAATGTATTTTAAATGTGGGGACCAGATCGAGGAGTTATATTCGACTTGACTACGTACTAAGGATGTATACAAAAATTTTAAAGTTGAAATATTCTTGAAACCTCTGGAATTTCTTAGAACGAAGCCAAGCATTTTGATACCTTATAGATTGAGTTTATATGGGATGTAAAGTTTAATTTAGAGTCGATAGTTATGCCCAGGTCATAAATTTCTTCGACAGAGGTAAGGGTAGAGTTTTTAAGTTCATAAGGATGAATAATTGGTTGACTTATTCTGTAAAAACTTATTGAATAACAATTATTTATGTTCAGATAAAGTTTGTTAATAGAACACCAACTAATTAATTTGTTTAAATTATTTTGTAGACAGGCACAATCTTCAGCGGTTTTGATGATTTTAAATCATCTGCAAAAAGCAATACATTTACATCTTTATCAAATATGTCAACAATATCATTAATGAATAGTAAAAACAAAATTAGGCCTAAATGGGACCCTTGAGGTACACCACTGGTAGCTATAAATTGATTGGAATAGAACAAATTAATTTTTACAAGTAGAACTCTATCAGATAGATAGCTTACAAACCAGTCTAAAAGTTTTCCGTCAATACCGAGCTTACGTAGTTTAACCAATAGAATTTTGTGGCACACTTTGTCAAAGGCCTTGATAAAATCTGTGTATATGGAATCGACTTGAGTTTTGTTAGCTAATAAATTTGATATAAAGTTTTCATATAATGAGAGATTTGTCAGAGTTGACCTGCCTGACAAAAATCCATGTTGATTTGGAACAATGAGATGGTTAATAAATGGGGAAATTTTATCAAGAAGTAATTTTTCAAAAAGTTTGGGAATTATAGATAGCTTACATATAGGTCTATAGTTAGTTACATCACTTTTATTACCCTTTTTTAGTATAGGCGTTAGATATCAACGTTTACAAATGTCCGGGAAGCAACCCGTGTCAAGCGATTGATTAAACAATAGAAAAATCGGCTCAGCCAGTGAAGCAATGCAATTTATGAGAATATTGGGGTGCACGTTATCAGGTCCGGCCTTTTTGTTTTTGTCTAGAGATTTAATTTTAGATTTAACGTCGTTTATATTGATGTGTAAAGCAGGGATATGCATGCTCTCAATAAGGGAAGGTGGTGGTATGTAATTTTCTGGGATATCTTCGTCATATACACTTTTGAAGTAATCAGCAAAATAGTTAACCTTTACTTTCATATCAGTGCTACTCTTATCTTTGAAGTGCATTGAAATGGGTAAACCTTGTTTGTATTTTCTAAGAGAGTTTACATGTGTGAAAAAGTTTTGTATATTAGAGGATATAGATTTTTCGATTCCATTTATATAATTATAATATGATTTTTTGACAGTTTTTTACATTGAGTTCTGTAATTGTGAAATAACTTATAGTCATTAAGGGATTTAGATTCTTTAAAGTTTTTGTGTGCAGTTTTTTTGCAAATAACCAGGTTGATTAACTCGCTGTTGAACCATTTCGGGAACTTCGCTTCTTTGAAGTGTGAAAGTGGTACATAGTTTTCAATGGCCCTGTTGATCATTGTGTAAAAAAATTTCAAGATTGTAGTTAATATTTTTGTTGTGGTGAAGAAATGACCAGTCTTCATTTGAAAGATATTTTGTTTCATATTAGGATAGTCAGATTTGGAAAAATTATAATTTTTTATTTTTTTTTTAAATTTATTTCAAGAATTTTTTTTTTGTTTACATATTTCAAATGGTTATATATGGTAGGTTATAAAATATTTCACATTTTGTTCTACTACTCCATAAGTTGAGCTCTAGGAGCTCGTGTTTATGGGAGGAGTATTTACATGCAAATAAAAATAATGATGTTTCAATGAGTAAACAATTATCAAAGAACTTATGACATAAAAGTTCAACATTATTTTAGATAAGTACACAATTAAGAAAAAAATATAGTTAATGAAGGACAATAACAATACAATTTTTTTTTTAAATATTAAATATTACAATTTTCAGTAGGGGTAATTTACATTAAGGGTACAATATATCACTATCCAATTTCAGAGACTTAATTTGTTTTTTGAATAATTCATATTTCAGCGTTTCTGTTATGTTTATTTTGTTTTTGGATAATAATATATTGTAATATATTGTAATAATAATATATTGTATAAGTAAACATAGGAAGAATAGTTGTGTCGTCGGGGTGGTGGCAGTCTAGGGGGAGGAGCTCGTCAACTGATTTAACAATGTGAATTGAGAGATCACTACAGAACACTAAACCCAGCAGCTGGTTATTGGTACTGTAGACTTGATTGACTTGATGTAGAGCGAGTAAGTTCGTCATATCTATTATTTCACGAGCATTTTCTGGTAGGCTTAAGTTGTTATAAGAGTTTTTATTCATCCAATCAATGCTAGGGGTATTATAGTCACCAAATAAAATTGTTCTGGCATCAGGGTATTTATTTTTAAAGGTTTCGAGGTCATCAATGTGGTTTCAGTAGACTGTGATGTTGGATCCAGGAGGAATTGAAATTTAATCTAATTTAATTAAATTTAATTTAATCCAGTTGAATCCACATCCCAGTAAAATTTTACTTGATTTAGTTTTTAGTAATACAAATACCTGTTCTACGTCTAGATGTTTGCAAATTAATCGAGTGGATGGCAGTGATTTTTTGACGGATGTGAGAACTCTTCCTACTGTGGTTTTATTGCTGGTGGCTGGATTCCTGTCAGGGCGGTAGGTGTTATAATATGAGAATCCAAGTTCCTCGGTGTGAATATCAGGATCAAGCCAGGTTTCAGTAAGGAGAAATACATCGACGTTTTGAAGTAAAGGAATAGAAGTTTGCAACTCTAAGAGTTTGATTCGGCAGCCGCGGATGTTTTGGCCGTATCCATTGATGTGTTTGAGTTTTTTGGATTTTTCTTAACTATTGTCGGCTTGCTGTTGATATATTTGATTGTTAGTCCAACTTCACCTCCCTGTATCCTACTTTCCATTGATTGACATAGGTCTGATAAATATTTTCTTCGGTTCTGAGTTTGGTCGGAAAAAATTTTGACAGGGGAGTTGTTAAGATAAAGGTTTTTTTTCTAAGGATATTCATTTCTTCAGTTGAGTTTCTGAAGATCACTTTAATGGGCCTCGATTTATAGGGCTCACTGCTCCAAGACGGAATGTGTTGATGGAATTTGGTTCTATATTGTTGTCTATTTTCTTCAGAATGGTTGTAATTTGTAAATTATCATCCTTGATTTTTTCAATTTGGTTCAGTTGTGTGCTTTCAGGAACGTTTATAATTATGAGATTATTTGCTCTGTTTTTCCTCTCTTCAAGCTCATCGGCCGCTCCACATATAGATTCTAATGGGTTAGGTTTGTTGATTAATGCTTTGAAAGCTATTAGTTTACCCTCGAGTGCTGCCATTTTTGTAGCCATTTGCGCTATGGTTCCAAAAATAGCATTAGTTTTTGGAATCATTTTTGCAATTTGGTCTTTGTTCAGTTTGCTACTGGGGTCTATTATTAGTTCGGTTAGAGCCTCAACCGCGTTTCTCGCCTGACTGATAAATCCCTGGGAGTCCATTTTGTTAAAATTAAATTTTTTTTTTTTTTTGAAAAATAGACGATGGTTAAGCCTGGATTTAAGGTGGAGTGACTTGAATTACTTGAAAGTATGGGCCGGGTCGGGCGGTAGTAGCTTGGGTGACAATAATACTTATTGTTTTGACTTTTATTAATATTGAAATGCTCACTCAGTTATGATTTTAGAATCCAGCAGGTTTGCACTACAACTTACAATAACTCACTGGCTCGTTATATTATCTGTTTCACTGTTTAAAACAACTGTAGACTGTTAATTAGTATTGAGCGCAAAATTGAATGTGCTCTCTGTGTCACTGTACAAAAGTTAAACTATTCATCCGATTACGATGAAACTTATGTATACTGGTGAGCTCTGGCCTTATGAAATTTGTATAAAAAATGTTGCAACAGAAGGCACGCGAGTTCTTTGAAAGAAGGGGCCTTTTTCATATAGTTTAGCGGCAGGGAGGGAAGGAGGGGTGGGGGGGAATCCGGGAGGGGGGAGGGGAACAAAGAGGGGGGTTTGCAGGAGAATGGGCGAAGGAGGGGAAAGGGAGGCGGAAGGGGAACGGGGACGAATGGGAAAGGACACGCGGGGGAAACAATTTCTTCACTTTAGTGGCATTGCAAAGCACGCCGGGAAACCGCTTGTAATTTATATAATTACCAAGGTCACTTTAGTTTTGGTCAAGGTTTTTTTTAACCCCCGACGCAAGGAGTGGTATTATAAGTTTGACTTTCTGTGTGTCTGTCAGTCTGTCTGTGGCATCATAGGTCCTAAACGAATGGACCGATTATGCGATTTTTTTTGTTGGAAAGCTGACGTGATCGAGATGGTTCTTAGCTACAATTCACGAAAATCTGTTCAGGCGTTTCAAGTTCATCAGCGCTTTTTGTGTCGGGGGTTGCTTAATTTTTTTTGCTATGGAAAAGAGTTCGGAGAGAGAAGTAAAATTTGAATATTTCAATCTAAATTTGGAAATCATTTGGCAACTTTTCAAATATCCCTTACACAATTTTTTTTATTAGATTAGAATGGTTTCGTAAATGACACGAAGTTATTAAAAGCGTGTTTTATTGGTGTGGTTAAAATTAATACTTGTAGGAATCGTGAATTTGGGAGGCAAGTATGAGTACCGACTCCCGGGGAAGCATGGGGTAAATGGTTTATCAGTTGTGTAAAATTTAAAATGCGTTTATTAGTAAGGTGCATGATAAGTTTTAAAGGTTTAAAAAAAATGTTTTTATTTAAAATAATATCTTTACATTCCCTACGCCGAAACGGCATATATATGAAATTCCATCGGTAGAAAAAATCGCAAAGTATGCTCCGAAAATTATTTAAACACGTTTTTTCAGTTATTTTACAGGTAGTATGTATGAAAAAATTCGTGTGTTTTTAAATGCTACTTTAGACATTCTCCACGAGATTTTTGTTCTTTTTTTACATTAACTCCACTCAGGAGGCCCTGAGGAAAATAATTTCCCTCAGGGCCTATGTCATCTGAGATACTGTGTGGAGGGTCTTTTTGAGGAGAGGAAGGAATGCACGTTGGTCTTGAAGAGACCCATGTTGTAGGAATGAGGAAACACAGAGGCCGGCAAATCATTCCACAGCCGAGCTGTTGAACACAAGAACGAGTCGAAGAAACGACCCGTTCTCATGTGACAAATGTCAACCGTGTACAAATGTTGGGCACGCGTTTGGCGTGTCTCCCGACTATGCACCGGTGCCGAAGGGATCAATGACGCTAGTTCCTGGGAGCATCTTCCATTGTAATACCGGTAGAACCAGAATAGCATTCCCACCCGACGCGACGCCTGTGCTCTAAAGATTGCAACCCCTCTGTTAAAATGGGAGAATCTATTAAGCGGACCGCCCGTTACTGCACAGAGTCGAGGGTATTTTTCAGGTATTTTGGAGCTCCAAACCAGAGGTGGCTGCCAAATTCAATCGTGGGGCGCAATTTTGATTTGTACAGGGTTAGCAGTTGTGTACTATCTGCAGTATCTGCGGGCCCTGTACGTACAGTACGCCCAGTTTTTGGGAGGCAAACTTTACTCTGGCTTCGATGGAGCCCCCATACCTGAGCTGGTCACTTAGGGTTACACCAAGCATATAAATGGAGGGCCTGTTCGGAAGATTGCTACCATTGAAAGATACTAGATTTTCATCCCGATCTAAGTCGTGTTGTTTTAAAAATGTTCTCAATTTACGCTCAAATATTATTGTTTTTAATATTAGCGCGCTCCCCAACATTTGTGTTTACATATCTCTCCTTCTTATTACTACCAGGTACTACCAGGGTACTGGGTACTACCAGGCCTTAAAATAATAATCTGTCAACTCTACAACCTTGTGTAGAGGTACGAATAAATATTATAGCTAGACTAATCTCATACAATTAAGTTTAGTGTTAACCCTCGATGTTGGTGAAAGCCAGATAAGTGCCCTTTATGCAGTGGATCTACCCTCAGCAAGTGGAAAAATAAAATACCACTTACGTCTTTAGTTTCTCTCCCCTTTCCTTGACTTCCCAAAATAATAGAATTGTAACAGTGTGAAATAAAAGTCACACTTTTATGTATGGTTTCACATTTCATTTGTGTGCTAAAAGTGGGGAAGGTTCATTGATTCATTGTACGCAATTGGTAATGAACAAAACATAAAAAAGTTTATTCAACAGTAAGTTTAAAATTACATAATCATATTATTATTTAGGTACTTTACGATAAACATTATTTACAGAAATTAATAAAATATACACATTGAGTACTGAGGTACAATTATTTTATTACGTTTACAACATTTGTTGTTTTTTTTCAAAAATTTCCAATTCATTTAGTGGTGTCATTTTAATGTAATATAAATTAAATCACTTTGCATACACCAAAATTTAATCAAAATAATCGAAATGTTTCGAAACCAATGGTTGGTATGGACCATTGGTTTCGAAACATTGGATGGATATGGACCAACGTCATCATATAAAAAAACTTACATTACAAAGAGTACACCGATTATACTATCTCATTCTCTCACGGGCTAAATTCTATAGATCAGTGTTTCTTAAAAACTGTAGTCCGCGGACCCCCGGGGGTTCGCAGTCTCATCTTTGGACTATTTAACAATAATAATATTAAATGCTACCAAAAGTCTCGAAAACGCTACGCGTCTTGGTTTCGTTTTTCAGTACCGACAAAAAAATGCATATTAGATGTTTCTGATATTACTGACTTGACAACGGCACAGGAAAACCAATTAATAGAAAATCTTGTGATTCAGCTTTGAAACGTAATTTCAAAGAAGCCTCTTTATCAAGTTTTTGGGTGAATGTAAAGAAAGATTATAAGGAAATATCAGAAGAAATGCTGAAACATTTACTGCTTTTCTCAACCACATACCTTTGTGAAAAAGTATTCTCTGCTATTGTATATACTAAAAACAAATACAGAAACAGATTACAACCTTCGCAATCATTCACCGTTAATTAATGTGAATGTTGGTATTGCTGTTGTACGTTAATTAATGTGAATGTTGGTATTGCTGTTGTACGTTAATTAATGTGAATGTTGGTATTACTGTTGTACGTTAATTAATGTGAATGTTGGTATTGCTGTTGTACGTTAATTAATGTGAATGTTGGTATTGCTGTTGTACGTTAATTAATGTGAATGTTGGTATTGCTGTTGTGCGTTAATTATTAATGTTTTTTATAAAAAAAATTGTATTTGGCGTACTTACTAAAAAATATCAGAGTGTGCAATTCATAGGCGGTAGAAGTGAAACCTTCAGAAAATTAAAGTAGGCAAGTGTGGGGAGACTGGGGAGGCTAAAAGAACCGCGCAAAGAGGAGGCCGATGATATTATCTCATTCTCTCATAGGCTAAATCCTATGAATGTGTGTTTGTCTCTTTTTAGTGTCGCCATGTTTCGTTTCACTGAGTTTCAAATCACAACATGGCTAAATAAGTTTTTCAATATTATATTTACATGTTCCTCCTGACGAAGAACCCGCCGGTTTCGAAACATTTAAAGTGTGTTGATTAAATGGTGGTGAATTCAACGTGATTAAATTAAACTTTAATTTCATTGAAAAAGCTCCACACAGGAGGCCCCGATGAAATAAGTCATCTTTGTGGATGCTGTGAAGAGGAAAGGATGGAGAGGAAGTTCTGGGAAGGAAAAGGGCATGATGGGTGGATAGGAATCTAGGAGTCAGTATCTCCAGGAGTGACGGAGGTGAATCCATCCCTCCTACTGTGGTGCAAAGCGATGTTCCGTGAGAGTCTTGCTGGAGAGGTCAAATGGTCGGAAAAAATGTATTTATAATTATTGTACAATACATAGGGTACTACATAGTATAAGCGATAATATTATATTGTATTTGAAGGGAATTATTTTTCCTAAGTTGTGCATTTTTAATTCAATTCACAACCTTCAAAGTTTGTAAAAAAATAAATAAAATAAAAATGGATACTTGACCGTCAATCAACATTCTAAAAAATACGTGTATATATGAATTGTATAGGTACCAAAACAGCTTACTTATAAATAAATAGATCATATACATTGTTTATTATATCTACATTAATAGCAACACATTCATTTCTGCTCCTAAAGCGTTTAACTTATTTATAAATTACAAGTAATTAATATTATAATAGTTTATGCCAAAGTACGCATATCCTAGCAGAAGGAACAATTTAATAGAAACAAAAATAGTAACAAATTTAATTTATTCTAGCCTTAATATATTTCAGCTTTACGTAAATGCGTTATGTCTTTATGTTAAAAAAACCTAAACGACTCTTCTCATTTCGAAATTTTCTTTAAAAGTCATTTCATAGAATCACCTGTTTTATTTCCTTTATTCAATGATAATCAACTTTGCCTTTCCTTTTCTCACGAACATATATATTACCGAAGCTTTCGACATGAAATCTTATCAGGGGTTGACTATCATCGGGGAAACGTTTTCTCTGCAAGCTACAGCCATGAAGGAGTCACCGTAGAGAGTTTTATCATCACGCAGTGTTTTTGTACTACCTCTTTCAAAGCTACAATTTCGGACTTAAATTGATGAAATTCAATATTAAAGTTAGACCGGGGGTCGGAATTTGCGGCTCTTTGCATGGGCGTCTGTGGCTCTTCAGATATCAACTGCAATTTCACCTCCCTCTACTCAACCAGCTTTTTGAGATGGAGCCGCCGAATGAACTTTGAACGCTTGATTTATTGAACGAGTCTTCTGAAGTACGAGAATGGTTTCGGAACTTTCGTATCACAAGGTTTAAAGTTAACTTAATCTGGAACTAGAATTTTAAGGAGTCTATGCACGAGTCTGTTTATAGAAACATTTAAAGGGACAGATGTGTGATATTACAGTAAGAACACAAAGCAAATCGTAACCTGTTTCTTTGATAAATTGGTTCTTCACACTTGACTGCCCACCGCCCAGCCCTGACCTAGACAGACACGAGAAGCTACAGATTGTCCATTCTATTAGCCACTCGAGCGTTCGGGTTAATAATAAATTGAAATACGCGTCCAGCGTCCGGGATTTAGAAATTTCCCGCATTCATTAAAACAATCATACCCCCGAATTATAATATGGAAACATTTAAACTGCTTATAGTGTTAGAGAGCCATTGAATGCACATATATTTAACTCTCTATCCCATATTTTGAGAAATATTTAGAAATATTAAAACGGTTTAATTTAAAAATGCTTGAATTCTGTGTATAAAATTGGGGTACTTAGTATATATTTGAAGAATATTAAGTATTAAGATTTCCGCATGTGTTGTATATATCCTAGTTGATAATCACAAACATGCTTTATTAATAGGTAACACATGATCACTAAAAGATAAGCAAGAAAAAATATTTTAATAATTTCGATTTGCAAAATGTCATAACTCATAACAAATAATTCTGAAGAGATGTGAGACATCTCTCGTTAAAAAATGAAAATACAAAGTTATATCTGTGATTAAATGAAGTATACAATGCGTGGGAACTTTTGAAATAATTCCAATAAATGTTTTAAAATATTGCTCAAATTGGCCACATTTTGGCCAGCGAACGCTCGAGGGTGTTTGCAAATTGGCCAAAATATGGCCAAAAACGTTCATGTGGCTAAAAATACGGGCAAAGAGTCATCAATTCAATTTCATAATATAACGAAAAGTTTGATTTTGTAAATAGAAATGATACACTTCTATAAGATGTTGCTATGTCAAATATCCTAGTGGGTATAATAAAAGGAATTCACGAAATATTAAAACATCTCGCCTAAAATTTATTGTTGTTTCTATTTCTTTACATAACTTAAATACCTACTTAAATTTAATGTTATCAAGTTTAATTTGTAGAAATTCATTCAAAACTGTTTTTTGTAAATTAAATAAAAAAACAAACCTTAAAATACCTACTTATAAAAATTTTAACCAAATAACCTTATTAATGTTAACATTTACATTATTACATATAGGTACATTAATATTTACGATTTTTTTATGTATATCTAAACATAGAAACAAATGTAAGCCTCATAATGGAAATAAAATTAAAATTGCAATTTCCGCTAATGAATTTCGTGTGAAACAAATCTTTACAAATTTCAAATGAGTGCTTACACAATTCGTACGGAATTAATAGTATATATTGACAGTAAACAAAATTTCCAGGAACTTTGAACAAGTATTTAACGACGTAGAACTTTTAGGAATATTTTCGTCCGGATGGAACGTGGTATAAATGCAATTCTACGGAAAAGTCGTCCGATTTTTTATTTGAAATTCAACTTTAGCAAGTTAAATAAATACAGAAAACAGCGTGTTTAGAGTGAGTGAGATGGGTTTATTATATATTGCTTCAGGAAAGGAAGCAAGAAGAACTTCAAGAAAATAGGCAGTATTAGGATTCATATCCACGTTTTAGAAAAGAATGAACAAGCATATCAATGGAGTGGCTTAATCATATCGCAGATGACATTACTTTCAATAAGAAGATCTTCAATTTTCTAAATTTGAGCAGTTTCGAGAAGTCCTATATTTTCTGTAACTAGCAATAATTCAGAGGTCGTTGGATCAAATACCGGCGTGCCCAAGTAAATTTTATTGGATTAATTTGTGTTATTTCACAATTTACGCATTTAAAATAGTGTATAGTACACAGGGTGTCTAAGGGGTCAAGTTTACACACTTCGGGGGGTGATTATACATGATGGTAGAAATACAAAAGATTAAAAACTTTTTCCGAAATTCCAATGTTTTTTTCCCATTCAAAAATATTTTTCGTAATTCACCTTTTTTACTTGTACTATCATGTAGAATGCAGTTTGGGCACTTCACCCCTGTTTGTGCACTTTACCCACCGGACACCTTGTATTTGCGGCACGGTCCAGCATGGAAGATACTCTCAGTATCGTCCTGGTTTCAGAACCATCATTCAGAATTGAAATGTTGCTTAAAGTAGCTTCATCCGTGATTGATGACTAGATCTGAAAAGCTTGGTACTTTCCAACCTTCGTCTGTTTCATCTCCTTCCCCTCCTCAATATATTCAGTCTCACAACATACTCCTATTGGGGATGCCGTAGTCTCGGTGTCTCCAAATGGTTGGGTGAACTTGGAACCGTTTTTACATAAAAAGTCCAAGTCAAAGGCAAAGAAGCACTTTCCGCCCTGACCAGTGTAATGCTTCACTTCCTCCCACTTTTATTCTGTCTTCAACATCTGTGTTCCAACCTTATCCTTTCCTCGTTTGACTTCAACGGTCGTCCTCCCAAATCCAAGAAATGATGTCAGATTCAATTGAAGACGTGTGTGAAATGTGACTGTTTTCCTTCTTCCTCTCGATGTGGCGTGATGTGTGTATGTCTAGTTGTAGGAGTGCGAATGCGGATGCGGGTGAGAGTGCGGCGAGAAGGAGTGCGGCTGGTAGGGCCAGTAGGGCGGTGGCAGAAGGGGCGGTGCGCCAGGGGGCGGGGGCGGCAAGGCCAGCAGGGCGGCATCCCCGCCCGCGCCTCCCGCCGCCTGCGCCTGACACGCCACCATCAGCCCGTGGAAGTCGAACTTGTAGGCGTAGCGTTTGCCGTGCACCTTGCTCATTATGTTCTTGTCATAGTAGTATCTGAAAACAAATAAACAAACTCATATATTACCAATGCATTGAGCATCACCTAAGGACAATAATCTCGTCCAATCAAAAATCTTCCTTCTCAAACGTCTTGCATGAAAATGAAAAATACCGAAGACGATGACTATGACGTCACATGTGAACCATCTCAGGGACTTCTAAAACCCAGTAGTAGAGTATAAAGTAATCAGTAACTCTATGTAAGTGGTGAGAATGTTTTGTGAACTAGGAGAACCTGTGCTAGGTGAATCTGGGCCAGGAGAACCTGTGCTAAGAAAACCTGTGCTGAGGTGTCCGCATGTTTTGGTTTATTACTTCAAAACATATACTTGCATAACGTACCGCGTGCCATGTCTTTTAAATGTTGCCATCCTAGGCTCTTTATATTGTGTAAATAATGAAAATAGAAAGAGACCGACAGGCAGGACAGTTCCGTCAGACAGAAGATTGCGAAGGAGTACTATAGGAGAGATTTTGGAGCACAACGCTAGTGTAGTGAGCAAATGCACGTTTAAAGAAAAGCCGATTTGATTTTCACAGTTTTTTTGGTAACTGCCACGAACTCTCTGCATTTATGTTTTAGCTCGCTTTAATTGGCAGTTTTTGAAGTAGGTTTGCAAGAAACCTTTAAATAGGCGTGGAAGAATGAATCGAACTTCTCTACTATTAACAAAGAAACCAAGGTAGTTTTTTTATTAATACAATTCTATGGTGACTCTTCTAGATAAGATTTTTAATTAATTGTACTCTTTCACGGTCACCGAGTTTTTTGGTGAAAAAAATTGAAAAATCAACTTTTTTGAAATTTTTATTTCAAATTATTCGTTTTGTTCGGAATGCTGAAATAATTCAGTTTTTACAACTAATCCTTCATTACTTTTTTACGTTACCTTATATATTTCTATTTTCTTATTTTTTTCGTAATTTACACAAAAAAACATTCAAATTTAAAAAAAATGGTCGTAGCCATGTTTTGATTACGGGTGGGGCAAAAAAAAACACAAAAAAGAAGTCGAGTTTGTAGCGTGAAAAAAGTTATAAAGGTTATTTTGTAGAAACGTGAATTTTTTTAGCATTGAAAGCTATCCGAAATCCGTAAATAAAATGATTTCATTATTTTTTTTATCAAAAATCCGCCGTATAACAACGTTTTTAAAAAATCATGAAGATCGGTTCATTTTTGGATTTTTCGTCGCCAAAAAACCAGGTGACCGTAAAAGTGTACAATTACCGATTTTTATCACCGAACATTGTTGTACTGCCTTTGAAATGTTGAATTACATTGAACGATAAACTGTGGGACCTTATTAATGAATATTCGGTACTATGACCTATGTGGTTCGCTACGTTTGGTGATTTAGCAGGGGTGCCCGGGTTCACAGGGTGTGGTTTGTCTAGGTCTTGGAGACGGATGACCAGGACAAATTGAACCCCATATGCCTACCCACCCCTTAAACCCTCTTCCTTCCCAGAACTCTCCTCTCCTTCCTTTCCTTACAAAACCCTCAAGAAGAAGCCGGCAATTTACAGACGTCAGCGTTCAGTACACAAGCGTCTATTCCAGAGCACCTCATCACGGTAAGCTAGTATTTCTTGCATTAGCTCCTGGCGATAGCTCTTGGCAGAAGTATCAGTGAGTATCTTACCTGAGCGCCCTGCTGAGCTTGTCGTAGTTCATGTTGGGCTTGGCTTTGCGCTCTCCCCAGCGCCGGGCCACCTCGTCAGGGTCTGCTAGGCGGAACTCTCCCTCACTGCCCTCCCACGCGATGCAGCCTCCGTTGGAGGAGTCCCCCAACAGCTCTAGCAAGAACTGCCATAACTGAATCTGCCCAGAACCGCTGGACACCAGGCGGTGCGAGGCGGCATTCAGCACTTGGTACGGATCTGCAAACAATCACACATATTCAAACATCTTTAAAATAGCACACCTACTGATTACATATATAGATTTTGTAAATCTGTATGTACTCTGTAAATTAGTGCATAAGTTACCAGGGGCATATAGTACTAGAGATTGTGGAATGTAAAATCTAAATCAGTATTAAAATTTTCGCTTGTATCATTCATTTACCACTCAAAAAAGGACATTTAAACACTTGAATTAAATAAAGCACTAAGTTCAAAAAATGTATATAACATTAGGATTTTACATAAATAAAATAGATAACAGAGAAAACGCACCCAGTAACTTACGACAAATTTGGTTTTATGACAAGTTGCATAGACACAAATAATTTTTGTGATGCTTAAAGGCTTTATTTGGGATATCGGCGATGTCACATATGGCATTTCTATTTGCCTTAAATGTTATTTTATTAAACGTTATTTAATTCCGTCATTCATTTATGAAAAATTACCAAGAGTACAATAGCTTGTAGTGGTAAAACAATTTTCAATTTGGGAGGCGGCAATGGATACCACCGCCCCGGGAACCTTTATTGGATAACCAACACCTCTGCCATAGGTCACCCCAAGTAGTTCGCTACGTTTGGTGATTTAGCAGGGGTGCCCGCGTTCATGGGGTGAGGTTTGTCTAAGTCTTGGAGGCGAATGACCAGGACACTGAACCTCAGATTCCTATCCACTCCTTAAACCCTTTTCCTTCCCAGAACTCTCCTCGCCTTCCTTTCCTTAAAAAATCCTCCACACAGCATCTCCAAAGAAGGTATAGGCCCTGAGGGAAATCATTTTCCCCAGGGCCTCCGGTGTGGAACACATGTTAAAAAAACTTACGTATGTGCTTAAATATGTGGAGCTCATGTAAAAAAAAATGACTGACTTTACTTCGAGATTTAGCGTCAAGATTAACCTTATGAAATTTGAACCACAAAAAAACATATCAAATATAGAATTAAAATAATTTTTCGGTAAAAAATATTATGTTATGTAATGGTACTGTAACGCTTCTGCATTCTTGCCACATCAATTTCAATTTTAGGCTTCCTGGTATGTAGTAGAGTGGTGAGACGATGTAGTGAGATGAAAATTAAGTCAAAATTAATGGAAATGTCCTTTTTAATGATTCATTGGCGATGATTGGTGCAAGTGTGCAAAAACTCAGTGTGCGGCGCCTACATATAGGCAATCTACAGAGCATATAACGCATATCTACAGAATCAATAATATTACAGTAAAAATCAAAGATTACTATAATTGTAGGAAATGTGAAGCCGAAAGTATTTATAAAATATTTACTTCAGCGTTTTAAAATCAAATATTAACAATTTCGTTAAAATAATATACAGGGTGTAACATCACGTGCCCAAAGGATTTTAACCAGCGATTCCTGAGCATATTTCGAGTTCGGTTTGCTGTCCGATGATTTTTTATTCTGTCAAAAAAATAATATTTTTCAGTCACATCTCACCACTGATCACATTCACGTGATATGTACGCTGTTTCATGTGCTGCAATGCTGCTGGAACGAGACGGAGTGCTTATCACGTGATCCGCCGCTAGGTTATACCTGACAACTCAGTTGCGACGTGTGAAGTAAAAAATATTTTTATCATTAATATTGTTTTTTTGATTAATAAAAATGTCATCGTTTTCTGAATGACCTATTCAATGCCGATAATAAAAATTCATAATTATAGGTCCACAAAAACAGGAGATACCTATAATTTTAAGAAAAAAAACTTTCTTTGCGCTCTCCTGAACAATTAACATCTTGTATGGAACCAAACTGGACATATTATTGGATGTTTTTACATTATACAAAAATGGCTGTTATAGATTATGACAAGGTCCTAGCTATAAAATCCACATTGGGGGTTCAATCCTAAAGGGGGGGGGATCTCTCCTTGGGGGAGGAGCAAGGAAAAAAGGGAAGGGGTCAAAAAATGTATTACAAAGTTTTTTGGGACCACAATATTTTAATAATTATTATTCGGTCTCTTTGTCAACAAAAATGAATCGATCACGGAAATTTGAAATGCTGTTAAAGGCAAGACATTAATTGTTCAGGAGAGCTCAAAAAAAGATTTTTTTCTTAAAATTATGAATCCATGCCAACTCAGAATGAAACCAACTCAGAACCACCTCCGAAAGGTCATTAAAAGCTATGAAAATAATAATTTTAAAATAGCCGCTGACCCTAACCTAACTTAACATATTTAACAATTTTTTTAATATTTTTATCATCACTCTTAATGATCTTTCTGAGGTGGTTCTGAGTTGGTTTGATTCTGAGTTGGCCGGTTACCGTTCAGTATAGCTTAGGAAATATTTTGAGGTGTTTAGATATTCTGCGTGATGTATTTTGTCACATTTTTTCCGATCATAAAACAAAATAAAATGTGATTTTTTCTTCTAACTTACGCTTTTATTATTTTACTTAATCGGTTTGTTGTTGTTTTTCAATGGAAACTTCAGTTCGCAATAAAAACGATATTATGAACTGAATAGTGAATATACTGTTTTGACCAATCATAAATAGACGTCAGACAGTTACGTAAAAGTCTGTATCTTGACTGTGAGTATCTTGGTAAGACAGACACAAAACAACAACAGAAATTAAGTAAAGAGTGTAAATCTATTTTGGAAGTGTGATGATATCCGTTAATTTCAGTCAGTCTGTCAGAGACGTTAGCTCCGCCCAGAACTCTCTGTGGTAGTCACATTTGATACAATGGACTTGAATATCCTGCGAGTAATAATGGCCGATCCTTAGTCATACCTGCAGACGGAGGAGTATATAACATGCTGCGGACACTCATTGGGATTTACGTCGTTACTCATCTAATCATTATCCATTCATATACGAGTGAGTAAATGACAGATGTGTTTGAATAAATACTTCAAATGGCGCCAATAAACCATCTCCTTTCAGACAGGTATCAAACCGACTAGGTAGGTAACCACGCTTTACGTATGAGTTGAAATTAAGTTACTGTTTATTCTAAATGCGGAAAGACTCGATAAAAATCATAAATGATTGATTGATAGTAGCGTTGGTAGACCAATTATTGGCTTTTACATAATGTAGAACATAAATCTTCTCTGAGAAATACCTAATAATAAAAATTCACGAAAACAGAAAATATGTAATCTCCCAGTATCCAACAAATAAACGCTAATTTTGATCAAAATCAAAATGTTTCAAAATTGATGTTAATAATATTTAAAAAACAAGGTATGTAGAAATAGGGGATGCTATGGGACATACGGGTTGTTATTTTTTTTATGAGCTCCACTCAGGAGGCCCTGAGGAAAATAATTTCCCTAAGGGCCTATGTCATCTTTGGGGATGCTGTGTGGAGGGTTTTTATAAAGTAAAGGAAAGAGGGGAGAGTTATGGGAAGGAAGAGGGTTTAAGGGGTGGGTAGGAATCTGGGGTTCAGTATGTCCTAGTCATCCGCCTCTAAGACCTAGATAAACCTCACCCCATGAACCCGGACACCCCTGCTAAATCACCAAATATGGTGTGGGACAAACAGGATGTTAATACAACGTATAATATACAGCGTGATAATCGGGTAAATACAGGATGTTAAGGGACGTACTTGCCTTACTTTAATCAGTGATTCCTGACATTATTCGGAGTAAAAAGATATAAATGAAATTTTGGTATCCGGTGACATTTTGTAGAAGATTATTTTTTTCTACAAAAACATTAAAAAAATAGTAGGTGTTGGACAGTTGGGGCGGGGTAAGAGATTGGGCGGTTATTCGCTTGAGTGACCACTGACGACATGTGGAAGATTTTTTTTTTATTTAAAGATTAAAAAAATCATTGTAAAAGTCACCGGAAACCAAAACTTCATTTACATTTTTACGCCAAATAATGCCAGGAATCACTGGTTAAATTAAGTCAAGTACGTTCCTTAACACTCTGCATAGAGGTACATATAAAATTTAACAATAATTTATACAATAGTGGGATAAATAAAAAAAATAAGTAACAAATCTACACGTGAAATAAAACTCTTCGAAACAAAATAAGCAGAAATATATCTCGCGTGTGACTTTTGAAGTTTACTAAGTTCAAATCGTCGTCAAAACAATCCATACATGAATATTTGTTACCAAGATTGTGTAAACGTAGTATTCGGAAAATGCAAATCATAGTTTGAATGAGATGTATTGCAAAATGTTAATATCTGTCAAGTTTTTCGTTTAGGTACGTGTAGATTTATTAAGATCGTTTATAACAATCTAACTTAGAGTTTGACAATTTTAATAAAAAGTTTAGATCATTTATTCTTCGTCTATTTCCTAACGTTGGAAAATTAAAAATATTAATTAAAGACGATGTATACTCTTACCTCTAGTTAAGATCAAAATTTTTGAAGCGTCGAAAATTTCTTTGGATTGTTTCTACATTACGAGTATGAATTTAACAGGCAATTTTGAGAGGAAAGCTGCTTTTATTAACGCCTTGTCTAAAGAACACCATTCAAAATCAAAACGTTATTATAAATTAAATTGATGACAAGATCTGAGTAGCCATTTACTTCTTAACCTTCGCCATATTCTACCCCTTCTCATTCCCCTCAGCCTTGTTTTGAGGTATTCACATAAGGTTAACCTGCAACACTTTACTTTTCTGATACACACATCTTTTAGTTATCCAGAGAAGTTAAATCGTCAAATCACCGCAAATTGTTTTCCTGAAATTATATACGAATCATAATATAAGGGATGTTAATCTTTTTAACTTAGTTAAACTAGAAAATCTTGAGAAAATATCCAAGTCATGAGATATCGTTGATATGGGCTTAGACCTTGTTCTGACCTTCGGTGGATCTGTACATACTGCTTCTACATTCTACATCCGGCTAGCGTTAAAAGCTAAAAGCTAAAAGCTAAGATAAAAGCGTTAAATAAAGGGAACTATTTGTTATGTCAATCACGTATTATATTATCCAATCCTTTCTTTTTATAATATTAAAAACAGAAGGACCCTTCTTCGGTCACAAGAATTAGTTCGATTAGTTCGAAAATATGAAGAAAAAAATTCTCATAAAAACAGAAGAAAAATGTTGAGATGATAAAACAGGAATATACAGATATCGCTCTATTAAATGAAATAGAATGGTTACTATGGTAACACAGGAATCCATACATTTTTTGTTCTTTTCCAAGGTTCGTAGGAAAAGCGTTTAACAAGATTAGCTCATCGTCGGGGTAGAGCGGTGATTGGCTAAAACATGGTGACGTAGCTTGAAGTTCATGTTTAACTGGGGATTTGAATTAACTGCAATATGTGGAGTAAGTGGCAGTGTTTTACTTCACGAGTAAGTGGCAGTGTTTTACTTTTGGTTAAATCACGCGTTCGGAATTTCTGAGGCGGCCCAACGAGTTTTTTTTTAGAAAAAAGCCCTATGTGCTTGTTAAACGCATTTTCTACAAACCTTGGTTCTATTAATAAATAAAGAAATGATTACCACGGTAAAACAGGAATCTACTAATATTGATGAATACATATTATTAATTTGATCAGCCCCAAAATTAAACAGAACGGGATAAAAACGGTTTTTTAAATCTTGTTTGATGGTTCATGTAAGAAATTAATAAGAATTGCATAAATATATAGTTACGCCTTGGTTACGCCCAAAGATATTGAAATATAAGAGATGTGCCATCCGCAGTTTTTACTGGGTGGGACTGCGCTTCTGGGTGTCACTGATATTCAAATCAATTCAAAAAATATTTATTGTACAAATAAAAAATACAAAAGGTGTATCTTATAGGTACACCCATTTCTTCCAGCTAGCCACATACATGTTATATTATAATGTTTATACAAAGAAGAAAATACAAAAGGAGTAGCTTATAGGTACACCCATTTCTTCCAGCTAGCCACATACATGTTATATTATAATGTTTATACAAAGAAGAAAATACAAAAGGTGTAGCTTATAGGTACACCCATTTCTTCCAGCTAGCCACATACATGTTATATTATAATGTTTATACAAAGAAGAAAATACAAAAGGAGTAGCTTATAGGTACACCCATTTCTTCCAGCTAGCCACATACATGTTATATTATAATGTTTATACAAAGAAGAAAATACAAAAGGTGTAGCTTATAGGTACACCCATTTCTTCCAGCTAGCCACATACATGTTATATTATAATGTTTATACAAAGAAGAAAATACAAAAGGAGTAGCTTATAGGTACACCCATTTCTTCCAGCTAGCCACATACATGTTATATTATAATGTTTATACAAAGAAGAAAATACAAAAGGTGTAGCTTATAGGTACACCCATTTCTTCCAGCTAGCCACATACATGTTATATTATAATGTTTATACAAAGAAGAAAATACAAAAGGTGTAGCTTATAGGTACACCCATTTCTTCCAGCTAGCCACATACATGTTATATTATAATGTTTATACAAAGAAGAAAATACAAAAGGAGTAGCTTATAGGTACACCCATTTCTTCCAGCTAGCCACATACATGTTATATTATAATGTTTATACAAAGAAGAAAATACAAAAGGTGTAGCTTATAGGTACACCCATTTCTTCCAGCTAGCCACATACATGTTATATTATAATGTTTATACAAAGAAGAAAATACAAAAGGAGTAGCTTATAGGTACACCCATTTCTTCCAGCTAGCCACATACATGTTATATTATAATGTTTATACAAAGAAGAAAATACAAAAGGTGTAGCTTATAGGTACACCCATTTCTTCCAGCTAGCCACATACATGTTATATTATAATGTTTATACAAAGAAGAAAATACAAAAGGAGTAGCTTATAGGTACACCCATTTCTTCCAGCTAGCCACATACATGTTATATTATAATGTTTATACAAAGAAGAAAATACAAAAGGTGTAGCTTATAGGTACACCCATTTCTTCCAGCTAGCCACATACATGTTATATTATAATGTTTATACAAAGAAGAAAATACAAAAATACCAATAAAAATAGGTGTTTCATTTATGTAAGGTTGGTTATAAGGAAAGTATTTAGTGACGATTTGAATTTGTGTGTTTTTTGTATTTGTTTAATGTTATGTGGAAGATTGTTATATACTTTAGTGGCCCTTTGGTCTAATGGTCCTTTTTGATTATTTGCTTATTATTTGATTATTATTTTATATTGTTTGATTTTGGTATTAATAAGTTTTTTGTGAACCTTGTAGCATGTTGAGTTTTTTTGTGGGAACTTGTCTGTAGAAGATCGCACTAACGTGCATAGCTCCAATTGTTTACCAATCAAGGAATAAACTAAATGAACGAATAATTTACAAATAAACTAAACGAACGTTAAACTAAATGAACGAATTCTTTATGTATTCAAACTATATTGTTTACCAATACTAATGCACACCTTCAAAAAATCAACCAAATGAACAAATTGTTTTCGTATGCCAACTACTCCAATTAGGTAGTAGTCCGCCGACAGCCGCGCGGACATCATAGCATCTCTCTTTTGTATTTCAATATCTTTGGTTTCGCCGCACATTTCCAATATTCGAAAATTTAACGATCTGACCACAACCTATTAATTGGAATTTATGTCCGCCGCGTTAAGTGCAGTGACTAATCTACCACGCAACGTGACTACCAAATTATGAATGTTTATTGAAAAGCGAAGAATCCACTGTGTTATTTATCAACGTGTTTACTTGGCGGATTTTTTAAACTTAATTGACGGTCGTAAAATCTAACAAAATGTGCGGGGATCCACTCAAGCATATTATATTTATTTTTTCTTTACTTTACTAATCAAAAATTACCTACTACGAACTATGACAACTGCCTATATGCCTAACGTTATCTAACCTAACCTAGCAATCCTTTGATCACGCTGTGCGGTGAATGGGAGAAATTAGATTAATTATTCCATACGCCGCCGCACTTTTAATAGCTACAGATTTTTAATTACATATTTTATTAATATTTTTACTTCAAATAGTGTCAGGAATTGAAGTAAGTCAAGTACGTACCTTAATACCTATTACGTTAATATAGAAAAATATAAAATTAAAAGAAGGTTGTATGAATTTAAGCCTATCAAAATGTTTTTTGTTTTGTTTTTTAAAATATATTTGAGATGAGCTCTTAATGACCTAAGGAAGTTTCGTACCAACATTCCTTGCCACATTGTGATTAATAAAAAATCGCAAAATACCAAAGCAATTTACCGTAATTAAGTAGTTAGCTGTAGAAAATTTTCAAAGTCAAAACGCGAACCTTTCTGTATGCGAGTAATTCTCAATTCACTTTGCTCAATTAGCGAGGCTCGATCTGAATTCATCATTATAATTATCATACACGGGAGGAGCAGCTTAATATTATTATATATATTCTCTTCTGGTTCCCGCCATTATAGTGGAATGTGACGAATGTGTGTCACGTGGCGTGACTGGCCATCCAAGAATGTGGGATTTCCGCTTCCTACCTCCACCGCAGATGGAAATGGAGGGATGAGGACGGACCTCCGCACTCCTTGCCTCCCAGAAGTTACCGACCATCTTAAAGCTTTTACCGCCTGTTCTGTAACGACCAATAGTGAGTCATCCTTCCTAGTGTCCATCTACGGAGGAAGAATGCGCATTTCTCGGTGGAGAGATTTATCTCGCGAATGCGGCTGTGAATATGTGACTGATATCTTGTTTATTGCTTGGTATCACTTTGTTGTTTGGAATCACACCGAGTTTTACATTCACCGCGATACTTCAGGGGGTGGTTCAATCTAATGTTAAAAAAATCGTGACGATCCGAAAACACAATACGTTAAATTATGTTGTTTTCTTAATAGAGAACAATTAGTTTGAGCCTAAGACATGTTTCGGCATACCTTTGCCCACAAATGAAATACATAATTGTACTAATAAACATCTCTATTCGAGAATACCATTGGTGGAGCCAAACTGCTTAGGGAGGCATACAGCCTCAGACCCACTTGAAATGGACTGTAAATAATAAAAATGAAAGAGATGAAATAGTTTTTGCTGGAATTGAGTGATCGAAGTAGGAAAAAACAAGGTATGCAAGGAAAAGGGATGACCAATCACTTACCACCGTATCTCTGCGAAAAAACACATAACAAAATCACTATATAGTTATATAGCTCCACTGCGTACGTAGAGGTAATTATCACCACAAAAACACGAATGGGTACAAAACGAAATTATGTAATTCCAAGATGATCAAACTTCTTCTTTTTACTTAAAAATGTACATGAAAAACACCAACAATTTGCTTCCAAGGCAGTTCCAAATCTTCTTCGGTTTTCAAAACAAATGCACTCGAATTTTCTCTATTTTTTTGCGATTGTTCCAAATTTCAAATACTTTTCTAGCAAGGTTGGAACTGGATAAACGACATCCCGGAAATCATCAACACGAAACACAATAAATAAGTGTTAATAATTCAAATATTTTTCATTAAAAATATGCGCTGTCTTGAGTATGTATTTGGTAATAATTTTTAGGTGTTATTATTGGTTTCATGCAAACTCAGAATTAAGTTAACTGAACAGCTCTACGAAAGGTCAATAAAAGCTAAGAAAAAAAAAAAATTTTAAAATAGCCCATAACCTGACCAAACGTAACCTATTTAACCGATTATTTTTTTATACATTTTTTTTTCATCACTTTTAAAGACTTTTCAAAGAAGGTTCTAGGTTGATTTTATTCTAAGTTGTTATTATTATCTCCTCTTTAACGGCACCCATACAAATAAAGGAGCTAAATTTAGGCAGTCCTGAATAAAATAATTAATAATTCACGTGAAGTATAATACAAACGATTTTGGTAGTGGGCTCGAATTCCTGCCAAGGAATGTGTTCTATGAGCAATTACATCCGTTCACAGGAAGCAGATGAGATTTCTCTTAGTTTGATTGCCGTTAAATAAAAAGTCGTTAAAATTGTGTCATCAAAATGAAATATATGCTTAATTAATTCTAAAATCTTTAACTTACCTTTAGTAAATACATTCCACAGAAAATAAAAAGCCAGAACTTTACTACACTAACTTCAATACAGATCAACTTAAAATTGTGAGGAAAATACGTCAAGTATTTAAACCATCGTCATTGATGTATTTTTACATAATTATTTTTGTGGTACCTATCTACAATACATTATTGAGAAAATGATAAAGGAAATTGTCCTATGGGTTTTTAGATACTTATTACCGATATGGTTCTGTTTGAAAAGATTTTTTAATGACTTTGTTTTAAAAGTAAACAAAAAATGATCCATAATTTGCGAGTTCATAAGTGGCGTTAATTTAATTATTTTAAGAAAAAAAACCCTTTCTGCAAATTATGCTGTAAAATATTAGGATTAATTGTTTATTTGCGCAAAATGATAATGAATAAACGCTTTTGTCCGTGTGATAACACAATTCTTGCAAGAAAGGCATTCAAATACAATTTTATACGGTGATTCAATCCAATATTTAATTTGTACGCATTTCTTGGAAGAATTGAGTTTTTTTATTGTAGACAAAACTATCTATTCACATCGCATATTTACGGGCTCAAACAAACAAATAATCTTAATATTTTTTATAGTGTTATTGTGAAATGTTTTTTCTCAAAATAATTTAATTTGCGCCATCTACGAAATATCAGATTATGAATTCTTTTAAGTTTATGCTTACCAAAACAAAATGAACAAAATATTTTTATTCAAATTATTGCTTACTGTGAAAGAAAAAAAGTAGGTAAGTAAAGAACTTTCGAGCAAATAACCTTTTTTATTTTTATTTTATTTATTTGTTTTGAAAACATTAAATATTACATTTTATAATGATCTTTGGCTGTCCAAATAGGCAATTTGCCCGTTTTAGAACAATCCAAATGAGCATGTTTTTTACATGTAATTAATGTGTTGACTATAATATTGCCTTTAACTTAAATATAACACTTAATAAATCATCTGTTAAGGTTTTGATGGTAGATACAAGAAGTTACTTATGAGTGTAAATTATATATTAAAATTTATTAATCGATTTAAATACGATAGTGCACGCATTGACAGGTTTTCGAATTCCATTACGTAATACTAGAAGTCGTGATTTATTTTAGTGCAGAAATTAATATTATTCATTGCCTAGAAAATTAATGGTGGGAAATAGTTTTTCCGAGTCATGGGACATCTTCAGTTATTCAGTAATTGATTACGAAAGATTCCTGCAGGGACAGTTTTCTTACGCTCAAAAAATATACTGATGATCTCGGTTTTTTTTTTATTTTTGTTTTATTCCATCAAGAACATAATATACATAAATATATAATTTAAACAATTTATCAGTAGTCCCGCGAAGCTGCCACATGGCTGCTTGTCTGCAGGGAGCTATATATAACTATACTAGAAGTGTTAGTTTTTGGTAAATTGATTTGGGTAGTTACTAGAAAGTACTCGAAAAAGTCCCTTATATGAAAGCTATGAATACCTGTGTTAGGGATTCTCGATTGTAGAAATAGTGACTTATCTAATATAGAAGTCAAAATGTGGTTTCAACTTTTTTTACGCAAAGAAATCGATAAACAAACTTCATTTCTGAATAATTTATAAATTTGACATTGGCACTTCTACCATTAATCCCCAGATATATTCCCATTTAAAAGCAAATAAAAAGGCGTTAATAAATAATAAATAAAAGTTAAATTCAAATTAGCTGAATTACTTATATGTATTCTTTTTTTTATTTTTAGCTATGAAAATGGGCAATAAATCGGTGGTTAATATTAATTTCGACTACATCACCTGGGGGTAATTAAATAGGTAACCTTATCGTACAATTTTGTCGAGGGCGGGAAAAGTAGGTAAGTTTGTATTACCAAATAGGTGATGTGGGCGGTTCCCGTAGAGATGGTGCGAGGGGTGCAACCTCCTCGCCGCCAGCCACAGCCGCCCGCTGCTGTCCGCCCCGAGCTGCATGCCCAGGCCCGCCCTCCACTCCCGCCCTCACCACTCCCGCCCACACCACTAGTAGACCCCAACACGCACTGACATTGACAGATATTCTCTAACCACTTGCATTCTTATTATAATAACACTTACACAAGTCTAAAGTTCAGTTAAAAGTTTTATAAGTTAACCAAGGTGACTTCCATCGAGGGAAACTCAGAGGTGAGTAAAACTCAAAGCTTTTAAAACTCAAAAGTTGATTCTAAACTTCCTCTCTGAGATATAACACATTTTCTTTTTCTATGTAACACAATACTGAAAACTGAAAATTATTTCACTTTTTGTAACACTTTTCGATACTCTTTAAAAAGTAGTTGTTGTATGAAATGGTTTATTCAAATAATACCTACTATAAGGTTTTTTTAAATATATGTTCGTTATATAAGATTTTGAAGGCTTTCGGGCCTCCGAGAAACGTCGTCCTTCCGGTAATGCAGAAGGTTTCCGGTCGACGGGGTGTTTGCTAGTGAGGAGTCGGAAGTTCCGGCGCCGTCTCACGTCCGGTCTCCCAACCCTCTCCTCTCTGCTGCCTTCCCTCTTCCTGCTTCCTCCCCCTCCCCTCCCCCGTCCTCGCCACCCACCCCGTCGCCGCTCTGAGAGACGATCATGAGTTAGGCCAGAGGAACTGAATCTGTATAAATCAGATAACTTGACTTGTCACCTGATAGGGGTGAAACGTGTACAACGTGTCTATTTTTTCAAAATTAAAAAATACATATTTGAGCTTTTGTTAATCGTAATCCCAAAATTTAAAAGAATTCCGTCACCTTACAGAAATTCCAAAGTGTGGAATGTTCGCAATCTTGTTTAATTTCTTAGGTAAGAAGTGAAGTTTGATTTTCTCCCACGTTCTCGTAGGAGAAAATCAAACTGGTAGTTCTATACATCGTACATAATATAACATTATTTTATTCTTCTAGAAAACGGTCAGGGCTGAAACATTGTAAAGGGAAATGCAAATCGTAAAATACTGATTCAATACAAACCTGCTCTTAATTAAAGGCGAAATATTATGCTAAGAAATCGGGTAAAAAATATTATATTATTGGTAGGAACTTTATGTCTTTATTGCGATCTGTTAGAATTTTCAAAATGATACTTTAAAGCAAATACGAGTCCTAGAGTTCATTGAACCAGAGTTACAGATAGACAAACAACTGAAATTAGTATTTTTGATCATGTAAATAAGAATACCGCTGAAGTCAAAGTGACGTGGCACTTTGAGTGATGTTTAAAATTTATTTATTAAATGTAATGTTAATATTAATCACATGTTGTTATTCATTGAGTAAAGTTATTCTATTAAAAATAGTTACATTAAATAATTCATCTTTTTACACCCTTTTTTAAAGCAAAGCTCGAGTTAAAAAGGTGGAAAAACGTATGTAAACCTCAATTTAACAAAAAAATGTTTTTTTTTAAATACAAAAAATGTATCTTATGAAGATGCTTTTTAAAAGAGTTAGAGGGGAGTTAGAGAGAGATAGAGAGAGAGAGAGAGAGAGAGAGAGAGAGAGAGAGAGAGAGAGAGAGAGAGAGAGAGAGAGAGAGAGAGAGAGAGAGAGGAAATATACGGTGAAGAGAAAAGAAGTATCCGGCTGATTAAACCCCATTAAACCCGTCTAAAGTCATTTTATGCAATTTCTTACGAACATTTTAATGTACTCGTAGTTATCTTTGGTAGGCAAAAGTGAATAATATCAATTGAAGAAGAAGATAACAATAATAATCTAAACGTAAATATGAAAGAGAACAAGACACAGAAAACAGAAAAAAGACAATGGTCGCAACTGGGACTCGAACCCAGACCCCTCGTTTAGACGAGACATGCGCGTTAACCAATGTCGCTATTGCTCCCTCCTGCCAAGCCGTCAGAATATAAAAAGTTAATAGTTCCATATGAATAAATTCGGATACTTTTATCCGAGACGCTATCCAGGATACAAACCAATTCTTAGAATGATTGTTTCCAATAAAAAGAGCAGTTGCCCATAATATGGAAAAATAATTAGTTGAAGATAATATTGTTCATTCTAAAATTTGAAATATGAGATTGACTATTATGACGGCTTGACAGAAGGGAGCAATAGCGAAATTGGTTAACGCGCACGTCGCGGTTAGACGAGAGGTCTGGGTTCGAGTCACAGTTGCGACCATTGTCTTTTTTCTGTGTCTTGTTCTCTTTCATATTTTCGTTTAGATTATTATTGTTATCTTCTTCTTCAATTACATATTACGTTGATGGGAATAACCTTCAAAAGTTATAAAAGAGAGTTTTTCTTATAAAAAAATTGAATAATATCAAATTTGATAGTGTGTTCAGTTGGCTATTCTGATATTACAAAAAAAATTCGCAATCCAAAAATTGAACGAGCCTAGAAAATAAATGAATTCTGTTTGATTTGACGGTTTTCAAAGTTTTCATAACAAGTGATTTAGTCATTCAATAGGTCCTATGATTTAGCTAAAGTGTTTGTGTTTTTAATATTTAGTCAATTAAAGCCGGGCCTTGATCCCCACGGGGCGCGGGCTCCATCAGGAATTACCATTTTATTGGTTCGCTCGGATTTGAACTAAGCCCTATCCCCTTCCCGTACCCTAAACCACCTCCCTCCCCCCGATCACCCCATACGCCAAAGAGACAACTTGTGCAAACTTCAACCCACAAACTTCACTTTATAAGAAAATATGAAATATTAGAGCAGACTCGAGAAAAATCTTCTCGGGATCTTATAATTGTAGGATTTGTCATTATTGTCAATTTTCTTTTCAATATTTATTTTTTGAGTCAATTGAATCAAAAAGATCTGATAAATTTGACCGGTCAGTAGCTGAGTTGGCATCGCTTTTAGATCCCACCCAGGGGACGCGTGTTCGATTCCTCGGCTGGCTAAGTCCTCCATCATGACACAAGCAACATTTTCAGCTTTCTGTGGTGGTATAAGAAGATTTTCATTTATTGTCGGGTTATTCGTAACCCGGGAATGTTTGTCTTTCTTTAAATATATATATACTAAAAAGGTAATGATGTCAATAGTAATGGAGGATAAAGTGGTGACACGACAGTTGATCTGGCCACAGTTGGCCCGCCGACAGTTGATCCCCCAAATCGTTAATCCGGTGGACAGTTGACCCGCCAAACAGTTGATCCCATCCGTAGACATCTGCAGAGCGACGAACGGTGCACACATCGAAATCTTTTCCGCACATTTTAAGATCAAAACCAAATTATGAATTTGAATTACCTCTAACAGTTTTTTTACAACAGTTATTTTAAATGTTGTCCATATTTTTCGATGGCCATGTATTATATATAATATGAATAAAACATATAAACAATATAAATATGTAAGTATTTTTAATTGTTAGTATGTGATATAAAGAAATGCGTATTGAGGGAAGTCTTTTGATTGGGACCCGATAAATAAGACTCAGTCAGTATTTTTAGGGTTTCAAGAATTTTGTAAGCTTTCTTAACAGAATACTGCGGCTCTTCCTAGATGAAAATAAAACGAATCAATATAATCAGTCATCAGTAATCACGGTTCGTAAAGTAAATTAATCATTGTTATCTTAAATAACTTTCGGGAGTGGTTTAATATTATCAGGTATATGGGTTAAGATTAAGTGATTTTGTATTCTCGAAGCTGGTTTTGGAAAGGAAATGTTGATTTTATTATTATTTTATCTGTCTCATACGTCTGATGCACTTCTCAACTCCAGTTCCAGATTCTTCAATTTGGAAGGCTGGTCCCATACCATCGCCGCCTCGGGAACCATTCATTGGATAACCAACATCTCTACCATGGGTCACCCCTAGTGGCAAGCTGCGTTTGGTGACTTAGAAGGGATGTCCGGATTCATGGGGTGAGTTTTGTTCAGTTCTTGGGGCGGTTGCGTCTGCCCACTAGCTGCGGAGTGGTTCGAATCGGGAGAGGCGGTTGATAGAGACCCTTTGATCTCTTTAGATAGATTTACAATTTGAGAGGGGTACTTGAATGGGTATTTGAATGGGTATTCGAATGGGTACCGCCGCCCCGGGAACCATTTATTGGATAACCAACACCTCTGCCATAGGTTACCCCAAGTGGTTAGCCGCGTTTGGTGATTTAGCAGGGGTGCCCGGGTTCATGGGGTGAGGTATGTCCAATGTCCAGGTCTTGAAGGCCAATGCGTCTGTCTGCCTGCCGCGAGGTGTGCAGGATCGAGAGAGACTTGTTGAGGGAGATCTTTTATCCTCGCCAGCCGGAATCTCACGACCCATCGCCTTACACCGCGGTTAAGGGGATGGCTTCTTATGTCCTTCACGCCTTGATACACTGACCCCAGATTCACACCCACCCCTCATATCTATTTCGTTCCCAGAACTTCCTCTCCTTCCTTTCCTAAAAAAATCCCTCCACACAGCATCCCCTAAGATGACGAAGGCCCTGTGTGAAGCTACTGTAAAAAAAAGGCTCTCGACCCAACGCCTTGCGCAGTAATGTGAGGGATGGATTGTATGTCACGTTTCCAGAACTTATTCTCCTCCATTTATTTAAAAAGACCCTCCACACGGCATCCCTAAATATAACATGCCCTGAGTGTAGTGATTCAGTAAAATTTATATTAAACTACCCCCAAATAAAGCAGTGAGACAGGTCCAATATATCATTATTCACAGACTTAATATGTATGGCTTCCTCATCAGCAAAACAATATGGAACTCCCCTGTGGCGCAGGGGGGAGGGGGGGAACAGCAGACTCTGGGGGTGGTCTGCCTCTCCCCTCGGCAGGCAAATTGACCTTATTACCATGTAAGGGTGGGGGCGGATGATGGTGTTTAATGGGGAAGCTAAGAGGAGATTAAATCAGAATTAAGAAACAATTACCCTGTCCCGCCCAGGAAATTACGGTAGAAAGGGTTGTGGATTTAAGCTATCGTTCTGAAATACTCGTAGGGGAGGCTAGAATATAATTTATCAAAACGGCATTATTGATACTCTTTTACCTACCCTTCATATTTACAAGATGATCGTTTTTCTTTGATTATTTTAATTAAATTATATAAAATGTCAAAAACATCAATTTCATTAAATTGCGAAGAAATTCTTTCGTTGCGTAATATCAACGTGTCATTTTCCTTAAGGAAAATAATTTCCTTCGGGACCTGTGTAATCTTTGGGGATGCTGAGAGGAGGTTCTTTTTGTGGAAAGGCAGGAGTGAACCTGGGTCTTCAAGAGAACCATGTTGTTGGAGGGAGGAAACACAAAGGCCGGCAAATCAAAGCTGAGCTGTTTAACTCATGAACGAGTCGTAGAAATGATCCGTTCTCTTGTGACAAAAAATGTCAACTGTGTACAAATATTTGGCGTGCGTTTGGCGTGTTTACCAACTGTGCACCGGTGCCTAAGGAATCAATGACGCTATTAGTTCCTCGGAGCATTTTCTATTGATATACCGGTAGAACATGGACAGCATTTCCACCTAACGCTTGTGCTCTAAAGATTGCAATCGGTTTAAAAATTGGAGAATCTAGAGCAAAACAGAAATTTCTTTAGCTTTATTGACGTTACTCAGTTGGTTGGAAATTACTTAAAATAGGTATAGACTGTCAAAAAAGAGTTGAAAATATAAAAACTTGAACTACTAAATTTGTAGACTGGCAACACCAATTTAACTGTCAAATATTTTTTTGAAGTGCAATGACACTGAATGTATAGAACACAGTAAACCACATTTTAAAAAACATTTTTTCTTCATGACATAAACTTGATTAAAGGGTGATTTATAAAGCGATTTGCTTTAATTTCATTTAACATAAATTTGAATTTAACAATAGATAGAAAGGAAGAATCACTAATGGTGAGTTTAGTTACACTACTTTTAGATCTAAACGAGTTAAATATATTCAGATCTAAAATTAGAGACATGATCTACAGCCCAGGTAACGCTAGGTACTTTATCTAGTATTAAATAAATGTTAGCAATTTTTAAACGGTGCTTTATTTTTTATTACATTATAGTTATTCTTCATTATGTTAACACAAAATTGCAAAGGTATAATAATAATATACCAATACGCAATTCTAATTTTAAGATCGGCGGGTATCTATACTGCAATGAAAAAATATTTTTTTCACTATTATGCCTTTTTAATTTTTTATAAAAATGTAGGTTACACAGCTTTACTTTAACAACATGAGGTATGTGTTTAGTATTGCCATTTGAACAACAGTGGCGCCCTCATATATTTTCTACTCTTATTTGACAAACTGTACGACGTATTATATAAAATGCTAATAATTACAAATATAGATTTTATCAAAGAGGTACCTATAATTGTAAAGCATTGAAAAATAACGCTACGAACTGTAATTATATTTGAAATACTTTTGAGATAGATTTTATATCAGAGGTTTTTAAAAAGAACTCAATATTTTTATAGTGGTATCGTTATTGAGAAAAACCTTTAAATATAATTTTTAATTATTGAAGATATTAATAAAAATTCTTAAACTTGAGTAAAGGTCTTTAGAGCTCTAGAAGCAAAATTTAGAGCTCTAGAAGCTCCAAGCAAAATCTTGTTATATTTTTCAGTTACACATTTTTCTTTTGTGAGTTGTTAAAACTGTCTTCATTGATTAAATATTATATTACAACTGTATTCAATTATTAAATATTTTCAACAATTACTCCTTTTACACAAGCCGATATAAAATGACATATACAGTCGACTCTCGTTAATTCAAACCTGCGATAATTCGAACCTCTCTATAATTCAAAGTTATCACGAGTGCCCTACGAAATCTCTTTATATTTCGAACTAAATCCATACATTTTTGTACACTTGGTAATTCAAACGAAAAAATCATTGCTATATAACAAAACGACGCGTTAATTCGAACTCATCGGCGTTCAACATTCGACAATTCAAAGTTGCAGAGAGAAAGAGGCGGAAAGATTAGAAAGATTAGAAAGATTAAAGACACACACGTTAGTACAAATACAATTTTGCGACAAGTTCAAACGTGTATTGTTTTTACCTTACAAACCTTCTGTCTACAAAACGAAAGTGATGAAAAAGCATTTCAGGCACTTTTTCTCTTAAAAAAAATTATTGAGAAGTCTGAGCAGCAGCAATGTGCTTTGAAGCAAACCAGTATAACAGAGTTCTTTCTTCCGAAAGATTAATTAATTCACATTATGATTACATGTATGTACACGAATGTACCTATAAACTTTTGTCATTGTTATAGAATAAAAGTTAATAAATAATAATTGATCAACACTTAAGAATTCGAAGTTTTATTTATTTACTCTCACAAATTTCGAACCATTTGATATTTCAAACACTCGATAATTCGTAATATTTTAAGAGTCCCTCGAGTTTCGAATTATCGAGAGTCGACTGTAATTGCAAATGTTGTGCTTTATTCACCAATTGACCCAATTTAACAAAATTGGATAATGATAATAATGTAACACACGAACACAAATAAAAACAGTACAAAATTTTCATATTCATTACCAGAATCATCTTTGGGAAAGCATCTCAAAAACAAGATAGAAAATATATCGCTGTGAGAGATTTTCAGCGAGCTTTTCTTTGAGCTTTTCATATGCATTTCCCTCCGAGGGAGGAGCCAGCGCGGGGCGGGGCCCTCTGGACACGCCTCACTCCCCTCGCCCTCTCCTGCCGCCCACTGCCGCCCACCCGCTAAACCTCCTTCCGAGAATTCCGCCTGCGGTCGCGGCCGACATTCATAAATCTATTATTATCACAGGAAAGGTTAAAGTGGGAGTTTGGGTCACTTTCGTAAACGGCCGGTGTCGTTGGGATATATATACAGATCCAAAGTGAATGGATTTTTGGATTGATGTTAATGGAAGCAATTATGCAATCAACACTCAACTTCATTAAATATTGAACGCCAATTTCTAAAAAAAATACGTTATATATTTTAAGACGATATTGTTTGCAAAAAATATGTTCTTTCGGGACGGATGTTTCACATCGTCTTTGACAACGGTGAAGAAACCACTGTCAAAGTAAATATTATGTAATTACACGTATATTCTTTGAGATTTGGGAGTCATAAGCATGTTTTATAGCCGAAACTATGAAGCACAAAATCAATTTGGGTGAAGGGTATGGGTACCGCCGCCCCGGGAACCACTTATTGGTTAACCAACACGCCATAGATCACCCCAAGTGGTTCGCTACGTTTGGTTATAACTTAACGGGGGTGTCCGATTTCAAGGGGTGAGATTTTCCCATCTCTTGCATGGCGGGTCGAATCGGGAGAGACTGGCTGAGGGAGACCTCTCTGCCGGACTCTCTCGAACCATCGCCTTGCAGCACAGTGGGAGAGATGGATGCATACGTGCGTCACTCCTAGACCCAGATTCCTTTCCTCCCCCTATATCTTTTCCTTCCCAGAACCAGCTCTCCTTCTTTCCCTAAAAAATCTTCCATACAACATTCCCAAAGATGACATAACCCTAAGGGATTTTTTTTCCTTAGAGCCTCCTGTGTACAGCACTAAAAAAAGAAACCAATTTTTTTTTCGTTTCGTAATAATCTAATAATATAACGTTATCTTTAAAATAAATAAAAGTCCAGCTTTATACGAAGTCAAATTTGAAGAACGTTCTAAGAAAGATGGAGTGACAGAAAATGTAAATATGACTGTAGGTTCGAGCGGTTTTCCGCTAGCTTGCTTTTACTGTACGAACAAGTCAAAATGTCGGTTGAAACACTTGATGATGAATGATTTAATATGAGGCGGTTAACTTCAGTGAGGTTTCACAGCGGTCTGTGGGGTCCACAAAAACACACGCCTAAGTATTTTACGTCATCAGCGCATCAGCCAAGGCGGCAAGATGTCATCCTTTTTTTCTATTCTGCAAAGTAAGGTGTCATGAAATTCCTTTGGAAATATACCCGTAAATATTATCTAAGATAGCAATTCTTTATTATGTTGAAGGTATGTCCCTTTCTTGGGATTTGACTACCCCCTGTGGTGTAAAAAACGATCTTGAGACGTTTCTTATTAGATTGGTTTTTTGTTGGTTTTGTTTAAGTAAGCCAAATCTTCCCAATCTTGCAATATTTCCAACTTGCCTTCCATTGCTATGCTGGTGTAACTCTATGTGACTAGGAAGTCTAGCATGGTCGATTGATACAACCTTATATCAATACGATATTGACCAAATCCGTCATCTACGTTCAGTTAGCAATATTTGCGATCACGGTCAACAATTGCTTAGAGATATTCCGACCGACGATTGATGAAGTTTCGGTCGACTTTCAATATACGCATTTATTGGAATAATATCATTCGTTATGCAAAATTACTGGCTTATTAAGCAGCCACTACCCGAATTCGTACCGATCTTACATATCCCCCTTAAAAATTTGAAGTTTTCTCTTAAAAAAATTAATGTTATTTTTGAAGATGATACATACTCGTATATCTATACATTCCCCGCGCCGAAACGCAAATTATATGAAATCCCCACGATAGAAAAAAATCGCAAAGTATGCTTCGAAAATTATTATTTTCACGTCTGTTTCAGTTATTTTACAAGTTATATGTATGAAAAAATTCACAGCGTTTCTTTAAATGCTGTTTTACACAGCCCCCAAGAGATTTTTGCTCTATATTAAATGAGTTGTGTTTTATTAAAAATTTTCACAATTTTCGCTTCAATTTTACCGTATTAAATATTAGCGCACTCTCTCCAACATTCGTAATTACATATCTCTATATCTTCTTCATTTTGAGCGGGGATACGGCGCCTTAATGAAGGGAGTTCAACTAACGAAGCTTTTAGAATTAAAAAAAGTCGTATACGAATTGAAAAAGTCGTATACGCGAATCTAAGACGCGTCCAATTTCTTGTCAATGCATATTTAGGTTAGTATTTCAATTCAACATTGTCAATTAATAAATATTTTTTACGTAATTGTTTGACTGTGAATTCATAGATAGCACGCCTAAATTTTTTATATATTCCCTATAACGGTTTAGCTGTCAACAGTGAAAGCGTGGTAGGGATATCTTATATATTCCCTATAACGGTTTAGCTGTCAACAGTGAAAGCGTGGTAGGGATATCTTATATATTCCCTATAACGGTTTAGCTGTCAACAGTGAAAGCGTGGTAGGGATATCTTATATATTCCCTATAACGGTTTAGCTGTCAACAGTGAAAGCGTGGTAGGGATATCGATATAAAAACATCCAAATATTAATATCGATCTGATATTGTAACTTTTATCGATTTCACCATGCTAGAGCTCCAGATTAGACACGGGGGCTCCATCGAAACCAGAGTCAAGTTAGTTAAGTTAGCGGGGCACCCTCAGGACTCGGAGATATTTTCATACCACACAACTGCTGACCCATTGTTGAATTTAGAAGCCAATAACCATATCTGGTCTGGAGCCTCAAAATACTTTAAATGTGGATATAATAGGGGGCATACATTAATTACGTGAGCTCAAAAGAGCGGGGGGGGGGGGAGTCCAGCAAAATCTCACGTCACTGGAAAAGAATACACAAAGTGGTCCAATTTTATCTCACCGAGGGGGGAGGAGGGGTCTAGATTGGAAGAAAAACTGCTCACGCATTTAATGTATGCCCCCATAGATATTTTATTGTTACTGAGAGAGAATGAGATAGGATAATCGGTCTCCTCTCCGTGCGGTGCTTCGTAGCCTCCCCACTCTTGTCTACTTTAGTTTTCTAAAGGTTTCACTTCTACCGCGTGAGAACTGCACGCTTGTATTTGTTTGAAGTGAAAACTTCTTTACCACCGTTGTGGTTTGAAACTCGATTTAAACGAAAAATAGAGACACTAAAAAGAGATTATCGCGTACATCTATACGACTTAGCCTGCACGAGAATACCGAATAGGTACCTTTATGTTATTAATTGGTTATTTCATTTTTTATTACGCACCAGATTTAAATGTCCGGGTTAAATTTTCCCCCCAAAAAAAAAAAAAAAAAAAAAAGGAAAAACTAAACCCTTTCATACACTTCCCCAAATGATCATCTAGTGAATCCACGTTATGCAATTGCACTATATAAGTATTATAAATACAAAACAATACAAGAACAACATGTCAGTTGTTTTTTAAATTTTGTCATGTAAAACTATATCAGGTCTATTATGACTAATTGTTCTGTCTGTTAGTATAGTTTTATCATAATATATTTTATAAAATTCATTTTCAATAAATGAATTTGGTTCATATTCATAATATGGTACTACATTACGGCAATCAATCAAGTTATGTTTAATTACCAAACTTTGATGAATTATTTTTATAACCTAATTGTGCCTAAATGTATACTCGGAAGGCGCTAATATAGAACATCCCGATATAATATGTTCTATAGTTTCGGGAAAAGCCAAACATTTTCTACATAAATCATCAATTTGATTTATATCTTTGATTATATGCTTTCTATAATTTTTAGTATTAATGACTCTATCTTGAATGGCAAGCATAAATCCTTCTATTTCTGCGCTCAACTCTCCAATACTCAACCATTTGTTTGACGAAAGTTTGTCAACATACGTTTGGTTGAGATAATTGAAGTGTTTTGCGTGAATAATTTTATTTAACCAGGAATCTAATAATTCCTGGTTAGTATTTATAAGAATGTTGGCATTCTCGTCATATAAATTTAAAGGTGTAATATTTCTATCTGCCTTGCAAATTATTTTGTGCATTTCTGAGCTATTAGCTTTCCTATGGAAAAAATTTCTAAGCATTTCTACCTGATTGTGTTTCAAAGATGTTATTTTGACTACACCTCTACCTCCTAAATTTCTAGGTAAATTAATTCGTTCTATAGCTGAATTTGGATGATGGCAATTAAATTTTGTTAACGTAGTTCTAATTAATCGTTCTAAACTATCTAAATCTGTATTGGACCATTTAATTATGCCAAATGAGTACGTTAGTAGAGGTATTGCCCAAGTATTTATTGCTTTTACTAAATTTTTAGCAGATAGATTGCATTTTAAAATTTTTCTGATCCTAGTTTGAAATTTAATCCTAATATCATTTTTAATACTAGTGTGATCTAATCTATTCGATTGCGGGTATCCTAAATATTTATAAACCTCATCCCCTTTCATAATTTGAATTTTGAAATTTCTAAATATACCCTCGTCTCCATCTACAATTTTGCCTTTCTCTATATGGATAGTTTTACATTTATCTAAACCAAAAGTCATTTTAATATCATCTGAAAAAATTTTAACTACCTTAATCATTTTCTCTAAATTAGATTCAGAATTTGAAAATAATTTTATATCATCCATATATAATAGATGTGAAACTATACTACTCTCTCTTGTATTACCCTTAATTTTTATTCCAAACTTGCTTTTAATTAACATTTTAGAAAGGGGATTCAATGCTAAGCAAAACCAAAGAGGGCTCAATGAGTCTCCTTGAAAAATCCCTCTTTTTATTGAAATGCCCGGTACTACTATTTTCTTACCTTTTATGTTTTAATTGGTTATTTCATTTTTATTTTATTCTTTCTCTTCTCTTTTTTTTCTTTTGCTTTGCTAAATAAAAAACAGTAAGGAACTATATTTTAAACTTTTTTATTATTTTATTTTATATTCTTTCTTTTCTTTTTATTTCCTCTTTTTTATTTCATCAATTTTCTTTCTTTTTATACAAGTCATATTCAACATGTTCATACCCATAATTATTTGACTGTCCTAAAACGGGATAATACTTTTTAATAATATAATAATATAATATTTTTAATAATATAATACTTTTTAATAATACTTTTTAAGTTGGGCAGTCAAAATTTGATAAATTATGTATATAGATGTATATTATTGTGCTAAATAAACAAATAAATAAATAAAAAATCAGTCTCCTCTTTGTGCGGTGCTACGAAGCACCACACTTGCTTCTTAGCCTTCATAGCCTTCCCACTCTTGTCTAGTTTAGATTTTTTTAAATTCGTTTTCTGAAGGTTTCACTTCTACCTTCTACCGCGTGTGAATTGCACACTTATTTTTTGTATTAATGTGAAATAAATAATGATGATTTGACTGGTGAACTAGATCACAAAATTGTTAAAAGCATTTATAATATGCTAAAATCGTTGTAAATTCCTGGAACAAAGTACCTACACGTTTCATAATTTCTTCTCTTCCGTGTTTGCAAGCAGACTCTCTTTCCTTATGGTTTCTGAGAACGCTTCAGGCTTCATTCAGACAGACTAAAATCCTTTAGCCTGTGGGCATGCATTATTTGAAATATATTTCTTATCCATCTTGGATATTGTGGAGGTGTCCAGGATTCAGGAATAGTATATATAATTATTTTGTTTGTGAATAATTTTTGGATTTTTTCCCTTTTTTTAGCGAACGTTTAGGACGGCGTTACAATGCCCACCATCGTTGCAGATGCTTAGATTGTTTTAAAATGCGTGGGTTCAAGTACGTAGAAGAGACACCGTGTTGCAAGTTTTAATTGTCTTCTTGTGGTTTTCTGGTTTTAGTTTTGGTGTAGCCGTCTAATACCAGATACCAATAACTATTAAGCTTAAATAGCCCCATTGTTTCTATCAATATTTATGAGATTTTGTGTAATTCAATAGGCCACTTGCATGGATTTCATAACGACTTGGAAAAAATCGTATGGATAGATTTTTTTACTAAGATTACGAAAATGTTAGTAAAATTTTTTAGAGATGTACAGTTTTTTTTTCATAAATAAATCCATTGTTTGGGCTCGTGACGTCACTACGAAAATTTTTTATTAATTTTGTAAAATTACGCATTGATTTATTCTTTTTTATATTTTCACCCCCCATACACAGAAGCCCTGGTTATTTATGGGGGTACATCAAATTCATGTATTACGTAATTAATTATTGTATAAAATTTGTTATAATTTATGTATCTTTTTGTAAATAAAAAAAATTTAAAAAAAATATATATATATGTACGGAAACACTTTGATTTCAGGCGAATTTTTGAATTTGACATTTAACGTTCACTAGATTTATTGTTTGTTCTCTGTGAACTTATCATATGGTTTGACTTTTGACAGATGTTATGAAGAGAACCCCGTACACCTTCGTACGCCTTCTGTAACTGTTTTAGAGGTGTAATGGTAATGGTGATGATTTTTAAATCAAATTTTATAATATTCTTATTATTACTGAGGGAGCGCACTGCGGATCGGCAGAGACGGGAGATAAATGAAAGGCGTCAGTCGATGTAGCGAGTCAGTCTTTATTTGGGCTACGAGCCGGCGTGTTGCTCTACACCGTGGCGGTGTAGAAGTGACCTTGGTCCAGGCGGTCGATCGACGTCGTGTTGACGGGATATGGCGGCTATGTGTCCTTTGAGTCGGAGCACACACGTGACGCAGGAAGGAACCTTGAGAGGCGATGAGGATGACCTCTGGCAGCGGAACGCGATGGGTTTCGAATGCCAGAGAACGGGTTGCACCTATATAAACAGCAAGCGCGTGCTTGGTAGTTGATAGGTCGGGTGACATCTCATGTCGAGGCGCAAATGGGCCGGACAGCGGATGGTGGTTGGAAAAGGAGTCCTCGAAGGTGTTATGAAGATGTTCCTGGTGTCACACTGGATATGCGTTAATCACATGATGCTGATTGCGCGGGTTGTAGCCCCGCGAGGGCTTGCGTTTTGTTGCGGCACTGTACTGTTGTAATAACTGCCCGGTATGTGTGTGTCGACCGGTGAATGGAGGCTAGGGACTGACTGAGCTAGCGCAGTGTTGAGTCGCCTTATTTATACTGTTGCCGGCCGGGAAAGTAGTTTCGAGAGCGCCAGGTAATGTTGCGAATTAACGCAAAGCGAAGAAAGTGCTCGAACGTTCCGCGGTGTATTGAGCGGCCGTTAGTTCGAGGCCTTTCACATTACTATAATTTACAAGTACAAGTATATTACATTGGATTTAGTTATATATAGAAGTTGAACATTATAATGATTTATGATCAATAAGATGGATCGAGGAAAAAAATATTTATGAGATGTAATATTTTTGGTATGCCTCGTTATTCTCCTGTGCATTCGTGTGGAAAACGTTCTTTTTTTTAAAATGATTTTCGGCTATGTAATTATCTTTTTTTCGCACCCATTAAATTATAGTCTGTCAAAAAAGAGTAGAAAATATATGAGGGCGCCACTGTTGTTCAAATGGCAATACTAAACACATAACTCATGGTGTTCAAGTAAAGCTGTGTAACCTACATTTTTATAAAAAATTAAAAAGGCATAATAGTGGAAAAATATTTTTTCATTGCAGTATAGATACCCGCCGATCTCAAAATTAGAATTGCGTATAGGTATATTATTATTATACCTTTGCAATTTTGTGTTAATATAATGAAGAATAACTATAACGTAATGAAATATAAAGCACAGTTTAGAAATTGCTCACATTTATTTAATACTAGATAAAGTACCTAGCGTTGCCTGGGCTTTAGATTATGTCTCTAATTTTAGATCTGAATATATTAACTCATTCAGATCTATGGCACGACCAAGTGAATCAGATACTTGAGTCGAGCCATGTCAAGAGTCAGAATAATAGAAGAGAATGTATGAGACATTGTATGAATGTAAACGAGGCAAGGAATGTGTGCCAAGACCGGGATGTTTGGCGGTCCGTCCTCTCTGCCTACCCCTGCGGAGAAACGGCGTGATGGTTAGTTAGTTAGTTCAGATCTAAAAGTAGTGTTACTAAACTCACCATTAGTGATTCTTCCTTTCTATCTATCGTTAAATTCAAATTTATGTTAAATTAAATTAAAGCAAATCGCTTTATAAATCACCTTTTAATCAATTTTATGTCATGAAGAAAAAATGTTTTTTAAAATGTGGTTTACTGTGTTTTGCACATTCAGTGTCATTGCACTTCAAAAAAATATTTGACAGTTAAATTGGTGTTGCCAGTCTACAAATTTAGTAGTTCAAGTTTTTATATTTTCTACTCTATTTTGACAGACTATATGTCCCGTCTTTCCGGTTTATAAAAAATGGTCTGATTTTTCGAATTGAAATTTTCAAAAAATCGCGAGGGTTTCAAAAATACGATTAAAAAAAATACAGAGTGTCTCGGAATATTTGCCTAAATCGGAAAAAAAATAAAAAATGTGATGCAAGTGGCCTATTGCCTCCATAATTATGAGTAGCCGAATCGTTTTGGGCCTTCCTTGCACCCCAGGCACAAATTTAAAGTTTTAATTAAGTGCATGGCAATTGCCGAGTTTGCACTCTAAAATATTCTGAGATTCTGTCTGGCCTACGCACGTAATGCCTGCATCATCTACCAATTGGATAAAATTCCAATTACGTATGTTTTGATAGTTTATTACATCAAGGAGTTGGTTCGTCCTTAAGCGGGTTGTCAAAACTATAAATCATTACAATAATTTTATTTATTTTTAAATTTAATGTAAATCAAATTTAATAATGTTATTGTTAAATTTACATTTAACAAGTATTTCATTTGTTAGTATTGTGACAGCTGTATCGGCGTTCAACTTAATTTGAACTGTGGTTACGCCAGGTTTACCCCCACCCCAATTAACACTAACTAACTAACTAACCATCACGCCGTTTCCCCGCAGGGGTAGGCAGAGAGGACGGACCGCCAAACAACTCGGTCTTGGCACACACTCTTTGCCTCACTCACATTCATACATCGTCTCATACATTCTCTTCTATTATTGTGACTTTTGACATGACCCGACTCAAGTATCTGATTCACTTGATCGTGCCATGTCTTCCTCGGGCGTCCCCGACTTCTTCTACCATTCACATTCGCGTCGTATATTCTTCTTACACTACTTCCTTCGTTCATTCGCTCTACATGCCCAAACCATCTGAGGGTCCCTTTCTTAATCTTACTCATTATGCTTACATCAGCCTTACATTCTTTGCGGATATCCACATTTCTCACACGATCATACATTGTTTTACCACACATACGTCTCAGGGATCTCATTTCAACAGCATTCAGTTTACTTTCATCCTTCCTCTGCCAGTTCCATGCCTCACTGCCATACATCAGGGTTGGTACCAGGACTCCATTGTGGACTGCTAGCTTCGCTTTTTTTGACAGTTTTTTATTAGCGCCAACGGCATTCAGTCCACCATTAATGGAGTTACCGGCATTCACCCTTCTTTCAATATCTTTTTAAGCCTTCCCATCTCTCGTAAACATACTACCCAGATACACAAACTCATCCACCTGCTCCAAGTATTCATCATTCACAACTATGTTGCATACTGTTTTCGTACTCTCTCTTTCAAACACCATGACTTTAGACTTACTTACATTCATCATTAACTCATTCTTCATACATACTTCGTTCATCCTAGATACGAGAGACTGTAGATCTTCCATAGTGTTAGAAATCAGCACCGCATCTTTAGCATACAACAGGCAACATACTTTCAGATTACTCAATTTCGCGCCCAATCTTTCAATTCTTGCATACAATTATCCATGTATAGATTGAATAACCATGGTGACATTACGCAGCCTTGCTTGACACCTTTTGTGATGTCAAACCACCCCGTAAAACCACCGTTCACCCTAACACACGCAACGCTTCCCTCGTACAGAGACGCAATTGCCTGTATGAGATTTGTATTCACTCCATACTTGGACAAAACCTTCCATAGCTTTTTCCTGTCGACTCGGTCGTATGCTTTTTGTAGATCTACAAAGGCGCAGAAAAGTTTCTGGTTTTTCGCCAGAAACTTCTCAGTAAGCATACGCAAGGAGAAAATCTGGTCCATGCATCCCTTTCCACTCATAAAGGAACCTCGCACATCCCATATTTTATCCTTTGTTTCCATTCTTACCCTTTCAATCAATATTCTTCCGTACAGCTTGCCGACTGAGCTTAGCAGGCTAATAGCCCTATGATTCCCACATTCCATACGTGACCCTTTACCTTTGTATAACGGCATGATTACAACCCTTCTCCAATCTAATGGCGTGTAACCCTCCTCTAAACACTGGTTAAAAAGTTTGCACAACCATGTGAGAATAATATGGCTATCTCCTTTAAAGTGTTCGGCAGCAATATTGTCGAAACCAACAGCCTTACCATTCTTCATGCATTTTATCGATTTTTTTATTTCATCCACGCTGATTTTAATTGAATTCACTCCGTCATCGTTCATACCCGATTCACTGCTGGCCTCACTATCACCCGGATTGCTTTCGAAAACCTCCTCAAAATATTTCATCCATCTCTCTTTTATTTCTTCCTCATTCGTCAACATTTTTCCATCTTTCGATTTTATGACTTTCAGGCTTCCGTTCTCTGGATCACTCCGGGACCTTTTGACCTCCTTCCAAAACAGTTTAATGTTTTCTTGGAAGTGTTTTGTCATTTTTATTCCCTCTTCCTCTTCCAGGCGTTTCTTTCGTTCTTTCACTCCAACACTTACTCTTTTCTTACATCCTTTATAAACTTCTTTCGCTCTATCTCTCTCTTCGCTAGAATCAGTGCCAGCCGCTATCAGACGTAACCATGCTTTCTTCTTCTCTGAGACCAGTGCTTTGATCTCGTCATCCCACCATGCGTCGCCTTTCTTCCTACCTTGCGTACTTATTCCACATACATCTCTAGCAGATTCACAAAGACTCACCTTTATGTGGTTCCATGTTTCATCAATGCTTAGACCGTCCATTTCCTTCTCATTCAATCTCATCTCTGCCAAATTCTCATACTCACTTCTGACATTAGCATTTTGCAGTTTTTCTACTTTGACTCTTGTTGGAGTTGATATCGTTTTCACTTTAGAGCGCCAGCCGCGAAAGAGGTTTACTCTCGACACCACCAGAAAGTGGTCAGTTTCAACCTCCGCTCCTCTGAAAACTCTGGTGTCCTCGGTAACGGCTCTCAACCTAGAGTCAATTACCACAAAGTCAATTATTGATCTTTCATTTCCTCTTTCCCACGTATATTGGTGGACACATTTATGATCGAAAAAAGTATTCGATACAAACAGGTTCCACTCTAAACATACTTCAAGTATTCTATTCCCATTGTCATTCGTTCTTTCATCCCCGAACTTACCTAAGGCTGAATCAAATCCGTCACGTCTAATTCCCACCCACCCATTCAAATCTCCCGCCATTATAATCCTTTCATTCGAATTTTTTAATCTCATTACGTCGTTCACACCAGTCCAAAAATCATCTTTCACTTCGTCGCTTTCAGAATTAACAGGAGCATAGCAAATAACCAGAAACACTCTTGTCAAACCAATTTTGAATCGGATCCACATTATTCTCGGATTGATATTGACACATTCATATTGCGACATACATTCAACCATTCTGGGAGACAGTAACGCTGCAACACCCTGACAAGCCCTCTCTGTATCTGGTCTCCCAGACCAGATGACAAGCCTATCGTTATGCTGCATTGTACCGCTCTCTTTTTTCATACTCTCTGTCACACAAAGTACGTCCAAACATTTACTATCCATTGTTTCACATAATTCATTCATCTTTCTTTCCATCCCTCCTCTGATATTCCATGTACCAATTCGACATTGTTCCCGTTCCGTCCTCCTCTTTGCGCTACCAAGGGGTTGGCGATGTGATGGATAGCGAGCCTCATCGACACCTCTGTCGGCCATTCCCTTCCTATTATGCCACTATAAAATGCCTTAAATGATTTATTTGGGTTAAACCGATTTACTGAGAAAATAATTGTGACAATAGTTTCTCTATTTTGTGGGGTATTTTAAAATCGGTTTTCGCCCGTTTAAATGTTAATGGTTTCATAATTGTTTAATAATGACGTGAATGCTAACGACTTGCTAGTGACAGACCTGGATAGACCATTTAAATGTGTTAAAATGTTTAGGACTTGTGAAAATACCGAAAAGCGGGGAATAAATAATTTTCCTTACTTTATTAATTAATGTTATATTATCAGGATCATTCGTTCGTTTGTTGATTTCCAATTGCTCAAGTAAATTTAATCTAAGACCCTTTCCTTCTTTTTGCAATGGTTTAAGCTTGTTGTTGTCAAGTGGAACGTCATTATTCACGAAGAGATATTCTACAAAATTTTGAAAAAGTACTTTTATTGTTATAAAATCGTGTTCTTCGAATCAGGTTGAGTGTTTGTCCGATATAAGAAGCGTCGGCGTGGTCACATTTTAATTACAGTACGCACCCAAAGGATTTTAACCAGCGATTCCTGAATATATTTAGAGTAAAAAATATTCATGTCATTTTGCTGTCCGATGATTTTTTTTCAAGGAATCGCTTATATGCCACTATTATCAAGTTACGGATTCCTACTTTTAAAGCTTGTTCGTATATTATTATTGATTCTTAAAGCCCGACTATTTTTAATTTATTTTGCAATTTTTTCAGTTATTGGACCGAGAAATTTTAGATATGACAATTTTTTTCTTGCGTACCGGATAAATGAATTTTATCGCAATATTTCTTGTTTATTTTGGAAAATTGCTTTCAAAAGGAGGTTAGATTGTTGTTATTATAGTATACCAATCATATTATTACTAAGAAATAATACGTTCCAGTCACCTTGTAGGAGACGTGGCATGTATTTATGTAAACGAGTCTCCACGCAGTATGGAACCAGGACAGGCAGTAAGCCCGGCAGAGGGAGTTGGAGGGAGACGACAAGAGCGGTGGCCCCAAGCCCTGGCCTGGTGGCGTATTTACAAAGTCTATACCATTTCAGTCACACAGTGACGACTGAAATAGAGTAGTCGGATGCATATGTGGATGCTCCTGTGAATAACTTGTCAAAAACTTACGTATGTCGAAAATTTTACTTAAGTTTGTAAAGCTCGTCACAACAGCCACTGTGACTAACAAAATACTATGTTATCTATACCCAAGGGGTTGATCAGATTGGAAGTTACCTTGTGATAGCAAAGTCTGGTGTAATGCATTATATGTTAGGTTAGGTTCGATCAGGTTAGGTTAGATTAGGTTTGCGTAAACAAAAGCTCCTCCATTTCAGTCGTGAACGTGACTGAAACGGTATGGGCTTTGTAAATTCTTGGCCCGGTGTGGTGAGTGAATGATGATCTAATGAGTCAATTCCGAGTCAAAGGGCTTAAGGTCCCAACCCTCTGTGAGGACTGGGAACTAGGGCCGGTCTTTCAAACCAACTTTCAACAGATTTCCGTTTATGAAACTTCGACCAAGGATATCATACGTCAATGTTATAAAAACATAAAAAAATCTGCAATTGCCAAAACTTTAATACATCTTCTTATATATAGAAATCTCGTGTCACGGTGTTTGTGGTCGCACTCCTCCAAAACGGCTTGACCGATTTTTATGAATTTTTAATGTATATTTGGTAGATATGAGAATAGGATTTAGAGTAAATTTCATACCCCTAGGCGACCAGTGTATCCTTTTACAGAAAAAAAAATCTATTTTGTTGACAATTTTTTTAATTTTTAATTTTTATTTGGCATCAAATACCACACTTTTCAATCCTCCTACCCCCATCTTCCCATTTTTTAATCGCGATTTTAGTATTTTTGTATGAAAAAATTTAACTGTCGTTCGTATTTCAAACAGAACGAAATTATTTATGTTGTTGACAAAAGGCGCTACATCCGCCTCATCGAACTTTCATCCACACATGCGCAAGACATTCGAAGTGTCGCGTCATTTTGATATTTCATTCGGCATCATGTTCATCGAGCTTATTTGTGTTGGCTAAAGACGGACTGACAAAAAATATCATACTCTCAATTGCTCTTCGAAATTAATATTGATTTTCTTTATTTCATTTTCCTACTTTGGGATAAAAAATATTTAATATTTTTTCACTTTATATTTAACTTTTAAGATATCAAACAATGAATATGTCCGTTACTTCAATGAAATACATTGAATTGAGAAAATGAATGGTTGGTGTTTTTTGTTTTTATCGGCGGTCATCGTGTACAGCGCACCATTCCTCTTTCTGTAATTGATCTGTCCCCACACACTTACAATACATTCGTTATTTTTTATTTAACAACCAAAATATTCACTAGAAGTAATTTATATGACAGAACATCGTTTGTCGGGTCAGCTAGTATTAATATAAAATGTTATAATAATGCAAACAGTTATGCGGATCTAATCTAACTCTCTAGGTACTAAATAATACTTATTTTATCTATATTACCCACGCACAGGCTGCGCCTTAGTGGGTTCCCACATTATTGTTATGATTTTTCAAAATATGTAAATATAAATTGTAAAATATGGGAAAAATAAAGGAATTAAAAAAAAAAAATAATAAATAAAATTGAGCTATTACTGACTGAATTCTGTATGCTATTCTGACTAAAATAAATAAACTCCGATTGTAAATAGGTACGTGGCTCAAATTACTAACGAATATGACGTACGCGAAACAACCAATATTTCTTACTCAGTTTTCAATGAAGCATGTTCATAAATATGTTTTCCAAGTAGTTTTCCGACCCTTAATCTATCGTTTTACCTTTTTTGTCTGCATAGTATTTATGGTATGTATTAATTCATACTATTCATAGTATTTATAGTATTGTCGTGTTGAATGATTCGGATACGGAAAAACGTATGCCACCTGTGTTTTGGTAATTATTTTGATAAGGCCGGATCAGTGTGTTGCAATAAATGGATGCTCGAAGCATGCACCAACCCAGACATTTGCGACGCATGCATGCCTTAAAAATGACCATATCTTCTTTCATATAAATTGACATAATGTTCTAGGTACGATTTATGCGCCGGTGGTACGATTTACCATACTGGTTGGCTAAATCGTACCGAAATCCATTTTTTATAAAACTTTTAATTTGAAAACCTTCCAGATGCATGAAAAATATGATTTAAATGTACATGGTACCCAATAAAACAGGCATTCATTTGAACCTAATTCCACTTTTCTAATCCATTTCCATCATACAGTATTGAAAGTTAAGTGCAAAGAGGTACGATATACCATACTCTCCCCTATTATAGCTTCAAATATGTATTTCGTCTACACCTACATGTGACATAGTGTTCAAAAACTTTAAATATGTATTTTGTCTACATAGTGGCAGAGTGTTCAAAAGCTTCTGGTCTGAATTAAACAAAATGGCAAATACAGATATCAATGCACTAAAATTGTGGTTTGATAAAAACCTGTTGACTTTAAATTCTAAAAAAACCTATTATTTACCATTTTTCATTAAAAAACAAGAAACACCTAAAGAAATAAACTTAATAATCCACTCTGTGACAAATACAGAAAACCACAAATGTAATATATCATGTTCAAAAATAGAAAGCAAAACTGATATTAAGTACCTGGGCATAACAATAGACCAGCGTTTAAAATGGTCTCCACACATAAATATTCTGAACAACAGAATAAGGAAACTAACATATATATTTAGATGTTTAAGAGATATTTTAAACGAAAAATTACTTAGAACCACATACTTCGCTTTCTGTCAATCAATTATACAATACGGCATTATAGGATGGGGCGGTACATATAAAAATCAAACACAAACAATTTACATATCACAAAAACTAATAATAAAAACAATTTTAAAAAAACCCTACTCATATTCGTCAGAACTTTTATTCAAACAATTTAAGGTCAGAAAATTAAGTGCTTTTGTCATGCAACATTACAAATTTATAAAGATAATATTAAAAATCAAGTTGCACCCTTTAAAAATAACAGAAGTCTTAGACAAACATCAATACTTCCCACTCCAAAATGTAAAAAAAAAATTGGACAATTGAGTCATAAATATCTCGGAGCAAAATTTTTTAATTCATTACCAGAAAAAATTAGAAACATGAATACCAATATAAAAAGTTTTAAAACTCACCTAAAAAATTATACTGAAAACTTAAACTGAATGATATTAAAAAAGCAATACAATAACACCCCCCCATACACACAAGCCTTGATTAATTATGGGGGTACATCAAATATTCTACTATGTAATTAATTACTGTATAAAATTTATTTGTAATTTATGTACCTTCTATTACTAATAAAAAAAAATAAAAAATAAAAAAAAATAAAAAATAAAAAAAAATGTATTTTATCTACATAGTGACAGAGTGTTCAAAAACTTTAAATATGTAATTTGTCTACATAGTGACAGAGTGTTCAAAAGCTTCAAATATGTATTTTGTCTACATAGTTATATAGTGTTCAAAAGCTTGAAATATGTATTTTGTCTACATAGTGATATAGTGTTCAAAAGCTTGAAATATGTATTTTGTCTACATAGTGATATAGTGTTCAAAAGCTTGAAATATGTATTTTGTCTACATAGTGATATAGTGTTCAAAAGCTTGAAATATGTATTTTGTCTACATAGTGATATAGTGTTCAAAAGCTTGAAATATGTATTTTGTCTACGTAGTGATATAGTGTTCAAAAGCTTGAAATATGTATTTTGTCTACATAGTGATATAGTGTTCAAAAGCTTGAAATATGTATTTTGTCTACATAGTGATATAGTGTTCAAAAGCTTGAAAAATGTATTTTGTCTACATAGTGACAGAGTGTTCAAAAGCTTCAAATATGTATTTTGTCTACATAGTGATATAGTGTTCAAAAGCTTGAAATATGTATTTTGTCTACATAGTGATATAGTGTTCAAAAGCTTCAAATATGAATTTTGTCTACATAGTGATATAGTGTTCAAAAGCTTCAAATATGTATTTTGTCTACATAGTGATATAGTGTTCAAAAGCTTCAAATATGTATTTTGTCTACATAGTGATATAGTGTTCAAAAGCTTGAAATATGTATTTTGTCTACATAGTGATATAGTGTTCAAAAGCTTGAAATATGTATTTTGTCTACATAGTGATATAGTGTTCAAAAGCTTGAAAAATGTATTTTGTCTACATAGTGACAGAGTGTTCAAAAGCTTCAAATATGTATTTTGTCTACATAGTGATATAGTGTTCAAAAGCTTCAAATATGAATTTTGTCTACATAGTGATATAGTGTTCAAAAGCTTCAAATATGTATTTTATCTACATAGTGACAGAGTGTTCAAAAGCTTCAAATATGTATTTTGTCTACATAGTGACAGAGTGTTCAAAAGCTTCAAATATGTATTTTGTCTACATAGTGATATAGTGTTCAAAAGCTTCAAATATGTATTTTGTCTACATAGTGATATAGTGTTCAAAAGCTTCAAATATGTATTTTGTCTACATAGTGATATAGTGTTCAAAAGCTTCAAATATGAATGTTGTCTACATAGTGATATAGTGTTCAAAAGCTTCAAATATGAATGTTGTCTACATAGTGATATAGTGTTCAAAAGCTTTAAATATATATTTTCAACTTTTTTAAATGAACTCCACACAGTAGCGACACAGAGGCCGGCAAATCATTCCACAGCCGTGCTGTTGAACTCAGAACGAGTCATAGAAGCGAAGCGACCCTTTCTCATGTGATAAATGTCAACCGTACACATATGTTGGGCGCGCCTTTTGCGTGTTTTCCAACTATTCACCAATGCCGAACTGATCAATAACGCTAGTTCCTCGGAGCATCTTCCATTGTAATACCTACTCTAAACTAACCTATGCTCTAAACTCTAAAGAATGCAATCCGTTTGGTAAGATAAGAGAATCTATCAAACGGACCACCCGTTTCTGCACAGAGTCAAGGGTTTTATCAGGTATTTTGGGGCCCCAGACAATAAATTGCTTACGACTTGTACAGGGTCAGAAGTTGTGTACTATAAAAGTATCTGCGGGCCCTGTGCAGCCCTTGGGGGCTTAAGTTTCTTTTTCTATTATTGCACATAAGTCTTCCCATGAATACAAACAAATAAATTCAAAATCTTGCAATAATATTCCTCAACTCATTACACAATATACAATACACAGAACGATATTTAAAAAACTCAGAAATGGTTCTACAACAGTTATCAGTCGGTATGCAGTCGGTTTAGGGAAAATCCAATATACCTAATTATAGAAAATATTACTAACTGACCCTGAAGGGATGTACAATTGTGCAGAGAGGATGTATCGCCGAATAACAAAGCACAAAACATATTTTCGTTCAAATACATCAAGGAAAAAATTACTTGTCTAAATACTGTGTATACCAACGCATAAGTACAAAAAATCGGCACTTTGCATATAAATACGTTTGATTTTCATACCAACTTATTATTAAGGGTATTTTTGAAGTATTTTAAATTTTACGTTGGAAATTGGTAAATACTGCACAAATATTATAATTTCATAGTAAAAACTTTTTCCGGGGGGGGGAGCAATTGTCGTCGTCATCATTTGAAAAGCTCTTTTATAAATAATCGTTTAATTTTTATTGGAAAGGATAGTTACTCTGATGAAACTGAGCTCAAACTTTACTCCGGGAAACTGCTCCGCGGGTGTCCGGGGTGGGTGGGTTACGTGAGGGTGGAGTGTGGAGGTTTGTGGGAGGATATTTATGTTGGAGGTGACGGGGAAATCCCCTCGCGGCGGGAAATGGAATCATCCCGTGGAACTGCAGAGTACTTGGGATGTAATGTTACATGACAGCCTGCTTCCAGCGCTTGTGGGTCATATGTAAGCAAGGGCAATAATATTTTATAACTAGGTATTTAAGATTTGAATAAAATGGAACATCAGAGAATATACGAGGACATACCGGATACATGTATGAAGGGGTCACTATTGACAATATTTAGAAACACGAACCTCTGTCGGAACTGCTAAATAAATAGAGTAGGAAGTTACCTACCCTTAAATCGTCAACTTCTCAGAGCCGAAATTATTGTTAGTAAAATTATTTTTACACAGGATTTTCAGTCTAGATGCCTGCAGATATACCTAAGTATACCTATCGACTTTTTGCGTACTTACTTGAAGAAATAATCTTTTAAGGGATCAATTATCCGAGGGATTAACTGTCCGCCGGATCAACTGTCGAGGGGGTCAACTGTCGGGGAGACCAACTGTCGGGGGATCAACTCTATGCGGGCCAACCGTTGGGAGGCCAAATGCAATACCTGATTTGTACTGTGTGTTTTCATATTTAACATTCAAAACTGATGTACAAAAAAAATATACTAGAAAAAGATAAAACTTATGATTCTAAAGTTAGGGAACGTACTCTTACTACGTGACACGTTTAGGGGCGGGGGTCTTCAAAATGTCACGCTTGGTACAAATGAGCGGCGGCGGGCATAGGTTTTTGGTCACGGGGGAGGGGGGGGGGGGGTTAAAAATTGCAAAAAGTTGGTCACGTAGTATGGGTACGTTCCCTTATATGAACTATAACTTTTTTAATTTTCACAAAAGTACATTAGCCTAAATTTTTATTTAAAGGATTTTTATTTCGATTGACACCGTCTGTCAGAAAAATATACAAAGTGAAAATAATTATAAATAATTCACATGCGGTAGAAGTGAAACCTTCAGAAAACTAATGTTGACAAGAGTAGGGAGGCTATTAAGCACCGCACAAAGAGGAGACCGAATATACTACATATTCTCGCAGGCTAAATCCTGTAGATGTATGTGTTTGTCTCTTTTTAGTGTTGCTATTTTTCATTTCATCGAGTTTCAAATCACAACGGTACTAAAGAAGCAAGAAAATCTTAAAATCTTTTGTCATTTATTTTTCTTAAATCGGATCTCCAGCTACCAAATGTTTTCAATCGGACACCATCGGGCTAAAACGTTTTTTGAATTCCATCGGTCACGGAAAAAAAATTGTGACGCTGCCCTGTTTATGTTTGCACAAACATTTGGTTTGATGTTTGTGGTAATATTGTCGACGGAGACCCGGCCATCGATGAATCATATCGAACCACTAATTTTCATATTTGAATTTTGAGCAATTTAAAAAAAAACCTCTGTAAATAAATTTTCACGTCAACGAATGCATTCCTCTTCGCAAATTCGCAGAAATATCAAAATTCCACCTTGCTGCATCTCTATCACGCTGTTTTGCATTCAGTAAACGTAGACACAGGATGTTTAAAAATGAATTTAACTATGGCAGCTAAGAACTGGAATTCATTCTCCACATTACCAGACGATACCAAAAGATCCAGACTATTCCAGATGGTAGTAAAACATTCATCTTATTTCTCTTCCGTGATTCACGATCAATCAAACGTGACACACATCCTCCATTCCTCGAAAAACTGAATCAAGTCATATAAAATCATTTGTATAATAGTAATTTGTTAATTGATTCGGATGTTCATCTGGTACAATAGCGATTCTAGGAGGCGCCTGGTGACTTGCTGCTAAAGTATCGTAATGTGAGTTTTTTTCTTAAATGACAACGCTTATAAATAATGTCGACTTTAGTTATGCATGGATGTTGTAAAATTTCGAATTTCAGTGACAAAAATATAATACAAATTGACACAGATGTTTTAGAATTGCACCAATAATCTGCGAGGTAGGTATGGGTATCGCCGCCCCGGGAACCATTTATTGGATTACCAGCACCTCTGCCATAGGTCACCCCAAGTAGTTCGCTACGTGTGGTGACCTTGGTTGCCTTCAGTGGGAGGGATTCATTCACAAGTCCGTCACTCCTGGACACACTGACCCCTAGATTCCTACCCACCCCTAATACCCTTTTTCTTCCCAGAACTTTCACTCATTCCTTTCCTAAAAAGACTCTCCACACAGCATCCCCAAAGATGGCATAGGCCCGGAGGGAAATTATTTTCTTCAGGGCCTCCAGTGTGGAGCTAATGTTAAAAAAACACACCCAAACTACGTTAAATAATATAAAAGCTCCACACAGGAGGAGGAAAATAATTTCCCTCAAGGCATCTTAGGGAATGCTGTGTGGAGGGTCATTTTAAGGAAGAGAAGGATAAGGAGAGGAAAAAGGTATGAGGGGTGGGTAAGAATTAGAGATGAAACGGATAGTTGTTTGGCCGGATACCGGATATCCGGCGAGCTGCGAGGCCGGATATTTGGTCCATTGTCTCTAATAATCTCTGTGTGTTTTACTTTGTTTTAGTTCACTATAATAGTGATTGTGATTAGTTAATCATGTTGATTTAAGTTTTCGCTACTCTGCGAGGTTTGTGTAAGTTTTTAGTTTAGATAATTACTATTTATGAATTTATCATTAGAGTGAATATTGCAGAAGAAAATTTTAGTTTTTTGGAAGGCCTTATGGCTTTTTCGTAACTTTTTTGACTTTAAATAAAGCAGTCATAATTATAAGCCATTTTATTGATATTTACCTCACAAAGATTAATGTATTGCATTTTATTATAGGAAATTGTCGTAGTTTTTGAATATCCGATATCCGCCGGATATTGAATTACTATCCGGCTGGATAGTAAATTTAGGCCGGACAGGCCGGATACCGGATAGTTACCGGATATCCGTTTCATCTCTAGTAAGAATCTGGGGATCAATGTGTTTAGGAGTGACGGATAGAATCCATTCCTCCCACTGCGGTGCAGTGGAGGATATCCACCACTTACCCGCCCTGGTATAAGTAACTGATGGCTACTCCTTCAAGGCTCTCGCAAGATTCTAATTTTTTTTGTTAAACGAAGCTACATTTATTTATATAAACTGCGGTGCAAGGCGATTTTCCAAGAGGATCCTACTGGAGAAAAGCAGCCGCCGCGAAGACCTGGACAAATCTCATCCCATGAACTCGATGAACTTGCACAGCAATGTTAGAGATTCATAGGTTCGTTACTTCTGTATTGACCCCCAGGTTCCTACCCACCCCTTATACCATTATTAATATTTCTTCCCCTCTCATTCCTTTCCCTAAAAAGTACCTCTACACAGCATTCCCAAAGATGAAATAGGCCTTCAGGGTTTTTTTCTCACGGCCTCCTGTGTGGAGATGATGAGAACAAATTTAATTATTTTTAAATACGTATTTTATTTTATTTTTATTTTGATATATGTCTAGTTTACCAGTGGCGTACCCCTGCGTTACAGTGAGTTGAGAGGGGTCGCTATCAGCACCAGTGGCGTGAACTGTGGAATATCAAGTGCCCCGCGGGGGGTGGCAGCACCCCTCTGATATTATAATTAACTGCTGTATTATTCCGTTGATGAAATCATGACACTGTTTATACGCTTGGAGGGGGGAGGGGGTTTATTTCACCCATTATGAATTATTTGATTAATGTATTTATTGTTTCGTGGATACTTCATAAAAACAGTATTGTCTTTTTTACGCTATTGAAATATTTTGGTCCAAGAATAGTGTTTTGAAAAATTGAAATATTTTTTGAAAACGGCTTGAAGCCAGTCGAGTTTGGAGCAATCACTCAGGGTAAATAATAATAACTGTTTATAATTATTGTCGTCATCAAGATATATTATTAAAGAAAGTGTTCTACGACGTTTGTGCCGCTAAAACTCAGAAACGAGTCCCGGTACGATAAAGGGAGTTATATGGTGTGGTAACCCCCTATCCCCCATCCATGAAGAAGGTTTCCGATTTTACCTGAAGGGCGTGCTTTTGAAGATACAAGGGCTGGAATTTTCGCCCTCTAGACATTTCTAGAACAGTCCAGAACATTCGACAGTATTCCACAATATTCCAGAACATCCCAGAACATTCTGGAGTGTTGTAGAATGTTCGGGAATAGTTTGGAACTTCTGGAATATTCGGAACATCCCAGATGATTGTGGAACATTATAGAATACTCTCGAATGCTGTAGAATGTTCTGGAACCATTTTTTGTATGGGTGGGGCTATCCATTGGTAGAGGTATATAAAGCAAGATACATCGTGAGTTCGAACATCAGTTCAATCTCATATTCAACTCCCTGCGCGTAGCCGGGTACCCCAGCTAGTTTTTAAATAACTCTCAATAAAGACAGAATAATTTGAATTTTATTTTAATGATTAAATTTTCATATACCTTGTCACTTGTCATGATGACGCCATGAAACTAGTTTGAGAGTCACTAAAACTCTATGAACATAATTATATATTAACCATTGTGGAGGCAAGATTAACATAATTTCGACTTATATTCCTCAACGCCAAATATAACAATACATCCTAAATCAAGAGGTACCTACACTACCTACACCACCTACCTCCGAGGGTAGCAAGCTATTTCACCCTCAGAAAAAGTTAAGAAAACCAGTAGTTTAAACCAAGAAAAGGATTAGATCGATTCTAAATGAGGCGATAAATATAAAGTCCCAGTTGATTCAATTCCTTGACCCCCAAGGCAATAAGGGCAATAATGCTGGCCTTCTATCCGCTACTGCTACCGGGCTCGGGGCTCTACCGGGGCGCGGGGGTCAGATGGATAGACTGACCGATACCAAATCCCCGCAACATCAGGGGGGAATAGCAAACAGCTTCACCCTTCACCCCTCCACCCTCCATACCCTCTATCCCTCGGGACATATTATTCTAACGTCTTCTCTTGTCTGCTGTGCGGAAGGTAAACTGGTCTATTTAGTTAGATGTATGTATTTTTTTTAGTTTTTTAATTATTTGTTTGGCTTTCACCCATTAAGGGTGATCTTGGCCATTTCTTAAAGTTAGCTAAGTATTTTTAAAATTATTTACATTTCCAGTTTTGTTTTTAATTAGTTACATTATCATTTTTTTTAAATTATTTACGTTTACAGTTTTTTCTTTAAATAAGTTACATTATCTGTTTTTTTTTTTTTTAAATTAGCTACATTTTCAGTTTTTTACATGGAATAGATAAATTATATTAGCAAATATAGACAATTGGCCAAGACAAATATTCATATGATTGTACAAGTTGTACTAACATACAGAGTTGGTATTAACAGTAATAATTACAAAATTGTAGAGTAGGAAGATGTACAGGTTCCCAAAAATAGGAACCTGATCAACTGTACACACAGAGTAACATACAGAGTTGGTATTAATAGTCTTTTAAGAAATCTCGGTGAAAATAGGAACCTGATCAACTGTACACACAGAGTAACATACAGAGTTGGTATTAATAGTCTTTTAAGAAATCTCGGTGAAAATAGGAACCTGATCAACTGTACACACAGAGTAACATACAGAGTTGGTATTAATAGTCTTTTAAGAAATCTCGGTGAAAATAAAGTCTGAATAATAAAATTAGGTATTTAACGTACATTTTAATAACATCTATGTATTAAAAAAAAATCTCGTATCACGGGGTTTGTGGTCGCACTCCTCCGAAACCGCTCGACAGATTGTTTTTGTATTTTTTTTTATTGGCATAAAAAATAAATATAACTCAAAATTTTCACCCTTCTACCCCCACCTTCCCATTTTTTAATCGCGATTTTAGTATTTTTGTATAAACAAATTTAACCGTGTCGCTCGTATTTCAAACAGAATGAAATTATTCATGTTATTGAATGACAGATGGCGCTACGTCCACCTCATCGAACTTTCACCCACGCATAGAAATAATTTATAAGGCAGAACAAAGTTTTCCGGGTCAGCTAGTAGTTGATATAAAAAGAATGAAATTGGTGTATCGTGCATTGGTGCGATCATCAGTATCTTATTGAATAATTGAATGGGGGGTATTTTTAACACCACATTAAGCTACTAGAAACAACCTCTATATAACCCAACAACTAACCAATTAACCATCACGCCGTATCCCCGCAGGGGTAGGCAGAGAGGACAGACCGCCAAACATCCATTTTTAGCCAACACAATCCTTCTTTAGCCAACGTTTCGGACAGCGTTACAGTGTCCAGTCCATCATCAGGGCAGATGTGTATAGGACACACATGCCCTGATGATGGAGACTGTAACGCTGTCCGAAAAGTTGGCTAAAGAAGGAGGTAGCGCAACACGGCATAACACCCCAAAAACAAATAACTAAAATGTCTAAATTGTTCTCACAATTGGTTCCAAATTTGAAATAAATTCAAAACGATCCAAATTCTAGAGTTCATTGAACTGAAGTTACCACGCAGACACACATCCTAAATGAGTGTTTTATATTAACAAGAATGTTTTAATTGTTTCAGTTTAATGGCGTATTTGTGCACACCGATAAAATAGAAAGTTTCCAAAATGTTTTTTAACTAGTTTGGAACACCCGTCCACCCGTCCACACGTCCACAGTCCCCTGACTTCGCAAATGTCCAAAAATACTGGATGCGTAGGAACTTTTATCAATTCCGTTCAAATAATTTTGGACTCGTAATTCAATTCGTCATGATGGCCTCCGTAGTCGAGGGGCAAGGCTCGTGACTAGGATCCAAATCTGGGCGTGCGCAGTTAAATTTTATTTGATTGATGTGTGTTCACAATTTAATAATTTAAAATAATATAAGATAGGTATGTTTCCGTCACGTTTCAGAGTGGAAGATAATCTTAGTACCGCTCTGGTGTAAGACCACCATTCAGAATTGAAACGTTGCCTGATATGGCTTTAGTGACTAGATCTGAATAGTCAGGCACTTCCTCATCCACCTCTCCCCCATCTCCTTCCCTCCTCATTTTCTTTCAGCCTCACAAAATACCCAAATTGAGAAAGCTATAGTCTCACTGGTATTCTACAAAGTTATTTTTATTTGTTTTGTTTCATACTTCAAAACGAATTACATACTTCCAAACAAAACAAAATCTTAACATATAAAGTCGGGTTAGTTACACCATTTATAACTCAAGAACGGCTAGACCGATTTTTATGATCTTTGATTTATTGGATTTGTCTCCACCCGAATAGCAGAATAGCTATTAAAACATCGGAAAATTATATGACAAAAACGTTATTAAGAAAATTCTTTTCCTCATACATTTTGTATGGAACGAATTCTCATATTTTGAAAGACCTGGAGCAATATTGTGATAAGATATTGACCTACCTATAATATTGAATGGTGGGTGAATTCCAAAAATTCGAAAACCGTCAAATGTCAATGCGCTGCTTTGTTTTGCTTTTGTTCTTAAGCATATAATGCTGCCCTTCTTTCTTACACACTAAATGTCAATAGTCGAAGATAAGACAAACGGTGAACGTATGTCTGCACCCCTCCAAAGGAAAAATAAATACAATAATCCCTCACACGTATAAAGAAAATGAAACGCAATTCCCGTAAGAAAGCGGAAAAATAAGAAAATTCGTAAACAACGCCATCTCTGATACTGACAAAAACAAAACACGGACAGTCGTGCAATAATTGCTTTAGGTACTGTGTTTTAATTATATAACATTATATAATCAAAGGAACTGTGTAATTTTTAACTTAAAAAAAACTGAATTTAATTCAGCTAATGAGTTAACACAATCGTTGTTGATTCTGAGGCGGTAAGAAGTTCGCCGGGTCAGCTAGTTATTATTAAATTTAATTATTTGTATCCATCCAGTCACCAGTGTACTCAAACTTCTAAATTATTACCTGAAGCTACTTCCTATTTACTAATGTTGTGTATTTTGTAATGCATATATGTCGGATTTAAAAACAACAATTACTTTCTGAAGTAACTTTAGTTCCAAGAATCAGTCAATGATGCTGTTTGGTTTTTCCGTGACCACTAATTAAATTATGCGGAAGCTAAATACACGGCACTTAAAGAAAGAAGACAACGAAACACTTCCTGGTTACATGAAACCAGAAACAAAACCTCAATAAACTGTATTCCTTTTTACTTTCCAATGACCTCGCGGAATGACGAACACATCGGCAAACATAAAAATGAACACTAGATCGAAGATGCTGATAAAATCGAGACACTTTGTAAAAAAGAACACATCAATCATTCGTGACAATAATGCGTGATTATGTATTTATGTGTTTCTTTTGTTTCGTTAGTTGCGATGCTCAATTTGAATAATTGACAGTTCCGGCTGATGACGTTTAGTTTCGCGGAAAAGCGTGCGTCAGATGAGAAACGTCATCCAGTTTTGGCGGGAAAACGTAGGCCGCGTCATTTCAGAGATTCATTGATGAATTTCACCGGAACACTTGGTAATGCACGCTACGATTGCTCATGGTGACCTTGTATAGTCTTAAAGTTGCTTGTTGGTCGTTTCTTACACCACGTTTATTGCGGAACTCATTCATAAATGTTAAAAATAGAGTTGATAGTCGATAGTAGTAGAGGCTCACGTATTGCACACGAAATAGTTGATGTTTGTATTAAACTAAGCAATTCATCCGTCGTCATTAGTTACATATTGTAAAGTTTGTATTATCTATTTGGATGTAGTTACCTACATACACATACATGCCTACTCGTATATTGTGGGGTAATTAGGTAATTACCTCAAATAGAGTCACACACTAAAAGCGTAACTTTGTTTCCTCTTCTCTAATAATATTTTGCTAGTTTATATAGCGCCATTTTCGTGAAAATCACCTCTGTGATCTCCTATGAATGAATTACCCATGAATGTCACAAATAAAAGTCGTAACGCCTTGGAATCATTAAGTTACTGGAAGAGTTATTCAAATAAGGATATCGTTTAATTCTATAAAAAGGAAAGTATCTCTAGCTCTAGTTACCACAAGTTTCTTTACGTGTTTCAATTAGGCAACTAGAATTAACTACTTCTAGCACTAAAATTGGTTTAATTGCTTAAATTGTTTTCGTTGCAATTTTGTGTTTAATTACTAGGTAAGTCATTTCTTTTTTATAAATACGTAAGTACATAAAAAATCATTAACTTTTTTCTTATTTCCAAAATATACTTAAGTATTACGGTTCCCAACAAACAAGGGCGGATCCAGCTTTGGCGCCAGGGGGGGTCAAATAGCGCCAGGGGGGGGTCACACAGTCGTGGTCAAGTCACAAGCAGTTATAATTTAATTTTAATTATAATAGATACAAGTAAAAAGTAGGTCCACCTAGGTCCTGGACCCTGCCCAGGGGGGGGTCATGACCCCATGACCCCCCCCCCCCCCCCCCCCTGGATCCGCCCTTGCCAACAAACAAATCTAAGGTTAATCGTACTGGGGGTATTTCACCATCCTCCTCGTAGATTATCCATACGACAACGTACTTTTTCGATAAATTAAAAACGATTTTAAAGTAAAACTTCTTCGCGCACGTTTGACTTGGGGAGTAAGCTGGTGAAGGCGTGACGAGAAGCGTGATCGGGCGAGGCGAATGGTTGGGCCTTACGCACGCTTGACTTGGGGAGTAAGCAGGTGAATGTGTGACGAGAGCATTATGAAAAGTGTGATCGGGTGAGGCGAACGGTCGGGCGAGGTGAACGGAAGTTCAGAGGGAGATATAAGTTAGTGAAGTTTTTTTACTTCAGTCGTGTGTCTGAACGCACACCCGTTTTATTTTTTAGTCTGGATTTACTATTCGGTACTGGAACCTGTAGAGTTTTTTTACCTGTTCGTTATCGTATGGATAATCTATTAGGAGGATGGTGAAATTCCACCTTATCAAAACAAGCGCTTTAACAGATTGATTTACTATCTTTTTATTCAATTTCCCAATAAAGCTGATTTCAGAGATACTTAGTTATAGTAATTACAATTAAACTTTATGGTTGCCCATCATTTTCTAAGAGAAATATTGTTAATTTTCTTTGCAACACCATTGCATACAAATATAATATTATTTGCGAATAAAGTCAGCACCGTGTCTCCCTTTCCCGTAGGCAGTTTTGAAAGATAATTAAAACATTATCTTCTCCTAATGTGATTTCAATTTGTCTTGAAATACAAATACTGTGTAGGCATTTGTTACGTCTCAGAACAACCTAATTCCTATTGTATTTTAATCATGTATTAGAAGCCTGTATACCCTCTTTCAACGACTTGCCAAAATATTTTTGCATTACAGATAATTCAACAACGAACGATGCAACTAAAAATAGTATTTTTCTGCAACTTGGCACCTACAGCATTGACAAAAATGCCAAATATTCTTATTTAATTTCTTGCCAACAAACTTCACTATTCACGTTTCTCAGATTACGTGACGATTGATGATTAATGAATGAATGAAATGAACAGAAGAGGGGATAGAAGCATGAATAAATCTAACACAGACTACCAAGAATACCATTTCACAAACTATTGTAACATTATATTCTTAGAACAACTACGATGAATTATGTTTTGAGATGAGACGAATTTACTTCCGAACAAGATGACAAACCACCAACGGAAATGAATCAATGAATATACCTACACAATATAATTTAAATCGTGATACTTTTATTACAATACTGTCAGTATTACTCAGCTAATTTTTTGTGATATTTGAAGTAGGCGACAGGCGCCACTAGATTTGGCACAGCATCTGGAATTTGAACTATTCATGTTTCAAGAATGTTCTTCTTTGACTCATAGTTTACGAAATATGTTTTAAATGGTTATTCTCTTAAATTTTTGTTTATGATTTATAAAAAAATCTGTTCAGCCAATACAATCACGCATTTTTATATCTGTATTTAATCTAAATTATTGGCGTATATCGTAGTTGTTTAGAAAATAGTAATGATTTTTAGATTCCATGACAACCTAGAATCATGTAACATCAACACCCCTTTGAAATTATTAAAAGTTATGAAAAAAAATAATTGAAAAATAGTCCATAACCTAACCTAACATTACCTATTTAACCATTTTTTTTTTTTTTTTCATCACTTAATGACTTTTCAAAGGAGGTGTTGAAGTTGCATGATCTGAGTATACCGCACAAGAATCTCAACAAATACTCCCGCCTAGAACCAGTGAGATTAAGGCATTCCCAATTAGAGTATGTTAAGAGGCTGAAGGTAGTGGGGAGGGGAAAGGGATGGTAATAGGACGGTGGGAAAGTACTGACTATTTAGATCTGGTCATAAAACACGGCTAAAGCCATTTCAAGCAAAGTTTCAATTCTGAATGGTGGTCTTACACCAGAACGATACTGAGTGTTTCTTCAACTCTCTAACGTGCCTTTTATTTTAAGTTAATTCAATGTGAGAAAAACAAATTAATCTAATTAATTATACGATTTGAACCCGCGACCTAAGGATTACTAGTCGAGAGCCCCGGCCACGGAGGCCGCCAAAATAATTAAGATAGGAAAGTGCCTAGTATGTGAAGAATGCTTATTTTATAATAACATAAGATTTAGTATGCAATATGCAGGTTCAATTAGATCATAGGTTCCCAACCTTTTTTTGCCCACCGCCCACTTTGAGAATATTTTTTTTCTAGCGCCCTTCAACTCGTTAATCTGAAACAGCAATTGTCGTCTCGATTATATTTACCACAACCGTGGCGGGGGGGCGGGGGGAGGGGGGCAAGATGCGTTTTTTCAATTTTTTATTGTATATTTTATTTGGTGACCGTACTTTATAACAGTACTTTAGGCACTTCACTATATCATTAATATATATACTTAATAAATAGGAGCGGTCCCAACACAGATCCTTGAGGAACTCCGAGGTTTACTTGTTGTTCTTCAGATATATCATCTCCAATTTTGATTCTTTGTTTTCTATTTTTAATTTTATTATTAGTATTTCTCTGTCTATCGTTTCAAAAACACGTCTAAAATCCAAGAACACTACTATTGTGATTTTCTTCTGATCCATACTGGTTTTCCATTATGAATATTTGTTTCTAAACCCTACTGTTTTACAAGAATGTTAATTTTTTCAATAAATTTTCTCATCTGTTCTTTAACTATGGATTCTAGTATTTGTTCATATTTAGGTAATCCATTTATTTTTCTGAGGTCTTCGAAATTTTTAGCATTTATTATTCTGGGCATTGGTGTTATTATGGAATTTTTCCACGGTCGTGGAAAACTTAGATTAATTTATTAGTGCAACTACTTAAATTTAATTATACCTATAGTAATTCCAGACGTCGATGATTTTTGCGTCATCGTATTAAATTTTTTCATTAAATACTCACTGTTACCTGAAAATATTATTATTCTCTCTTCTTTCCGATGATTGAGAAGAAGTATCTGTAAATAATGAAATACTCTTCTTTATGTTTTCGACACTTAGCATTAAATTTGGCTATTTTAGTTTTATCATCTTCACCTCCATCGGGAACCAAACTTCCTTAATGTTTTCCCTCTGTTTGCCACTTATAATTTCTTTAAGTGTAGTCCACATTTTTCTTGAATCTCTTTGAGAGGTAATAATTTTTAGCCTAGAATACGAATTTTTGGTATGTTTTATTTCTGTACCTATACATGTTTCTAAGTTTCTTACAGGTTTCCCACCTTTCTTCTGGAAATTGTATTTTACAGGTTTTATAAACTGTATCCGTTTGTTTTTTTAGAAGATGTAGGGATTTCGTAGGTATACTATTTATTTGTATCTTTTAATATACTACTAGCTGGTTCCCAGCATGCGTTGATATACCATTTTTAAAGAAATAAATTGTTTCCCTGTTCCCCTCCCGCATTTCCTACCCCTCCCGCATTTCCTTCCCCTCCCGCGTTCCCTTTCCACCTTCCCCGCCTACCCCTCCCCCCCTCTTCCACTTCCCCGTCCCGCCAATCCCCCTACCACGTTCCATATAACAGTCCCAATACATTCAGTTTTCAAACATTTCGCGTGCCTCCTATTACAATTTTTTTATTCAAATTTTCGCTTTTCATTCAAAACAAATATTCAATTTTATATATCATAAGAGCAATCAATCAAATTTGGTACCTAACGTAGGTATCTATTTAAAATATCTATAATTTAAATAATCCTTAGATAATTCTTTAAAAAAAAAAAAACGTTCAAAAACACAATTCAATTTCGTCAAACGTGCGAACCGTCAAACGTGTGAAGTAATAGTCGTTAAGTTTTCTGAAATTATCCAATTTTCTGCGCAATTTTCTTAAATTTTCTTTCCGTAAGAACCTTCTACAAAGTATTGGGAAAGTTAAAAAAGTGAAATGAAGACGTGACCAAGGGAAACAGGAATTCATTTTATATATAAATACTAGCTGGTCCCGGCATGCGTTGCTATGCCATTTAATAAAGAAATTGTTTCTCCCTGAGTGTCCTTTCCCATTCGTCCCGTTCCCCTTCCGCCTCCCCTTCTTCTCCTGCGTCCTCTTCCCCTCTCGCGTTCCCACTCCGTCACCTCCACCTTCCCCCTCCCCACTGCGCTACCCCCCCTTCCCCCGTCCCGCAAACCCTTCTCCCGAGTTCTCCTCCCCCCTTCCAGGTTCCCCTCCCCCTCCCAGGTTCCCCTCCCCCCTCTCGCCTTCGCCTTACACCTTTCCCGCCTTCCCTCTTCCCTTTACCGCTCCCCCGTCCCGCCAGCCATCCTCCCGCGTTCCATATATTCAATCCCAGTACATTCAGTTTTTAAACAGCCCGCGTGCCACCTTTTACAATTTTTATTCAAATTTCCATTTTTCATGTATATTAAATTTGGTACCTAACATAGGTACCTGTTTAAAATATCTAAAATTCTTGATTCGATTCAAACTATTAGGGGAGTACCTACTTTAAATAAATTTATCAACTTAAAGATTTTCAAAAATAGAATTTTATTTATCAATCATTGTTTTCCAAAATGTCATTCTCAAACACGCGTACTGTCAAACGTGCGATAGTCGTTTAGATTAGTAATAGGTTTTCTGAAATTATCCAATTTTCTGCGCAATTTTCTTAATTTTTCTCTTCGTAAGAACTATCCTCGTACTTCAAGTTCAAGTTCAGACGGCCTCCGTAGTCCAGTGGGTAAGACTTTTGACTCACAATCCGGAGGTCGCGGGTTCGAACCCGGCATGCGCAAATAAATTTTATTTAATTAATTTGTGTTATTTCACAATTAATTCATTTAAAATAATATATAGTATATTTGCGGCATGTTCCAGAGTGGAAGATACTATTAGTATCGCCCTGGTGTAAGACCACCATTCAGAATTGAAACGTTGCTTGAAAATGGCTTTAGCCGTGTTTAGTGACCAGATCTGAATAGCCAGGTACTTCCCAACCTTCCTCTTCCCCACCTCCTTCCCCTCCCCACTACATTCAGCCTCACAACATACCCCAATTGGGGATGCCATAGTCTCACTGGCTCCAGACGGGAGCAGTTGAGATTCTAGTGCGGTATTCGCTGTAAAAAAAAAAAAAAAGGAATATTCTAAAAAAAGAATTAGCGAAATCGGTTCAGCTGATCTCGAGATTTGCGCTTAGCAACACATTTAGCGATTCATTTTTATATATAAGAGATATTATATTCGTTGTAGGCATTAGTTCATTTACTACTGTTTTCAGGTGTCCTATTAGTTCATCGGCTTTTCTGTCTAAATTTCCTTGGTTATCGCAGATCCACTTTTTGGTTTGTAATGCCGTACACAATTTATCCTTATTATAGTTCTTTTTATTCCTGTATATATATTATACTTCGTGTTTCCTGAGGCTTCAGACTATTATATCTAATTTTTGTAATAATTGTTTCGTGATCAGATTGATTTTGAAATCTTCCGCAGCATTAACTTCCGCGTAAAAGTCATTTGAAATTACCAAATCAATCATGGTTTTAGAGTTTTTTCATATTCTTATAAATTTTTTGACAAGTTGCTTCCTACCTAGACAATTTATGATGATTTGTAATCTTGTGCTTTTTGTATTGAATATTCAAAATCACCACAGATGATTTTCAAGTCTCTTGTATTTATTTGCTAACGGCACCATTCTTCAAAAATCTAAGAATTTTGTATCATTTTGATTTGGGGAATGATAAATAGCTGCATAGGTTCCCAGCTTAAAATTCTTCAATAGCCAGTAGGTATCCAGGTATTATTTTTTATCTAATACCGCATTTTTTGGGACTTTGTAAGATATATTGTTTACACACTCACACACATACACTACAGAATTAATGTGATAACTCCACCTGTATGTCTGCTAAATGAGTCACATCTAATTGTCGAATAGCCCTGAAATGTTGTTTCATTTTGGTTAATTTCTTCGGCAATACAGGTTTCGCTCATCATCACCATGTGCAGTTCGTATTCTTTTAGCATGTCTTCGACTTCTTCGATATGTGCTAGTAAACTAGCTATGGGTCTCTGGGTCTCCTACCGCCCCCCTGAAAGTCTGAAACGCCCCCCAATTTTCTCTTTGCCTTCTACCGCCCCCCTGAAGGTCTGAAACGCCCCCAAGGGGGCGTTATCGCCCACGTTGGGAACCAATGAATTAGATGTTCCTATCTGAAAAAAATCTAAACCGTTTTGAGACATTACTTTTTTAATTTTATATCTATAATTCTAATACAAATGTATCTACCTAATATATTTTTTTGATTAAACAATAATGTGTTGTAATTTCCGTAAAACACAATCGAATTAAAACGCAAAACGTCTTTAAAGGGTGATATATAAATAATAAATTTAAAAATTAGTTTCTAGTTTTTTTTCTACCAAAAAACTTAACGAATTTCCGGCATTATTGTTAACGATATTGTACACTCACCTGGAGAGAAGGTTTTGTAAATTGGTATCATAGAATAGGCATACTTAATCTCGAGTTATTTGGTATCGTTAATATTTGTGTCCGGTGCCCGCCTCTCGTGTGGACTGTAGGTACCAGTACCTACCTACTACCACCCGAATCTAACCTGTAATCAGCCGCGAGGAATCCGCGCTGTATCGGAATGCGGTCAACATTCCAGGCAATGCCCGGCGCTGAATGTTGAAGGTGTTCACAATGTTCACTGGGCATTTGTGAGAGTTAAATGTGGGTGAGAAGCAGGGGAGATGGGGGTGGAGTCTTTCAGAATATACAAATCCAACAATGGAATGAAAAACTTCTAAATAATAATACCTACCTATTTAACATAAAGAAGAGCGTCCGTGTAAATTTTGATACAAATCTATAGTTTTATTCCGAGATTTATTAAATTTGCACACTTGACCACATCGAAAAAAGAGGAAGGTTACGGTATTTTTAAAATTTTATTATTATTTTATTCTGTGCATTGTTTATCACATTTTTTGATAAATTTTCGACCAACATGCCAGGCGCAGGCCCGTGTTGTTTCATGTATGAAATATAAAAGAATATAAAAAGTAGAGAAAAAAAAGAATGTTGGAAGCACAGAATTTTAAAATATATAAAATTAAAATAAGTAACTAAGTAAGAATGAAAGAAAAGTGATATTAATGGTATTTTATATGTGGAATAGGATAACGAACAACGGTACCTTATTATTTAGCATTTTTTGTATAAATTCATTTGTGATCATCAGCAGATAATATTCTAGCGAATAATTATTATTGTCACAATTATGTCCACATCTGATTTCGAGAAACTGAAGTCCGGGCAACGCCGGGGACTTCAGCTAGTTAACTATAAGACATAAAATCAGTTTTATGGTATTTAAGAATGACTATTTCTGGGTCGAATTTAAATCTCAACCCAATCAATATTGTTTTTATTTTTTTTAACTGATTCCAATAGGCCACTTGCATCACATTTTTTAAAATAATTTCCGGTTTAGGCAAATATTCTAAGACATCCGGTTTTTTTATCTTATTTTTGAAACCCTAGCGATTTTTTGAAAATTTCAATCCGATAAATCAGACCATTTTTTATAAACCGGAAAGACGGGACAAAATTTTATGGGTGCGAAAAAACGATAATTACATAGCCGAAAATCATTTAAAAAAAGAACGTTTTCCACACGAATGGCACAGGAGAATAACGAGGCATACCAAAAATATTACATCTCATAAATATTTTTTTCCTTGATCCATCTTATTGATCATAAATCATTATAATGATCAACGTCTATATTACTAAATCCAATGTCTGTCAATCCAATACTTGTATTTGTAAATAATAATAATAATAAGAACGTTATAAAATTTGATTTTGTTAAAATCAACACCATTACCATTATACCTCTAAAACACACGCAGACAGCATAAATGTACAGGGTTCTCTTCACAACATCTATAAAAAAGTCAAACCAAATGATAAGTTCGCAGAGAACAAACAATAAATCTAGTGAACGTTAAATGTCAAATTTAAAAATTCGTATGAAATCAAAATGTACACAGTCTTCTCCGGACTATTTTATTTTTGGCTCACAACATTAGATACCACGGGTGAAAGGGCTTCAGCAAATAATATCTAGTAGAAGTAGACCACCAATTCACATTGCATTTAATATATATTTTAATGCATTTTCAGTTACGTAAGAAACATGCTTTAATGCACGTAGAAGCACAAACCATACGGTACATAGGTACAAAGACACTTTTCTTCGAAACCGATTTACACTCTTGTTGTTAATCAATACTTCATTTCAGCAGAAGGTGCCTTATTACGTTATTTTTATTTACTCGCTTTGTTTGCCTTCAACTAACAGTGGGTGAACAAATGTGGTCCGGAATATCGGATGGTTTTAATCTCGGCTTGGTTGGAATGTCGAGCTTAGCGCGGATTGGAAAATAACCAGTATATAGGTCTAAAGCCCAAATGTCACAAATATTAAATGTATTGTCTAAGATTTTAATAGAAGAATGCTTTTCTTTTTTCTTTCAAAAAACAAACTACTGTCTATATGAGTGGTATTTGTGTGCTGTCATCGTCATCAGGGCATGCATCGAGATATTGTGATCACGATCTTTCAAAAACAACGGTAGTTACTTACGAGTTGATTTTTTATAAAATTTCCCACTCCAATCAGCATGATGCTATATGCTAGAACACTAATTTTAATTAGGATTTGTTTTGGTGAAGTCAGTGCACTATTCATGAAATTATGACTAACTAACCGCTGAATGCTAACTATCCTGACTTGAGCGGAATTTAGAGCTAAACTTAAAACTCACCTTTTCAGACACAAATATCCATAAAGTCAAAATCCTTCCCTGCCCGCGTAAATAACTAATGGCATATAAATGTAAAAAAATCTTATTTGTAAGCTTTTGTGAAGGTCACTTCATAAAAATTCTCCAGCCCTTCAAAATAAATATCAACTCTACTTCTGCCACTAATCTTCTCATAAATGTAATACTAACAGAGATGGGGGTAGAAATTGTAAAATCTTGCAATTTCCAGTGTTTTAATATAATACACCCCGCATTTAAAGCCGTATCTTCTCTAAGCACAAACTTTCTTATTAAAGTGTGTTTATCGGAAGCGACCTGCCAGGGAAGTATGTTTTCTGTATCTACTTATGAATAAAAAAATTAAATTGGGTCTAAGAATTAATAATAAATTATACAACGCCCTTAAGGTGATTTTTCACAAAAACGTCGCTCTACAAATAATCCAATTATTATTATTAGTGTTGAAACTTAAACTCCCTTACCAGACTGTTTTATATTGATTATCAATTAATACCTTCGACATTCCTCACCGCTAGATGAATATAGTAGTCCATACTGAAAAAGTTAGGCAATTAGGGTAAATATCGGTGAGATGGTATTACTTCACGTATACAACATGAAGTTTGACAAGTACTGCTAGCGCCGCGACATCTAAAAAATGAACTATTCTGCGACTTATCGAGGCTTAAGCGGCCGATTAAGCCCACACTTAAATTAATAGCGAGGATACGGACTGATTGATATAACGGGCCTGTATCTAGCTTCAGCATTACAAATAATACGACTTGAACAATATTCATGATTCCTGGAAGTGTGAGGTAAATTCGGCCGGCGACTATCATCAAAGGTCAGAAACATCGAGCAGTCGCGACAGCTGTTGTTGGCGACAAGGAACATTAAATATTACTAAATATTAGTCACACATTTTATAATAAATACGATTATTACAGCATCAAATGTCGATAAACCGAACCACCTGATATATGCGTCTAACGTAGGCTTAAGCACTTTCTCTGAATTTGTTTAATTTTTTGCATATTTACCGTACGGGGTAAACGGTTTTTCATTGAATTTAAATAATTTCTAATATTTTGATTGCTTATAATACTAGCCTTTGTCGGCTATAATAAGTGATCTGTTGCATGGAATAATGTTTTAAGTTATACCCAATATTTCAACATCCCAATTTCTGAGAAAAACCAATCAAGTTGTTGCAAAAACATCGGTTACGTCCAATTGAACCATATTTAGTACATATCTCTAGTATCATTGAAGAAATAAACAGTAAATTCGTATTTTTTTGTCTTAAAAGATTTTATTGCAGTATCCGAGTCGCTGTCATATCTAAGGACACAGTGCGCAGGATATTTTGGGAAGTGGGTGAACCTCAAACTTGAAGAGATATATTGACGGTCAATCCCTCTTTCAAAGAAAATTTAAGAAATAAATCCATTAGACGAAGATCTTACTGAAAAAAGAAACTCAAATTGTCAAATTGTTAAGGAGAGATTCCAAAAAGTGGTAATGGTGGTAATGGTAACAAAGTATGTATTACAACACTACAATCAAAATGAAAATTATAAATGAAGAACCTCCAAGATTGGTAAAGTTCAAGTAAAGTTATTGTACCTATAAATTCAGTTGTTGTTCAGAGTTAACAGGAAGTTAGAAACCAATAATAGCATAACATTCGGGAAAATGTGTGTTCAATGTTTAATTGACAGGATATAAACTCTATTTTTTACAGCTACAGTAACATTTACGAGTAAAATGCTTGCTAAAAATGTTTTAGAACTGGTAAACCATGAGTGGGTGGAACTTTATACCTGACTGAAAGATGGCAAAAACGTTACTTGGCGCCATGTCTCCATTATACCTAAGTGGAGCACAGGGCTAGGGGCTGGCAGGAAGAGGCGGGTAATAATTGATTCCTATCGATTGCTCGAAGGTGCTATTATAATTTTTCATTATTATAAAGCGAGTTAAAAAAACTCATGTTTAATACTTTGTATTCTTATGAGAGATATTATATTGACCCAAGTTATCGTAGATAAAATCTAATTAGATTTGCAGGCTGATGTATTCATATTAAGAGAAAAATTTTGTTGTTTTTCGAGACCCTGCGTGTTGTATTTTGTCTTTGCTGAAGTCCCTGGCATTGCACGCACTTTATGCAGAGTTTTCGAAATCAGATGTAGACGGTAATTTTCATCTCATTTCGAACGTTAAGTGTGCAAAATTTCATCAAGAAGTATCAAAATTATGTATTAAAAGGGTGGAAAAATTTATTATGAATTCTTAGGTTCTATTTAATTTTATTATTTGCAAATGGGTACTTACCTGGCAGGTCACTTGCGATAAACACACAAATTAGAAATTCAAATAATATCGGCATTTTTGACCAAACATTCGGTTTATATTTTACGTTTCTATTAGTAAGGCTGTTAGAAGATAGATAGACAGATAATATCGAAGAACTAGCATGATAACTATCGCTACATAATAATGACAAAACTGGAACAAATTAGGGTTGGTGTACCGGTTTCCATTTAAGTTTTCATAAATACATATATACTGCCTCCCTTTCATTAGATAGCATTTATAACACGTTTTTATTCATATTCTAGCGGTTGGCGACCACCAAATTGATATTTTACGTACCTACCTATTTCTTATATATTATTATCTTTCATATTGCATGAATTTTTGGGATAGTTTTTTTATGATTTAAAAGTTTTGTAGGTTAATCTCCTTTTCAAAAGAGTTTTTAGTTTGTCTAAAAGGGACAATAGTAATGCGCTAAGGCTGTAAACGTGAGAAAACATAAGACGCGACAATTATTATAAGCAATAATAGATATCAGCCTGAAACACTCATCTACATTGAAAAATCTTCCGAGAAAAGATACTTGCCACCGACGGGACTTGAACCGTGTCCTTCTGATTGCCGGTCAGGTGCTCTGACCACTGAGCTATGGCGGCTTATCTAATACCCGCCAAATAATTCAATATACTCTAGTGTTTCATTCAACAATTACTGTTTATTATATTTTTTCCACCTGAAAGAAGGACACGGGTTCAAGTCCAATTGGCGGCAAGTATCTTTTCTCGGAAGATTTTTCAATACGAATGAGTGTTTCAGGCTGATAATTATTGCTTATAATAATTGTTACCCTTTGTGCTACGCATAAAATTCTTGTCTTAAACGATAGTTTATCAATTAAAAAATAACATAAGACGCGCTTTGTGATACGTCTGACAGATCAGTTGTAGTTGTAACCTGTATTTATGTCGCATCGTTTATAGGAAAAAGAAGATATTAAAACATAGCTATCAGCATCAACCTAAAAATGAAACCTAAACTCACTTTTTACAGGTTCAACTCCAAATGGAAAACGAGGAATGAGACAAAGCCGCAAACTTGAAAACACAAAACCAGTCTCTTGTCAAACTTTGAATAAATGGCTTACCCTTTGCAGGTTCGGCTTCTTCCTCTTCAGATTCAGTTCCCGAGGGTGGCGCCCCCGTGACCGCCAGCCGCAGCAGCGCGAGGTGTCGGCGGAGCAGGCGGGCTGCGCGCGGGGAGCGGGCGGCCCTGCGCAGAGCGGGCCCCCGCAGCGCCAGGAGTTGCGGCCCCAGAGGGAAGCGGTGTGCTCTGGGCCGGGGGTGCAGCGACCACTGGCGGCAGGCCCAGCGCAGCCAGGACCTCACGTGGGGCAGGGTCCACTCTCGAGGGTCTGGGAGTCAAAATATTCATTATCTTTCTTACTACCTAAACGAAACTTTAAAAAATCTATAAAAACAGTTGAATCTTAAGACTTGAATCTGTTAGAATTACTAGTACTGATAGAGTATTAGAATCGCTGGAGAAAATGGGTTTTAAAAAAACTTTTCATGCGAAACTTAATTTTGAATTAGAAGCCAAAATACACCACCACTAAATATATTATTAAAAATCAAAATGTATACTTTTCCGGAAAGTATAGAACATATTATATCGGGATGTTCTGTATTAGTACATGTAGGATTAAAAAAGATTTTTTAAATATTTATATTGAGGGATCAGTAGGATTTATAGGTCCAATTAGGAGTTCCATCGAGCCGAACCCTCTGATATGAAAATATCTGGAGTCAGTGAATAATTTTCCCATTAAAATTTGGTCTCTGGTAGGTTGACATGTTGTTCTTGTATTGTTTTGTATTCATTATAATTATATAGTGCAATTGCATAGCGTGAATTGACTAGATGATCATTTGTGGAAAAGTGTGTGAAAGGGTTTAGTTTTTCCCGTGGGGAAGATTTAACACGGACGTAAAATCTGAAGCCTATCTAGAACGGGTGTAAGCACAGATCAAAGATGTCAGTGCGAGTGGGTTAATTTTTTTATTGTATTTTAAATTACAAAATAAGGGCCATTAAAGAATACGATTGTTCATGATTTCAGATGCAACTTTGACAATTTTATAAGGTAAAAAATAATCTTACTTAATATAATGAAATATAAAATAAATCATATTAATTTATAAAGTTGTGTTTCAACGCAATCGGTCATTTGTAAATTAACAAAATTATTTTTTTCTTTATTCATAAAATAATATAATTTTTGTACACATTTTTTTACATGTTTTTCGACTACAACCCTAGGCACACGCCCGTATTATGGTAGTCCGAAATTATATAGAGGTATATAATTATATAAATGTAATATCTCTCAATTCTGTAAATATATTTTTTGTTAAATACGATGTATTTGTATAATAAGCAATTCTTTTACAAGCCTAAACCAACCTTTGCCCATCAAATATGTGTTTTTATCCCTTTTTATTTTATTGTACATCATATTTACATTGTAGTAGGGTAAGGGTAGGCAGAGAGATTGTACCGCCCAAAAACTCGATCTTGGCACACACTCCTTGCTTCATTTACATCGTCTCATATAGGTACATACTCTTCCATTATTCTTACTCTCTGATGTCATTTCTACAGCGTTCAGTCTACTTTCATCCTTCCTCTCCTTCCATGCCTCACTGCCATACATCGGGGTAGGTACCAGCATTCCATTGTGGACTGCTAGCTTTGCTTCTTTGGACAGTTTTTTGTTGGCGCCAAAACAACTAGATATGCTAAAATTGACTAGCATGGTGCTATATGTTCTACCAGGCGTTTTTCTCAGCATTTCTCTATCATACTGGTAGCGTCACAATTCACAATCTTTGGCAAGTTGTGCCACTACTTGCTGTAGTCATGTTTAAACTACAACAATAATTGTCTGAATTGACGGTGAATAATCATGATGATTTAACAAATCAAATTGAATTGCTAAATTGGGTTGTGAGAATTGTGATTCACGTCATCATTCATACAATTATTTCAAAGGGAATACAAAATTTCACCTCCAATAAATGAATCACGGCTTGAAGGTATGTATTGTATTCCTGGCTTACATGACGAAATATACTATTTCAAATACCAATTACACACAGTATTACACTGTCAGAATTACACACGGGGAGAATTACATCTGCATCAATAGCCAATCTACGTCAATAAAAAACTCACCTAACTTACACATCTGACCTTATGATGGACACTAACGCTGACCGAATCGTTGGCTAAAGAAGGAGGTAGCACAATAAGGCATAATTCCCCAAAAATATATCACGATAATACTTTTGATCGTGAAAATCTCAAATCACATCTGACCTCGACGCCCGGGGTAAGTAACTTGATTCGCAATCCGAAGGCCCCGGGATCGAATCCCGGCGTGCGCAAATAAATTTGATTTGATTAATTTGTGTTATTTCACAATTAATTAATTCAAAATAATATATACCTACTATAGGTATTTGCGGCACTCTCCTTTAGTATAGGTATCGCCCTGCTGTGAGACCAGCATTCAGAATTAAAACGTTTCTTGAAATGGCTTTAGCCGTGTTTAGAGATCAGATATGAACTACAGTTACTTCACCACCTTCCTCTTCCCCATCTCCTTTCCCTCCCCACTACCATAATCTCACTGTCTCTAGAGGAAAGCAGCTAGGACTCTTGTGATGTATTCACAAAAAACCAAACTTAACTGTCAATTTGGGAGACCAGGAACCACTTATTAGATAACCAACATCCCTGACATAGGTCACCCCCGTATTCATGGGGTGAGTTTTGTCTTGGCAGTAGATGCATTTGCCCACCTACTGCGTGGCGAGCGCGGTCGAGAGAGACTGGTTAAGGGAGAGCATTTGACTTATCCAGCAGGACTCTCTCGACCCATCACTTTGCTCCGCAGTGAGAGGGATGGATTCATTCGTCCGTCAATACTGTACACATTGACCCCCAGACTCCTACCCACCCCGTAATACCTTTTAACTTCCAAGAATTTCCTCTCTGTCCTCCCCTTTAAAAGACCCACTGCACAGCATCCCCAAAGATGACGTAGGCTCTAAAGGAAAGTATTTCCTCGGAGCCTCGTCTGTGGAGTAAATGTTCAAAATATACATATATTTTTCTTCATGATACGACTATATTGTGTAATATGAAATAATATGATTTTTTTGCACTTACTTTTATTTAAAATTTAATATCGAACGTTTTTAATACCCCAGCGTCTGCATGGTTGAATTTCAGAACCCAGTTTCGAGTACATGTTGACGGTACGCGCCGTACGTGTTGCGCCACAAATAATATCTGTGTACGTGGAACTTCAAACAAAACTACCGTTGTAATTCGGTTTTTGTATTAAAAAAAATCGTCACAAGATTTCGCCACTTGCGTCAGCAGCTCGCATGTGGACGTTTCTTCCCTAGGTATAAGTACTACGGATTTATAGAATGTAATAATCTTTCCGGATATGGAGAGATTACATATGCCTATCACGGTTACTTTAACTCGGTGACTAGCTGTCACTGAATTACAGTGGATCCGAGGAACTGACTATTTTTGGAACCTCAGATTTATAAAATGGTTACCTACACTCAAACTGGGCGAAGCCGAGCTAAAAGCCGACCGCAGGGCTTAGCAGCAAAAACCCGCGGAACGGAACGGCTTTTCAACTGCTAGTTGTGAATATTGTTATACAGGGCGAGGTTCTAACAAAGGATGGCCACCCTTTTGAAAGAGCCAAAATTTTGACAATAAGGCTGGTTTCTAAGGCTGCCTGGATACAAATTCCTTCTCAGATTACTTGCTTACTCTGTAATTTTTTTTTTCGTTAAAAAATTTGCATTATTTTTATTAAACAATGTAATTTAAGTTGGGTGTACGTAACATTCTACGATTCTAAAATACGTAATTCTCATATTTCCGGTTTATTTTTTTATTCAATAATTAATGTGCTTTTTAGGGAAAACATAATAAAAAATATACATACACGTTTTTAGATTTTCACGGCCAAAAGTATTTTCATTATTTGTTTTTGGGGTGTTATGCCGTATTGCGTGTTACATTTACATATATGCCATGATGATGGACACTGTAACGCTGTCCGAAACGTTGGTTAAAGAAGGAGGTAGTGCAACACGGCATAACAACCTAAAAACAAATACCAAAAATATACAGTACTAGCGAGTTCTCGGCATGCGTTGCAACGCCACTTAAAGAAATTGTTTCTTCCTGCGTGACCTTTCCTGTTCATCCCGTTCCTCTTCCGCCTTTCATTCCCCTCCCGTTTTTTCAGTTTTCAAACAGCTCTTGTGCCACCTATTGCAATTTTTTATACAAATTTTTTATACACAATGCCAAAGCTCACCAGTGTACCTAGAAACCTTCACGGGCATGCGCACAACAACTCATCAACGTTTTATCGTAATCGGATGAATAGTGTAGGAAATAATTTCATAACGCCAGAGCTCACCACTATATACAGAAACCTTCACGGACGTGCGCATAACAACTCACTAACATTTCATCGCAATCGGATGAATATGAATGAACCGCATAAGGGACAAACAATATACATTCATTTTTTATGTATACGGTACCCATACATAACTAAACTGCCTCAGTAACAATCTTTTGAATTTATCTTTACATGGTATTAAATGAAGTCGCTCCCGCTGTCTGTGCGCTTAGATCTTTTAAACTATGCAACGGATTTTCATGCGGTTTTCACCAATAGATAGAGTGATTCAGCAATTGATTTTACCAATAGAAGGAAGGTTTATATGTATAATACATGCATATTATAGAAGAAAAAAGCCGGGACATTCGAAGATTCAATTCAGACAGCGGGCATCTGGCAAGCGGGCGGTGTGCATTTGATATGTATGCAAATTAACAGATGGCGTTAGTTATAAAGGTTGGGTAATGGCGTTGTGTTTCGTTAGCCACAGCAACGTGTGTCCGGGCCTGCTAATTTAATGATAAATTAAAGATGTCCCTGACTCGGAATAATAATTTGGGAGGCGGGTATTTATGGGTACCGCCGCCCCGGGAACCATTTATTTTCATAATCAACAACTCTGCCATAGGTCACCCCAAATGATTCGCTACGTTTGGTGAGTTAGAAGGGGTGCCCGGGTTCATGGGGTCAGGATTGTCTGGATCTTGGCGGCGGAAGCGTCTGCACACCAACTGCGTGTAGGCCGGATTGGGAGAGATTCATTGAGTGAGATCTTTTGATCTCTCCAGCGGGACTGTCAGCAGGATTTGTACCGCAGCAGGAGGGATGAATTCGTTCGTCCGTCACTTTTGGATAGACTGACCCCCAGATTCCTACCAACCCCTGATACCTTTTTTCTTCCCAGAACTTCATCTCCTTCCTTTCCTTGAAAAGACCCTCCACACAGCACAACTAGCTGTTTTTATATTTAGCTTTTACCTACTTAAATGTGATCAGATCGGTAAAATAGGTATGTGATCAGATCGGTAGGTGAAACAAGTTAAAACTTTCTTAAAGTAATTTACACATTTTCAAAATTTTCTATATAATATAATTTAAAATGTTAGAAAAAAATAGTTCAAAAAATAAATATTTTCATAAATACGCCTATAGATATGTTTTATCAGAATAAAAAATTCACTTTGCTAAATGATTCCAAGTTCTGTAATTTGTGTATTATAATGTAGGTACAATATAAAATTCTCATTTACAAGTCCATAAAAAATTATTTAATTATTATTTTCAGTGAAAATTTTCCCAATAGGACGGGTTGTTTGAAAAAAAATTTTCAATTCGTCAAATATTTTTAGTTAATTTTTACGTTCTGTGTAAGTTCTATTCAAGTTATATTATTGTATTATTACTGGCCAGTTTCTGAAACTTAAACTGAAATGATAACAGAACTTGAATAGAACTAACAGAAAAAGTGAAAATTAACTTTGACGAGTTGTTAATTTTTTTTTAAATAACCCGTCCTTAGTGTATCTACTTGAAGCTACCGTCTACAATTTTAATTTAGTACCTATCAAAAATTTTATCATTTAAACAATAAACTTCTATCGAGATACGTTTTAAGATTTTCACGACCAAAAGTATTTTCGTTATTTGTTTTTGGGGTGTTAGGCCGTGTTGCGCTACCTCCTTCTTTGGCCAACGTTTCTGACAGCGTTGCAGTGTCCATCATCAGGGCAGATCCGGCAGATCCGGTAGATCACACACTGCAAAGCTGTCCGAAACGTTGGCTAAAGAAGGAGGTAGCGCAACACGGCATAACACCCCAAAAACAAATAACGAAAAATCTTCCATCGATTTCACTTTTCCTTTCTCTGTAATTTTAAATGATGGCCTAGAACACCCTTGAAAAATTATTGAAAAAAAACTTCTATTAATTGGACTACTTAGTGCAGAATATTGCATTGTTAAATCAAGCATTGTTTGCAATACATTAAGACTATAAAAGTTCTAACTGACAGTTTTGAAATACCGAAATACGCCTGACTCGACACAGGTTTATCCTAGTGAGACAGGCATCAAAAAAACCCAATGTACATATACTTTTTATAGATAAATAATAAAATAATAAAAAACCGAATGCATTATTTTTGTTGAAATAATTGCAAAAGTATCTTCCTTTTATATATAACTACTATTCACCGAAATAATATATCCAGAAATTTTCCCTGGAACTCGCATTAAATAATTTTCTGCGGAAAACTTACTGAGATGCGAGTACCAATGAAGTTTGCGTTATTATTGTAGATTTAAAACTTAATCTTACCAGTTGGCAACATCACCTTTTCTCCGTTTTCTTCTTTGTCGTCTTCTTCTTCCTCACTGCTCTCGCTCTCATCTTCCTTCTCCTCATCTTCCTCAGGATCTTTGCCCGCCCTGGAGGAGTCCGCCCTGGAGGAGCCCGCCCTGGGAGAGTGCGCCCGGGAGGAACCCGCCCTCGAGGGCCCCGCCGCCGGTTCACTGTGCCTAGAGGAGTCCACGCTGCACCGCGAGGAGGCCATGGTCTCCACGCTAGCCGCTCTGGTGTTGGCCTCGTACTCACAGGGACTTGCCTCTCTCCGGGCGGGACCGGTTGACATCGGTGTGGACACCCGCCCATAGTCGCAAGGGCTGCTCGTCACATCCACCGGAGTGAATCTGTGTTCCGACGGACTCCTGTACGCCGGAGACGCATCCACATTTGTACTATACTCGCCGGGACTAGCGTCTCGCACTGAACTTTCTGTCAAAATAACACTTTGCTCGGAGGGACTCCGCCTGTACACCGGAGGACTTAAATTTTGAAAAAAACTCGAAAATTGATTTAAAGGTTCTCTTACACTATCACTTGGCAGTTCTAAAACACTACTGTCTACGTCTACGCTTATATCACCGTAACTCTCGAAGGTCCCTCGATGCGTAGCGCTATACGCCGGAGGACCCGATTGGGACGTTCCAATATTCTCTAAATGTCCCGAAAAACTCGCGTTATGTTCCAACACTTTTGCACTGTACCCGGGAAAACTTAAACTCCTTTCTAGATAATTGGTACTGAACAGAGTTGAATATTCGTTGCCACTTTCGGTGTAGTCCGAGCGTTGACCGCTCTCCCCGAAGATGTCCTGCCCCGTGAGGGCGGGAAGCAGGGCGGGCGCGCCGCCCGCCCCCCACACTCCCTCCAGCAACATCATCTCTTCCTCGCCGCCCTCTATAGAGCCTGCCTGGCCCTCCCAAGGGCTGGCCTGGTCTTCCATCCTGCCATGACTGTCGTATTGCTAGGCCGCTTGAAGTTCCGAGTACCGAATCCTCGACCGAACGTATCGCTGATTGGATCTCCCGCCCGACGGTGATGTTTGAATGTTGTTCAACAAGTTGTTCCTCGGACATGTGTGTATCTCTTCCTGACCAGACGAAGACTGTGTGATAAAGTTGCTGAATCAGCTTTCAGCTGAACGACTCCATCTGATTCATCCCTCTCAGGTAGGTACTGGCACAGCTCTACAACTCTAGAGACAGTTGAGTTAATCACCAGCCGGAGATGCTGTGTACGGAGACTGCTCTACTAAAAACAGTTAACATGATTCACTGGGAACGGAGATTTTTTGAACAGATCCGCGCACTCGCTGACCGAGTTTTTATCGACTCGCAATCGATGCGTCAGTCGTCAAACATAACTATTATCACTCAGATGCACTTGTCTGCCTTGCGGTTATGATCACTTAAGAACCATTAATGTTTCGTAACATAATTGCGACAGCCAAAATTTCGCCAAAAATCACATTAGTCATCACTTAATTGCACTTTTCTCGGAATTGAGATCGCGGAAATCAGCGTAATCTTTCAGGAAACACTTGTCGGATGACACCGGTAAAGCATCTCGGATATGCAGATGTTTACTGTGTGTATCTGAACCAAGACCAGCCCGCGGCGAGCTTGGCAGCAGCAGGATCACTGCAGAGGAACCAACTGAGCGGGAAGTTGTTCGGTCAGTAGAACGGCCCCCACACACTACTCTCTTCGGGGTGAGTCACTCTCGTCTGAGTCGCTCACCTGTTCTCTACTGCCTACTGCTGGGGGCTGACGAAGTGACCACCGACAACCCATTCATTCACAAATATATCTGAACAACTCTTTCAACTCCTGCCGTCTCTATCGCTGGTCGTGCTGAGCGGGAAACTCTACAAACCGAGCGTGGAAATCCGCGCTTTTCTGTGCGGGTGTAATTATGACATTCGCAAATGGGGGATTCATTCAATCAGAATTGCGATTAAAAGTCAATCGAGCATATCGAATAGAACCAAGAAACTGACGGAAACGAGTAAAATGATGAACTACGACAGCTGCTGGTTGTGGAAAATTGAAACTCAATTCTAGGAGTTGTTTTTTTTTCTATGGTCATAAGAAATAATAATGAAAATACTTTATTACAATTTGACACCTTATAGATTCTCGATAATACAGTTATTAAGTACTTCGCTGTATTGAATATAAATATGGCAACTGTACATTAAGATTAAACCAAAAAGACAAACTAAACCATCATACTTCACAACACATTTAAGAAAAAAGCCATAGACATCGATACATGACTCCGAAGACAAATAGCACCTACGGACACAGACATTACGATAATCTTAATCCAAAATTTTAAAAATAAATTGAAAAGGGCATTTAAGATATTCACGTGACAAAAAATTCAAATCTAAAACATAAAATTCACACAAGGATAGTCAACAAAGGCATTGTATGTATACGCGGACAGTCAACTACAATTTACAACTACAATATAACAACACCCGTATTTTTCTCTTTTCCTCTCAATTATGTTTATTTATTTCATCTATTTTCTTTTTCTCTCATCTCTTATCTTTTTATTTTCTTTCATTCTATTTATCTATTTAAATTGACATTCAATTTTTTACAAAATTAGATTAAATTCCTTCCACCTAGGAACAGGCTCAGCTTAGTGAGGTGGTATATACCAAAACAAAAAAACACGTTATTTGAATATATTATAATATTGTCTTGGTTAATAAATAATTTTTAATAATATATGTCTATCGCGCAAGGAAGTTTTAGTTCAAACACATGTATCGATTTTCTTTATGATTTTAATATTCTAACCTTACTAAGCTGTGGCGTGTTTTGTATTGTTGGGTACCTCAAATATCCCATAAAAACGCATAAAATGTCCCCCCACCTCACAAAATGTATTTGTACCAACTCTTTTTCTTTGTATTACTACAAATGTCATGTCACGGTGTCGCGTATGGGACAAATATGAAGGGGGGACAAATAATATGAGGTGGTTGGTTTATTGGACTACGTTCATGTCATGTCACGTATGGGACAAATATGAGGTGAGGTGTGAGGTGGTTGGTGAATTGGACTACATGTCATGTCACGTATCGTATGGGTAAGTGGTGAGGTGTTTATATATTGTACGACATTTTTGTTTTAAAACCGTGAGGTGGTGTTGGGGTGAGCCATTCATATATTGTGAATATCGCACAAGCGTCCCAACTGCTCCAAATTATTATTATTTTTTTATTTTTATTTTAAATTCAAAATTATTGTTAAGTGAACACCACACAAGAGTACCAACTGCCCAAAAAAAAATTTTTTTTAAATATTTTTTATTGTAAATTATTGTTATGTGAATACCGCACAAGAGACCCAACAGCTCCCAAGGGAGGGAGGTTGAGGGGGTGTTGAGATGAGGTGGAGGGGGTTCAGAGGGGTGTTGCAGGGGGGGGATCAGAGGTGGTGAAGGGGGGGAGGGAGTGGAAGGGGGCTGAGAGAGGGGGAGGGAGGATAGGCCTTTTTTATATAAAATTTTCGTATTACAAAAATAACAAACACGTGAGGCGGGTATGGGTACAGCCGCCCCGGGAACCATTTATTAGATAACCAACACCTCTGCCATAGGTCACCCCAAGTAATTCGCTACGTTTGGTGACTTAGCAGGGGTGCCTGGGTTCATGGGGTGAGGTTTGTCCAGGTCTAGGCGGCGGTTGCGGGTGATGCATGGCAGGCCGGATCCGGAGAGAGTGGTTGAGGGAGTCCCTTTATTTTCCTCAGGGCCCCCTGTGTGGAGCTGATGTAAAAAAACATCTTCCCTGAAATTCTCTAGACATCCCAAACCCCCCCTCCCCCTAATATATACACCTCATTTCGATATTTGAGTACCTCATGCAAACTCATCCCGATGTCGTGTCCTACCCAACACGAGTGTTTTGGAAGCGATTCTCCGAAGATATGACCGCAACATCAAACAATGGCATCAAGGTGCCATCACAAGAACAATTTCAAACGCAGTGGTAAAAATGGGACCTTGGCGGTACTGAGTACCTATGAACAGATTGGGCGCTTTTATAATTACCGTGACGATTCACGGTTACAGTACCGTGGCGACAAAAAAGGCAATAAACAAAATAATCATCACGGCTAGTAGTATTGTAGTCGTCCATGGAGACGTTTCGGTGCGGTGTATGAGAAAGATGCAAGAAAATGATCACTTTTTTTCAATGATGATTGTGTATCTCATCTTTTGAAAGAGTTGCAGCATTTTAGCGAGAAGGAACGTGTGTTTATTGCCTTTTTTGCCTTCATAAGTATCGTAACCATGAATCGTCACACTAATAATAAAAGCGTTCAATAGTAGTAAAAATAGTCAATAGGTTCGCAAGCTGTTCACGTACGGCGGGAAAGCCCGCGGGCCTTTCCGGGAAATTTGACTGTTGTTGTTCAAATTGTTTATTGAGACATGTTGCACTGTTTAGTGCAAATGACCCGACGTTTATTTATACAGTCCTTAGTAAGTCGCTTATTCTTTTTATAATATGCAAGTGGGAAAAACCCATTGATCTCATTTGCTACTGGAATATTTAAGCGGGTAATCAAGGAAGGATCTTGAATGTCCTTTGTCACTTTGAGCGATTTGGTTAGTTTACGTGATATGGCTGATGATTATGATTAAACTAGCGCAGACCCGTAAATTGCGAGTTATTATATTAAGGTTAAACGTCACGTACATTATAATCTAAGCATTCACATATGGCGCCAATTAAATTATTTTAGGTTTTTAATATTTTTGCACGTTGTGCTTTAAAATATTTAGGTGAATTAATTGTTTGCGCCAATTTCGTATCGGTGACTCAATCCAATATTGTATTTTTCAGCCTGTCTTGAAAGATTTGGGTTTGTTTGTGGACGAAACTATTTATTTATATTCATATTAAATATGTACGGGCGCAAAAATGAATTTACCTTAATTTTTTTAAGCGTAACGTCCAAAAAGTATTAAAAACCTAAAATAATTTAATTAGCGCCATCTGTGAATGCGTAGAATAAAACGTATGTGATGTTTAACCTTAACAAATCTAGTTAGTGAGGAAATAACTCTTTCTTGGAAAAAGCGCAGACCCACGATCAAAAGGCAAACGAAATCTGACTTTACTTAACCCCAAGAAATTTAACCAAAAGAAATATACAATTCGAATAATTTTCTGGTAAAAAAATATTGTGTTAAAGGTAAGTATTTTATCGCTTAACTGAATTCTTAATACATCAGTTCCGATTGTGAATTTTTTTTACATTAGCTGCACACAGGAGGCCCTGAGGAAAAAAAACCTCAGGGCCAATATCATGTTTGGGGATGCTGTGTGGAGGGTCTTTTTAAGGAAAGGAATGAGAGAAATTATTTGTTGTTTTTGGGTTTAATTCGTAGAACTCCATTTAGATTTTTTTATAAATTTAATTTCAATTAAATTTAAACAAGTTATTAATAAGTCCTGCAAGTATTTTAGTTTTATTTTTGTGACAGCTGTTTCGGCTTACAAGGCCATTTTCAATATGTGGTTAAACCACTAAGAGGCGACTTATTTAAGTGGTTTAACAATAGTTTGAAAATGGCCTAGTAAGCCGAAACAGCTGTCATAAAAATTTAAACTTTGCAGAACTTAATAATAACATTATTAAATATAATTTAAATTAAAATTTAAAAAATAAGAGGAAGTTCTCCGAGGAAAATGGTACGAGGGGTGAAAAGGGTAGGGATCTGGAATGAATTCATCCCTCCCACAAGGATGCAAGGCGTTGGGTAGAGAGAGTCCTGCTGGAGAAGTCTAGGTTAGGTCTCCCCCAACCAATCTCTCCCGATCCCGCCAGCCATGTAGTAGGTGGTCTAACGCATTCGCAGCCAAAAGCTAGACACATCTAACCTCATGAACCCGGGCACCCATGCACAGGTGTTGATAATTCAATAAAAGGAACCTGGGGCGACGCGACGGTACCCACACCTGTCAGCCAAATTAATTGATATTATATACTAAGGTTGATTCCCACAATATTATAATTAAGATTTTATGAAGGTAACAAGCCAGTAGACTATTTTCCATAGTCGCATTAGCAATTACCATCATCACAGCTCACAACTGTGGTCACTGTTAATCCATTGCCTCCCCAACCCAACCTGCATCTACTTTCTGCGATTCTTTCCGGCTTTTTCATGCAGTACCATGACTTTTCGTGTTGTTTCTCGTTAAAACGTCAATATAGGTACCCTTAAATATATTCATAATCTTAACGTAACGTAAGTAAAGAAGCCGTGTATACAAATTGCGACTCGCGACCCGTCTATTGGACGGACCTACTGTCGAATTTGCCGTATATGTATAATAATAATATCAAAGAAAAGAAGAAGAAGAAAAAATATTGTTGGAATCTTAACGACGTAAGTGAAGAAAGCGTGTAAACAAATATACGCGTTCATTTTAATTAATTCTGAAGAACGTGTTTCAAATATTTAAAATGTGTCTCCATGTTGTCCTTCCGAAGTTATTAATTCATCGTCTAGGAAAAAATAAAATCTGGTGCTTACCGTTAATTGTATAGTTGAAAAACGGGTTATAAAGTTTTAAAATCGTTTTACGTAAAATATATTAACGTAAAGGTACTGTTTTTATTAATCTAAAATATAAATAACTCACATTCCTTGGGCATCATGGAAATAAAAAAGTTATTATAGTTACGAATATTATATTAAAATGTGAGTTTCGAGCAAACAAAAATTATTAGGGTTGTGTACCGCCTTAATCCAGCTAGTTTTTTTTTTAATGTTGGAATGAATGATCAGTTTACTTCTTCCTTATCCATACAGAAGATAAAGAACAAGGGAAATGTGATGTGGGAAATGTTTAGTGATCTAAAAGTGTGACCATTATTTGTTTATTGCAAGTGTGGAACTGTGTTTCATCATAATAATGGCGATATACGATGTCAGGCAAGTGTAAGAGAAGCAGAGTGCTTCTAAAGCCTCGATGACACACGGCTAGTTTACAAGCTACTATCTGGGAAATTCACTATCTGTTAATAAACTCGCCCAGTGTCATCGTGTCACTTGCTAACTACCAGCAACTCTAATCGTAAGGTCGTCAACTTTAATCGCCTACACGCTTGCTCCGCTTGCTCGTGATTGGTTTATTTACGTTTCCAACATGGCTTCCGATAAACAGCTGATTTCGACTGTCAAAACATCTGAAGAATTAGTTCACGCAGGCGTCGTTATTCTTGTTACTGGCGCTAGCAGCGGCCTCAGTTTCCTACGCTTCTGAGCGAGTGGACAGTTTTGTGTGTCATCATGACAATCTCACTCGCCGATTTACCCGCTTTTAAAACTTAGTAGATAATAGCTTGTAACTCGCCGTGTGTCATCGAGGCTTAAGCGGGCTAGAACCGAAAGGCACAAAATCTCCATTCAAATCTATATTTGACGACCTCCGTGGTTGAGCGGGTTTACTGGCGGGGTTCAAGTCCCAGCGTGCACAAGTAAATTTTATTGGATTAATTTAATTTCTGATTGTCGGATTCTATAATATACTAGCTGACCCGGCAAACGTTGTTTTGCCATATACATTATTTCTAGGAATATTACTACTAATTATGGCAAAACAACGTTTGCTGACCCGACGAACTTCGTACCGCCTCAGAATCAATAGCTGTTCAATTAAATTCAGTTTTTTTATTAAGTTAAAAATTACGCAATGAATCAATTATCAATGCGCCACTGTCCGTGTTTTGTTTTTGTCAGTATCAGAGATGGCGTTGTGTACGGATTAATATTTTTGTGATTTTCTTACTTTTACGGGTGCCGCCGCCCCGGGAACCATTTATTGAATAACCAAAACCTCTGTCATAGATCACCCCAAGTGGTTCGCTACGTTTGGTGATTTAGCAGGGGTGCCCGGGTTCATGAGGTGACTTATGTCCGGGTCTTAGCAGTTGATGCGCCTGCCCACCTGCTGCGTAGCGGGCCAGATCGAAAGAGACTGGTTGAGGGAGGCCTTTTGACCTTTCCAGCCGGACTCTCTCGACCCATTGCCTTGCACCGCAGTTGGAGGGATGGATTCATACGTCCGTCACTCCCGGACACACTGACCCCCACATTCCTACCCACCCCTCATACCTTTTTCCTTCCCAGAACTTTCTATCGTCCCCATTCCTTAAAAAGATCCTCCACACAGCATCCCCTAAGATAACATAGGTCCTGAGAGAAATTATTTTCCTCAGGGCCTCCTGTGTGGAGCTTATGTAAAAAAAATGCGTTTCATTTCAGAGATTTATTTCCCTTCCTTTTTTTTCCCTTCCGTCTCCCCTTCTTCTCCTGCGTCCTCTTCCCCTCTCCACTCCACTCCCCCCCCCCTTCCTCTGTCCCGCAAACCCTTCTCCTGAGTTCTCCTCCCCCCTCTCAGGTTTCCCTCCCCCTCCCGGGTTCCCCTCCCCCCTCTTGCCTTCGCCTTCCACCTTTCCCGCTTTCGACCTTCCCCGCCTTCCCTCTTCCCTTTACCGCTCTCTCGTCCCGCCAACCCTCCTCCCGCGTTCCATATACATAATAAAGATCTATGAATGTTTTACTCAACAGAGGTGCATATGGTACCACGGACAATCATTCATTAAAAATATCAGTAGCAATATTGTAAGGGGAAAATAATTTTCTTCGGAGTGGAACACCCTTTAATCACGCACAGTTCAATATTATACCCCTTACAATATTGCTGAAGTTCTTTAAAAATAGGAGAATTCGTTCAATACAAAATGTATGGGGAAAATAATTTTCTTCGGAGTGGAACACCCTTTATTCACGAACAGTTCAATATTATACCCCTTACAATATTGCTGCAGTTCTTTCAAAATAGGAGAATTCGTTCCATACAAAATGTATGGGGAAAATAATTTTCTTCGGAGTGGAACACCCTTTATTCACGCACAGTTCAATATTATACCCCTTACAATATTGCTGCAGTTCTTTCAAAATAGGAGAATTCGTTCCATACAAAATGTATGGGGAAAATAATTTTCTTCGGAGTGGAACACCCTTTACATTTAGGGGTATGAAAAATAGATGTTGGTCGATTCTCAGACCTACCAGATAAGCACACAAAATTTCATCAAAATTGGTCCAGCCGTTTCGGAGGAGTATGGTAACAAACACCGTGACACGAGAATTTTATATATTAGATTTACAGCTTCGCCCTAGTGAAGGACAACCATTTAGAATCGAAAAGTTGTTTGAAATGGTTTGAGCCATATTTGGTAACCACATCTGAACACCCAGGTACACCCCCTCTCGCCTTCCTCTTACCCATCTCCTTCCTCTCCCTACTACTTTCCCCTCCCTACTACATTCAACACCTACCATTTTTTTTATGTTTTTGTAGAAAAAAAATATATCAAAAATGTCACCAGAGACCAAAATTTCGTTAATATTTTTTACTCCAAATTGTTGGCATATTATGCGCAAAGTTTTCAAAAACAAGTTACGCTAAATTTAGATCTAAAGGGAATACTTGCAGACAGGAAGTAAAAAGAAATAAAGATTCGGAGATCAAAGACAAGTGAATATAGTAGATTAGTAGTTGTATTGTAGGTTGCTGTTGGTGGAGAGGGTTCCGTTGAGAATACCAGGAAGTGTGGAGAGGTAGGTACCGAGAGACTGAAGAGAGGCAGCAGAGGTGATGGAGCCGGCGCGGTGGGAGGGGGGGGGGAGAGGGAATTTATCGCAGGTTTTTCCTCATAGCATACTTACAACACTAGTGACTACAGGACAGCGGAGGTACTGCAATAGGAGCAAAGCAAAATGACCTTTACTCAACAGAAGAGATGCACCGTTTAGGGAATGGGGTATGTTCACAACTTACGGATACCATTAATAATGATGTTTTAAATTTTATTTTTCCGATTCTGATCATAGTACTGAAATGTGTATTTTTTAATATTTTCATTCAGTAATTAAGGTTTCCACTCAAATCTATATTTGGCCTCGTGGCTGGTTACTTCCTTTACTAAGAATCCGGAGGTCGCGGGTTAAAATCCCGGCGTGCACAAGTAAATTTAACACCTCAGGCTAATTTGTTTGGTTTTCGGAACATCTCGCATAGGTCTCACAGAAACCGATGCTCCCTCACTCTCATGGTTAGAAACACATGTGATATTAAAACGATGTTATAAAAAGAGAACACCACGCTTTATATTCAAATCTACAAGTTAATCGCAATATAATTGCAATGTACACCTTTAAAAATCTAAACCAAATATGAGCAATTTTTAAAACTTTTTATATTTGCGTTAAAAAAAGTTGTATTTAAAAAATTATATGTTTATATCGAATTAAAATTTGAAAGCTAAAACAGTTCTAAAACACCATTCCAAAATATTTTTTTTAGTTTTCGGAAGCGTTCAGAAATATTCCATTTATTTGAATTTTATTGCAGAGCGGAAATATTCTGACCTTCTAACTGCGATATCAATTTGTATTTTTTTTTTTAATAATATATAATTATTTAGTTTAGGGCATTTTTCGGAATTTTTTAGATATTCAGAATCAAAAAGTTGTTTGAAATTGCTTTAACCGTGTTTGATGACCAGATCTGAAAAGTCAGGTATATCTCCCACCTTCTGCTATTAAAATAATTATTGAATTTAATGACGTAAGTTCACACATTCCTTAAGAGCATTTAACCAGCCAGCGGACGAAACTCCTCATTTCGTCGAAAGTTGCTCTTACGATCGTGCAGGGCGGTTACAACGAGAAAGATTAATTATTCTCCGTACCAGCTTTGTAAAATTATAACTCAATATTGATTTTATTTCATTCCAAATTTGATTTAATTTATACCTACATCCAAAAATGCTGAAAGGCGTGATGATAAAACTATTGAAATAATGTACTTTTTGTAATTATTTTTTGATTATAAATATTTATAATTTTTAAATAATGTCTAAATTAAATAAGAATGTTAAAAAAATCTAAAATATATTAGTTTGAAGTGCGCAAATAAATACACAAACGGACCAATTTTCGTCAAGAAACACATGTAGGCTATTTTTTGTAGAATATTTTTTAATGATTTTATTTAAACTAAAATTAAAATTCTAAAACACGCCATACTCAGATAAAATATTGATTTATTTTACTGCTTGCTTATATGATTTGAAATGGGTGTGGTATAATACAAAATCTTTTTTGAAAATTTAACAAATCTGCCAACGACCTATGATATAACCTTATTAGACTAAAAATAAACATTTTTTCTAAAAATTTTAAACATGCGAATGTTAGATAAAAGAACAATCTTTCGAAATCCATTTATAATTTTTTTGTGGAAAAGAGTCAATACGTCTAAAATCTGATTTAAAAATGACATATTTCTGGTTTTCTCTGGTAAAACCCTCTTAACGGCTTAAGCTGGTTACAATGTCATTATGACGTAGAAAACGCTACTAGTGGCTACTAGCCAGTAAGAAGGTTGTCACTAGTCACTAGCGTCGGTCGGCTTCATGTCAACAGTCAACAATGCCACATTCACGAATATGTCGTTTTGGCGGAAAGTCAAAAATGGAACATTTAAAAAAAAACTTAAATTATTCGACAACATATTATACTTAAAATACTGTAAAAATATTCTATCTGGAACCGAATATTCGGTTTTAATTTTTGTTTATAATTAGAAAACTTCTTTTAATTTTTATGTAAATACTCCACAAGATTGATTACTGCTCCCAACCGTCTGGAGCCAGTGAGGCTTCCCCTATTGGAGTACGTTTTGAGGCTGAAGGTTGTGGGGAGGACTCCAGATACTAATATCTATAGCCTGTATGTCGGACGAATATCTACAGCTCATATGTTGGACTAATATCTATGAACTTCAGAGTGAGGACTAATATCTACAGAGCTAAGGTTGGACGGATATATATGACGGTCCCAGGGGTGACTAATATCTACGGAGCGTAGGTTGGATTAATATCTACAGAGGGCAGCTGAGCAAGAGGTTGTACGGAAAAGTATAAATTACCTCAATTACGTAATTACTAATTACGTAAAGGCTTAAATGTTTAAAGCACGTACACGAAGTTTTTGCATAATATTACTTATTTTGCTGTTTACGAGGACAATATTTATTGAACAAACATGGAGGTCATAATACAAAGATATTTAATTATTTCGAAATACACGGCACCACAACCTAACCTAACCTAACCTAAATTAACCTAACCTAACCTAACTGACATAGAAATGGTCGTGGTAACAGACTGAATAATTTAGAAGCACTCGAAATAAAGACCAAATCCTTAATAATCAGCTAAATGTGTCCAATAGTCCGATATTAGGGATTTTTACATACATACATACATAAATTAGGTTTTTTAAACTGCATGCGCAATTTTACGTTTTTTCAATATGCTATACATAATTGCAAATCCAACCTCTGCCAGTGCTGTAGATATTCGTCCACACTTTGGTTCTCATAGATATTAGTCAGCAGCTTGAGCTGTAGATATTCGTCCTTACTTTGGTTCTCATAGATATTAGTCAGCAGTTTGAGCTGTAGATATTAGTCCTTACTTTGGTTCTCATAGATATTAGTCAGCAGTTTGAGCTGTAGATATTCGTCCTCACTTTGGTTCTCATAGATATTAGTCAGTAGTTTGAGCTTTAGATATTCGTCCTCGCTTTGGTTCTCATAGATATTACTACGATTTGTTCAGTTTTTGGAATTCCTGTAGATATTAGTAGACGCCTCCGTGGGGAGGGGAAGAATATGGGAAATAGGAAGATAGGGGAGTACCCGACCATTCGGTCACCAAACACGGCAAAAGCTATTTCAAGCAACGTTTCAATTATTTTTATGGTACATACGAGTATAAAATGGTTACATATCAATATACTACAGAGAAAATTAAAAATTTAGAACGTAAAAGGATTTAGTACCTAAATAAAAAATAATGGTAAAGAAAAATAATAATATATGTAGAAAACAAGAAGTTTTTTTTACATATATATTTTTTTGACAGTGGACTTACCAACCATAAGCGTTTTCCACATACTGACTTTGTAGCCAGTTAGAACCTTCTTCTTCTTCTTCTTGTGCCCTGTCCGTTCAACGCACTTTGGCTATCATGTTGGTTATGCGGACTTTGTTTACTGCGGCCCGGAACAGCTCTACGGTAGACTGGCCAAACCACTGTCTCAGGTTTTTCAGCCATGAGGTTCTCTTTCTTCCAGGCCCCGTCTTCCTGCAATCTTTCCCTACATTAAGAGATGCAAGATCGCATACTTCTCTGGATGTCTCATCACATGTCCAAGATATTGAAGTTTTCGGATTTTTATAGTTTTAATAACTCATTTTTCTTTATTCGTCCGAATCATAACATTTTCGTTATTTGTTTTTGGGGTGTTATGCCGTGTTGCGCTACCTCCTTCTTTAGCCAACGTTTCGAAGAGCATTGCAGTGTCCATGTGTGTGATCTGTAATCTACCGGATCTGCCCTGATGATGAACACTGCAACGCTGTCCGAAACGTTGGCTAAAAAGAAGGAGGTAGCGGAACACGGCATAACACCCCAAAAACAAGTAACGATAATACTTTTGGCTGTGAAAATCTTAAAACGCACCATAACATTTTCATTCGTAAATTCAATTTATTTTAAGTGTTCTTCTGTAGATCAACACCTCGAATGCCTCAAGTCGCCTAATTAGTTCTTCAGTAAGCATCCATTTTATAAAACCAAAATCACTTTTTTTTTTAAATCATCAAATTTTAAAACTTATATTTCAATCTCCATGAAAGTTCTCTTCAAGTTCTGTTATTACATCATTATAGGCCAGTTGTTACGCAGAACTGAAGCGATAACAGAACTTAAATAGATCTTTCACAGAACTCAAAAATTAATTTCGAAATTTGATTAATTGTTCAAATTCTGTGACACAACCCGTCATAAATCTTCTGCACCACTATTCATAATTTGTGAAAATACCCCAATATTTCCGATTTTATAAAATACTAGCAGAACCGGTCACACGTTGCTTCGGCTAACGAAACACAACGTCTTCTTCAGGATGGTTACCCAATCTTTATAGTAAACCGCCATTCGTTAATTTGCATACAAATCAAATCCACATCACCCGCTCTTTCACCACATACAGACATTCTCCTTTCTATATTATGAAATGTCAAAATGATGCGACGCTTCTCGTGAATGACTTGCGCATATGTGGATGAAAGTTCTATGAGGCAGACGTAGCGCCATCTGTCATTCAACAACATAAATAATTTCGTTCTGAAAAACAGAAATCGTCGCGACGGTTAAATTTGTTCATACAAAAAATACTAAAATCGCGATTAAAAAATGGGTGGGTAGGGGTAGGAGGGTGAAAATTTGGTGTATAGGTAGATATTTTTTGATTCCAAAAAAAAAATGTTGAAATAATAGACAAAAAATTCTGGAAACATACTTAACGACCTATTCTCATACCTACCAAATATACAAAAAAATCATGAAAATCGGTCTAGTCGTTGCGGAGGAGTGCGACCACAAACACCGTGATACAAGATTTATATATATATATATATAGATTTTTAGTGAGTCTCGTTTTTTAGTTATTTATATTACACGACACTTAGGTATGTTAGAATATTTAAACCCGCTTCAGGTATTGTCTGGACAACATAAAATTATGAATGTCCCGATTCCCTCAAGAGCCTCCACCGGCGCGGCGGAGAGCGAGAGGGCAGGTGCGATGCTCCCTTCCTGTCCCTCTCTTCAACAATACAGACTGCAGATTTATATGAACAGGGGAATTAAACAGTTTTATCTTTTTAATACGACAATAAAATTATTTTCCACAAAGTTAAATTGGAAAGCTCTTAAAAACAGTGGTAATATGTTTTTTTTTTATATATTAGCAGACGGGGGTCTTGAATTTATACGTATGTCACTCCTGGAAACACTGTCCCCCAGATTCTTACTAATCCTTCGTACCCTTTTCTTACCAGATCTTCCTCTCCTTGCTTTCCTTAAAAAGACCCTCCACACAGCATCCCCTAAGATGACATAGGTCCTGAAGGAATAGTCTCCCTCAGGGCCTCCTGTGGGAGGCGTCTACTAATACCTACAAGAATTCCAAAAACTGAACAAATCGGACTAATATCTATGAGAACCAAAGTGAGGACGAATATCTACAACTCAATCTGCTATAAGATCCAAAGTGTGGACGAATATCTACAGCACTGGCAGAGGTTGGATTTGCAATTATGTATAGCATACTGGAATAACGTAATATTGCGTATGCAGTTTAAAAAACTTAATTTATGTATGTATGTATGTAAAAATCTCTAATATCAAACTATTGGACACATTTAGCTGATTATTAAGGATTTGGGTTTTTGTTTTAACAGCTTTCTTTATTTCGAGTGCTTATAAATTATTTAGATTGTTACCATGACCTTTTCTATGTCAGTTAGGTTAGGTTAGGTTAGGTTTGGTTAGGTTAGGTTGTGGTGCCGTATATTTCGAAATAAATAAATATCTTTGTATTATGACCTCCATGTTTGTTCAATAAATTATTGTCCTCGTAAACAGCAAAGTACGTAATATTATGCAAAAACTTCATGTACGTGTAGGTAAAACACTTTAAGTTGGAAGCAATAAAAATGCTTAGTATTGATGTATTGGTCTATCTGTGTGAACGTTAAGAGCGTTTAACCAGCCAGCGGACGAAAATCCACATTTCGTCTAAAGTTGTTCTTCCGATCGTGCAGGGCGGTTACAATGAGAAAGATTAATTATTCTCCGTACCAGCTTTTTTAAATTATAACTCAATATCGAATTTATTTCAATCCAAATTAGCTTTAATTTATACCTTCATCCAAAAATGCTGAAAGGCATGATGATAAAACTATTAAAATAGTGTACTTTTTGTAGTTATTTTTTGATAATAAGTATTTATCATTTTTCAATAATGTCTAAATATAATAAGAATGTTAAAAAAATCTGAAATATATTAGTTTGTAAGTGCGCAAATAAATACACAAATGGACCAATTTTCGTCAAGAAACACATGTACGTACATATTTTTTAATAATTTTATTGAAACTAAAATTAAAATTCTAATACATAACTTTGCTAGATAATGTATTGATTTATTTTACTGCATGATTACATTATTTGAAATGGGTGTGGTATAATACAAAAACTTTTTTGAATATTTAACAAATCTGCCAACGACCTATGGAATAACCTTATTATACTAAAAATTAAAAAAAATTCTAAAAATTTATTACATACGAATGCTAGATAAAAGAACAATCTTTCGAAATCCATTTATAATTTTTTGTGGGAAAGCGTCAATACGTCTAAAAACTTTTTTGAAAATGACGTATTTCCGGCTTTCTCTGGTAATGCCCTCTTAAGCGACGCCCACAAATCCGATAAGGCTCTCTGTCTTGCTTACGCCCACTTATTGTAACTAGTTAGAAGAGAGGCAAGTTTAACGACACCCTTTTGAGGCTGTACTTACAGGATGTCCTATTCATTCGGTTCGTAATTTGATTTAAACATACGTGCACCTACATTTCGCTAGTGACAAATAATGACAAATTTATAAATTTCAAATAATAAATAGTGTTTGTAAAGTTTAATATTTATTATGATATCATGGAGTCCTGTTACGAAACGGAACGTGGCTAATCACTGAATGAACCAAATCGTGAAATTTTATTCCGTATGTTTAATTATTTTACTTATTCATAATGTAAAAAAAAGAGTGGTCAACTTTTAAGCATAAATGACTTGTATAATTTGATGTCTAAGGCAACTGGAGTATCACAGACTAGTACCTATTCAACAGTTAATCTTTTGTACCTTTGTGTTAGTAATCTGTTATATTTTAGATAATATACGTATAGATAGTTGCTGATGATGACTGGTACATAATTAAGTAATTAGTGTTGCTGATAATTGCTAACAAATAATTATAAAAAATAAATAACCCATAAACAGCCAAATTTGTAAGGAATTAGGTTCTTAGTTTAGGTAAACCGAGTAATTCATGCGTATTGAGTTTTAAACGAAACTTTACAAATGTCAAATCCGTAAAAAAAATGGCGGCAATGGAGATGTTTTATATGGGAAATTTTTAACTTTGAATGAAAACCGAATTTAAATGCATGTTTTTCCATCTATCCCGACCGAAACCGATGTTTCTTTTGGTAATTAAGTTTAACAGTAGTTTACTTTTCAAAAGCTATGCCTATTAAACGTGTAGCGGCATGTGGCGGCTTGTCGATTATTTACTTTATAAAATATTATATAAGTATGAATATTATAATAAATTAATCTTTTTAAATAACATAATATTTTTTTAACCTTGTTGTTATTTATGAATACCCCTTTGAATTCAATCCTGAAGATTATCGCATTTAGTTAATAAACTTATTTTTCTTCCTAAACCTTCAGTATTTCTATAAAACAACATTAGTTTTATGTTACCGATTTAAACACGCTTTGGATTCGAATTCTCAATTGTGAAATAATTATTAATTGCTTTTTTGTTAAAAGCCCAAAACGAAACACGCTGTATGAAAGTTTTGCATCTGTGTGAGTACTGTGATGAAGTCAACTTAACTTGCGAGACCTATACTTTAAACGTTTAAGCCTTTACGTAATTAGTAATTACGTAATTGAAGTAATTTATGATTTTCCGTAGAACCTCTGGCTCAGCTGCCCTCTTTAGATATTAGTCCAACCTACGCTACATAGATATTAGTCACCACTGGGACCGTCATAGATATTCGTCCGACCTTAGCTCTGTAGATATTAATTCTCACTCTGAAGTTCATAGATATTAGTCCAACATATGAGCTGTAGATATTCGTCCGACATACAGGCTGTAGATATTAGTATCTGGAGTCCTCCTGTGTGGAGCTAATGTAAAAAAAATTGTGTTTGTGTCAGAATCGAAACAAATGTTTCAATTTATAAACTAGCTTTTGTCCCCGGCTTCGCCCGCATAGCATTAGGGTCTTCCAACAGCGCCACCTCCATTTTCCCTATCCCCACTCCACTCCCCCCTCCCCCACTCCTCCCATAAAGAATGCTCTCTGTTTATGAATCTGAGTTTTTTTTTAATATGTACCTAATGAATTTTTATGAGTTAAAAGTTTTTTGTAATTTTTGTAACTACCATACTAGGCTAGTGCCCGCGTTGTGATCAGCCGAAGGTTTATTTTTTAAGCTATTTATTTTAATTCTGTGTGCACTATTTTGGGTGGCGACCCGACAGTTGGTCCCTGAAATGATATTTATTAAAATAGTAATTTTTGTGCATTATTTACAAATTTAAAACCTATAATCGACTTATAAAATACATAAATAATAAGTTGGTATGGAAATCAATCGGATTTCTTCACAGTGTCAATTTTTGTACTTATTCGCTGGTACATAGATAAGTAGTGTTTTTCCTTGATGCATTCGAATGAAAATATGTTTTATACCTTTGTTATTGGGCGGTACATTCTCTCTGCACACGCATTCGTTGATATTTAGTTATATTTTGCGTAAGTAGGTACATAGTACTTTCCCTAACCGTCTGCATTTTGTATATAAGTATGCCGGGGGTCCAACTTTGGATCAACGTTCATGGAACTATTTTGGGTGTAGGTAAGCCCTGGGGGACTCTATGACCCATTCCCGCCTCTCAAATTGAGATAAGATGCTAATAAGCGTAAATTTTATAAGAAAAACCATTGATTCAGCACCCCTGATTTGTGCAGTCAAACCGTGAAGTGAATTTATCTGTTTTGGCACTTTGTATTGCAGAATTACCGATTGATATAAAAAAGATTTCTAATGAAGCCTAACCCACTCTCATTGGCCATTGGCGACGCAGAAGTGACGGGCAGTGGCCAGTGGCCAGTGGGCAGGGCCAAGGGACCTCTAGCCTCAATCTTCACAAAGATATAACGCTGATGTTCTCTACGGCAAATCTTCAGACATGCCGCCAGTGGCGTAGCGTAATGGCGGTGGCAAATTTCATAATAAACGATTTATTTATTTATTAATTTTCATCGCCCTGATGGGCTTTTACATGACAAGTTTATAATACAGAGACAGTTTTTAAATAAAAAAAATAAATTATAAAAAGATAACTAGTAAACAGTACATATAGATAAATTTGCATCAAGAAAAGATAGTGCATTACAATAAAAGAGAAAGTTTCTAAGTTGTAAATAGCATAGAAATAAACTAATAGTTACGTTAGTAATTACAAAATTTACAGGTGACTGATTAACCCGTCTGCTTGGTTCAATATATTCGCACCTCACAATCCGGAAGCCTCAGTTTCGCGCGTAAATTCTGAAACCGTCAATTTGGATCGAGATTGTAAAATATCTATGAAAGATAGCTTTCATATTTCGAAGACAATAAGAGACATTTTTTCGTTCTCTTTCTGGTTAAAAGAAAAATACATATATTTGCATGAGAGGAAGAGAGATATATAGCTTTTAAAATGTAAGGTCGCTCGGGACGTTTTTGGTCTTATGAAAGTATAACGCGATTACTTGTTTTGGGGTGTATTTATTCCTAACCATGAAGACGGGTTAATATTGTAATGAATAATACATGACAAAATGCAAGATACATAAAAAGAAAACGGTATACATTGTAGATTAATATAGAAATACACAAATGTATGCCATAGACCCTATGTGATGCTCCTTAAATATCAAAATATTCTACATAAAAATATTGTTCAGGCATTTCTTGAATAAACTGGTAAACTTAAACGTAAACGCGCTACCTCCTCCATTAGCCAACGTTTCGGACAGCGTTACAGTGTTCATCATCAGGGCAGATGTGTAGGGATGATGGACATCAAAATATTAATGACGGAAGTTTGGTTTAAATTCTAACAATAAAGTATATTACTTTTTAATAAAAATATAAATAGTAAGAGTGTCGTTCTGGTTCTAATTGGAAGTCGATTTGTGTTTTCTTCAATTCGCTAATAACTTCATCTTGCCGATCGTCAAGGTATCATCATAAGTTTTCTATACAAGTTATATCAATGTAAGTGGTAAGAGTTTTTGTAATAAATGTGATTATTATATTGTAAAACATGTATATTCAATACTTTTTTTTTGTAATCTGTACATTGCACAACACACAATTGTGAGGTGATTGTTCTTATCGAAAAGTACTTTAGAATTACTATATATTTTAGTATTTTAAATTAAAGTACCTAAATAAATTATCCTCCGCCCCGGGCGGCTGACACCCACGCCACGCCACTGCATACCGCTGATAGATTCGATGTAACCTCTCCCTCTTTCTTTAAACGAGGCGTATAACAGGAGAAGAGGTTAGACTATAGTATTTGTGTTGAGTTCTAATTGTGGCAGTGCTTTGGCTAATTTATGGCCGCCTTACCGGAGCCAAATTCCTGGAATTAGCAGTTGACCCGCGGTGATATTGAAATATAAAAAGTGCGAATCATGTGGCGTCTGGCATTCAAATAAAAGTCTATTTGTTTTCAGTGTTGCATGCATCGTGACTGCTGAAATATTAAAGAAAAATCTTTGCCCTCTGACAGCAAAGTAGGGAGGCGACAGGTAAGGAGGAAACCATCAAGGGATGGTCCCTATTTAAAATCTCGATTACGTTGAGCAAGTTTACAAGCTAAGTTTAAAAGCGGGTGAATCGGCTAGTGAGATTGTCATGATGACTGATGACACACAAAACTGTCTACTCGCTCAGTAGCGACAGTAGCATCTAAAATGACAACTCCCGCGCGCAAATCCGGTCGACATTTTGTAAAAAAACTTGAGCTCGCAGCTAGCGCCATACGCTAGCCAGTAGCGAGAATTGCGGCTCCATCATCATCAGCTGTTGGTAGGCCGCCATCTTGAGCGAGTAGTGAGTAAAGTTGGCCACCTTTCAACTTTCTTCGTACATACAAATATTATAATCACCATACAAATATTTTTATTTATGATTTAAATAAAAACTCAGGATCAAATGACTCTAGAAAAAATATTAACATAATTTCCAAACTGAACAATTTAAAATTAAATAATAAATTACTTAACGAATCTTAATACTAAATAATACTAAATTGCCAAAACCCAGACATGTGAGCAAACTTCTTTGAAGAAACTTTAAATGCTCATACCGCAGACTGTACAACCTTTATAAATATTCAACCTAGTTCTAAATTAAGGAAAAGCAAACCATGGATTACGCAAGGATTACTCATATCTATCCGGAAAAAAGAAAAACTCTTCATACATACAAAAAAAAACCCTACAAATAGTCATGTAAAAAACGAATACAAAATATTCCGGAACAAGCTCATTAAAATTATCAAAGACACAAAAGAAAAATATTACAGGGAGAAAATAATCCTCACAAAGGAAAACCCTAAAAAAACATGGAACACTATAAACGAAATAATGAATAAAAATAAGTCTACAATAAATGTCATAAACAATAATGGAACTAATATAAATGCAATCCGTGAACCAAAAATTTGCACAAATATTTTCAACAAATTTTTCGCTGCCGTCGGTCAAAAACTTGCATATAAAATTGACCAAAATTATCAACCTGATGACATACATGAAGATAAAATAACAAATAACAATATTTCAATTTTTAAACCGACTACAGAAAAAAAAATTGAAAACATAATACAATCACTTAAAAATGGTAGTGCGCCAGGATACGACGGTATAACTACAGAAATCTTGAAAAAATACTGCAATTTCCTAACCAAACCGATTACGCATATAATTAACGTAAGCACTAAATATGGAATATTCCTATCAAACTACAAAAAGCCATTATAATCCCAGTATATAAATCCGAAGATTCAAAAGAAGTAAACAATTACCGCCCAATATCCTTATTATCCAACATTGCAAAAATACACGAAAAAGTAATAAAAAAACAAATTACTCATTTTACAGATAACCAAAAATGTATTAACCGTAGTCAATACGATTTCAGAGATAAACTTAGCACACAAGACGCAATTGCAGAATTAACTAAGCTTATTTACAAAACATTAGATAATGGCAAAAAATGCTTAAGTATACTCATTGACCTCCATAAAGCTTTTGATAGTGTCTCACATTCAAAGTTAATTAATAAACTAAATAATATAGGAATAACTGGCAAAGCTAAATCATGGTTAAAAAGCTATCTCTATCAAAGAACTCAACAGGTAAAAGTGAACAACGAACTAACTGAAATAGAAAATATAGATTTTGGAATTCCATAAGGAACTGTTTTAGGACCTTCACTATTCATATTATATGTAAATTAACTTTTTGAACTCTCAATCATTGGAAACATTATATCTTACGCAGATGATACAGTGATAACTATTGAAGGAAATTCTTGGAATGAGGTCAAAGTATTAGCTAACAATCTAATAAATATCGTAAAACTATGGTTTGACGAAAACTTATTGACACTATATGTCGAAAAAACCCATTTTATACCTTATGGGCTAGGGGTCGCTTACGCCGAGAGTACCTGGAGGACCTGCTGGTGGACGTGCGCTGCTCATCATATGCAGAATTCAAAAGAGCCGCACAAGACAGGGAAGAGTGGAAGAAACGACAAGTCGCGGAACCCTTAGAAAATTTGAATTTTCTCACGGCACCCCGGTCGTATTATGTCTATCTGTGGTAGCCCCGGGACCGAGTGTCACCCCCGAGAGCACAATTCTCTAGCCACCCCCCCCCCCCCCCCTTCCAGGACGGACCAATTTTGTCACGGGTGAGCCTGCAGCTCAGTGAAGTAGCAAAGGGAATGAGGACCCTTACAGCTTCTGCATTTAGAATCGGATACTGATTTTTGACTGATATCCAAAACTCCGTCAAATACAAACATATTTTACAAGCGTATTTTGTTTTTAGGCTGCAGTCGCTCGAAGAGGTCAATTAGATTTTCTTCAGGGAAAAGGGTCAGCAAGTTATTTGAAACCTTAACTCCGCTATGGGCCATGTACTGTTGCAATATAATTGGAAAACAACCCTTGCCTCCATCATCACTCATTTTTCTCTTCCACGGTTGTAAAATGTTCCATAAAATGTTTGTATTCGTTCATGTCAATTTTGATTTTTAGTAGAGACGGACAGAGATCTGGGGCGCCTCGCGGCACCCCTAATCTCTGTCCGCGGCACCCACTTTGGGAACCTCTGCCTTATAGCCCTACAGGGAATATCTCAAATATAAATATAAACATAAAAATTCACGACAGAAATTGCCTCCTTGGAATAGCACCCTGTAACTCAAACTGTATATACATTAGTAGTAAAGAAGAAATAAAATATCTTGGAATAATTATCGACAATAACATCAAATGGAAAATTCAAAAAAATTCCACAGTAGACAGAATGAGAAAACTGATCTAAATATATTTTTAGACTAAGAAATACTGTATCATTAAAAATACTAAAAGATATTTATTATGCATTTGCGCACTCTGTACTACAATATGGAATCGTGGCTTGGGGGGGGTGCATATAAATCAACCCTACTCCCATTGGAATTAATTAAAAAAAAATAATAAAAATCATCTTAAAAAAGCCCTATTACTTACCCAACTATAAACGTTTTTCAGGATTTCCCGGTTCCCCCACTTACAAAAATTTATGACAAAATTGAACTATTACAAATACATAAAGATTTCTTTAGTAAAAATAATTTACCACAATTGGCAAAAGAATAATATCTGTTGGAGGACTAACCGTGCCACTAGTACGAACCACAACACAGCACAGCATCACTATACATTTAAGGGTATAAAATTATTTAATAAATCACCGCTTGATATGCGATCGGAAGAAACTATGAAAAAAAAAATTAAAAATTAAAATTAAAATACTCTGGTACTACCTCCTCATAACTTTACGTATTGTTTAGAAATATATTTTTGCCTTATTAATACTTTGAATCATCTATTAACTAACCTATATTTTTATTACCTTTATCTGTATTTTCTCATAAAATTACTAATATTTTTTGTTAAATTACTAATATTTTTTGTTTTAATTTAAAAAAATGTATTTTTTTTTAGTTATCCTCTTCTAAACACAAGCAGTGGCTTTATTAGGAGAGTGATCGAAATATTGATGTTTATATTATGTTCTTAAAATTGTAATCTTGTTATATGTTTCAATAAAAAAAAATATTAAAAAAATAGTCCACAATCTGCTAGTTAGCAAGTAATACGATTACACTGAGCGAGTTTACTAACAGATAGTGAATTTCCCAGATAGTAGCTTGTAAATTCGCTCAATGTAATAGGGGCTTTAGACTTAAAATATGTTTACATAAGTAGGCTTTTCTATATTCAATACATGTGGATTTTGAGTATATTTTTCGTATACAAAATATCCTGAACAGGTGTTTTTGGTTTTTAAAATTAGATGGGCTTCCACGAATTAAATACAAAAACAATTAATATCGATTTTACAATAATTTTATCTAATTTATATAATTGTTTTATATGGTACTTGGTATCTAATTAATCACCACTCATTTCTATAATCTGATGTGTTTGTCTATTGTAACTGATTTGTAATGTTTTGTATATTGTCTATTCTCAAAAAAATGTTAAATCGCATCAATGCTTGTAACAAGAAGCAAGCAAGCGTTGAAAACGATCAAAATGTTTGGCTCAGGCAAAAAACTACGTGCTTGATTCAAGCCGCTTGATCATCTCCGTAAGTAAGAAAGCACGCAATTGTTTCAATAATTGATGGTACAAAGTAATTTTCTCCAATCATCAAACCCTTTTTCCGCCTCCTGTGGGTTTCTCGGGTTCGCCAGCAACTTTAAACATCCCTTTTGGATTAATCCATTGATCAAGTCTCCGCGGACACATTATAATAATCCCTTGAATTGATAAAACACTTTTCGGCGATCACGGGACCGCCAATTAAATCAGTTACTCTTCAGGACGATTCTAGGAACCATTCCGAGTGATGAATGAGATCCAATATAAATAATAGGTTGGGGTTTACTTCTCTGAATTGTACCTCAAGACAAGAGGATGATCAGGGGTACAGGGCAAGCTTCCTTCCTGCCTCGGAGCCCCGGGGCTTGGGGCCACCCTTCCAAGAAATGTAAATTGTAATCTCGATTGATCTCATTTCCCAATGAACCTGGCCTTTCCCGCCACGTGGCGGCGGTGGCGGTGCGCGGTGTTTAGAAACAGTTCAAAGAATGGCAAAGGAAATAAATGATTGGAGATTTAAATTGGTCCCTAACAACACATTTAATTCTGAAAACCAAACTGCATCGATTCACTTTTAGGCCGCAATAGGCCACTTGCATCAAATTTTAAAAAAAAATTCCGTGTTAGGAAAATTTTCAGACATTCCGTATTTATTTTTAATCGTATTTTTTGAAACCCTGGTGATTTTTTGAAATTTATATTCCGAAAAATCTGACCATTTTTTATAAACCGGAAAGACGGGACATAATTTAATGGGTGCGAAAAAAAATTACATAGCCGAAAATCATTTAAAAAACGACGCATTCCACATGAATGGCACAGGAAAATAACGTGGCATACCAAAAATATTACATTTCATAAATACTTGACCCATCTTATTGATCATTAATCATTATAATGTTCAACGTCTACAAACGACTAAATCCAATGTAATAAACTTGTATTTGTACATTATAATTATAACGCTTCAGATTTTATGTCCGGGTTAAATCTTTCCCACAGGAAAAACTTAACCCTTTCACACTCTTTTCCACAAATGATCATCTAGTCAATCCACGTTGTGTAATTGCACTATATAAGTATAATAAATACAAAATAATACAATAATAACATGTCAAAAAGACCAAATGGGAAAATAATTCACCGACTCCAGATATTTTCATATCAGAGGGTTCGGCTCGGTGGAACTCCTGATTGGAACTATAAATCCTACTGATCCCTCAATATAAATACTTCAAAAATACTTTGTAATCCTATATGTATTTAAAATGACTGGTTTTTGCATTTTTATATATAAATTCTTTGACAAATCTAATATGCCTAAATTTTGAATGAGAGAGGTAGGTATAATGCCAGTAGCCGAAATAACAAATGGTAAAAAATTTATGGTCTGAGAATGCCAAATTCTTTTAATCTCATTTCCTAAATCTGTATATTTTCTTATTTTTTCAGAAACAGATTTTTTAATATTACAGGAATTTGGGATAGCTACATCAATGATATAAGTTATTTTTTTTAAATTTTGTCATGTAAGAATCAGGTCTGTTATGACTAATTGTTATATCTGTTAGTATAGTTTTATAATAAAATATTTTATAAAATTCATTTTCTAAAAATGAATTTCGTTCATATTCATAATATGGTACTATATTACGGCAGTCAATGAAGTTATGTTTAATTACCAAACTTTGGTGAATTATTTTTAAAACCTGATTGTGCCTAAATATATACTCGGACGGCGCTAATACAGAACATCCCGTTAAAATATGTTCTATAGTTTCTGGAAAAGCCAAACATTTTCTACATAAATCATCAATTTGATTTATATATTTGATTATATGCTTCCCATAATTTTAAGTATTAATGACTTTATCTTGAATGGCAAGCATAAATCCTTCTATTTCTGCGCTCAACTCTCCAATACTCAACCATTTTTTTTACGAAAGCTTGTCAACATACGTTTGGTTGAGATAATTGAAGTGTTTTGCGTGGATAGTTTTATTTGACCAGGAATCTAATAACATAATTCCTGGTTAGTATTTATAAGAATGTTGGCATTCTCGTCATATAAATTTAAAGGTGTTATGTTTCTATCTGCCTTGAAAATTATTTTGTACATTTCTGAGCTTATTAGCTTTCCTGTGGAAAAAATTTCTTAGCATTTTTACCTGGTTGTGTTTTAAAGATGTTATTTTGACTACACCTCTACCTCCTAAATTTCTAGGTAAATTAATTCGTTCTATAGCTGAATTTGGATGATGGCAATTATTATTATTATTTAATTTATTGATTTTAACAGTAAAATAATATTATTATTATTTACTGTTAAAATCAACTCTATTACCATTATTCGCCTAAGTCAGAGACTGCAGAAAGCATCTATACGATGTACACTTTATACCATCTGTCAATACGTAAAAACAAACATAAGTTCGCAAGGAAACGAACAATAAATCTAGTGAACTTTAAGGCCGGCCGCAAATATCAGATTTTTTCATCCGATTGTCTGATCAGACAAAAAACGATTGGACGGCTGGCGCGGAAAGGCGTGGCCTATTTTCATTACTCCGCGCCGCCCGTCCAATCCGGTCCGATAACGGGCGTGGCCCCGGTATTATAACCAATCCGGTTTTCGTATCGATTTTTGTCTGATCCAACTTTTGTCTGATGTGTGCGGCCTGCCTAAGTGTCAAATTGAAAAATTCACCGGAAATCAAATTGTTTCATATAAAAAAATGGAATTTTACAAAATTAATTGAATATTTCGGAGACGGGAATATTTATTTATTTCACGGGTGGGTACTCGAGGTGACAATATAACACGATGAATCCACGGTACCACGCAAGTCTCCTTTAGTCTAGTGATATAAAGCGTCTGACGAACCTTAGCGGCCAGACATTCAGAGGACCAAGGGTCAAATCCTATTAAATCCAAAAAAATATAAATATTTTTTTTATTTTTGTAAAATCAATATCCAATCTTCAAACCACTCCAAAATGAAAAGGTAAAGAAACCATAAAGAAAGCGACATCTAGCGACTCCGAAGAAGAAAACACAAATACTAATAAGATGACCAAATGTATAGGAAAAGGTGCACTGGAATTCGACGACAAAAATATGGAAAAAATCATCCTTCACATTGCCAAATGGGTACGTGTACATGTATGGGTACCGCCGCCCGGGAACCATTTATTGGATAACATTTTAGTGTTTGATATATACATCATGTTTTTTTTCAGTTCTGGAATAAACTTATATTATTATTATTATAACCAACACCTCTACCACTCAACACAGACTTAGCGGGGGTACCCGGGTTCATGGGTTGGGGTTTGTCCAGGTTGTGGCGGCAGATGTGTCTGCCCACCAAATGCGTGGCATGTCGAATTGGGAGAGACTGGTAGAAAGAGACCTTTTGATCTTTCCAGTAGAACTCTCTCAAAAATGTTTTTTTTTTTAATTTCATTTTCTGAAAGATGCATTTGTTAATAATAGATGAGTTGAGATACAGCATTTTATATGAAACCGTTTTAAAGAGTTTGTATGTTGAATTTCCTTCAGCAAAACTATGAATGCGTTTTTCTCGAAACTACGTTTTTCGAACTGGTAGATAACATATTAGAAAAACTATAACTACATCCGATTTGGATGCACCAAGTCTTAAACTGTGTAATAATTCTCCTTTTACCTCTTTTAACTTGATATTAAATATTTTTGGAATTCTTTCATCCCTTCAAGTTTTCTTGAACTTTTCTTTTGGCTCTGATCGATATTTAAATTTTAAGGCTTTGCATGTGTGTAGTAGGGATGGAAAATTCCTCCCCTACGTCACACAAGCCTTCATGAAAATTGGACCATTATTTTCTTTGATAACTACAGAAAGCTACTTAAAGCTTCCTTGTACTACATACCTTTAGAGATATGTATACTTAACTAATTAATACGTTAATTACGACCTTGAACGTAAATATTTTCGTATTTATGTTGTAATTAAACTCCATCAAACGTTGTGTAATTTTTTTGATTTATGATATGGGACTTTAATTACTTTCATTTTGTGGTAACCCTTTGATTCTAAACAGAGCGTTGAGTTTCAAACTGTACTGGTCTCTCCCTCGCAAATCTAACTTTAAATAATTTCTCTAAATGAGCTAACTTTCCTCCGTCGCTTATTATATTTCCATACATCCTAACGAACTCGTAAATAAACTGTACTAATCGAAAATACGCATGTTTAATTGAACAAATAATTAAGTATGACTCAAATGGTTAATTGTTAGTAAATTTGATTACGATTGTTTTGTATCTGCTTGTCATCTCTCCAATCCGATTCAGCTGCTATAAGGTACATATAAAGATGGGTTTAGTAGGTTAATGTAATTAATAGATTGCATATTAGACGAACTCAGAATACCCTTTTTCTGCCAAAAATTTGGCTCCTATCCTCCTACAAGTAAACCAGGTGATCAGATTCTTACTAGAAATTCGCACAATCTTCTGGCGCGGATCAGTTAATTGATACCTAAGTTATCGCGTCCTAACCGTCCTACCTCTTGCCATCATGCACTGCCTTCAGGTCGTCATCCGAGCCTAGATACCCCCAAATTCCTACTCCTCCAAGGTCTACTATTTACTTAGGGCGAACCGGTTTCGTCCTATATGCAATCATATACTCACGGTGTTGTGTAGAGTTACGGGTCGTGAATCCTCCCTCCACGTACAAGAAATGATGTGAGAGTAACTCTGTCGAGTCTAAAACGCTAGTTGTAAGCGGGTCCACATCATCCAATGTACAGTACATAGAAAGATATATATGTAAACATACGTTTGGGTAGGATTATAACTCGCAATTTTGAGGCTAGCTAGTCTCAAATCCCGAGCTCGGATCCATCGCATAGAATTCTGCGAAATTCTAAGTTTGGTAACCGAATATATACATATTAAAAGTGGGTGATATTAATAAATACTGTTTTCTAAATTTTTCCCCAAGGTTCAACTTTTGGTAAAATTTTTTACTATCCCGTGATTTTCCAGTTGTCTCATGTAAATGATTGATACTTTTTATTAGGCTATCCCGTGATTTTTCAACTGCTTCTTGTAAATGATTGATGTCTATGAGAGTAATTACTCCACAAAATTTTACTCGAATCTTCCTCGTAATTCTTCAATACTCTTCTATTTGACTATCCCGTGATTTGTCAACTGTTTCATGTAAATGATCGATACTTACGAGAGTAATTGTTCTATAATTTTCTCCTCGAATATTCCATGTAATTCTTCAATACACTCCTAAACTAACCCGTGATTTTCCAAATGATTGTTGTACCTATTATTTGTCTAGCTATAATAAATCTGTTTACTTTCAATTGTTCAGTTCAAAATTTATCTCTTCATGTTCAAATTAAAGATTGTGTTAAAACTTTTCTATAATTGCGCAATTTCATGGCTTTGTCCCATTCTAAAGTTAATACCTATACTAATACCCGTCAACTACCTAATAAATATATTATAACCTATATAATAACCTAACCTACTATAATACTAATACCTGTCAACCACCTATTAAAGACCCAGGTACATCTTCCTTTAAAAGCATCTGACCCAGTGCCCCAGTGACCGAGTTGTTTTATAAACAATTTTAATTATGTAAACATTACCGCTGTCCTCGTGACCTAGATTCCAAACATGAGATATTTGTTTACTTTTAAAACATTCTCGAACGTGAGATTTACGGTCCTAAATTTCCTTTTGAATTTAATAGTGGTAATTTCTTTTTTGCAATTGCCATAACCTGATCCCAAATAAATATAGTTATAATTTACATACATATACATATACATATATATTTTGCCTCAATAAATAAATATACTGATATATACAATTATATCATAATTGAAATAAATTCTAATATCATAACTCATTTTTTTATCATTTTATATTAGCTGAAATTATAATAGTACATATATTAATAAAATAAGTATAAAATATGAACTTGAAATTTTTTCTAGCACACAACTATTTTTTAAATAGCATAGTGCGTTCTAAGTAGGTATTAGTAATCGATACCTTTTACCTTTATTTAAGTGTGTTTCTTTTTGATTAAAATTTTCTTGGGATAAATATAAATATATATATATATAAATATACATACTTTATATATAATATTTCAATATAGGTACATATCACATATTAAGCAAGTAATACTTTGTTATAAAATTAATTCAAATACCAACTGTCTGCTGCATGCCGCTCTCACCTTGGAACCTGAAAATTTTTTATTTTAATTTTTAATAAAACTTACCCCTTTAAGGTTTTTTTTTCCGACCGGGAGCTACACGGTAAAACCTTGTTATGTTTTCCTTACCTAATACCTATCCTTATGTTATCAACTAAATTCAAATAAAATTTTTCCGACTTCAATTTTATTTTATTCCCGTTTAATCTATCTAAATTAAATGATGTTTATCGTTCTAACCGCATTTTATTTCAAATCTCGTTGGTTAACTTAACACTTTTTAAATTAAATTTAACAATTAATTACTTATTTTGTGTTCGTTTTCCCACCGTACTTTTATTTCGCAACAAAGCGTTATACAACTAAATACCGAACAGATTATTATCATGCTTATTTATTTATTATTTATTTCAACCTCCAGATTTATTATTATAATTATTCCATCGTTAAAATAACACTCCGTTTAAATTATAATTTTTAAGCAATAACCACTTCACGATTATTTACGAAATAAGAGATTTATTATTTTTATTTTTGTTTGTCACCGAACCTTTTTTATTTTGCAATAAGATAACGTATTTTACTATTTATTTAAGCTTTCCGAAATAATTAGTATTATTAAGTTACCACAATCTCATTTAACGGTAATTTAATTATTTGTATTATTTATTCTAAAGTCCATATCTATTATTATTATTTTATCTAACACTAGATTTATCCTGTGATAAATTATTACGTTCGATTTGCACTTTATTTAAGGAACTATTATTGATATGATTTTTTTTCCAAGTATTAAGTCCTAAAATTTAACTAAACACTGCTTTTAAATTTGCCAAATACCACACAACACTTTCTACCAACACAATTTAAATTTGTGATTTAATCACCTCACTGAATCTAATTAATTATTATTAATGGTACTAATATCTTACACTGAATTTAATACCAAACTTTAGACACTTAGAACTTTCTGTTAAAATGCATTTTATCTAACACTAGATTATACTAAGTCCAAAATCACTTCTATCGACTTGACTCCAATTATTTCAGAGTCATAAAATTTATAACACTTAGAAAATTTTTCAATTAATAACCGCTTTAAACGTCACGTCACGTAACTTCCACGTTTGATAATCCGACGATTGATCTCGAAAAATGCCTGAGTTCTATTTTTTATACCCCTCTCAGGTCCAAAAGATTGTATCTAAATTTCCTGTGACAACACAATTCCAACTCTATCAACTCGCAAACCCTTGAAATTATCTCAACATTATCGAATAATGTTCCTTAAGCCCTATTTCCATTGTCTCCTTGCTTCCTCTCTCTCATTTTCATACCTACAAGATCCGAATTCAGTTACTTTGTTTTAAATTGCCCTATCGTTCTTTGTGCCGTTGGTCATACAAAAATAGCTTGAATTTCATAATTTTTTAGTTATTTTTTTTCTCAATTCGTAAAAGGTCCGTCTTCGATAACTATATTTACGTCTCGATTTTTCCGTACCTATCACAAATCATGATTATCTCCATATCGAAATGTTTACTATGCAATTTCGAGTTGCAATTTTTATAAATTCTACTCTATCTCACTGCTACTTGTATGAATTTTTCCATTAAAACCCGTATTTTCTCTATTTACGTAGTATATCTGAATTTTCCCCTTTCCCCTAGAATTTTCTTGTATTCACAACACTCTTCCTACGAATTTTCTCTTTTATCCTTATATTATTGTCCACATCTATATGATTAGTTACATTCCAAGCCAAATTTATTGTTTTCATCGATACTTCTGAATTTTCATGAGTTTTCCTTACGGAATCATCTTTTAATTGTTTTTATTTTCTTTTTTACTACCCCCCGTTTTGCCTTCGATGTATGTCACCTCTTAGAAAATTTCATTTTCTATATACTACTACTTTTTATGTTATTTTTCACATTTTTCATAGGAGAAACTTCCACTTCGGCCCTTAAATTCCTGTCATTTTTATTACGTTCTATGGTTCATCCTCCAAATTCCGTCCCTTTCTCCCCTAAATCCACATTAATTTAAAATTTGACGTCTGTTTATGTCTGGGTTTTCGAGGTGTTGATCAATAACTCAGCTTTTATTCGAGGGTAATAAAATATAATGGTTTTTAGTTAACATAAACTGTCCATATGACCAATGATAATTTTTATCGTCCTAAAAGCCATTAAAATGGGTTTAATCGCCTAATACCATGTTCGTTTTCTTATTGTTTGAACAACAAAATCACGTGTGAGGTCGTCAACTCAAATAATGTTTCATTTTTCCTTGCAGTCTGTCCCATCTCCCATAGAATTCTCCGCAAACAATTGACGTAAAACAACCCTTTTGTTTGCTTTATCTAACGCAATGTAACTAGAATGACCTCCCTATTCCAAATATATAACGATATCTATGTAAACTTGTCCGAAAACGCAAAATTAAGTCGAAATCTTATATTGTTCAATAAACACTTCCATTTAAACGTCCATATTTTTCATTAGATTATCTTTTCAAATCGTTTTCCTTGACTCTATTGTTTCATCTAAAAGTGACATTCCCAATTTCCAGCGTTTCCCTTTCTTTTTAAATGTTAAACGTACGTTTTCCTCTTAATCTGGCCTCCTTGACTTTCTACGTACTCGCTATACAACTGAATATCCCTACAGTAGCTCTTCTTACGTTTTGCACGTCTTTTCTTTAATTTTCCTCTTATTAAAATTTTCTTGTTATTTTCTCGCATAGTTTTTCCAACATAATATGGATTAATTTGCTCGTTAACGGCGGTTGTCAATACCTTGATTGCACTGATTGTTTATCTTACATCTAGGGTCATCGTACCCGATGCACCGGGCGTGAGACCCTGTTTACATTATAGTGTATTGATCTTTCGGTTGATGACGATATTTTTTTCCATAAATCTCTGATTAATTGCCTAGTTCAAAGTCCATCTCTTTGTTCAAAATCTGAATACGCCCTCCGCTTTGTGATTGGTTTGATCAATTATTTATAGCTTTCTGCTTCTACCTGATTGGCTGTTGGTTTCAACTATTTATTTTCGAGCCTAAGAAAGGGTCTTTCCCTGTCTCGTGACGATTTTTAATACCATCTGCGATCTTTTTACCAAAATTCATCTCAATCTGTTTAATTTATAGGTCCCTACTGTCAACAAGAATTCAATTTACTTTGATAGGATAGATGTCGCAAGTGTGTCCGTTTTATAAGTAATTGGTATTTTCTTTTTAAATTAAAGGGGTAGGCTACGATATTTTTTTATTTGCACTGGTGATTAATGCAATACATCACAACTGTTCGAAAATCCATTCTCAATGGCACCACGTAGGGTTTTTTTTATAAAGGGCCCCTTCTATATTTTTTTTTATTATGATGATAATTTTCCAAAAAAAATTAAAAATAAAATTCGCTGGTCCGCCATTTTTATCTTTTTATTGGATATCAAAATTACCACGGAGGGGAACGTTCCCCTACGTGGTGCCTACAGTTTAATATATTGTCAACCAGATTTAAAAACGTGTTATAAAAGTTTCAAAAAAAACACATTCAAAGTTTTGCTGAAGGATTATTCAACGTACAAATTGTTTAAAATGGTTTCACTTAAAATGCTGAATTTCCGTCAATTTTTCGAATTTCTTTAAAACATTTGGAGAGGGCATTCTTGACAAATGCATCTTACGGAAAATAAAATTTAAAAATTATAAAAAAAAATGCAGTGTCCTGGTGCCTTAAAGCCTTGTTTAGGATTTGATCAAGGGAACGTGGAGGCGTTTGGAGGACTCCAGTTACTAATATCTACAGCCTGTATGTCTGACGAATATCTACAGCTCATATGTTGAACTAATATCTACGAACTTCAGAGTGTTGACTAATATCTACAGAGCGTAGGTTGAACTAATATCTACAGAGCGTTGGTTGGACTAATCAGCTAAATGTGTCCAATAGTCCGATATCAGGAATTTTTACATACATACTTACATAAATTAAGTTTTTTAAACTGCATACGCAATATTACGTTATTCCAATATGCTATACATAATTGCAAATCCAACCTCTACCAGTACTGTAGATATTCGTCAACACTTTGGTTGTCATAGATATTAGTCAACAGTTTGAGCTGTAGATATTCGTCAACACTCTGATTCTCATAGATATTAGTTCGATTTTTTCAGTTTTTGGAATTCCTGTAGATATTAGTAGACGCCTCCGTTTGGAGGGCCCCCAGGACTAGAGGCCGGGCCGCCCCTTCCACCCCCCCCCCCCCCCGCTAGTCCCCTACTGCACCCGCATACCTTTTTCCTTCCCTTCATCTTACTTCAACTTCATCTCCTTATTTTCCTAAAACAACCTACCTATCCACACAGCTACCCCAAAGATGACGCAGGCCCTGAGGGGAAATATTCTCTTCTGGGCCCCCATGTGGAGCAAGTGTAAAAATATGTGTTGCCTACTTATATCATTACGACTGCGTTTACGATATACCGATAAAGTAGTAAAAAAATGAAATATCTAAACATTTTAGAATGCAGTGATAGATTGGCTCATAGACCAGAACGTCCAGCCATAACCCATTTATCTGTCGACGACAAGTGACCTCCGCACTCCGCACAGCATCCCTCCAACCTCGGGCCCCTATCGTCGTTTTTTTCGTGGGTGGAAACCTACTGATTTTTTTTTCCAAAACCAATTAGAAAATTGGTAAGTAGGTACTCACCTACATTATCTTAAAAACCCCCTCCTGATTTATGGGTGACGTCATCTCTTGCTTTAATCACTTGATCTCGATCAATGACTCACGCGGAAGAATTTCAGATATGGATGTCGTGAGACAAGAAGAAAGTTCAGTTATAATAAGCGACGGAGAGAAATGTAAATAATTGATATATAAATTATACGTAGAGGTAGGTCGGTACCGACTCGGTGTTGAGGAAAATCTTCCAGAAAATCTCACGGGAGTGATTCATAAGAACAGTTTAACCTTTTACCTAGAGATAGCATACATTCTCGGACAGAAGAATCTCCTCCCTCCAAATGCCTCCATGTTCCCTTGATCAAATCTAAACAGGGCCGGATCTACGAAATCTGGCGCCCTGTGCAGTAGGTACCGATGGCGCCCCCCCCCCCCCCTTACATTTTTATTTTGATTAAAAATTCGTTCACGCCAATTTTTTTTATGTAATTGTTATTTTTTTTACACTAATTTATCAAATAAAATCAAGACATATGTATAAAGGGTGTAACTTTTCTAAGTGACCTGGCGGTAGCTCTCACACTCGTTTTTTTTAAAGAGAGGATCGCCAGGAGCCCTATACTCTCTGAATCTATTGGGTAAACATAAATTATGGTGTTATTTTAATTATTTTAGGAAAAACTCTTTGCAAGTTTTGCTTTAAAATAATACAACGAATTGTTTGTATGTGCCCGTACCATGATTTAAAATCTAGGTTACGAGACAATTCGGGTGGTTTTGCTGAACTAGGTCCATTAGACATTCTTGAGATTTACTGCCTATATACCCTACACGAATATTAGAAAAAGCAAATACAAATACGTTCTCATGGCAACGTACAACACAAGAATAGCATCTACAGCTTCGGACTAGCAAACAGGCAGTCCCGATGAGAGACAGTGAGCAGTGATAATAAGAATATAACCTCAAATTTGTACGTTGCATTTCCCCTGTGTTGAGCGAACAAACACTAAACACTGACGTATGGTATCAACGGCTTACGAACAAAAATACCGCGCTGTGATTGGTTATTGAATTTGGATCGCACCTATTCGTCGTAAAAGACGGTAAAAGATATATGGAAAAATAGATCTTACGTTTAAACTAAATATATGGAATTTGTAAAAAAAATTCTGTAACTGACTATAAATTCGTAAGCCGTTGATACCAACCTGATGCGTGCGCATTCTGTTTCTTTGGAAAGTGTTGCTAGAGCGTAATAATTATTTCGTACTATAAGTAATTTTTAAACGATTCAGGGAATATTATAACTAAATTTTAATACAATATTTATTTTCTCACGGCGCCCCTTCGGAGTTGGCGCCAGGTTTTTGCACGTTTTTGAACATATGGCAGATCCGGCGCTGAATCTAAAACAAGGCTTTAATAAGGACACTGCAAAAAAATGTTATTTCTGAAAGATGCACTTGTTAACAATGCTCACACCATTTGAGGAAATTGGAAAATTGATGGAGGTACAGCATTTTCTATGAAACCGTTTTAAACGGTTTGTATGTTGAATTATCCCCAGCAAAACTTTGAAAGCGTTTTTCTCGAAACTACGTTTTTCAACGTGGTTGACAACATGTTAGAAAAACTATATATCCAGTCACTATGGCACCACTTCGGGATTTTTTTATGAAGGTCTATTTTTTTATGAACAACGAAAATTTTCCATAAAAATGTTTTTAGACATCAAAATTCCCCTATGCCATAGACAGTAGATTTTTGAACAAATTAAAACTTGGTACATGCAAATCGAATGTATAGTTTTATAATACGTTGATAACCAGGTTTAAAAACGTGTTAAAAAAGTTTCGAGAAAAACGCATTCAAAGTTTTGCTGAAGGATAATTCAACATACGAACTGTTTCAAATGGTTTAACATAAAATGCTGTATCTCCGTCAATTTTTCGAATTTCTTTTTGGTGAGGTGTATTTATTTCAGAAATGAAATAAATAAAAAATATTACAAAAGTATTTTTTACAGCGTCCTGGTGACTGAAGTAACTGGGGTAAGGTTTTAAAAGCGAAAAAAAGTCATATTGTCATGATTTTTTTTTTGAGATACGAAAAATATTGGTTTTATTTATTTCGTGCATACTTTATAGTATAACATCTGAAGTATCTTTGAAAAAATTTTAGTTAAAAATATCAATAAATAATTCCGTGAGAGCGAATCTCCGGAGGCGCCTCGAAAAAAAGTATCTACGATTTACTTGAAATTTTGACATAATCCTCAATACACATGTTTAACATTCGAATTTTTTTTTAAAAAGGTTTAAAACCTTGCCTCCCCCCTCCCTCCCCCCCCCCCAGGGCTGTAGATATTCGTATCTGGAGTCAGCAAATAGGGGAATACGTTTGTATGGACAAAACGCACATCAAATTACAGCTCCATCTAAGTGTAGGTACGGTATTTCGAAATTTCGGACAGAAGACAATATGGCGAAAGGCAAAATGAATTAATGCAGGAATGTGGAGCATCCACACTCCACACTGCTGCTGAGTACGGAATGTTCCCACGCCGCGCGCCGCCTTCTGCCGCATCAACATATTACACGAAGATAGGTACCATAACCATAAAGACAGCACTACTCCATCACTATGCACTCATTTCTTCATAATTAATTTATAATCACAACCCGCCCCTGCTTGCCGCGGGCGCAATGAATATGCCTCACAGTACCTACTGATGTAATGACCCTTATTTATTGGAGTAAAATTTCCATGTTAATTATAAATAATTCTAACTCAAGGAAGGCAATCATTTTTATATGCTGAAAATTAGAGAGTTTGTAGTGGAATACGAGAATTTATTTCTACAAAACCATAATCAGCAATTTGGGAGGCGGAAATGGGTACCGCCGCCCCGGAAACCTTTATTGGATAACCAACACCTCTGCCGTAGGTCACCCCAAGTGGTTCGCTACGTTTGGTGATTTAGCAGATGTGCCCGGGTTCATGGGGTGAGGTTTGTCTGATAAATTGAGAAAAAAAATAAAATGCTCTATTTTTGCATTGTTTAGCAACAATAAAACATTATACCTAATTAGTAAACACATTAAATCGAAATAACACACCCCAACAAACCCTATCCGTGAATCAATTGCCACATTCATCAAAACACATCGATTAGTTGATTTGTATGTTGTATGCTGTTTTTAGCAGTTAAGTAAAACCCGCCACGCTGCCAGCCGACCAATTACAATCGGCAGCACCAAGTGACGAATGTGGGCGCGCGCGGTAGATTTGAATCCCATTATCCTATATTGTACCTACTTACAACGGTCTCGATTATGGCCGAGAACCGAGACAGAGTTCTCGGTAGAATTTGTAGCCGAGAATGGCGAGACCGAGATCTCGGTCGACCCTTACTGCTAAGTCACCAAACGTATCGAATCACTTGGGGGTGACTTGTAGCAGTGTGGTCAGTGGCGACTTTTTATTTTGTTAATGAAATAATTAAAAACACTTTATTTTTACCACAATAAACTTTATTTAAAAGTCGAAAAGTTTTATTGTGGTAAAAACAAAGTGTTTTTAATTATTTCATTAATAAAATGGTGCGAGAAGTGAATTTGCCAAATTTGGAGATTTTTATTTTGGTTTTAATTGAAATTTTTTTTACTCCAAACATGCTCAGGAATCGCTGGTTAAAATTCTTCGGATACGTGCTGTTCCACCCTGTATACATTAACATAACTTCAAAATTTACATAACATCCTTGCTATTTAATGTATTTAAAACATATTGTAGATTATATCATAATTTTAAATCTGCATTATAACTTGCTTGATGTTGTATTAAAGTTTTTTTATTTTATTTAAAAAGAGTATTTTATTTTGAAAACATTAATCTCTTAGGCATTTTGATAGTTATATTCAGGCGCTCTCCCGTGTAATGGCAATATGCTGTACCTCCAAAAAGCTAATTTCAGATAAATGACTTTAAACCTTTTGTTACTTTCCTCGCAAACTTATTAATTCCAAATTTGATGAAAGGTTAGATTGCCCTTCATTTATAATGTTATTAAAAAATATACAAAGGGCGATTCCTCTATAGACGATTCTCTGCATTAATTTTTAAATCGCAGTATTTGTTACTTTTTTTTATATCAGTGCAAAGAAGAAAGTCAATATTTAATAATAAAAAAAGAATTTTGGATTTTACTTCATATTGAAATTTTTGGCGCGCTTGGAAACATTATCATTCGAAGAATCGATATATAAACTGCAAAATCACACCGTGCAACACTGGCGCGAAACAGCTGTTACCGATAGTTTGAGATTGTATTTTACTGCTAAACGTATAGTGACAATATTAATTTATATTTATGTGCCGAAAGATGTAGGGTAGGGTGGGGCAAAGATCCGCAATTTTAGGTTTCAACCTTTTTTCTCACCCAATAAGTAAAAGGTCCTGCAGGTTTTGGCTTCACTGGAAATCTTAATTTATGTGCTACAATATACCATTTTATTACTAGCGAAATAAGCACCATTTAGGAAAAAAAGGAAAGGTAGACAACCTTGCCTTTGCGGACCTTTGCCCCACTGTTTGGGGTAAGCGTCCGCAGTCATTTTCGTCATTTTGTAAACACAAACTAATCTAAAAACAAGAAATGCGCATTTGGCCAAATTATTGTCCATAGATCGCCTTTCAAAACCTGAATTATGGAATTGAACCAGTAAAAAAGTAAGCAAAGCGTATTGTAACAGACGTATCAAGTCTTTAGCTGGTGCTCTCTGCTGATCGGCTGACTGTGCAGAGCTGGCTGTCCGGTGGAGCCCGGGTGAGGGCGGCCCGGGGCCAGAAGGTCCAGGTGGCAACAAATCCCACTGCTCCGGCAGCGGTGCGGATCCGGCAGGTGCTCTCTGCTGGTCGGCTGGCTGCCTCTGATAGAGCAGGGGTAGGGGCGGTCCGGGGCCAGAAGGTCCAGACGGCAGTGAGGACAACTGCTCCGGCAGTGGTGCGGGTCCGGCAGGGTCCGGTGTCACGAAACTGGCCCTTCTCGGGGCCGCAAAACTGGCCCTTCTTGGGGCCGCAAAACTGGCCCTTAATGGGGCCGCAAAACTGGCTCTTCCTGGGTTGTAGGAAGGGAGCGGCGGCGGAGGGTCTTCAGGCCCTAGATGCGCCAGTGATGCATATGGTCCAACGGGCTTCTCCGGTGCGGCTTCACGTTGCCTCTTGTCGAGCAGAGGTACGGGCGGCACGGGGCCGGATGGTCCAGGCTGCATCCAAATTTCCTGGAGTCGCCAAGGTTCTCCTTGGTCCGGAACTGAGCGTTCGGTTGGCTCAAGGACTGCACCAGCTTGGGCAGGCTCTGCTGCTGCTGGTGGTGCATACCTCTGGTCCACCAGAGGTACAGGTTCGGCAGGCTCTTCACGTACGGCTTCTCGGTACCTCTGTTCGAGCGGAGGTACGGGCGGTACGGGGCCGGCAGGACCAGGTTGGGCAGGAGCTGCTGCTGCTGCTGGTAGTCGGTACTGCTGTTTGTGCAGCGGTACTGGCTGTGATGGCCCAGGTGGTGTCCACTGGGCGTGTGATGATGGTCCCTCAACGTTGTAGTAAGGGGGCGGCGGCAGGGGGCCTCCAGGCCCTGGCTGCGCCGGCAAGGCGTACCTCTGGTCCACCAGAGGTACAGGTCCAACGGGCGTCTCTCGTACGGCGGTACGCGGCCTCTGGTCCACCAGAGGTGCGGGCGGTACGGGGCCGGAAGGTCCATGCTGCATCCATCCTTGACCCTCATTGTGATGAGGGGGCGGCGGCGGAGGGCTCTCAGGCCCTGGCTGCGCCGGTGAGGCGTACCTCTGGTCCACCAGAGGCACAGGTCCGACAGGCATCTCTCGTACGGCGGTACGCGGCCTCTGGTCCACCAGAGGTGCGGGCGGTACGGGGCCGGAAGGTCCAGGCGGCATCCATCGGGGACTGCTGCCATAGTAGTTGAGGGGCTGCGGCAGGGGGGCTCCAGGCCCTGGCTGCGTCAGCGAGGCGTACCTCTGGTCTACCAGAGGCACCGGTCCAACGGGCATCTCACGTACGGCGGTACGCGGCCTCTGGTCCACCAGAGGTGCGGGCGGTACGGGGCCGGAAGGTCCAGGCGGCATCCGTCGGGGATTGCTGCCATAGTTGAGGGGCGGCGGAGGGCCTTCAGGTCCTAGCTGCGCCGGCGAGGCGTACCTCTGGTTCACCAGAGGCACAGGTCCGACAGGCATCTCTCGTACGGCGGTACGCGGCCTCTGGTCCACCAGAGGTGCGGGCGGTACGGGGCCGGCAGGACCAGGTTGTATCCATGTTGGATCCCCTTTGTAGTGAGGGGGCGGCGGCGGAGGGTCTTCAGGCCCTAGCTGCGCCAGTGAGGCGTACCTCTGGTCCGCCAGAGGTACAGGTCCGACAGGCATCTCACGTACGGCTTCACGTTGCCTCTGGTCGAGCAGAGGTACGGGCGGTACCGGGCCGGAAGGTCCAGGCGGCATCCATATTGGACTGCCTTGGCTGCTTGGCTGCGGGGCTCGGCTATCTCGTGCCAGCCATGTTTGTTCCCCATAGTAGTGAGGGGGCGGCGGCGGAGGGTCTTCAGGCCCTAGCTGCGCCAGTGAGGCGTACCTCTGGTCCACCAGAGGCACAGGTCCAACGGGCATCTCACGTACGGCTTCACGTTGCCTCTGGTCGAGCAGAGGTACGGGCGGTACCGGGCCGGAAGGTCCAGGTGGCATCCATCTTGGACTGCCTTGGTTGCTTGGCTGCGGGGCTCGGCTATCTCGTGCCGGCCCTGAAGCATGATGAGGCTGCATCCATGTTGAGTCATGGCTGCTTGGCTGCGGGGCTTGGCTATCGCGTGCCAACCCTGAAGCATGACGAGGCTGCATCCATGGTGGTTGTCCATGGCTGCTTGGCTGCGGGGCTTGGCTATCACGTGCCAACCCTGAAGCATGACGAGGCTGCATCCATGTTGAGTCATGGCTGCTTGGCTGCGGGGCTTGGCTATCGCGTGCCAACCCTGAAGCGTCGTGTTGTGGCAACCCTGTAGCAGCATGCGGTAGAGCGGGCCCTGTCGCACTTTTTTGTGCCGGCCCTTTTGCTCCACGCGGTGTCAGTCCTGCAGGATGAGGTAGAGCGGGCCCCGTCGCACTTTTGTGTGCCGGCCCTTTTGCTCCACGCTGCGTCAGTCCTGTAGGATGAGGTAGAGCGGGCCCCGTCGCACTTTTTTGTGCCGGCCCTTTTGCTCCATGCTGTTGTGGTTGCAGGGTTTCCGTCAGCATGTCAATAAGTTGCTGCTGACGGCGCAGCTCTCGTCGTAGTCGTCGCACCATGTCCTCAATAGATGTGGAGGGCAGTGCTTGCTCGTGGTGGCTCTTTTCTGTGAAGCGCGCCATCTCAGTTGTAGAGCAAGGCGTGTCAAGAGCTTGTGTATGCATGGCATCAGGCGTGATGTGGCATCAGGCGTGGCATCAGGCGTGATGTGGCATCAGGCGTGGCATCGGCCCTGACATGGGCCATGGCATCAGGCGTGGCATCAGCCCTGACATGGGGCGTGGCGTCAGTCCTGGCATGAGGCGTGGCGTCAGTCCTGGCATGAGGCATGGCATCGGGCGTGGCGTCAGGCGTAGCGTCTGGCGTAGCGTCAGGCGTAGCGTCAGCGTGGCGTCAGGCGTGGTATCTCAGGCGTGACGTGGCATCAGGCGTGGCGTGTCAGGCGTGCAGCGGATCCGGCTCGAAGGACCACTTGTAACAGACGTATCAAGTCTTTACAAGACTGTAAAATAAAGGGCACCGGTCTTGTGCACGCCTTCCACTAGCTCACGCTGATGATGGTGATATTTGTTGGCTGGCCTCCCTACATCCAGTGGTATGGCCCTGGATGCGCCTCGTTTCTGCCTGAGCGGTGCCTTGCAGTGCCCAGAGTCAGGGCCGACTGCAGCGGTAGGCACCGGGTTCTCGTTCAGGCAGAACTTCGGCAGGAGGCAGCAGCTGGCAGCAGGTCGGAGATTTCCAGAGGTAGGTGTCTGGACCACTTGTAGAGTAAATAAAATACTTGTTTGAATGTTGAAGAATAACTTATATTTTATTTTTGAAAAAATCGACATATTTATTGGGTTAATTGAACCCGACGGCGATCGGACATTGTTTTATAAAAAATGTGGAGGGGATTCTGGCCTCCTTGGTGGCTAAATAATGGCCCTTGTTGGGGCCGCAATATTGAAGAATGCGGGCTCTTGTTGTCCCTAGCAGCGTAGCCGGCCAAGGAGTGACTCCGGTTGGCTTCTTCTGGATGCCTTGTAGGGCTTTAGATTTGCCCTTGTGGGCTTTATGTTTGCCTTTGTGGGCCTTGTAGGCTTCGCGGGCTAAGTAATAATAAAAAAATTAGGCAAGGCCGTCCGTCTTCCTGGCGGAGGAGGAGGAGGCGAAAAGGCCGTCCGTCTTCTTGGCGGAGGAGGAGGAGGCGAAAAGGCCGTCCGTCTTCTTGGCGGAGGAGGAGGAGGCGAAAAGGCCGTCCGTCTTCTTGGCGGAGGAGGAGGAGGCGAAAAGGCCGTCCGTCTTCTTGGCGGAGGAGGAGGAGGCGAAAAGGCCGTCCGTCTTCTTGGCGGAGGAGGAGGAGGCAAAAAGGCCGTCCGTCTTCTTGGCGGAGGAGGAGGAGCAGCCTGCTTGCCTGTTGGTGGCAAGCAGACTCTCTTCCTAGTGAAAAGGGAGGCAAGGCAGCCATAGCAGACTTGCTCTTCTTTGGCAGCGAAGCCGCAATACAGGCCCTGACCGGGGCCGCAAACTTTTGCTCCGGGCCAGGATGACGGCCCTTCATGGGGCCGCAAACAATAAATAAAAAGGAGGCGGAAAAATAATGACAATTTGTTAGAAAATGTCTCCCGGTGGCAACCTGGCACGCAAGCTTTATTTGGTTGCACCGGGGCATTGTACATAAAGACATAAAGAAATTGTAAGAATAAAAATTAGAAAAGAGGGTGTGCAACACGTCCGTTACACGTATAGTAAATTACATTTTCAACTGAAGATGACCTACGGATTATTACATCAAAACAAGTAAAAAGAATTCTAACCTCATAGTTTTTGTTGTGCCGGTCGGACGCCATGTAACTTTTGTAAGTCGTCTTCTATCAATGTTGCCAGCATAAAAATGTGTCTAAAACCACGACAATATTAAGCGATCATTTTAATTTTACGGTGCGGATCATTTCCCACTGCGGATCTTTGCCCCACGCTACCCTAAGTAATTTTTGTTATTTTTTAAGCATCATTGACTACAAGAAGTCACTGTTAGCTTGTTGCACCCGAGATGCAAAAAGATATAAAAGTTTGTGTTGTTCACAGAAATAAAGTACTAACGTTTTGAAACTTTGTAAAAGAAAGAAGAAATCAAAGGCAAACTTAAAGCAATCGTTTTTAAGAGTATAATGTTAGCTGAATTGAAATAAAAGTTGACTCAAATTGGTTGCACCCGCGATGTGATGTCAGACCGTGGGTGCCACTCTTTGACAACTACCTTATTGTGTCGTTTATCGTATATTTTATTGTCTTGAATAATAATATGTATGCTGTGTATGATTGGTTATTTGTATTTAATAAGGATGTTTATATTATATTCCTCTTTTTTACAGAAACATGGGTTAAAATGATAAAAAAAACGAAGGAAAGAGACCGCTTCGTGGAAATATAAAGAAAATAGGTGAAAATTTAAAGAAAATCCTTGTTCTTATTAGTAAGAAAAGAAGAATTTAAAGGGTCATGTTGGATTATAAACGGGAAAGCCTGAGAAATATACCAGGCATTCAATCAAAACATTTCATTCAATCTGAATTCGGCGATAGCATTTCCGTGGGACGAACCTCACTATCTCAATTCAAATGCATATTGGTTTTGAAATCTCCAAAAACCACCACTGAAACAGAAAGTGATTGGGACGATAAAGATTTGGAACATCTCACAAATTACAAAATACGAAAGGAAATTCTGTGTCCTGATGTATCTGTGCCTTCAGTATCAGATCAGATTAAATTCGTCTTGTCACCTAAATTAAAATTGCGCATTTTTGATGTTTACAGAGATTCAGGCGACGAAGCCTTAAGTTACGAAGTTCCAACGTCTCTTTAACTTTCAAAATTACCACAGACCCTCCACACAGCATCCCTAAAGATGATATAGGCCCTGATGGGAATAATTTTTTTAGGGCCTCCTCTAATGTAAAAAAACTACATATTAATTATTTAAGATAATTAATATAATTTAGATACCTACCAAAACATATTAATATTAATTAAATAATAATTTAAATCGTAAATTACGTAGCAGAAGTGTATTTTGAAGACTTTTTTGAAGTTGGAAATGCCAGAGAAAAAGATTGATGGAAATAATTTGTTCATGGAATTTTCGGCGAATATTGACGTTTTCGAAAAGAAATAATTAACCTAAGTGACAAAGAAGTGTACTTATTAGTCCAAAGTATTGTTTGATATTTTATTTCGTTCCTCTTTAGGTTTTTATTGATGTTTAAATCCACTTAAATTAGACGGGTTGCACCCGCGATAATTTGGTGTTGCACCCGCAATACAGAGTGGACATGTTAAAATGTAGCTCTTCGAAGAATAATTTAATTTAAAATGTTTTTTATTTTATCATTAGGATGCTTTACATGCGTCTAAATGTTGCACCCGCGATTGTGGAATCGCCCCAAACATATCATGTATTTTGATATTCATGATGTAGTCGTTTTTTTTTTAAACATTTTAAAACTTTCACCAAATTCTAAATTGTTACCACTATTAGTTTGAGAGAAAAATCCACACACAGATAGTACCTTAGTAAGTTGTTGTTATTTTTAATTTTTTTTACATTACACAGGAGGCCCTGAGGAAAATAATTTCCCTCAGGGCCTACATCATCTTTGAAGATGCTATGTGGAGGGTCTTTTTGAGGAAAGGAAGGAGTGAACATGGGTCTTGAAGAGACCCATGTTGTAGGAGGGAGGAAACACAGAGGCCGGCAAATCGTTCCACAGCCGAGCTGTTGAACTCAAGAACGAGTCGTAGAAACGACCCTCATGTGATTAATGTCAACAGTGTACAGATGTTGGGCGCGTGTTTGGCGTGTTTCCCAACTATGCACCGGTGCTGAGGGGATCAATGGCGCTAGTTCCTCAGAGCATCTTCCATTGAAATACGTTGCAATTTGTACAGGGTTAGCAGTTGTGTACTATTAAAGTATCTGCGGGCCCTGTACAGTACGACCAGAAACTGAGAGGCTAACTTAACTCTGGCTTCGATGGAACCCCCGTACCTGAGCTGGTCACTTAGAGTTACACCAAGCGTATCGATGGAGGGCCTGTTCGGAAGATTGCTTCCATTGAAGGAGACTATTATTACTTTACCTTGTTTTATAATATTTTACAAGTTGTTATATTTTATACATATGAAATTTTTGAAATGAAGACTTTTTTAGCACCGTTGTAATTTGAAAATCTATGAAACAAAAAGCAACAATAAAAAGAGACAAACACACACGTCTATAGGATTTAGCCTGTGAGAGAATGAGGTAGAATAATCGGTCTCCTCTTTGTGCGGTGCTTCGTGGCCTCCACACTCTTGTCTACTTTAGTTTTCTGAAGGTGTGAACTTCATGAACTGCAGACAACTTTTTTTTATGTATCTTATGTAAAAGTATTGGGAAAAAATAAAGAATAAAAAAATAAAAATTTAAATGCCCGAGCTGGTCAAGTCAGGAGGTGGAATAACAGAAAAGCATGTATAAATGTGAATGAAGCAAGGATTTACTGCCGACAGAATTCTGAAGCATTCCATACTTTGGATGGATCCATACTAATTTTTCTCGGGCAATCTATAAATCTAGTAATTTATTTTAATATTAAATGAAAGAACACACTTTGTAAAACACCACTTTTTATTATAATTGATATTTAAAAGCCAACCAGGTTTCGCTCGATCTCGAGCTTCATCAGGGCTATTATAACAACTAAAGTTAATTATCTACAGACATACATATATAAAAGACATTAACAGGATGAGTGAAAGAGCTAGCAATATTATAGGCAACACCCTATTGGTGCCAGAAAGTGAAGCAAATTGACAAGAGGGAGACAACAATAATTACAGGATGAGTAAGTAAAGGGGGGGAGGGAGAGGGAAGGAGTTGTTTAAGAAGAGTTTAGCGGAATAAATTAAAAATGGGACTATCAGATAAATTGATTTGGTTATTAATAATATTTGATTTATTATTAACGGCTTTTTTTATTTCGAGGGCTTCTAGATTGTTTAACCTAATTCCGATTCCATTTTTATGTAATATTTTAGTCCCGGAGGTTTTATCGAATGAGTGGTTAGTTTCTAGTAGATGGTTTGCAAATTCTGAAAAAGCATTACTATTTAAACATCTTAGATGTTCTTTAATTCTTATGTTTACATTTCGGGCCGTTTTTCCAATGTAAAATGCAGAGCAATCATTACAACTTAGTTTATATACGCCAGAGTGGCTAAATTTATCATCAATATCTTTAGTGTTAATTAAATATTTACCTAAGTTGTTATTGGTGTAAAAGGCGGGTTTTATTTCCGGAGGGAATTTTTTTACGCTTAACGAAGAAAAGTTATTCGTAAACAGTACTTTACGCCATTGGAATTGGTGATTAGTATTTATATTATTATTAGGATTATTAAAAAGAAATTTATTTGATGCTACTTGTTTCAACTTTTTATTAAGAATATTATCTACTAGTTTTGTCTCATACCCGTTATTTATAGCAATTTGTTTAATTATGGATAATTCCTTATTAAAGTTATTATTATTTAATGGTACTGTAATCAATCGATGTATCATGGAGTGGAAGGCAGAATGTTTGTGGGATATGGGTGGTTGGATGAATTATGAATGGTAGTATCAGTATAGGTAGGTTTACGGTATATATCGAAATCAATTTTATTATTAGTGATACTTAAAGTTAGGTCGAGAAAATTCAAGGTTGAGTTAATACCTATTTCTAAAGTAAATTGAATTTGTTTGTGAAAGGAATTTATTATTTTAAGAAAAGAGTTTAATTGCCTCTCGGTACCTGTCCAAATGCACAGAACATCATCAACGTAACGTCGCCACAATAAAATATTTTTTAAGAGAGGTGATTTAGAAGCAAAAATATTATTTTCTAAATTATCCATAAAAATGTCGGCGATAAGAGGACTCGTAGGAGCCCCAATGGCCAAGCCATCCTTTTGTTGATAAATAATATTATTATATTGAAAATAATTTTGGTTCAAACAAACATTAAAAAGACGTGACATGTCATTAGCTAGATCTTTAGTTAAGTGTGAATTATTAAGTAAATTGGATATTAGGATGAGTCATATCACCAAACAAAGTTTCTCACAAAAAATCCCAAACCACCAAAACTGTACGGATTTCTCAAAATACATAAAATGAATTGCCCCATTCGACCTGTGGTCTCCTGTTGTAATTCCCCTAATTTTAAATTGTCTTCTTTTATTACAAAGATATTTAATGATACCAATGTGTTTTCCCCAAAGTATACCATCAAAAATTCATTAGCATTGATTGACGAACTGAAGGACCTGGTTCTTCCCGCTAACTGCAAATTAATATCATTCGATGTAGTCAATTTATTTCCTAATGTTCCCATCACTGAAAGTAAAACCCTAATATCCAATTTACTTAATAATTCACACTTAACTAAAGATCTAGCTAATGACATGTCACGTCTTTTTAATGTTTGTTTGAACCAAAATTATTTTCAATATAATAATATTATTTATCAACAAAAGGATGGCTTGGCCATTGGGGCTCCTACGAGTCCTCTTATCGCCGACATTTTTATGGATAATTTAGAAAATAATATTTTTGCTTCTAAATCACCTCTCTTAAAAAATATTTTATTGTGGCGACGTTACGTTGATGATGTTCTGTGCATTTGGACAGGTACCGACAGGCAATTAAACTCTTTTCTTAAAATAATAAATTCCTTTCACAAACAAATTCAATTTACTTTAGAAATAGGTATTAACTCAACCTTGAATTTTCTCGACCTAACTTTAAGTATCACTAATAATAAAATTGATTTCGATATATACCGTAAACCTACCTATACTGATACTACCATTTATAATTCATCCAACCACCCCATATCCCACAAACATTCTGCCTTCCACTCCATGATACATCGATTGATTACAGTACCATTAAATAATAATAACTTTAATAAGGAATTATCCATAATTAAACAAATTGCTATAAATAACGGGTATGAGACAAAACTAGTAGATAATATTCTTAATAAAAAGTTGAAACAAGTAGCATCAAATAAATTTCTTTTTAATAATCCTAATAATAATATAAATACTAATCACCAATTCCAATGGCGTAAAGTACTGTTTACGAATAACTTTTCTTCGTTAAGCGTAAAAAAATTCCCTCCGGAAATAAAACCCGCCTTTTACACCAATAACAACTTAGGTAAATATTTAATTAACACTAAAGATATTGATGATAAATTTAGCCACTCTGGCGTATATAAACTAAGTTGTAATGATTGCTCTGCATTTTACATTGGAAAAACGGCCCGAAATGTAAACATAAGAATTAAAGAACATCTAAGATGTTTAAATAGTAATGCTTTTTCAGAATTTGCAAACCATCTACTAGAAACTAACCACTCATTCGATAAAACCTCCGGGACTAAAATATTACATAAAAATGGAATCGGAATTAGGTTAAACAATCTAGAAGCCCTCGAAATAAAAAAAGCCGTTAATAATAAATCAAATATTATTAATAACCAAATCAATTTATCTGATAGTCCCATTTTTAATTTATTCCGCTAAACTCTTCTTAAACAACTCCTTCCCTCTCCCTCCCCCCCTTTACTTACTCATCCTGTAATTATTGTTGTCTCCCTCTTGTCAATTTGCTTCACTTTCTGGCACCAATAGGGTGTTGCCTATAATATTGCTAGCTCTTTCACTCATCCTGTTAATGTCTTTTATATATGTATGTCTGTAGATAATTAACTTTAGTTGTTATAATAGCCCTGATGAAGCTCGAGATCGAGCGAAACCTGGTTGGCTTTTAAATATCAATTATAATAAAAAGTGGTGTTTTACAAAGTGTGTTCTTTCATTTAATATATAATGTCACACCACAAAGTGTTTGCTTCCTTCGATAAAATTTATTTTAAATTACAGTAAATGGCTTCATTTGGTAATCCATGTGACTGGGAACAAGTGCAGTTCTGTAGAATTGTACCGGACTGCAGCCGCAGCCTACAGGGTGCAGATTGCCCTGATGATAGCCAAACTCCAGGCAGAAGAAGACATTTTAAAATTAATTACAATATTCATCATAAGCTCATCAAGAAACTTGGCCATTAAGGGGCATGAAACTTGTTAAAAAAAAAAAAACAATATTGTTTTAAATGTTTATTATAATAAATTATCATAGATATAACTAGAGTGCGGTGATGCCGGATTTATCTATAGTGTCCAGCAGCGCCTGCAAGTTGGTCTCAAATAGCTCGCAGCGGATGGGCATCTCCAGCGAGTAGAAGGGGTTTTTCAGTGCGTAGTCCGAATACAGCTCATAGATCCGTCGCAGGATCACGTCCATGCCGGCCTGGTTCGGCTCCGTCACCACCATGAACTTCACGCCTGGAAATCAAAATTTATTAGAGGAATGCCTGGAGACTATCTCTATGTCTTCTAGCGTACTGTAGCCAGGGCTGGGCAAAATACATGCTTTGCTGTAATTAAAATACAAATTACAAAATACTTTTTCGCATGTATTTAAAATACGAAAATACTTTCAAGTCGTGTATTTGAAATACAAAATACAAAATACAAATTATAAAATACAAAATACATTTGGTTTTGGTAGAACCTGTGGTTGCAATAATTGTCATCTGCATGTCCTTTCCCATGCGTCCCCGTTCCCCTCCCCCATCCCCTTCCCCTCCCTTCCCATCCCTTTCACCTCCCTTCCCATCCCTTTCCCCTTCGCCGCCTACCCTCTCCCCTCTTCCGCTTCTCCTCCCGCGTTCCATATACTCAGTCCCAGTACATTCAGTTTTCAAATTTCAAACAACTCGCGTGCCAGCTGTTACAATTTTTTTAATTAAATATTCATTTTTCATATATTAAAAATATTTATTTTTGTATATTATAAGAACAATCAATCAAATCTGGTACCTAACATGGGTACCTATTTAAAATATCTATAATTTAAAAAATCCATAGACAATTCTTTTATTACAAAAAAATAGCTGCCTGCTAAATTCAATTTGATCAAACGCGCGAACTGACAAATGAGCAAAGTTAAAATAGTCGTTAAGTTTTCTGAAATTATCCTATTTGCTGCGTAATTTTCTCAATTTTTCTTTCCGCAAGAACCTTCTACAAAACATTAGAAACCTTTTTTTTAATTTAATGAAATAGGTAAAGTCGTTCTGAAGTTATAGCGTGACCAAGCGAAGAGGGATTCATTTTTATATATGACATTTGTATATAGCAGTTTTGTGTTATTTCACTTCAAGTGCGCTCTACAGTAAAGCAAGGATCATACTGAGCAGATGCAACGCCACGCAACGTTCCTGTACCGTTCACACTGGCCGACGTACGTACGCGTCGCTGTGACCACGTGACAAGGGGTCTCTGGTTGTGCGCAGGCGCGTTTGATTTGACATTTATTTTTTAGGTTATGTTTATGTGATTCTCTTAGCAGATGACAGCTTTGCCATATCTTGAAAGTGAATTTGAAGATGATTTGCTACGATTATTATTGTTAAATCAATATTCTCGTAAGAAAAAAAGTGAGAAGTATTTGGGTCCACAACATTAACAAACAAAGACAAATGTTTGGAGAGTTCCATACTTTAGTAAAGGAACTAGAATCTGATGACGGACGATTCTTCATGTACTTCCGTATGAGTAAAGTGGTATTTGAAGAGCTTCACAGCATAATTGAATATGACATAAAAAAAGAAAACACACATCTTCGAAAGTCAATTGGGACCAGAGAAAGACTGGTAGTGTGTCTAAAGTTTGATTGACATTCATTATAGGGGTATAATATTGAAAATCATGCCATGAATGGCTGAAATTTCTTCCTAAGTTGCACTGCGTATGCAGAATCTCTATAATCCTGTAATTTGATTTTATAAATAACTTTGTGCCGTCTAAAAGCTTCAATAAACTGTTCATCATCCATTTTTTTATAATATCTGTCAAAAAAACAACCATAGATATAGCGAAACAACGTTAGATGCTCAGATAACACCAAAAAGATGTAAAATCATCTCGTAGTAGGCGTGACCATACCCCCTCCACCTTCCACATGGCCCACGCCGATCTGGCTGTGGCAGATCAACGTCGCGTAGGGGGCGTCGGTTTGCGTTGCGTGGAGCTAGTCTGATTCTAAAGCACCCGTTTCCATAGAAAATGTGTGGATGGTAAGCAGTCCAGATATGGAAATGGTGACGTCTACCCACGTGGCGTGGCGTTGCGCGGGCTTAGTGTGGTTTTACCTTAATTAACTTAAAAACAATCTAGTATTCAGTCAAATTATTCCTGTAGTGCTTGATCTAATTCTATGATTCAAAAATGTACAATACAAAGCAATGATATTTTGGACCTTAGACAGACCTATGAACTTCAATGTCTTAAATTTATTTACATGCGTCCAAATAACTTTCTAAAAAATTCAAATCGTACCAGCCAAAGACGTGGCACATGTGAGTATGCAGTACCCCACTGCAAAACTAGGTTGTCCCAAAGGCATATTAGTTTTATAGCTCCAAAAATGTATAATTTACTATGTTCAACCTTTAAAGAGAACATATGTCAAAATCTTCAATCTTATAAAAAATATACCAAAATTTGGCTAAAAAACACTGAAACAGATATTTTTTTCTTATAAGTTTAAATAAAGCCATTAAATATATCTATCATTGGACAGCTTTTAGAGAAGATTTATAATATTGTTTGCTAGTTTATTTTGTTTGTTTTTTTATGTTTTTAAATTGCACTTGTAACATCTATTCTTACAAAACTTACAAATACAATAATAACAGTGCAGACTGTTATTATGCTGTAGTTTTTAAATGCATTTATTCAGTTACTTTTTTTTTAAATCCCTTATTTATGTATACTTAAAATATTCACTATAACCATAGAAATAAAAGTAAAAAATCTATATTATACCCACGCACAGGCATTGCCTTTGTGGGATTTTTTTGTTCATACATTAATTATATTAAGTTTTTTTTATATACTTTTCATTATTTCATGTATGTATTATATGTATTGTATCAAAAAATTTCAATAAAAAAAAATAAAAAAAATAAAAAAAATGACAAATATAATATTATAATATGATAAAAAAATGTACAATAGCAGTACCATCATAACACAGGACAATAATAATAACTAGCATGATATAAAAAAGGTACAGTACATTATAAAGCAATGAAAAGAGAACTACAAATAATCATTAGTAAGAGTGCTATAGCACAGGACGATAGTACAGGTTTCTGGCGTTTTTAGTCTATGTATTATCTATGCCAGTTTATTTTTCATTATCATTATTAAGATCGCTAAATGTATTTGAAAATATATTTTGAAGCCATAAGTATTTGAAATACAAATTACAAAATACCCCAGCATCAAGTAATTGAAATACCAATTACAAAATACATTCTTAGAAAGTAATTGGAATACAAATACAAAATACGTATTTGTATTTCAAATACGTATTTCAATTACAAGTAATTCAAATACTGCCCAGCCCTGACTGTAGCCACTGCTGACCACAGACAAAAACATACTATAGCAACTTAAAATACACTAGCGCCACTAGCAGAAGACCTTCCAGAAGCTTGCTAGCATTGGCGCTACTTGCGGCCAACGCCAAACCCAAAACCTGGAAAGGACATGCAATAAACAAGCCGGCGGCTAGCTCTGCACAGCCGGCGCGAGCAAGGTCCCTCTTAAACCCAGGGCGAGTGTTTGTGGTTCGCTTGTAAATTCCTTCTCCCCTTCCTTTCCTCAAAATCTCCAGGTCTCCTTCCTCAATCAGAACACAGTAGTTATGCACGAAAAAGGGTTTATTCATTTAAAGGTGAACAGGATTATACACAAGCCAGCCTCGGCACTAAACACATGGTTATTTGGCTAACTAAAATGCTATTGTTCTATCAACTCTCTCTCTACGCGTATATAGTGAAGTTAAATGTCAGTTCTTAGCACACAGAGGGAAAGCAAGGTTCATTGGTACTCACAAACAGGAGATAGGCAGTCGTCAGACGGGTACTGGTTAGGCGGGAGCTTCTTGAGCACAATGCACAATCAAAGTAAAACATCGCGAGTTCAGTTTACGGGGAGCGCAATCACGGGGACACAGTTGTTATGCCGAAGGTCGGCCGAGGAATGAAAGCGGGGAGCCGCTCGGCGCTTGGCTACGGGCGCCGCGCGGCGCGGGGAGAGGGGGGCGGAGGGCCTGTGCAAGGGGTCAATTCGCTATTAGCTCGCACGGGAATCAATTCCGTAACGTAACACTTCCCCCCTCGCCGCAAAAAAAGCGACGTGGTAATGGAGCAGTAGGGCTAAGAAATCCTCTTACCCTTCTAGCACTTGTGCCAAAACAAAAAAAAAATCCAAGAGAAAGGGGAGAGAGAGAGAGAGAAAAAGAAAAAGTTGCTAGCTACAAAATAGTAGAAACAAAAACAAAAGAGAAAAAAAGCATGGTGAACAAAGAATTATACATGAATGTACATGAAAGAGCAGTGGCATACATAAATATAAACAAGGACCTGCTGGAGAAAGGTACAAGGGTTATGCAGTGATAGAAAAAAAATGACTCTAAATTGTATCATTGGTCTGTGAGCTAAGTTTGCGTAGCGTGGTTTGCGTAGGATGTTTGGGGTGTTTGAACGTTGCACTGAAGTTACAAGGTTACTTTGTCACAGTAACCTGGCCCGTTTGAGATTACACTCAAGGAACACTAGGGCCTTAAAGAAAACACGAAGAAGAGAACGCAGGATGAGGCTTCTTGGTGGTGGAGAGGGTTCTACCTGTCACAGAGGTCAAAAAGGTAGCTGCTTCCGGATCCTGTGGGTGGGCCAGTATGACATCATTGAGGTACTGGAGAGTGGAATTGTAATTGGTGGTTGGTCCTTTATAGAGGAGGTGGTTTGTGTGCATGACAGCCGTTGTTGTGATGGTGGTTGGTACACTGGTTTGTATACAGTGGGATTGTTGTATGAACAATTGTTGGTATTGTTATTTGCGCAAGGGCACAGGAGCATTGGCATGATGGCAACAGGAACATGAACCAACTTAGAGCTGACGTGCTCGGGTTTGTTTGAGTGATGGTTTTGTGATGATACAATTCGCAACTACACGCACGACTCACACTAGGTTATGTTAGGTGTGGTCGGGTGCTTTTGGTACGTAGGGTTTGAAGGCATGGGACCTCCGTGACGGTAGTGAAGGCAGCATGAAGAGAGGCGCAGGTGTAGATGGGGTGAAGAGCTGCTGGTCTTCTTATTAATCCGGCGAAAAAATTATTATTAGAACAAAATTCTTGAAGTTTACCTGCCTGGTAGACCAATGATGAAAAGGTTTGGAGAGAAACAAGGTGTGCATGTTGAGAAAGATTGGATTTGTTTGACGTGTAGAGAGAGAGAGAGAGAGACGGAGAGAGAGTTAACTAAATGCAACTACAGACTTATACATATTACAAAGGTACGTATTCAAGGAAGGTTCTGTTTAACCCATTTAGTTTTTTTTAAACTAAATACATTTCCAAGAACACGTAGGTAAGGGTTTGTACGTATGATAAAATGCCACGTTCGAAAGAAGTTGGTCTTCCATGACCTATGCTCACGTCTATACGGTAGCATTTTTTCTACTTTCGAAGAACAAAAACATTGAGTACAAATAAGTTATGAAAAGTGGGAAAGGAGTAGGAAGTTGAAAGGATCCGTGTATGAAGGTTGTCCCATTTGACAAACGAAACGCCAAGTGCGTAACGCATATATCCCCATTCACGGATAATTTCGAGGAAGGGAAAGGGTGACAATTGGGAACATTTGAACGAAGAAAACTGCTGAGGACTCAGCTATTTCCGAAATTCGACCTCTGAGTGGAAGGTGAAACAAGGTCTACAGCAGTTATCCTGGCACATTACAATACCATTTGGTAGTGTAGGACAAAAGGAATACATTGACATAAAAGACGTGTGATCTATACTTGGTAGGTCACACAAACATGGGGGTAGATATTATTTCGTTCGCACGACTCATGGTGAGTATTGTAACGTCTTCCCGTTTGGTGCACAGATTATATAAGTACACAGTTATAACAAAGCGGTTCTCATGCCAAAAGACACACGACCAAAAAGGGGCGGTTCTCATGCCAAAAGACACACGACCAACTCAATAACATTTAGTTAAGAGTATAAAGTAATTATAACGAACTTCTCGTATCATGGCGGATGTTTTGAGGATCTCTCCTATGATGGTAGATATTGTCACGTTTTCACGTCTGACGTGACAGGAATGAACGATTTACAACAAATTTTGCCCAGTATTGAAAGACAGTAGCCCAATAGGTATTTAAAACAATTTAATGAGATAAAACACCCTCTCGATCAACAACCCTGTGTTGACGAGGAAACAATGAGTAGTTATGACGGACTCCCCGTGACATGTAAAAACACAAAGATATTATGAGATTCGCATCTATAGCAGTGGATATTGTAAGGTTCACACCTATAATAGTAGATATTGTAAGGCTCGCGCCTATAATGTTACAAAAGTTTACGTTCGAAAATGTGGGTCCCCATTCAATACAGACGGCGGTTTGCAATGATGTAATTAATACGGCACTGCTGTAGCTTAATAATTTCATATTAGCATACGTTACAAGACTTGCCAAAAGGCGATAAACACAAATTTTATTGAAGATCTGGCCAAGATTTTAAACTTCAAACAAAAATAATGGTACAATAAAGGACAAAAGAAAGTGATGTCATGATAAAATATTGTACCTCATAATGAAGTTGTATATGTACAAAGAACAATGTTAATGAAGGGACGAAACGTATTGTCACTTTTATAACAAATATTTTTCTCAGAATTCGACAAAATACGATTCTGGAAAAAAATAGAGCAATTGGGTTGAGCGCCATTCTAATTTTTGGAAAAAGAAGAAAAACCACAAGTAGCAACAAGGTTGCCCTTGAATTGTTTCGAATCCAGCGAATGTGACCTGATAGGTGTGTACATTTGGTGTATTCGAAACGATCCCCAATATACAACATTACTATGAATGTGTTAGGATGGGGTGAAGAGGAAAAAGAAAAAAGAAAAAACGGGAGGATTTCCTATTATAACGGAAATCGTCGCGACATTCTTACAATATGGTGCTGTGACCATAGTAGTGAGCTGCGGCAATGGTCTGAAACCAATGGTTATTATACAGACTTGCACTTATGATTTTATATTTACAACATTAGGGTAGGGACGTACTGGTACGACAAAAACCCGACACAAAACAATTTAAAAAAGGTGATATGACAAGATGAGGCGATGAGGTGAGAAAAAAAAACGCGCGGATGCTGCTAGAATTGTGAAAAGGAAAGCGACGTCTTGGAGCAAGAGTTTTCCGGAACCGTTGATGGTAGGAGGAAAAGGAGGCCCTTTCCCGAAGTGATCAATTTCAGGAAGAGGATGCATACAAGTATGAAAACGGTGCCCCAAGAGGTGCTCTTGTGGTACAGCAGGCAAGGCACGCAGGATGTACAAGAACATATAAAATTATGCAAAAAGAAAAAGAATGTACAGGAGTTAGGCTACCGTTGACATTAATGTGCCTTCGGGTGTAAGGATTACCTTACGAATGCCCATATGGGTGATTATTTACATTTAATATTTACAAGTAACTCACGTCATTTATGACAAGAATTATAAGACTTTTAAAGAGACCGCATCGCACTGATTGACGACTGGCCAAGAGAGGTCAGGGGCGTAATGATGATCAGGGTTAACAAGATGCATGTTTTGCCAATTTGATAACGCCTGAGAACTTGATGTGATGGAATTTACTGATTCCGTATTCCCAATTTTTACAATGTCTTTCACATGGTAATTTCCGATGTGTTTACCAGAGATGTCAGACAATCGATAAACGAGGTCTGAGATCTTTTTTAGAACTTTCGTTTTTACAAAGCGAGGTGCCAATTTGGCAGAGAAGTACAGCGCACCTTGCGACAAAGTGTTGTTTCTTCTCCAAACGATGTCTTCATCCTTGAACGTGACGTGCTTTCTGCGAAGGTTATACCTGTCGGCGCTCTTTTGGTGGGCCAATAGTAGAGCGTCTGTTACTTCACTATAGATAGCGGAGAGTTCCTCTAAGCGGTGGGCGTAATTTGCTGCGGGGTCTGCTGTGGAGGAAGGGGTGGGTGGAAGGCAAATGTCAGGGTGTAATGAACCGTGAACTACTTGCTCCATGCCGTGTTTGAGAAAAAATGGTGTATAGCCTGTAGCGAGGTTCACCGTGTTGTTCATGGCTGCTTGTATTTTGTCTAATTTTTTGCACCATGTACGTTGGTCCTTGCCAACCAGAATTGCCAGAGCCGTGTTTATGGTCTGGTTGTATCGTTCGACGGTGTTGTTCTGTGGGGTGTAAAGGGTATTGTAGAATACATCCTTTATACCATATTTAGACAAAAACTCTTTAAATTCTAGAGCTATAAATTGTTTGCCATTGTCGCATATTATAGTACGAGGAATACCGTAGGGTATGAAAATATGCTTCTCTAATAGATTGGTTATTGCTGCTGCGGTCGCCCTTTTCAGAGGAAACAACCAGCAATATTAGGAAAAGACATCCACCACACTGAGTATATGCATGTAACCGGCGTAGCTTCTAGGGAAAGGTCCGATGAGGTCCATTGAGAAGGATTGAAGTGGTCTATCGGCACGTTTGGGGTTGCCCATTAGACCAGACGGTGGTGCCGTACTGTGTTTGTATGCCTTACAGATGTCGCATTTGGAGATGTATGAACGAACTTGTTTGAATAGACCAGGCCAATAATATCTTAGAGATATTTTTTTATATGTTTTAAAGGTTCCAGGGTGTATGGAATCTACGGCACTGTGGTTATTGATAATAACCTGTTCTCTATTTTCGAGAGGGACTACCATTTTCCAGGCATAATCCTCTAAGATTGACAGTGGTGGCTTGCAGTTGCGGTATAATTGTCCGTTTTTAATTGTAAAATTCGGAAACTTTTGTGGGTTGTTACTGCATCCTTGGAAGATTTTTTGATACCATAAATCTTTTGTGGGGAGACTAGAATTGGATAATTCGGCATTTAGTATTGCAATCTCGATTCTAGAAAGGGCATCCGGGACGATATTATCTGCACCTTTACGGTGGATGACGTCGAAGGTATATTGGGATAGGCGGGACGACCAGCGAGCCAATCTTCCAGAGGGATTGTCTAGCGAGATCAGCCACTTTAGGCTGCTATGGTCTGTAACCACGGTAAACTTACTGCCCTCAATGTATCCGCGGAAATGTTGAATGGATTCCATGACTGCTAATAATTCTCTCTCGGTGATTCCGTAGTTTTTTTCGTGCTTGTTTAGGGTGCGAGAGAAATATGCCACGGGGTGTTCGCCGTCCGTAAAATTCTGAGTGAGGACTCCTCCGATTCCGACGTTTGATGCGTCCGAGTGGATCGTAAAGGGGAGGTTGAAGTCAGGGCAATTCAGTACCGGGGCTGATTGAAGGGCTTCCTTCAGGGAGTTGAATGCTGACTCGGTCTCTGCGGACCAGGCAAAGTTACTGGTACCTTTACGGACGCCCATGATTTTGTTGAGCGGCGCCGCGAGTGTTGAGAAATTTTTTATGAATCTTCGGTAATAACCGGTGAGTCCGAGGAAAGCTTTTACCTCTTTTGCATTCGTGGGCCGGGGAAAATTTGTCATAGCCGCAACTTTTGCGGGGTCGGTTCTTAGGCCTTCTTCATCTACTATGAAGCCCAAGTATCGTAGGCGATGTTTGCAGAATTCCGATTTCTTTAGGTTGATAGTCAAACCGGCTTGTTTGAGTTGTTGAAAAACCTTTTCTAGTATGAGTATATGTTTTTCAAAAGTATCGCTGATGATGATCAAGTCATCCAGGTAGCAAAATAAGTTGTTATCGAACTCTGGGCCAAACAATTTATCCATGAGCCTTTGTAGCTCCGCTGGGCTGTTTTTTAAACCGAAGGGTAGCCTTTTAAAGTGAAACATACCCCTGCCAGGCACTACGAAGGCAGTTTTTTCGCAGGAGCTGGGATCCAAGGGTATTTGCCAGAAAGCTTTGCTCAAATCTATAGATGAGATGTATTTAGCGTTTCGAAGTCTGTCGAGGATGGAGTTGACCAAGGGGAGGGGGTAGGCGTCTGACACTGTACATGCGTTGAGGCGTCTGCTATCGAGGCAGAAACGGGCCGAGCCGTCTTTCTTTGAAACTATTAAGGTGGGGTTGGTCCATGCACTGCGGCTGGGTACCACCACTCCCATTGTTAACATATCGTCCAATTCTTTTTCTAGAATTTTTAATTTTTGTGGAGCGAGGTTATAATACCTTTGTTTGATTGGGGGGCCTGTTGTTTTTATGTGGTGTTCTACTAAGTTGGTTAAGCCTAAACCGCACCTTTCGAAGGAGATTGATTCAAACTTGTTGATCATCTGATCCAACTGATTTGTTTGTAGGGGGTTCAAATTTTCGTACGGTATTACTGTACGGATTTCGTTCACTTGGGGAGGGACGGAGGGGTTGTTAAACAACTGTGGAGCAATTTTGAAAGCCATCCAAAAGTCCACTCCCAGGATAAATTTTTGTGAGATTGTAGGTACAACCAGAAATTTGATCCGAACTGTTTTTGTGTCGCAATTGATCGGCAGGGTAAGAGAACCAATGACACGTTGTGAAGCGTTGTCTGCCGTGGTGACATATGAAGAATGTTCTTCCATTTTAAAACCACAGTTTGTGAATAAGGTGTGAGCGTTGTCGCCCAGACAGCTGACAGACGCGCCGCTGTCGAGGAAACCAGAAAAAACCACATTGTTTATAGAAAAATGCGCGAAGGGTCTACCGTCTATTGCCTGTTTGCAGCAAACTGTAGAGAGGGGTAAGGCCTGTTTGAAGAATTTGACGTGTTCCAACCATTCCGACCATTCCTTCGGCCTATGGGGAGGATGGCCCGGGTGGTTGGGTTCTAGTTTTTTGTCCTCTTGGCTGTCCAATTGGGCGGGGGTCTGGAGAAGTCTGTAGGGGGTTTGATGAATCTGAGGTCCGGGATGGGTGTCTCAGTATTGTCTTGGCGTGGTCTTTTACCAAACTTCCTCCCTTCGTCTCTTCTTGGAGAACGATCAACGGATCGTCTTTTGTTAGAATGGGGGTCTCTTGAAGATAAAAGTTTAGCTTGCTTGAAGCAGGAGGCTTGGGAGTGACCAACCTTGTGGCAAAAAGAGCAGGATTTCTTTTCGTTGTGCTCTGGTTTTATGCCGGACGAAGTGCTGGGGTGAAAGTTTTCCTTGGGGAACCTTTCGTCCCTCTTTCGATCCTGGTATGCCTCCAGTAGCTGGCAGACATCTTTAAGTTGCTCCAGCGTGGAAATTTTCTGGGAAGTTATGATGTTTTCGTATCTGGGCAGGAGACCGTCGATCAAAACTGGGAGGAGTTCCACTTCAGGAACGGGTTGGGCAAGCTTAATATTGATGGCCTCTGCCCTCTGCGTGAATCTAGCGACAGGCTCTCCGGAGTGCTGCTTGATAGCGAGTAAGGATAGCCTGATTCTATGTTGGGCCTTTTTTTCTCCGAAACTTGTTAAAAGTGCCGCCCTGAGTTCCTTCCATGAGTTTGTTTTTCTCTTATGTATCCTGTGCCAGGTAAGCATTTCAGGAGCGATGAGGTCTATGAAATTTCTGTGTAGGATATTTTCGGGAATTCCTCTGACTTGAGCTGTTTCTTCTATTCTGTTGATGAAATCCTCCACATCCGTAAGTCCGTTGTATTTCGTTTTCCAGGTTGTCAGATCGTATATTTTTGTTGGTTCCTGGGCTTGCACCACCAAGGGTTTTGCTTCGGAGACTGTGAGGGGGGTAGTGATGATTTCCGAGGTGACTTCCGGTTGAAATTGCAACCTCCTGATGTATTTTTTGTTGTAGAAAGAAGCATATAGAGTAAGGCATTTTTTGGATTTATTCCGAGGAGAAATCTTTCTATTTCTCAGGGCCTGTAGTAATTCTTCATTTCTTGAAGTAAAGACGTGCGGGATTATACCCAGCGTAACTTGAGGAACTTCCATGGTGTATAGGATTGTGTTAGAGTGACCTTATGTTGGAAAAAGTGAGAACTAGACTCGCAATTGGAAAGAAATTGGGCAGAGATTGACCACTGGGGACGTATTTTTACAAAAAGTTTTTTGAAAAAAAAACGCGTTTTTTATAAGTGTTTGGTTTATTTGAAAATTTGGGCAGGAGTTTGCCTCAAAAAACGTGATTTTGTGAAAAAATCCAGATGTTTTGAAAATTTGTTGAAAATTTTCCAAGTCCAAAAACGAGAAAAATTTGGGCAGCGGTTTCCCTTAAAAAACGTGATTTTGTAAAAAAAAAACCAGATGTTTTGAAAATTTGTTGAAAATTTTCAAAGTCCATAAAATGAAAAAAAAATTGGGCAGCGGTTTCCCTTAAAAAATCCAGATGTTTTGGAAATTTGTTGAAAATTTTCAAAGTCCGAAAACGAGAAAAAATTGGGCAGCGGTTTCCCTTAAAAAACGTGATTTTGTAAAAAAAAACCAGATGTTTTGAAAATTTGTTGAAAATTTTCAAAGTCCGAAAACGAGAAAAAATTGGGCAGCGGTTTCCCTTAAAAACGTGATTTTGTAAAAAAACCCAGATGTTTTGAAAATTTGTTGAAAATTTTCAAAGTCCGGATATGAAAATTTCACGGGCCGGGATTCACCTTAATGAAACACGTTTTTAGAATTTATTCCGATGTTTTTGAAAAAGGTTTGCAAATTTGCAAAAGTCCGGAAATAAAAAAAAATAAAAAAAAACGGAAACGAGGTTCGCCTTAAACGAACATGTTTTTAGAATATTTCCATTTCCTTTCCAAAGGGGGGTTCTTCAGAAAAGGAAAGAAATATTTTTTCTTTTATACAAGTTTTCGTGGAAGTATTTGTTTGAAAATTCAACAATGTCTTGGGGAACAGTTTTTTTTATTTACGTGGCTAGACTAGCCTGATTTGAGCATCACCAATTATTGGTATTTACCCGCCGACTTCCTTCTGTCATAACAAGTTATATGCAGAAATGTGCATACGGATATAATGCCTGACTCGAGGAATCGACGTCAACGCGAACTAGGCATTTTTCGAATTATGTCGTCTGTTTCTTTATGAAAGATGATAGGTGCGCAAGAAAAAGGGAGAAACGGACGACAGAAGTACAAAAAAAATGCCCAATTGTCAAAAGGTAGAAAGAATTTAATCCACTTGTTTCCCTTAAGCTGCAAAATATGCCGTTATATATACAGGCCAGTATTTTGCGAAATAGTCCCCTACCCGCAGAATATGTCGATATCAAATACAGACCAGCACTCTGCGGAATAAGTTTATTAATAAAAACTGGTTAATTAACCTTCGGGAAACGAAGCGGGTAATTGGTTTATCATATACAGGATTTTAATTGTTGAATAACTTTGTTTTAAATATTTGTGTACATTTCCACTATTAATCTTGTATTTGAAACTAGCAAATTTAGTCGGTCGACACTTGTAAACACTATATTATTCACGACGGCAACTTTCTTGGTTGAGCACTTTACGTAGGAATACCGGTGATAATGTTTTGTCGAGTGACGACTCGAAAATGAAGGAATCGTGCCCGTGATAATTTAAATTGCAATTCGAAGTTACAATCGCGCCGGGGTTCTTGATGGAAATGCTAGACAAATTGGGGATAACGAGACAAAACATTATACATTATAAAGTTTAAACAATTGCTGATTGAAGAACGAGACTGTGGGACCGTGAAGAGGGAGGAAAAAAAAATACCACACGTCGGGCGACAGTGCTAGCATTGGCGCTACTTGCAGCCAACGCCAAACCCAAAACCTGGAAAGGACATGCAATAAACAAGCCGGCGGCTAGCTCTGCACAGCCGGCGCGAGCAAGGTCCCTCTTAAACCCAGGGCGAGTGTTTGTGGTTCGCTTGTAAATTCCTTCTCCCCTTCCTTTCCTCAAAATCTCCAGGTCTCCTTCCTCAATCAGAACACAGTAGTTATGCACGAAAAAGGGTTTATTCATTTAAAGGTGAACAGGATTATACACAAGCCAGCCTCGGCACTAAACACATGGTTATTTGGCTAACTAAAATGCTATTGTTCTATCAACTCTCTCTCTACGCGTATATAGTGAAGTTAAATGTCAGTTCTTAGCACACAGAGGGAAAGCAAGGTTCATTGGTACTCACAAACAGGAGATAGGCAGTCGTCAGACGGGTACTGGTTAGGCGGGAGCTTCTTGAGCACAATGCACAATCAAAGTAAAACATCGCGAGTTCAGTTTACGGGGAGCGCAATCACGGGGACACAGTTGTTATGCCGAAGGTCGGCCGAGGAATGAATGCGGGGAGCCGCTCGGCGCTTGGCTACGGGCGCCGCGCGGCGCGGGGAGAGGGGGGCGGAGGGCCTGTGCAAGGGGTCAATTCGCTATTAGCTCGCACGGGAATCAATTCCGTAACGTAACAAGGTGTTCATCCAAAAACAACTGCATTTGCAACTCTCAACTTGAAGACTCTCATCTGTTCATCTTTTTGCTTACTCGTGTATAGTTTATTTAGATATCTTGATCTTTATTGTTAAGGCGATGCAACACAAAGCAATGAAAAATAATGTGTTTTAGTTTGAAAATTTGATCACTTGGAAATATTTTCGATGCTTTAATTAAATACTGCGAGTACAACACTTCTTTTTATAAGCCCAGAAAATATAAAATATCAGACCTATAAAACTGCTTTATTTTTCAAAATTTCATCCTTATGAACCTCTTTTCAATTGTGGTTTTATTGCATAATGTGGCAAATTAAGTTCTTTAGAAAATGATTTAGAAATATTCAAATATTATTAAATTATTGTAAACATTTAAAATAAAATATAAAGTAATTGGTTTAGTTCATTAACACACTATTTGGCAATGCTTTTTCTTGTATAAATCAAGACGGGCGGCTGGTGTCAAGTGGGAACTTAAACCTTATCGCCATCTACATAATGAGTGTTATTGTAAGCGGAGCAATTCCGAATGTCACACAATGTGGTGCATCGCTTTAATGGTTTATTTTTATTCATATATCAAAATATTCGATTAACGTCACTCTGCGTTATGCACTTTATGGTTCCCATTATTCTTTATGAGAATATCAAGCGCATTAAAAGAGAGACTTCTCATATACATATTAGAACTGTTGGTTGCGGTTGACAGACTCTGTTATGCATTTTAGAAAACAGAAACTGGATTGATTTGATAGTTGAATAAAATATGAAGTTACAACCTGTAATGGTAATGGTAATGGTAATGGTAATGGCATGTTCTTGAACTTATTTGAGTTGTAGGTTAGCGTGTGTCGCTCTCCATAGAGAGAAAACCAATGGCCTTATATTTAAACGCCCGGGGTCTCAAAAGTTTCGTATGATCTGTAGCTATTCGAAAACGTAAATAAAAATGAAATTATTGTTGGGAGGAATGCAGATCCGGGCACCGTCTGGAAATTTAATAAAAAGGCACTTTCTAGATGAGAAAAGTGTGGAAAAGCAGAATAAAACAAAAATTAAGGCGCGCTCGGCAAAATTGAGGGAGATACAACCGTTCAAAGTATTTAAAATTTCACTTTACAAACTGATATTGACAGTTCGCCCGCGTCCGCCCGCCATTTTTTTATAACCTAATACGCTAAACATGGTTTGTGATAGAAAAGAAAGTGCCCCCTTCGTAGCGCCTGCTCGCGTCACGGCAAAAAAACATCCCAGTTTTCAAGTGGTTTAGCGGCTACGCTAGGTTTGTGTAATATGGTTTGTGATTTTGGCGTACTATTAATTCTGTATTAGGTCTGGGATCCAACATAAGCAATGAAAACATGGCGAACGAACTGTCAATATCAGTTCGCGAAGTGAATTTTTAAATACTTTGAACGGTTGTATCTCCCTTAATTTTGCCGAGCGCGCCTTAATTTATTTTTTATTCATCTTCTCCACACTTTTCTCATCTAGAAAGTGCCTTTTTATTAAATTTCCAGACGGTGCCCGGATCTGCATTTCACCCTTATTGTTCACTATTAGCCCGCTAAAATGGCCGGAAGTTTCGAAAAAAAATAGATTTCGTGATTTGGAAAAAAAATAAAACAAAGGGTTCATATTTTATATTTTGTACCAAACTTATTTTTTATTACATAACTGCAGTACAAAGAACCAAAAAAAAATTTTTTTTACACATATGTGATGTGTTGGTTAAAAAAATAAAAGGGGAAAATAACACTTTTTCTGGATAAAATCAGAATTCTCGTTTACTTACTTGTATTCATAAAGTTGAACTTTTTTTCATTTTTGTCAGTTATACGCATTTTTTAATAAAAAACAAACGTTAAAAGGTTAGATTAACGAAAAAAAAAATTATTAAAAATTTAAAAAAAAAATCGTTTTAGGTTTGTTTTCTGATTTTCAATGCATTTTAGCGGGCTAATAACCATTTTTAAAAAAATAAATTTAAATGCAGTTCTCATTTTCTTTGCAAGACACAACTTTTGACACTCCGGGCGTTTCTAAATTCAAAAGTTGAAATATTTGACACACGCTATTGTAGGTACATGTTATTATTATTGCTGTTGTAGTGAGAATAAATTTCAGAATACTTTGTTTGAAAATTGTGAAGCAGGTTTTAGTTTATATTCTTATTTGCATATTCTTTATTATTTTCAATGTTGCAATTTTGTAAACTTATTAGTTACGGATACATGACCCTTAGTTTTTTAATATAATTTTTAAGTTATGTGAATATCTTTTTATTGGATTTTATGTGTGTTTTTAATTGTATTCTTATAAATGTAAATAATCTGTTGATTTTCCTAAATAATTTTTTTTTTTTTTTTAAATTATGAAATGCACGCCAATTCTAAAGAATTTTACTAATCATATTTCGTAGTAATATTTACCTAGAAAATATTTTGTGGTAATTAACAAGGTAACATTTCTTAGTAATTTCTGAGAAATTAAAATTTGGGCATTCCCAACAGATTTCTCAGAAATTCTTGGGAACAAGGTTCTCTTTTTAAATAAGATTTATTATAACACAGAAATTCATTGGAATCGTAAAAGTTGGTGGTTTTTATAGGTTACATTTAAATTCACAGTTCAATCAAATACTATTCAAGCCAAATTAAAAGAGAATGTCTATGAATTTTGATGACATTTACATCATAAATTAATACTAATTATTATTTATTTACCTGTGAGAGTTTGAAAGCAGTACAATTTAAAGGTATCAGCCTCTAAGGTTTCTATACCCGAGCTGCGCGTCTCCGGGCTGAGCTGGCTGGCGATGGCGAACAGAGGGTAGAACATACTGGCGAGGAAAATCTTCTCGTTCGTGGTCATCTTCAACCTTCCGAACTTCAGACTCAGGGGATAGCTCTCCTTCTTCTCTATTATTTCAAACGCATCTCGCCCATCTTCCGTGAGGCGTCCCGTCACGGGGGAGCCGTTGACTGACAACAGAACGTGACCAACTGAAAGATAAACATAATTTACTCCAATAATTGAAGCAACTTGTTCAGAATCCAATATACCGTTATGTTTTGGTGTTTTTATTAAAACGTCTCGTTATCAATGCTAATTGAAGAGATTTATCCATTATTACTCACCATTTATGCCATCTCTCTGTCCAAATGCTACGACAACCTTTTTATTCTCATATTGCAACTTGATATCCAAAGGGTATCCGAACGTTTTCTCCGTCTCAATTTTTGGAACATTGTGGTCGTGATTAAATATTAACCCGCCGGATTTACTAACAATATAAACTCCATATATAACCATGCTAATAAACACACAAGTATTTATACATGGAAAACAATTTGAGCAAAGTTGAGGTGTCAACGATGTCAATTTGACAGCACAATGTTTTCATTTTTGTCTATGGTTTAAAGTAGAATCTAACTAGAACAACAAGATACCTGTTCAGAAACGAATAAAAGACAACATTAGCTTTATTACGAACACGAAAATAAACTTGCTATAAATTGTTAATCGAAGGTTGCATGTATCATATTTAAACGTAAAACGAAAGCTTTTTATACTAACATTACTAACACACCAAAGAAATTTATTTTGGACCATTTAAAAAATAATCGGAAATTATTTATAAAAAATTATCTAGCCCCTTGTAACTATTTACCTCGTACTACCTTTTAGAGATATTACTAATAATAATAATTTACAGGAAAGGATAAGCTATGAATAAAGCGTTATCAACAAACCTCACTTTATATTCAAGTCAATATCATTTTATATGAAATAATGACTTTCTCTTTGTCGCTTTTAATGTATTTGTCAACCTTTGTCCTTTTTTGAAATAATGCAGTCGGTGATGGAGATAACAGTCGGGAAAACTTTTTTAGCACCGCTGTGTTCGAAACTCGATGAAACGAAAAATAGCGACACTAAAATATATACAAACAAATACATAGGTATATAGAATTTAGCCTTCGAGAGAATGAGATAGAATGATCGAAAGATATTGAAATACAAAAGAGACATGCTATGATGTCCGCGTGACTACCTAATCAGAGTAGTTTGCATACGAAAAGAATTTGATCATTTCATTGATTTTTTTAAGGTGGGCATTAGTATTATAGTACATTGGCAATATAGTTTGAATACGGAAAGAATTCGTTCATTTAGTTTAACGTTTTAATTTATTAGTTAATTATTCAATCATTTAGTTTATTTGTTAATTGATAAACAATATCGGCGACACCCGGAAGCGCAGTCCCACCCAGTAGAACTGCGAACAGACATCTCTTATATTTGTATAATCGGTCTCCTCTTTGTGCAGTGCTTCGCAGCCTATCGGTCTCCTCTTGTGCGGTGCCTCCTAGCCTTCCCACTCTTGTCTACTTCAGTTTTCTGAAGGCTTCACTTCTACTGAATTGCACACTCTGATTTTTTTAAATCTGTGTATTGCCGTGTATCATTTTGTCTATAACAAAATATATTGATTCTTGGGCATCTTATCCTGTTTTTCTCAATTTAAAACTCCAATATAATATAAGCAACCGGTCATTATTAGAAAAATGTTTGAAGTTTATCAAGACGGTAGTAAAGCTATTAAACCTAAGACCTATTTTTAATAGCTCATATATAGACATTGTGCTACAGAGTACAGAGATGGTTGCCAACAAGGGCGGATCCAGGGGGGGGTCATGGAGGTCATGACCCCCCCCTGGGTTGGGTCCAGGATCTAGGTGGACCACTAATCAAAATTATTAACCTAATGTTTTTATATATTTTTTGTGTCTATTATTATGAAAATTACCTACCTACTTTTTACTTGCATCTATTATTTATCAAAATTAATTATAACTTCTTGTGACTTGACCACAATTATGTGACCCCCCCTGGCGCTGTGTGACACCCCCCCCCCCCCCCCCCCCCCTAGCGCCAAAGCTGGATCCGCCCTTGGTTGCCAAAAATGCCTCTATATAAATTATTGGCTATAATATTATAACTGCAGCATCTTGGAGGAATATTAACACAAAAAAAAAACAATAAGATTTTTCTCCCAAACAATTTTATTACATTCCAAATAAAAATTACAAAAGACTCATATTAGTAGAAATTTGAACAAAGTTTGTTTTAAAGTAACGTATAACGGATATATACGGATAGACATGCATGGCTCGGGTGATATCGGTTGGTTCGTTACATCATATTTGGTGATTGTCCGTATTGCTACAATAATAACTACACTGATAATACATAATACAATTACACAAAACCTTTCAAGCATATCGTTATCATATCACTCCCCTTTGCTCTTGCTCTTCAGGTAGGTTATCAAAATATGCAATAACTTATCAAATTATACCCTTCCAAATAATATACCAAATAAAATATGCTAAAAACTTTATCACATCTGTCATTGAATAAAATGAATTAATAACTTTCAAAGGTTTCATCAAATATCATAAAAACAACTGACATTCAAATGCATTTTCTTACTTTGGAGCTACAAATAGTGGCGCAAGTAGTGAGTGGGCACTAACGGGCATCAACGGCACCACGGGGCGGTGGAGAGACAACGGGTTCACTTGGCACACAACAACCAAGTTTACCATATTCCAGAGAATTCACAAATTATTATTCGAGGCACTGAGTACAACAATTATTTCATTGGTGTTTTTAATAATACAATCTCAAAGATGCAAACTTCTCATTCTGCATCTCAAGTCACAACACTCGGCTCTGCACTGCTGTTCACTCGGCAACGCCTTCACCTCTTCCACTACTTCTTAATCTCGTCATTACACATTGAATATTATAAATTAGGTATTCTTCGAGTCCGCTTCATTCACTAAGCATAGTTACACTTTATAAAAAAAAATAACATACAATAAAACCTTAGATTTCACATTAATCATACTTATTGTTTTCATTCACAAATCGGTGGCTACAATACAAGTCTTTTCCCTGCATCTATTCCTAGCCTCACAAACACTCGGTACAATACAATACAAACACTCCCATTGAGGCGTGAGTCGTAGAGGTCTGCGAGCGGCTGTTAATGGAATTTAAATTACATGATACACTTTGCAACTATATTCTTAGATACAAATACATTTTGGTACAATTGGAAAACAGAATTGAACTCCTCTATTTATCTTAAGCTTCGATGACATTGAGAGAATTTACAAGCTACTATCTGGGAAACAACTCGCTCAGTGTAATCGTATTCCTAGCTAACTAGCAGATTGTGGACAATCTACGAAAAAAGTTGAAAGGTGGTCAACTTTACTCACTACACTTTCAGGATGGTGGCCTACCAACAGCTGATTTCGTAATCGTCAGAATCAGTTTGCATGGGAGCCGTTATTCTCGCTCCTGGCTAGCGTGTAGCGCTAGCGGCGATCTCAAGTTTTTTACAGAATGTCGACTGAATTGGTTCGCGCTGGAGTCGTTGTTTTAGCTGCTACTGAGCGTGTAGACAGTTTTGTGTGTCATGACAATCTCACTCGCCGATTCACCCGCTTTTAAACTTACCGGCTAATAGCTTGTAAACTCGCTCAATGTAATCGAGGCTTTACGTTTGGTTATAACTTTTTTAGTGACAATATGTTCTGCAAATACAAATGAGGTTTCTGTTCAGGTTTGAGCATAAAAAGAGCAGAGAGAGATAGGTTGCTGTAGATTCACTTCTGTAAAGTTAGGCCTAAAAGTGTTTGCCAATGCAGACCTCTAACAGATACTGTGATAATACGTTTGTTACATGCTTCAAGATATGAATTTGCTAGAACGGCAGTGTTAGTGTACTGGCCAATAAATACAGGCTATAAATATAATTAAGTTACAATCTTGGAGTACACTGATAACCCAGGGTGAAATCCTGACATCGGTACATGTTAAACATGACATCGGAATTATCGTAATCAAATGTTTGTGAATGCAACTTCTGAACTTTATCTTTATTACATTTTTGAAACTGAATGGTATGCAGTAAATTCAGAGATGTACATTATATGAAAGTCATTGACTTTTGTAAGGTTAGGTGTAAGATGAGATCGTTATTTTTGTAAGCATAATGACTTTCTTCGATAGAATAAAACAGTCAGTTTCGTCGCAAAATAAAATCTTATCATGTTATTACATTAGGAATGAAAAATGAATACACTGCGCAAGGTAAGTTGTGGATGAAGGTTCGACAAAAGAATGAGTAACAATTTAGTACGGACAAAGCATCAAAATTGGTTTTGCGGTCAAATTAAAAAAAAAAAAATAACTTCACTCTTAGACGAATTTAAATTTAAACCAAGATACTCTAAATATAATATTTACATCCTAGATTTAAGTGTAATAACACCCACTCTTCGGCTTACGCTAGTTTTTCGCATCGACGTAAATAAAATTTATATTTTTAAAGAAATCAGTCCCACTTCAGTCTGAGGATTAGGGGATCTAGGCGGGAGGGCTGGTGGGCCCCCAGATCCTGACAGTGCAGTCGTCGGAGGCGGAGGCCAGCATGGAGGGGTAGACAGGGTTCCAGCTGACGCAGTTGACGGTGCGCGTGTGCCCCGTCAGGGTCACAATGGGTTCTTCCTCGCGCACGTGCCAAATGTACACCTGGAACAGAGCGCAGAATCAGAACTCCATTATATGGTGCCCGATTAGTAGACAAATAATCAACAACATTTAGTATCATCACCAAATCTCAATCAAAGTTGACCATCAGGAAATTTTCTATATTTGTCACCTTCTGTAGTCTTCCATGGGGGTAATCTTCACCTGCAGACTGAAACAACTGGAACATCACAACAACTAAACTACTAGTAACTACAACCACCAGTCACGTAAGTTTCAAAGTCAAAATTCATGTACTTAAGTGGAATGTTTGCGCGGCCGTTTTCAGCCTGTTTCATACAAATCTTAATTTTGGATTTGAGATCAAAGTACCCAACCAAACTAAAAAAATATTCTTGTAATCAAAAGGTGTATCAAATATCTAGTACGCATGTGAGCTACTTTATTTACTTTTGCTTTAAATTATAAGATAGGTATAGGCCATTAAAGATTTTAGTGTTTCATGATTTTAGAGGCAACTTGGGCAATTATTTGTGAGTGAATGAAAAACAGTAAAAAAATAATTTTACCATATTTATTTTAAAAATACAATGAAAAATAATACAAAAAAATACATTCTTTGAGGAGTAATTTTAATATATAAACGACAAATTTTTGTTCCGCCATAAATAGGTAATTTGTATTTTAAATTTACACCCATTAAAAAGATTTTTTGAATTATTTTTATTATTTATTTTATATTTCATCATATTTTAATGATAAATGTAGTAAAATTATTTTTTTAATTGTTTTTCATTTACTCGCATATAATTACTAGTTAATCTGTACTAGATATTTGACATACCTTTTGATTACTAAAATAAATTTTCAGTTTGGTTGGGTATTTTGATCTCAAATCCAAAATTAAGATTTATGTGAAACGGGCCGAAATGGGCTGCGCAAACATTCCTCTTAACTCGTTGAATGCCGTGAGTAAATGGGGTTGGTTGTAACCAATTAGCGTTCGCAAAAAGCGGCAGCCATGACACCCAATGTCCGGCGATTCTGACAGCGTCCTTGAGAAATTTCGTACATAGAAAGGTCAAAGTTGAAGACCAAAGAATTTTTCCCGCGCACGCGCAAGAACTGCGCACGTTCCCGCGCTCCGGTAAATCATTAATATAAATTATATGGAGTCACCAATCTAATTGCGGTTTTCTCTATGGTAAAGAGCGATAATAGAGCAAGCGATTCTGACCGTGTTCTTCATACACTTTCTTTATACATAAGGGTCAAAATCGCGTGTAAAGTCTCATGATACGCCGGCGCACGAGCGGCAAATGAGTGGTTAACGAGGGAGTCTGGTCCAGCTGATCCAAAAAATCGTTTTTTTTTTTTTTTTTTGTCGCCTAAAAATCTTCCTATACTTGTGGAGACTACGTTCCCAAAGTATAGCATCAAATTTGACAATATAGTTAGGAACGGTGCGCGCCAAGCAGGTAGCCTGGAAAACGGAGGTTTTTCTCAAAACCACGTTTCTAAAGTTTGCTGGAATAGTAGCTCATCGAATTTTTGGCCAATTTTTTTTTTTTTTAATGAGCTCCACACAGGAGGCCGTGGGGTAAATAATTTCCCTCAGGGCCTATGTCATCTTTGGGGATGCTGTGTGGAGGGTTTTTTTTTTAAGGAAAGGAAGGAGATGAGAGTTCTGGGAAGGAAAAGGGTTTAAGGGGTGGGTAGGAATCTGGAGTTCAGTGTGCCCCGGTCATCCGCCTCCAAGACCTAGACAAACCTCACCCCCATGAACCCGGGCAACCCTGCTAAATCACCAAACGGAGCGAACCACTAGGGGTGACCTACGGCAGAGGTGTTGGTTATCTAATAAAGGTTCCCATTCATTTCATTCAAAGTTTAAAATATATTTATGTGCGGATGAACCCCGACTTATGACAAATTATTATTATAGAAGGAAGTTATTGCCAAATTATGACAGTTTTATTTTTGTCAATTTTCATTTTATGTCCGCCATTTTTTGCAATCAACAACTTTTTTTGCAAACTGGTTGATGCGCATTCTACATTCACACTTTAACAATTTATTTTTGAATAACATTTTTCAAATGATTTTCAAAGACTTCATCTGCTACAAGTTTTGGTGGTGTTTATGAGTAATCTGAGTATTGTACCAGATCCAGATAGAGGATACACATAGAGGCACATCCAATTGCATACTCAAATCAAATGTCGGTCTGACTAATCAATTAAACGATCGATATATCAATGCATTAAAATCCAGATAAAAACATTTAACTTTACTTACCCGTAAATAATGTATTCAGGAAATGCAATATCACGGGTGCCATCGATATAAAGATAACTTAAAGCTTACCTTATTGTCCTCGCTCCCGCTGGCAATGAAGTCCTGGTTGGCGCCCCCGAAGCACGAGTGTATGGTGAAATGTCCCTGGCTGAGCCCCCGGTAGCGGCGCACCAGCGAGCGGGCCCCCACATCCCACAGGTGCACCCCCTGCGTGGCTACGTTCAGCAGGGCCAGCGTGCCCGCTGCGTTGAGGCTGAACGCCATCACGGGGTGCTCCTCTTGGATCCTGGATTGCAATTAAACATATTGCTATTTTTGTAATTGTTCATTTTAAAAATATATCATTATACTGAAATTCGCTAATAATACGGTTCCATGACAACTCAATATCAACACATTAAAAGCCATGAAAAAAATAATTAAAAAATAGTCCGTAACCTAACCTAATGTAACCTATACACTCTTTGCCTCATTCACATTCTCATACATCGTCTCATGCATACTCTTCTATTATTCTGACTCTTGACATGGCCCGACTCAAGTTTCTGATTCACTTAATCGTTCCATGTTTTCCTCGGGCATCCTCGACTTCTTCTACTGGTCATGCTTTGGTCAGGAGTAGGCTTGAGAGTGGGTCGGTGCTTTGGAGCCCACACCAAGTGAAGTATTCCCTCATGTTGGAGAGGGTTCAGAAGAAATTTCTGAGATTTCTTTACCCGAGGAAGTATGGCTACTATCCGTGGCTCTACCCTACCCACTTTCTCTTGGGCATGCTTGGTGTGAACCTTCTACGGGTCAGAAGGGATGCGCTCATTGTAACACATTTCTTCAGACTGATTCGTGGAAGGTTCGAAAACTCGGCTATCATGGAGAGCATTAGTTTCTATGTTCCCGATGGTTATCTCCGTCATCGACAGCATAGACTGTTTCATCTCCCGGCTTGCAGAACTAACTTGCCAATGGTTATGCCAGTCGGGAGAGCTGTCTTGTTGTTAAATAGAATCACTTCGGATATCGATATGTTTAATATCAATGAAGCACAATTCAGACAAAAAGCTTTGTTGTTGTTAGTGTGATTGTGCTTCATTGAAATATAAATTACTTAAACCTGTTTAAATTTTAAATTAATACTCTTTTAAAAAGCATTGAAATTTTTTATTTTGCAATGTTTTAAAATTAATAAAGAATTGAATTGAATTGAAAAAATTATAAAACATATTTGTTATTGCGTATGTCGATTTTTTTTTTTTTACATTAACTCCACACAGGAGGCCCTGAGGAAAATAACTTTCCTCAGGGCCTATGTCATCTTTGAAGATGCTGTGTGGAGGGTATTTTTGAGGAAAGGAAGGAGTGAACACGGGTCTTGAAGAGACCTATGTTGTAGGAGGGAGGAAACACAGAGGCCGGCAAATTGTTCCACAGCCGAGCCGTTAAACTCAAGAACGAGTCATAGAAACGACCCGTTCTCATGTGACTAATGTCAACCGTGTACAAATGTTGGGCGCGTGTTTGGCGTGTTTCCCGACTATGCACCGGTGCCGAGGGGATCAATGACGCTAGTTCCTCGGAGCATCTTCCATTGTAATACCGGTAGAACAAGGACAGCATTCCCACCTGACGCCTGTGCTCTAAAGATTGCAGTACGTCTGTTAAGATGGGAGAATCTATCAAACTTTTCTGCACAGAGTCAAGGGTTTTTTTTAGGTATTTTGGAGCTCCAGACCAGAGGTGGCTGCCAAATTCAACCGTGGGGTGCACTTGCGATTTGTACAGGGTTAGCAGTTGTGTACTATTAAAGTATCTGTGGGCGCTGTACAGTACGCCCAGTTTCTGAGAGGCTAACTTAACTCTGGTTTCGATGGAGCCCCCATACCTGAGCTGGTCACTTAGAGTTACACCAAGCATATCGATGGAGGTCCTTTTCGGAAGATTGCTTCCGTTGAAGGAGACTAAATTTTCATTTCGATCCCTTTTAGACGTTATCAAACATGATTGGGTCTTTGAAACATTAAATTCGACGAGGTTATTCTTATCCCAAGAGAAAACACTCTCGAGGTAACCATCCATTCTTTGTTTCAAAGCCCTCCGAGCTATTGGAGTTTGTGTGCCCTTTGGGGGCTTGTCAAGCAAAAACTATCATGGACTGTACTGTCATCCGCATAACAATGAATTGGTGCACATGACAAGAGGTCATTGATGTGCAACAGAAACAAAGTCGGTGACAGAACCGATCCCTGTGGGACGCCAGCATTTATCGAATGCGAGGAAGAGGTGAAACCGTCAGCAACCGCCTGAATCGACCTCTCCCTCAAAAAGTCGGCAATCCACGTACACAAGGATGCGGGAAGTCCGTAAGAAGACAGTTTGTTGACAAGCCCTCGGTGCCAAACCCGGTCAAAGGCCTTGGAAATATCCAGTGCAACCGTTTGGGTCTCACCGAAACGTTCCAGGCACTGCCCCCAAACATGCGTCACATACGCAAGAAGATCACCGCACAAGCGGTTCCGCCGGAATCCGTATTGACGGTCGTTAATAATTTTGTTCTTCTCAAGGTATGTGAGCAGTTTGTCGTTGATCACACGTTCCATCACCTTAGACAGAACTGATGTGATCGCTATGGGGCGGTAGTTGGCTGGGTTGGAGCGGTCACTCTTCTTTGGAATAGGGTGAATGATCGCTTTTTTCCAACCAGAGGGCACAGAGCCAGACTTCAGGGACATTTTGAAAAGCTTCGTCAAAACTGGAGCTATTTCTGCAGCGCACCTCTGTAATACCAGGGCAGGTATTCCGTCAGGCCCACTAGCTTTGTTAATATCAAGCCCTCGTAAGACTTGGAGTACATCCCGATGCCGGATCCTCAGCTTTTTCATATGAAAACCGCAATGAGGAACCGACGGCGGGGTAGCACCTTGATCATCGAGGGTCGAGTTTTCCGCGAACATTTTGCCTAATAAGTTATTTATAATACTAAAAACTGAAAGATTCTTTCGTCTGCATTTAAAAACAGTATTTTACTTTGAAAAATGGCAAATTTATCTGGAATTGCGTAATGTGAAAATATTTCCCGCGCAATTCGCATTCTGCAAGAGAAATATGTATATTGCAAAGTGTAGATGATCTATGGTTAAATTCATTGCAATAATAAAAATTGTTATAGAAGCCAAAGACGGAAAAAAAGTACAATAGACTGCACCGAAATGCTTGACTTCAATAATCTGTGATCTAGAATTTTTTTTACAGTCAGACAAAATTATTTTCCACCTTCTTTTACAGTCAGTTAAAAGTTCACAGTATCAAAATAAAGGCAAATGACACTTACACATTGGCATCTGTGAGGTCTTCAAAATTATATGAGCGAACCCGGTGGTGCGTATCAGCTGCCAGCACGGAGCACCCATCTGCTCTGCAGGCCAGCGCGTTTACCCTCACTCCTTCCCAGCTGTACAGAATCGTACCCTGGAAAGAACGGAAACAAATACATATATGTAAGACATTGTAATATAGGGTCTTCCAATAGGGACTTCAACAGTTGATAGCAGCCATATTGTTGAAGCGACATCTGTCAAATTGGCCGTCATTTATTCAGTCTGTTTTGCCAAATCACCATGGACGGATATAGCGTTCAACAACACATGCAAATGATAAAATTGTTTAATGATAAAATCTCACGTGGAGGTGATGTGAACTGGCCACCGAGATCGTGCGATCTGACCCCGTTAGACTTTTTCTTGTGGGGTTTTCGACGCAGGTCTATGCGAATAAGCCATAAAACACAGCGGCCCTCAAAACCTACATAACCCATGCCATTGGTCAAATTCAGCCTGATTTAGGTGCCAGAGTCATGGATAAATTGGACATTTCGGATGCGCGCCACCCAGAGAAGCCACGGCGGACATTTGAACGATGTTAAATTCCATACATTCACACGTTTGCTCATCTGCCGCCAGAGGTACTGCTGTCGTCTCTGGTGGTCAACAGGGAAACTACTCCGGCTGGTGCAAATATTTTTTATTATAATACATATAATTATCGACTACTAGCTTTTACTATGTTTTACTTTTTTTGATAAGTTATTTCTTATAGGAGTTGATCCCTCCAAAAATCCTTAAAATTGCCTGGTTTGAATGCCAAAAACCAATGCTCAATTTTCAAAATTGACAGTGTATTTTTAAAAAAGCAAAACGTATGGACGTAGAACATTTTCTCCTAATACAGTTGGTGAAAAATATATTAAAAATCAGTCCAACAGGGGATACAAAACCTCCATTTTGACGATTTTATGTAAATGTAATAAGACTTAGATGTAGTTGGATAATAGCAACAAGGACAGCAACAATTAAATTTGGGAGGCGGGAATGGGTACCGCTGCCCCGGGAACCTTTATTGGATAACCAACACCTCTGCCATATGTCACCCCAAGTGGTTCACTACGTTTGGTGATTTAGCAGGGGTGCCCGGGTTCGTGGGATGAGGTTACAGGTCTTGGAGGTGGATGACCAGGACACACTGAACCCCAGATTCCTACCCTTTTCCTTCCCAGAACTCTCCTATCTTTCCTTTCCCTAAAAAAACCCTCCACACAGCATCCCCAAAGATGACACAGACCCTCAGGGAAATTATTTTCCTCAGGGCCTCCTGTGGGAGCTCACGTAAAAAAAAAAACAGTTCTGTAAAATACCCACTATCCAAATTTCTCAGCGCCCGTGTTTCCTCTTAAATCCTTAAAACAATATTTTTTGAATCGTATCACAAAGATGTCATGTAACGCAAATGACCACCGACCACACCAGTGTCATCTGCTTCGAGCTTTCCATTGTAGGTGAATTGCGTTATCGTTGATTACTGTTTTCAACTATAATTATAACTGACCGAAATTTAACCGGTTTATAAACTAGAGATTACCCAATTCTATTGAATCGGCGTCTATAGAAATGGGTATCAATGTGGTGGAAACAAGCCCAAAGGATTAATGTTAACAGGTGACTTAACTTACATTGTGCCACTGTAAAGCCATGTTGCGATACTGATAGTGTAGGTACATTTGACCCAAATTTTAGCTCAGTTCAATTGATGAAAGTGACTATTCCCAGAGTCAGTGTTTGTGTATCTGTATCGCTAGATATTTTTTTATTTGAGAAATGGTTCAGGCAGTAGTATGGAGCTTCATCGACAGCCATCCAAAAGAAGACTGAAGAACTCCTGGATGACTCAATGCTCCAAAATTCCTCAGAGAAACGGCCTAAATAAAGGCGATACTCAGAACAAAAGAAATTACAACCTGAGAACGAGAAGAGCCGACCCCAACAGCCTACCTAGGCAATGAGTTGGGACAGCGCAAGGAAGAAGAGGTTCAGGCAGTAGAGATTCTGCCGTAAGTTGTTAGTTGTAAGTGTCAACATCAGCACTATACACAGTGAACAGCTACAATGGGCTAACATGACATCAGGGCTGATAACCACTAACCTCGAGGTTACACTGGTAGAACTGTCCGCGCGCTCCTCCGGCCACAAACTTGGTCCCGTCTCGGTGCCACGCTACGGCCGTCAGACTGTCCTCCGGGGAGTGCGACACCTTCACCGCCAACTCTTCCGTCTGAAACAAACAAAAAAAATATACTTTGTTTTACCTCCATCAACATTCAATTGAAACATGTCAAATACATTGCTGTTTCCCGTTATCAACAAACACTTTCATCAGAAGCATTAGAAACACGTTGTTGTTTCCCGTTATAAACTTCCATCAGAAACATGGGAAACACATTTCTGTTTCCCGTTATCAACAAACACTTTCATCAGAAGCATTAGAAACACTTTGTTGTTTCCCATTATCAACAAACACTTCCATCAGAAACATGGGAACACATTGTTACAACAAATACTTCCATTCAAAACATGGGAAACACATTGTTGTTTCCTGTTATCAACAAACACTTCCATCAGAAACATGAGAAATATATAGCTGTTTGACCTTTATCAAGAAAGCAGACGCTACTGGTAAATTATTGCAATTTAAAGTTAGACAAATAAATAACAAACCTCCATGTTCCATATCCAGAGCTCGTGGCAGTCCTCGGGGCCCGCCACAATCAGATGTCGCGAGTCAGGGCTCCAGGCGAGGGAGGACACCCCCAGGGAGTGGCCTTCCAGGGTCTTCCTGCAACACAACCACAATCTCCCATCAATAAATCATTCCTCCGAACACTGTCAGAATAGAGATCAATTCATTAAAACAATCTCCTACCTGTGGGAGAGTTTGAGCGTGACGGGGTCCACATTCCATATCATTATGGTGGTGTCCTTGGAACCCGTAGCCAGCTTCAAGCCGTCATTGGAGAACTTGCAGAACCACACTTCATCGCAATGGTCATTCAGTACCTGCAGGCAGAGCACACTAGTTAGCAAGGTTTCCGGGTGTTGAATGGAAGAGGAAAGGAAGGGCGACCCATACCTGTATGGTGTTGGATGGGAAGTTGTCTCGAGTGCAAGCGTGGTCCTGCAGTAGGGAGTTTCCGGGGCTGAGCCCCAGAAGGGGGGGTATCACACTGGGTAGCGAGGCGGTGTGGAAACGGCACCGTTCCGCCTGGCGGGCCAGTGCCTGGGCGAGCAAGGCGTGCAGTCGGGCCGGGGGCAGCATGAGCCGTGCCGGCAGGTGCGCCTGCACCCGTTCCAGCACTCTGGCGCGGGTATCGGGGCCAGCGCCCGCCCACTCTGTGCGGCGATACAGCTCCCGGTTGTCCGCACACATCATGTAGGAGGACAGCTGGTGCACCCGCGGGGTGTGGTGCTGCAGGGGAGTGAGCTCGTTCCGGAGGACGTGCAGGGCGTCCAGTGCACGCCCCGCCTCCAGATACTCCAGGTACTTCTGCTCCAACAGCAGGAACTTCATTTCCTGCTGGCAAATAAGAACAGGTACAGTTAGAGCGCAACAACGATGCTGGATGGACGGTCAAGTCTTCCGGTGAATTAAATTTTTTTTTTTTACATTAGGTCCACACAGGAGTCCCTGAGGAAAATAATTTCCGTCAGGGCCTATGTCATCTTAGGGGATGCTGTGTGCAGGGTTTTTTTAAGGAAAGGAAGAAGAGGAAGTTCTGGGAAGGAAATAGGTATGGGGGGTGGGTTGGAATCTGGGGGTCAGTGTGTCCAGGAATGACGGACATATGAATCCATCTCTTCAATGGTGGTGCAAGGCGATGGGTCAAGGGATTCTGGCTGGTGAGGTCAAAAGACCTCCTCAACCAGTCTCTCTCGAGGCTCAACCAGTCCTGCTGCGATCCAGCCCGTTACGCAGCAGGTGAGCTGACACATTGGCCGCCAAGACCTTGACAAACCTCACCCCATGAACCCAGTAACCCCTGCTAAGTCACCAAACGTAGTGAACCACTTGAGGTGACCTATGGCAGAGGTGTTGGTTATCCAATAAATGGTTTCCCAGGCTGCGGTACCCATACCGCCTCCCAAAATGATGAATAAAGGTTAATTGTTTAATCCACAGTTTGATTTACTCTATCACTTAAAATTTGGAAAATAAAAAATACTGATTTCGGCTGTGTGTCTGTCTTGAGTAACTCTGGTTCCATAAACTCAAATTCGCTTTAGATTTAAGGGTCATTGTCAAAATAAGAAATGATTTTTTTTTTCTTTATTCCTTTAAGTACAAAGTTTTTTTTACAAGATTTTCAACTTACACATTAGGCACATGGTCGTGTATTATGGTAGTCGAAATTTGTGAATATCATTAAATGTAAAAATAAAAGTATGAAAACAACACAAATAACCTAAATGATTGTATCAAATTACATGTGACTTAAATAATGTGGCTTTCTATTGTCAGAATAACCAGTTTTTTAAATGGTTCAAAGTGTCACCACTTCATATGTATTCTCAAAAAATGACAAAAAAATTCTGCATCAATAGCTTATGAAAACAAAATTGTAACCTCGGTGTGATACTCCATACTAAGGTATAATATAAATGTAACCAGCTCCATTAGGCGTGATCTCGGTGTGATACTCCATACTAAATTATAATATAAATGTAACCAGCTCCATTAGGCGTGATCTCGGTGTGATACTCCATACTAAGTTATAATATAAATGTAATCAGCTCCATTAGGCGTGATCTCGGTGTGATACTCCATACTAAGTTATAATATAAATGTAACCAGCTCCATTAGGCATGATCTCGGTGTGATACTCCATACTAAGTTATAATATAAATGTAACCAGCTCCATTAGGCGTGATCTCGGTGTGATACTCCATACTAAGTTATAATATAAATGTAACCAGCTCCATTAGGCGTGATCTCGGTGTGATACTCCATACTAAGTTATAATATAAATGTAACCAGCTCCATTAGGCGTGATCTCGGTGTGGTACTCCATACTAAGTTATAATATAAATGTAATCAGCTCCATTAGGCGTGATCTCGGTGTGATACTCCATACTAAGTTATAATATAAATGTAACCAGCTCCATTAGGCATGATCTCGGTGTGATACTCCATACTAAGTTATAATATAAATGTAACCAGCTCCATTAGGCGTGATCTCGGTGTGATACTCCATACTAAGTTATAATATAAATGTAACCAGCTCCATTAGGCGTGATCTCGGTGTGATACTCCATACTAAGTTATAATATAAATGTAACCAGCTCCATTAGGCGTGATCTCGGTGTGATACTCCATACTAAGTTATAATATAAATGTAACCAGCTCCATTAGGCGTGATCTCGGTGTGATACTCCATACTAAGTTATAATATAAATGTAACCAGCTCCATTAGGCGTGATCTCGGTGTGATACTCCATACTAAGTTATAATATAAATGTAACCAGCTCCATTAGGCGTGATCTCGGTGTGATGCTCCATACTAAGTTATAATATAAATGTAACCAGCTCCATTAGGCGTGATCTCGGTGTGATACTCCATACTAAGTTATAATATAAATGACTTATTAATCAAATCACAAAACAAAGCAACTAAATTGCTTGGTTTCATAACAAGTCGTACAAAAGATTTCACAAACATTGTCATTATCAAACCACTGTACTTTGCATACGGCCATAGAGTTTGCGTTGACTGGTGATTTCTATTATATGCATTAGATATAAACAAGATTGAATCGATCAGAAAAAATTCATAAAATACCTTTCTTACAAATCGCACCATCGATTTAATTATGTATTCTTTAAAAACTGATTCATTGAATATATGTGGATAATTTGCAGATGCGATGTCGCTATATAAAATCAGGGGTGAAATGCAGATCCCGCCAATGTCAGGGAATTTAATAAAAATACACTTTTTAGATGAGAAAAATGAGTGTGGAGAAGATGAATAAAAAATAAATTTAGGCGCGCCCGGCAAAATTGAGGGACATACAACCGTTCAAAGTATTTAAAATTTCACTTCGCGAGTTGATATTGACAGTCCGTTCGCCATTGTTTCATTGCTTATGTTGGATCCCAGACCTAATACAGAATTAATAGTACACCAGAATCACAAACCATGTTACGCAAACCTAGCGTAGCCGCTAAACCACTTGAAAACTGGGATGTTTTTCTTGCCTTGACGTGAGTAGACGTTATAAAGGGGCACTTTTTTTGTATCACAAACCATGTTTAGCGTATTAGGTTATGTCAAAATGGCGGGCGGACTGTCAATATCAACTCGCGAAGTGAAATTTTAAATACTTTGAACGGTTGTATCTCCCTCAATTTTGCCGAGCGCGCCTTAATTTTTGTTTTATTCAGCTTTTCCACACTTTTCTCATCTAGAAAGTGCCTTTTTATTTAATTTCCAGACATTGGCGGGATCTGCATTCCTCCCAAAATCAGTGTGTGGAGAATTGAAACGAGCACAAAGTACCAATAATATAATATTAGGTCCTTACATATGAAATTGGCGTTTTGTATGGAGGAACATAAAGTCGATTTTTTTTTTAAATATAATATATTCATTTAATCAAAGTATGTACAATTGCTATCTATGCACTTTTGCCATCTCATAGGTAGTTCATTGATCCCTTCACTAAAAAAACCATTCGGACGGGAATCAATAAAATCTTTGGAGGCGGTTTGGACTGCCCCATTGGAGATGAATTTTTTCCCTTGCAAGAGGTTATACAAATTTCTAAAAAAATGGTAATCTGTTGGTGCAAGGTCCGGAGAGTACGGTGGATGTCTTAGACATTCCAATTGAAGCTCCTCTAATTTGGTAGCCGTCTGTTGTGCAGTGTGTGGTCTAGCGTTCTAACGTGCGTTTGTTGATTTGCTTCACACAATTCGTGAGGTACCCACCTTTCAAGCTTTTTCACCTTCCCAATTTGCTTCAAGTGGATTAAAACAGTTTTATCACTAACACCGCAGCCTGCAGCTAACTCGGACGTGGTTTGCGATGGATCCGCTTCCACAATAGCTGTTTGTTCCAGAATGCGATTTATCCATTTCGCTTTAAGTAATAAAAATTAGTCGTATCATTCGTGTTGTTTTAGTCATTTTAGTTAAACGTATTTTGTCCTCTGCAAATAAAATTCTTCCTTGGGTTTTTCAAGTAAGCTCCCAACCTTTAGAAATAAATATATTCGGCCTGATATTATATGGGGGCATACCTTTACCGATAAGGAACAAAGGGTTAATTTCTCAAATTGTTTATTTTTAAGTAGTTATGTATACCTGTACATTGCAAATACATAGAACCCATAGAAAGGGTTTGCTGGCGGTTATTTTATGACCCAAACTAAATGAACTTAATCTCTTAGTTTTAAGTATGTACCTTAACATTAAGTAAGTTTGTACCTAATGGTGTGCCCGATTTGGCAAACCTTTAAAAGTAATTTTATTGTTTTATTGGGGGTTAAATTTAAGAATTTGAGATCTGGGAATTTTTAATGTTAGTTTCCCCCATTTCTCCATTTCAGTATTGTATGATGTACTTAATTTTATGGGTGGCCCTTTTGGGCCGACTTTGGCATTTGTTTTATTGCGGGATTTTAAAATCCAGATGTGGGAGCGGTTCAAATGTTTTGTCTCGCTATTTTGCACCTTTTGTATGATTTTTTTTAAGTATTGTGATTTTGGAACAGAGAAGTCAGTCTTGTTATTGCGGTTGAACTGGAAGATACACCGAGGTGTATCTTCAGTTGCGCAGAGGGAAGATAGGCCCTTTGCGTTAGTCTCGCTAGTAGAGTGAACCGAGAAGGTACACGCTGTGTGCCTTTATTTGTGTAATTATAATTATACTGAAGCTGGTAGGTACGAGTTATACCTACGGTTCAGTATTGGAAAACTGACAATAGAGAGATCGAAGTAGAGACTTCGATATTTGTCAGTGTGGTGTGGTCGTGGACCACCCGAGTGAGGGTAGATAGACCCTCTTGTAATACTGGTATTTATTACATTAAATAAAGTGTGCTGAAGAAGAAGAAAAAGAAGTGTTTTCCTGCCAACTCCATTCTGTTGTGTTCTCGTACCACGATAGTAGAAATAATAGCCTTCAATTCTTCATTATCAACTTTGGTCTCCGGCCGTCCACGGGGCTTGTTCTGCAGGTCGAAATTTCCAGAACGAAAACGTTGAAACCAAAAACGCACTGTGTTTTCTTTTGCGGCTTCGAGCCGTTTCTGCAGCACTGGTGCCACGGTGGAATTCGTACTCGTAAATAACGCGATATTTCAAGTTTTCCATTTTGTAAACTAAGGGTGGGTTTCTTCATTTACCGAGAATGTTAAATGCAATGCTAATTGTAAAAGTAAACGATCCAAATTTTAAATTTAAACGAAATTTCTGTACATTTGACCGTTTACTTTTACAATTAGCATTGCATTTAGCATTCTCGGTAAATGAAGAAACCCACCATAAGTGACGCAAAGAAAAAAAACAATTAAGGAAAAAACAAATGAATTATAATTTTCGAAACACAAATACATGAGTAAATAGCTGTATAAATTTGAATTTGGAATTCCTAACCAAAGAGAAGATATTTGAGATCAAATTGCCAGTACGGCAAAACGCCAATTTCATATGTAAGGGAACGTACGCAAACTACGTGACCAACTTTTTGCAATTTTTAACCCCCGCCCCCCCCCCCCCCCCCCCCCCCCGGTGACCAAAATCCTAAGGAACCCGCCGCTCATTTGTATGGAGCGTGACCTTTTGAAGACCCCCCCCCCCAAAAGTGTCACGTAGTATGGGTACGTTCCCTAAGGACCTAATATTATAAATTTAAACTCAGAGGTTAAAATTCCAAACTGTTAAAATAGAAGTTTTTTGGCTAATTTGTTCGCTTTTCGGAACAACTCATAGAAATCATTGTATCTCCCTTATTATCATGGTTAGAAATATCATCTAAACGGTGTTAGAAAGAGAAAACACCACGCTTTATATTCAAATCTAAAAATTAAGATAATTAAAATGCACACCTTTATGAAATCAAAGTTTCCGACCGCAATTTGAAAGAAATTATGAAACTTGAGAATTTTATATTTATTATATTTACATGAAATGACAAAAAAATGAGTTGACGATAACGGTTATAATACTTTTGCCTAATAAAATAATTATATATTTTATTAATTTTTGGGGATCGTTGGAAACGGTTAATACGCACTTTTTTTTAAAATATATTTTGATTCACCTTAATTACATTAAAAGACAACTTTCGTCTTGTGAGATTGTACGCCATTATGGTTATTAGCTCATTCGCTGTCACTTTGGCATCACTTTGGTATGCAGGGCCGGATCTACGAAATCTGGCGCCCTGTGCAGTAGGTACCGATGGCGCCCCCCCCCCCCCCCCCTACATTTTTATTTTTATTAAAAATTCGTTCACCCCAATTTTTTTTATTTTTTTTTACACTAATTTATCAAATAAAATCAAGACGTATAAAGGGTGTAACTTTTCCAAGTGACCTGGTGGTAGCTCTCACACTCGTTTTTTTTTAAAGAGAGGATCGCCAGGAGCCCTATACTCTCTGAATCTATTGGGTAAACATAAATTATGGTGCTATTTTAATTATTTTAGGAAAAACTCTTTGCAAGTTATGCTTTAAAATTATACAACGAATTGTTTGTGCCCGTACCATGATTTAAAATATAGGTTACGAGACAATGCGGGTGGTTTCTCTGAACTAGGTCCATTAGACATTCTTGAGATTTACTGCGTTTATGTACCTATATACCCAACGCGAATATTAGAAAAAGCAAGTACAAATACGTTCTCATAGCGACGTACAACACAAGAATAGCATCTACAGCTTCTGACTAGCAACAGGCAGTCCCAACAAGAGACAGTGAGCAGTGATAATAAGAATATAACCTCAAATTTGTATCTTGCATTTCCCCTGTGTTGAGCGAACAAACACTAAACAATGACGTATGGTATCAACGGCTTACGAACAAAAATACCGCGCTGTGATTGGTTCTTGAATTTGGATTGCACCTATTCGTCGTAAAAGACGGTAAAAGATATATGGAAAAATAGATCTTACGTTTAAACTAAATATATGGAATTTGTAAAAAAATTCTGTAACTGACTATAAATTCGTAAGCCGTTGATACCAACCTGATGCGTGCGCATTCTGTTTTTTTGGAAAGTGTTGCTAGAGCGTAATAATTATTTCGTACTATGGGTAATTTTTAAACGATTCAAGGAATATTATAACAAAATTTTAATACAATATTTATTTTCTCACGGCGCCCCTTCGGAGTTGGCGCCAGGTTTTTGCACGTTTTTGAACGTATGGCAGATCCGGCGCTGTTGGTATGTTGGTATTCCTGATACACTTGAATGTATAACGAACGACTAGAAGATTTTGAAGGTACCTCGAAATCTGGAAAGGTAAGTACTAAATTATCGGAGTTTTGGGAATAAAATGACGGAAAAAAACATGTTTTTAATTTCGGTAATTATTTTTTATAAATAATACATTCACTTTTGTATCAAAAACCGTGTTACACAAACCTAGCGTAGCCGTTAAACTACTTGAAAACTGGGATGTTTTTCTTGCCTTGACGCGAATAGGCGTTATAAAGGGGCACTTTCTTTTGTATCACAAACCTAGCGTAGCCGCTAAACTACTGAAAACTGGGATATTTTTTTGCCGTGACGCGAGTAGGCGCTACGAAGGGGGCACTTTCTTTTCTATCACAAACCATGTTACACAAACCTAGCGTAGCCGCTAAACTACTTGAAAACTGGGATGTTTTTTGCCGTGACGCGAGTAGGCGCTACGAAGGGGGCACTTTCTTTTCTATCACAAACCATGTTACACAAACCTAGCGTAGCCGCTAAACTACTTGAAAACTGGGATGTTTTTTGCCGTGACGCGAGTAGGCGCTACGAAGGGGGCACTTTCTTTTCTATCACAAACCATGTTACACAAACCTAGCGTAGCCGCTAAACTACTTGAAAACTGGGATGTTTTTTTGCCGTGATGCGAGTAGGCGTTATAAAGGGGCACTTTCTTTTGTATCACAAACCATATCACATAAAATTAGCGTACGTAGCCGCTCAACATCGCAGAAATAGTTGATTTATAAAAATAAAATTTTAAAGTCAAAAAAAATTTAAGCTAATAAATTTTAATCAACGCACGCAATACATGTGTATTAGGTAAGTACCTACTAATTAGGCGGAATTTCAGTTTTATAACATTAAAAAACTCCCGCGCGATTTTGTCTCTAGCCGTTGGTTTTACGAGCCGAATTCCCATGAAGTCGGCTACGATTTGCTCTAGCATCTTTTCGTACAGTAACAAGAATACCAACATTACAAAAAAATGACATTTGAAAATAATGTTTGAAAATGGACGGTCTCGTTTCACAGAATAATAATATATTTTATTCCAGAATGTATGCAGGGGAAGTGCAATGCAATACATTCCATAATGTAAAATAACAAAAAAAGATAAATAATAAGTTAAGGTAAAAAGTAAATAACAACACATAAATTAAATTAAATAAACGAATAAGCATGAAAAATGAAACAGAAAAAAAAAAAAAATTATGTATGTAAACACTAAAATGAATGTAAATAGCCGTTTACGGAGGGTATTTCATCGTCTCCCGTCTCCAGAGGGTCATCAGGGGAGATTACATCCAGGCAGTCATGGCGGTGATGATCGCATTCTTCGAATGGCGCAGTCTGCGCCATAAACTTCCCATGCGAATGCAGAATGAAAGCTAATTTTAATTTTACGTAATCGAAATTTAGAATGAAATATTTTCCACTTCCCCCAATGCAAATAGTTGTCTTTTAATGTAATTAAGGTGAATCAAAAGATATTTTCAAAAAAAAGTGCGTATTAACCGTTTCCAACGATCCCCAAAATTTACCTTTATTTTCCCTCGTTATCAGTAATTTTAGTTAGAAAAAATGTAATGTGAGCTATTTTTTACTTTTTTATATTTGCATTCAAAAATTGTTTATTTCGAATTATAATTTTTTATTAATTTTTTTTAAGCATGTTTCATCACCTTTCTAAAACATGTTTTTAGTTTTCAGATGCGTTCAGAAATATTCCATTTATTTGGATTTTATTGCAAAGCTGAAATATTTTGGTCTTCAGACAAATTGGGCTAGAGGCCCGAGTGGTTAAATTGTCATTTTCAAAATTTGAACTCATAGGTTGATAATTCCAAACTGTTAAAATTGAAGGTTCTAACCATTTATTTTAATCACCACTTCAGTTCATACACCATTTCCGGCAGGTACAAAGATAGGAGTGATGCAGTAACTTACTACCATGTTGTTGGGGTCCTGCTCCCCATCGAGGAGGTGGTGCAGCTGGGTCAGGTCGTGGTCCGCTTTAGTCCAGTCCCCCTGCAGGACGTGGTGGCGGAAGGTAGCGGCCGCAGGGTGCTCCAGGTGGCATCCTGTCTCTTCCATCAGCATTTCTGCTGTGCGTCTACAAAGTAAAAATACATACTGTAACACCCATTTATTTATATGTGACCAGCAATGAGGCGCTTTTAGCAGCCTAGCAAAAATAGAAGAAGAGGAAGGGTTTTCGGTTGCAATGAGAAGAGTTCCGGCTATCCATAGAAAAAGAGAACCGAACTAACTGCTAGTTATGTCAACTTGTGTTTGAATCGTCAATAAACAGTTATATGGAAATTACAGACTATTATTTGACATTCTCCTGCGTAACAAGTTATTTACTATTATAATACTCGAATAAGAAAAATCAATAAGAAACATTATTGTGATTTATTTTTGGAGTATTAGGCTGTGTTGCGCTACCTCCTTCTTTAGCCACGTTTCGGACAGCATTACAGTGTCCATCATCAGGGCAGATGTGTAATGCCACTGTAATAGTGTCCGTAACGTTGGCTAAAAGTAGCACGACGAGGCATAATACCCCGAAAATAAATCGTGACAATATTTTTGGCCGTGAAAATCTTAAATCATATATAAGTACAAAATATGCTTGGCAAGGAATTTTATGCATTATTAACAGGAAAAATTATCACAGTATTTGTCAGAGTATTGTTTCTTTGTTAATGATATTGTTTCAGTTCGTTGACCTGTTGAAACTGACATACCGTACTAAAGTGAGATGAGTGCAAATATGGCCCTGTTAGTAAAATTATAAACACAAATAATAACATTCCTTGAAGACAGGGTGAAGTTTAATTGAAGATATAAAAAAAAACTCATCATAATGTAAAGAATGTACGCAACTTTAGCACATATACAAACATCCGACAACTGTCAGCCGACGTAAACAATAAAGTTGGTCCAGGCTACTGATGGTATTGGTCAATTATTTCTATGAGATTCCATCATGTTTTTAAATAGCGATGCCGTTGACAGAGTTCTATCGGTGGAGCTGCTGTTGAACCTGCGTGGCTGTGCAAGAACTCCGATGGTGGGATGAACGGTAAGCATGCAGCATCGAAAAGGAACTCACTCGTAGCCACTGGCCTTGAGGTGCTGCCCCATAAGGCGCACGATCTCCTGGCTCATCTGGTCCGGCGGGGGGCGGGGGCTCACGTCCCCGTTGCGAGAGGCAGCGGCGGGCGCGGCGGCCGGGGCCCCGTTCACCTGCAGCACGCCGTTGGGCGCGCCGCCCGGCTGGTGCATGTCTCCGAAGGGCGGGAGAATGCGGGCCCTCTTGCGCGGCGGCTGCGGCCCGGCACCGTCGTCCCCCGACGAGTCAGTAGAGGCCAGGCTTACTTCTGGCTGCAGCCGATGTAATCTCTCTAACGCGCTGACCACCGCGGCTCGGACGCGGTCACGAAGAGGCTCCGGAGCGTCCGTCAGCCATTGGGACCGTCCGAGACAGCAGCCGAGTGATGTTTAGGTGTGACGTCACAAGCCAGCGAGAATAGCTTCGCGATTCATTTCTTTGTTTGGAAAGAGATTGATTTTTGGGTTCAATCTAAACTGACGTTTCGAATTCTCGGATAACAATACAATAATAACAGTCGAAATGGTCACAATATTCACGAATTTGCACAAATTTAAGACAAGGCAGTGTACACAAAAATCAGCTGAATCTGAAATAAACAGCTGTGCACGAACTGCATACTATTATAGTACGTCTTCTTTATTTGACCTCGCGTCTTTGTCTGTTGTCTGTTCTGTTCTGTTCTGGCAACTGGCAACTGGCAACAGACCATCAACAGACGAACAGACTACCAATAATTAGGGGATAGCGGGACTGCTAATGGCACTTTTCGACGGCTGGGTTGCTGACTGATGCTTTGTTTTCCTTTCCGTGTTTACATAAATAATTCCTCGTTATTTATTTGTTTGCATAAATCTGTGAGATTGCACTAAAAACAGTTTAGTTTTTTTAAAGTAATATTGTCGTAAGCCTCGATTACATTGTGTGAGTTTACGAGCTACTAGTCGTCAAATTCACTATCTGCTGGTGAACTCGCTCAGTATAATCATACTAACTAGCAGATTTTACGCTGAAGGATTTTGCTGGCAGATAGTGAATTCGCCGGCTAGTCGCTTGTAAACTCGCTTAATGTGATCGAGGCTTTGCAGAAGGATGTTTATATGTGTTTTATGGCACGAGTAAATAATGGAATTTAAAAAAATCATTCCTCTGAATTTGTGTGCAGTTTTCAAAAATAGCGTTTGTGTAAATATACCACTCATGCATGATTCACTTGAATTACTTTTATGCGCCGAAATTTCAGTTGCTCTTTTAGCTCTTTACTCTTCTAAGAAAGATATATTATATTCGTTCATCGAGTTGCTATCGGGTAAAATTCCTGACAACTCAAAACATACCTTTAATTATTTTGTCCATTGTGGTTTATCAACCCAAGGTTCGTAGAAAATGCGTTTAAGACGACACTATATCCTAAAATATATCCAGAATCTTAACGGCGTAAGTAAAGAAACCGTGTGTACAAATTGCGACTCGCGACCCGTGTATTGGACGGACCTACTGTCGAATTTGCCCTATCAAAGAAAAGAAGACAAATAATGTGGGAATCTTAACGACGTAAGTGAAGAAAGCGTGTAAACAAATATGCAAGGCAAAGCACGGCAAGGCGTATTGGACGGACGTACGGTCGAATTGACTCCACTTACTAATATCTACAGCCTGTATGTCTGACGAATATCTACAGCTCATATGTTGAACTAATATCTACGAACTTCAGAGTGTTGACTAATATCTACAGAGCGTAGGTTGAACTAATATCTACAGAGCGTAGGTTGGACTAATCAGCTAAATGTGTCCAATAGTCCGATATCAGGGATTTTTACATACATACTTTCATAAATTAAGTTTTTTAAACTGCATACGCAATATTACGTTATTCCAATATGCTATACATAATTGCAAATCCAACCTCTGCCAGTACTGTAGATATTCGTCAACACTTTGGTTCTCATAGATATTAGTCAACAGTTTGAGCTGTAGATATTCGTCAACACTTTGATTCTCATAGATATTAATTTGATTTTTTCAGTTTTTGTAATTCCTGTAGATATTAGTAGACGCCTCCGTCGAATTCACTAGCAGGCCTGGAGATTCGACCTTTCCGCCGGGTTCATTTTAATTAATTCTGAAGAACGTTTTACTAATATTTAAGATGTTTCTAAATGAATACATCCCGAAGTTATTAATTCATCGTCTAGAAAAATAAAATCTGGTGCTCACCACTAACTTTAGTTGTACAATGTATAACAATTTTTAAAGGCGTTGTACGTTGAAAAAATTATGGCAACGTACTGTTTTTATTAAGCTAAAATAATATAAATAACACGCATCCCTTGTGAGGCACGGAAATAAAAAATGATAATTCAATTACGAATTCGCCGAAATAAATTAAAATGTGAGCCTCGGGCAAACCCCCCGATAAACGTGGTTATGTCTCACCTTAACGAGGTTTATCTTATCGAGAGGGTAGGGCAGCGATTGGCTAAAAAATCGTGACGTAGCTTGAAGTCCTGGGAGAGAGAATGTTCCACTGGGAGATTTTAATGAACTGCAATACAAGTGTTTTACTTCAAGCTACGTCCGAAGCCAAAAGCGGCCCGACGCGTTTTTTTTCCAAAAAGGTCCTTATGAGCTAACCTTGAAACGCATCTTCTAACTAAATATGAACCTACAGTCTGTCAAATAAGAGTAGAAAATATAGAAGGGCGCCACTGTAGTTCAAATGGCAATACTAAACATATAACTCATGGTGTTGATACTGTTGATGTAAAGCTGTGTAACCTACATTTTTATAACGAATTTAAGAGGCATAAAAGTGAAAAAAAAATCTTTACAATAGAGCTACTCACTGATCTCAAAATTAGAATTACGTATAGGTATATTATTATTATACCTTCGCAATTTTGCGTTAACATAATGAAGAAAAACGATAATGTAATAAAATATAAAGCACAGTTTCGAAAATGCTCACATTTATTTAATACTAGCTTAAGTACCTAGCGTTGCCCGGGCTTTAGATTGTGTCTCTAATTTTAGATCTGAATATATTTAAGTGTCTCTAATTTTAGAGACACTTAAGTCATTATTTAAGTCATTCCGATCTAAAAGTAGTGTAACTAAACTCACTGTTAGTGATTCTTCCTTTCTATCTACTGTTAAATTCAAATTTATGTTAAATTAAATGAAAGCAAATCACTTTATAAAACACCTTTTAATCAAATTTATGTCATGAAAAAAATGTGGTTTACTGTGTTCTATACATTCAGTGACATTGGATTTAAAAGAATATTTGATAGTTAAATTGGTGATGCCAGCCTACAAATTTTGTAGTTCAATTTTTTATATTTTCTACTCTTATTTGACAGACTCTAGCTACCAACCGAGAATACCTACCAATTTTTTTAACGTCTATTGCTAGAATAATATTATTGTGGTAGAATAATTTTTTGAAAATATCAGTAATAGTAAAATTTCCCTTTACTAAACTTTCAGTGAATGTAATAATAATTTTCTTTTCTTCAAATAGAGTGAAAAAAACAACAATAATGATGGCGGTTACCGAACGCAACCCACCATAGACAGACAGACAAACGCTGTATCCGTCTTGTCATCCATGCACATCCATCATCCATGCCAGTGTTGCCAACTCAGTGGAATTTCCACTAGATCTGGTGGTTTAGACTTACCATTTAGCGGAGAAATTTTGGTTTTAGTGGCTAGTGGATTTTCTAGTGGATTTGGTTGTTTCAGTTAGTGGTATTAGCGCTTCCCACACGCGAGACCGAGTCCCGCGCCACTTCAGGCCGCCGCTTCAGGCTGCATGTGAAAGGCGCTATTGTATGAAATACAACCATTAGCACGATAAACCTTTATGGCGCGTTCAGACGTTTCAATTTTTGTTGATCCACTTTTATTTAACGTAAAAAGTTGAACAAGATTATGTTCACACGTTTCAATTTAAGTAGAACGAGTAGAACCGAATTTGACATTCAAGATGGCGTCAACTGAAATTGTCAGTGCGTGTGTCTCTCTAACTTCTGATGTTTTGCGAGATGAGCTCGAGATTATGAAAAAGCATAAAAAACGTCGTATTTGGGCGAGAAAATGGATCATGAATTAGGCGCATCCAACACAATTTTGAAAGAGATGGAACTAGAAGACTCCGAAGGATATGGATGACAGAAAAACAATTTGATGAGCTGCTTTCCAAAATTGGCGATAAAATTTTTCAGAGATGTTTAAATTAATAATAATTACTACTTACTACAATAACCGGAGAAGCAAGGAAATAATCCATATTTCGTTAAAATTAGCTGTACCATAACCTAAAAACAACAACGCCAAACGTCATACTTTGACATAGGTAGTTATTGTTATTAGATTTGTACAAAGTTTTTTTTTCTTTTAATTTATGCGTATTAATGGTGACGCATGCTCTGAATATTTACCGTTATTTTTTTGTCATTATCATAATATATTGGGTAGATAGTGTAAATGAAACACATATTATTTATTGCAGTATCACGGGCATTTCTATTTGTGTACACTTCTTGCTTTTGATCCCAAAGACAGGGATGCATAAATCTGAACATCAAATCATCCGACCATATCAAATATTTTTTCGACCGGCAATCGAGAGGACACGGGTTCAAGTCCCGTTGGCGTCATGTATCTTTTCTCGGAAGATTTTTCAATGTGGATGAGTGTTTCAGGCTGATAATTATTGCTTATAATAATAAATATTTTTTCGTTGAAACGGATTCCATGACGATAGAACTAGGAATGTCTAACGAATATGGACATAAATGTTTGACGTCTAATTGTGCACGCGAGTAACTATGGTAACCAAGATGGCGCGATCATACTTGAACGTCAAAAGTAGACGGGCTATCAACTTTAGCTAGTTAACAAAAAACTTGTTCAACTTTGTTGAAAGAAGGTTCACACCTGTCAATATGCTTTCAAGTGTCGAGTTGATCAACTAAAGTTGAACCGTGTGAACCGGCTATTATGGCGCGTTCAGACGTTTCAATTTTTGTTGATCCACTTTTATTTAACGTAAAAAGTTGAACGAGATTATGTTCACACGTTTCAATTTAAGTAGAACCGAATTTGACATTCAAGATGGCGTCAACTGAAATTTTCAGTGCGTGCGTCTCTCTAACTTCTGATGTTTTGCGAGATGAGCTCGAGATTATGAAAAAGCATAAAAAACGTCGTATTTGGGCGAGAAAATGGATCATGAATTAGGCGCATCCAACACAATTTTGAAAGAGATGGAACTAGAAGACTCAGAAGGATATGGATGACAGAAAAACATTTGATGAGCTGCTTTCCAAAATTGGCGATAAAATTTTTCAGAGATGTTTAAATTAATAATAATTACTACTAACTACAATAACCGGAGAAGCAAGGAAATAATCCATATTTCTTTAAAATTAGCTTTACCATATCCTAAAAACAACAACGCCAAACGTCATACTTTGACATAGGTAGTTATTGTTATTAGATTTGTACAAAGTTTGTTTTTTTTCTTTTAATTGACGATAGAACTAGGAATGTCTAACGAATATGGACATAAATGTTTGACGTCTAGTTGTGCACGCGAGTAACTATGGTAACCAAGATGGCGCGATCATACTTGAACGTCAAAAGTAGACGGGCTATCAACTTTAGCTAGTCAACAAAAAACTTGTTCAACTTTGTTGAAAGAAGGTTCACACCTGTCAATATGCTTTCAAGTGTCGAGTTGATCAACTAAAGTTGAACCGTGTGAACCGGCTATTATTAGGGATCGTTCCAGATCGTTCGCACGCGAGCGCATCCCATTATAAGCGTAGATTTTATTTTATGTATAGGCAACACTCGGGGCTTTCGAAAATTGTTTCTGGATTTCTTCTTCTTGAATAATTTTGATACTTTATTTGTATGAAAACTAGGTCAAGCTTGATTTGAATTAAAAATGTTTGTGTTATACGCATACACAAAAATAAAATAGATACGTACATTATAGTTCGGAGTTTGCGTCAGACGTATTACTTGTTTTGAATTAGGTAATTAAGTATTTATTTTGTAAAACGAATATGCCAAAATTACAGTACACCCAAAAGTTTCGGAAATGTTGGTTAATTAAACAATAATACAAAAATAAACTAAGTACGTACAATGTTCATATGTTCCTCGTGGAATGTTCCGAACTTAGGCGAATATAGCCTATATCCTATATTTGTAGATAAATCTTAAATTCTCTAGCCACCCCCCCCCCCCCCCCAGGATGGACCAATTTCACTGGGTATTAGTGGTTTTCTGGTGGGTTTAGGTACCACAAATTGTGGATTGGTCAAAATAAAGTTGGCAACACTGATCCATGCATCCATCTTTTATTTTCCTTGGAAGTTGGAACTTGAAACGTCGCGTGTTCGTAAAAATCGCTGATTGTCATTATATTAATAACTTCCACAATGGGATCCTCCAAAAAGCATAAGAAGGAATCAAAGAAACGTAAACACCGTAGCAGATCACGGTCTCCCTTGTCCCCAGTCTCGGACACGCGGGAAAAGGAACGCCGTCACCATAAAGACCATAAGAAGAGGAAACGTGACAGATCTCCTGATGGTAATTTGATTTCTTACTAATATAAATATTTACTTTAATCTGTCATCAAATGGTCTCGGCGTGCGGTCCAGCGACGATCTTTTATTTCTAAAAGCCGCCAATATCGTTTGAGATGGACGTAACCTCGATTCACTTAATAGCAATGTCTGCTCCTCTATTTCAGGAAAATGAAGCTGCTGTGGGATGAACCTGCTGATAACTGAGGTTGGTTGTCCGATTGGATTATACCCTATGGCTGTATGTATTAATTATTAATCTTGAATACTTAAATTTCCACCAAGGAGCATGTATTGCCTTTCAGTTTTTTTCGAGGTTATACCTAGTAAATTAGATTTATTTAATTGCTTTCTATGTTATGACTGGGCCAATGGTTTTGAAGTAGAATATGCCAGTCATATAACTCATCCTCCACTGGCTGATATTGATCTATCATCACATGGTCCCTTGACAATAAAAAGTGTTGTTCAAGTATTACTCAGTGATGGAACACTTTCATTGTTTTCCGTCTCTGTTTCAGTAAATAATATCATGTCTTGAACTTTATAATGTTTGTTAAAATTTGACTACCACATGTATTTTATTTAGTCATTGCTACACACCCTCTGAAATAACACTTCGATACAACAATTACGATAAGAAACAGTAAATATACAGAAGTGCGTGGCACGGTACTGAAACAGGTTTTTTAGGTTAGTTTTTAAAATTTATTTTTTAATCCCAAACTAAGAACCTATTTTAGGTTCTTAGGCTGTTTGTAATGCCGGCGCCAGACACGAGTTTAAAGAAGTGATCAAATAAGTGTTCACATGAATGGCACGGGCATTTTATACTGTTGTCACATATTTGATCACTTAAGTGCGCTTTGCCGTTCATTGTCGGTTTTTTAGCGCACATCAAAGGGATCAAAGTCCAAATGTTTGTGTGCCTGCCACACTGCGCGTAGCCCAATTGCGATAGCGTCGCCGTGTAGAGTGTGTAGAGATGTTGTGCATAAACAACCAAACGAACTAACGATGGAGTGGAATAATGAGTGTTTTCGAGTTTATAGAGTTGATGCAAGGAGAGCCAGGTATATGGGATCCGAAACGTAAAGGGCATAAAAATCGAAATAACATCGAAACAACAAACTGTGTCGATCAAATCGTCATCCATGTTTTGTGAACTGTGAACTCAAATCTATTTGAAAACTGTGAGCTCAAAGGAGAGATCAAATCTTGGAACACATATCTGGCAGATACAACAGTATGTGACCAAATGTGTGAGCAAAGTCTTCAAAGAAGTGATCGCTTCTTTGAACTTATGTCTGGTGCCGGAATTAAAGCAATTTACGCAAGCTGAACCATGAATTATGGAAAAGGAACGAAGCAATCATACATGTGCGAAATGCCGCCTGCTATTGCTTCATTCCTTTCCCATAAATCGTGGCTCGACTTGCGCTTATGTTCGCAAATGTATGAGCAGCATTAGGTTCATAATTTGGGTTAAATGGAGAAGAAAAAACTCACCTTAAAATTTTCATATCATAATAACAATGACTGTTTTGGGCATGTAAAGCGAATGAACGAAGAAAGTAGTGTGAAAAGAATATATGACGCATATGTGAATGGTAGAAGAAGTCGGGGACGCCCGAGAAGGACATAGCACGATCAGGTGAATCAGATACTTGAGATGGGCCATGTCAAAAGTCAGAATAATAGAAGAGTATGTATCAGACGATGTATGTCCGTCCTCTCTGCCTACCCCTGCGGTGAAACGGCGTAATGGTTGGTTAGTTAGTTTTATATTTCATTATAAACAGGATACAAACAGTATTTATAAACAATGTATAAACGGCTCGAGGGCAAATTTGTCAAAATTACCTATAAAAAAAATGAATTCCTTAATGATCTGCGTTTTATAATTTAAAACACCAATCAATAAAAAAGAAAATATATGTAAAATTTGGGTATTTGCTGTACCTTTTGATTAAAAAAAGAATTATTCAGTTTGGTTAAGTGTTTTTGCCTTAAATTCAAATTTAAGTTTGTATGATAAAGGCCGCCGGGTGGCACACCAATATACCTTAATTTTTCATACATGTGGCCGGCGTTGCGCGCTGGCGATGTTTGGGATATTCGATACAAAAACATAATTCGTTTCGCTTGCAATAGGCCAGCACACCGGGGACAGGGTAACTTCGCGCGGAACTTTGAGAATTTGCTCTCCCTGATTTATATTATATTAGGCATTATATTGGTAGGTGATATTTTTAATGAAATTCATAGATTCTATATTTGTCGGTAAGATGTTATAAAGTAATTTTAGACGGTATAATTTACCAGTGCTGCACACCAACACACTGTGCAACCAGCCGCCCTTGGTCCCTGCATGCGTCTCGTTCTAGCGGCCCTTTAACAAACGAGACAGCGCTAGTTCGCTCAAATGTTCGGCAGCGGTCTCTCAGACCTTACCAGTTACGTGACTTTTTATGCATGCGTATTTTGGGTTCTGATTTGCCACCTGATCCACAAAACTCCAATGACGGGTCAAAAATACGAAAAACCTGTGCTAGTTGTCCTCAGAAGTTGTCAATGTAATTAATGTAATCGCAAATCGAATTACCAATGTAATTTGTGTAAAAAAACATGTGTGCTTGCAATGTGCCAAACAATTATGCCCTGACTGCCAATACAAATAACCAAAGTTTGACCATTGCCAGTTTTGTAAAATGATACATGATTAGAGCATTTTTTTTTGTTTATTGATTAGTATCTTAACTGTAAGGAAAATAAGTATTTTTGTTATAATATGTTGATATAATTTTTTGTTTGTGATTACTGATCTCATCTCTAGTTTTTTATTTTATTTTAGTTACTACATACTTTGTAATGACAATTTCTTCATTAAAAATTACATTTACAGCCTTACTCATCATAAAACCGTACCACGGCTCTGTAGCTACACAGTGGAGTAAGCTTACACTGCTCAGGGTAAAAATGTTTACTCATCATCATAATGTTTCTCGACAGCTGTTATGATTTTTTTACGGTAGCAACACTGCTCCAAAGCTCAAAAACGCGACCAATTTAGCATTTCGCGGCGTGTTGCCAACTTCACGTTTATTCATACGTCAACACGCGTCAACACAACGTTGACTTTGGTAAATCTATATGTAGACACCTAAAATCTCCTTCCGTGAGTGCCGCAAATGGATCGTACCTTTTTTAAACCTTTTCCGTGGCCGTGGTGCACGAATGCTGCGAATACGGTCAATATTTGCCAAAGCTCCGTTCAAAATGTCAAGATTCTCATAAAAGTTCGCCATTTCGTCAGTTACAACGCACGGGGTACTGAGTTAACCCTGCTGATCGGGTGGTTTAAATTCTGACAGCTACTACATCTCCCGGTACAGCGACTCGGTAAAAACACGCGCATGCGCGCGATTAACCCACCATGTTGAGTAACAATTTCACCTAACCCGCTCTTGCTGCGAGGTGTAATCTTATTTTGCGATGATGAGTAAGGCTGTTAGAGTATAGTGACTCTTGTGCGGAATACTCGAATATTTGCTTATCCCTGTGGAAGGACTGTGACTCTGATAATAGAAAACTTGAACAAATAGAGTCAGAAAATTGTAGTGTAAATGAAATGATCATGCAAAATAAATATACTTTGAAAATGATTCTTGACTTGTGAATCATAACCATGCTGAACACCTCATTTAATCTGCCAAACTCCAAGAATTAGCTGCAGAGTGCGTGAGAGTGCTAACAGGCAGAGTATTGTTGCAGTTGAAGAGGTGCCGGTGGACTCCCACCTGTCCAGCCCGCCCCCGGCCCCCGTGCCCGCCCCCGTCCCCGCCCCCAGCGCTGGCCCCGCTGCCTCGGCCGGAGACAGCCTCAGCGTTGAGGAGAGCAATCGCCTCAGAGCCAAGCTCGGACTGAAGCCTCTGCAGGTCCATGCTGACACTCCTGATGGTAAGTCTGAAAGTTATTTTCTTTATCTCCTGTAGGACTAGCTGATAATCTACGTATTGCAGTTGATTCCTTTTTGCTCTCAGCCATTCCGGATTAGCTAGCATATTGTCCAAGAAGTGCCATCTTGGTCTGCCTAAAGGCCTGACCCCAAATGTCTTGGCTTCAGCTTTTAATGTCTAAAGTTACAGGAAATCCATAATCAATGTCTTTGATGGGAATTTATAGAATTGCTGGTTAGGTTAAAATTTGGGCAAGTGAATTTATGACAGGAGTGTTCTATACACCCTTAGTCCATCACTGAGCCCAGAGAGAAAGCCCTCACTAAGGTCGCTTGGCAGTAAACATGCTGTAACAAGTATTACCCAGTGAGGAAACACTAATGCAATAAGATTTAAAAATTTAGTAATTATCTCATTTGTGAACACTTTATATAACGAGCGTTGTTTGTTCAACAGATGATGGAAAGATCACAGATGACCTGGGGGAGTTCTATCACAAGCCAGCAGAGAATATTGCCAAGAAGAGGCAGCAGGAGAAACTAAGAAATAAGATATCTGAGAGGAAACAGAAGAGATTAGTGGAGTCCAAGTAAGTACTCAATTCTTAAATATAATTGTAGTGTCCCAAAGCAGGATAGTTCTATTTATGATACATCTCATCTTGCTGCTTAAAACTCTGGTGGGCGGTTTGTCTTATATAATGCCAATGCAAGTTACAGATGAAAATTTCGGCTAGTGGATTTATGGCAGGGGGGTTTCATACCTCCTTAGCCCATCACTGAGCCCAGAGAGAAAGCCCTCACTAAGGTCGCTTGGCAGCAACATGCTGTAACAAGTATTACCCAGTGAGGGAACACTTCAATAACAAATATAAAGTGTGTGTGTAACCACAATCTTAAGATATTTTCTGGTTTCAAGTCTGCAGCAGATTGTATATTATGTATTACAAAGATTTGATAATGCTTAGATAAGGTAATAAGATTTTGTTTTCATCAGACTACTGACAGTCCGCGCCCTGGGAGATGAAGAGGAAGGAGAAGGAGGTGCAGCGGAATGGGTACAAAAGAACCGGGAGCTCACCAAACAAAAAGCAGAGGCTGCTAAAAGGGTCAGTTCATCAACTATACATTTGGTAAACTGCATAAATGCATGCCACTTCTCCATGTGCAACTTTACACTTTTACACTAAATTTACGGCAGGTTTAATAAAGGCAGGGGAGTCCCGTATTCCCTTAGCCCAACGCTGTGCCTATAAAAACAGTCCTCACTAAGGTCGCTTGGCAGTAAAATGCTGTAACAAGTATTACCCAGTGAGGGAACAAACAATTCACTCGCTTTCTTGAAATTATGTCAAGAGCTCTTCCAGGTTCAAAGCACACTTTAGAGGTGAACCGTCACAAAACTGCGCTCTGTGAATTTATTTTTGTAGAAACTCAGCAGAAGAAAATTGGATGACTTTATATTTAAAAATTTATAGCAGTTAATATGCGAAATGAATGTGCTGGACGTACCATTAGGATTTGGCTTCAGTCCTGGGCAGTCTGTTCCTGGGGAGAAATGTTCAATCCTCAGTCGACAAAAAACAAATCTTTAATATTGGCTACTAGCCGACCCAAGAGATTGCACAGTAGGTTGAAAATTAAAATTAGGTGTATTATTTATATACATCTATTTTCAATACATGATTTTTTTATTATCACAATATTAACAAATGTTAATTTCCAGGCTGCCATTCTGGACGAGCTGGATGCGGAGTTTGGCGTGGGGGCCTTAGCGGAAGAAGAAGAGGCCACGCGTTTGGGTCGTGCCTACGGGGCGCAGCACCTGCGGGGGCTCCACGTGGCCCACGCATGTGACCGCCTGCCCGAGGGGTCCACCCTGGTGCTGACGCTAGAGGATCGCGATGTGCTGGATGATGGACAAGACACTCTGGTCAACGTCAACCTAAGGGACCAGGAGAGATATGATAAGGTACCAAATATATATTGTGTATTATAACTATTTTGAGTTTTCAGGCGAGTAGCCTCCCCCCCCCCCCTGCGCACTGACATGCCCAAACTCATGGTTTTAGAGGGAGCTCATGAGTTGATGAGTAGATACAGATATGTCGTGCCGTTGGAGCGAATATGCTACTCTAAAATTCTTTTATTTTTGCTGCTATTAATCTCTTTTCGTGTTCATAGTTTATTTGTGTTCATCTCACTAATTTATTCTTCCATCTCTTAACTAAGCATTACAATCAGCTTAAGTAGCGTATTAACTTTGTTGCAGCCCATATCTTGTTTCATGTTTGCAGCTGCCCATCATCTTGCAAAGCGCCGCTCACTAATGTACTCTATTTGAACGTAATGCCAATGCTTTTCGGCCAGTCAAGTAGCGACTAAACTACTCGCTACTCGACTAAACTACTTGCCCAGTGCGAACAAGCATTGGGTCGCTTGGCAGTGAACATGCTGTAACAGTAATCACTGTCCTAGTGAGAGAGCACACCACATAAATTATGAATGAAATGAAGAATGGTGTGTTCTCTAAATTCCTTGCAATATTGTTGTTATGATTTGTATTATCACTGTTTAATTAACTATTAACTGTTCAATTTTGTCCTTCAGAACAACGACACCAAGAAGCAGTCCAAATCTGGGTATACGCCCTACGAGGGTGCAGATGACCCGACTCTGTACGGCGTAGAACAACAGAAGGAGTTGCTCAGCAAATACGATGAGGAGATCTTCGGTGAGAAGAAAGCCAAGGGATTCACAATTGGAGACGATGATCAGAGAGAGATGGAAAACTTCAAGAAAATGATGGTACAAATGATTAATTCACATTTTCTTATTCTTGAAACTATTTTGTGTTACACCACAATTTTACATTTGCAAACTTAAATAGTGCACTGATTTATTTATGAAACTTTGATGTTGTTTCACAGAATTTGAACAATTCATTAAATTTTAAAGTTAATATTCAAGTTCTGGAAAAGTTGTGTAATTTCGCCATGGGCCGATTGTTTTACAGAAGTTAACAGATTATAATTGAACTTTCACAGAACTTGATTATTAACTTTGAAATATGGTGAATTGTTCAAATTCTGCGAAACAATCTCTCTTTAGTCGTAACTGAAGTTGGATCTCCAGTGACAACATGTTTTACAAAACATACAATAAAAACATCAGGGTAGGGCCACAGTGTTTTTGTTTTCGTGGCTGATGGAAAACAAAAATGTTGTGGCCCCCTCCTAGGCATCCTCAAAAAATGTACATGTTTTTATCGGAGGAGACATGCCTTTATTGATTTTGATGTTTCCACAACATAGTCCAGTCTGGTGTTTTATAAAATATTGTTTTTGGCAAGTGAATTTATGGCAAGGTTGTTTCATACGCCCTTAGTCCAGCACTGAGCCCAGAGAGAAAGCCCTCACTAAGGTCGCTTGGCAGTTAACATGCTGTAACAAGTATTACCCAGTGAGGGAACACTTGCAACTAGCCCCATCCTATCAATGTTTTGTTAATTTCCATCATTTAACAGGTTTTATGTTTTATTTGTGATGTAGATACGAGAGAAACTTTCCAACAAGCGTTTGGAGTCCCTGCAACTGCCCGCCCTCAAGCAAGCTGCAGAATACTACACTGATGAAGAGTTCAAAGCCAAGTTCAAGAGGAAGAAGGTAATTGCACTATCCTGTATTGATTATAACTAGCAGTTAAAAACCAGCTCCACAGGTTTTTGCTGCTATATATAGCCACTTGATACTATTATTCACAACTCTTAAGTATTTCTGTCAATTTTTCCATATCCGGAGAGATACTCAAATTCTACAAATCCGTAGTACTTATATCTGGGGAGGCAAGCCCTCATGCGATCTGCTAACATAGGTTGCGCCATCCTTAGACGAATTCTTGAATTCGAAACCGAATTACAAAAGTAGCTTTTTAACAAACTCCAAGTATGAAGATGGCTTGATTCGCCGGATTCTTAAATTTCAACCGTACATATGTTAATGTAATAATAATGTCTGATAATATATGTATTTGTGGGGTTAAGGAATGATGATACCATTAAAACTTACTGCAAGTGTCAAAATGGAAACTTTTGTGAGTTAAAAAACTAGAATATGTGCTAGGACTGGTGGGTGTAGATGCTGTCGATTATTTTTTCTTTTACTGTATTGAAATTTTCTGTTTTTTTTTATTAGGGTTATTTGGGCAAGTGTAATATTGGCAGGAGTGTACTTTGCACCCTTAGCCCATCACTGAGCCCAGAGAGAAAACCCTCACTAAGGTCGCTTGGCAGTTAACATGCTGTAACAAGTATTACCCAGTGAGGGAACAAATTTATTGAATATGTACTTCTATCGGGTACATAAATTACACACTAAATTGTGGTCATTGATTACGGAAATTTAACATTTTTGTTTTCCAGGGTAAAATGCGGCCCAAGGTGAAGAAAGAGGACAACCCTGAAGACATTGTTCGAAAGGGTGGACTTATCACGGACGACACAGGTAAGCAAAAATATCAATCTTTTTTAGACTCAGGTTTTTTCTTTTTTTTACGTGAGCCGCACACAGGGGGCCTTGAGGAAAATAATTTCCCTCAGGACCTATGTCATCTGTCATTTTTTTAAGGAAAGGAAGGAGAGGAGAGATCTGGGAAGGAAAAGGGTTTAAAGTGTGGGTAGGAAACTGGGGTTCAGTGTATCCTGGTCACCCGCCTCCAAGACCTAGACAAACCTCACCCCATGAACCCGGGCACCCCTGGTAAATCACCAAACGTAGCGAACCACTTGGGGTAACCTATGGCAGAGGTGTTAGTTATCCAATAAAGGTTCCCGGGGCGGCGGTACCCATTCCCGCCTCCCAAATTTGCTAACAATAACACTCCTTATGTAGATTGCGATAAGGTTTGAATTCCCATCTAACGCAAGTTGCCTATTTTGATTTATTCAAGAAAAAAACAATGCAAAAAGCGTGCTTTATTTTAATTTGTAAAGTTCAAGCACAAATATTTGAACATTTTGCGATCATTTTTTAAAGAATTTAATTTTCCACACTATACAATAAAACCATAACCGAAGAGGGGTTCGCAAATAGGACATTTTAACTTTAACTTCTCCTGTGCCGATGCGATGTTAACCTTTATGTATAAAGAAACTGTGTGAAGGACTAGATCAGAATCGCTTGGGCCATTCTCGTTCTTGACGTAACAGGTACCTGAATTACGCCTAGCCATTTGGAATAATTTGTAATAAATTATCTATGGCATCTGAGTGTCACTTTTTGCCGCGATTTGAACTGTCAAAGTTCGAGCGTGGTAGGTAGCAAAAAACATCAAAAAACCTATCAATTTATCAAATAAACACAAGTAATGTTGTTTTTATAGATAGTTTATTGTTCAAGGAATGTTTTTCGGTAAATACAGGGTGTCCCAAAAGAAAGTTGATATTTGTTTTGCTTTCTGTGTGAACGCAACTTTTCCGAGGGGCGCGGGGGGTATGTCAATCAGTAGTCTGACTCTTGGGAATTTAGTCACTATGAAGCATTTCTCGAGAGCGACCGCGCGTTGTGCGTGCCTGAGTTTTACAAAAATGGTGATTCGGCGACTGTAGCGCGTAGAAGACTGCAATATTTGAGGTTTTCGTCAATTCAATGATGCGCCAAGCATTCCTCTCATTCGAAAATGGGTCAAAAAGTTTGAAGAGATCGGTACAACGCTGGCAAAACAAAAATCCAGGCGACCAAAGTCATCGAGAACGGTAGAAAACGTAGAGAGTGTTTATCAGTCTTTTCGTGACGACTCAAACTTTTCGATTCGGAAGCGTGCAAGTGCTTTAAATGTGCATAGATCATCGTTACACAGCATTTTGCACAAATACCTAATGCTGCACCCCTACAAACTTACTGGCTATAACCAAAGAACATGGTTCCAGAAAGATGTAGCAACATTACATACGTCCAATACGTCTCTGCCATGAGTTCGTGAAATTTTCCCTGGCAAATTGATCTCCAGGAGAGGTGACATAAATTGGCCTCCTCGTGGTCCTGACCTAACCCTTATGGACTTTTTCCTGTGGGATTATCTCAAATCTTAAGTGTACGCCAAAAATCCGACTTCCCTGATGCAATTAAAAGAAAATATCTGTCACGAAATGGCAGCCACCACGAAGCCTACCTGGCGAGCCGTCATAAGAAATTTTACTCTTTGATTAAATGAATGCCGCGAACGTGAGGGTTTACATTTGGACGATATTATTTTTCCGAAATAAATTAGTATTTAACCTTTTCCCTGCGTTGAACTACTTCGTTTTTTCAATACCCATACGCGGTACATGTATATGTCATATTTCAAATACCTATCCAACCTATTTTATGTCAAATTACAGCATATTATGGCATGATTTATCATACTATATAAACAGATGAGATTATTATCTACAATTTGAAACCAAATCGTCGTCTGTAAACACTCCTAGATGTTTATAAAAAACAAAAAATGTAAAAAACGTACCCATATTATTTTAAAGACGGCGCCATTTATCTGCGTGCGTGTACTCAGGACACTGCGTTGATAGACACAAGTGGTACCTCAATAACTTATTATTATTAATTCGTATAAACAAGTTCTAAATCTTCTGATGACACTAAAAAACCGGTGATTTGCCGGGCCATTTGCGCATGCGCGAGAAAATAATTCAAATATTTGAAATATATTGTCTTGAAAAACTTTTGGTCTGCGATTTTGATCCTTATATGTAAGAATTTGTATGAAAAACAATGTCAAAATCGCTTGCGCCATCATTACTCTAGGTAGTGTTAAAGATTTCACTCGAATTGCCACACTGGAATATTTTTAAGACGATTTCTTCTATGACAATGCGCTGTCAGATTTACCGCGAAATTAACGGTCGAAATCACTATCGCGATGTATTTGTATCGCGAATAAAACGTCGTAAAACCTATTAATTTACGTGATAAATGCAAGTAATGTGGTTTCAGTGGATAGTTTATTGTGTTGTGAACGTGTTGCAGTCAATAAAATATACCATAGCTTAAAATTTATCAACAAAACATTCAATTCAAAATACAAAGTGGTGGTTTTTTAGTGTAGTTCCGCGAATTTCCGCAAAATATCCCGGCATTTGACCGGTTTAAAATTTTTATGTAAATTCAAAATCACACTTTCACAACATAAACAAACGTGCGCGAATACGCGCGATCTCGATAATAAATGTTATCGACGCTTGTCCAATTTGGTCACTCGGAATCGCATAGATGCGCGTGCGCAAACTACTAGCGCCATCTGTGGAGTAAATTGAGAACTTTGCATTCAAAGGTACGAGGAATACATTCACTTGATTATAGATGTTTTTTACGAAATACAATTTTACTTTCGAAATATTCCCGAAGATGTCAGAATCGTGATAGTTACACAAATGCCTTAGCGAGCGGGAAAAAATACTGTGACATAGTAGCGCTGTGATATCGGCAGTCGAAGTTAGCGTAACAAGGGCTGATACGGGCGCGTGTGAGGCGTGGCTTTTTGCCGTATCAACTGTTGTTACGATCGCGTGGAAAAAGTTAATAAAATTTTTTTGAATAGAACCCTTATTTTATTTAAATATCAACTTTCTTTTGGGACACCCTGTATAATATACGATAGCTCAAAATATACCCACAAAATATTAGGTCAAAGTAACACTTTGCGTGATTTTCGAGGTTTCAGACGAAATACGAGACAGGTTAACGCAGTTTTTATAGGCCTGATACTTTATTTTTTTTGGGCTTATCAAAAGACTAATCAAAAAAATATTCAATTATTCAAAGGTGTTCTGTTCATGTATTCTACTCATAGTATTTAATTAACCCTTTCCCTGCGGGAGTCTGCGCCGCCAAGTTTCTCTGGCGTTATGCATACGAAACATACTTGAATATGGTAAAATTTGTACTCATAAAAATTCTCAAATCTTTACCCTACTGACATCTTGCAATATTTTTCCGTAATACGTATCCTAATCAGAGTTAGAGATTTGAAGGGACCTCCCAACTCAGAGCGAAAATTGAATCAGTTTGAATTCTTCCCACGTCTTTTCACACGCTATTGCGCAGGCGCCTCTCATAAGCACTCATAAGATTCTTAAGCGAAGACGATCGCCGAGTAATACATTATCATATTGAATTATTGTTTGCTTTTTTGTTGATGCGAACTATTGTGATTGCTGTGGACATTTATTTGATTTATCATATTTAGAAATAAGTTTTTCTTAGTGTACGGCCTGAGTGCACGCTCAAATCGAGCGTGGGACGGGGCGGAGCGTGCGGCGTTCATGTCAAACACATGTTTTTGCATAGTACCATAATTCAAATACTGTGGCACCGTCCTGAGTGGGAGCGGCGCGGTGGCAGCAGCGTGCATGTTTGCGTCGAGCGGGGCGTCGCGTGCAGGTTCAAACGAGTTTGTGATTTTGCAGCGGTGACAAGAGCGTGCGCATAATGTCGTTTGAAGAAATCATTTCAGAAATACAGAATAATCCTGAAATATGGTTATCTTCTCATTCTTTATATAAGAATAAAATAGTTAAAGCAAGAGCGTATACTTGTAAAATTTATCTCCGTATGAAACTCTCCAAACCGCTTTCTTTGCATAAAAATATCACTGGGACCTTGTCTTGACTCAAAATTACATTTTAACCAGAAACTTTCTTCCAAGTACATATCAACAATATCATATGACGCAGAAGCCATGATTAAAACAATAGCGGTGACCGTCAACGCTGAGCGTGCACTGAGGCCACTCAGTGAGCACGCTCTTGACCGCTCCACCGCCCGCTGACCGCCACGCCGAACGCTAACCACTCAGGCCGTACACTTATAAATATACTAAAGATACTTTCAAACCGTGGTAGAAATATAAAATTGCATCAGTGTTAAATTATTTTCAAATAAAAATAAGTGATTAAGAGTGTTTTTAGTTGACAATCAAGTGTAGTGATTTTATAACTCTTTACGAAAAGTTGTAGACATTTGACTTTTTATCAATAATTGAAATTATTTTTATTCACCAACATACAAAATGTTGGGTCGTAGTCTTAACCGGTGACAGGCCGGAGACGCGTCATACGCGTGCGTCATATGCGCATGCGTGAGAAAATAATTCAAATATTTGAATAATATTTTCAACAAAAAACTTTCGGTCTGCGATTTTGACCCTTATAGGTACAGAATTTGTATGAAGAACAGTGTCAGAATCGCTTGCGCCATCATTACTCTCGGAGACGCTAAAATTTTCATTCACCTTGCAACCCCGGAATATTTTTAAAACAATTTCGTCTATGACAATGCGCTGTCAGAATTTGCCGCGAATTTAACCGTCGCAATAAATGCGTGTTCCGCGACTAAAACATTGTAAAACCTATTAATTTACGTAATAAATGCAAGTAATGTTGTTTTGGTAGATAGTTTATTGTGTTGTGAACGTGTTTCAGTCAATAAAATATACAATAGCTCAAAATTAATCAACAAAACATTCAATTCAAAATTCAAAGTGGTGGTTTTTTAGTGTTTTTTCGTGAATTTTTGGTGGAATGGCGTGGCCTTTGACAGGTTAATAATGACCACGAAATAATTAGTGCAACTTTAGAAACAGATTTAAATTTCGAACTTAGTGAAAGTGACGAAGTTAACAATTGCGAAGCTGCAGTTGTTTTTAGTATACAACCCTTTTTAAGTGTGTCAATATTTCATGCATCTAGCCAATGGAGACATCGCACCACAGTTGAAGAGCTGTACTCCGGTATGTTGACGTGCTTATTGTGTTGTCCTTGAGGTATTAATATGGCCGCCCGACCCAAACGTATTCATTACACTACTGAGATAAGCGTCGAAGATTTATAGAGTCCCATTGATAATCGGAATGTTTGTTTACACTTGAAAAAATACTTCAAGACATAAGTGATTTACTTTTTAAAACAAATATTAAAATCCATGCGTGATTATTGTTTAAAGCCATAAATTAGATTAATTCAATTCAATTCAATTAAATTATTTATTCATTTTAAAACATTACAAAATAAAATTTCAATACGTTTTAAAAGAGTATTAATTTAAAATTTAAATAGGTTTGAGTAATTTATATTTCAATGAAGCACAATCATACTAACAACAACAAAGCTTTTTGTCTGAATTGTGCTTCATTGATATTAAACATATCGATATCCGAAGTGATTCTATTTAACAACAAGACAGCTCTCCCGACTGGCATAACCATTGGCAAGTTAGTTCTGCAAGCCGGGAGATGAAACAGTCTATGCTGTCGATGACGGAGATAACCATCGGGAACATAGAAACTAATGCTCTCCATGATAGCCGAGTTTTCGAACCTTCCACGAATCAGTCTGAAGAAATGTGTTACAATGAGCACATCCCTTCTGACCCGTAGAAGGTTCACACCAAGCATGCCCAAGAGAAAGTGGGTAGGGTAGAGCCACGGATAGTAGCCATACTTCCTCGGGTAAAGAAATCTCAGAAATTTCTTCTGAACCCTCTCCAACCTGAGGGAATACTTCACTTGGTGTGGGTTCCAAACCACCGACCCACTCTCAAGCCTACTCCTAACCAAAGCATTGTATAGTACTGTGAGAACCCGGGTGTCTCTGAAGTTTCTCGCAGTGCGTAGGACGAAACCCAACATTCTCAGTGAAGTACTACACGTCATTATGATATGAGCATGAAAAGTTAACCTACTATCAAACAAAATACCAAGATCTTTCATAGTGGAGACACGATTTAAATTTAGAGCCCTCATAGTATACCGGTAAAACCAGGTATGACAAGCTCTAGTGATAGAAAGAATGAAACATTTAGAGATATTGAATTCAATCTGATTCCGTTTACTCCAGTCAACAATTCTATCAATGTCTGATTGGAGTCGAATGCAGTCCTCTAAAGTTTGTATTTCCAAGAAAAGTTTTAAATCATCAGCGAAAAAAAGTGACCTGGAATGCAGAATAATTTCCGTTATATCGTTAATAAAAATCAAAAAGAGGAGTGGTCCTAAATTAGAGCCCTGAGGTACTCCTGAGAAAACAAAAAACAATTTTGATAAGAATATTCCATGTGATACAAATTGTTTTCTTTCAGTAAAATAGCTGGCAAAGAATATAAGAAACCGGAAAGAAAAACATATCGTTGACAATTTATTTAATAAGATATCATGGTTTACGGTGTCAAAGGCCTTTGAGAAATCATTGTATGAGCAATCTTATATATTAATGATAAATAGCCCCGCGTGTGAACGAAGTGATACATTTTGTTATTAGTTTTTGGGGTATTATGCCGTGTTACGTTATCCCTTCTTTAGCCAACGTTTCGGACAGCGTTGCAGTGTCCATCATCAGGGCAGATGTGTAGTAGTTAGGGGTGATGTTTGTACTTATCTACTTAGGAGCGATACCGTGTCGCCAGCTCCACTCCTCTACGAGCTGGCGCTACAAACTTCAACATGTTTTTTTGGGTTTACTTGGCCACCCTGACAAATCGGCAATCGCCGAGCACTTAATCGAAACCGGCCATTACTTTGGATTTGTCCCTGAGGTCCTAGGAAGACCCAAAACTCATAGAGCGCGCCTGATTACAGAGGCAATTGAAATTCACAAAAATCCTATAAATATTAATAGAGACGACGGAGCTAAGCTCAATAGTTCTTGGTATCCGGTAATTGACGGTTACATCAAGGCTAAACCCAAACAACTTGTTAGAATTTTGAATAATTATAATTCCGGCAAGTATTATATTTGGCATGAGTGTTGTATACATTCTTAGCCCAACGCTGTGCCCAGAGAGTTTGCCCTCACCCTCACTAAGGTCGCTTGGCAGTAATATAATATACTGTAACAAGTATAACAAGTATGCTGTAACTCAGTGAGGGAACACTAGCTACATGTAATGTCTGTTTTACCTTACAACAAATAATATATATATATATATATAGTATTGTCAAAATAACATGTTTTTATTGTGGTATTGGTTTTAACAGATGTCAAGACGGAGACCTTGTCTTGGATGAAGGAAGAAGATGATGATGACCAGGACAATGAGTTGGAACAAGCCCTGGCTCGCACTCGGAGCATCAACATTGCCAGCCGTCTCAAACCCAAACTACCCAAGGTAACAAACAATGACTGACGTTCAACTACCAGCACCAGCATTTAATTACTCTTTCATTTTATGAAGCTTGATAATATCTTGTTTGCTATTACTTCAAAGACTTGATTTTGAATTAATTGATTCGGCAAGTATAAGAAAGACAGGTCTGTTCTACATATATATACAATCGTCCATCACTGATGTTATATTAACCAGTGACGGAACACAGACCCTTTGAACATACAATTCGGATATGGGCACTGCCGCCCCGGGAACCATTTATTGGAAAACCAACACCTCTGCCATAGGTCACCCCAAGTGGTTCGCTACGTTTGGTGACTTAGCAGGGGTGCCCGGGTTTATGGGATGAGGTTTGTCTAGGTCTTGGCGGCCAATGCGCTTGTCCATCTACTGCACGATGGGCCAGATCGAGAGATTGGTTGAGGTGGACCCATCCTAGACCTCTCCAGGTGGTCTCTCTCGACCCATCACCTTGCACCGCAGTTGGAGGGATGGATTCATATGTCCGTCACTCCTAGACACATTGACCCCCAGATTCTTAGCCACCCCTCATACCCTTTTCCTTCCCAAACTTTCTCTTCTTCCTCTTTCCAACTTCCTCTCCTTCCTTTCCCTAAAAAGACCCTCCACTTGGCACCCCCAAAGATGTCAGGGCCTCCTGTGTGGAGCTAATATAAAAAATATATATCATTTATCCACTCAACGATATATCATTTATCTAATCCTTGGTTTTTTTTTTACATGAGCTCCACACAGGAGGCCCAGAGAAAAATAATCTCCCTCAGGGCCTATGTCATCTGTGTGGAGGGTTTTTTAAAGGAAAGGAAGAAAAAGGGTTTAAGGGGTGGGTAGGAATATGGGTTTCAGTGTGTCCAGGTCATCCGCCTCCAAGACCTAGACAAACTTCACCCCATAAATCACCAAACGTAGCGAACCACTTGGGGTGACCTGTGGCAGAGGTGTTGGTTATCCAATAAAGGTTCCCGGGGTGGCGGTAATAATAATAATAATAAATTTGGACAACTTATATAGCGCTGTTTTTGCGAAAAATCGCCTCAAGAGCGCTGTACAAATTAACAAGGATTTTACATTAGAATTTACTTAACTTAGGAGGCTAGATAACAACTCGTCTTGCAGCTATCAAGCGCATGGATTATTGAAATTCTGGCCCCCCGATAAATTAAATAAAATATCTTTTTATACGTACGTATTTCAATTTACTTAACTATGTAGGGGGCTAGATAACCACTCGTCTTGCAGCTATCAAGCGCATGGACTGTTGGAATTCTAGCCCCCCAATAAATTAAATAAAATATCTTTTTATACGTACGTATTCTAATTTACTTAACTATGTAGGAGGCTAGGTATCAACTCGTCTTGCAGCTATCAAGCGCATGGATTATTGGAATTCTTGCCCCCCAATAATACATTTACCTTCTGTATTTAATAATCTACTTTTAACATCCTTAGTCTAACTTAATCTAACTTAATCTACTTAATCTAACTTAACCTAACTTAGTCTTACTCACACATACTCAAAACATATATGTATTTAATAAATCTGCAGTTCATAAAAACAATTGCAAAGAAACCATAAAAATAACACGTAATCAACGCTAACGAAAATGTATATATACTCGTAATACACTGTGATAATAAATTGTCACTGTGAACTGTTAATTAATAAAGTTTTTTAATTTTTCATTTATCACTCCATACGTACGGCACAGGTAGAAACCGAAGGGCGCGGGCTCAGTCCCATGACTTCCTAGTCCATGTGCTTAGGGGCGGGGGGCAGGCGCGGGCGGTTGGCAGCGGGGCAGCTAGGGATGCAGAGATTGCAGAGGTCATCAGTTGGTTTTCCCCTCCCGCCTCCCAAATTGTAAGCAACGGTACCCATTCCCGCCTCCCAAGTTGGTTGCAAAGTGTTTCCATCAAAGTTATCCTGATTGATTCAATGGTTTAAAGAGTAACCTTTTTGTCATTTTAAACTAATAATTTTGTTGTGTTGGTAGCTGGAGGATTTGGTGGAGGCTGTGAAACGTGAAGAAGGAGAAGAAGAAGTGGAAGAAACAATCGGCGGCATAGTCCTGGACAGCACGGCCGAGTTCTGCCGCACCCTTGGAGACATTCCGACGTACGGGCAGGCGGGCAACAGGGATGTGGGGGCCCAGGAGCTCATGGAGCTGGAGGAGGCGGCTGCAGAGGAGGAGGGAGTGGGCAAGGAGGGGGGCGCTTGGAGCAGCGTGGACCCCCGTCTGGAGCACATTCCCGTGGACATCAATAGGGGTCAGTCAAATTATTCAAACTAATTACTCTATTGAAAAAGTTAGTCATGACCCTTCTTCTTCTTCTCATGCCCAAGAAGAAGACGTTGGCTATTATGTTGTCTATGCGGACTTTGTTTACTGCGGCCCGGAACAGCTCTACAATAGACTGGCCCCATCTTCCGGCAATCTTTACCTGCATTATGAGAAGGGGAAGACTGCACAGCCTGACCCTGTCTCCCCATCCAAACTGTGCGTGTGGTGACACAAACCAAACAGCCGAGCACATTCTGTGGCACTGTGAGATTTTGACGGACGCAAGGGATGAAATGTTGGAAGGTCTGAAAGTAACTACGAGACCAGCATGGAATGCGGATCTCGTGTCGAACAAGGAGAATCTCGAATGCCTGAGGAAATTTACAAGGATTTGGGTTGAGAGATGGCCTGAGCTTAGAGTCGATGATTAAATTTAACTTCATTATGTGTTTAGGATCCAGAAGTAATTGCTCCTGGCATCCACGGTCACCCTTTTACAATATTTATACTACTACTAGTGCCCGGATATTACGCACTACATTTTGTTATTCACACTGAAACTGTTTACTCATGTACCTATCATGTTTTGTATTAATATATATCATGTTTTCTTAGGTATCATCTTCAACAACCTCTTTAACATCTAAAATTTGTCTATTACTGGTTTTTTCCTTTTTGTTTAACTAGATATTATCAATAACCTTCGCGTATCCTAACTATACTTGCATTTTTCTAGCACTCTTTTTCTATATCTAAGATATATATCAACAAGTTCTTCTTGTCTTGCCTCGTATCATTTAAGGAGCCGGAACTGACCTACCATCTCATTTTGTATTGTCCTACACCCCATCAAGGGGGTGGACTAGATCTATGTCCGTGCAACAACCGAGAAGATGACTCCCAAGGTAGCCGCTGCATAACCCGCCCGCGCCTCCCCCATCGCCATGAGCGGGCCAGAAGACCAACCGTCCGCCCTGCCTCCGGTGACCCGATGCTCTCTTTTATCCCTAGTGTCTTCAGGTCTTTCTGCCCTTAATCCCAACACTTTCTTCGAGGGCCTACCGGGGAGCCAGCTTAGGGGCGCGGACACCGAGTCTTGCTTGCGACTGGACTGATGGCTCCGCTTATCTTCGGCGGGACTGCCGGGTGACTAGCTCAGCTGCTTTGGTTAAGTCAAACAATCTCAACAAATTATGTAATTTTTATTTTTTATTCTGCATATTAACAAACTTTTATTACAGCTACATCAGGTGGCGGAGATGAGACGTGATACTGTGAAATAAATAACTAACAACATGTACGCACTCGCATACTGCCTGCTAACAATGTATGCCCGGACATTGGGGGTCTAGTCATTTTAAATAAAAAGTAGCTTCTTTATAAATAAAAAATTAGAGTCCTGACGAGTACGGTGAAGAAGGAAACCATCTGTTTCCTTAGAACGCCGTGGGAAAGTGGTGGGCAACCTCCAATGCATTATGAGAAGCAAGAACTTGTACTTCTCTGGATGTCTCATAAGATGTCCTAGATATTGAAGTTTTCGGATTTTTATAGTTTTAATAACTTGTTTTTCTTTATTCATCCGAACCATAACATCTTCATTCGTAACTCTGTCAATCCAGTCATGACCCACTTGTATAAATTATGATTAACCTTCAGATCGAATGTTTGTTGTTATTGTTCATTGCACACAGTTATGCAACTTGTTATTAAGCTGAATGTTTTCCTTTTTATTAGCCTTGAATTCTATTTCAATCGCAAACAATGTTATATTATGTATTTATTTAATGTTGACAATTTTGCTAAATTCTACTTGCTAACAGCCTTGAATTCTATTTCAATCGCAAACAATGTTATATTATGTATTTATTTAATGTTGACAATTTTGCTAAATTCTACTTGCTAACAGCCTTGAATTCTATTTCAATCGCAAACAATGTTATATTATGTATTTATTTAATGTTGACAATTTTGCTAAATTCTACTTGCTAACAAGTCACCTTTTAAAGTGAAAACTTCTTTAGCACCGTTGTGATTTGAAATTCGATGAAAAGAAAAATAGCGACACTAAAAAGAGACAAAAACACATATCTATATGATTTATTTTATATACTTCATACTTTGTTTTATGTCAGGTCTTATATAAATCTAGTATATGAGTCGTTTAATTTCTATATCCACTATGTCAATTTTCACTGATACGGAAAAAACCGCAAAAAACTGTCACATCTCTAGCGTAAATAAATAATTGCATTTTAATTTTTTATATAATTAATTGGAGTAATATAAATTCGAAGAGTGTTCATTTTTCAATGTATATCTAGCTATATTTGTAATTTCGATAATTAAATTAGATATAGAGGCTTTTGAAACTCAACTGACCTGGTGCGCGAGTTTCTAAACCCGCCATCTTGGCAAAATAACTGGTTGGTTGGTTGAATTTTGATATAGCGGGTTTTGATAGAAACTTCTTGAATGATATAGCAGATTTTGTTTCTCAGTCGCATTTTTAACATGGTTTTTGATCGTGATAAGGGAGGTTTTGAAGCAAAATTTTAGGTTCATCTTGTTCCTCGCAAAAATGTGAACAAGATGTCATACTCAGATCATTTTGGTAAAAGATTGGATACAGCAGGTATTGAAATTATAGGACTCATATTATTTCAGTAATTCACAGGCAAACGAAAAACTCTGTGTTCAGTTTGATGGAAAAAATATTTACCATGACCCCCATCCCTGCTATCTTGGAGTATCTTTGGACAGGAGCCTGAATTACCGGAAACACATGGAAACAGTGGCCAAAAAAAAACAGGACAAGACTAAACTTAGTCAATAAGCTGGCTGGTACTAGCTGGGGATGCGACGCCAACACGCTCAGAACGGCATCCATTGCCCTGGTTTTCTCAGCAGCTGAATACTGTGCTCCAGTACGGGCTAGAAGTGCCCACTCTTCCATGGTCGATGTTCAGCTCCTCTTCCTTGGCTCCCCGTACTTGCAAATATAACCCCGCCAAATATCAGGCGCGAGATTGCAACACTGAGGGAATACAAGAAGGCGCTGCAAAAAAGCGAAATACCTCTGCAAGATGATGTCGTTTCTCACCCGGCATGCCGCTTAACTCGTTGAATGCCGCGAGTAAATCGGGTTGGTTGTAACCAATTAGCGTTCGCAAAAAGCGGCAGCCATGACACCCAATGTCCGGCGATTCTGACAGCGTCCTTGAGAAATTTCGTACATAGAAAGGTCAAAGTTGAAGACCAAAGAATTTTTCCCGCGCATGCGCAAGAACTGCGCACGCTCCCGCGCTCTGGTAAATCATTAATATAAATTATATGGAGTCACCAATATAATTGCGGTTTTCTCTATGGTAAAGAGCGATAATAGAGCAAGCGATTCTGACCGTGTTCTTCATACACTTTCTTTATACATAGGGGTCAAAATCGCGTGTAAAGTCTCATGATACGCCGGCGCACGAGCGGCAAATGAGTGGTTAAAGTCTCAAAAACCCATCTGGACGGAAGGAGAAAGACTCCTTCGAACACCTCTCACCCCAGAAGATAGGTGGAAGCTTGAGTGGCAATCAGCCAACATCAAAAACGCCCATCTCGTTCAAGACCCCACTGAGAGACAGCCTGGGTTCTCATTGCCAAGCAAACTCTGGACTGCCATCAATAGGATAAGGTGCTCCCATAGCCATTGTGCTCAGATGATGCATAGATGGGGCCTTAAAGAGTCGGCGATGTGTGAATGCGGTGCGGTACAGACCACCGAACATGTGGTCAACGAATGCCCACTCCATTCATTCCCCGGCGGGATTGATGAGGTCCACAGGGCAACGCCTGAGGCCCTGGACTGGCTCGCAGACCTAGATGTCCCCCTCTGACCCCCCACCATACAAAAGAAGAAGAAGATTTAACTGTTACACAAATATATATTTCTTTTCAATATTATCTCATTGTACTTCTAATCACAACTGTATCACTTCAGCTTGTATCCTCATACATTCTTATTTTGTTCTTAATATAATACTGATACCCCCCTGTAAACCACTGAATACTTATATTTCATGTGTCATTTAAGCCATTTTATGTTGTTTAAATAAATATATACATCATTTAGTATATAATTCATCCGGCAAGTGTAATTATGGTGGGGGTGTTATATACACCCTCAGCGCATCACCGGGCCTAGAGAAACAGCCCTCACTAAGGTCGCTTGGCAGTTAATATACTGCAACAAGTATTACCCAGTGAGGGAACACTGTTTAGTTCATATATCTCGTACCAGTCATGTAGATTACAAAGCCAAGAAGTGTGGTTTCTTCCATCACACCTAGTTTAGAAGTGTTCTATCATTTTGACTAATGTAGTAATGTTATCATCTATTCCAGATGGTGGTGGAGCGCTGGAGGCTGAGCCCCGCCTGGACTCGGGTCTGGGTAGCGCCCTCCGTCTGGCCCTCAGCAAGGGTTACCTGGAGAGGGGAGGGGATGCCAGACCCGCCCCACCTGCCCTGCCGCACCTGCAGGCACATCACTACTCCATCGATGACAAGGCTCATGGGTAAGAATTACATTCCTCGGACATGATCATCATAATAAATACATTGGAGGGTGGTCCGATAAGTACTTAGCCTATTAACCTCTTATTTGCCGGAGACGCGCGGATGCGCGCGTATCGTAGGCATGCGCGAAAAAAATATGTTTATCTGCGATTTTTACCCTTCTATGTACCTACAGAATTTGTATGAAGAACAAGGTCTGAATCACTTGCGCCAACATTTCCCCATAAGATGGGTAAAAATTTCATTCACCTTGCAACCCCAGAATATTTTTAAATCATTTTATCTGTAGCATCAAAATGTCAAATTCGTTGTCATCAAAAACATTGTCATGGTGGTAGAGCACTTTTTTCTTCACCAAATGAGGGGGTTTTTTCTGCAATTCGGTGTCGAATCTGCCCAATAATTTGGCATAGTACAGCCCTATGATCGTTTTGCTCTTCTTCAGATAGTCAATGTAAATCACACCTTGTGAATCCAAGAAAACGGCCATCACTTTTCTGGCCGACAGGACTTTCTTCGGAGCACGTTTGCCGGGTGAAGTCCACTGTTTCGATTGTTCCTTGGTCTCCGGTATGTTCCAGTGGATCTATGTTTCATCGACGGTCACGAAACGACGCAGAAACTCCTTCGGATTGTGCTTAAGCAGCGTTAAACACTGCTCTGAAGTGGTCTCATGGTTTCGCTTGTTGTCCAGAGTGAGCAAACGCGGCACCCATCGCGCCGACATCTTTCTTTATGCCCAAAATTTCATGCAGGATATGGACCCACGCGGTCTTTTGAGATGCCTACTGTCTCAGCTATCTCGCGCCAAAAAGAGATTGGGGATTTTTGTTATGTTATCCTCCGTGGTAGCCGTTTTCGGGGCACCTGGGCGTGGCAAAAAACTGATGTGTGACCATGTTGAAACTCGTTAAACCAATTCATCGAAGGAGAAGAGTCACCGTACACATCATCCAAATGCTCTACGGCCAAGTACTTATCGGATCGCCCTCGTATTTAATGAAGATGTGTCAAATCAAATGTTGTTGTTTTCATTGTAGAATATTTTTTGCAGTGCAATATAATTAGTTTGGCAAGTATAATAATGGTAGGAGTGTTTTATACATTCTTGACCCAACACTGTGCCCAGAGAAATAGCCCTCACTAAGGTCGCTTGGCGGTAAACATGCCGTTAACAAGTATTACCCAGTGAGGGAACAATATTTTAAATTATGCTTAGGGGAAAAGTGGTTACCCTTCGTACACTTTTTAGATTTTATTTTTTTACTTTGTGATTAATTGTCGAATTTATCTAGTTTATGTACCTAAGTGTAACAAATATATTGTAGTTTGTTACAAAAAAGTCCGAAACTATTATGTCGAAAGGTTAAAGGGTTATAGCCATTTTTCCACGATAAGATATTTGTATGATCGTACCCCACGTACGGGGTACGTTGGTACAGTAGGTGGGGTACTTTCGTAAGCCATGGGGTAGATTCATACAGGGTAATTAAAAAGTCAATTAAAGTCATAATTTTTTTATTAATTAACTGAAAGTAGGTAATTATACATTTGGTTGTATAATTGTTACACTTAGGTACATAAACTAGATAAATTCGACAATTAATCACAAAGTAAAAAAATAAAATCTAAAAAGTGTACGAAGGGTAAACCACTTTCCCCTACAGTTTCATAAATAAATGAATTAAATACGTATTCCGAAAGATATTCAAAGTATCAATCGAATTCGAGAAGACTTGGAGGTTCATCGGCGTTAGAGCCATCTTTAAATTTCTTGACTCTGCTTTCCAACGTTGATGTTTTGATGTCCGAACGCACCCCATGCCTTTGCACAAAATTAAAATACAACTTACACAAATTCTAATTTAGTTTGAGAAATATAACAATGAAAGCTCAAAATAAACAATGTCCGTTATCAATCATCACCATTTTGTCAAAAACACGTTACGTCTTGTCAGCTGATGCACCTGTGTGCGACTGGCGCGACACTCCGCTAGCAACATGGCGGCCGGTATGTCTATGCACACAAGAAAAGGCGTGCTTGTGTGCCGTTTAGTTTTTCTGTTATACTAACTGTACGAATGTGCCCCGCGTACGAATGGTGACCACTTTCCCCTACTACTTCTGTCCTTGCAAATATCGGAAATTTGAAATATGATATTGGGATGTGACAATCAAATTCTAGTTCAAAACATTGGTATATAATGTAGTTAGTAGATATGACCTGTTCTCTGTGAGAACAATAATTTGGTTACTGACCCAGAAATAAATAATACCGCCATTGGAAGCCATTACTAACTTCTCAGTTTATTCCTTGTTCCTATAAAAAATGTCAACTTATAACAAATCTATTTAATTTTGAGCAAATATTGTGAATTATTCAATCTTGAATACCTTCTCTTTCCCGCATTGCTTTGTCCTTTACTAATTAGGGGCGAGGGATGCTATTGATTAGATGCCACAGATGGTCTGACCGTTATAAGGTCATGTGGTATCTTGAGAAAGTTGAGTTACCTTCCGAGTCTATCCGCGCATCTTCAAGGAAAAACCTCTGGCAGGACTGAAACCCTTTCAGCTAACCTGGAGTGATTATAGACAGGTGTAACCCTGGTAAAAGGTTAAACGAGCGGTTTAGGAAACAATTAGTTTCCTTGGGTTAAGTACCCACAAAGTTATCGTTAAAGTTTGTAATATTTGTAGGTAATGTGTCTAACTAATTAAAGATTATTCTTTCATCTTTTAGTATTTTTTTTTCTATTATCTGTTTTTTTTATTGTACAGTCAATAATTAGATGATGTTGTATATTAATCGTATAATACTAACAACGTTGCAGGGACGATGACAAGCTGAACCGGCGCGAGCGCGGTCACGCCGGCCCCACCAGTGAGTTCCGCGAGAAGGAGGGCTTCCGGCCCCACGTCAAGCTGGACTACGTGGATGATGAGGGGCGCGCCCTCAAGCCCAAGGAGGCCTTCCGCTACCTCTCCCACAAGTTCCACGGCAAGGGCCCCGGCAAGAACAAGCAGGAGAAGCGCATCAAGCAGGGCCAGCAGGAGGGGCTCATGAGGAAGATGAACTCCACCGACACCCCCCTCGGCACCCTGGCACTCCTGCAAGCCCGGCAGAAGGAAGTCAGAGCCCCCTATCTGGTGCTGTCTGGTGCCAAGAGAACCACACAACTCTGAGTTACCCGCCTGGTGTTACCTGTTAGAATAAAACATGCTCCTTCCAAATTAATCACATTGCTTTCTGAGCTTTGCCTTATCGCCAATATTTTGATTGAGAGCATCTTAGTTTATAATTAATTTATAAGACATAGTTATTATATAATTTAATAAACATTTGTGATTTATAGACCTATTTGATCTTTTTATTTTCTTTACACAACTTCATTAAGATTTTTAACCTCTTGCTTGCCGTCGTTGCCGGTAGGTACAATCAATCAAAACATTTCTCCAAACTATTCTGAGGAAACTACTTAAGGTCGATTGTACTACATACTTGTACAAATACATAAACACGTTATCTGGTCAGACAGCAGATTTTACCAAACCATCATTTTGCAAAAAACAGTAAGTTATTATCATCATCATCATCATCATCTGTGGCTCTACAACCCAGGTCGGGTCTTGGCCTCCAGCAGAGCCTGCCTCCATGACTGTCGGTGTTGTGCTGCGTTGCGCCAGTTTCGGATGCCGATGGTGCTTGTATCCTTCACCACTCCATCCAGCCATCGAAGCTTTGGTCTTCCAACTCTTCTCCGACCCCCAGGTGCACCATCCATAATTCGCTTTGGGATATCTCCTTCGCTCATTCTCTGGATATGTCCAGCCCACCTGAGTCTTCCAGTTTTGATTTCCTTGGAGATATTAGGGTCCTCGTAAAGATCGTATAGCTCCTGGTTGTATCTGATACGCCATTCTCCATTATCACAGACTGGGCCGTAAATCCTTCGCAGCACCTTCCTTTCAAAACTTTCTAGGGCTCCTTCATCACCCTTACTGATTGTCCAGCATTCCGAACCATACATAAGAACGGGTCGTATAAGGGTCTTGTAAAGCAGGACTTTAGTTCTTCTGGTAAGGTGGCGAGATTTCATATGCTTCTGTAGCCCAAAGTAGTATCGATTTGCAGCTACTATTCTTCTTTTGATTTCGCTGGATACATTGTTGTCATTTGTCACCATAGTACCGAGATATACAAGTTTCAAATAAAGATATACAAACTTTCAAATACAGATATACAAAGTTTCAAATGTATAATTATCTATCTGTATACTTGGTGGTTTCTGGCGTCCATGTACGGGCATATATTTTGTCTTCCCCTCGTTGATGACCAATCCCATGTTCCTTGCCGACGTAGCTAAGCTTTTAAACGCCGATTTTAGTTCATATTCTGAGCGTGCGATGATATCTATATCGTCAGCATAAGCAAGGAGCTGAACAGACTTGTTAAAAATATGGCCTGTGTTTTGTATACCTGCATTTCGGATGGCCTTTTCCAGCGCTAAATTGAATAAAATGCAGGCAAGTGCATCTCCTTGTCTTAGTCCATTGAAGGTCTTTAGGGTGTCTGACAGATCCTGTTGTATTCTGACTCGGCACTCAACATTAGACATTGTGAGCCTTACTAAGTTTACCAGTTTTCTTGGGATATTAAATTCATCCAAGGCTCTGTACAGTCTTTCTCTATTTACCTTGTCATAGGCAGCCAATCTATGAAGAGATGGTATGTATCAACATTAAATTCTATTGTTTTTTCCAGTATCTGTCTCAGTGAAAAGATTTGATCAGTTGTAGATTTCCCCTTACGGAACCCAGTTTGATATTGGCCAATTAGGGAGCGTTCAAGTATTACGTAACGCAATTTTTGAAGATTTTTGACCCCCCCTCCCCCCCATGTAACGCGCCGTAACATTTTTCTGTTCAACCCCCCCCCCCCCCCCTAAGCGTTACGTAACACCCAAGTAACAATTTTTACCTGAAAGTCACAATTAAGTTGCGCAACGTACTGAAATGTCGCTTAAATACCCTTTTTCTTGATTTTATCGCGTTTGCGGTAATAAATAAAACAAGAGTTTTCTAACTCGCGATACATTATATACATTTTATTTATTCATATTGTCATTTATGAAAAAAATTGAGAATATTATTATTTTTATCGGCCTTGTATTCCTTCCAGATCTCCACAATTTAACACTGTCTTACATAGAATAAACCTACATGGTTTTACAACACATACTTTCTTTTACATTAGCTTTAGTGAGGAGGCCCCGAGGAAAGTAATTTCCCTAAGTTTTCCCTGTGGAGCAACACTTTACTCCACTATGATTCACAAGCTGACTCATAGTGGAGTTAAACCCTTTCCACGTCCCGAATGCAGTTATACAAGTTCTCAAAGGGAAGATTTAAAAATCAACAGTATGATTCACAGAAGATAAAAACCATTTTCATGTCCTGACTGCAACTATTCGTGTTCTCTAAAGAGATATCTAAGAAGTCACTTGCTGACTCACGGTGTAGAAAAACCGTTTTCATGTTGCAACTATTGCAACATGCAACTATTCATGTACTACGAAGAGAAATCTAAAAATTACCCATGTTCACCCACAGTGGAGAAAAATCCATTTCATGTCCTGACTGCAACTATTCTACTTCTCGAAAAAAAATAACGAAAACGGCACTTGCTAACTCACAGTGACGAAAAACCTTTTTCTTGTCCCAATTGCGACTATTCATGCGCTACACAACGATATCCAAAAGTTCACGTGTTGAACCACACTGGACAAAAACCTTTTTCATGTCCCGACTGCAATTATTCATGTAGTGCAAAGGAACTTCTTAGAAATCATTTGCTTACTCAAAGTGATACAAAACCTTTTACATGTTTCTACTGCACTATTCATGTTCTACAAAGAGTCACCAAAAATCACATGTTAACGCACAGTGGACAAAAAACATTTTCCTGTCCAGAATGCAGTGCAGTTATACAAGTTCTCAAAAGGACAATTTATAAATCCACCGTGCGATTTACAGAAGAGAAAACCTTTTACATGTCCTGACTGTAACTATTTGTGTTCTTAAAAGGGATATCCAAGAATTCTTTTGCTGACTCTACTCATTGTGAAGAAAAGCATTTTTCATGTTCCGACTGAAACTATTCAGAGAAATCAAAAAATCACATGTTTACTCACAGTGATGAAAAACCCATTTCATGCCCTGACTGCAACTATTCTTCTTCTCGAAAAAAACTAAAACGGCACTTCCTAATTCACAGTGATGAAAAACCTTTTACTTGCTCCGAGTGCAAATATTCAGGCGCTACAAAACGGTATCTAAAAATTCACATGTTTACCCACTCTGGACCAAAACCTTTTTCGTGTCCCGACTGCAATTATTCATGTTGTACAAAAGATCTTCTTAGAAATCATTTGCTGACTCACAGTGCTACAAAACCACTTACATGTTTCTACTGCAACTATTCGTGTTCTACAAAGAGGCACGAAAAATCACATGTTTACCTTCAGCAGACAAAACTATTTTTTTGTCCCAGCGTGGTTTTTCAAGTTCTCGAAAGGGAGATTAAAAAATCCACAGAACGATTCAAAGTGAAGAAAACCTTTTTCATGTTCTGAGTGTAACTATGCATGTACTACGAAACCTAGCGTTAGGTAATATTATTATATTTTAGCAGTAAACTAACCTGTGTGTAATAACTAAAAAGCGTTGTTCTTTCTAAAAACTCTCGTATTTTTCAGTTTTTAATTTTTCTTTTGCTGTCTTCCAAATTTGGTTTGCATTTTTTGGTTGCGCTGCGCTGGCAAGTCAGCATGAGAGCCTTTATAGGCCAATAACAGCTGATGATGTAAATCTCCCGGTTTGGAGGACATTATAATTAATAAAAACTCACATTAACAAACAACACTGACTACAGCAAATCGTGTTTATGCGTATTTCGTGTTTAAAACACAAACGAATACTGACAACGAAAATAAAATAAAAATGACGCACAATACAGTCGAGGAATTCCCCGTACAACATAAACTAAAAGGCTTGCGAACTTGGAAGATTTCAATTCCTTAGTTTTTTATTTTTAAATAAAGAAAAACATGTTACGTAACGCGTCCTTCGAACCCCCCCCCCCCCCCTCCCCGTAACGCGCCGTAACGTTTCACCAGACCCCCCCTCCCCCCCCAAGTGCGTTACGTAATACTTGAACGGCCCCTTATGCCATCCGAATATTTCATAAGCCTACCACACAGTACATTTGATAGGATCTTGTATGAGATATTCAGCAGCGTTATGCCTCTATAGTTAGAGCAGTTCATAGGGTCTCCTATCTTGTGAAGAGGGCAAATTATTCCACAGTTCCATTCACTTGGCAGAGTCTCAGAGCACCAGGGGGCCAAGTCTCTATCTTTTATTGTTTACTAACAGCCTGTTACTTAACATTAATTACGTCACAAACACGTATTTTGACCTTAACGCTATTTTTTGTAGTCTCTATTATTTCGTAATGCGGAATTTTGTGACGTAATTAATGTTAAGTAACAGGCTGTTAGTAAACAATAAAAGTTAGAGACTTGGCCCCCAGATGGATTTAATGATATTATATACATGGACTCGAAGGTTCTCTCCGCCATATTTGAATAACTCTGCAGAGATGTTGTCAGTTCCAGGTGATTTATTGTTATGTAGACTTTTAATGGCACCCACTACTTCTTCTAATGTTGGTGGCGGCTCGACATTGTCATCATCATTAGTACCACCATCAGTGATGTTTCCATCCCTTGTCAAATTTTCACCCACACTCTCATCTACACTTCCGTTTAGCAGAGCATCAAAATATTCCACCCATCTATTCAGAATTCTTGACTTTTCATTCAAAATATTTCCCTCGCTGTCGTAGCACATTGTAATTCTGGGCTTGTATTCTTTTCTTTGATGGTTTACCTTCTGATAGAAAAGTCGACTTCTGTTTTGGGCCTTGGCTAGTTCCACTTCCTTGATTTGGTTCTCGAGAAATACTCGTTTCTTCCTTCTGTGCAGTTTTTTCTCATGCTTTCTTAGTTCTCTGTATTCCATCTCTGCTTGCCGTGTACGATGTCGCTGTTGCATTCTTAGATATGCGTCATTCTTCACATTGGTTGCTTGTTGGCATTCTGCATCGAACCATAATTCTCTTGGTTGTGCTTGCCTGCTTCCCAGAACTTCGTCAGCTGCATTGGTAATCACAGACTTAACACCATCCCAGTATGAGTTAATATCATGTTGTTCCACATGGTCGCTGATGTCATCCAACTTATGATTTATGGTTGTAATGAACTTTTCTGCTGTTTCTGGTACTTTTAGGCTTTCAATATCAAATTTATTTGTGCGTGATCCCCTCTGTTTCTTCACGTTTGATATTCTACTCCGTATTTTGGAGATAACAAGGTAATGATCCGAGTCAACATTTGCTCCACGGTATGTTCGCATGCTCATTAAATCAGATTTATGCCTTGCCTCAACAAGTAGGTGGTCTATCTGGTTAACATTTCTACCATCTGGTGTTCTCCATGTTCCTTTATATATATCTTTTCTTGGGAAACATGTGCTACTCACAATCATATTGTGGGACGTTGCAAAATCAATTAATTTTGTACCATTATCATTAGATTCTGCGTGCAGGCTATGTGCTCCAACTGTAGGTCTATACACTGATTCCCTTCCTATCTTTGCATTAAAATCCCCTATCACTATCTTGACATCATGGTTTGGGCAGTCCTGATAGGTTTTCGAGAGCTTTGCGTAGAAGGTGTCTTTTTCTGTATCACTTTTGTCTTCTGTGGGTGCGTGGACATTAATAATACTATAAAGAATTTTCCAGATATACGAATAAGTGATATTCTATGATCAACCGCGGTAAAGCCTTTGACCAAATGCTTTACCCTTTTTGAGACAATAAAACCTGTTCCAAATGCATGATCCTTCTCGTGACAGCTGTAGAAGATGGTACAGTCACGCTTTTCGAAGTTAGTTATTATGTATTACGAAAATAGAATCATCTGGCGAATGGTGAAAATTTATCATCGGCGCAATTAATATTGGATTAATGTAACCACCTAACCATACTATCGGAGACTACTTTTTGAACTTCGGAACCTTCCACTAACTGCCTGACTGTTTTAACCCCTAGAAGACAGGAAGTATTTTGTAAATATCTGAAAACCAAATATAATATTGAAAATTATATTTGAAATAATTGACAAGCTTCTCCAATATCAACTTTTTTGCTTCCGAATTTTCATGGACAGTAACAAAATGCATTAATAACTTGTATAACCTAACTCTACACCCATACATTGCAGTGCATTTGTAGGTGTAGTCATGATTTCATCGCACTGCTATTGTAGTTGTCCTTGGTTGCCCCTAGGGTCTAAACTGCTGAGCCATAAAAACATCCTGTGGAAACACCGTAAATAGAAAATACCAACTTTTTTTAATATTTGTTTATTATTATCAGTTTCATACTATACGTGGCATTTACTATACGTGGCCTTTATAATTCATTGATTGCCTCGCTCAATGCATTCTCAATCAGATAAGTATTTTTATTGCAAATAATGTAAAACATGTTCTTTTACAAAAACTTTACAGCAATCGAGTGTCACAATTCTGTTATGAACAACCCATTGCAGTAGGAAAACTATTGAAAACCTGTTCACTATATAATAGTAGTTACACTGATAACTTGTAATTATTCTTTTGATCGCCAGATTGTATGAACACAATCCACATTCAATTAATTGAATTATTGCTTGCAAGCCACTAAATTCTAGAACTTGCGTAAACAACCTACAAATGGTAATGCATACTCATAAATGTGCACATTTAGCAGGCCCAATACAGCTGCAGCAGTTTATAGTACACATAGGTAATATGTAATCCAATTACTCGAGTACACGTACTTAGGTGTAATCAATAGCACGCCGTGACATCATTCATTCCTGAGCCCAATTAGGTGTGATTTCTGCATCATCAGAATTTATTTTTATTACAATCTAGTATCAGAATTTTTTGTTTGTTTTTGGTGTGTTATGCTGTGTTACGCTACCTCCTCCTTTAGCCAACGTTTCGGACTGCGTTACAGTGTCCATCATCAGGGCAGATGTGTAAATGTTAGTGGTAAAATGTGTGCTTAAGTACTTCGAAGCAATACCGTGTTGCCGCGATACCGCGACAAGTGTCTCGGTCTCTTCGACACTACTGTGGGTGAAGACCAAAGACCGCAACCGCCTTCGCCTTCCGAGTTCAGTATATACTGCAGTCTGTTGATGAAGTCAGTTGTGTTGTACTGATAATTTACACTAATGGAAACCCAAGTAGAGTTAATGGAGGAAGAAGAAGACGATGATTTGTACTTATTTTAGGTGATTTTTCGTTCACCTATCACCTATTGTTTGACAATAATATGTTCAGGACTTATTTTAGGCTGAATAAAAAAACACAGTTACAAAAAGACAATGTTTACAAAAGGAAGAATATCATTGAAAATAAATTTAATTTTATTTAATTTTAAAATTAATGATTTATTAATTTTTTTAAATTTGTTAATTTAATTAATTTTTTTTCCGGAATCTAATTGTGCATTGTATATGCTTTCTGATCAGTTCAATCAGCTTCTCACAGTAATTTTTTACGGTAATAAAATACGCGGTAATTTTTTACAACAAACACACATACTTATCAAGCGCGACGCGAGACACTACTTGTCCGGGGCGGCGACCGTCTTGCTGTCTCCCGTCTCTGTTTCCTGCCTCGGTCGCGCGCACGAACTGGCCCCCATACAAAGCTATACAAACAAGTACCCGTTGCGGTCGCCTGCCTCCGTCTCTGGTCTCGGTCTTTGGTCGCGGTCGCGGCGCGAACTGCTGCCTTAAGACTAGAGACTTATTTTACTGGCTTACAATTATAACTAGTGACTTACATCTAAGACTTATATATTTAATTTAATTCTGAATGATGGTCTGAGGGCGATCCAAGGCGATTTAAATTTATCTTTTACTCTGGAATGAATCTCAATAATATCAATCAACAATAAATCAACCATTTTACATTTGTTTATCCAGCCTAGCGATTTCGTATTTTTTGTGAGATCGTTATTGGATAACAGACGTTATCTCCTGTCAGATTTGTGTGATTTTTACTTCACATATTTTAGTTTAGATCGATTTAAACACAAATTCCTGCAAGTATGCATGATTATTTACGCATTTAATGTACATTGTGCATAGAAAATGCAAATAACAGCCATAAAAATCACACAAATCTGACAGGAGATTACGTCCTTTATCCAATAACGATCTCACAAAAAATACGGAATCGCTAGGCAGATTCTTAAGAGTCAAGAATTTAACCCTTAGATAAACGGTGAAATCTAGGTGGATTCATTGGCTAAACTACAGTAAGCGGTTCATGTTTCCACATTTATTTGGAGATATGATGTTTATTAAATGGAAAACTGAACCCTCAGAAATCCCTGTCACTCAAGTGGTTAAGCCAAGTCCTCCATAATACTATAAGAATTGTTTTAGCCTAAGAATGTTACAGCGCAAAAAAATATTCTATTTAAATATCTCGAGAAACTAGCGATGTGTCGGTTCAACTGGAATGGGCTCTTGGACTCGGGATCTTAGCGGGAAACGGATCCTACTTCTACTCCTTTTCAAATGACTACTCCCAGAGAACCTGGTCCAGGACTCGGACCCAAACCTGGAACTAGGAGTCAGACTCAGATCCAGAACCCGAATGCCTCCACCGGCATCTCCACTCGGATTCTTGTCGGGTTCGAGTTTTTGTGCAGGTTCCGGCTCGGAGGTCCGGCTCCGGCTGAACCCTTGCGTCCCGGTAGTCGCAACAGCACCCAGTATCCAGTCCACACCAAAGAACTTGGACCCGGGACCTGACTGTACCTGAGTACTCTTAAAAGTAAGGAAGCCTCCGGCAGAACTTACCGATAGCTACAAGAGACCAGTCCTTTCAGTAGATAACACGAGATAGAAACAATTGAAAGAAACCCACTGATTTAGTGACACACCAAACTTTGATCCCAACCTGAGGTTGATACAGAAATCGTTGCAATAGGGCAAGTTTAAGGTCCGGAAAAGGGTATGCCTCCCTGCCCAAGCCGTTGTCTATCACACATGTTTTACGCACCTTTTTCCCCCTGAACAGGTCACGTAGTATGGGTACGTTCCCTTATTTCTTTATTTGAAATTTATGATCCGATCAATCAGACTTCTAGAGGAGGGTTGGGTACTGCCGCCCCGGGAACTATTTATTGGATAGCCAACACCTCTGCCGTAGGTCACCCCAAGTTGTTCGCTACGTTTGGTGACTTAGCAGGGGTGCCCGGGTACATGGGGTGAGGTTTGTCCGGGTCTTGGCGGCGGATGCTTCTGCCCACCAACTACGTGGCAGGCCAAATTGGGAGAGACTACTTCACTTTTCTCTCCAGTAGAACTCTCTTGGAATATCGCTTTGCACCGCAGTGGGAGGAATAGATTCATACGTCCGCCATTCCTGGACACACTGACCCTCAAATTCCTACCCACCTTTCATACCTTTTCTTTCCCAGAACTTCCGCTCCTTCCTTTCCTAAAAATACCCCCCAAACAGCGTCCTCAAAGATGACATAGGCCCTGAGGGGAATTATTTTCTTCAGGGACTCCTGTGAAGATCTAATGTAAAAAAGTCCAATTCGCATTTCTTGCATTCTTCTTTTTCTGTGTTTAGATTCCTTACCCAGCCCAAAAAGTATGATATTTCTTGGTTCACCATAAGAAAAATTAATTTCAGGCTTTTTGATTCATTCTCACCCTAAAAAACCCTAAAAAAAAGTATTTTATCGTATTTAGTATTTTTTTCTGCAGATTTATGCTCCGAGTCGGTCCTGGAAAATTTGCGTAAAAAATATCGAATTTCAACATGGTACCTATAACCATAGATAAAATAATAATATTGTTTTATAAACTGTCACCGCCATATTCTTGTTCTTGACTGGTATTGAATATCGTATATAAAAGTGAAATTAAATAAGTGTTGCTTTGCTATCTGCCACAGTGGACTAGAGATTATTGTTTTGTTAATCTACAAGTGCAGTGTTATCCAATGTTAAAGTTTACCAGCGAAAGATAAGAAACACGAAACCGGTAAGAACATAAATCAAGTGTCAGTTCTTAACAAATTGGTCAATGAAGTGAAATGGCTTTAGAAGACGAGATCGACGAGGCCTGGGAAGCTATTGAGGATGAATTTCTGGTATGGATAACCTTATTATTATGGTATTTGTCAGTGTATATTAGTTCATTAGTTGCATAGAACAGCTGTCAGTGGCCTGTCAAAATATAGCGCACGTGACACAAATATAATGTTTTTTTTTTTTAAACTTTACTGTCAAACAGTGTAACGGTATTAGTTCATTTATGAGCGAATCATACTGAAAAATTGTTAGTATAAAGCTTGTTTATTTTATACGCCATTTCCTTTGTTATTCCGCTATTCCTCGTGAAACAAGTAATAACAACAAACTTCACAATACATAATGTTTCGTTGTTCTCGTTTTAGGTAAGTAGTGTAAGTACAAGCAATGGGAGGCGTCTACTAATATCTACAGGAATTCCAAAAACTGAAAAAATCGAACTAATATCTATGAGAATCAAAGTGTTGACGAATATCTACAGCTCAAACTGTTGATTAATATCTATGAGAACCAAAGTGTTGACGAATATCTACAGCACTGGCAGAGGTTGGATTTGCAATTGTGTATAGCATATTGGAATAACGTAATATTGCGTATGCAGTTTAAAAAACTTAATTTATGTAAGTGTGTATGTAAAAATCCCTAATATCGGACTATTGGACACATTTAGCTGATTAGTCCAACCTATGCTCTGTAGATATTAGTTCAACCTAAGCTCTGTAGATATTAATCAACACTCTGAAGTTCGTAGATATTAGTTCAACATATGAGCTGTAGATATTCGTCAGACATACAGGCTGTAGATATTAGTATCTGGAGTCTATAACGTCATTGAGTACAAGTACATAAATGAACAAGTATCAACTGGTACCAACCTACCCTCCTTTATTTCGTGATAAATCATATGAATCATATGCAGTAGATACAGGTACTATATTTGTTTCCATTTTTGAAGTAAAACTTCTTTACGCACGCTTGACTTGGGGAGTAAGCTGGCGAATGCGTGACAAGAGCCTTACGAAAAGTGTGATCGGGCGAGGCGAACGGTTGAGAGGGGGATCAGGGTGGCCACAGACCTGGAAAACCTGGAATTATCAGGGAATTTTACCGAACCTGGAATTATCAGGGAAATGTCAGGGAATTAAAAATTTTTTTTAGAATATCAGGGAATTCCAAAAATAAAACTAAATTCGTTATTTTGCGATTTGTGAAATCCCTAAGTTGTTTTATTATTGTTTCATTACGGTATTTTAAATAGGTACATAGTTATCTATGTCCTAATAAAATCCTTATATATACATTAAAATATCACATCTATACTAAATCAATCACATATCTTCGCAATTTAATTTTAAATGCCTTTATGCTCTCTTCCAATTTTATTTCTTCTGGTAATTCTCCAAATATCTTCAATGCTCCGTACATCAATGACTTTTGTGTTTTTTTTCCTGAAGGGGAGTCTTTTCAGTCTTAGTTTTATTTTATTTTATTTATTTGGGAGACCAACAGTTTACATTAACAACAAAGTATATAATAATTGAGTACAATAATTGAACCAATTAGAGGTTTCCACATGGGTATTGTATACAAGTGTGTAGTTATTTCAGAGATATTTACTCATAAAAAATTACATTTCAAGAGACGAATTACGAGTTATTTAGGTGGGGATAGTTCATTTCTTTTCCTCGTCTCATGTTGTTGCTTTGTAGTTTTATCAATTTTTCTTAGGAATTCAATAGACGTATTGCCATTACGGATTAACAATATAGTATTGAAGTAAATAATTTGTTTAAATGACAAGATATTTGGGTGAAATGCAGATTTAAATTATTAATTAAAATTTAATAAAAAGGCACTTTCTAGATGAGAAAAGTGTGGAGAAGCTGAATAAAAAAAATTAAGGCGCGCTCGGCAAAATTGAGGGAGATACAGCCGTTTAAAGTATAAATAAAATTTCACTTCGTGAACCGATACTACGACACTCCGCCCGCCATTTTGTCACTGTTATTTTGGTATCCCAGACCTACAAACAAGAGCCAGATACGATTGTAACCGACTTCGTGGGATAAATAATAAGGCGCGTAATTATGAAAAACAGAATTAATAATATAAACGAACCTCTAATCAGGTACTGAAATGGAGACAAACCATTCAAAGTAAAGATAACATACACAAGCCCGCTAGACAAATTTCATAATTACGCGCCTCATCAGTTATCCCACGAAGTCGGCTACAATCGTATTTAGCTCGTCTTTGTATCAGGGATACCAACAGTGTCGAAATGCCCGCCGGCACCAGCCGGGCTATCATAGTGGTTCGCGAAGTGAAATTTTATTTAACGCAATTGAAAACTAATTACTTACTTAAAATTTTTTTTTCTATTGCTTTCCGCACTTTTTTTCGTCTTCCAGATTAAAGTTCTCAACTTAAAACGCGGTGAAAACATGGTTTTTTGCAAAAAACAAACTGTGGCAGGAACTGCATTCCTCCCAGATATTTAACTCCTTCAACATTTTCTTGACTGAAGTGTACCTATTTCAGTTACTAGAGTCAATTATTACTCCCAAATCTTTAATTTCAAATACTTCTTTCAAACCTTCACCGTCTATCAATGTGTCTTTTTTTGTTTGCGTTACTCGTTTTCCAATGTTAATAGATTTAGTTTTGTTTACATTCAATTTTAGTTTATTTTTCTTCAGCCATAATGATATATTATGTAGGTCTTTATTTAAATGATTTATTATGAGTTCATAATATTCTCCTGCTATATATATCAATGCGTCGTCTGCAATACTTTTACCATATCATTAATGTACATTATAAAAAGAATTGGTCCGAGAACAGACCCTTGTGGTAATCCCAATGTAATCTTCATTGGTTCGGAGATTGTCTCACCCACTTTTGTGGTTTGATATCTATTAGTTAAATAATCCTTGAACCGTTTCAATGCCTTTCCTTTTATTCCATTTTTAGATAGTTTTTTTTAATGATTATATCTCTATTTTTTTTTTTTTTTTTAAATAATCGGAGACGGTTTACATATATATAGTTCCCGAGAGCACTTAGGCCATAGACCCATTGTACTATCTCCCATTTTACCTCATTCCTTTGACAGTAACCCAGTCCCTTTTATAAAGTTCACCAGGATTGTCATTCGAAATGAAGCTATATCTTCTGGTCCGACAATGTGTCTTCCCAGGTCTCATTTCCCCTCTTCACTCATCCTTGGTTCCCTGAAGGCCCCACGACGGAAGAGGGCTCATCTCTCCTCTCCACTCCTTAATTCCCCGAAGGCTCCACGACGGAGAGTCCACCTCCCCTTGGTTTCCTAAAGGCCCCACAAGGGAAGAGTCCACTCCACCTTGGTTCCCCGAGGGCCCCAGGAGGGAAGAGAACTTCATCTCTCCTCCTTGGTTCCTCTAAGGCCCCACAGAGGAAGAGTTCACCAAGATGGCCTCATTTCTCCTCTTCACTCCTACATGGTTCCTCGAAGGCCCCACATGGGAAGAGGACATTATCTCTCCACTTCACTCCTCCTTGATTCCACAAAGGCCCCGCGCTGGAAGGGTGCCCTTCCCCTTGGTTCCTCGAAGGCCCCACAAGGGAAGAGTTCATGGAGGTGGCCTCAGCTCACCTCTCCACGGTTTCTCCTCTTGGTTCCTCTTACGGCCCCAGGAAGGAAATCCACAGAGGTGGCCTCAGCATTCCTAGGTTCCCAAAAGGCCCCTAGTTTTCGAATGGTCCAATTTTTTTTTGTCCCACGAGTTACCAGGGAAATAGAAGGTCCACTCCAGCAGAGCCCTGAGTGCTGGAGTGAGGTCTAAATACTCCGAGATGCGACCTTGTTTCTCGGAGGCACCGTTCGTGACGCTGTTCCCCAGGACATTCAGCCTGAGCACGGTAGCTCACACCTTGGCTTGGGATGGCTATTGCAGGTTTGTGTTTTCCACTCCCTGAGCGATGGGTTCGCCACACTCCCTACGCTAAATTATATCTCTATCTATCGTTCCAAAAGCTTGAAAAAAGTCTTCAGGCGAAATATCATAAATTTGTAACAAGTGTATTTTGTTTTTAATAGATTATTGTGATGCAAAGAAATAATTAATGCTGTAGACTGTAGATGACGGAATTCCCTTTATTATTTATCTAACGAACGATATCCCCTTATATCAAATTAAGCACGTCAGGGAAAAATGTAGAAACTGCCCTGGAAAACCTGGAATTATCAGGGAATTTTGAAATCCGTTTTTTGTGGCCACCCTGGAGATATAAGTTAGTGAAGATAGAAAGAGAGAGAGAGTTACGTTTCGTAGGTATATTACTGTAGGGGCAAGAGAGAGAGGTGCGAGCACACATTTTGTTTCTCTCTTTCTCTCATAGCCAGTTACGTTTCGTATATCTAAGACACAATGCAGGCCTATTGTCTGTACATATACATATACATATAGATGGAGCCATGAAGTTTTACTTCAGTCGTGTGGTCTAAAACACACTCGTTTTTTTGACGAATTCCATAATCTTCTTTAGGGTCCATTTTTTGACTGCCCCCCTCGTCCCTGTCACCCATCGTCACATTTGTGAGACCCCCTCCCTCCTAGAGTGACGTCACATATTTTGCAATTTTACACCTAAAAATAAAATAAAAAAGGTTTACGTTTAAGATTGCGTTTTAATAATTTAGATTTTTACAAGTGACGTCACGGAGCTGATGATCCCCCCCCCATACCCCTTGTCATACAATGTCACATTTCGCTACTCTCCCCCCCTTAAGGTGTGTTTAATTGGATGGCCCCTTATATATATAAAAATAAACGTATCTTTTTTTCTTCCTATACCATTATACCTATATTATACGTTTTTTCTATACCACTATACGTTCTATATATGTTCTATACCATTATACGTTTGTTCATATACCACTATACCATTCTTCCGATTGCAATGAAACTTTGGTGATTTATGATGATTGTCTAATGGTGAGCTCTGGCGTTATGAAATTATTTCCTATATTTTTGTTATTTCACAATTTATTAGTTTACAAATCGATCGTCCAGTTGATTAGTCAGACAATGGTCTGTACACGAATCAATCAAAAAGCGTGACGGGCGAATGCATTCGCCGCATAAACCAGACAAAATTTACATTTTTGCTTGTAGGTACCTACTTATACCATACACCCGATTGCTATGAAACTTTGGTGATCTGTTGAGCACACCCCGCGAAAATTTCTAAATATAACGGTGAGCTCTGGCGTTATGAAATTTGTGCACATAATAAACAATAGGCGGCGCGCGAATCGTTTGAAAAATGTATGTAGTTTAGCGGCAGTGAAGTTAATTGGTGAGGGGGAGGGAAGAGTGGGATGAAGGAGACGGGGAATTCGCGGTACGGTGAAAAACATAATAGGTGGAAAAAAGTTAACATTTTATTGTTATAGACATCGCCACCAAAATGAAGTATCTTATTTTTTTAAACTATACGGCGAGTCTTCGTGTCTCGTGCGGCACATCAATCCGTCAGCTGTGTTTGCGCCGCCATGTCTCCCCTCCCGCCCTCGCCCCCGCCCTGGGCAGTGGGCGCACCGCCCAAGCAAACACTGCGGCCAGATATCGCGAATCTCTACGCTTCGACGGGCGAACTTCACGCGGCGAACAAACACCGCGTTATGACTTGTACATTGTGAAGTGTGTCACGGTGACAGATGTAATTTGGTTAGATACGGTAGCACGCAGATTGATTGTTTAATTAAAAAGTGGTATTGTTTTATATTATGATAAGTCGGCCGCGCCCTTTCTGTTTGCTCGTTGGGCGGCGGCGGCATCGTCCCCTTTAGTACGCTGAATGGACGGCCCAGGGCGGGCCCGCTCCTACACCCGCCATATTAACATCTCTCGCCAGAGGAGAAAGTGTCCGACGTGATGAGCCCCACGGTCACGCCGCTGGCGCCGCAGGTGGAAGAGGCTGACGACTGTTGCCGTGGTTACGGCGTCTGTTGCTTCCGCAGGAAGAAGGCCACCCCGGAAGAAGTCCAGAACATATTGGACGAAGAAGATGTCAGATCCGTAAGACTAGAATTCTGTACACCGTGTGCACGTACTGTCATTGTTCATTGTTATTGTTCCATCAGCTGTTTTCTGTTTATATTATTATGTAGGTAGGATAGTATTTAGAATGTATACAGGCGTAGTTATATATATTATCTAGTTTCTTCATGGTTGCAGCAAAATACATTATGATGTAATGATTCGCGCAACCATAATAAATAATGTTGAATAATAAAATTGCTTGAATCCAACTTGGATTCCAGCCAGAGTCTGGTTTCTAAATGACGATGATGGTCACAATCTAAATAATATCCGTTACTTTTACGTTCTTTTAAAAATCGAATGATGAACTAATCACTCGGATTCAGACCACGATGATTAAGATGAGGATATCTGAAAAACAATGTCAAAACATCATTCCAACTAAAATTAAAAATGTTTTGATCGACAACCAATTTATTGTACAAATTCAGACACGATTTTTAATTTGAAGCATGTAGAATTGACAACATTGATATAAATGTATGTCGAAAAACACAAGATTGTAACACACTCTCCGTATCCTGCGGGTGGGGGTTGCGTAAAATGTCGCATGCATGTAGTCAGTAGTGCCAGCCAATGCCCCACAAAGTAAAAACAGTAGGGAAATTCTCACGGAAAATAAAATTAAAAAAACACCGAGATTTTATATCTTATTATATTTTATATTTTCAGTTATTTCTGTCATCGGGTGAGTTAAGCCCTTTCATTAGTGAGCCTCGAAAAGACACACACACACCCACACCTGGTGAATTATGCAATCAATAACGAGGAAATTCATACTTTATTTTTATTTTTTGCTAGAGCAATCCCAATGAGTTACAGAACTTATTTTAGGACAGGAGGGACATACAATTCATGGGTGGGAGGAAATAATTACAATTTCACATAGGAATTTAGAATTAAAAATATAAGTTTCATATAAAATAAAAGACAGGTTGAGCAGAGCAAACAACAATAGAAAACCGTTAAGAAAAAAGGAACAAGGTTATACAAATATGGATGATTACAACTATATGGAAAAGAAAAAAGAGAAAAAGAAACAAGAAAATTGAACATGACAAGAGAATTACATAGTATGTATTTACTTGCAGCGTAATTCAATTTTGCACGATTTTAGAGGCAACTTTTACATTTTTTCGAAAGATACTTGTAATAAATTATTTGACTGAATAAAACGCAAAGAAATAATAGTATTATTGAATACATATATATAAAAGAAATAAATAAAATAAAAACATTCGGATTCTTATCTTATTTTTAACAGCTAATAAAAGCTCCATTTCTCATGATGAAAATCACACAGCCTGTGAAAATAGCTTTATTAGCTTAGAAATTTCAAATGGAAAAATGTGTACAAATTTCGTGGTGCCGGCATGGTGTGATCATCGTGGGAGAGTTTTTGTTGCTTTAGCACACAATTTATTATCACACACTAGCGAGTTCCCGGCATGCGTTGCAATGCCACTTAAATTAATAAAAAATTACCTGCGTGTCCTTTCCCATTCGTCTCCGTTCCTCTTCCCCTTCCCCTCCCACGTCCCCTATCACTCCCGAATTTCCCCTCCACCTTCCCCAACGTCCCCCCTCCCCTCTCCCGCATTCCCCGTCCGGCGAAATACTCATTTTTCCTACAATTCGCGCGCCAATTGCAAACATTATATACAAATTTCATAACGCCAGATCTCACCAGTATATATAGTATAGAAATCTTCGCGGGCGTGCGCACAACAACTCACCAAAGTTTCATCGCAATCGGATGAATAGTATAGGAAATAATTTCATAACGCCAGAGCAGAAACGGGCGGTCCGTCTGATAGATTCTCTTAATTTAACAGACGGATTGCAATGTTTAGAGTCCAGGAGTCGGGTGGGAATGCTATCCTTGTTCTATAGGTATTTCAATGGAAGATGCTCCGAGGAACTAGCGTCATTGATCCCTTCGGCACCGGTGCATAGTCGAGAAACACGCCAAACGCGTGCCCAACATTTGTACACGGTTGACATTGGTCACATGAGAACAGATCGCTTCTTCGACTCGTTATTGTGTTCAACAGCTCGGCTGTGGAACGATTTGCCAGCCTTTGTGTTTCCCCCTTCCTACAACATGGGTCTCTTCAATACCAATATTCATTCCTTCCTCTCCTCAAAAAGACCCTCCACACAGCATCTCAGATGACATAGGCCCTGAGGGAAATTTTCCTCAGGGCTTCCTGTGTGGAGTTAATGTAAAAAAAAAACTCACTATCGTACACAGAAACTAACGCGGGCACGCGAACATCAAATCCCCAGAGTTTCATCGCAATCGGATAAATCATTTAGGAATACGGACGGACATAACGGACAAACAAAGTTTCATCGCAATCGGATAAATCATTTAGGAATACGGACAGACATAACGGACAAACAAAGTTTCATCGCAATCGGATAAATCATTTAGGAATACGGACGGACATAACCGACAAACAAAGTTTCATCGCAATCGGATAAATCATTTAGGAATACGGACGGACATAACGGACAAACAAAGGAGCATTCATTTTTATATTTAAGGAAAATTAAAGTTCGTGAAATCGATGCGTCATTATTTTGAATCCATGTTTCCATCACAAGAAGTTGTTTTTCATTGTGTTCAAACAAAGGGCTCACTTTCGCACAGTAGTCGCAAGTGCACATAGGCAGTAGTAGTAGGTAACATGGGCGCAGGCACGGTGGGGCAATGTGGGGCGATTGCCCCACCCTTGCTGGTGGATACATGACCTCTGGGATTGTCGAGCAAATTTACAGCACTTCATAGGATGGTTTTTCCTTCTTCCATTCATGTTCTTTGTATTCATAGAGCCTAAAGCATGAATATGTTATAGAAGCCTATTTTTTTCGGTACCTACTCTAGATTTTGATTTTTTGCCCCACCCTAAATCAAAACTTGGCTACGCCCATGGTAGGAAATCCAATAATCCTCCATCGTACAAATGTAAAAGTGTAAAGGAAGGATCATACTGAGCAGACGCAACGCCACGCAACGCGACGCAACGTTCCTGTCCCGTTCACACTGGCCGACGTACGTACGCGTCGCTGTGACCACGTGACAAGGGGTCTCTGGTTGTGCGCAGGCGCGTTTGAATTGACACATTTGACATTTATTTTTTAGGTTATGTTTATGTGATTCTCTTCTCAGCAGATGACAGCTTTGCCATGTCTTGAAAGTGAATTTGAAGATGATTTGCTACGATTATTATTATTAAATCAATATTCTCGTAAAAAGAAAAAAGTGAGAAGTATTTGGGTCCACAACATTAACAAACAAAGACAAATGTTTGGAGAGTTCCATACTTTAGTAAAGGAACTAGAATCTGATGACGGACGATTCTTCATGTACTTCCGTATGAGTAAAGTGGTATTTGAAGAGCTTCACAGCATAATTGACTATGACATAAAAAAAGAAAACACGAGAGTCCATTCGGATCAGAGAAAACTGGCAGTGTTTCTATGTCATGTTTGATTGTCGTTCATTATAGGGGTATAATATTGAAAGTCATGCCATGAATGGCTGAAATTTCCTCCCAAGCTGCACTGCGTGTATGCAGAATCTCTATAATCCTGTAATTTGATTTTATAAATAACTTCGTGCCGTCCAGTTTCAATGAACTGTTCGTCATCCATTTTTTAATAATATCTGTCAAAAAAACAACCACAGATATTGCGAAACATAACGTTAGATGCTCAGATAACACCAAAAAGATGTAAAATCATCTCGTAGTAGGCGTGACCATACCCCCTCCACCTTCCACATGGCCCACGCCGATCTGGCTGTGGCAGATCAACGTCGCGTAGGGGGCGTCGGTTTGCGTTGCGTGGAGCTAGTCTGATTCTAAAGCATCCGTTTCCATAGAAAATGTGTGGATGGTAAGCAGTCCAGATATGGAAATGGTGACGTCTACCCACGTGGCGTGGCGTTGCGTGGGCTTAGTGTGGCTTTACCTTAAAAGTCACCCTCCGTAGCTCTCCAGAAAATCTAATAGCTAAGATAATTTTTACAAAAATATATTTTCAGCCTAACTCACTAACTTATAGCACAATTGATCAATTTCTCGACACAGGTAGTGAGACAGGCATAAAAAACCCAATGTAAAAATACTTTTTATAGATAAATAAAAAAACAGTGTCTAGTCAATCATGGCGTAATTAATTAATACAGATATTTCAAAGGGGGTTCAGATATAATAAAATACTTACATGTGAATGATGAATGAATACTTGTTACTACTTAATTATTTATAATTTTGAAGCCTTTAATTCTTGATAGAAATCCATTTTAAAGTCACTTTTATATTTTGCACATTCCATAGAAAAGTGTCGTAAGTCAAATTTTCTATTTTACGTTTTATCTCTTAAGATGAAGCCATACTAAATAATGCAAAATCATACAAAATCGTATGTTTTTATTTTGAAAATTGGATCGTTTAGAAGAATTATAGATACTTCAATTAAATACTGCGTGTAGAACATACTTGTAATTAGTCATTTGGAAGGCGGGTATGGGTACCGCCGCCCCGGGAATCATTTATTGGACAACCAACACCCCTGCCACAGGTCACCCCAAGTGCCCGGGTTCATGGGATGAGGTTTGTCTAGGTCTTGGTGGCGGATACGTTTGCCCAAACACTGCGTGGCGGGCTGGATCGGAGGAGACTGATTGAGGGAGGTCTTTTGACCTCTCCAGCCGGATTATCCCGACCCTTCGCCTTGCACTGCAGTGTGAGGAATAGATTCATACGTCCGTCACTCCTGGCCACACTGACCCCCAGATTTCTACCCACCCCTCATACCCTTTTCCTTCCCATAACTTCTTCTCCTTCCTTTCCCTTAAAAAACCCTCCACACAGCATCCTCAAAGATGACATAAGCCCCTAGGTAAATTGTTTTCCTCGGTGCCTCCTGTGTGGAGCTAATATAAAAAAAAAAAAAATTCCTTGGCCCTTAAAATTATCGGTCTGTTTTTTTGTAAGTCTTTTAATAAGCCTATAAAAAAATAAAATATAAAGTCTGTAAAAAACACTTCTAAGTCCAAACTCTCCTATTTATAAACCCCTTTTCGGATATGGTTGTAGCAAATTCAGTTTCTTTTATAATAATATCAAAAAAAAAATAATATTTACTCTCGAAGTTCACAAAATAAAATAAAATATACATTTTCGCGTTGTTATTGTACAATATGGCCGGCAGTAGAGGAATTTGGATTTTCAAAGTCAACTCTATGCCGTCCACCGAAGGGCTACATAACTTGTCACGCCCGTTTTTTTTTATCAGTTCGCCCCCGAACGGAGCGGGAAACGGACGTTAGGCTCCGCGTCGCTTTGTTCCGTGAAATCAATTTTAAAATTCTGTTTTATTACAATGCGTAAAAAATGAGTTAATGTTTTTTACACGCCTTTACGATATCAACCTGTTAAAAAAATTCTCAAATACCTTTTCCAACCTTTCCAAAAGCTTTTTCTCAAGTATTTTTAAACTCCTCCCATAAAAGGGCGTGAATTCCGATTTCGATATTTTCTTAAACTATTGGATCGCCTTAAAAGTAAAGTGATTGTGATTGTTATTATCTAAGCCCCACGAAAACCGTATTTAAGTTGGATCACTCCATCTCCACAAGATGTCGCTATTATCTCTTTTCGCCGGGACCGTTTGTTCAGCATTAATTAATTAATTAAATTTTTTTAAATTGTTTTTTTATAAAGATAGATAAACATTGCCGGGTTACGAAACCAACAATGTTTGAAAATCACCTACTACCACCACATAGCCAGCCGAGGAATCGAACACGCGACCGGGTGGGACCCAAACGCGATGTCAACTCAGCCACTGAGATTTGTTTTCTCTCTCCTGTAAAATTAACTTTTTGACTTACGACACTTTTCTACGGGATGTGCTATACGCATTAAAACGCCTTTTAAAATAATACGTTCTTTCACGTTTTTCGTAGTTTTAAAACATAAAAGTTATTTCTCGTACTTACCACACAGATAAATTTATTTGCCGAAGGCGGTCTTTCTTATAAAACGTGAAATTTTTCCACGTCAAAATACGCAGCGTGAAAAGCGGTACAATCTGGCCAATTACATTATTACTTATTACACAAGCAATCGGGTTCTTGACATGAACCTGTTTAGCGAGTGGAAAACTGTGCCAACTTGATTATTATCCATTAACAGTTAGTATGCACTGTTCTCAAGGTGATTCCAAAGTCACTGGTTTAGTATGCATCACGAATTAACAATATGTGGTCGAGTAGAGTATGATAAGATGATTCCCAGGAAATATTTGCGTATTTGATAATTCTTGTACGTCGCGTCGCGTCCTACTTATTCCATTCCAAATATATTTACTATTTACAAAGCGGGGGTCATGGAAACTGACTTTAAACCCATTGAATAGAGGCAGCAGACACTATTGCTTTTGAATAGGATGAAATAGGAGGCATTAGATGTAAGTCGCTAAATAGTTATAATTGTTAATCTTAGTTGTAAGCCAGTTATATTAATTCCTTTAAATACTTATTTGTACAGCGCTCTTGAGGTGATTTTTCGCAAAAACGGCGCTATATAAATTAGCCAAATATTATTATTATTATTCTTTTTGGAGTGAAAACTTCTTTAGCACGGTTGTGAATTGAAACTCGATGAAACGAATAATAGCGACACTAAAAAGAGACAAACATATACATTTAAGGCTTAGGTTCTCGACCTTATTTTGCCCACCGCCCACTTTGAGAATATTTTATTGTCTAGCAATCCCTAATTTGGGGGGGGGGGGGTACAACTGTCACGAAATCAATAATTTGGTTAAAAAAATATTAAATTATTTGTTATACCTTTTGGTATGCAAGTTAAAAGAAATTGCTAATTTTAAGTATTTACCGGGTTGCTATCTTTTTCTTTCTTAAATTCATGATATTAGTGTCAATTCTCAATAATAATATACAAGAGATTATTAGTACGTGGTAAGCGCGTTTTTTTTATCTTTTTAGATCATATTTTTTTTACCTCCCACGCCCTCACTCAACGTGTCACTGTGCCATCTCAACGCCCCCTAATTTTATATGTTCCCTGAAAGTTATTCCGCCCCCTGAAAGTCTCAAACGCCCATAGAGCGGCGTTACCGCCCACCTTGAGAACCTGGATGATGATCTATAGGATTTATAGCGAGATGACGAATAGAATAATAGGTCTCCTCTTTGTGCGGTCCTTCGTAGTCTCCCCACTCTTGTCTACTTTAATTTTCTGAAGGTTTCACTTCTACCGCGTGTGAACTGCACACTTGTAATATTTTTTTTAAATTTAGAATCTATTTACGAGATATTCTGTCATCTGCCTTACTACTGGAGAAGAATTGTAAATTCAAACTGTTCGTTAAAAATTCTAATTTCGAAAGTTTATCGATAATTTTTCACGCTTTCAAAGTGGGTAATAAGGCAAACTTTCAGAATACTTTGGAAGGGGTTTTTTCAAAAAAAGTTTAACAATTCATCAAAAATTTGAAGTTAATGTTCATGTTCTGTGAAAGTTCTATTCTTTCATAAAAAGTATTAGAAATTAACAAATTAATGTTTCCTGTTTTGTCTCTTCGAGACCCATGTTCCTCAGCTCAGAAAAAACCCCCGCATTTAAAGTAAAAAAAAAACAATTCTATTTTCTCCCCCCTAATCTCTCCTGTAGCAATTTTTAACCAAATCGTTTTGCGAATTCTAAAATTTCAGGGATCTAATAATTTATCATTTTAGATAAATTTTTTTATAGGCCCAGCTCAAATTTTCGATTTTTATAAAAGTCAAAAGGAACCGATTCCAAAAATAGCCGGTTCCTTGGAAAAATAATACCGCCGATTCCAGTTCGTGAAGTTGCGTTTATGAGTTAGATTTATTTATTTTCGATTTGTTTGGTCAGATATTCATCTTTTTAATTTAGTTTTTATGAAGTTTGGAAATTTTTCATGTTGGGAAGTATTTGACCCTGGAAAATTTACTTCGGGAAACTTTTAAAAATACATTTAGCCTTTTAAAATTACGTAATGTTAGGAAATTTTGGAAATCGAAGAAAATTGGAAAATCGAAGAAAATTTGTCGAAAGATGGGTCGAAAATTTATCGAAAAATGGGAAAATTTAAAAAAAAACGGTTATTTTGATTTTGTTATGTGAAGTTGGGATTTTGGGAAAATTGGTCGGGAATAAATATGTATAAAAGTTTTCGGAACTGAGAAATTACAAGTTTTGGAAATTTATTTTTTGACATTTTCTCGTCGAGAATGCTGTTTGAAAACGTCGACGGTTATTATGATAATAGCAGAAGGCGCCACTTCTGTTTACAACAATACTAAACTGTACAGTCATTTAGACAGTATTCTATCGGATGTTTTTGTTCCTACGTTGGTATGCATTTTATCCCACACTAGCAGACTCGGCCACACGTTGCTGGGCTAACGAAACACAACGCCATCTACTGACAACGCCATTACACAATCTTTATAACCAACGCCATCTGTTAATTTGCATATATGTCAAATCCACACCGCTCGTTTGCCAGCCCGCTGTCCGCTTACCAGCCCGCTCCCTTTATATATTATATATTTCAACGTTTTTACACCAAACCTTGACAAATTATATACCTAAACCTTCCTAATGAATCACTCTATCTATTGGTGAAAACCGAATGAAAATCCGTTGCGTAGTTTAAAAGATCTAAGCGTACAGACACCGGGAGCGACTTTGTTTTGATTTGTAGGTGCGTTTTGATATGTAGGTACAGTACATATTGATTGTACGTACTAAACTAACAAAGGATGTAATGCTTATCTAACCGATTATAAAGAAATTCTCTATCCGAGTCAATAGTGCCGGTTTCAATACAACTTTAAAAATGTGTCATGATGATGATGATATGAAATGCCAACACAGACATGTTATCAAACTTCTATTAACACCTAAAGGTGACAGGGCTGACCAACTGTAGGCGTAGTCCAGCGGTAAAGAAATAGCGGTGTGGCAAAGAAATTTTATCTGATTAATTTGTGTTATTTCACAACTTATTCATTTAAAATAATATATAGTACATTTGCGGCACGTTCCAGCGTGGAAGATACTCTCAGTATCGCCCTGGTGTAAGACCACCATTCAGAATTGAAACGTAGCTTGAAATGGCTTTAGCCGTGTTTGGTGACCAGATCTGAATCTTCCCCATCTCCTTCCCCTCCCCACTACCTTCAGCCTCACAACATGAATGCTATAGTCTTACCGGCTCCAGACGGGAGCATTTGGGACTCTTGTGCGGTGTTCATATATAAAAAGAAACTGTTTGGGAAAGTGAACCTCTTTATTTACATTACGATATTTTTTATGAGAACGTCTGAATTTTAAGAGAAGTAAGTAATAGATAAATATCGGTAAAGCTATTTCTATTTCACTGTGAGTATTTTTTTTTAAATTAGCTCCGCACAATTTTGAGGAAAATAATTTCCCTCAGGGCCTGTGTCATATAGGGGATGTTGTGCGGAGGGGCTTTTTTCGGATATGCTCATTGTAATACATTTCTTCAGACTGATTCGTGAATAGTTCGAAAACTCGACTATCATGGAGAGCATTAGTTTCTCTGTTCCCGATGGTTATCTCCGTCACCGACAGCATAAACTGTTTTATCTCTCAGCTTGCAGAACTAACTTGCCAATGATCATGCCAGTCGGGAGAGCTGTCTTGTTGTGAAATAGAATCACTTCGAATATCTATATGTTTAACATCAATACGGCAAGCTTTGTAGCTGTTAGTGTAAATCTGCTTATCTTATGTTAAATATTTTCAATTTTTAACTTTATGAGTAAAATCTCAAATTATAATATTTAATTAAATGAAGACAATATTAGCGAAACTCAATCGAAAATGTGGAGACACAAAAATCAGAAAAAGATATTGGCACCTCAGGGACTCGAACCCGGGACCCTTTGCTTACAAGGCAAGCGCTCTACCAACTGAGCTAAGGGAACGTACCCATTCTACGTGACCCGTTTAGGGGGGGGGGGGGATCTTCAAAATACCACGCTTTTTTATTTTTATTGTGTATTTTATTTAGATATAAAATTTGACATCTTATATTCTAATGTTTTCTTTTCTATGACTACTACAATATTATTTACTACCTACTGACTAAAATTTGGACTTTACAACATTAAGACATAATCCACGAAAAACTGCAAGACTTTTAGCTTCCTTAACATTTACAGGGAGTTCGTTGAACATTTTAAAACCTTTATAATAAATATTATTTTGTGTTCCCGATAAATTTGTTTTAGGAAGCCTAAAATCGTTGCAGTTTCTCGTAGGATAACAATGAACTGTACTGTTGATTCTAACATTATTCAACATATAATCAGGTAACATTTTATTTTTTAACTTATAAATAAAAACTAGGGTATTGAAAACTAATCTTTGCCACACACTTAAATATTGAGTTGGTTGGCGTTGCATGGTTTTTATCCTGGTATACCTGCTACAGCACAATATAGATCTCATGCCTCTGTTCTGAATTATTTCCATTCTTTTAATTTGTGTTTTATTGCTCAGAAAGATTACACTTGAGCAATAATTCAGATGGGATGCTTGGTTACAATGGGGGGGGGGGGGGGGGGGGGGGAGGCTTGGGCTTTTATCACGTAGTCAATCTAGAAATCTTTTTATATTTTTTCCACTAACTTTTTAATATTTTTTCCACTTGTAATTATATGTACGCAGTACGCATGCACTCTTGCCGTCACACAGCAAGCGCCGTATTAATAACGACAAATATAAGCCAAATATATTTTTTAAACTTTTTGTTACCAAGGAAGGATTCAAAACCATATTTATGATTTACTACGTGAAAACTGTAGGGCGAGGGGGGGGTCTTGGAATATTCTACACGTGGTCACCGGGGGGAGGGGGGGTTAAAAATTGCAAAAAGTGGGTCAGTTAGTATGGGTATGTTCCCTAAGGTGTCGATATCAAATTCGGTCACTTTTAACTGTATCATACTTCGACTAAGAACTACCAACATTATCTTCATTTTCTTAACGCACATATTATTGGCTGCTATTTTTATATGTATATGATTGCAAGATTCAACCCGAACTAAATTGTATCTAGATAGAGTCTGGACATGTATTGACTTGTTAAGTCCAGTAAAATTTAAAATAATAATATTGAATTAAATGAAATGCATGAATCTATCCATCCAACTGCGGTACAAGGCGATGGGTCGTGAGAGTCCGCTTGGAGAGGTCAAAAGGCTCTCCTCAAGTAGTTTCTCTCGATCCGGGTCGCGTATTTCCAATCCCTAACGCGGTTGAGTCACTCTAGCGACTGAGCCGCGTTAGGAATTGGAAGGCGTAAATCGCCTTACAAACACTACCGCATTTCAGTCGCGCTAGTGACTGAACCGCGTTAGGAATTGTTATGCATAAATCACCTTACAAAAGCTATACCGATTCAGTCACCTACGCGCTTCGTTGCTCTATCAGTTTCTGTGAGGACGACGACCGTAATTATAGAGAGGTTAGCAGAGAGGATGGACAGCGTTTTTTTAGTTAGCATTTTTTTACATATATAAATTTTCTATGTAAAAAAAAAAAATAAGTAAAAAAATTAACGCGGTCCATCCTCTCTGCTTACCCTTCTATAATTACGGTCGTCACCCTTAGTTAAAAAAAACCCGCGTTTTTTTTTAACTTAAAATAAATTTTCAATGTAAAAAAAATGCTAACTAAAAAACGCTGTCCATCCTCTCTGCTAACCTCTCTATAATTACGGTCGTCGCCCTCACAGAAACTGATAGAGCAACGAAGCGCGTAGGTGACTGAATCGGTATAGCTTTTGTAAGGTGATTTATGCATAACAATTCCTAACGCGGTTCAGTCACTAGCGCGACTGAAATGCGGTAGTGTTTGTAAGGCGATTTACGCCTTCCAAGCCCTAACGCGGCTCAGTCGCTAGAGTGACTCAACCGCGTTAGGGATTGGAAATACGCATCCGGGTCGACACGCAGTAGGTGGACAGATGCATCCGCCCGGACTCGGACAAACCTCACCCCATGACTCCGGGAAATCACGCTAAGTTACCAAACGAAGCGAACCACTTGGGGTGACCTATGGCTGAGGTGTTGGTTATCCAATAAACGGTTTCCGGAGCCGCGGTACCCACAACCGCCTCCTAAATCGTAAGATTATTTCTCACCTCCAATAAGAGAGTCTTCCACAACATCAAATTGAATAAATACATTTTAATGATAATCGTCTTTGCAGAGGTCGCCAAAATGCATATTATTGCATGCGGTAACCATTAAATATATACAAGCCATTGTTCATTGTCAGAGGAGACTACGTTAGCTTACCTAATTAGGATCCTCATTGTGTAAAAATATTTTATTATTCATTCGGCGTTTTTATTGTTCGATTAGTCGTGGGCCAAGAAATCTGCAGTGGCCGATGCCCACTACTTTTGGTGTGAGGTAACATTTTAAAATAATTTATAAAGCCACTTTTGATAAAAACATCGAGATTTGATACCTTATTATGTTTTATATTACAGTTATATCATTAGGTTCCTATTAGGTAAGTTTAGACCTTACTAATAGCCTCGAAAAGTCCTGTACGCTTCCTTATACCTGGTGAATTTTGCAATCAATAACGAGTCAATATAACGTAAGTAACTAAGCATCACGTCGTTTCCCCGCAGGGGTAGGCAGAGAGGACGGACTGCCAAACAACTCAGTCTTAGCACACACTCCTTGCCTCATTCACATTCATACATCGTCTCATACATGTTCTTCTATTATTCTGACTTTCGACATGGTCCGACTCAAGTACCTGATTCACTTGCTCGTGCCATGTCTTCCTCTGGCATCCTCGGCTTCTACCATTAACATTTGCGTCATATATTCTCCTACACTCCTTTCCTCGTTCATTCGCTCTACATGCCCAAACCATCGGAGCGTTCCTATCTTGATCTTACTCATTACGCTTACATCAGCCTTGCATTCTTTGCGGATCTCCACGTTTCTCACATGATCATACATGGTTTTACCACCATTAACTCAGGGATCGCATTTCTGCAGCATTCAGTCTACTTTCATCCTTCCTCTGCCAGTTCCATGCCTCACTGCCATACATCAGGGTAGGCACCGGTACTCCATTATGGACGGCTAGATTCGCGTCTTTGGACAGTTTTTTGTTGGTGCCAACGGCGTTCAGTCCTCCATTAATAGAGTTACCTGCATTCACCCTTCTTTCAATATCTTTATCAGCCTTCCCATCTCTCGTAAACATACTTCCCAAATAAACAAACTCGTCCACCTGCTCCAAGTATTCATCATTCACAACTATGTTGCACATTGTTTTCGTACTCTCTCTTTCAAATACCATGACTTTAGACTTACGTTCATCATTAACTCATTCTTCATACATACTTCGTTCATCCTTGACACGAGAGACTGTAGATGTGTAGATCTTCCATACTGTTAGATATCAGCACCGCATCATTAGCATACAGCAGGCACCATACTTTTAGATTACTCAATTTCGCGCCCAATCCCATCTCTTTCAATTCTTGCATACAATTTATCCATGCATAGATTGAATAACCACGGTGACATTACGCAGCCTTGTTTAACAACTTTTATGATGTCAAACCATCCCGTAAAATCGCCGTTCACCCTAATACATGCAATTCCCCTCATACAGAGACGCAATTGCCTCTATGAGATTTGTCTTTTTTCTGTTTTCTGTGTCTTGTTCTCTTTCATATTTTCGTTTAGATTATTATTGTTATCTTCTTATTCAATGATATATTACGTTGATGGGAATAACCTTCAAAAGTTATTAAAGAGAGTTTTTCTTATAAAAAATTGAAGATGGTTTTTGGTCGCTTGACCAAATTTTTGGATAAAAATTCTTTAATTTCAACGATTTTTACTGTAATAATATTTGGATTTAAAAAAAATCGAAGTGTGAGTGAAACCTTCACAAAACTAAACTTCGAGAGAATGAGACTAATGCAGTAGGATATCAGGAGTAGGATAATTGTAGGGTTTATTTATTCACTCCATACTTGGACGACACTTTCCATAGCTGACATAATTATATTTCAATTGAAATTTGTACGTAGGTAGTTATTTGTATTAGCGACAAATTATAGGAACAAAGATAATAGAATACACATTATCTTTGAATGTGACCCATCTTATTAATTTTATTGTTGTGGAATTGATTTTTCCATTTTATGTGCGCGATGCGTGACGCACAAGAGAGACCCAGAGGGACTCAGCAGTCAGCAGGAGCAGACACGGGGTCCTAGTTAGCATTTTGTTGAAATGCTGACCGTTAGATTCATCCCCGTTATAAACGAGATATATATATTAATAATAATAATAATAATAATAATAATAATTGGATAATTATAAAAATATTATTATTATTATAAAAACAACCCAAAAAAAAAAACAAAAGAATTATACATATATATTCACAATAACAAGGAAACCCCAAAAAGAAAACCAATACGCAGATTGGAGTTACACAACCTATTTGTTTATATATTTTATTTTATAATTTTATATTTATTATTATAACTTTTTATATATTTATTTTTATTTTATTTTAATGAGAATGGAATCTCCACTTTTTCATCTCCAAAATGAGATTGTAAAACACTTACTCACACAAAGGGAGTCAATCTCTCAGAAACACTTGTGAGTACGGAGGACTCAAGCTCCCACTTTTGAGATCTTTGAAGAAGATGAGAAAAAAAAAATCACATGGATATTATTAATGGAAAAAATAAAGAACCAAATAAAAAGATTACCTAATTTTTTCTCTCTCTCCTCCCTTTATTTATATTAAACTAAATGTCTGACTTACGCTAAAAAAACTTAAACAATACATCTCAATAACTAGCAATATAGCTAGACTTAAATATGTCTATTATTATTTTTTATATTCAATTAATGATTATATGGGCTTGACAAATAATTGGCTCTTTTTATGAGTCTAATATAATATAATGTATAGGATTGGATTATGTATGTTTTGTCTTTTTTTTTTTTGAGAATGTTCTAGTGATTTAATTATCACTTGTAGTAAGTTCAATGATGATCAGTGTGACAACGGCCCTTCTGTCTTCTGCAGGGAAAACATCCGCAGACAACAGATCCTCCGTCTTCACTCTGGTCGGTTCCGAAACGTCAGGCAACGGCCCTGCTATGGCACAGACTCTCATATCAATCTGTCCATAGTTACTCCGTCTCCTGGAATGAAGATGAACGATCGAAGAATTCGAAACGTTACGAGTAGGTAGCGGCATACACTACTCTCATCTCTTCGGAACTTGTAAACAAAACATGGAAAAGTATTATTAAAAGTATTAACACTGTATTAGCACAGCACTGGTATTAGCAGTGAAATACTTAGGCATATATTACTGTTTAAAATTAACAAATTATACTTATGACTAACAAAAACTGTACAAGAAAAACTACACTCTCCTGTATTAAAGGTAGAGTGTCAATTTCCAGATCGGAATTATTTAATAGTGGTGCACGCCGAAGCAGTACTTCCCTATATTTGTGACAAAACCAATTTCCTAATGAATAATGTCTTAATTACTTAACTTAATATTAACAGATTGTCAGATTCAACATTTAATTAGGTATATTAAACAATAAATCAGATTTAGTTATAAACTAAACTAATTTTTTGGGCGCCACTGATCACTAAGATCAGAGAAACATCTCTTGTGAAGATGTTCCTATTCTAGTCCAACGAGGATAAATAAATGAAGTCTATCATCAGTACACTAGAATGTTGCGTTTATTTCGAGTACAAGTTTTGAAGGTACCAAACTCCAGAACACGTGACCGGAACAAACACATAAAGAAGGGAACGAAATAGCATAAAGGGTTGGTAGTCCTCTATACTACTTCATTAGCTTCCTATAATATACTAAACTAAACTTAATCTAAACGAATTATATCTTTAACATGGAAATTACCAACTATTTTGCCTTGCATGTCTGCAAGAGTATAAACTAAATTAGATAACTTGTTTTTTATAATGTTCCGCACAAACCTCGGGGCTAATTTATGTGAAAAGAAATTGGATCCACTCGATTGGACAAAGTTCTTTCTCCACACCACGTCTCCAATTTCATAATTTACTGACTTCCTTCGTAAATTGTAATGTTGAGCATTCTTTTTATATGCTTGTAACAAGGCATCTGTGACTTTATTATAAATAGGAACCAAGTCCTCTAATTTTCCAGCAAAACTTACTCTCGATGCTTGTAAGCTAGAATCTGCAAAACCAGGAGATATATGATTTTTATGAAAGTTACCATCGATTATCTGTTCCCGACCGTGCATAAGAAAGAAAGGAGTATAACCCGTCGCGAAGTTAACCGTATTGTTAAGCGCTGACTGTATTTGTGGCAGAAACCTAGACCAATTACGTTGGTCGGACTCGGTCAAAATAGACAGTGCAGTACCTATTGTTTGGTTATACCGTTCAACGACATTATTTTGTGGCGTGTAATATGCATTATAGAAAGGTGCCGGTACATTATAGTCGGACAGTAATTTTTTAAATTCATTAGATATAAATTGTTTGCCATTATCGCAAACAAACGTTTGTGGAACCCCATGGACGAGAAAAATGGACTGCTCTACGTTTTTAACGATGCTTTTTGTGGTAGCATTCCTAAGCGGAAAAATCCATGTGTACTTTGAGAAAACGTCTACGACAGACAAAATATATGTAAATCCGGAATAGCTTCGTGGTAATGGACCGACAAGATCAATTGATAACATCTGCATTGGTCTTGTTACTATTTTTGGATTGACAGAAATCCCCGCCGGCGCTGCAGTATTAATTTTATGAGCTTTACATGTTTTGCACCTATTTACGAAGTTTTTTACATCCTTGTACATTCCAGGCCAATAATAGTGTAAGTGAACCTACTTGTAAGTTCTGAATATTCCTGGATGACATGATAGATCTGATTCATGTTCCTTCGTTAATATTGCTATACGATTCTCTGAAGGTACAACTAATTTCCACGCCGTATCTTCGCAAAGGGCGAAACGCGTCTTACAATGTCGAAAGAGTTCGTTACCCTCAATTCTGAAATTAACGAACCGTTGAGGTGCACTAAGACAGTTTGAAAATAAATTATTGTACCAATTATCAGTGCTTGTGGGAACTGGAGCAGATGCATCTCCTGACAATAATGAGACCTCCATGCGTGATAATACGTCAGGTACCGTATTTAATTTTCCTTTTCTGTGTACAACGTCGAAAGAAAATTGCGACAGACGAGTAGACCAACGAGCCAACCGACCAGTAGGGTTCGAGAGAGATACCAACCACTGTAAACTTGAGTGATCCGTTATCACAGTAAAGTGAGTCCCCTCTATGTAAGGTCTAAAGTGATTAACCGAGTCCAACACCGCAAGAAGCTCGCGTTCTGTGACACCGTAATTTCTTTCATGTACGTTTAAGCACCGCGAAAAATAACAAACTGGATGTTCCTCACCATCAAAATTCTGAGTTAAAATCCCGCCAATCCCGACTCCGCTGGCATCACAGTGTATAAAGAAAGGCAAATTGAAATCTGGACAATTAATTACGGGAGCTGTTGTAAGTGCTTCTTTCAATTTGTTAAATGAGTCCTCCGCTTCTCGAGACCAGACAAAATTACTAACTCCTTTTCTTGAACCAGTAAGTTTGGTTAACGGTGCTGCTACGGTTGAGAAGTCCTTAATGAACCTACGGTAATACCCACACAATCCAATGAAAGCTTTAATTTGCTTAGAGTTCTTCGGGATTGGATAATTTTTGATACAATCAACTTTAACAGGATCTGTCCGTAGTCCTTCAGAATCGACCACATAACCTAAGTATTTAAGCTCTTTTTTGCAAAACTCACTCTTTTTTAAATTTATTGTAAGACCAGCTTCTTTTAACCGTTCAAAAACCTTTTGTAGTAGTTTTAAGTGAGAATTAAAATCATCTGATATTAAAATTAAATCGTCCACATATCCGAACACATTCTCATCAAATTCAGGTCCAAAAAGCTTATCAATAAGACGCTGTAATTCGCTGGGTGCATTTTTTAGACCAAAAGGCATACGCGTGAACTCGTAAAGACCATAACCAGGTACAACAAATGCGGTGACAGGAGCTGATGACTCATCCAAAGCAATCTGCCAGAAAGCTTTACTTAGGTCAACAGACGAAATGAAACGCGCGCCACGAAGCTTGTCTACAATGCGCGACACGTAAGGTAACGGATACGAATCTCGTTTTGTGACTTCATTGATTTTACGACTGTCAAGACAAAATCTTGCAGAGCCATCTTTTTTCATGACTAGGAGCACTGGACTAGACCAAGCCGAACGTGACGGACGAACAACACCCATAGCTAGCATTTCCTTTAATTCAGCTTCTAATAAGCGTTGACGCGCTGGAGACAACGGATAATAACGTTGCTTTATCGGAGTTCCTGTGGTCTCGATGTGATGTTGTACAAGGTGAGTAAGACCCAAACCACATTTTTCAAATGATATAGTTTCAAATTTATCAACAATATTTTTCAGCCTGCGATTATCCTGAGGAGAAAGAAAAGATGCTGAAGTTATCTTCCTAACCTCATTAACCTGTTTTTCACTATTGACGGATGAGAAGTCCACTTCTGAAAACAATTGGGGAGCTAACCGGAATTGTCTCCAAAAGTCGACCCCAAGATAATCGTAGGTGCAAGTGTCGGTATTACAAAAAACGAGATAATATGTTTTTTATCCTTAAATGAAACCGGTATGTCCATGGTTCCAATAACATTTTGCTCTCTACCATCGGCAGTGGTAACAAAAGAGTTACAATGTTTTAATTGAAAACCAAAACTAATAAAAAAATTATTTAAATTCCCCCCAAAACAACTAACTGACGCTCCGCTGTCCAGTAAGCAAGAAAAAACTCTATCAGCTATAATAACATTAACGTATGGTCTAAAATCATCTTTAGTACGTTCCAGAGGCGTGAATGTATCCATTGCACGTGTCTGAGAACATCCTAGTGAATTTGAAAACGAATTACGATTTTCCCCATCCTCGTACGCTGGATGGTGAAAATCGCACTTCAGTTTTTTGAAGAGCGTTGCTGATTTTGCCGATTATTTTGGTTTTGTTGATATTGGAATTTTCTCTTTCTACAATAATTCCATGTGTGCTCCGGTATTTTACAGAAATTGCACACTAAATTTCTATTTAATCTGTTAAAAGAAGAAGAAGTTGTTGGTTCATTGACATGTACTCCCCGACGAGAATGATCAATACTATTATTACTACGTGTGTTTGCAATGGGCTGCTTTGATGTATACATCTCGATCTTGGTACAAGCCGAAACTAAACATTCAAGGTCGGAAGTATCACTAGAGGCCAACACGCTAGCATATTTATCCAAAAGGCTATGCCTTGCCAACCGCACCAATTGTTGTTCAGATAATTTATCAACTAATTTCGAATTCGCTATTCTCAGATTATCGACAAAGTCAGCCACAGTATCGTTAGAGCTTTGGCGCATAGTATAAATAGCTCGCGTTGCTTCTACCTGATTGTCTTCACGTTCGTACCGATTTAGTAGTTTTTGTCTTAGTTCGCTCCAAGTCAGGTTATCTTTGTCCAATGAACGAAACCAGTTTGCCGCCTTTCCCTCCAAAAGCTCACCGAACCCTAGAACAACATTGTCGATTTTTGTTTTTCTTCCTCTACACAACTCTTCAATTTTGTATAAAAAATCTCTGATATCAGATGTACCATCAAAACGTAATTGCCATTTATGAACCTCGTCATCTCTTGCCGAATAGTAGTAATTATTTGTTATATTACTGCCTTGTGGTTCTGACGTTTCCACACATTCGGAACCTGCTTCTTTTTGTGTTGAATTAAAAATACGGGCTTGTTGTCGCATAGCTGCTAAAGTAGATTCCGGTACAATCTTCCTTTCCTCTAATAAAAGTATTAACTCTTCCTTCGTATAATTGTTGATGTTTGGAATCTCCATTTTGAATTTATAAAGAAGAAAAAAAAATTATTTTGAAAATAATTAATATTGTGTAAAAAAAAAAAAAAAACACCCTGTATTTAAATTATTAATGTTCCTAAAAAAAACAATTAATAAAATTCAATGTCAATTAATAATTGAAATAATTAACCGTACAATTCATAAGCGAAGACACATAATGAATAAAATGTAAACAAGGCAAACAAGTCGTAGTTAGGTAAATAACCAAGTACCCATAATCCGAGATGCATATTATACAAAATACAAATCAACTATCGCCGTAAATGTTGTTTCGAGTTTCTCTCGCTAGGGCAAAAATGTAGCTTTGATATTATTGTTTGCTTCCGCAAAATAATCAACGTAAATCATCACATTATTAGGTTGGTAACCATGACGATGATGGCGCTAATTAGCGAACACATTTGTAAATAAAATAAATCAAGGTAGAGACTCTTAAATTAACATCTAAAACAACCAGAAATATGTCAAATTCAATCAACAATTATATTAATTAAGCTACGCACGCGTGTATAGCGGCCATTTTGTGTTAACAATATTAACCTTACTATAGCACATAATATTATATTATTACATTATTTATATTATAGGTACTAAGAATATTGTCAAAATTTTGTAACGAATAACAAAAACATATGTTACGCAACAGATAGTAGCCTCTAACCGTGCACCGAGAGTAATCTACCCTCTTTAAAACGTTGGGCGCCAATAATGACACGCATCTTATCAGTTAGCAGAGAAATTCCGTTTGCATGAGCTCTCATCATCATCTCAGGGTCCTGCGTGGGATAAAAAGAAAGCTACTATCTGATGTAAATAAAAGAACTCATATTAAACTAAATGAACTTGTTATTATTGACAAGCAAAAAAAAACATAATCTACTATAACATAATCTACATAAATACCTTTGTAAACTCATAAAGAAAGGTGTAAAGAGAGAGAGAGAGATAATTCAGTTATTTCAGTAGAATCCACTCCAAATGATCATTCGTAGCTTGCGACAGTTAATATGGCGCACCTCATCCAGCCTCAGCGACAAGGGCTCCAGATAGCTGAAGAAGAGCCCCAGAGCTGCCGCTTCGCACGCCCATGACTCCGTGAAGCAGTCCACCCACAGATGCCCGCTGATCACAATGGGTCCGATGCCATCTCTCAGCATTGAAAGGATATAACCCGCAGTTCTAGACTGTTGATGTCATTTAAAAAAAACGCCTGTAATCTACATCAAAGTTGTCCTCGGTGATATTGGATTGTACGTGGCACAAGAATCTCAGTTCTAAGCACAAGAACACCAACCTTAGGTACCAGGCACACAGACATCATAAACACTTCCATTAGATTGTAATATTACATAGGTAACTCGATATCTCGTGATCATCACAATAAAAGTTTTCCTCGCCTCGAAAAAACAATCAACATCCTGCGTGTACCGTGACCCGGTACTATTTAACAGTCTCGTAAAGGCATCACGTCTGTTACACGCATAATATTGCAAATTTACACAATCATTTAGGAGTATCAAAACTCCTTACAAATCAAAACTTCAGACAAATTCCTTGTTCTGTCATGACGCGGCCCTTCTAACATTTTTTTCTATTTTTTTCAAAAACAATCGAACAACGTTCCGGCAATTTGAATTTGTTATCAATCGTTCCAACTGCACCCGAAATTAATAATACTCCTTCTGAGCAAGTAGGTACCGATTGAATAACTACCATGAAAATAATTACGTTACACCGTTTTTGTGAAAAATCACCTCAAGGGCGCTTAATTAATGTCACCGTGATTTAAATAAGGTTTTCTCTTTGGTAGTTAACCATTAAATAAATACAAGAAGTATTACATACACAAGTAGTTAATTATATTTTGGAAGCATGACGTTACAATTAACTGTAAAAATAAGTCTGAGCCAACTAATACATCACCGGCTGCGTCTATTATCTAAACAAAAACACATTAAAATACAAAAATAAACTGTTTAGTAACTTCCATCACAGCCATGTATTTTAAACATTCGCAAAAGATATACTGGTAATTTGATATTTCCCTAACCATATGTTACTATCCATTTCCTATATATTATGTTTTATAGGTATTACGTCCCGTAAAATGTAAAGCAACAATCACAGAATTCTTTTTTTATGTGAATACCGCACAAGAGTTCCAACCGTGAACCAGTGAGACTATGGCATCTCAAATTGGGGTATGTTGAGAGGCTTAAGGTTAAGATATGTGGAAAAGGGAGTTGGGGAAGTACCCCGTTATTCAAATCTGGTCATCAATCACGGCTAAAGCCACTTCAAGCAAAGTTTCAATTCTGAATTGTGGTCTTTCACCAGGGCGATACAGGGATAATCTTCCACTTTGGAATGTGGCGCTAATATTCAATATATTATTTTTAATTAATTAATTGTGAAATAACACAAATAAAAAGGACGCTGGGATTTGAACACGCGACCTTCAGATTGCCAGTTGAGAGCCTCACCCCCCTACCACGGAGGCCAATTATAAACAAGTCGTGTTGTTTTTAGCAATGAGTCGTGGCCAAGTACAATTTACAATAGATTCTGTTATTGGTGAATCACGTAAAGTTGCCATACCTATAACTCTACAATTATAAACAAGTCGTGTTGTTTTTAGCAATGAGTCGTGGCCAAGTACAATTTACAATAGATTCTGTTATTGGTGAATCACGTAAAGTTGCCATACCTATAACTCTACAATTATAAACAAGTCGTGTTGTTTTTAGCAATGAGTCGTGGCCAAGTACAATTTACAATAGATTCTGTTATTGGTGAATCACGTAAAGTTGCCATACCTATAACTCTACAATTATAAACAAGTCGTGTTGTTTTTAGCAATGAGTCGTGGCCAAGTACAATTTACAATAGATTCTGTTATTGGTGAATCACGTAAAGTTGCCATAATAATAATAATAATATTTGGCTAATTTATATAGCGCCGTTTTTGTGAAAAATCACCTCAAGGGCGCTGTACAAATAAGTATTTAAAGGAATTAATATTACTGGCTTACAATTAAGATTTACAATTATAACTAGTGACTTACATCTAAGACTTATAGCTAGAGACTTATTTTACTGGCTTACAATTAAGATTTAAGACTTATAGCTAGAGACTTATTTTACTGGCTTAAAATTAATATTTACAGTTATAACTACTGACTTACATCTAAGACTTATAGCAGTGACTTAATACTAAGACATTTAAATGCTAACCTAAAGCAAGTGACTTGATAACATACAATTAGATTAAGATTAGCGCCAGAAGAAGTAAGAAGATAGAATAATACATAATATGTTTTGTAATGAGCGCACTTTGAAAACAAAAGTAAAATTTTATGATACTCTCAGATAGATATTTTTATTTAAGGGTATGAGAGCCCAAAAAGGTAGGTTTTTAATTTGGTCCTAAATTCTGTTGGGCTTGTTATGCATCTAAGTTTCGGAGGGAGTTTATTCCAAGCCTTCGGCCCAGATACTCCGAAAGCGCGATCTCCAAATTTAGTATCTGGCTTGCGTTTAGGTTCCATTAGTTTGCCTATAGCTGATGAGGTTGCTGATCTAAGTGTTGACTGCCTCGGACCAGTATTTTCGGGGACACATAGTTCAGAGATGTAAGGTGGGGCCATTTCATTGATCGATTTGTACACCATCCAGCACAACTTGTACTGGATTCTTTCAGGGCACTTGAGCCAGTGAAGGTTACGAAGGTGTTCTGAAATGTGTGAATATTTAGGGACTCCGGTTATGAGCCGTGCCGCTGCATTAAACACGGATTGAAGTTTGTCAGTTTGATATTTTGGAAGGCTAGCGTAGATGCCGTTACAGTAATCGAGCCGTGAAACTACGTAAGAGTTGATTAGTAGTTTTGTTGCCTCTGTAGGAAGGTTTCTTCGGACTGACTTGAGTTGTCTTAGGTGGAAAAAACCGGTGCTTACAGTCCTATTTATTTGACTTTTAAGCGAAAAGTCTGAATCCAGATTAACGCCAAGAAGTTTGACTGTTGTCTTTGGAATAATATCGCTGCCAGAAATGGAAATAGGCGAATTGTCAATGAAATGTTGGCGTTTGTTTGTGGCCGCCCAGAGAAACTCAGTCTTAGATGGGTTCAGCTTAAGTTTATTTGAAGACATCCAACGAGTTATTGCTTCTATGCATTCAGCTACCCGGATTTTGAGACTGTTGACTTCATTTGGAGTGCAGAAAAAATAAACTTGCTGATCGTCAGCGTAGCAGTGGGATAAGAGACCAAACGACTCGATTATTTTGGCGACATCATTTGTAAAAAGGATGAAAAGAAGTGGACCCAAAACGGATCCCTGGGGTACCCCTGAAGAAAGTGTTGCGAAGTTAGAGAGTTTATTTCCAACCTTCACGGCTTGTAAGCGATTGGATAGATATGACGCCAGCCAATTTTTGATGTCGGAACTCAAACCAAATGTTTCCTCCAATCTCTTAATGAGGAAGTCGTGATCAATCGTGTCAAACGCTGCACTCATGTCTAAGAGTGAGATAAGTGCTAACTTACCTGACTCTATGGCTAGAGTTACATCTGACAGCATACGAAGAAGTCCGGTTTCTGTTGAGTGAAACCTTCTATATGCGGATTGTCGATTTGTTAATAATTTATTTGAATTCAAGTGACTGGTTATTTGGGCAGCAGCAATTTTCTCCAAGATTTTTGATATGAAAGGTAGATTTGAAACGGGTCGATAATTACCCAAGTTATCGGAGTCTAGTTGCGACTTTTTTAATATTGGTGTAACGACAGCTGACTTTAGTGGCTCAGGGAAATCACCTGTACTGAGAGATTTATTAAAAACATGAACCAGGAATGGAGCCAAGACAATGGAACATTTTTTAATTACCAAGTTGGTATAGGGTCCAGACTACACTGCTTATTTGGCGAATTTAAAATTATCTTTTTTACTTCTTCCAGCGTTGTAGGTATAAAGGAAGACAAATTTCCTTTAGAATTAATAGAGAATATCGGCGGAGGGGCGTGAGATGTGGAGGCACGAATGGTTTCAATTTTTTCCCGAAAATACTTTGAGAAGGCATCCGGGGTAATATCTATTTTAGCTGGAACAGTGACTTCAGAAATAACAGTCTTCATTGAGTTCCAGAGACGCCGTGGATTGGCTCGCTCAGAGTCAATCTTTTCATTCCAGTATTCTGACCTTTTGGAATTTATTTTGCTCATATACTGTTTTTGAGCAAGTATCCACTCATCTCTTGAAGTCAATGAAGGGTTTTTCCTATATGACCTCTCTAATTTCCGCATAAGTCTCTTTTGGTTTCGGCATTCATCATCAAACCAGCCGTCAGACTTTCGAACTTTACGTGTTTTTGACGTTGTCGGAGCATATTTATTTAATAGATATAAAAGTGTTGTATTGTACGTCTCGACAAGTTCTGTTGGCGTCTTTGTTTCCCAAAAATTGGGTGTACATAATAGAGAGGTCTGAAGTTCTTCCAGAAAATCACAAAAGCTAAATTTACGCCATTCCCTCGATATTATTGTTCTATACGGTATTTTAGGGGGGTTAAAATCAATATCAGTGCACACTAGCCGATGGTCCGATAGTCCTATATCACGAATATCTGCTAAGAGCGGCAAACCACTGTTCTTTGAAATAAGTATATCCAGTGTACCACCAGCATCGTGAGTTGGGACGTCAACCCATTGGCAGCATCCAAAGCTGGCTAATAAATCTAAGAATTTAATAGTGTTTGGTGATGTCACGCGCTCAAGACGAATATTAATATCACCTGTAATAATGAGTGTGTCAGAGAGTCCGACTGAGAGTTCCAAAAAACGCGAAAACTCATTATAAAATTCTACAGAGATTGGTTTTGATCCGGGCCTGTACAGAGTACAGAGCATAAACGACGCTCCTGAAGAAGAAACCCTGCATCCAATGTACTCAAATGTGTTGAAACTACCTAGAGCTACTTAAGCCATACCTATAACTCTACAATTATAAACAAGTCGTGTTGTTTTTAGCAATGAGTCGTGGCCAAGTACAATTTACAATAGATTCTGTTATTGGTGAATCACGTAAAGTTGCCATACCTATAACTCTACGATTATAAAATAAAATATAAAAGTACTCATGCGCGCCTGCATACTGCACCATGACTGCACCATGACTGCATCATGACTGCACCACGACGGCACCACGACTGCGCCATGACTGTACCATGACTGCACCATGACTCCACCATGACTGCACGATGACTGCACTTCTGCACGATTTATTAAAAATCAAGGTCCTGAAGGGCTTTTGCGTATTGTTGCAGTTAACATGATATAGTGCATATTGAGACCAAAAAGATCATGAACTCTCTTATTGAGCACATAAAAAAAGTGCATGACATAGAGAAAACAATATTCGCGCATATATTAATTTTTAAGCAGAAGTGACTAAGTATATAATTCCAATGACTTTTTAAATTTTTTTTTTTTTATTATTATTTTTTTTTTATTTCGAATAAAACATAGTTTACATAAATATATAATTTAAACAATTTATCGGTAGTCCCGCGAAGCTGCCACATTTTTTTTTTTTTTTTATTTATTTATTTATTACATAAGATACATTTATACAGCAAAATAACATAATAATAATATTTCAAAATAACTGTAAATATTAAAATGTGTACAAGTGTTATTATGTCTTGTTTGTCTATATTAGTTCCTAGCTAGGCAGATTGCCCGTTCTAAGGAACCAAATGCTGGTGAAAAATGCCAAAAATGTATTCTGTACTAAAAAAAACAAGGTGTTTTTTTTTTAGATTAAATATATACTAAGTTTTTACTGATTGTGCCATTTAATAGTTAACCATGTAAAATTTTAAGTTTTAAGTTACATTATTTAATAATTTTTCAGACTCAACCCTCCCTAATCCAATTAACCATTTATTTATTATTGAACCGATGCATGTCATTTTGCATGTTTTAATATTTAATTCTGGGGGGATTTTATTGTATAATTTTGGTCCCAGATATGTATATGTATTTTGGAACTTCGACGTATTGCTCACTGGGATCACAAGATCCTTTCTGGTGTGACTTCTTGTGGTGTAATTATGATCAATTTTTTTGAGTTTTCCTAGATTTTTGTGTACGTGGATAATAACCTTTTTTATGTAGTTTTGACGAACATCAAGTACATTAAATTTTTTGTAGAGTTGATCGCTAGAAAACCTATAGGGTTTACGCATAATGACTCTAATTATGGATTTCTGGGCCTTCACTAGTGGATCTAGAATTGTTCTACCTGACGCTCCCCAACCAATACAACCATACGTTAAGATGGGGTTGCATAATCCGAAATATATTTTTCTTAGGTCTTGCTGTTTGATTATATTTCGTAATACAAAGAATATGTGGATCAATTTTCTCACCCTTATTGTGAGGTTGTCGATGTGGTATTTCCACTTAAGGTGATTGTCTATAATAACGCCTAGATATTTGATGTTTTTCACACTTTCCAAAACTTCACAATTGCAGATAGAATCAATATTATCGGAATTACAGTTATGCTTATGTGTTTTTATTGTGTGTGATGTACTAGGTTGTCCTTTAATAGTTGAGCTGAATCTTATGTATTTAGTTTTTGCTATATTTAGTGTAAGTAGATTTTTGTCAAGCCATTGTTTTATCGCTTTGATTCCACTTTCAGCATGTTTATGTGTTTGAGTCCAGTCATCTCCTTCAAATATAGCTACCGTATCGTCAGCGAATGTAATAATTTTTCCGCCTACTTTTAGCTCGCATAACTCATTTATGTAGATTATAAATAGAAGAGGTCCCAAAGTGCTTCCCTGCGGTACCCCAAAGTTAGTCCCTAGTGATTTACTCACTATTTTTCCCATTTTGAGTCGCTGGCTTCTACCCGTTAAGTAACTCTTTAACCATTCGTAGGGCATACCTACAATGCCAATATTTTTTAATCTTTTGAGGAGTAATTTATGAGAAATTGTATCAAAAGCCTTGGCTAAGTCTAAGAACAGTGCAATGTTTTTCTTTCCGCGATCTATATTTCCAGAAATATGTTCTGTAAGTTGCGCTATCGCATCATCCGTTCCCCTTCCCGGCCGAAAGCCGAACTGATTTTTGCTTAAAAGTTTTCGGCTCTCTACATAGTTACTTAATCTGTTTTTAAAAATTTTTTCTATAATTTTTGAGATAGCACTTAACAGGGATATTGGCCTATAATTGCCCACTTGGTTTTTGGGTCCATTTTTGTAGATTGGTACTACTAAAGACTTTTTAAGATGATCGGGGAAAACCCCTGAAGTAAAACTTTTATTAAAAATGTTCGATAGAGGTGATGCAATATTGTATTTGTTAAATACAGACTCGAGTGTAGGCGAGGTTATTTATAAATAATGCGCGTATTGGCGATATGGATATTTATTATAAGTAATGGCTATAAATACGTCCTAACTAACGTGTTGGCGGTTGGAAAAAGAGAGTGAGGAGAGGCCTGCATCTCCTTTTATATGCGGGATCACCTGTCTCGCTCTTGTATGGCCGGAAACAGGTGTGCCACCCTAAAACCTCTCTCACATCCTCCCCTACTTAAACGGGAGAATCCTGGCTACATAAGTGATACCTATAGCTACATATTTCATACAATATATTTTATATTTCATATTTCACATTTAAAATTAACACATTACATTTAAAATTAACGAAACATTTGTTTTTGTTCTTTCTGTTTCCCTTCTGTCCATTTCTGTCCATTTCGACTGCGAATTGCTGTCACCTGGGCCGAAGCCTTCCTTGCCATGGGTTAGACCTGAAACATGGAGAAACAGAATTAGAGACACTTCTATTACGTAACATACCGGAGAGATCTAATTCGTCCGTCGACAATTCCAACGTGTCAGACGCGAATTCCTGGTTATCTTCCTCCTGCCATGAAACATGTAATTCCTTTAGCTGGTCTAAATGTCTTTTCCACACCATATTAGACTTGTTAATTTTTATGAAATATATTTTACTACCTTTTTTATCCACAATAACCCCAGGGACCCATAACCTATTACCCTGAGATCTGAAATCTCTAGTCATTACTTTCTGACCTATATTAAAACCTGATTTAACTCTACCCTTATATTGTCTTTTCTGATTGTTTTGGCTCTGAGTAACCTTTTTTATTACTTTGTTTCGTCGAGTAGAACCTGAACTACCCGTTCTATCCTCAATTTTCCTTGGAATCAGAGAGTCAAATACTGTTCTAATTTTTCTACCCATTAATAATACAGATGGCTCACATCCTGTTGTTGCGTGAACTGTATTCCTATAGTCTGCTAAAAAGTTACCTAACTTTTCTTTATAATCTGAAGGAAATCCATTATGTTTACAAATTTTTTTAAGGAAATTTTTACAAGTCTTTACTGTAGCTTCAGCTTGCCCGTTGCTACTAGGGTGATTGACTGGACTAGTGATATGTTCTATCCCATTTTTCTTACAAAAATTTTCAAAATCCTCAGAACAAAAACACGTACCATTATCACTAACTAAAGTTGCAGGAAAACCAAATTGCGAAAATAATCTATGAAGTATTTCGATATTTTCTTTTGAAGACAGACTGTTTACTTCCAGACACTCAATCCACTTTGAAGAAGAGTCTACCACCACTAAAAAATTTTTGTTATACAAACTACCATGATCAATATGTACCCTGAACCATACTTCAGGTTCATATGGCCACACTGCTAAAGAACTCTTTTGTGATTCTGGTTTAATTTCTAAACAATCTCTACAATTTTCCGTTATTTTCTCCAAATCTTGATTAATTTTTGGCCACCAGACAAAGCTTTTTGCAATACCTTTAGTCTTAAAAACCCCTAAATGAGATCTATGTAACATCTTTAAAACCTCTTGTCTTAAAGACTCAGGTACAACAACCCTATGTTGATATAAAACACACCCATTTATCAAAGACAATTCTAACCTTTTTTCCCAAAAAATTCTAATAAAGTTACCACTTTGTGCCTTTTTTACTGATGCTGGCCAACCTTCGATAAGAAAATTTTTTACTTGACCTAACACATCATCCTTTTCGGTTTCGCTTTTTATCACGTCTAAAGACAAATTAAACCCATTATTCTCGAAATAATTAATGTAATCAGACTCTATCTCATCTTCACAGCTAACCTTTTCAATCGGACACCTGCTCAGAAAGTCTGAACAATTATTTTTCGATTTTACATATTCAATTTTAAAATTAAACGAACCTAACATAATAGCATATCTCTGTAACCTTGACGCGGCAATCTTAGGTACTTCTTTATTTTCACCTAAAATTCTCACTAACGGCTGATTATCCACAGCTAAAATAAATTCTCTGCCGTACAAATATTGATAAAACTTTTTAATTCCAAAAATAATTGCTGTTGCTTCAATATCTAGAATAGAATAATTCTTTTCCGCTTTAGTTAAAGTTCTGCTTGCGAACCCAATCGGTCTTTCTACGCCATTTTGAAACCTATGAAGTAATGTTGCTGCTACCCCATTAAAACTACCATCTGTGACAAGTTTCACAGGTATATTTTCGTCAAAATGCGTTAAAATCCTATCCGAAGTTAATATTCTTTTAATTATCGCAAAACTATTTTCTTGTTCCGTACCCCATTGAAACTTAACATCTTTTTTAAGTAATTCGTATAATGGTGACAATATATTTGCCATATTTGGAATAAAATTACGATAATAACTAATCATACCTAATAAACTTCTTAAATTATTTAAATCACTAGGTGCTGGTGCATTTAAAATGGCTTCTTTATTCCGTTCACACGGTTGAATCCCTTGTTCACTTATTTTATAACCTAAAAACTCAATAACTTTTAAATTGAATTCACACTTGTCACTATTCACTGTTAGATTACAATGTTTCAACCTTTCTAACACGACACATACGTTTTTCTCTAAATCGTCTTCGTCTTCCCCTATCACGATAATATCATCCAAATAAAACGTCATGTTCTGTAATCCTGACAAACAATTTGCCATTGCCTTTGCAAATATAGCTGGCGCGGGAGATAACCCGTACACTAACCGCTTATACTGAAACAATCCTAAATGGGTATTGATTGTTGTAAAACGCCTACACTCCTTTTTTAAAACAAATTGACTATACGCCGATTTAAGATCGATTTTTGCAAAAACTTTCCCACCATTTACTTTCGTTAATAGCTCCTCTATCCTAGGTAATGGATATTTGTCAACTAATAACTGATTATTCACTGTCGATTTATAATCACCACATAATCTAATACTACCGTTTTTCTTAATTACTGGAACAATTGGACTTGCAAACTCACTAAACTGGACTTGTTCTATAATACCGTCTGACAGTAAACTATCTAACTCCCTTTCGACTTTTTCTTTCAAAGCGAACGGCATAACTCTGTGATTTCGAAATATCGGAATAGCGGTCTCTTTTAAAGTTAAATTCACTTCGTACTTATTAAATTTTCCTAGTTTATCCGTAAAAACTTCCGGGAATTTTTTTACTAATCGCTGCTTCAAAGTATTCTGTTTTATACTGTTTACGATTCCGTTAATCCCGACGTTAAAAAGATTCATAAAATCACGCCCCACTATCGATAACGAAGCACTTGTGACAACAACAAATTTCAAATTGTGACACTGACCGTTAAATTCCACTTGTGGCGTAATTGTACCTACCACTCTCACGAGCGTATTGTCAAAACCCCGTAGACTAATGTCTTCGTGCACTAGCTTGATTCTACTGAATTTACTGAAATAACACTCCTTGGAAATTACGCAACAAGATGCTCCAGAATCTACCATGAATTTACTCTTGATCCCGTCTAGTGAAACTTCAATAAAAAATGGTTCGACACTATTAACTTCACCCAACTTTGTGTCCGACAACAAAGTATTCACACTCTTACGTGTTGAGGAACGCTTGCACTGTTTTGCGAGATGACCCTTCGTACTGCAAATTTTACATAAATAATTTTTATATCTACATTCCGTCGCGATGTGATTATTGTGACCACAAACGGTACAATTTTGTTTCACAGCGTTCGCTGGCGACTGTGACCGTGCCCTGTTGCTATGCCCGAAACGCTTCACGTCTCTGTCTTTCACACGCGAATTATTAAAAGAGAGTCGACCGGCCTTGAGCTGTACATTAGCGTAAACCGTATTATCAACTCGGGACTGCGCTTGAGTTGAAGCTACGAGGTCAATGCACTCGGCGACTTGTAAACATTTTTCGAACGAGTGTAATTCACCCTCGAGAAATAATTTTTCCCTTACCTTTCCTGGTTTACAACCCAAAACAAAGAAATCCCTTAAATTTACTGATAAACTATTCCCAAATTTGCAATTAGTAGAAAGAGACTTTAACCGCACTGCAAACTCACGGATTGATTCGTCATTTCTTTGTTTAGCACTGTAAAACTTAGATCTCTCTTCAAAAAAACATTTCGTTGAACAACAATACTCATCAAGTTTAGATATCAAATCTTCTAACTTAATATCTGTTACCTTTTTAGGAATGCACAAATTAACCAATAAGGAAAAACAATCATCTTTCAATGCATTCAGGAAAATAGCCCTTTTTTTATCATCCGATGCAAACTTTTCATCATTCACGAGGAGAAATTGTCCGAGGCGGACCTTGAAGTTCTCCCAGTTCCCGTCACGCAAACTGAAGGACTCCAATCCTCGAGACTCCATGTTCCCAATGCCCAGAAGGTACCCAAATAGAGAGAAAGAAAACAGAAAAACAAAAACTTCCCAATGAGGCTTCTTCTTCTGCCGTCTGCTCCCTGGACCCTGCTCCGGAAACTGCTCCTTGACCCTGTGAATTGATGGCTCCTTCCAGACCCGTCACACAGTAACACCGATGGCTACCCCAGATCACTCCTGCGACCTGGATCTCCGATCCTTGACCCTCAGAGATGTCGATTGACGCTGGACCTCCCGTGCTTCCCCCTTCCGAAAAGCTGGCTGGCTCCCGTGTCTTCTTGCACTTCACTCCTTGCAGTGAAGTGTTGGAATAATTTCGGTCCGGCCTTTCTTACCGACCCGAAATAATAATGTTACCGCGTATTTTTGCCAAATTTTTGTGCCAAATTTTTTTTGCGCGTCGATTCTTTTCGCGATATTTCTGCCGTATTGTGCAGAATCGTGTACCGTAGGCTGCGCCACTGTTAAATACAGACTCGAGTGTAGGCGAGGTTATTTATAAATAATGCGCGTATTGGCGATATGGATATTTATTATAAGTAATGGCTATAAATACGTCCTAACTAACGTGTTGGCGGTTGGAAAAAGAGAGTGAGGAGAGGCCTGCATCTCCTTTTATATGCGGGATCACCTGTCTCGCTCTTGTATGGCCGGAAACAGGTGTGCCACCCTAAAACCTCTCTCACAGTATTTAATAATTTTTAGTATATGAGTGTTAAGACCGTCAGGACCTTTCGAATGTGTATTGTTAAGATTTTCAATAATTTTTAAAACCTCTGCATTTGTCGTAGGTGAGAATTGAAAAGAAAAAGAATTGTGTTTTGTTTCTATTGAAGATGCCAGTGAGTCTTCAGTTTCCTTGGTGACACTTAGGATATTTTCCGCAAGGTTAGACCCAACCGTTGTAAAGTATTGGTTAGTGTGGCAAGCAATTATGTCCGAATCAGTGGTGGCAGTGTTTCCAATTAGGAGTTCGTTAATATTAGGGTCAATTTTATGTTTAGTATTGGTAATTTGTTTAACGATGTTCCACATGTTTTTACTAGATGGATCTTGGTCGAGTTGATGCTTATAGTAACGTTCTTTTGCCTTACGCATAACATCTTTACAAATGTTACGATACCTACGGTAATTCTCTTGTTTAAGAGTGTTTTGTGGGTCTTTGGTCGCCACTTTGTGTAAATGATTTCTTTTGTGTATAGCTTTTACAATACCACTGCTAATCCAAGGAGTAAGTTGTATTTGTTTATGTGAAATGAGTTTATCTTTTGAATTTTGTGTTATATGCATGTTGATTTTGTTAATAAATAAGTTGAGTGCGTTGTTAACATCAGTCACTTCACATACATCTGTCCATGTTTCATTATTTAGATCCCTAATTAGTCCCTCATAGCAGATGGTTGACGTAAACTGGTTATATTTTACTTGCTTTTTAAGAGATATGATTGGAATGCTGATTGCTGTTGTATAGTGATCAGTTATTGTATTGTGTATAACAAATGCATTGGAAGCCATAATATTTCTGGTATTTATGTGATCTAAACATGACATGCTAATATTTTGAACCCTGGTAGGAACTGTAATATTTATTGCGAAGTTGTTTTCTGCCATGGCGCACATGTAATCATGACATTGTCGGTGTATAATTCCAAATGTGTTAATATTTATATCTCCCATCACTATTTGTTGTTTGAAATCACTACATTTTTTTAGTTCAGATATGAGGTTATCCAGAAATGGATGTATGTCGTGGAATGATGGTGATCTGTAAATGGCTAAAATACATAGATGTCCATTAATTTCTATTTTCAGACAATTTGATTGACTGATACAGATTTCTTGTACTTGAGAGTGGATGTCATCTCGAATGTAAGTTACGACTCCACTGTTTTGATTTAAATGTTTTGTTGTATGATATTCATGATATCCTTTAATTTGTTTTGCGAGATATGAGTCATTCAGTCTGCATTCTGTAAGGATTATTATATGAAATCTTGCCGTCGACTTGATGCTGTCTAAAAATACAAGAAAGTCATCAAGATTTTCCATTGTACGGATATTTTGATGAATAATATTGATTTTGTTTAAACTCCAATTAAATTCTTTGAGTTCATCAATTTCTTCTATGAAAAATTCATTGTTTGGCTCTCCTATATTATCTATTTCCATATATGCGTTTAAACCCATTTTATTTTATTTATATTATTAATTGTTATCTTAGGATGGCTGAGTTTTGGGCCTGTATTTAAAATTGCAAAGAGAGTGATTAGATTATATAAATATTTTAATTTAAGAAGTTTGGTATTTGTTGATGGAGATAATGCTAGTGTTTGGTTCATATTGAACGGTATTAATAATAGTTTGAAGTATTTTGTGTATAATATGGTAATAAATGGAATGATATGATAGTGATCTTGATGTTTGGTACTTGTTGTCGAAAATAATAATAATATAATAGAAAAAACAGTACCTTCTAGTCATTTAATGTCCGTTAGCTTTTGCTCCGAATCTATCAGTATCGGCCTTGAATTATCGTCCCTTTTTACAAAAATTCTCCCAGCCTTTGTCCAGACATACCTATAACTGTGTTCCCGTGCTAACTGCCTGGCCAGGAACCATAATCGTTTAGCTTGGAAAGTTAGGTGTTCAGAAACATATATTGGGTTTCTGGGACCTGACATACCTATAACACTTGTATTCATTTTTTTCTCTTTATTTTCACTTTGATTAAATTTTTTTATTGCAGAGTGCAAATGTTCTTTATGCGTTACTGAGGTTAGTTTCACAATAACTGTCCGTGGTTTGTTATCCCTGGCTTGAGTAGGTTTTTCTCTTCGCGTAACTCGGTAGATTTCTTCGATGTCCTTTGATCCTAGATTGCAGTTTGTTGTTTTGCTTATATTGTATATAATGTCTTTTAAGTTATCTGGTGTTTCATCTTGAATTTCAGGAATTCCGCGAAATTCTAGGGATTTTAAGTTTACTTCCCTATTTTTCTGTTCCGCGTCAGTCTCCAATGCCTGGATGCGGCTTTGTAAATCAGTGTAGACTTTCTTCTGTGATATTTCAACATCATTTATGCGCTTTCTCAGTTCGTCGTGTTGATCCGATATGAATTGTATTGATTTTATGATTTCTTTGTTCTGCGACATCATCAAATCATATTTTTGGGCATATTTGTCAAATTTTTCCTCAACAAAATTCATTAAAGCGGTTTTAAAATTATTTATTTCCATTTTGAATAGTTCGGAGGTCAACAGGCTTTGGATTCCGCCATCTATGGATGAAGTTTGTAAGTTTTCTGTTTCGTTAGACTGGGCGTTTGCAGATTTTGATGCTTGTATTGTCTGTTTAGCATTTTGAACGATAGATGGCTCTTGATCATTTGTTACCTCAAACAAAGGTTTGGTTTTGTTATTTTTATTATTTTTTGGGCACTTTTTGCATCTCCACTGTGTATTCCTAGCACCACGGCGTGGGTTTTCCACTATCTCTGCACATTTAAGATGGTAGTTATTATTACAAACACTACAAGAAATAAATTCAGATGGACTGTCAATATTTTTTTCACATACAATGCACTGTGTATTCATGTTTATTTTTAAATAAAAAAGTGATTTCGAGATGGATATTTTGCTTATATGTTGTTGATAGTGGTAGTTTCACTTAAGTTTTTTAGGGAAGGCACTTTTTGTTTTTTTTTTATATCAACTGACTCGTTTAGAAGAGATCGAAAGTTTGTGACAGTTTTTAATAAAGACAAAAACACTGAAATAAGGCCACTTCGCAGGATAAAAATGCACTAGTTTGATGCGCGATCTTTGATTTAGAATATTTTAGTAGTTTAAACTTAGTTTACTGTTGATTTTTTGTTGATTTTTTTAATAAGTTTGATGTTGACATAAAATACGTCAACACTAGACTCTGTAGGTATTATACATGGCTGCTTGTCTGCAGGTTCTACCTCAATATACACTCGTTAAGAGGAAATACTAGCGGCGTTTTTCCATACAAACGTATTCCCCGTTTATCTCTTTAGATTTTGACCCTAGAGCAAAATTTTTTTTTACATAATATAGATATCGACCACTAGCGTGTCGGTACGTTTTGCTTTTTTTGATAATTTACTTTTTATAGAAGTTAGGACCTTCCAAAAATGAATAAAATTGCCTAATTTAAACGCCGTCAAAAAACGTTCAGTATACAAACTAAACAATGTATTTTGAAAAAAAGCAAAACGTACCGACATAGAATATTTTCTTTTAATACAGTTAGTGAAAAAATTTTTTTAAATCCGTCCAGTTTTGGAGAAGAAAAATGGGGAATACAAAACATCGATTTCGAAGATTTTATTTAGGTATTTTCGGCCCGACGTGCAGGTGTCCCTTTCGCTCATTTCTCCTGAGGGGGGCCGGGGAACAAGGGTTTTGACAAATACATACATATAAAGCGAAGTAGTGATGTAACGAATTTTATCGGTAGACTAGTGTTGTCCTTGCCCGAGTAATCGATATTTTTTATTCGTTTTTTTTTCTGTTTAGTGAGTCATCGCGGTATACCAATACTGACCGAGCTTTCATACTAAAATTGTACAAAATTAAAATTGTTTATGTCAAGTACTATAATAAATTTTCAATTTGGGAGGCGTTTTAGGTACCATCGCCCCGGAAACCATTTATTGGATAACCAACACCCCCATCACTTGGTCACCCCAAGTGGTCCGCTATGTTTGATGACTGAGCATGGGTTTCCGGGTTCACGGGTGAGGTCTGCATGGGTTTTGGTGGCGGATGATTTTGTTCACTTACTGCGTGGCGGGCCGGATTGGGAGAAACTGGAAGAGGGAGATCTTTTGATCTCTACAGCCGGACTCTCTCCACCATCATTTCATACTTTTACCTACCCAGAAATTCCTCTCCTTCCTTTCATTAAAAATTACCTCCACACAGCTTCTCTAATGACTTTGCTATACTATAAGGGTATTTAACTTAAAAATAATTTTTATATTTCATTTTATATAATTGCATTTTGTGATATTTTTAAGTAATTAATCACCTCTCCCTTGAATATTTTGTCTATAATTCTCATATGCCTATAGTTGTTTGTCTTTTAATATTAATCTTATCCTGACGAAGAACACTCTGTTTTCGAAACATGTTGATAATATTGATTACATAAAGCTGTTTCTACAAAGTTATTTGTTCTCATTTAATTAAGAATGACGCCACAAAGATTGGACCCATTTGCAGCATTTCAAGCTGGGTAGCGATAACCAATTCGTTTGTGCAATTTCAATCAATGCATTTCTGTGTTTCTCGAGAACCCTTCTATGGGCTTACACATCATTAGGTAGTACTTTTACGCCAGTTTATTAAACATTTGTGGTCAGAAACATCCAAGTAGTGTAGTTTTGTAGCTCTAGCACATATGAAGCTGTGTGACTTTTGCACTCCCAGAAATAAAACCTTTTTAGTATAATTATCATTATGCATATATCCAATTGTATATCCGCATGTACATTATTTGGCTTATAGTAAATATGTTATTTTCCACATCAAGTATAGGTACAATAAAATAGATGCAAGAATGTTTTTTTTTGATAAATTAATAACGTAAAAAATATCCTATATATATTTATTCTCAAAACTCTTGAGAACATATCGTCGTTGCATTCACAAAATATCCCATGTAAGGTTTTCGAACAATTTTTTTTTGTTTACACCATTTGATTCACAACGGTTTCCTAAATAATCTGACATAAATATATCCCATTTTTCTAACTCATCTTTTTAATCATTTTAGAGGCAACTCTGACCATTACTTGTAATTAATGGTAGTTATTTAAAAAATATATACTACATATACTACAGAAATATAAAAAAAATATAAAATTAAATCCCTATATACTACAGAAATATAAAAAAAAATAAAATTATAAAATTAAAATGGGAAAAAAAAGTTTTTTGTGTGCAAGAATTCGTATTATTTTTTTAGCTCAAATTTGTCGCACATAAATTAAAATTACCCAAAGAATTTTTTTTTTATAATATACAATAATCTCAACAATCTAAAAAGAGTATATTATGCACTAATCCAGTCATTAATTCAATATGGAATTATTGGATGGGGGGGGGGTCATACAACAATATTCTAACCCCGATCAAAGTAATCCAGAAACTAATCATTAAAGTATTCCTTAAGAAACCCTCCACCTATCTAACAGAAACGCTTTTCGCAGATTTCACGGTGCCTTGAGGAGAGAATATCTTCAAGAAAAATGCAATTATCCTAATTTACAAAGATAATATAAATATCATCAAAAAATTTGAAACTCACCAATCAAAAAGATACGAAGATAACATCAAAATACCAAAATTTAATACCAAACTAATGCAAAACAATTTATTATATCTATTTAGGGATAAAGTTTTTCAACAACCTTCCCATTGAAATAAAAAAAACCAAAGACATCAATAAACTGAAACTCAAACTGAAGCTACACTTCATCAGGAATAATTAACTAAATAACTACCTGTTTTTCTCATTCTTTCTATTTATTATTAATCTATATTCATCTCTATTTTATTTAGTTTTTTCGAATTTCTCCCAAGTGCACAATATTTTAGTATGTAACCGTATCCTATGTATGTACACCATATGTAATTTATATAACTCCACTGTACAATTATATATCTACCTATATTAAATATTTAAAAAAAAAATATATGTATATATATATACAGGGTGTTAAGGGACGTACTTGACTTACTTTAACCAGTGATTCCTGACATTATTTGGAGTAAAAAATGTTAATGAAATTTTGGTCTCCGGTGACTTCTTGGATGACTTTTTTTTAATTTTTTCAAATTTTTTTTCTTCAAAATCAAACAAAAAAAAATTTCTTCTGCATGTCGTCACTGATCACTCAGCCGAGTAACTGACCAACCCCTAACCCCGCCTCTAACTGTCCAATACCTACCTTTTTTTGTGTTTTTGTAGAAAAAATAAATAAAAAAAACTCCCAAAAAGTCACCGGAGACCAAAATTTTAATTTACATTTTTCACTCCAAATAATGTCAGGAATCACTGGTTAAAGTAAGTTAAGTACGTCCCTTAACACCTTGTATATATATATATACATATATTTGTATGTTATGGTTAAGGTTTTGACGGGTGTAAGATGTAAAACAATTTTCTCGGTTTACCCGCGTAACGTAGTCCTGAGAAGGACTTTTTAACTCCTGACGTTTCGGACAGATCACACTGTCCATCTTCAGAGGCCTTATGTCTTTAGTTTTTGTCTGAAACTGATAGCTTTCGCATGTCTGTTTGGTCCAGAGTCCAAGACTTAAGTGAGTGCAAATCAATTCTTATGGCTAGAACGGAGTACCCGGGTTGAATGTGATTTATGGTGCTGGGGGTACGGTACGAGGTGGGGCCGGCAGTCATAAGACATAAGGTAAGACATAAGGCCTCTGAAGATGGACAGTGTGATCTGTCCGAAACGTCAGGAGTTAAAAAGTCCTTCTCAGGACTACGTTACGCGGGTAAACTGAGAAAATTGTTTTACATATATTTGTATATATATATATGTATATATTTTCAATATAAACTCAGTAGGTAAAGCAAAAATATTTTTTTAATATTAATATTTAACTCTCAAAAAATTACCAAAAAATTAAGTTGCATCCAAAATCATACGAAATTAATTCTTTTAAGACCAATATTTCGTAATTTGAAACAAAAATAAATAAAATAAAAAATATTTATCCGCACAAGATATTTTCTCTACCTTTTGATAAAAAAATACATTTTCAGTTTATTTGGGTGTTTTGGTCACAAATCCAAATTTAACCCCCCCCCCCCCCCCGGCTATTTGTTAGCTTTGGGAACTTTTGTAAAACCAAAGTTTACGAAACTTATGGAATTTTGTATCTATTAATTATTTTTACATGAAACGATAAAAAAGTGAGGTGACGGAAATGTTAACAATACATTTTTGTAATAAATATGTACGTGTTTTTATTTTTTTTTGTTATCAGTAATTTTAGTTAGAAAAACGTAAGATGAGTGTCATTTTAAAAAAAATTGTGCGTTCAAAATTTTTATATTTGAAAAGCAAAGGTTTATTTCGGATTTCAAAATTTAAAAGCGTATTTCATCGCCTTTCAAAAACAGTTTTTAGTTTTCGTATACTATCAGAAATATTCCATTTATTTGGATTTTATTGCAAAGCGGAAATATTTCGACCTTATGAAAAAATATGTCCGAGGCCTGAGGGATATGGGTCATATGAGAAAGGCCAAGTTGCCTTTCCTACGTTTGCTACAAAAAATATCATATGTGCATAAAAAGTGCGCACAAAAATCCTGAATGCAAAATTTAAGAAAAAAATGTCGGTTTTAATAAAAAAAATGTATATTAAGCCCACTTGTTTTCACCGAAACATGGTATCAAAAATAACTCTACAATTAATAAAAATAAATAAAAATATGGGTCCCTAATTTTTTTTTAAAGTTTTTTTTATTAAATATCCTAATATTCTAAAATACCCTTAGTATATTTTGTGCGCGCAACAACGATAAGTAGCTATAATAGCATATTCATGGACGCTAACAATGGAACGCTCCTGTGAGCGGTGAGAGAAATTGGATGTTTGGTCTTGTCTACACATTTGCAGATTGGTACATGCGTGGTCGGCAGAAATAATAATTCGGCTGCGGCTACGGATGACGCGCGTGGCTCACTCACACAAGACCTGCATTCACTCACACATCTAGAGCGCGATTCTGACTACTGTCAGAGAGTGAAATAAAAGAGATTTTTTAAAATACCTATTCATAAATGTTCGCAGCGACCGGCAGCGCTCTTAAGATTAGAACTAAAAAAAATAATATGTGTAATTTCAAAAATGTAAAAGAAATTGAAGACCTCTGTAAAAAGATTTGATATTACAAATATTTAAAGAAAATGTACCTAATAAAAACAAATATCATAACAACCAAATTTGTACATTTTCTAAACAACATATACCCAATAATTCTACCTCTATATTCTGATAGGAATTTACCTCGTTATCAGCGCGTTGTCCTTATCATACGATTACCATTGATTTGAAATATTGTTACTATAAATATGTCTTGAGTCATTTCCCACTGTCCCCAGTGCATCGGAAGAGGGTACCCACATAAAAAGATGTGCGACTGTGAAGGAAAGAATTGTGTTCCAAGGCGAGGGTTATATTTTCTCTGCCTTCCCCTGCCCAGACATTGCGTAAGTTAATTGGTTAAATATTTTTATACTCTTCTGACCTCAGAGAAAACAAACACCGTCGCCCATTGCAAACCACGGCTCGAAAAACACGACAAACGAGTCATGATTGAAGAAATTGCTAATTCAATCAGAAAAGTACATAGAGCTCTTTGTAAATTACTAATTACTGCAAAGTTCAGGTGGTGTCATGGTGTTACCCCGTCGGGCTTCGGCAATATTTTGTCAGAGGGTCAAAATATTTCCGCTTTGTAATAAAATCCAAATAAATGGAATGAACGTATCCAAAAACTAAAAAGTATTTTTGAAAGGTACGTAGTATTTTTATAGTAAGTATTTTTTAAAGGTAAAAATACGCTTTTAAATTTTATAACTCGAAATAAACGTATATTTTTTTGTATGAAAATTTGCGTGTAAACATAAAAAAATGTTTAAAAACTGATAACGAAAAAATAAAAACAAACAGTATTTTATTAGAAATATCTATTACTTATAAACGTTATTAGTTATTATCACCTCACTTTTTTTTCGTTCCATGTAAAAATAATTAATAAAAAAATTTCAAGTGTTCATTTTTCGTTTTCAAATCCAATCGACTACCATAATACGGGCATTTGCCTAGCTTGGTAGTCGAAAAACCATGTAAAGCAAACCTGTAACAAACAAAATAAAGGAAGAAAATTAAAAAAAAAAAAATTTCAGATCCAAAAAGCTTAGTTTCATAAAGGTGTTAATTTTTCTTCTTTTGTGGTTAATTTTTAGATTTGAAAATAAAGTATTTTCTCTTTCTACCACCGTTTAGATCAGTGGTTCTTAACCTTTTTGGAGGTACTGAACCCCCTACCAGTTTCAGGCTGCCTGCGTTTCCATAGAAGCGGAGCTGAGCTGAGACTTACAGAAATTGACCAATGATATTGCTCAAATCATACATCTCATCTCCGCTCCGCTTCAGTGGAAACAGTATTAGCTGAGTTGAGAAGAGCCCTTGAGGTGATTTTTCACAAAAACGGCGCTATATAAATTAGCCAAATATTATTAATTATATTAAAATGTATAGCGTGCTGTGCAGAGCGGAGCTTTGTCAAGCTGAGCGAGGCACAGCGATGCAGAGTTGAGCTGTGTAGCTGTGCTAGGTGAAGCGTGGCTGAGCGGGGTTTTGCGGGGCGGTGCGGGGTTACGTGGCGTCACCTTCCTTGAGGAGTTAATAGAAGGGCTAATAATTAATTAAAATTAACAAATAATTAATTAAAGATATAAAAGGGCTTTCTTTTTGTTTTGCGACCACATTGCGTCCTCACTGTCTGACACACACTGTTTAATTGACTGCAACCAAAATGTATTCATAGCCCCGCTCGGCTTAACTTGAGCTAGCTATAATACAGCTTAGCTCTGCACCACTCATCTTTGCGCAGCTTCAATGGAAACACTGACCTCTTTACACAGCCCCGCTTAGCTGAGCTCCGCGCAGCTCCGCTTCTATGGAAACGCAGCCTTATACGCATTCACTGAACCCTTTTTAATTGGAAAGCGGTAGTGTTGGGTAGGGGCTATTATCACGATTATATTTACCACAACGGGGAGGGGGGCGCAATGGGATAGGATGGGGCGCAATGGGATAGGATGGGGCGCAATGGGATAGGATGGGGCGCAATGGGATAGGATGGGGCGGGATGGGATATGGGATAGTGACAATATTCTTCGTATTTTTTTTTCGGGCTGTGTCTTGTTCCGCCGAACCCCTGAGACTGACCCACCGAATCCCTGGGGTTTGATCGAACACAGGTTAAGAACCACTAATTTAGATCATATTTCTCACTACGATAGTAAGGGAGACACGACGATTGAGACCTCTATGAATTGTTCCGAAAAAGTGAAAAAAATATCCTGAGGGGTTTAAGGGGACTTCGTTCAGTAAGTAGATAAGTAGGTAGGTACCTCCCGAGCGTACATTAATTATTCGTTGACCCTTTGAAGGTCTTCGTCCATGAAACTATGAACACGCGCACTTGAAGTGAAATGCCACAAAACTGCGCTGTATAAATATAATGGTATTAATATTATTAACACAGGTTTAATAGCTTCGTGATTTTACCTCTTTTTCCGGTTTATATTTTCGTCCGTACAAAGGTGCTTTAGTTTTTTATGATTTATTTATTTATTTATTTATTTATTGCTTCTTCACAATTTGTAAACATAAATTTTTAGCATGTAATTATTAACCCCACTAGGGTTCGCCTGTATTGGGGTTAATAATTTCACAATTTAATAAAAATAACACACGCAAATATCGGTCATGCAAAACAGTTAAGTAAAAGCAAAATAATAAAATTTAAAAATAAAATGATAAACAGAGAAAATAATAAGTGATAAAAATATATGAATTAACAGCAAAGTGTTAAGAGATCAGACAAAATGTTATCATTCATTATATCATTAGTTCATACCATTTTCAACAATAGATAAAATTAAAAAAATATATGTCTTTAGGTTTTTTTTTTAAATATGTGTAAAAAATAAAAACAAAGATTTATAAGCGATTACATTAGAGCGAATCTTTCTTATGAAATATTAAAGTGACTATCAAATAATTATGAAATAAATATGAAAGAAACCGTTTTGATCACACCATTATTGTTTTCATTCCATTTAAGTGCCCGTTTTCATTAAAATATGATCTCTGTTTACTTGGCTTCGTTGATGTTTACTTTGGTGTCAGGATAAGATAAGCATTTATTGACAAACGTAATTATAATACCTTGGTAAATAAATTATTTCTAACTTTGAAGGAATTTTATGTGGTATTTTTAAGGCCCACGCCACAGCGGAAAATGTATTATTAAACACTAATTCAGATTTGTTCTACATTACCAATGTTATTTCGATGCGTAAACAAAATATGTATATAAATGTGGTTAGGTATGTCGACAGATCCGGTCTCGTCGTGCATTTAAATGGAATCGAGCTTAAGGGAAATATTAAATAAATCTGGAAATTACGTAATGAAGAATCGCGAATTCCCGGAAGAGTTTTATTTATTTACAGCGTGAAACCGCATCCGTTGCCGTCACAGTCGCTTTACATTTGTCTAATAAATGTATGTGTTCTGAACTTCAACTGAAACCACACAGCACAGTTGAAGAGTGTCCAGTGTCCACTCTGCCAGGGGCACATCAGTCTAGCTCAGAGGTTCCCAAACTTTTTTCTCGTAGAGCACTTTCAAAATTTTACTGATTTCGGTGGACCCCCTGCTGCTACGTTTCTAACATATAACCAAAACTCGTAAAAATTGTGAAGATTAGCCTTTGACTGGTGACATGGTTTTTGTGTAACGTAACTGGTGACGAACGGCCTGAGAGGCCGCTGCCTTATCCGGTCTACAGCATAGAAATTAGGTAATGTAGATTACAGCAGTCTTTAAAAACAGTTTAATAACATATAAAACGATAAAATAAAACTAATCAATAAACTCTAAATGTAATTTTTAATGAAGAAATTGTCATTACAAAGTATGTAGTAACTAAAATAAAAATAAAAAAACTAGAGATGAGATCAGTAATCACAAACAAAAAATTATATCAACATATTATAACAAAAATACTTATTTTCCTTACAGTATAGATACTAATCAATAAACAAACAAAAAATGCTCTAATCAGGTATCATTTTACAAAACTGGCAATGGTCAAACTTTGGTTATTTGTATTGGCAGTCAGGGCATAATTGTTTGGCACATTGCAAGCACACATGTTTTTTACACAAATTACATTGGTAATTCGATTTGCGATTACATTAATTACATTGATAATTTCTGAGGACAACTAGCACAGGTTTTTCGTATTTTTGACCCGTCATTGGAGTTTTGTGGATCAGGTGGCAAATCAGAACCCAAAATACGCACGCATAAAAAGTCACGTAACTGGTTAAGGTCTGAGAGACCGCTGCCGAACATTACATCGATGTAACTTAACGATTTGAGCGAACTAGCGCTGTCTCGTTTGTTAAAGGGCCGCTAGAACGAGACGCATGCAGGGACCAAGGGCGGCTGGTTGCACAGTGTGTTCGTGTGCAGCACTGGTAAATTATATCGTCTAAAATTAATTTATAACATCTTACCGACAAATATAAAATCTATAAATCTCATTAAAAATATCACCTACCAATATAATGCCTAATATAATATAAATCAGGGAGAGTAAATTCTCAAAGTTCCGCGCGAAGTTACCCTGTCCCCGGTGTGCTGGCCTATTGCAAGCGGAACGAATTATGTTTTTGTATCGAATATCCCAAACATCGCCAGCGCGCAACGCCGGCCACATGTATGAAGAATTAAGATATATTGGTGTGCCACCCGGCGGCCTTTATCATACAAACTTAAATTTGGATTTAAGGCAAAAATACTTAACCAAACTGAATAATTCTTTTTTTAATCAAAAGGTACAGCAAATACCCAAATTTTACATATATTTTCTTTTTTTATTGATTGGTGTTTTAAATTATAAAACGCAGATCTATAAGGAATTCAATTTTTTTATAGGTAATTTTGACAAATTTGCCCTCGTGCTGTTTATACATTGTTTATAAATACTGTTTGTATCCTGTTTATAATGAAATATAAAACTAACTAACCAACCATTACGCCGTTTCCCCGCAGGGGTAGGCAGAGAGGACGGACCGCCAAACAACTCGGTCTTGGCACACACTCTTTACCTCACTCACATTCATACATCGTCTCATACATTCTCTTCTATTATTCCGACTTTGGACATGGCCCGACTCAAGTATCTGATTCTCTTGCTCGTGCCATGTCTTCCTCTGGCGTCCCCGACTTCTTCTACCATTCACATTTACGTCGTATATTCTTCTTACACTACTTTCAAATTTATTTTATTTTATGAAATATAAAATCAAATAAATTAAACATTGTAAAAAAAGAGTTTTTTGGGTAGAAATTTAAGATTTATTTACGAAAAAATTGTATTGTGTTTTTATTTTCTTAGCCTACAGAAAAAAAATCTGTTCAACAAAATTCAAATTTTAATTAAAAAGCGATATGTAGAAGTTTTCGCCCTTCGAAAACAGCTTAATATAGACCAGGTTTTCCCAACCTTTATTTCGCCGAGCCTCCCCGAACCAAAAAAAAAATATTTTCATGCCCCCCTTAATTAAGTTTCAACAAAAATAAGAAACACGTTTTTTTTAATTAACTAAATTATTTATTTGAATTTCAAATAGGTACAATACAGATACAATATTATTATTTATTATGGATCTTTAATAGAAGAGTAGGTACACTTTTAATCATTAATTTCTTAGTTTTCTTTTAAATATACATATTATTCTATTATTATTTTTTATTTATTTAAATTATATTTTTATAATTAGATAATGTCTAACAACTTTTTAAAGTAATTTTAGAACAAATAATTAAAAACTAATGAGATACTTGAGCTTGCATGCTCTGTACCAGTTGGTCGATTCTGGGTTCCGTCTTTGCTGGAGCTATGATTAAAACCTATTACGCCCCCCCTGACCTTTCTCTACGCCCCCCTAGGGGGGCGTGCCCCCCTGGTTGGGAAGTCCTGATATAGACTCTCCAATTAAGATTAGTGGAATCCTTTTTACCTAATGTTGTTAATGCTGAAGTCACATGATTCCACTCGGATGAAGGTTTACTCGATGAAATGTTCCATTCTCGTTTCACCGCGTGTTCACACGGTTCCTTCGAAGGAAGAGTTCACTCGACATTCTCGCTACGAAGTCGTCGAGCGTAGTCGCGGCGCGCATTGGAATTCGTCCGGCGCAGACGGCTAAGGCCGGTTACAGTGCTCGACCGACGGTCGGTGCGTACGTCGGTCGCGCTTGTCATTTGTATGAAAATTCATAAATCGTTCAGTGCAGGACCGACCGTACGCATGCGTATATCGCTACGCAGTGCGTATGAGAATCGTCGGTCGAGCACTGTAACCGGCCTAAGTTCGGGAATATTTACGATTTCAATTGACATTTCCGATAACGTCGAACTAAATTACGAGAAATTGGTGATTCTTGTAAACAGTAAATAAATTTCAGCACCATAAAATGAACATATGGTTAAATAATAACCTGAAAATTGATATCTACGAGTATTTTTGCACCATGAATTTTTTTTTCCAAAATAGGCCTCGGCTTGCAATAAAATCCATATAAATGGAATATTTATGAACGTATCCAAAAAATAAAAACTGTTTTGGGAAGGTGATGAAATATGCTTCCAAAATTTATTATTAGAAATAACCACGTAATTTTTTAAATAGAATAATTTTTAATGTAAACTTTTAAAAGTTTAAAAAATGGCTCTCCTTGCTTTTATTCTAACTAAAATTACTGGTAACAAAAAAAATAAAAACACACACTTATTTTGTTAGACAAATAAATTATAAACGTTTCTGTCACCTCGCTTTTTTGTCGTTTCATATAAAAATAATTCATAAAAAATTCACAATTTTTCAAAATTTTTTTTTTCAAATTCGATCAGAAACTTTGGTTCCATAGAAGTGTACATTCGTATTCGTTTGTTATATTGAATATATAGAGCATTATTTTCTCTTTCCAATACCGTTTAGATCATGTTATATTATGATAGTAAGGGAGAAACAACGATTTCTATGAGACGTGTAGGAGTTATTTCGAAAAGCGAAAACTAAACGGAGCATTTTGACGTTTAAGCCGCTCCGGCTACACGTCCTCACGCCAGAACATTTCGGCCGACTAATTTGCGAGTGAAAGACTGTTCACTTGAGTGTTCACACACATCATTCGCGTCACGTGATGTTAAATTCCGGTTGCGAGTGAACAGTGCCGAAGGAAGCATTCCAACATTGTTGGAATGCTTCATTCGGCACTGTCTCTATTCACTTTCGTGTTCACACGGTTCATTTCGAGGGAAAGAGGCGGAATGAAATCAAGAAATGAACGATAAATGAATCATGTGAATGGGCTATTAGTAATCGTTATCTCAGAGTTACGGATTATCAGTGAACCACCACGTTTTCAGGGCAGCGGCCACCACTGGCAGGGACTCTGCGGCAGAAGTCCCTGCAGGCCTGCATGCAGTGTCGTGTGTAGAGCCCTTAAAGGTTAAATCTAACGATGGAAATTTGCGTCGCGGCCGAGTTCCAGAGTTCCGAGTTAAAATCGTAAAATAAAAAGAAAAATAGTATATTTTCCTATGTGCTATTTATTAAAATAATATGATTACAGACTTAACAGAAAAATTCAACCGTAACTTCAGCAAAGCAAATCAACAATAAAAAAAAAATAGTCATAATTTTAATGGGAAAGATGTACTTGATGGACTGACAGCAAATTATCAATATTTGGCTTCAGTTTTGTAAGGAATAACCGCAAATCTCCCCGTTCTGTGATGTTCAATCGGCTCCTTTTTTGTTTAATAGATTTGTATCGATACTAAAACTTAATATCGTTGTACTTAATATCGAATATGCAAGGAGTTTATTCGACCGGAATACATGGCAACCTAATAAGCCAATATTGGAGTTAAGGATGGACAGGAATAAATGAATGGATTGAGCGTTATTTTTTCCCCTTTCTATATATCTTCCTTCTTCTTGTCTCTTCTCGGCTCTTCTCGGTTCTTGTCTATTTCTGTCTGTTTTTGGCTTTTCTTATGTCTTCTTTGATCTTCTCGTATCTTCTTTACTGTTCTTGTCCCTTGTCTCTACTTGATTTTTCTTGGATCTTCTCGCCTCTTCTTGTTTCTTCTTGCCTCTTCTTGGATTTTCTCGTCTCTTCTTTCCGCTTTTTGGCTTTTCTTGTCTCTTCGCATTTCTTCTTGTGTCTTCTTGTCTCTTCTGAGATCTTCTTGTCTCTTATTGGCGCTTCTTGCTTCTTCTTGGATCTTCTCGCATCTTCTTGGTTCTTATAGTATTTTGTCTCTTCTTACTTTTTCTTGAATCTTTTCATATCTTCTAGGCTTTTCTTGTCTCTTCTTGTGTATTCTTGTCTCTTCCAGGATCTTCTCGTTTCTTCCTGGCTTTTTTTTCATCTTCTCGTCTCTTTTTGGCTATTCTGGTATTTTGTCTCTTCTTGAATCTTCACGGCTCTTCTTGGTTCTTCTTGCTTTTTCTTGGATATTCTCGTGACTCTTCCTGGTTCTTTTTGTCACTTCTTATCTCTACTTGTCAGTTCTTGTATCTTCTTACATCTTCTTGAATCTTCTCGACTCTTCTTGCAGTTTTTTGCCCCCTATTGGCTCGATTTGTCTCTCCCTCCCCCTCGCTCCCTTCCGTACGCCTTGTCTCCATTGGCTCTTCTTGTCTTGCCTTGTCTCTCCTCTTGGCTCTTCTTGACACCGCCCATTCTTGGCTCTTCTGTCTTCTGTGCCTTTTTGGAACTAGCTTTGGATTGGAACTAGCCACTTTGTCCCGCCACGAAACCCCCCACTCCACTCACACCCATTCACCTTCTCACTATTTTTACCCAGTGGTAATGGCTTCTGAAATAATCCGATTTCTTCTTCCGGAATCTTCTGGTTTCCGTGTAATATATATGTAAATGAAAATTTTAATTTAAACAAAAAAAATAAACCTAACAAAGATATTAAAAATTAAATTCCTTATCTGTACGCAAATTCCATGGACGAACAAAAGGACACTACTCATAAATATACCAAGCCACCCACACACTACTTCTCTGAAAAGCAACGAATAAAGACCGACTGGAAAAAATACATAAACAATTAAGCAAAACATTTTTAAACACAGTGCTCTCTATTATTTTTATTGTTGTAAGATCTCTATCCGAGGTCGGTCATGGGCGTAGGCACGGTGGGGCAAGGTGGGGCGTTTGCCCCACCCTGGCTGGCCGAACATGACCTCTGGGGTTTTCAACCGATTTGCGTTTTCAAATTTATAGCACTTCATAGGATGGTTTTTCCTTTTTCATTCATATTATTTGTATTCATAGAGTCTAAAGCATTAATATGTTGTGGAGCCTATTTTTTTCCGGAACCTACTGTAGATTTTTATTTTTGCCCCACCGTTAATCAAAACCTGGCTACGCCCATTGATCGGTGTGTTATAATTAAATAAACAATCTTCACCTTATCAACCAAAATTAAGACGACAATATAACCTAATGTAGGTATATTTAGAATCTTAACGACGTAAGTAAAGAGGCCGTGTATACAATTTGCGACTCGCGACCCGTGTATTGGATGGACCTACTGTCGAATTTGCCGTATCAAAGAAAAGAAGAAGAAGAAAAATAATGTGGGAATCTTAACGACGTAAGCGAAGAAAGCGTGTAAACAAATATACGCCGCGGCATGGCGTATTGTACGAACGTACGGTCGAATTCGCCCTAGCAGGCCTGGAGATTCGACCTTTCTGCCGCGTTCATTTTAAATAATTCTGAAGAACGTTTTACAAATATTTAAAATGCGTCTCCATGTTGTCCTCCCGAAGTTATTAATTCATCGTCTAGAAAAATAAAATCTGGGGCTTACCGCTAACTTTATAGTTGATAAACGGGTTATAAAGTTTTAAAATCGTTGTACGTAAAATACATTAATGGTAAGGTACTGTTTTTATTCATCTAAAATATAAATAACTCGCATTCCTTGTGCGGCATGGAAATAAAAAAAGTTATTATAGTTACGAATTCGCCGGAAATTAAAAATGTGAGTTTTGAGCAAACAAAAATTATTAAGGTTGTGTTAACAAAACTTTTTAAAACCGCCTTAACAAAACTCGTCAACCAATAAATAAAAGTGAATATCTTATCTTTTAAGTGTGATGCATTCCTGTTCCCTTATGGTTGGCTAATGGTCAACACCACTTGAGATTGCCTCAGACGGTTTGTTTACTAAATCACACAAAGAACACGGATTAAACTTTTAAAATATTATGTTATTTAAATTGAGCGTAACTTTATTTTCGAGAGAGTTCTAATTATTTTGCGAAGTTTAGCCGATATTATTGATTTTTACGCGTGTCTTATCGCGTGACAATTTTCACAAAGGTAGCTTGAACGAAACACGAGTTATTTGAAAAAACAAGTGACTCCAGATACTAATATCTACAGCCTGTATGTTTGACAAATATCTACAGCTCATATGTTGAAGTAATATCTACGAACTTCAGAGTGTTGACTAATATCTACAGAGCGTAGGTTGAACTAATATCTACAGAGCGTAGGTTGGATTAATCAGCTAAATGTGTCCAATAGCCCAATATTAGGAATTTTTACATACATACTTACATAAATTAAGTTTTTTAAACTGCATACGCAATATTACGTTATTCCGATATGCTATACATAATTGCAAATCCAACCTCTACCAGTACTGTAGATATTCGTCAACACTTTGGTTCTCATAGATATTCGTCAACAGTTTGAGCTGTAGATATTCGTCAACACTTTCCTTCTCATAGATATTAGTTCGATTTTTTCAGTTTTTGGAATTCCTGTAGATATATTAGTAGACGCCTCCTTATCTGCCTACATTGATAGGTAAAGCCAAGCCAACATTTTTGTTCTTTACTACCCAAACCTGATAAATTTTCGTGGACCCCCACGTACAACTTGTGAACCCCATTTTTTATCAGCCAACGTAGACCCCGTCGAGTCTCCAGTGGGCCCCTGGGGGTCCACCTGGACCACTTTGGGAATCACTGGTCTAGCTGCTGTAGGCTGCAGGACGCGAATTCACGCAAGGCCATATGCTATCAATTTCTTTATTATCGTTACTTATCATTTATAATATTTAGAGGGTTTTTTTTTTTTTTTTTTTTTACAGTGAATACCGCACAAGAATCTCAATTGCTCCCGTCTGGAGCCAGTGAGACTATGGCATCCCCAATTGGGGTATGTTGTGAGGCTGAAGGTAGTGGGGAGGGGAAGGAGGTGGGGAAGAGGAAGGTTGGGAAGTACCTGGCTATTCAGATCTGGTCACTAAACACGGCTAAAGCCATTTTCAAGCAACGTTTCAATTCTGAATGGTGGTCTTACACCAGTGCGATACTGATAGTATCTTCCACTCTGGAACATGCCGCAAATATACTATATATTATTTTAAAATGAATTAATTGTGAAATAACACAAATTAATCAAATAAAATTTATTTGCGCATGCCGGGTTCGAACCCGCGACCTCCGGAATGTGAGTCAAGAGTCTTAGCCACTGGACTACCTTTTTAAATAAATATTCTGAGACGATTATGAAATCGTAGAGGAGTGGGTCGCAATAATGGGCATACATTAATGACGTGAGCTCAAAAGGGGGGGGGGTCCAGCAAAATCTCACGTTACTTGAAAAGAATATACGAAGTGGCCCAAATTTATCTCACCTAGGGGGGGGGGTCTGGATTGGAAGAAAAAATAATTAATATATGACCCCTAGGTGTTTTCTTATGTCGTGCGGCACTGGATGTTTCACCGTCTCGTTCCAAAATAAATGCTTGTCTCCCGCGAGAGAATACGACAAAGTCACGACTATAAATAGAAATGTTACAAAATATATTTTTATGTTGGCTTTTGTTAACATTTATAATCTAATTCTAATTAAGTTTAGCCCCACTTGGACTGGGAAAATGTTTAATTAAATATACAAAGACAACATAATTCAAAAGGTCGTCGACATGGAATGAAAGTAATTAATTCTTCCCTTGTATAATTCGCGGGATGAATGGTATCCATTTTTCAACTGTCTCACTTTGGCCGCCATTTAATTCGTTAATTAGTTTTAAGAATTAATTAGGAATATTGTCTCTACATGCTGTTATTGGTTAGATATTTGGATGTCTGTGGTTAGAAGCAAGCAAGCAAGTATGTCCACTTCTTCAGACACCGATAGGTCGTAAGACACGATTAAGCACGTAGTTTTTTTGCTTGAGCCAAGCATTTTTATCGTATACAATGTTTGCTTGACGCTTGTGTCAAGCTTCTAGGTGCTTGCCCCCGAACTTGTTAAGTTGGTAAACCAATAGATAAAACAATATTCCAATAAGTGGTGATTAGTTATTGTTATTAAGTATCATAAAAAAATGTAAAATAAAGAAAACTTCATCTTATATTTCATCTATTTTTATAATAAATATACCTAGTTAAATTATTGTTTTTATGTTTTTCATTTACTCACAAATAATTGCCAAAGTTACCTCTAAAATCACGAAACATTGAAATCTTTAAGGCCAATCTATATATATAAAAATCTCATGCCACGGTGTTGGTGGTCACACTCCTCCGAAACGACTCGACCGATTTTTATGATTTTTTTTATGTATATTTGGTGGGTATGAGAATAGGTCGTAAAGTTTATTTCATGCCGCTTGGTGCTTAGGGTGTCCCTATCCAGAAAAAAATATTATTATTATTTTCATTATTTAATTTTTTTTAAATAAAAAAATTACCTATAATCCCAAATTTTCACCTTCCTACCCTCACCCTCTCATTTTTTAATCGCGATTTTAGTATTTTTATATGAACAAATTTAATCGTCATTCGTATTACTAACAGAACGAAATTATTTATGTTGTTGAATGACAGATGGCGCTACGTCCGCCTCATCGAACTTTCATCCACGCATTTGCAAGTCATTCACGAAAAGCGTCGCGTCATTTTGGCGTTTCATTCGGCATTTGTTATGTATCACAACGTAGTGCGTGCAAAATTTTGTACGATTTATTTTAATTTATCTATTTGTGTGAATGTATTACAATGCACAATGCCCCGTAATATCATCGTCTACAGCGCTCCATTCCTTTCTGTCATAGATCCCATCCCCACAAACTTATAATACATTCGTTATTTTTTTTAAATATTCACTACAACCAAAATATTCACTACAAATATTTTCCGGGTCAGCTAGTATCTTATAAATTAAAGGAAAAATAAATAAGGTAGCTCACAACCGTACTACCTACATACCTAGATATAGTATACTATAAAATTATTTCTTTTAGGTACTCCCTCTTGCAATAAAAACTATAGCATTGAGATATGGATTAAAGACATGAGAAGGAAGAATATAGGGAACGTACCCATACTACGTGACCAACTTTTTGCAATTTTTAACCCCCCCCCCCCCGGTGACCAAAAACCTAAGGCCCCCGCCGTTCATTTGTACCAAGCGTGACATTTTGAAGACCCCCCCCCCCCTAAACGTGTCACGTAGTATGGGTACGTTCCCATATATACAATTTTGTAACTAACAAAGATTAATGCTTGTATTGTACTTTAGATACTAAGATACTTTTGGATAAGTATAACTTTATAATTTTCACCTTTAATATTTTAACATAGGTGTTTACTTATATTTCAAACACGAAAACTCGTACAATGTGACCTTAGAACGGGGTACCCCAGTAAGGACACATTATTATCCAAAAATTTGTAGAAAAAAAACCTTTGATTACCAAAATAATTTTTCAGTTTGGTTGGGTATTTTGATCTCAAATCCTAAAGGTTTGTATGAAAGGGGCCGCTCAAACGGAGAAAGTCCTAAAATTAGTTTAGTGAGTTTGTGGGAGAATGTGGAGTAGGAAGATTTGCGGCTTGCGGCTTGCGGCTAGGAATTGCGGATTCTGCACAACTGCGGAGTGCGGAGTGCGGACTCAATAAATAAATATTTATATTCGGTCTCTCTTCTGGAAATAGTTCCCGCAGGAATGGGGAAGGGGGGGGGGGGGTATTGAGCGCACGCGCGTTATGTCTACACCGGTAACTGACTAGGGTTGGCAGGCTAATTTATAATAAATCTTTACATAGTATAAAATAAAGTCGCTCCCGCTGTATGTGCACTTAGATCTTTTGAACTATTCAACGGATTTTCATGCGGTTTTCACCAAAGATAGAGTGATTCTGGAGGAAGGTTTATATGTATATTACATGCATATTATAGTGGAGAAAAGTCGAGAAATTCAAAGATTCAATTCAGGCAGCGGGCACCGGGCAGCTGGCAAGCGGGCGGTGTGAATTTGATATGTATGGAAATTAACAGATGGCGTTGGTTATAAAGGTTGGGTAAGCCATAGGAAGGTGTTGCCGGGTCTGCTAGTAGTAAATAAAGTCTTTCAGGAATTTCGAAAATATACACGAAAAAAAATGGCGGTACGAAGTTCGCCGGGTCAGCTAGTTTATGATAAACCGCCAGTAATGACATGGGCCGAAAATTAGAGTTTTGATTAGTATGCTGTGTCAATCCTGACTAAACTATCCTACGAGTGACGTTGTTACTAAACATTTGTAAAAAATACGACATAAAAATAAAACGGGAATAAATAAGATAATCAAAAACTTTTTTTTTTTTTAGAAGTAATAGTAACATTCTTTGGGTTTAAGAGATCAAGTAATAAACTAACTAACTAACCATCACGCCGTTTCCCCGCAGGGGTAGGCAGAGAGGACGAACCGCCAAACAACTCGGTCTTCGCACACACTCACATTCATACATCGTCTCATACATTCTCTTCTATTATTCTGACTTTTGACATGGCCCGACAAGTATCTGATTCACTTGATCATGCCATGTCTTCCTCGGGCGTCCCCGACTTCTTCTACCATTCACATTCGCGTCGTATATTCTTCTTACACTACTTTCTTCGTTCATTCGCTTTACATGCCCAAACCATCTGAGGGTCCCTTTCTTAATCTTAATCATTATGCTTACATCAGCCTTACATTCTTTGCGGATATCCACAATTCTTATACGATCATACACTGTTTTACCACACATACGTCTCAGGGATCTCATTTCAACAGTATTCAGCGTCAAGTAATAATGAAAAAAAAAAATATATTCCACACAGTTGGGACACAACATGTTCATATTATGTGCCCTACATATTGCTCCTTTGCATTTCATGCAAAAGTTAGTTGTCATTTTTCTTGACTTGGATGGACAAAAGGCACATATTTTTCTTGAATTGTTGCCGCCTCAGGAACAGATTCAACTAGCAGGATACTTTTTATGTGCTCTTTTATTTCGTACATATTAACCATGGAATACTAAACTATCGTAGGTAAACATAGGCTTGTTGAAAAAGTATCGATATATCGATATTTTCAATTCAATATATCGATATTTTTAGCCGATATATTTTGATCCGATATATCGATACAAAATATCCAATATCGAAAATTGTATCAAAAACGATATTTTTTTAAATTTATATTTTTAAAGTCACTAGAATCCAAAACCGTACAGGAACGAACGGAAAAGTAACTAAATTGGGTCATGACATCTGGCGGTTGAAATTTTAACTATTAATAGCTTACAAATCTATAGTCTTTGCATTAGTATTTGTGATCACTAATACTATCTCATGTGTGTAGGTACATAGAAATGTATGCTATTTTACGCCATTTTTTTCTAAGCCACTCCTATGTGTTGGTTCTCATTGTCTATGATTATTGACTATACCTTGTTCCAAACACGAAGTCTTTTTTTCCAGATTAATACGCCAATAGAATGTTACTGAGACGCGTACAAACTTTGTATGCGTCTCAGTTTATATATAAGTTAGAAGACAGCTTTTTAGTTTTTGATATTTTTATAATTATTACCTAATAAAAATGAATACTGATAAAAATACCTTCATTTTTATTGAGATTTTTGTACATTAAAAAAGCACATTGTGTTAAAAAATTACTATTGATAATATTCAGCTGAATACACTATTATTTTAAAAGGCAAAATCTCTTGAAAATATGACCGATATATCGATATTTTTTCCTCGATATATCGACGTCGATATTGATATTTTAATAAATATCGATACATCGATATTTTTTTTCACTTTCGACATCCCTAGGTAAACACTTAACTTTCGTAAATTTTACGACACTTGCTATAAGTCTTTACACATAATATGACACTTGACCACAATGACAGCGCGTGGCACGTGGCACACCTGGCACACTGACGGAATAAATTGGGAAGGTACTGTGAAGCGGAAGCGACGCGAACATTGTTTTTTTCCGGGAATCATCATTTTGCCGTCGTAATTTTTACGACAGTTTAGTATTCTAGGGCTAAGTACCTACCTAACTCATATTTTGTAAAAGCCTGTTTGGTGTTTTGACTAAAACAGATTAAAATAAATGAAGCCAATGTCGTATTCCTCGAACTGGAGTGCGTTTACTCAATTTAACACTTTATTTACAGAAGTTTTTTTGTATTTTTGACCTTCAGCACTCTGTAATTATGTTGACATTGCTAATCGAAGAAAAAAAGGATCCACAAATCGACAATTTGAACTTTGTCTAGCTTGAGTAAATATGCATCATGCAATCAATTCATAGTTCTTCGGAACAGTCGATATACCTAGGTATTATAATAATTTGTTTTATTAAAAAAAAAACAAGGTATTTCATAACTCTTTGGATCGAAGTCGAAAATAACACAATTTTAGAGTAAAAAGAGACGGCACCTTAAGCCGCCGCTACCCGAATTTTTACCGATTTCTTGCATATCTCCCATAAACATTTGAAGTTTTTAAGCTCTTAAAAAATATATGTTATTTTTGAAGATAATATCTATACATTCCCCATGCCGAAACGAAAATTATATGAAATTCCCTCGATAGAAAAAAAAGTATGCGATATGATATATATATTTTCAGGTCTGTTTCTGTTATTTTACAAGTTATACCTATGTATGAAAAAAATCACAGTGTTTCTCTAAATGCTGTTTTAGGATAGCCCCTAAGAGATTTTTGCTCTATTTTAAACGAGTCGAGTTTTATTAAACATTTTCACAATTTTCTCATCGATTTTATCGCTTAAATATTAGTGCGCTCTTCTAACATTCATAATTACATATCTCTCCATTTTCTTCTTTTTGAACGCGGTGGCAATGTTTAAAATGTCCCTGTAACGTTTTTTTAATATTAGAGGTTTTCTGCTATTAGAATTTTAAATTTATAAACCTCCCTAATCTAGAATAAGTCAGCTCCCACTTCTGTAACAATACGATGTATTGTTCAGTTATTTTTTAACTCAATATTTTTATAAAGTCATCCTTGATGGGAGACGGGACATATCTGTTGGCTCTTCTACAGATACAGTAGACTGCACTCAAAATAATAATTACCTCTTATACCGACCGGGAACCACGTATTAGTTTAATGGGGATTAGTATATTTACGTTTTAGTGAAAGAATGGTGACAGAATGTGGAATGGAAGATGATCGGGAAACAGTTGAGACTGAGGAGCCATATTACCTGCGGTCCGAAGATCTTGCCATTTATGTAGGTAAATACAAGAATTATGTTAATACAATAATATATATATTTAGTGAATAAAAACCCGCTGCTGGGACCTGCAAGCGGCAATTTAATAAAGTTTCCTGATGATAGAGTTTTGTCCCTTTGTATATCCAACAGCAATTTTTAGAATGTATGCAAAAATTAAGTTATCACATAAAATATTTTATCACCTAAACATTTTTCTATCCAAATAAAAACCGTTTGTAAATGGCTACGAAATGTATGTATGTCGCATTACTTTGTTCATTTGAAATTTCAGTGGACGATAATTTCTACTAAATAACAAATTCACAAATTTACTCTCAATCAGAACTTGAGAAATAGAACGCCGCCGCCGAAATTGTGTTTTTAGGTATAAACTTCGAGTTTTTTCCCCCGGACCTCCCCTATAGAAATTTTTAACGAAATCGGTTTGAAAGCTCTAAAATTTCAAGATTACTACTAAGTAATTTATCATTTTAGATGCATTTTTTGTTCATTGGCAAAGCTCGTATTTTCGATTTTATAAAAGCCAAAAGAAAACTATTTCAAACACAGCTGGTTCCTTGGAAAAATAATAGCGGGCCATTTATTTGTTTATTAAGACATACACAGTACATTATAATACAAGTTATATGGTATGATTACATGGTTATGTACCTATTACGTAAGTCCATAGAACGTCATTTGGTAGTTACGCCTGAGATATAAACGGGTCTTAACGTGACAGGAATATCGTCGTACATGAAGTAGGGTTCATAAGTTAGATTGTAATATTTGACGTCTGAATGGAAAACGTTTGATTAGACATTTTATTATTATGGTCTCGGAAAATAGGTAGAGAAATTACATAATTAAATTGTAGTTTGGAGATTTATATTTTCCAGAATTTTTTTACGGGAAATTGGGCCGGAAAATGGTCGGGAAACTTTTATAAATCATTTATGTGTTTGATTTTGTAATGTGATGATTGGATTTTTTTCACGTTGGAAATTTTTTTCTGGGAAATCTTTTTCGAATATTTATTGTATAATAATATTTTTTCTTGGAAAATTAAAAATGTAAAAAAATTTGATCGGAGTATTGTCGGAAAATGGGTCAAGAAATTTTATGAAGGTTCCAAGTTTAATAAAATTTCTTTTGCCGTTTGAAAAGTTCAACGATTCTTTTTGAAAATGACAGAGGGTGCACCTTCTATCACTAATAATTCTCTTTTTGATTTTGTTATGTGAAGTTTCGAAATTTTTCATTTTAGAAATTTTTTTATTCAGGAATTTTTTTTTCGTAAATTTTCTCCCGGTAAAATTAGAAAAAAAATTGATGACGTTAATCTGAAAATGTGAAAGTTTTTGAAACTGAGAAATCCAAGTTTTGAAAAATTTCTTATTGACATTTTCTCATCGGGGAATCTGTTTGATAAGTTCAATGGTTCTTCTTGAAAATTATAATCTGTACTGTCATTTAGGTAATAATACTATTAGATTTTGTTCAGTGGATTTCAGTTAAGGAAAAAACCGATTTAAGATAAAAATAATAATTTATAAAAGAACCTGAAACCAGAATAGGTAAGTTTGTATGTATCTGCATAATGATAATGTATTATTAGTAATATTGTGTTTCCTAATAGTGGAGATAGCTACCTATTTATTTTAATAAGTCAGGTACGTCGTATATATGTATACGTCTGGCAACAATAAATTTTCGTGAAAACGCTTTTGAGTCCGAGTAGTTAATAAAAATTAATTTTTACAAAAAAAATTTCAGTTACAAAAAAAATTTCCTGGAATTTTCGAGCACAAATAAACAATATATATTTATTTATTTATATATATAAAAATAATTATTTTCAACATATTTTACAGTTAATAAAAGTTTTTCCTCGAGTTTTAAGAAAATCTTCTTATATAACAGAGTGTCTGTTTGTTTGTGGCAGGCACCAGGCGGGCGGCTTGATTTGATTTTGATATAAATCTATGGTTTTGTTCCGATATTGATGTAATTTTTCACACTTGATCTTTAAAGCAAGAGGAAGATCACTGTCAACAATTGATTTTAAAGCACTCTCTGCAAAGCCCGAGCAACGCCGCACCGCGCCGGGGACTTTAGTTAGTAAACTATAAAACTGTATCAATCTTATTAGGGGTTACTAAAGCGTAGCAATTTGGTCGCGTGGCTAAAAGTAAGTAATGCAAAGTATTCCTTCATTTCTAAAATTACATTCCTATTTCAAAAGCCTGTCAGTAAAACTATTTTGATTAGCTGCACTGCGCGGTAAACACATTATTTTGTTTATCAGATCAAACATCTGTCAGTTTTTGCAAACTGCAATATAATGGAGCGCTTCATTCAACATTTTTGTAGAAGTTCTAAATTTACCGAACAAGCGTGGCGAGCAAGTTATTCTAGAGATTCAAGGCATTCCAGTCTGTTAAAATCAAGACAATCAGTATTATATAATTTTTATGTGAGTTATTGGTAATTTTTATTTGAGTTGATCTGAATCTGCCGGATCTGGTCTGATGATGGACACTGCAACGCTCTCCGAAATGTTGGCTAAAGAAGGAGGTAGCGCAAGACGGCATAACACCCCATAAATAAATAACGAAAATACTTTTGGCCGTGAAAATCAAAAAACGTATCAGAACATAGGATATTCGCTGTAACCAAGATAATGTAAATATAAACAAGACTTGTAATCTCAACGAACCACGAGCTTTATTGAAGACTCCCGAACCTTATTTCCCACTCAAAGGGATTGAAAAACATCACATTTAGAATCTGAATGAATATTCTATGTGAATTTATTGATGTATTATCTTTACATATTATAAAGCAAAGTCGCTCCCGCTATCTGTACGCTTAGATCTATTAAACTACGCAACGGATTTTTATGCGGTTTTCACCAATAGATGAGTGATTAATGAGGAAGGTTTAGGTATATAATTTGTCTAGGTTTTGTGTAAATTGGTTAAAATATATAATATATAAAGGGAGCGGGTTGACAAGCGGGCGGTGGGGATTTGATATGTATGTAAATTAACAGATGGCGTTGGTTATAAAGGTTGGTTAACGGCGTTGTCAGTAGATTGCGTTGTGTTTCATTAGCCACAGCAACGTGTGGCCGGGTATGCTAGTAAATTATAATTAAGGCGACCATTCGTACAGGTATTATCAGCAATATAATTATAAATACAGCACCATGCACTTTCAGACTGCGGGCCACTCTCGCCTTTTTAACCCTCCTGCACCAAAGGGGGTAATACACACCCCCCAAACTAAGGTCTTGTGCAACGTATAAGTGGTTTTCCACACTATATACCTATTCTATAATTTAGGTAATCCTAGATAATCGATCTGTATTTTAAAAATAATTATTCTGCTACGTTTTTTGTAACGATATTAAATAATATCTAACCAAATCCGACGAAATTCCTCCCCCCTCCAATTACCATACTTCTCAAAAATCCTCACCGCAAACAAGCCGGGAGTGCGGACTTACTGGATATGTACAGAAGTACTTTTGACTGGAATAATATGCATTTGAGTTATGCTCGATTTTGATCCATCTCTTTTCCCATTTTGCATTACCTAAACTTAACGCAGGCCATTGCCAATCCAATGCCCCCCCCCAGACGGTATTTTTGTGTACTGCTGAGATTCCATCACAGTACAGAAAACTGTTTAAACAGAAACAGAAAAACATTTAATTTTTCTAAGGTTTTGACACATTCATAAACCTTCCTACACATACTTGAACTTGTAGAATTAATTTGAAGTATGATTCTTCAAGTTTATTTCTAACAGTAATAGAGAACTCCACTCCAATTTTTTTTTATTTTTTTTAATGAATAAAGACCTTCAAACTTAAATAACTCCATATTTATTTTTATTTTTTAAGTTAGTTTTAATAGTTAAAATAATTGTCAAAGTTTTAATTTTTCAAGACCCCCTGAAAATCACGGTATCTATAGTGGATTGTGTGACGTCATCACCCATCGATAGTTTTATTTACTTTCAACAGGTGTTGTCATTTTGAATGATAATTATACGGAAGAAAGATGATACTATTCGATAAGTTAAAACATTATTTAGGTGGAAATATTTATTCATTATTTTATATTATTATATTGTTGAATATTATTACGGGAGAGTGGTATAAAAATTGTTTGAAATTATTATTATTTTTTTAGCTTTTAAAATCAATATTATCAAAAACGAAGAATCACCCACAAAAGTGTAGGCAAACGATAACAGCTGATCGATTGCGGCCATTTTGATTCTACTCCACGGCCAAATTTTGGCCTATGTATATTTGACGGGTTGAAAACCATACTGGTACAAGCAAAAAATCAGAAGAAAAGAGAAAATGACAATTTTCTGTTTTATTTTGTAACACACTTCATACAGTGTCAGTTAACCCAACCAATAATAGATGGCGTTGCGATTTTTTCTCGTTCATACCCTTTTGGCACAACGAAAAATACCATCTTTACTATAACTTTTCGCACTTAACTCATTTTTCTAATTTTTGTCACTTGTACCGGTATGGTTTTCAACCCGTCATTTGTACGATTTTTTCGGACAGTTTAAAGTTTTTCAATTTTTTAAATAATAGAGATACCTCTATTTTTGATACTGAATTATTTAGGCTTTAATGTTGTTTCAATAAACACAACAACTTAATCTCTATAAACAGTATGACGACCTCCGTAGTCCAGTGGCTAAGACTCTTGACTCACATTCCGGAGGTCGCGGGTTCGAACCAGGCATGCGCAAATAAATTTTATTTGATTAATTTGTGTTATTTCACAATTAATTAATTTAAAATAATATATAGTATATTTGCGGCATGTTCCAGAGTGGAAGATACTATCAGTATCGCCCTGGTGTAAGACTACCATTCAGAATTGAAACGTTGCTTGAAAATGGCTTTAGCCGTGTTTAGTGACCAGATCTGAATAGCCAGGTACTTCCCAACCTTCCTCTCCCCCACCTCCTTCCCCTCCCCGCTACCTTCAGCCTCACAACATACCCCAATTGGGGATGCCATAGTCTCACTGGCTCCAGACGGGCGCAGTTGAGATTCTTGTGCGGTATTCACTGTAAAAAAAAAAAAAGTATGAAATAACGAATTACATGAAATGTTGTTCATACTGATGGCTTTTGTCATACCTACATAATCAATACAATGACTGGTGATGCGTGACGTCAGTACTAACCATTCAGTAATGCCAACTTTACAGTGTGTTTTGACGAGAGGTTTGAAAATGCACTTTTTAATATTTTTTTTAAAAACTCTATGATTAATATTATGAAATAAAACTTATATATTCAGAATCAGCGTCCATTGGTCTGTGTGAACATATTTTTTTAAAGCGATAATATTTTTCACTGGAGTTCCTTATTGTTGATTTTTTTGCCCGTCCGCCCCTTGTGCCCGCCCAGAAAAAAATCCTAACAGTAATTGTTGATTTTTTTGCGTGTACGCCCTTGTGCCCCCCCCCAGAAAAAAATCCTAACAGTAATTGTTGATTTTTTTGCCCATACGCCCATCGTGCCCCCCCCAGAAAAAAAACCTGGATCCGCCCTTGCTCTGGCGTTATGAATAAGCGCTAGCGTTAAGAAATTATTTATTATGTGTTTATTTTCCGGACGAAAAGCAAAGCGTTGCTAAGTAATTGTTTGACGTGCGCTGTCATTTTGTTATTTGTTTAGGTTAGAAACTATGGAAATTCCTTTGATAGTAAAAATTCAAATATGTATAAAATACTAATCTATACTAATAATATAAATGTCTATACTAATATTATAAATGCGAAACTGCACGTGTTTGATTGTTACGTTTTAATAGGTGGCACGCTAGCTGTATGGAGAGGGGGGAGGGGGTTGGGTGGGGGGGTAGCGAAGCCGGCGGCAAAAGCTAGTAATATAATAAAACAAATATGACACTTATTTCCACTTTAATTTACTTAACCTTAATTATTTTTAACCTAGGGTTTATATACATAAGATATGGAGGAGGGGGGAGAGGAGTAGTCCACAAGGATTTTAATCAATTATATTAATTACATTTGTTACTAAGACGACTTAGACTGTCAAATTTCTAATTATTTTGGTTATTCCTAGTAGGCTTAATTACCTTGGGTTTGTAGCTCACTTCATTGTTTATTGTTCGGGGAATACCTCCCTTAAAAGTGATAGGTATGAATTATTAATGACTTAATTTTATTGTTGTCAAATCGTTATTATATTTATGATGTGGAATTTTTAATTGTTTAGTAACCAGATCAGAAGTCAGCTTCTCCCAATCATTATCTATCCTTTCTTTTTCTGTCTCGCTTTCTCTCCGTTTCTTCTCTCTTTTTCTCTTCTGCCACATCATTCTTCACAATATTGTGGGTTTTTACAGTCCCGCCGTGATTGGGGCTGTTGATTTCTGTTGTAAAGTAATATTTGATTTCCAGGATGAAGTGGACACTTCAGATGTGAAGTACTCTGGAGACCTGGGCCAGTTGGGGCCTGGACAGGTGGTCACCGTGCAAGGGGACATCCTTCCTTCATGCGAGAGGTATCAATTACTTTATTTACTTTCATTTGTTGAACAAGTTGTTGAAGTGAACGTGCGCTTTATCACTGCAAACACATTTGAATGATAGTAGAATGTTCTTCTTTCATAATAGTCAGGGCGAAGAGGAATGAAGAGTCAGTGACAATCGCCAAAGTTGCTAGAAGTTACTACAGAAATACAATAAGTGGACATTTAAAACATAATATCAGAGTTGTGTTGTACTCTATCCTTTCTGTAACCCTTGGAGAATTTTATTTTATTTTTTTATTCACTCTTTTATATGCCCATGACGTATGAGACATACGTGACATAAGTGATCTTGTATATAAATATTTATATTACAAAAATAAATTTATAAAAATGTACTGAAATTATCAGAAATAATATTATTTTTTTTTTTAACTATAGATAGAAATTGTTACATTAAAAATGTCGATATCATATGTATATTTGTTTGCTAAAATGTGTAAGCGAAGAATTGTCGAGTTTGCTACTTTTGTTTGTGAATGGTCATTTTGAAATAGGTCCTTATTAGTCGAGTAGGTACCCTTAAATTGACTACACTGAGGAGTTCGCAGCCGAAATGGTTGGATTCTTGGTTAGTTACTTTTGCAGTGAGTGCAAATCAGTTTCTATGATGTCCACTGACTGCTACTTGTAAGACTTGTAAAATAACTAAACACTGTGCTGGTTGACTCCGGGAACAATTATGTTTCTAATTTATTCTCTATATCCTGGCGTTTTTATTTTATTTTTCTCTGCATTTTTTTTTTACATTAACTCCACACAGGAGGCCCTGAGGAAAATAATTTCCCTCAGGGCCTATGTCGTCTGAGATGCTGTGTGGAAGGTCTTTTTGAGGAGAGGAAGGAATGAACATTTTTTTATTTTATTTTTTTATTTATTCGTTTCTTTACATTGGTTTTGAAGAGATCCATGTTGTAGGAAGGAGGAAATACAAAGGCCGGCAAATCGTTCCACAGCCGAGCTTTTGAACACAAGAACGAGTCGAAGAAGCGACCTATTCTCGTGTGCCCAATGTCAACCGTGTACATATGTTGGGCACGCGCTTGGCGTGTTTCCTGACTATGCACTGGTGCCGAAGAGATCAATGACGCTAGTTCCTCAATCTTCCATTGAAATACTGGTAGAACAAGAATAGCATACCCACCCGACGTCTGAGCTCTAAAGATTTCAATCCTCTGTTAAATTAGGAAAATCTATCCGACGGACCGCCCGTTTCTGCACAGAGTCGAGGGTTTTTTTCAGGTATTTCGGGGCTCCAGACCAGAGGTGGCTGCCAAATTCAACCGTGGGGCGCACTTGTGATTTGTACAGGGTTAGAAGTTGTGTACTATTAAAGTATCTGCGGGCCCTGTACAGTACGCTCAGTTTTTGAGAGGCTAACTTAACTCTGGCTTTGATGGAGCCCCCCTAGCTGAGCTGGTCACTTAGAGTTACACCAAGCAAATCAATGGAGGGCCTGTTGGAAAGATGGCTTCCGTTGAAGAAGACTGATGAAGAAGAGTTGATGTTAATAAAGCTAGTGGGCCTGACGGAATACCTGCCCTGGTACTGCAAAGGTGCGCTGCAGAAATAGCTCCAATTTTGACGAAGCTTTTTAAACTGTCCCTGAAGACTGGCTCTGTGCCCTCTGGTTGGAAAAAAGCGGTTATCCATCCTATTCCAAAGAAGGGTGACCGCTCCAACCCGGCCAACTACCGCCCCATAGCGATCACATCAGTTCTGTCTAAGGTGATGGAACGTGTGATCAACGACAAACTGCTCACATACCTCGAGAAGAACAAAATTATTAATGACCGTCAATACGGATTCCGGCGGAACCGCTCGTGCGGTGATCTTCTCGCGTATGTGACGCATGTTTGGGGGCGATGCCTGGAACGTTTCGGTGAGACCCAAACGGTTGCACTGGACATCTCCAAGGCCTTTGACCGGGTTTGGCACCGAGGACTTGTCAACAAACTGCATTCTTACGGACTTCCCGCATCCTTGTGTACGTGGATTGCCGACTTCTTGAGGGAGAGGTCGATTCAGACGGTAGTCGATGGTTTCACCTCTTCCTCACACTCGATAAATGCTGGCGTCCCGCAGGGTTCGGTTCTGTCTCCGACTTTGTTTTTGTTGCACATCAACGACCTTTTGTCATGTGCACCAATTCATTGTTACGCGGATGACAGTACAGTTCATGATAGCTTTTTGTTTGACAAGCCCCCAAAGGGCTCACAAACTCCAACAGCTCGTAAGGCTTTGAAGCAAAGAATGGACGGTTACCTCGAGAGTGTTTTCTCTTGGGGTAAAAATAATCTCGTTGAATTTAATGTTTCAAAGACCCAATCTTGTCCGATTACGTCTAAAAGGGATCGAAATGAAAATCTAGTCTCTTTCAACGGAAGCAATCTTCCGAACAGGCCCTCCATTGATATGCTTGGTGTAACCCTAAGTGACCAGCTCAGGTATGGGGGCTCCATCGAAGCCAGAGTAAAGTTAGCCTCCCAAAAACTGGGCGTACTGTACAGGGCCCGCAGATACTTTAATAGTACACAAATGGTTGAACCCTGTACAAATCGCAAGTGCGCCCCACGGTTGAATTTGGCAGCCACCTCTGGTCTGGAGCTCCAAAATACCTGAAAAATACCCTCGACTCTGTGCAGAAACGGGCGGTCCGTTTGATAGATTCTCCCATCTTAACAGACGGATTGCAATCTTTAGAGCACAGGCGTCGGGTGGGAATGCTATCCTTGTTCTACCGGTATTACAATGGAAGATGCTCCGAGGAACTAGCATCATTGATCCCTTCGGCACCGGTGCATAGTCGGGAAACACGCCAAACGCGTGCCCAACATTTGTACACAGTTGACATATGTCACATGAGAACGGGTCGTTTCTTCGACTCGTTCTTGTGTTCAACAGCTCGGCTGTGGAATGATTTGCCGGCCTCTGTGTTTCTTCCTTCCTACAACATGGGTCTCTTCAAGACCAATGTTCATTCCTTCCTCTCCTCAAAGAGACCCTCCACACAGCATCCCAGATGACATAGACCCTGAGGGAAATTATTTTCCTCAGGGCCTCCTGTGTGGAGAAAAAAAAAAAAAAAAAAAAAAAAGACTAGATTTTCATTTGGATCCCTTTTATACGTAATCAGACATGATTGAGTCTTTGAAACATTAAAATCAAGATTAAATTAAATTATTTTAAATTAAAACAAACATTAAATTCAAATTGCAACGTGTTTCTAAATTGAAGGTTTTCCGTAAACCTGCTGTGCGCGGAAGAGAAGGGCGAGCGCGACATTGCACTGCACCTCAACCCGCGCGTGTCCCAGCGCTACGTGGTGCGCAACTCGCGGCTGCGCAAGACGTGGGGCACCGAGGAGACGGCTGCACCCACCGCCTTCCCGCTGCAGCGTGGACACCCCTTCAAAATAGATATCTTCGTGGCCGATGACTCATTCTTCATTCAGGTAATTACTATTTTAGTTTTGACTTATCAGCTTCCAGAGCTGATTAACTATGTACCTATCACCTATGTTTCACCCATCGCTCAGGGAGTGGAATGCGACAGCCATTCCAAGCCAAGGTGTGAGCTACCGTGCTCAGGCTGAATGTCCTAGGGAATAGTGTCACGAACGGTGCCTCCGAGAAACAAGATCGCATCTCGGAGTATTTAGACCTTACTCCAGCACTCGGGGCTCTGCTGGAATGGACCTACTATTACCCTGGTAACTCGTTGGACAAAAAATTGAACCATTCGAAAACAAGGGGCCTTTTGGGAACCTAGGAGTGCTGAGGCCACCTCTGTGAACTTCCTTCCTGGGGCCAGTAGGAGGAACCATGAGGAGGAACCGTGAAGAGGTGAGCTGAGGCCACCTCCATGAACTCTTCCCTTGTGGGGCCTTCAGGGAACCAAGGGGAAGTACACTCTTCCAGCGCGGGGCCTTTGTGGAACCACAGAGGGGTGAAGTGGAGAGATGATGTCCTCTTCCCATGTGGGGCCTTCAGGGAACCATGTAGGAGTAAGGAGGAGAAATGAGTTCATCTCTGTGAACTCTTTCCCTGTGGGGCCTTTAGGGAATCAAGGAGGAGTGAAGAGGAGAGATGAAGTCCTCTTTCCTCCTGGGTCCCTCGGGAAACTAAGGTGGAGTGGACTCTTCCCTTGTGGAGCCTTTAGGGAACTAAGGGGAGGTGAACAACTCTCCATTGTGGAGCCTTCGGGGAACTAAGGAGTGGAGAGGAGAGATGAAGCCTTCTTACCTCGTGGGGGCCTTCAGAGAACCAAGGAGGAGTGAAGAGGGGAAATGAAACCTGAGAAGACACATTGTCAAACCAGCAGATACAGCTTCATTTCTAATGTCAATCCTGTTGAACTTTATAAAAGGGACTGGGTTACTTTATTTATTTATTTATTTAAGCTCCTTTATGGGGCTTTTACATAAGTATGAAATTTACAAATTACACTATGATTAAATAATATATAAAAACTATATATTTCTTTAACAAAGGAATATAATAGGAATTTTGCAACGAAATTTTGCAACGAAATATATAGTAGATATTTATTGAAATAACTGAACTGTCTCAGTAACAGTATTTGTTTAACGATAAATTGAAGATGTTCACTGACTTGGTATACAGTGAAACCCTCTTAAGAAGTTCCCTTGTTATGAAGTGGTGTTAACTCTTATTTAAAGTTATTATTTTTCTAACACCTCTTCACAACAAGAACCATTGTTGTTTTAATTTTCGTAAAGTGATTAAGAATACGGGCAGGCAACACAGAGACGGCCGGGAATCTATGGTTTCCGGCTCCGGTTTTGGTTTTCACTCTGGAATCGTTTCACCGACGGGCAATCGTTGAAATGTTGGCACAGTCAATTAATTATAATTTACATTAAACCCAGACGGGTGAACGTATAGGAAATGGAAGAATAGTATTTCCACAATGATGGGTGAAGTTTCAACCGAATAAATATAAAGTTTAATCGAGTGTTGTAAATTAAATGACCGCAAAGGTCCGCGCGTGCAATGTAAAATTAAATAATTTACTACCGCAAATCGTTGCCATCGCGCGATGTTGTGAAACCGCGCATGCTGCCAAGGAAGTATAATACTCCCGGGGCGCTATCCAGGCCTTATTTTACATACGGGAGTTGTATTAACATAACAACGCGCTCTGGACTGCATCAGCCAAGGCCATCCGCCCGTGGAGCTCCCACATTGTCATGGATGGGAACTCAATGCGCTGAGATCAGCCACCCTGTGCTGGAGACGCTGGACCCGTCTCCAGGGCACCCTTTCCGGACGGAGATCCTGATGGTTCCAGCTGGTCTGACGAGATCGGATCCTCACCGGTTTGATGGAGGCTTCCCGCTCACACACGCCCGCACACGGTTATATAAATGTTAGTTAGCTTAGATAGAATTTAAACCATCGACCGATCCCTGGGGGTAAGTTTAATTTAAACATATTTGTAATACTGTTAATATGATCAATATATACTACGCTATATTTTTCTGAACATCATCTTTCAATTAACACCCCGAACCATCATATCATGCATACCATTGTGCCCACGCTCAGAGATTGTGTCATGCTCTCTTACATCCAGAACATTACTCGGGAACCGAGTATTGGCGCGCAGGATTCTGCAAAGTTCCGGATGGTACATTATTTGAACCCCACACAAACTGTGTTAATATTTGGCAAATAGCCCACATAAGAAACTACCTAGCAAGCAACATAACAATTGGCGCCTCATCGCGGTTTGGCTCGTAGGGATTGCATGATGTGTTGATTTTGATGTTTGTTTCATGATTATTTGACATAATATTGAATATCTTATGTCTAGTGTTTACAATGATGCTTCATAACCTCAAATATACTCAGATATACTAGTAAGGATGACTCATGATTTGCTTTATTCTATGGGAAAGTTTTGATAAGCTTTCATCTTTCAAGAAATCTATGATTTATCTATGCTTTTGCAGCTGTCAGTTTTTATGTCAACATTTATTATAAATAACTTGATTATAAATGAGGTTATGTTAAACTGTCTAATTCATGTTTACTTCGATGTTATTCACTTGTTTAGTCAAGACATATTGACGTTGCATCATATTGCAAGATTTTAATGCTAATATACCTGATATTCAAGACATTTAAGTCATGGTTCTTCAATACAAATTGTAAATTCAAATTACAATCGATACTTCAGTAGTAAATATCCGCTCATCAGTGGATATTATTCTTATACGTACGTGTTAATATACAGCATATTAAATGATATCTTTCATTAACATTTCCGTCAGGCCGAAATCTATGAACCTTCAAAATATATTAGGGTGGACCATTTTTCATTGTTCTCAGTAGGGTGGAGCATATTTTTTTTAAACAAAAAAAAAAATTTTTTTTGGTTTTAATTATACAACAGAAGTTGAGATATTATTACTAATGATACTACAGCCGTTAGTAAAGAGTTTCTTTTGTTTTATAACAAATAATTTAATTTTTTTAAATTTTTTATAATTCTTTACGATTACAATTTATTTCTATTTGAGCATCAAAGAACGCCGTCATGTCTACACCAATACCAAATATCAATGGGGCTTCGAAGGAGGTTCTCATAAAAGAACTAAAAGACAGAAATATTGATCCATCGTCGACTTCTCACGAACTACGTTTACAGGCACGAGCTTATAATAAAGAAATTAAGATGCCTACTATTAGTGATATAGGTTCTGAATCATCGGATTCTGAATTAGACGAGACAACTATTAAAAAAGCCCACATCATTAAACAAACGAAGATTATTTATAAAGATTCACATTCTAACAACGTCGACAATTGGAAATTAAAATACGACGGAAAAAGTAGTGTGAGGGAATTTTTGCTATTAATTGAGGAGAAATGTAGGACTAAAAACTTTAACCAGGATCATCTTGTACGCGTTTTTCCCGATCTTTTAGAAGGATTAGCACTCTTGTGGTTTAGGTCTATTTACACTCAGGATTTGAAATGGGATGATCTTTCAAAACTTTTGATTAGACAATTTGAAGCAAATGACCTTCAAACAGATCTTAAGGTAAAATTATTTAACATGACGCAACCTAAGGGTATGTCAGTACTAGAATTCACTCTCAGAATGAAGGCATTAAATAATATGCTTGAAGCTAAACTACCAGAAATAGAACTTTTGCGGTTAGCAAAAAAAAGCTTTATTGCCTATGTATGCAAATTTACTAGTATCAAGAGATATAGAGACTTTTGATCAATTGACTACTCATGCAGGCAACTTGGAATCTTATGCATCACTGTCGGATGATTTTGTATCTGTCGAAGTTTCTCAACCAAGGGTAGACTTACCTGTCACTAATAAATCGGAGAAATTTGATGGTAATACTAGACAACCACATAACTCTAATAATAATATTCATAGACGCCAAGATTATAGCCAGAATCATTATAGAAAACCAAATAACAACAATTTTACTAAAAGTAGTCTCGGAAACATGGATAATAATTATAAATATAATAAACCGTCTTCTTCTACTCCTAATGCTTATACAAAAACAGCACACGAAAATTCTAGAACGTTTTACAACAAACCATTTTGTTCATATTGTAAAATATCGGGACATGTTGTACAGGGTTGCAGGAAGAAAGACGCAAGGTCTAATAATCCTAAAGTGGGAGCTATTAATGACAAAGCTCATAATAGGTCAAAAAACTAGGTCGGAGTCTCTCTTGCTACAAGCCGTCCTTTGCGCAGAGGAAAGACGAGTGGGAGAGTTGGCTCCAAATAGTTAATAAATTTCTTTCATCCCCGTCAACCGGAACAGTGGGCCCGCTGCCACGGGAGACGGCGATTGAGAATGATAATCGTCCTTATACATATGTACATATTATAAATAATTTTTACAGTGGACTGCTAGACAGCGGCGCTTCATTGTCGTGTCTAGGAGGCAATAGTTATAAAATTTTTAAGGAATTAGGTATTAAGTTAGTTAAAGTTAAGTTTAGTGTTTCTACAGCGGACGGTTCAAACCAACCAGTCCTAGGGACAATGTCATTGCCGGTCACGTATAAATCATCCACAAAGGAAATTCTTTTCTACGTCATCCCGACATTGTCGCCTTCAATTATTCTAGGAGTTAACTTTTGGAAGGAGTTCCACATCGCACCGGAGCTGTTTTCGAAAGTTACTCATTCTGTTTCGGAAGGAAATATTAGTGGGTTGAGGGCTATTCGGCCAGCCTCGTCCCTAACTATTGAAGAGAATAGGGAACTCTCTAAGATAGTTAAAAAATTCGAGTCAATTTCTTTTGAAAAGAAAGGGTTAGGTCTAACACACTTGGTTAAACACAAAATAAATACAACAGGGCCACCTATCAAACAGCGGTATTACCCTCTTTCACCCGCACGGCAGAGACAATTGGAAACAGAAGTTGATGAAATGTTAAAATTAGGTGTTATTCGTCCTTCTCGTTCACCATGGTCCAGTCCAGTATTAATTGTAACAAAAAAAGACGGAACAGGTAGGTTTTGTCTTGATTCGCGAAAAATCAATAACGTCACGGAACGTGATAGTTACCCTCTCCCTTATATTTCGCGCATCCTAGATAAACTGGGCGGTGCCAGATATGTGTCCTCGATTGACCTTTCCAAGGCATTTTGGCAAATAGCCTTAGACAAAAAATCATGTGAAAAGACAGCATTTGTAGTTCCTGGCCGGGGCCTCTTTGAATTCACTCGCATGCCGTTTGGTCTGAAAAATGCTCCTAGTGAATTACAAAGACTAGCGGATGCCTTGTTTGGACCCGAGTTCGATGATAATGCTTTTTGCTATTTAGATGACCTTATATTAGTATCGGAAGACTTAAAATCACATTTTAAATTGCTAAATCGTGTGTATGAACGTCTACGAGACGCGGGCCTCACCATTAACTTAAAAAAGTCAGAATTCTGTAAAGCCGAGCTTAAATACTTGGGTTATATGGTTGATTCACAGGGCCTTCGCACTGATCCAAGTAAGATTGATAGTATTAAAGATTTTCCTGTACCGAAAAATGCTAAACAAATTCGGGCATTTGTTGGTCTGTGCGGTTATTTTAGACGGTTTATCAAAGGATTTTCAAGCATTGCAGCTCCTTTAACAAGTATTACTGGTTCAAAGAAAGGAATTAGTAACTTCAAATGGTCACCGGAAGCCGAATCCGCATTTATTGCATTAAAACAAGCACTTACTTCAGCCCCAGTTTTAAGTTGTCCAGATTTTTCCAAACCTTTCGCTATACACTGCGACGCAAGCTCCGTAGGTATTGGGGGGGTATTAATTCAAACTATAGATGGACAGGAGCACCCTATTGCTTATTATTCGAGATGCTTAAACGTTCATGAACGTAATTATGGAATAACTGAGCGTGAACTTTTAGCCGTGCTAGACTCCGTTACACATTTTAGACCATACATTGAAGGAACTCATTTTACAGTTGTAACCGACCACTCAAGCCTAAAATGGTTAGGTTCTCTGTCTAATCCCAGCGGTCGTCTCGCGCGTTGGAGTTCACGTCTATCTCAATTCTCTTTTGATGTGATCCACCGTAAAGGTACTCAGCATATAGTCCCAGATGTCCTTTCGCGAATGGATCATGCCGAAATCTCTATTATAGATTCAGAAAATATTCAAGACATGTGGTATAAAAATATTTGGAAGGGTTGTCAAGAATTTCCTCAACGTTTTCAGAACTACCAAATTCGTGACAATGAACTATTTCGTCATACAAAGACTAGTTTAGCACTGTGTGAAGATACCGCGTGGAAAAAAGTAATTCCTCAGGAAAAAAGATTTGACATTCTTAGTAATATTCACGAGTTTTCTCGGTCGTGTCACCCCGGCGTTTTTAAAACTTATAAAAAAGCACAATTACGGTATTATTGGCCAAACATGTACAAGGATATTAAACAATTTGTAAATCGCTGTACAGTTTGTAAGGCGCATAAAATCAGTACGGCCTCGCCTAACGGTATTTCATCAAATCCTAAAAAAGTTACACGTCCAATGCAGATGTTATCGTTGGATTTGGTAGGTCCATTACCTAGAAGTTACTCCGGTTTTACTATTATTTTATCCTGTGTCGACGTTTTCTCTAAGTTTACCTGGCTGTTTCCGCTGCGTAAAGGTACCGCGCAAAGTATTGTTAAGAATTTAGAAGAAAATATCTTTCTTGTGCATGGCGTACCACGCACCATTGTTTGTGATAACGGGCGTCAGTTTATTTATTTTTATTTATTTATTTATTTATTTCTATGCTCTTACATACAGTATAAATACAATGACATAGAGTTAATAAATGCAATGACAATTACATAAGGTGGAAGTTTAGTAAAACAAAAAATATTCTTAATATGAAACATAGTAGGTAGTAGAGTGAAATATGATCGGCAACTGTATGTAATTGGTTAAAATGAATGTGGTTATGGATTGAGAACACCTCACTGGGAGAACCCGTGCTGAGGTGTACGCATGTATTATTATGCCATCATAAGTGATAGCACAGTATCCCCCTTGAGACTCTCAAGGAGGACTCCGTGGTACCACCCATTGTGGCAGTAATGTACATATAGTAGGTGTGGGTAGCTGTGTTGAGATAGTCATCATAATATTATACAGACACAATGTAGTAAGTTGAGGTATGTTGAGCATCATAATATACTAAAGTCGCAAAGGATAATACATTATAGTAAAAAGAAAAAAAAAATAAAGAATATATTTTACAAAGTGTGATATAAGTGTTTTTATAAAGAATATACATGAAGTGAACTTAGAGAGCAGTTGAGACGAAAAGAGAAAAGAAAAAAACAAAAGTAGATGATATTAGTGCCAATATTTTAAAAATAGCTATGCAATATTAATCTATTTTGTCGGTCTAGTGGTATAATTTAAATACCAATTTAATTTTTATGTTTGGTTTGGAGTAAATAGGTTTTGGAAAAATAGTGTTCCTTTAGTTTTTATCCAGTCTGTGATTTGTGTTTTTAGTTTATTTGTTGGTGAATAATCAGCATGTTTTTTCAAAGAAGGTGGCATGCAGTTATATAGTTTGATGGAATAGTAGTTAAAGGATCTTTGTCCGTGGGTCGTGTGCCTTAGCGGGATGTTGAGTGTTAGGTTTGTTGAAGACCGGCTTGTTATTGAGGACTGAGAAAGTAAAGGGATATGTAGTTTGAATTTGAAGAGGTGAAGAATAGACGCTTTAGCGTAGAGTTGTCTGATTGACATTTATACATTTATATCTAAAGAATTCAAGAACTTATTAAGTAATTATAATATACCACCTCCGTTTTATAACTCTTTATATACACCTCAGAACAATGTTGTTGAGAGATATAACCAAACTTTGGGTACCGCACTATCGATACTAGTCGAATCAGACCACCGTAATTGGTCGAAATTCCTACCACAAATTCAATCAGCTATGAACAATTCCGTAAATTGCGCTACGGGTTTTACTCCGTATTTCCTTATGCATGGTCGAGAGCAAATATTAGACGGTGATTTGCATCGTAACCCTATAGCTGATACAGAATCTAATTCACAATATTCTACTTGTCAGAGAATCTACGCACAAAAATTAGAAGAACTATCGTCAGTTTATGAGCAAGTCTCAGACGCCTTACTAAAAGCTTACCAAAAAGGGGCAAACCATTATAACTTGCGTAGAAAACATGTTAGTTTTCAAGTCGGAGACAGAGTTTGGCGTAGAAATTTCGTTCAGTCGAATGCATTAAATTATTTTGCTCAAAAACTAGCTCCACGTTTTGTGCAAAATATTGTCGTAAACAAAAAATCGGACTTAATCTATACATTAGCAGACCTAAACGGTAAAGAAACTGGTGACTTTCATGTGAAAGACATCGTCAAGTCAGATAATATACCGGTTTAGTAGGTTTCTGATAGTACCTTGGTGGGTCTGGCCACCCTACCAAGTACTCTCAATTAATAAATATTCCATATAATTTTTCATTGCAAGGGAGCACAAAGCGGCTTGATCAACCGAGTTGGAGCGTCCCAGCATTATGACAGTCTTTAGTCCTGTCCTTGTTAATTTTAAGGGTATTATAAATAGGCAAATAATAGAAAGAAACATAATAAATTTAGTGTCACACTCTAGTATCTTACTCGAGTTAATTACACGACAATGATGTTGTCTGGATAAATTTATGAGTCAATAATTTAAATAAATCTACGTAGAATATGGTTTTGATTAAACAAGTGAAAGTTAGGTATCATAGTTTATATAATCTGCCCAAATCTTGGAATGCACGGTGATACTTTCCCACTATCCCCTTGTATTCTAAGTTTCCTTATATTTTTTTTTTTTTTTTTTTTTTTTTTTTTTTTTTTTTTTTTTTTTTTTTTTTTTTATTTCATATATTTTTTATTAGTAACAGATATTTGGTTTTTTTTTGGCTACCACACTAGGCTAAGCCCGTGTTGTGGTAGTCGTACATTTAATATTTTAACATTTCAAAAAATATTAAGAAATACTTAAAACTAAAGAGAAAAAAAAAAGACCATATTTTAAAGAAAAGTAAAAATGAAAATTCAAATTCAAATTTTGAAATACAAAAATTAATAATGAAAATTAAATGTTAAGAACTCAAGTGTTCTGTATAAATTAAAACATATAATTATATAAATCAAAATTAAAAACATATATAAATTTAGTGAAAAACTAAGAGAAAAAAATAACAACATTTTAAAGTAAAATAGAAATACAAATGGAAATTAAAATTTTGAAATGCAAAAATTAATAATTAAAATGTAGTGTTAGAACTCATGAATTCTTTAAAGGTATATATATTCTTAATATGAACTATATGCAAATTTTATACGTTCGCCCGTTACTTAGAAAGTGAAGATGTATCGGTCCAGTACATCTTTGTTTTCTAAGCATATATTTTTTTTTAAGAATTGCTTTTGACCAAACATATTTTTGTTTACTTTAATATAATTATCTTTTCATGTTTACAAATGGTTAACTTATGTTAGTACCTTTGATATTTTGTTTATTAATTCATAGTAATTAATGTTATAATTATAAGAGCTGGTTCAGCATAAATCTTTTCATTAAGTTCCTTCTATAACTTTAGTTTTATTAAGTAAAAGTAATTTTATCTATCAATTAGTATGATAATACTATTACCGATGGCACCATTTATAACAATGGATGTATACTATTACCGATTGCACCATTTATAACAATGGATGTATACTATTACCGATTGCACCATTTATAACAATGGATGTATACTATTACTAATTGCACCACATCTATAAGATTGGTTGTTGACAGTTTCACTGGATTAAACCACCTTACACACCTGCGTGCGTGTATAGGTTAATAGTTTTTTCTACTATTACGAAATAATGCTTTCCAAGGATGATTATTTTGTCTTATTGTATAAATTCTTTTCGAAAACTTACCCAATAACCAGGTCAGGTAGAGTAGATAGAGTTTTTTCAAAGTGTGTTTTATCTCCAACGGAGAAGTAGACTCAGTGAAAAGTGAGGGTTGGCTTGCCTCCCTAAAAAGTGTTGCCTGATTGGCCTAATCACCCTATTTATGGGTCAGTGAAGCTTTAACGCTTGAGTTATCCTGATGTGTTCAGAAAGAGAATATTTTTTTTATATACTTATAAGTTTACCTACAATTTATGTTTAAGAATATTATCTGTCATAGATGTAACGTTAACGGCAGTCTTAGACGTTCGTCAATTTATTATCACTCGGTATTCCGATACTGTGGGTGCTTGCAGACTCCGCTCACGTAACATCTTCTTAAATTTGTAATTAAACCATAAGTTATCTTTAAGTTTGAGAATGGCTGCATCGCAGGCTCAGCCATCCGGCTGCACGCTCGATGGGTGCGATTGGAGCTGCGGCACACCCATTCATCATAAGTTTTGTTATCCAAATCGTAGATTTAGTTTTTTTTTTCTTCCTTACTTTTCTTACAAATCATGATGTTTATATATATAATGGTCGAATGTTTTGTTTTTTTAGATACCCAGAGGATCTTCTCAAGTTAAGTTATTGCAGTTATAGTTTTTAGGGTTGTACTCATGTTTAGGGGCAAACATTTGTGTGGCGCGGGGGGTAATGTTATGAAGTGGTGTTAACTCTTATTTAAAGTTATTATTTTTCTAACACCTCTTCACAACAAGAACCATTGTTGTTTTAATTTTCGTAAAGTGATTAAGAATACGGGCAGGCAACACAGAGACGGCCGGGAATCTATGGTTTCCGGCTCCGGTTTTGGTTTTCACTCTGGAATCGTTTCACCGACGGGCAATCGTTGAAATGTTGGCACAGTCAATTAATTATAATTTACATTAAACCCAGACGGGTGAACGTATAGGAAATGGAAGAATAGTATTTCCACAATGATGGGTGAAGTTTCAACCGAATAAATATAAAGTTTAATCGAGTGTTGTAAATTAAATGACCGCAAAGGTCCGCGCGTGCAATGTAAAATTAAATAATTTACTACCGCAAATCGTTGCCATCGCGCGATGTTGTGAAACCGCGCATGCTGCCAAGGAAGTATAATACTCCCGGGGCGCTATCCAGGCCTTATTTTACATACGGGAGTTGTATTAACATAACAACGCGCTCTGGACTGCATCAGCCAAGGCCATCCGCCCGTGGAGCTCCCACATTGTCATGGATGGGAACTCAATGCGCTGAGATCAGCCACCCTGTGCTGGAGACGCTGGACCCGTCTCCAGGGCACCCTTTCCGGACGGAGATCCTGATGGTTCCAGCTGGTCTGACGAGATCGGATCCTCACCGGTTTGATGGAGGCTTCCCGCTCACACACGCCCGCACACGGTTATATAAATGTTAGTTAGCTTAGATAGAATTTAAACCATCGACCGATCCCTGGGGGTAAGTTTAATTTAAACATATTTGTAATACTGTTAATATGATCAATATATACTACGCTATATTTTTCTGAACATCATCTTTCAATTAACACCCGAACCATCATATCATGCATACCATTGTGCCCACGCTCAGAGATTGTGTCATGCTCTCTTACATCCAGAACATTACTCGGGAACCGAGTATTGGCGCGCAGGATTCTGCAAAGTTCCGGATGGTACATTATTTGAACCCCACACAAACTGTGTTAATATTTGGCAAATAGCCCACATAAGAAACTACCTAGCAAGCAACATAACACCCTCTTAAGACGTTTTGTGGCTTAAGAAGTTTGATTTTTTTGGTCCCTCGACCCAAAATTGGCCCAATTTTTCCCACATATAAGGTTTTCCTGCTTAAGAAGTTTATTTTTTCCGGTCCCTTGGAAAACTTCTTAAGAGGGTTTCACATTATTTTCCTCCATTAGTATTCTGGGCAAAGAGGAATACATATGGTAGTTAGTTCCAGAATTTCTGCACTGAAATAAATCCTGACTTCTGGTATTACATAGTGGAATCCGGAAGCTTATCAATTCAAACAATACCGGACAATCAACTAAATTATTTAGAATTTTATACAGAAATACCAAATCAGAGAAAATTCTTACTGTCAAAGGAATGATGTAAAATGGGTGATAGCACAATGAGTTTATGGCCTAAGTGTTCACGGGAACTGTATATATGTAAACCGTCTCCGCTCTTAAAAAAAAAAATATATATATATACCTAGATATTTCAATATAAAAAAGCCCCCTACTTGACACAAATTTGATAATGGTTTATTAACTTGTAAGAAAATACTACTTCTACGATATACTGACTTGTTGCACCTTTAGGGCCATCGACGTACTTATACATCCATAAATAATTGAGCCCTTGCCCGAAATAATGTTGTATCCAACAATATTAAAAACTTTGAATCGTTACAAATCATTAAACTACATACTGTATACATCCCTTGTTAGAAGCCTAATAGAATATAACTCCATAGTCTGGTCGCCCTTCTACAAAATTCATATTCATACTATTGAAAGAATTCAAAGAAAATTTCTACGTTTTGAAAATTTTAAACTTAACATCCCTTTAGAGCACATAAATTACCCGTCGTTGATGAATACTTTAAGGCTTGACGTGTTTGTGGAGCTCTTTCGGTTTTTTGTGAATAACTGTGTCAAATTACGCTCAATCGTGCTAAAAATTTGCCAGAATACGTATTTTATTTAATAGATTCAGTTTGCAATCTTGAAATTGTTGTTTTGTGTGTAATTAACTTGTAGGGCTAATAATATAATAATATTTTAATCACATATCGAAGTTGACATAACAGTTTTAAGTGCAACCAAAATGACTGACTTACAGTGATACTGAGGGGTGAACCCACTTGTAATTAATGGTTATTAGTTTTTGGCGCGGAAGGATAAAGCCACTTGAAGCCATACGAAGCAGATAAGTTCCATATTTCATTTATACTTTTCACTTGTCAACTAAATTAATGTTTATTTCTTTCAGCTTTGTTTTCAATATAAACTTAACATGGATAATGAGAACGCTGGCCCGTAACCATTGGCGAAGGTAGAATTGTTTATTGCATTCAGTGAGACAGGCTCTGGTTGATCGATTGTTACTATTTCAGGAAAGGTTGTGGAACACTGAACTCTGATAAACATCTTGAATTCACGGAGAGACATAAATTAATCTATCTGAACGAGTACACAATAGTCTCACGGTTACATAATACGTTTCAAGTACACCTTAGGTTAGGTTTTTTTTATATATTTTTATTTAGGTAGGTAATTCACGAAAGCGCTATGATGGCTGACGAAATACTGGAATAAGAAACTTTGTTTTTGTGAAGGAAATAACTTACCAGCTACGGAAACATATAAAACCGCCTCAACAAGGAAATGAAGTAAAGGAACACCTATGAACTAATATGAAGATCAAAGATTTGGATACATGGTGAGGCAGGGAGGATCTAGTCACGGTAGACTGGAACTTTTTTCCCTGTCGGGATATGGTGGGAATCGAATACTGCGAAGCAAGAAGCATAAAACGAGAAGCAACGGATGCGGAAAGCAAGAAGCAGCGAGAAACGAGAAGTGGGATGCAGTGGGAAGCTGGAAATGCTATGTTGAAAGCGGGTAGCAATTAGTCGGAAGTAAGAAGCAGCGTAAAGCGGGAAGCAAAAAAAAACAAGAAGCAGTAAGTGGGAAGTAGGACGTAGTTAGCAAGAAGCAATGGATGCGGAAGCATGAAGCCATAAGAAACAGGAACCAAGAAGCAGGGGCAAACTGAAAGCGTGCAGCGGAAGCATCAAATAACAGGAAGCTGGAAACGAGAAGCAAGAAGCAGGGAGAAGCAACAACAACAAAAGAAGCAGGGAAGGAAACTGGACGCGGAAAGGAAGAAGCTGGAAGCGAGAAGAAACGGGAAACAAAATAAGCGAAATGCGAGAAACGAAAACCAAAGCTTAGAACCAATTCCTTTATTCCTGCCCATCCTACATTCCAATATTGGCGTATTAGGTTGCCATGTATACCGGTCGATTGAATTCCAATCTCCTTCCCGTCCTCAGAGCATGTGTTCCAGTCCTAACAAATCAGTGCCCCCTGGTGTACCGGTCTCACCGGGACAGGAGTACTCCTGGCTGGGGTGGTACAATCGTATCGTATGTACCTACACGAACAACTAGACAAACATTGACATTTTATATACGTACATCTCATTCGAACTATGATTTACATTCTCCAATACAACGTTTGCATAGTCTTGGTAACAAATACTTAAACAATCTGGATGTATTTGACAATAATTTGAACTTAGCAAACTTCAAACGCCATATGTGCCAACTATTTATTTCTACCTATCCCATAAACTAATGAGAACAACAATTTTAAACATTACCTACTTTATGTCAACTACTATATTTTATGGACTATATTTAGTTTCTTATATTTTATGTTACCTGTATTTTGCTAACGCTTATATTTGTTAAAAACAAAATATAGGTTAGAAAAAATTTAAGGGTTAAAAAAAAATAAAATAAAAAATTTAGGTTACATAAAATGCTTATTATTTTATGTAACCTAAATTTTTTATTTTATTTTTTTTTAACCCTTATATTTTTTCTAACCTATATTTTGTTTTTAACAAATATTATGTTACTTGTATTGTGTATTGTATTTTGTAAACCCATTCTTTACACTGTAATTAAAAAAAATGTACGGCATTCTATGTAAAAGCCCTATGGGCGTTTAAATAAAATATAAAATAAATAAATAAATAAATATTCTGGTTCCGAGAAAAATTGAAAAAACGAAACCAGTTATGTTTCATAGCAATTTATATTTAAAATTCATAAAACATACAATTCTTAAGAGTTTTTATTGAAAAGTTGTCTAGAAAATCAATTAAATTAGAGTTTATTACTACAGTTTAGGCTGAATTTTTGGAATAATGTTGTATATGAACACTTTCACATACAACATTATTCCACACAGCGGTTTTTTTTTACTCTTTGCACCACAGAAAGCAACATGCTCTTCTAACATAAAGGTACACATGTCATACATGTTTTTGAGCTTAAAAAGCAAAAAAAAAAAACGAAATGAATAAATGAAACCATTTACGTTCTAGATAATGTCATAAGTATACAACATTATCTCACAACATCATCAACATACAACATTATTTCACAAAACTGTTTTAACGGCTAAAAAGCAGGCTTAATAATATATTTTTGGACAAATTCTACTTTCCTGCAATCTTCAGCCTCTTGGTTTTGAAAACTTTCTAGTTGAAGCCATAAGACATTTGTTTTATCCATTTATTGCCGTAAATTAAACCATGGGCCGTGATTTTGATGAATGTTGTTGTACAACATTCTTCTACAAAACAAACTTTAAAAGGCCGTCACAGGCCGAAAATTTTTTTCATTACCATAATTCCTACCTTAAAAGATGCATATTAATATGCCCAACATTATTCCATCAATAACTCAACTTTGATAGTTTTTATAGTGATGTTGGATACAACATTATTCCAGGCAAGGGCTCAATTTATGAAACACCACAACTAACACAAAACAAACACCAAAAACTAACTCCAAAACTAAACAGGAACTATTTTTTAAAATGAACATCCTCTACCAAGTTTTTCAGAAGATCTAAAATATTATCAAAGCGCCAGTTTTCAAATTTTTCAAAATGGTGTTGGAAATTTGGTTTCATAAAGGTGTACATTTAAATTTATTTTTATTTATTTAACGCCCAAAGGGCTTTTACATTTTGGTAGTACAAATAATTCATGACAGATTATTTTAAACATATACAGAAATAATAAAAATAAAATTTGATAAAAAAGCACACAAGTCATACAAGATCGTTGTATCGGAGAGTGGGCAATGTAGAATGAATGCTACAGTAGAATAGTGTATTTTGTCATGTAGTTACTGTCGGTATTCTTAAGTTTATGAGTTGCAGTAGTTCGCAACAGTCAAATTTAGAGTTAAGTATTTTGAATAAAAATGTTAAGTCATTTATTTTACGTCTGTCTTCTAGTGTGTGTATTTTTAGAATATTTAATAATAAATAATATTTCAAGTCTTCTAGTGGAATATTTAATTTAAAATTTATAAAACACAGAAATTTTTTTTGTATTCGCTCAATCTTATTAATGTGAATTTTGTAAGATGGAGACCAAACTACTGAGTTATATTCCATTAGGCTTCTAACTAGAGATACATATAATAATTTAATGACTTATGTGGAATTAAAGTTTTTGGTTGTTCTTAATATGAAGCCTAGTGTTTTCATACCTTTGTTTACAATTTGGTGGATATGATTGGCGAAATTGAAAATAATTACAAGATCTCTCATTTCCGTGACTCTTTCTAAAGCTGTGTTATTGATGGAATATTCGAATAAAAAAGAATTTTTATTTCTGAAGAAAGTCAAGGTTTTGCACTTTTCTACATTTAAGAATTTTGAACGCACCAATCTTTAAACTTACTAATATTTGACTGAAGTATATGGCAATGATTTACATCAGTTATTTTCTTGTATAGCTTGATGTCATCAGCAAAGAGCAATACCTCGACATCGTTGAAGCAATTGGTTATATCATTGATGAAAATGAGGAACAAAACCGGGCCAAGGTGACTACCTTGCGGTAGACCACTAGTAGCCCAGAAAGCTTTCGACATCCATGATTTTATTTTGACGAACAGTTTACGATTTAATAAATAGCTAGTAAACCATTTTAGCATGTTATCCCTTAATCCTAGAGCAAATAGTTTTTGGATTAGTAGTTTATGGGATACTTTATCAAATGCCTTCGAAAAGTCTGTATATATGCAGTCGACTTGTTTTTTGTCTGCAAAAGATTGTATTATGAAGTTTTGAAATATTGTTTAGTTAGTTGCGGTAGATCTACCTTTGATAAAACCGTGCTGTTTTTGGTCAATTAATTTTATTAATTTGGGATAGATTTCATCAAGGACCAGTGATTCAAAAAGCTTAGGTAGTTCTGACTGTATACAAATGGGGCGATAATTGGCTATATTAGTGTCGTCTCCTTTTTTGTAGATAGGTGTAATGAAGCTAGGTTTCCAGCAGTCTGGAAAGTGTCCAAGGGTCAAGAGACGGTTGAATAATAATGTGAGCGGTTTAGATAATGTATTAGAGCATTTTCTGAGGAATATTGGTGGAATGTTGTCTGGGCCAGTGGATTTGTCAGTGTCTAAAGAAAGTAATTTCTGTTTGTAGCATTTTTGTGTGATATGGCAATTTGTTAAGTGTGTAGTCTTGCTAAATTTGTATTCAGGTATTTTGTCATCTGGGGTTTCTTCATCATATACATTTTTGAAGAAATCCGAAAAAAGGTTTACAATGTCCAGTGTATTATTTGCACTGGTTCCGTTCATTTGCATTATTGGCGGGTATTCTGTGTTTTTATTGTTTATTTTTTTAAGAAATTTCCAAAGATTTTTGGATTTAAAGGCAGTGTCCCCGATAGAGGTTATATACTTTTGTAACATTTTTTGGAAAGATCTTTACATTTTTTCCTGGTTTCGCTAAAGATTATATAATCACTTATGGATTTGCTGTGTTTGAATTTTTTGGGCTGACTCTTTTTTTGCTGAAGAGAGGCAGTAACGTAGCGACCTCCGTAGTCCAGTGGCTAAGACTCTTGACTCACATTCCGGAGGTCGCGGGTTCGAACCCGGCATGCGCAAATAAATTTTATTTGATTAATTTGTGTTATTTCACAATTAATTAATTTAAAATAATATATAGTAAATTTGCGGCATGTTCCAGAGTGGAAGATACTATCAGTATCGCCCTGGTTAGGGCGTCCCTTATATGGTTGAAAATTTTTTTTTTCTGGATATCAAAATGCATACCCACTGATTTTTTTTGAACTACCCAGACTTACGTAAATACAAAATTTTATCATCCTACGTCAACATTAACCCGTGCCGACAGAGCTCTGAAGATTTTGAAAATTGCTGTTTTAACCCCGTTCCGTTATGTAGCTAAATCAATTGAAATAATGATAATAATAATAAATTTTACACAGGGAGTACACAGAAGGAATAAATCATAAACGGTACAAAATAAGCGACCTAAATATTTATAATTTAAAAAATATTTATTGAGAAGATAAAATTACAGATCAGGCAGGATATTTTCCATTGAGGGTCTCTTTTTTACAGTCTGGATACAGATTTCTATGCTCTTGCACACAGCGTAGCAAAAATTGCTTTTGTTCTTCCTTTGCAGTGATCAAACCATGAAAATCTTGCATAAGTTTTACAGCTCTTTCAGCTGTATCATTAACTGCCCTTAAAGAAAGAACTTTTCTTTTTGCCTCTATATAGGCAACATCTTCGTCCCACGTAGAAACGGGTCTCTGGAGGAAGTTCTCATCAATTTTCAATCGAGAAAATAAATGTGTGCTTTTGACGGATACAAAATCACTTAATAATTTTCCTGCAATAATAGATAAGTATTATTATCAGTTTAGTGAAAACAGTATAAAAAATAAAACTATGTATTCCTACTTACCATACAAAAAATCAGACATATCTTCCTTTGATGGAATGTATCTCTTCCCAGAATCATACAAACTCTCTCTTTGTAAGTTCACTACAATGTTTCCCTTGGTTTGTGCATTAACTTCATCATCAAAGAGTGATAAAACGGCAATTTCTTCTGACAAGTACCAAAGATGTTGACTAAACTTGTTCATGGCTGCTTTGGAGATCAATTTGTCAACAGTTTCATATTCCTCAAGCCTCTTTAAAAAGCACAAATCTTGATTTGGTGCCTTCACTGCCAGACTACATCCAAGCCATGGTTTCACATATATAACCGCTATGAATAAACAAACGTCTTGAAGTGCTCGTTTATCCTTGGCGCTAATTTTGAAGTGGGATTGCAACAAACATATTTTTAAAGAGTAAATAGCTCTAGCCATCCACCTTGCTTGTTGCATCGCTCCAGGAGGTCTGATTTTATTTTTTTTCTCATTATCTCCTCCTAAGAAAATAATAGATAGTTCAATCAGTTCACGATAATCGTCACGTACAATGGTTTTTTGCAGTTCTTGATTATAAAATGTCAACAGTTGTTCTATTGTTGTATTACAAAAATGTTGTGTGACGATATCAGTATATGTTTCAATAGCAGCAGGATTAATAGTTTTCCAGTTGTCTCTAAACTTTTTGAACATTGGGAATATCAGGGCTACTAGTGACTTGTTGGATTTTTGTTTCAAACACGCATTTTAAAACCAGTTCGTAAACGTGATGGCGGCAAGCAAAGAGTAGTAATTCCCTCTCTAGTCTTTGTTCCAAAAGTACACAAGCTCCTTTCAATCGCCCTGTATTAGACGCAGTTGTGTCACAGCACATTATTTGTACTTTGTCATTGAGGTTCCAGTCATAAAGTGCGTTTAACACAGCATTAGCTTGATCCTGGCCGGAAGAGCTCTCCAGTTTGGGTACAGCCAGCAGTTGTTCCTTTTCTCCAAATGAAATTAGAATTGGCAGGCGTTCTTCTTTAGAACTTCTCACGTCCAGTCCAGGTAATAATTTCCCATCCCAGTGAACGGTCACCATTTCAGGCATATTATTCTGAAAATCTGATTTTATAGATTCCGCTCTATCTTTTCTACTCTGTGTGCGAATGCGTTGAATGGACGATTTGTTTATCGGGAAGTCATCACAGCTAAGGTCTAGCGCTTCTACTGCAGCATGAAGTATATAGACAGAATCCCTTATGCTTAATTGACATCGACATATCTAAAGCTGCAACTAACTTAGGCGTGATAAAGTTTTTCCTTCCTCTTTTTGTAGTAGTTTCAGAAACCATTTGAGAGGTGGTTGGCAAGGGTTCCTCAAGGCTTTCATCAGAGCTGGTACGTTGATTGGTATGTCCTTGCGTTTGTATAAAATCTTGTGTAGTAAGAGATGACGATAAACTCGCGAAACACATTTGCTCATGTCTTTTCTTCTCTTTTAATTTTCTCTCTCTTGTCCTTTCTTCTTTTTCAGCTAACTTTTTGTCAACACCCGCTAAGCATCCTGGACGGCCTGGTTCTCTTTGTTTTTGTAAAAATATTTTATCTTCTTCTATTTTCATCCATTCCAAAGCATCAGCGTGTGCTATATCGAATAAATTGTCTAAATTGTTTTGAAAGTCCTCCTCACGGCGCTTGTAAACATGTGTTTTTTTTTGGAATTTTTTTGCAACTCCCTCCAAACATGAAGATCCACAAGTTTTTTTACACAGTTAGGTATAGCTCTGGTAGGGATTCTAGCTTTTTCCCAAAATATAATACACTCTCGAATGACGAGATTCGCGCTTTCACTAACAGTCAATTTAACTTCGCGAATGTTAAAAAAAAGTACTGCAAGAACTTGCCGGTTAGACAGTAACTTTGCACCTGTTATTTGATAATTTACGTCACCAACTACGAAAATACTTTTTTTATTGCTTCTTAATTCCACTGCCATCTTTTAAATGTAAAATAATACGTGTTAATCACGAGAATAACTGAAAGCAAATGACAAATACCTCGAATGCGCCCCGCTACTTGCGCGCAACTTGTATAAACATGATTCGGTGCATGTCGGCACGGGTTACCGAGCTCCGATTAAGGTAAATTTTTTTTTCCGAGTGTTTTAGAAGCAAAGGAACAAAACTAAGACCTATGCATCAGAAAATAACAACTTTGAAAAATAAGGGACACCCTAGCCCTGGTGTAAGACCACCATTCAGAATTGAAACGTTGCTTGAAAATGGCTTTAGCCGTGTTTAGTGACCAGATCTGAATAGACAGGTACTCCCCAACCTTCCTCTTCCCCACCTCCTTCCCCTCCCCCACTACCTTCAGCCTCACAACATAACCCAATTGGGGATGCCATAGTCTCACTGGCTCCAGACGGGAGCAGTTGAGATTCTTGTGCAGTATTCACTGTAAAAAAAAAAAAAAAAGTAAGCTCTGATGAGAACCAAACCGGGTAGGTATAGCTTCTCGGTGTATAAAAATGGTGTATTAGAAAAGTTTAAATAAAGTTGGTCTATAGATTCATCAATGTTTTCATCGGATAAAAAAGACCAGTCTGTATTTGAGAGATGGCTGTTAATGGAGGCGAAGTCGGCTCATTTAAAGTTTAGGACTGTTTGTACAGGTATTCTTTCATTATCGCATGTAATATTTAATTTAATGTAAAGGGGAGGGTGGTGATTATCTATTGGTAGGAGTGGGTCATTTGAGAGTTCTACAGATATTTTAGGATAGTTTGATAAAGCTAAGTCTAATAAGCGATTGTTATTATTATATATAAAATTATGTTGGTGAAAGTTTAGAAAGTTTACCATGTCCAAAACTTCACGTGCACGATCGTTTTCACTTTCGTTTGTGATGAGACCACAGTTGTTTGCTTTCCATGTTAGGTTTGGTAAGTTATAATCTCCAACGATAACAATTTTCGAGTGAAAATATTTTGAGGAAATTGTTTCAATGTCTTCACAGTGGTTTCTGTATGTTTGAGGGTCAGAAAGTGGTGGTAGATAGGCCGTTCCAAATATAATTTTCTCGAGAGGAGTCGTTACGGAGGCATGTATAGCATATTGTGTGATGTAGAGTAATTAAGTATTTCATATGGAAAGAATACGATAGATGGCGGTAAGCATGTAGCTTGCACCATAGCTCGCCAGATGGCATTGGCGTACAAGAAGGAGTCTCAGAGATATACTTTGCGAGCTCCCGTGGCAAGGCTCCAGAGATTTACCTACCCCCGAATAGTAAACAGACGTAGCTAACCAGCTAGGTTATTCCAGTAAATAAACACTTTTATATTCAAAGAACCTTATTTAATAATTACTATCTGCCGAGGAAAGGGCAGACATAACAATATTGGAATAACGTAATAATGCGTATGCAGTTTAAAAAACTTAATTTATGTAAGTATGTATGTAAAAATCCCTAATATCGGACTATTGGACACATTTAGCTGATTAATCCAACCTACGCTCTGTAGATATTAGTCAACACTCTGAAGTTCGTAGATATTAGTTCAACATATGAGCTGTAGATATTCGTCCGACATATAGGCTGTAGATATTAGTATCTGGAGTCGTCGTTACTTGTACAAAGAGATGTTTAATGTTTTTGTGTTTCGTTGTTAATTTTCTTGATGACAACTTCTGTTTTATCGCAATTAAAACTCCACCTCTTGATTTGGAACTTGATCTCACGTTTCTGTCGCAACGAAATATTTTGTAATTAGTAAGACCGAGTTCAGTCGACTTGATATCAGAGTTTAGCCACGTTTCGGTAAGTATAATGATGTCATGATGATGAGAAGGTAGAGCTGCTCGTAGGTCATCATTATTTAGGTCATCATCAGGCTCGTAGGTCATCATTATTTAGGTCATCATTAATTATTTTGTGGTTGACTTTTAGATTTGATTTAGATTTAGATCTTTTTTCTAACCATTATAGTAAGGGAGACGCAATGATTTCTGTGATATGATTTGTTCCGAAAAGCGAACAAATTAGCCTGAGTGGTTAAAATGTCATGTTTTGTATATTGTTTAGTACTAAATTTGTAGTAGTGCCAAATTTCAATATAAATTTGATTAATCTGAACATATTATAGTGAATTTATTACGGACATTCAATCTGTTCATGTAAACTACAGCCACAATGTTACATTGTGATAAATCATTAGTTGAAGATTCTGACAAATGAATGCGTTTACAGATCAACAGCCTCCACTTCTGCCAGTTTGCGTTCCGCACGCCCCTTAGGCGCGTGTCGGGCGTGGAAGTTCGCGGGGAGGGGCTGCGCGTAGACTCCGTGGTGGAGGGGCGCTGCGCCTCCTACCCCTCGGGCCGCCCCGCGCCCCCTATGGTACCCAGCCTCCCCGCCCTGTCCCAAGACTGCCAGCCTACGCAGCCACTGCTCTGGGTAAACATAACCTCACTTCTAAAACCACTGATTTAGGTTGTTTGATCAGCCATCAAGCATATTTCTATATACTTAGTCAGCGAAAGAAAGTGGATAGACACCCTCAAAATGTGGTGCTGGAAAAAAATGCTCAGGTTTCCATGGACAGCCAGACGCACAAATTTGTCAATTCTGGAAGAGTTGGGCATCCACAATAAATAGACTTTCAACTATCTGCCTACAACATATCTTAAGATGCCAAACTGAGGACTCTATCTTGGAGAAACTCGTAATCACTGGCCGCAGTGTTTGGCAGAAGAAGCAGAGGAAGGTCACCGCAGCGCTGGAGTGACCAAGTATCACTGGCATCCAGTACATCGGTGTCCTTGGTTCTCCACGCAGCGTAGGACGGCGAGGAGTGGATGATCCCTGGGTCCACCATGGAAATCGGATCGGGGGTCACGATTCTCAGCAATGAGGAACTGACTTAAGAAGAGAAGACAATCTTAAATGCAAAGGGCGTTTGAACTACTAGACTTTCCATTAATAGGACACTGCCACAGTCATCTTTGGAGACACACTTTGTGAAATCAGGAGAAATCACCAAAAAATAAAAATGGGCAATTTTATTTTCGGAGTTGTGTATATTTGTTTATCAACTAAAAGTCGATGAACAGGGAATGATTTGGTTGTAGGATAACCCAGCGTGCGCAGTGCTAGAGCGAGGACTGGGACGCGGGCAGCAGCTGGTGGTGGCGGGGCGCGTTAAGCTGCTCCCGCACGCCTTCTACATCAACCTGCAGAGCTCCGTGCAGCTATGGCCGCACCCCGACATCGCACTGCACCTCAACCCGCGCTTCATGGCCGCTCGCCAACACCTCGTCATATGGAATGCTTGGCACGATGGTGAGTGTCGCTAGTTTTTCCTCGTCATTTTCCTTCATTTGCACAAGGCCCTTAAGACTCTTGGTTTTGTGTTGAGAGCTGCAAAAGACTTCAATAATTTGGGCACATTTATCATGTTATATAAAACCCTTGTGCGATGCCAACTAGAGTATAACTCTACGTTATGGTCTCCCTTTTACAATATTCATTCTGACAAAATTGAAAAGACTTAACACAAGTTCCTAAGGTATATTAACTATAAATTGCATATTCCAGTACAAAACTGATTATAATTACCTACTGGATAAAATGTCCAAATTAAAAGTTTCAGAAAGAAGAATAAACCCAGATTTAATATTGTTACATAAAATACTGCATTACAAAATTGACTGTCCTGAATTGTTTCAATTAACCCTTTGATTAGTGAGTTATTTTTTTGTCATCTACATCGTGGGAATGAGTTATTTTTCAAGTTTTTCTTAATTTTTTTATCGATTTAATTAATTATCTTCTTACCTTGTTTTACTACACAATTTAATTTCGGAGCTTTTTTTATTACTTTTTTTTATACCTTTTCTTATTGCATTGTAAATTTAGTTGGACAAATTCAGTGGTTCTCAACATTTTACAAATAAAAAGTTTTCAAATTTTTTTATTTTTTTATTTACTTATATAAAAAGAAATACACAATGTAATAAAGGGATAATACTAAAAATAAAAAAGTGGACTTATTCAGTGGTTCTCAACATTTAACAAATAGTGTTTTAAAAAAAATTATTCATAAAACAGAAATGTACAGTAATAAAAACATAATACTATAAATAAAAATAAGGTATAGATGCGTTCCCCTTCCACCTTCCTCCTCTCTCGTCACCCTTCCCGCGAACCTTACCTCCTTCGTTACCCTCTCCTTCCTGCCTTCAAATAAAAATTAAAGTAAATTTTTTATACAAATTTCATAACTCCAGAGCTTACCATTATATATACAAACATTCTTCTACTAAAATGCAATGTTCTGTAAAAATTTTGAGTAAATCCATCAATTACTTTCCGAGGTTTGCGGGCACAAACATACGGAACCTAAGTTTGTATATATATAGTAAAATGTTGAGAGCCACCAAATTTTTCCTACTTATTATAAGCCCCTATTTAAATATATGTTTTTTCTATTTTAGTATTATCTTTTTATTATCGTACATTTCTTTTTTATAAATAAAAATAATAATTTTTGAAAACACTATTTGTAAAATGTTGAGAGCCACTGGATTACTCCATTTTTTTATTTTTAGTATTTTCCCTTTATTATTGTACATTTCTTTTTATATAAATAAAAAATTAATATTTTTGAAAACTTTTTATTTGTAAAATATTGAGAGCCACTGGATTAGTCCACTTTTTTATTTTTAGCATTATCCCTTCATTATTGTACATTTGTTTTTATTTAAAAATAAATAAAAAAATGAAATCTTTTTATTTGTAAAATGTTGAGAGACACTGAATTACGTAATATGTAACAATTTTGGTAAGAACATGTAAAAATGTTTGACAAATATATTTGTATTATCTATAAATCATAATTTAGTCGAAATTACAAACACGGCATAGAAAAAACTAAATAAAGTTGTACTGCCGCACATATGCGACAATACTCTATTTGGATCGTCCGAGTGCCGCCGCATACGTGCGGCAATACTCCTCAAAGGGTTAATCAACATCCATATTCCCAAAAGATCTGGCCGACATCTATTACCCCTTTACTTTAATAACACCAGGACACTGTCTTACCAAAATTCCCTGATTCCGAGACTTCACAGACTCAGAAATAAATATTCTGATCTGGGAGATATATTTCACCTTAAAAATAATCAGTACAAATATTGTTTATTTCAATTCTTTTATGTATCTAGGCACAAATGGACGTCTGTAATGACTTCTGCAATTTTTTTTTATATTGCATATCTATATGTGAGATTTCTTATCATTTTTACCTATGTATTTTATTTTAGTGTATGCTTTTGTTGTTTACAATTTTTTATTTTTTTTTCATTGTATTATATTTTCTTAATTGTTTTAATTTACAAATATTTAAAATAAATTTGATACTCAACTTATAAACTGGAATATAAAAGCCCATTAGGGCGTGTAATAAAAAAATAAATAGACTGCTTATTATTTTTTGTATTTCTTGGGCACTGACTATGTAACAATTTCTAGACATTTTTTTTTTTTAAAAGTTTTATTTTTCAATGTACATTTGTTACTTTTAATTTTAAATTTTTTTGCGACCGGTTTCGACACGTCCGTATCATTAACGAGCAAACTTAAAACTAACTTAAAAAAAATTCTATACAAGTACACAATTAATTAGGCGGAGGTAGTGGGAGGGGGGAATTTGGTGGAGGGGGAGGACGGTGGGAGGAGTCAAAATTACATGGAAACATCGTAAGCAGAGGTGATTTACATGGTGCTATTATTTTATTAACTAAATTAATTTTAGATTTAATTTTTTTGTTGATTTATAAAGTTTCTAACGCGCACAAATTAAAATATGAATTTACATTGTAATGTTTAAACTTAGTTTTTTCTTTTTTGAAGCTATGACCTGTCTCTATGAGATGGTTAGCAAACTCTGAGTAGTTATTATTACGTAAACAAAGTTCATGTTCCCTAATTCTGGTTTTAAAATTTCTATTAGTCATTCCTACATATTGCGCGTCACAATCGTTGCATTCTAAAGTGTATAAAGTGTAAAGTGGGAAAAAAACGGGATATAAAATTTTAAATTAAAAGTAACAAATGTACATCGAAAAATAAAACTTTTCAAAACAAAAAAGACTGCTTATTACTTAATCAGATAGTAATAATAATAAAATGTTTGTTTGTCAATAGATCATTAGCTTGTACACCGTATTTGATTTGACAATATTGACATCTATTCGGGCTACTTACAAGGACGCTCAAAGAGTAGCTTCTTCTTTACCATAGAAATTCAGTTACAAAATTATCCTTTATATTGGATAACCTAACCTGAATTAATTGCCGTTAGAACAAAATCATTTTTATTACACAAAGCCAAAATTGCTATTCTTAGGGTAAGGCCTGAGTGGAAAGGCGTTCCGTGGGGTGTGCAGCGGCGAGGCAGCGTGCACCGTGTGACCTCAGTGGCCAGACAGCATTCGGCGTTAACTATGGCTCTCTGTGATGAAGTTGATATTTATTTAGAAGAAAATTCTTTGTTAATATTTCATTTATCCATCCAAAAAAAATATAGGCTATCTTTAGTACATTAAATTTCATTAACCCATTTTCAATGTATGTTTTGTGCAGAATCTTGGGGAGCGGAGGAGCGGACAGAGACGGCCCTGCTGGCCCCCGGGGCAGAGCTGGAGCTGCGCATCAGCTGCGAGGACAGGCACTACTCCGTGTGGGTGGGGGACAACCTCATCGGTGTCTTCGCTCACCGCATTCCCCCCGAGCGGGTGCGTGCCGTGCTCTTGCAGGGTGACCTGCTGCTGTCTTCACTGCTACTCCGCGATACGCCCAACCGGAACACTACCGCTAACCTGCAGGAGCCCAACGAAGACTATTAGACAAATACTGCGTGCCAATTACACACCCGTACAACACAGAATGTCAAGATGTCCCAGAGATATCTCCAAGCGTTTAGGGTGACCGTTGTCATCTCTGGGAGATTTCAACAGACACTCAGACTGAATGTTGCCAGTTCTGTGAGGTCTCCATAGGTCAGAGTAACCTTTGCCATCTCTGGGAGATCTCATAAGCACTCAGACTGAATGTTGCCAGTTCTGTGAGGTTTCGATAGGCATTCAGAGTGACCATTGCCATCTCTGGGAGATCTCAACAGGTACTCAGATTAAATGTTGCCATATCTGAAATCTCTGCAGGCATTAAATGCTTGGTAGGAGTATCTCTTGAAGATTCTGGAAATTAATGTTTGCTGTTTGGTTGTACATATATAAGTTACCTTTGAGAAATATTCAGTGTTACTTACTAAACTGTAAGAACTAAAAATAAGAACATCAATACATAATAATAAGCATCAACCTTCTCGTTATGGTTGAAATATTTGCCATTCACTATTCAATGGAATAAATTAATAAAATAAAGTGCTATAAGAGGCAATAAATGGAATAAATTAAAGTGCTATAAGAGGCAATGAAGACTTGGCACACTACCTGACCAGTTGTCACCATACTGGAAAGGTAATACATAACGACTAGTCAATATTTTCTATCAAAAAGCACACTTACATGTTTCACTGAATCTGTGTATGTTTGTATATAAAGTTTTATAGTGTATTGATATTATGGAGTGTGATGATTATAGATTGTTACAAAGTGCTTCTTGCTGGGAAGTATTTGCAAGTTGCGGAGTACTCTATTGATGTTTCATATTTAGTCTAAGACAGCATGGGATTTTGGTACTTAACCCAACCTTTCCATGTTCTGTGATATAAAAAAGAATTATATTTATATATGTACATAGTATATATTGTGAATAGAACAGAGAGATGAGAGTGAAAGAGAAGTTGGGCGAGACGCACCAAGACGGGCCAAGAGTGACTTGTTGACAATAAGGAAAGCAATCTCAAACAAACCAAATGTTATTCTGTTGTTGTAGGTTCATACTATGTATTCATTTTCCCAAAATCTTTACAAAAGATATTGCATTTAATACCCGCGTTTACTTACCTACTTTTAGACTGTATCTTGTACTATAAAATGTGTATCAAATTATTTACATTTAAAGCTGAAATTTTTCTGCATTTTTAAATTTCCTAAATACTCGATAAATATACTCTTTTAGCTTTACACATCCCGTCCTAAAAATCAAGAAGTCCGCACGGACGTTTATTCAGTAACAATTATTATGGATAGAGGAGTAAATATTAGATGTGTGGAATGGTCATCTATAACCCAGGCTGGGATTTGGTCTTCTCCACAAATAACATTTGTTTCGGTGTTCGTAATTGAGGGTTTTTTACCGTGTTGGGTGATTAGTCCTACGACAAACCCCTCCACTTTATCTGGGCTTGGTAGAGTCTGTTCCTTCGTTCCCTGTTACTTCAGGCAGTGTTCAGTTATTTCACTTCAATGCCAGTTTTCAATAACAAATAGGTGAATATTGTAGTGCTACTTGTTTAAACAAGAATAGTTAGTGATTCTAATAAGTTATTTATAAACTGAAGTGAAGATGGTTTATTAGATACACGATTTCAAACCAGCATTGTCCTTCCTATGATTTTATCTACCTGATCTGATGTGCTGCGTCAGGTGAATAGAGAAGCACCTTCAAATAAAATTACAAGTTTCTAGCCAATTAGTAACTTAATTTTTTCACGTGTAGCAAACACTTTGTGGGTTTAGATAATTATAATAATTACAATAAGTAACTTTGTTTGAATAAAACAATTTTTTCATATATCTTTAACCGGTTTCGGTTCAATCTAAACATTCATCGGGGGTTTATAAAACATATATGTAATTAAAATACAGAGTATTCAAAGGTAAAATAGAAGAGGGAGAGAAAACATTAACTTTGGAGGGGGTAAAAGTAGGCGTGGAAACGTGTATTTGACCAATCTATTTGTTTATTTAATAGATAAATGAAACTATGTTACTTTGTTTGAACCATTTGTATATTTGTTTAAAGCCGACCGGTATACGTTTGCCCTGAGGAAGGAACGGTCGTTCCGAAACTGTATTTTAATTACATATATGTTTTATACAATAACCACAAAGTTATAGCTACATTCAAAAGTTTATTTAATATTTGGTTTTATTTATTTATGATTTTTTTATTTCAAGAGATTCTAGATTATTAAGATGTTTATTAAATATGTTTTATACACTCGTAATGAAGGTTCAGCTTGAACCGAAACCAGTTGGTAAAAGATATATAATAAAGTGGTATTCAAACAAAGTTATTTTATTGTAATTATTATAATTAATAATTTATTTCGAATGTAAGACAAGTGATGTTTCAAAGTTTTCAATGTTTCATTTTATTGTAAAGAAACCTGCAAGTATCTATGTATGTACATATTTCCAATCCGTCATTATTTCGCAGAATGGAAATGAAATGAAATCACTTTTTTCACAAATTTAAACCTGTAAGACAAGATGTGTATATATAATCGAGTTTTGACAAGGCTTAAACCTGCTATTGCAGAGTTTACTGCTTGGTCCTTCAAGCAGCTTTAAATTGGATGGTGTCCAACTCACCGAGTGTCGCGTGAGTGACACAATATGTATATAAATACTTGTCTTTGATGTTATCTCTTTGTGATTGACTCCTATTTTATTGAAGTCTCAAAATGCTGCTTCTTTTGTTACATAATAATATATATAAATGATTATTTGAAGCAGAAATGAAACTCATTAATCCACAGCAATATTGACTTAGTCATTTATTACAAAATACAATTGAATGAAACAAATGGGTAAATACATGAACATGCCACATGTGCTTACAGACAACTGCCGACCAAACCCAGCAGGTTTCCCGTTGTTAACCTCAACAAAGTTACTTACATACAATGTAAGTTTAACAATATCTTAGTAATAAATTGGTGTTAATAAAAAGCTGCACTGAGAACAATAATATAATGTATAATCTGTATCAAAATATATTCTGCAAGAGGTATCGGTCAAATATAAATAATGGTTGTTCTGTCATTAAAATGTGGCACTTAAGTAAAATGGAAGTTTTTGAGTTGATATATGTCTTCTTTGCGAATCTATCATTGCGTAAATCATCCTGAAACGCTATTTGATAGTGGCAATAGCCATTTATTTGCTTTTGCTAATTTACCTATAATGCTTGTCTTGCGATGATATTCAAGGTTCAGAATGTGTAAAAGTGGCTTTGAAATTGTTGTCTATTTGAAAGTGGTCAGATAACTTACGCTGAGATGGGTTCGCATCGTTGACATACATATTGTTGCGGTACACGAACAGACACAGAACAGGAGAGTGTAAGTGTAAAACAGACGTGACTATTGCTACGCAGTTGCCTCGCTGAATCATGCTCAAATGCTCGGTGCCTAAACGCTCATTTCTTAAATAAATAAAACATTTGATCTAACGAAATTATATATTTATTAGAAAAATGTGATGTTTTTATTGCACTCTAACATTCCATCATAATACATGTCTCACGATGACGGAGCCGACTATTGAAGCAATTCTATGGAACTAATACGGCTTATAAATTTTTACCTTAAAATATAATATATATTATGTTGACCCTTGGTCAAATTTGTTTTATTTCTTAAAAAATAAATAGTGATTCGCATTTTCACGGTAACAATGTCGTGGTGAATTTTTCAATACACACAAATACTATTAACTATGGCTGAATAAGTTTTGTCAATTCAAAGGTTAATGTCTAATTTGCCATTAAGATAAATGTTATCTAATGTGACATAAATATATCAATCTCTAAGGAGCCGGTGTAAATCACCACAATCTAATTATTCAAGCGAGATACAATTTTAGGATCAATCGAATGACTACATAATACGAGACACTAGTCATTTTTTTTTAGTGTAGCATAAATAAATAATTATAAAATTCAAGTACAATTATAAAAAATGAACACCTTGTATAATAATAACCAAAGATTGTGTCAAAAGACAAATTTAAATAATTTTATAATAAATTCTCAATTGCGATCGTTATCGCAGGTTTAAGATAAAGATATTTATAACAGTTATAACAAGTAATAGAGTAATTGGGATGTTTATGGCACACGCAGTCTGCGAGGTTACGAGTCCCAAGCTCGTTGTTAGTACGTGTAGAAGCGGCAGGTCGAGGAGTGTGCTCCGGGGCCGGTAGCCGGCCCAGTGGCTGCAGAGCCTGGTGCTTAGGAGCTGGATACGGCCTCATGAGGGTCGGGAAGCTTGTCCCAGGTGGGCTTGACTCCCCAGATCTCGGTAGCGTAATCGCAGATGGTGCGATCGCTGGAGAACTTGCCGGATGAGGCGATGTTGTGGATGCACATCTCCGCCCACTTGGTCGGGTCCTGGTAGATCTTGTTCACTTCGTCCTGCTTCTTAATGTAGGCCTCGAAGTCGGCAAACAGGAAGTAGCGATCGTACTTCATCAAGATGTCTACGAGGTCCTGGAACTGCTGGGGGTTGCCGGGGCTGAAGTAGCCGCCCTGGATTTGGTCTACGCACTGGCGGATTTCGGGGTTGGAGTTGTAGTAGGAATGGGCGTCGTAGCCACGCCTCTTCAGAGCCTCTACTTCCTCCACTGTCATGCCGAAGATGAACATGTTCTCCTGTCCCATCTCCTCGGCCATTTCCACGTTGGCTCCGTCCAGCGTTCCGATGGTGAGCGCGCCATTGAGCATGAACTTCATGTTACCGGTACCGGAAGCTTCCGTACCGGCCGTGGAGATCTGCTCCGACAGGTCAGCAGCGGGGATGATCTGTTCCGCCAGCGTGACGCGGTAGTTCTCCAGGAACACCACCTTGAGGCGGTCTCCCACGATGGGGTCGGAGTTGACGGTGGCTCCCACAGAGCAGATGAGGCGAATGATCTGCTTGGCGATGTGGTAGCCGGGGGCGGCCTTGCCTCCGATCATGACGGTGCGGGGGCAGTGGTTGCCGTGGGGGTCGCGTTTGATGCGGTTGTACATGGTGATGATGTGGAGGCAGTTGAGCAGTTGGCGCTTGTACTCGTGGATGCGCTTGACCTGGATGTCGAACATGGAGGCAGGGTTGACGCGCACTCCGTAATCGCGCTCCAGCATGGCGGCGAGGCGCAGCTTGTTCTCCTGCTTCACGGTCATGACGGCGCGCTGGAAGTTGGGGTCGGTGGCCCAGCGCTTGAGCTGCTCCAGCTGCTCCAGATGCACGGTCCAGTCTTCTCCGATCTTCTCGCAGATGAGGTCGGACAGGCCGGGGTTGCATAGAAGCAGCCAACGACGGGGGGTGATGCCGTTGGTCTTATTCTGGAACCTGTCGGGGAACATCTCGAAGAAGTCCTTGAACAGATCTTGCTTGATGATCTCAGAGTGGATGCGCGCCACTCCGTTGATGGCGTGGGAGCCGACGATGGCGAGGTTGGCCATGTTGACGCGCTTGTACCCATCCTCCTCGATGAGGGACATGCGTCGCATGCGGTCGGCATCCCCGGGCCAGCGTTTGGATACGGCCTCCAGGTGGGTGTGGTTGATCTTGTAGATGATCTCCATGTGGCGGGGCAGGATGTTCTCCATGAGGGAGACGGGCCAGCGCTCCAGGGCCTCGGGGAGGACGGTGTGGTTGGTGTAGGCGCAGGACTTGACGGTGAGGTCCCAAGCTTCGTCCCAGCCGAGTCCCTCCACGTCCATGAGCACCCTCATGAGCTCAGCCACGGCCAGGGAAGGATGGGTGTCATTGAGTTGGATAGCCACCTTCTCGGGGAAAGTGGCGAAGGAGGTCCTGATGGGCTCGCGAGACCCGAACTTGGATGACTTGAAGCGCCGGATAATATCTTGAAGGGTGGCAGCCACCATGAAGTATTCCTGCTTCAGACGGAGTTCCCTGCCTTCGAAGAAGTTGTCATTGGGGTACAGAACCCTGCTGATGTTCTCAGCCTGGTTACGGTCCAGCACGGCCTGGATGTAATCACCATCATTGACTGCAACCCACAAAATCATATCATTTAGTCATTATTTTTTTACTGACAAATGTACTTTTATAAAACATATAATCAATGATGAATTCATTAATTAATTGCATAACTGAATTTGTTTACATCAGTTCAGCTCAATATATGTATATGTATATTTAATATAATATTATCAAGGCAGAAAGATTGTTGTATAATATTCTCCGCAAATATAATTAAATCAATACTGCGATGCACATTGACACAACAAAATATAAATAACTTGGGAAAATAACACTGATTATATATTGGTATTATTCCTTATTTAGCGTGGCCTTGAGGCAGTGAGACGACTTGAAAATAAGCGCACAATAATATGTATTTACTCACAGAACTTGAGGTTGAAGTCGATGGGACTCTTGGCGGACCAGAGTCGGAGAGTGTTGACGACGTTGTTGCGGTATCCGGGAATGGGGCTGTCGTACGGCATGGCAAACACAACCTACCACAATACATCATCATTAGCCATGGGAATCATTGAGATATGCATTACTTAATGAATGGAAACATTTTTAAAAACAAACACAACCAATCATATTAACCTGTTGAGGTCCTGGCTTTTTCCAGAAAAACACGGAAATTTCACGATCTTCAATTGAATGTTTTGTGGATTAAATTTAACCTATCGTATATTTTATTGACTGAAACACATTCCTAGAACAATAAACTATTTACCAAAATAACATTACTTGCGTAATTACGTAAATTGATAGGTTTTATGATGTTTTATTCGAGGTACACGCATGTCACGCATCGGCAATGTGACGCGGCCGCCAAAATGACAGTTGGAGATGCCCACAGACAAAAATTATTTTTAAATATTGTGTGGCTACTAAATGAATGAAATCTTTACCCATACCATAGGGAATGTTGGCGGCAGTGATTCTGACACTTCCTTTACCGATTTTGTACATAGAAGGGTCAAAATAGTAGAAAGGAGATATTTTTTTTTCGCGCATGCGCAGAATCTTTTTACATCCCGGACTACGGAAAATTTAATATAAATTATTCGAAGTGACTTGTCTCATTGCGGGTTTCTCTATGGTAAAGTACGATAATAGAGCAAGCGTTTCTGACATTGTTTTTCATACACTTTCTGTATACATAAGGGTCAAAATTGCATTTCAAAATGCCGCGCCACCTCGCGGACACCGGTGTCCGAACGGCCCACAACGAGTTAAGCCACATTTAGGGTGGGTTTCTTCATTTACATTTATAATGCTAAATGCAATGCTAATTGTAAAAGTAAACGGTCAAAGTCATCGAAATGGGTTTTTTCATTTGACATTTACCGTTTACTTTCACCTTACATCTTACAGGCCCACAATGGTGCTGCAAATGCTAAAGTAAAGGTAAACCAAAATGGCGGCCATTGTCTAAATGTCACTTTGGTGACAGTTCAGAGATTTTCTTGCTATCTATTTTACGATATTTGCTAGTATTTTATCATTATGTTCGCAACAAGTGACAGTTCATCAGGTTCTGACGATGAACTAATAATTAATTATATGACACGACGTGAAAAGCGACATAATATACGCAGGAATTTCTATCTAACGGAAGACCTAGATTTCGTATGCCGATTTTGCGTTAATAAAGAAACTGCTCGACTTTTGACTACATTAATTGCAGATATGATATGATATGTTATTCCAAAGAATTACTCAATGCTAATAATTTTATTACAATTTAAAACGTGATCCCTGAGACGTATGTGTGGTAAAACATTGTGGTATTGTGTGAGAAATGTGGATATCCGCAAAGAATGTAAGGCTGATGTAAGCATAATGCGTAAGATTAAGAAAGGGACCCTCAGATGGTTTGGGCATGTAGAGCGAATGAACAAAGAAAGTAGTGTAAGAAGAATATACGACGCGAATGTGAATGGTAGAAGAAGTCGGGGACGCCCGAGGAAGACATGGCACGATCAAGTGAATCAGATACTTGAGTCGGGCCATGTCACAAGTCAGAATAATAGAAGAGAATGTATGAGACGATGTATGAATGTGAGTGAGGCAAAGAGTGTGTGCCAAGACCGAGTTGTTTGGCGGTCCGTCCTCTCTGCCTACCCCCGCGGAGAAACGGCGTGATGGTTAGTTAGTTAAAACGTGAAACAAACAGCAACGCAACCATAGATGAAGCAATTCGCACACAATGTTCGACATTTATTGTGTGGGTTGCCACATGAAAAAAATATATACACAGTTCCCAATACGAAAATGTGGGAATTAGGTTAGTTTTTATGCTGTCATCCCTATTTACTTTTACCTAAGCAGATGGCATTGTGAAAAAACCCATTTTGCCGTAAATGTCAAATGCACTGCGAAAGGAACTGTAAACTGCTAAGCTAAAGCAGAGTGCAAATGAAGAAACCCACCCTAACCGTTCATCATTATTAGCAAGGTGCCGCCATTAGACAACCACATCATTATTAAGATATTAATTTACAAATGATTTGCATAACAATTGAAACATTTACAGTCAGGCATAGAATTAATTAATAATGGAAACGTGATGTACTGCGGAATGCTATTTTGTAAAACTTTATATGTATACTGCACATACGTGTACGTATTCAAGATTGTATAGAGGTGGGCTTATTATTGTCTGGTGCCAATTTCTTCCAACCAATTCAGATGAATAAAATTATGAAGTGCTTTATTTTCACAGAGTGTGTTCACTTCAAGATTTGGTATTTGAAAGACTATTTTATTGCAATTAAAAAGATGGATACATTTCCCATTATAGATATACGCTTGGAGAAATTATTTCAGTTTCAAGAAGAAATGTTGACAGTCTTTCTTTTATTGTTAAATTTGAGATTTAAAAAAAATTCATTTAAATTAAATTTAATAATGTTATTATCAAGTTCTGCAAGTATTTTTGTTACAGCTGTTTTGGCTAACAAGGATTCTGAAATACCCCACATAATAGAGTGCCTACTGTATCAATTAGTTTCTCAGCAAATTGGTTTAACCGGTAATAAATCAATTTAGACACCTTCAAAAATTGACATTAACGGCCACTGTTCCCATTCCTACTAACCAACTTCTAAGCCGAAACTAAGGCTCAACACTGCTTAAGCATCGCTTAATCTAAGCCGGTCGCATGGATTAAGCTCGACTGAGCAAAGCAAAGTTATAAAAAGTGTCAGATTGGCGCTAAATAAATTGTCTCAAAGTGGTTTAACCACAGTTTGAAAATGGTCTTGTAAGCTGAAACAGCTGTAACAAAAATAAAAACTAAAATACTTGCAGAACTTGATAATAACATTATTAAATTGAATTTAAATTTAATTAATAATAAAAAAATGGAGTTCTACGATTCATAAATTTGAGATTATTCAATAATCTTTTGTAGACCCGACCCATGTTGGGAAGAGAAAACAAGAAAATGTGTTATTTTCCCCTTGAGTGACTTTCAGTGTTAAATACTTATTACATAGATCGAGATTAGCGTCTATTGGAGATCTAGCAGATGTCCCCCTTCCTAATTTATTACTTTTGGCAACGGTCACAAGAAAATCTCAACAACATAATGTGGAATGCCAAAAGCGTAAAATAAAGAAGCACCGGTACCGGTTTGAAGACGTCCCTAATAGAAGGAAACCGGTAAGATAATTTGTTTTATTATGTATTTTTTACCTGTGTGTCGACCCACTTACGTCCCTGTGGGGTGTCTTCAACTCGGCCGTAGAAGTTGACGGGGAGCATGAACTCGGGGCGCGCCTTCTCCCACGGGTTTCCGAACCGGAGCCAATCGTCGGGTTCCTCTGTCTGTTCCCCGTTGTGGATCTTCTGGGCGAAGATTCCATACTCGTACCTGATTCCTGGACAAATAAATTGATAATGAATAAGACTGCAGAGCAGATATTATAAGTATGGTGTATAAGTATGTATGAAGCAAACGAGGCTTTCAAATATTATATAACAACTTGAGGCTTCATAGTAAGCGTTCAAAAATATTTTATAAAACACCACATTGAAAAAATGTCATCAGACAGCAAAATGACACATACATTTTTTACTCCAAATATGCTCAGGAATCGCTGGTTAACTCGACAGGCCAAGATGCCAAACATAACGTCCTTAACCATGTGGGTCGGCCGATGACCCCATGCAATTTTTTTTTTTTGGCATAAAAACCATAGAAATCCCTTTTTCTTTGTCCATTTATTGAGCATGGAATATTACCTATATTTGACAAAATATTTTTTCCTGAGATCAACGATTTTTTCACTTTTTTTTTTAAATGGCACTTTACGTATTAATCCTTTGCGCAGGGATACCTTATATACTTAAAATATATTTCAAGTATTTAAGTAGATATAAGAAAGATAGTGATTTTGGGGTCTATCTTCAGCCCCAGTTGACTGCGGGAGAGTTAAAATCTCTTGGGTACGTCCTGTTACACCATGTATACTGTACTTGTGAGCATTATGAAATTTGTATAAAAAAATTGCAATAGGTGGCGTGCGACAAAATGAGTGTATTTCATGTAGTTTAGCAGCAGAGTGGGAAGGGGAATGAAGGAGGGGGGAATAGTTCGCGGTTGGGGGCATGTGGAAAGGGAATGCGGGAGAGGGGGGAATGGCGGGATGGTGGAAGGGGAATGTGGAGGGGGGAAGGTGGGGGAACGCAGGAGGGGAAGCGAAAGGGGGAAGAATGGGAAAGGACCTGCAAGGAAAAAAATGTCTTTATCTAAGTGCCATCGCAAGCATGCTGGGAACTCACTAGTATATTATAAATCTTTTGGCTTGCTCTCTACCCATTGCTAGCTATATGTCTCTATTATTGCTTGTTGTGAGTCGGGTATGCCATTTTTGATGGTTACGTAACACAATATATAATTATTCTGGCGAGAATGTGTTCAATATCTCATTTATCGTGTTTCATTTTACAAAAAAATAATTGGCAAGAATTTTGACAGTTCTGTTGGTGAATGATTGATTTATTTATACAAGTAAAAATAGTGTGATTTCAAGAATTAATTCTAATTTGACTAATATTATGGGTTATGTTTGTAAATTTAGTTTATGCCATGAGGTTTGCTAAAAAAGGGGCATTAATAATATCATTATCTATTGTAAAAAGATTATTGTATTGTCAATTGAAACATTTGGCAAATGTTTATCTTAATTTAATCTAAAAATTAGACAGGATATTATAATAAAAATACTACCAGCATTTACCATTCGTTGGACTTAATATAATCTAAAATAATTTGGAAGCCCATCTCATTGGAAATATTTCACTAGTTTGTTTGCCTCCGTGTATTTACTAGACTCGTGTACGAGGTAACACATGAGTTTCTTCAACTATTTAGTTTATCATTCCTTGTTCAAGTACTTCTATCACTGAGCCAATTGGCCAGTTTTATCACCCCACTGAAAAGCAAATATATATTTAATCACTTGCAAGAAATCCTTTCACTACCTACCTATATGCAAGAAGTTTTTTTATGTGAATACCGCACAAGAGTCCCAACTGCTCCCTTCTGGGGCCAGTGAGCATGGCATCCAAAAATGGGGTAAATTGCGAGGCTGAAGATAGTGGGGAGGAGAATGAGATGGGGTAGAGGGAGATGGGTAAGTACCTGACTATTCAGATCTGGTCATCAAACACGGTAATTGTACACGGTTATCTGAATGGTGGTCACCGGGGAGAATATCTTTCACTCTGGAACGTGTCGCAAATACACTACATATTATTTTGAAAGAATAAATTGTGAAATAACACAATAAAATAAAATTTACTTGGGATTCAAACCTACGACCTTTGGATTGCCAGTCGAGAGCCTTACCCCTAGACCACGGAGGTCACTGGGATGCCGGAGAAAGACATCGAGCGGTTCAAATATATAAGTCTGATCATTTAAACTTTTCAACGTAATCTATCTCATCACGTAGAAATCAGTGATTACCATAGCCATAGGCAGCCATGCCCAGGGTGGCCATGGAGTCCAGGAAGCAGGCGGCCAAGCGGCCGAGGCCCCCGTTGCCCAGACCGGCATCCTCCTCCAGAGACTCCAGCTCCTCGATGTCCAGCCCCAGCTGGTAGAGGGCCTCGTCGCAGGAGCCCTGGATGCCCAGGTTGATCATGGTGTTCTGCAGGGAGCGGCCCATGTAGTACTCCAGAGACAGGTAGTACACCCTCTGCAATCAACACACACCTCGTTACATTTCCGCCATGTCTTTTGGATATAAATAAGTCAAACTGGAAACTGCGCTTCATAACTTTTTGATGGTTACGTAATTAGAAATCAGCCGTTATTCTTATGTTTTAATTGCATATTTTATTTTATTTTATCTCTTGTTATGAAAATAATTGAATAATGTTCAAAATTGCCCCAGGGTTGTTGATATTTGTCTATAGTAGTGGATTCAATTATTTTACTGGCCACTTATAATTACACTTTTTCTCCGAGTGGTTTTACTTTCGGTCGATAGGGGGATAATAATCGATTTCCCCTCACTTTTTGGATTTGCATCTCCTGGGCAGGATGTAAATCCGACAGTCGAAAATGTGGACTTAAATTTATTTAATAATATGTAAAATATTCAATCGGCGGGTTGTTTTCAAGTATATTTAAAATGTGAACGAGTTTCCTTTATTCCCAGCCGATACATGGTTATCGCGACTGGAGAATTCTTGTTTACGGGTATTCCAGTATGGAATCCCGTGGTGCAATAATGGCGGCTTGACCGACCCAGTTTTACTGTAATCTGCGATTATATTTATCATCCGTCATCCGACGAGATGGATTCTCAATTATACAAAGGGACACGACCGTCCGTATAGTCCCCGCCGATTATTTTCACAACCTGATGGAGGACATTTCCACTACTGCAACCACATGATGGACACCATGGGCATGGTGATCTCAAACGTATTAATCACCCAGATGGATGGAGAAGCTTGCAAACCTGGCGCGGAGGCAACGTGAGGGAGAAAAGGGGCCCCTCACGGTGCAATATTATCGCATCCGGCATCGGCATTACGGCATCCGGAATCGTCGCATAAAAATAATGGGTTTTAGCTAGCTCTTAGTATGGTCCACAGGTATGTTAATATTCCAATATAATAATCTTGTTTTACATCCACTCTTTTATTTCTTATTTTCCAAGCTTCCCAACAATGGTTAAAACAACAGTGCCCACGCTCTGATGGGAGTTTTTTCATGCCTACCGACACAGTCAGCATATCTCGTACCCACGAGATTTGGCGTCCAAAAATCCCATGGGATTAACCTTTCAAAGGCCAGGAACGCGCCCGCGCGCGAGATTGGAATTTCAAAAAAGAATATTAATTCAAATAATTTGGATGCGATTTTAAATTTTATTCCATTAATTTATAACATAAAATAAAGCTTAAAATAGCTTCCTCCATTCTTGTTCTTAAGGTAATTTAAAAAAGGTAAGGTAAAAAACCCTGGCCCTTGACAGGTTAAAGCTGATAACTGTGTACCTTCATATATATAACCCTGAATAATTAACATTAAATACACCCACTTAATAAGAGGTGTAAATGTCATGATAACTGATCACATAGTAGGTACAAACACAACACAGCACTTCCAGTGCATTACATTGAATTCGACAACCCTGATATATTAAAACCCTGTTTAATAACCTATACATTAAACCCTACCCCAATTCAAGTACTATAACATGACACCCAACAACCTCTTTATCTTTATGATAACATGGCGCACCAACTGGTGATAACGAAAATATTTTTTTCATTGTTGTGAATCTTGGAAATATTAAATTCATTATATAAACATGCCTACACATATTTTTAAATTTGCCCTATGTTTTGTTTTGCTTTGCTTTTAAAATATTAGTGTCACAACTTTATTTTATACCTGTAATGATTTTTTTAAATGTTTTCAATCATAAATGCACTGTTCATAATACCTACATGTCAAACATAACCTCAATTCCTCAATAGAATTGTTATTGTCATTTTATTAAAATATGCTTAGAAATTTGGTCATAGACAATATGCATTATAGAACTCTATAAAAAAAAAATTAATCCAATGAATAGTGGTTATTTTCAAAATAATTTCAATTATCTATGGCAATTTCTTGCTTTCAATTTACCTATGACTTTTTAATATGTCAAAACATTGTTATGTTTTTATACTTTTAAATACTCAATACTGATGAAAAACAGTTTTATTTTTCCAAAACAATTATATTATGAGTTTAAATAACAATATAAAGTTAATATCAATAATTATGCAAATATTTATAATGATTTATTGTTAACTAAGTGACATTTTGTTCATAATTACGGAGGTACGTACATTAAATTTATCAAATCATTGCAGTAATATTAAAAACATTTTAGTTGAAAGGTATTAGTTAAAAGTATTACAAACATTTTAAAATATATTTGAACATTATTATTCAAGCTTTATAAAATTATATTATGCCGGTATTCATACAAACCGTCATTTGTCAAATATTTGTCAAATATCAATTGTCAAATAACATGATGAAAACAAATATTTTGTATTTTATGCAATTTCAAAAAATAACCTTTATTAGGAAACCATTTATACGGGATATTATTATTATAAATGTTTAATTAGTTACGAGACGAAATTAATGTTATTTACAGGTGACATTTGTCACAAATATATTATTGTTTGTTTATTTACAAATAATGTCAAACTTGACATTTCAAATTATGACGTTTCAAATGCTATGAATTATCAGTAGGTCATATTAAAAATATTCATTTAAATGAGCAACATACATATTCATTTCAATGGAATAAATTTTTTTTAAATTTAAATGGGGTACATACATATTCAAAAAAAATTACATATTTTAATTTTTAAATGAAAACAGGGTTATCGAATAAAATATTTTATGTTTCAATTTTAAATACAGGGTTGGCACAAACCAATATTTTCAAACATCAGGGTTGCCAAAATAATTTTTTTTAATATAAACAAAAATGTATCAAGAATATTTTTCAAATCAACAACAACGTTCAACAGCGTACAACAACAATAACATCAACAATAACAACAATAACAACAATAACAACAACAACAACAACAAAAATAACAACGTTTATTTTTCTTTTTAAATCAAGGGCATCATTTTTAATAACAATTCGGAAAATTGTTTTGAATTTAAGTACAATCAAGTAATTGTCAACGGTGACACAAGGAATAATGTGATATTTATTATCATTCTTTTATAAATAAAGGACAATATTCACGAAATGTGATAGGACTTGGAGAAATTTTCGGACAATGACGAAACGTCATTATTATCATTGGAAGGGGGTTGACGGAGGTATATTCGGTCTGATCAACTGGATCCTGGTGATCAACTTACCATTTCTAATGGTCCAAATTAGTTCCAAAGGTAAGGGTGGGCTTGTACCCCAACCGCAACGTATCGATCCGGCGTCGATTACGTTTACCTTACATGACAGACAGAGGGCGAGAGATGCTTGCTGTCTGCTCATCAGGCCATGAGTTGCTGACTCAGGTAGGGAACATGTGTGCAACATCGTCAGTAGGAGGGCAGTGGATCCGTTGCCTGTAGATGGAGGATTCCTACGGGAGGCGGAAGGATTGCCAGCCACTGGTCCATGTTCATACTCAAAGTACTACGTGGTGTGAAACTTGTTTGAGTGGTTCGGGTTGTTCTTGGAGTTTTATGACCAACCCTGACACAACATTCAACAAGTATTCATAAACTCTATTTAAAATCGAGTTTTATGTTTTTTTTTCACACGGTACTATTTGTAGTGATTTCTGCTAAATCACAATTATTTTCTCAAATATAACAAGTCTAAATAAATACGTGCACACCTTTATATTGTCATAAGTTATGCTCTACGTCAGAGCCAATAAAATTCTAGCCCATTCAAATAGTCACACATTACTCAAATACATCATGATTCTTCATATCAAGTATCAAGCATCATTGAAATAAGACTAAATTAAAGTTTCATTAAAAAAAAAAAAAAAATCTATCGAACAAAAAAATGTCTCGTAACTTATCAAAACTCTCGTAATCAAAACTGTTGTAAACAAACAAACAAAAAAATGTAACTTATCAAAACTGTTGTAAACAAACAAAACAAAAAAATATGTAACTAATCAAAACTGTTGTAAACAAACAAAAAAAATATTTAACTTATCAAAACTACGATAAACAAACGAAAAAAAATATATGTAACTATTAAAAAAATGTATTTTGTACAAAAACAAAGCAAAACAAAACAAAACAATTAATTATGTATTGTCATTGTATAACTTCTTTTTTCCAACTATTATTATTATTTTTATTTTCAACTGTGAGACCTAGTTAGTATAGGCAGGTTTTCTTTTTCATTTACATTCAGTGAAAAGTGAAGGTTGTTCAACCATTATAAAAAGTGTTTATAATCCGATAACAGGATGAAGTGATGCCACAGAGCATAATATAAAAGTGAATGATTGAAATGGTATTTTAACTACAATGTCTTTTTATTTTTGTATTTAACTACAATGATAATTGTTTTTATTTCTATTGTATTTCTGTTTTGAAATTTATTGTTTTTAGGAACCGGTGGACCAATACAATTGTTAAGCTTTTTTAGTCAGCATAGGACATAGGTATGTTCGGGGTCGAACATTTACGCGAGAACGGGGAAAATGTTATGAAAATAATTGAATAATGTTCAAAATTGCCCCAGGGTTGTTGATATTTGTCTATAGTAGTGGATTCAATTATTTTACTGGCCACTTATAATTACACTTTTTCTCCGAGTGGTTTTACTTTCGGTCGATAGGGGGATAATAATCGATTTCCCCTCACTTTTTGGATTTGCATCTCCTGGGCAGGATGTAAATCCGACAGTCGAAAATGTGGACTTAAATTTATTTAATAATATGTAAAATATTCAATCGGCGGGTTGTTTTCAAGTATATTTAAAATGTGAACGAGTTTCCTTTATTCCCAGCCGATACATGGTTATCGCGACTGGAGAATTCTTGTTTACGGGTATTCCAGTATGGAATCCCGTGGTGCAATAATGGCGGCTTGACCGACCCAGTTTTACTGTAATCTGCGATTATATTTATCATCCGTCATCCGACGAGATGGATTCTCAATTATACAAAGGGACACGACCGTCCGTATAGTCCCCGCCGATTATTTTCACAACCTGATGGAGGACATTTCCACTACTGCAACCACATGATGGACACCATGGGCATGGTGATCTCAAACGTATTAATCACCCAGATGGATGGAGAAGCTTGCAAACCTGGCGCGGAGGCAACGTGAGGGAGAAAAGGGGCCCCTCACGGTGCAATATTATCGCATCCGGCATCGGCATTACGGCATCCGGAATCGTCGCATAAAAATAATGGGTTTTAGCTAGCTCTTAGTATGGTCCACAGGTATGTTAATATTCCAATATAATAATCTTGTTTTACATCCACTCTTTTATTTCTTATTTTCCAAGCTTCCCAACAATGATTAAAACAACAGTGCCCACGCTCTGATGGGAGTTTTTTCATGCCTACCGACACAGTCAGCATATCTCGTACCCACGAGATTTGGCGTCCAAAAATCCCATGGGATTAAAGCTGATAACTGTGTACCTTCATATATATAACCCTGAATAATTAACATTAAATACACCCACTTAATAAGAGGTGTAAATGTCATGATAACTGATCACATAGTAGGTACAAACACAACACAGCACTTCCAGTGCATTACATTGAATTCGACAACCCTGATATATTAAAACCCTGTTTAATAACCTATACATTAAACCCTACCCCAATTCAAGTACTATAACATGACACCCAACTCCCTTTTTCTACCGTAACACTCTTCTCTTTTTATTCATATTTATACAAAATATGTATGTAGGCTTATAATATGCAATGTAAACACCAGTTATAAGTAATATATACCTTTTATTTTAATAACTATGCTTAGCAAACTGCAGTAATAATCGCATTGATTGTTTATTTTATTTTACTTTATTGTTTTTGTTCTCATTCTAGTTCTCACTATGCAAAATGTGTACGTAGGACTATAATATGAAATGCAAACACCAGTTACCACCTTATATTTTAATCATTTGCCTGTAAATACATTTTTATTTATTACTATTATCATTTCAACAACTATGCTTAACAATCCACGGCTATTTTATGTTTAATTGGTTATTTTATTTTTATTTTATTCTTTCTCTTCTCTTTTTTTTCATTTGCTATGCTAAACAAATAGCAGTTAGGTACTATATTTTAAACTTTTTTTATTATTTTATTTTATACTCTTTCTCTTCTTTTTATTTCAGCAATTTTCTTTCTTTTTTGTACAAATCATTCTCCACATGTTCATACCCATAATTATTTGACTGTCCTAAAACAGGATAATACTCCTAGTTGGGCAGTCAAAATTTAATAAATAATGTATATAAATGTATAATATATTGTGCTAAATAAACAAACAAAATAACTTTTTGTCAAAAAGAAATCAAATATTGCCAAAATTTGTATTTTGTTTGTGTCCATATTTTTAAGATTCTAATTTCCAGTAAAAAACTGCACTTAGTTGACAACAAAACTAGTTGGTGAAGAAATCAATGCATTTTCTCTTTATTGTATAATTAGTTTTTAAAATTTTTTATTACATTAGCTCCACACAGGAGGCCCTGAGGAAAATAATTTTCCTCGGAGCAATGTCATCTTCGGAATTGGTGTGTGGAGGGTCTTTTAGGAAAAGAAAGGAAAAGATGTTCTGGGAAGAAAAGGTATAAATCTGGGGGTCAGTGTGTCCAGGAGTGACGGATGTATGAATCTATCCCTCCCACTGCGGTACAAGGGGATGGGTCGAGAGAGTCCGGCTGGAGAGGTAAAAAGTTTCCCCTCAATCAGTCTCTCCTGATCCGGCCCGCCACGCAGCATATGTGCCGCCAAAACCTGGACAAACCTCGTCCCAAACATGAACCCGGGCACTCCTGCTAAGTAACTAAATGTAGCGTACCACTCAGAGTAACCTATGATAAAGGTGTTGGTTATCCAATAAATGGTTAATAAATAGCACCAAAGTCCCTGCTGAACTCAAGACCAAGACTAAGATGGAGCGACAACGTCCTCAAAGACATATCTATCTTGGACCTTCTAAACTGGAGAGAGCTGCCACAAAACCCACATGAGTGGAGGAAGATTCTTGAGGAGGCCAAGACCCACCAGGGGTTGTAGAGCCAATAGTGATGATGATGATAGTGGTTAATAAATAAATGGGTTAAATAACCCATTAAAAAAAATATAAATATCAAAAAAATAAGAGTTCTTACAATAATAATTATTAATTTTCCAAATTGTCACCTCCAATTTAGGATTATTGTGAGGCTAAAGAAAGTCTAGAACGGAAAGAAAATAATAGTGGTTGAGAAGTAACTAACTGTTAAAATGAGGTCACTGAACATAGCTAAAGCCATTTAGATAAAAAAAAAAAACATTTTAATTCTAAATGATGGCCACTCAACATAGCAATCAATGCAGAGTATCTTCCATTCTTATAAATTATTTGCCCTTGACAGGTATTGATCCAATGACCTCTGAGCCCAGATCAACGAGTTCAATGCTTTGCCACAAAGGTGTCTCTTGACTCAGACATTCACGCTTTAAAACTTCTTATCTTCGTATCACTCTCGCCACTTTAATACAAAATAATAAGTTTGAGATATTTCTATTTTGATCCTGGTATGCCATTGTTAGCTTTGAAAACAATAGAAAAAAATAATGGAAGTATTAAAAAAATATATTTTTATCAAATAAAGAATGTTTAGAAATTGATAACGGTGCAGTAAATGACCGGTTATTGGTCCGACGAGGGTTAGGTTAGGTTAGGGCACATCTTATCTTTATTGGATGCAAAACAACAGCAACGAGCAAGGACTTTGGCTGCCCCGACCTCCTTATCCACTCCACTTTACTAGTACTGTAGCAAAATAAAACTAGCCACTGCAAATAACACTTAGATGCAGTTTCAGTGACTTCAAACTGCATCTGTGTAGCCAATTACCATATACAAACTTGTATTATGATTTTATCAGACTTTAAACGGCACACAAGATCGAGTCCCAAATGAATCCGTACTAGTATTACAACATCAAATTGGCACCATTGAATTTTTTTGTGATTATTGTTTTAAGTTGTTATTAAAATATAAGTAAATTTTTTTTTACATTAGCTCCACACAGGAGGCCCTGAGGAAAATAATTCTCCTCGGTCATCTTTGGGGATGCTGTGTGGGGGATTTTTTTAGGAAAGGAAAGAGAGGAAGTTCTGGGAAGGAAAAGGGTTTTAGGGTTGGGTGGGAATCTGGGGGTCAGTACGTCCAGGAGTGACGGACGTATGAATCCATCCCTCCCACTGCGGTGCAAGGCGATATTCCGACAGAGTACGGCTGGAGAAGTCAAAGGGACTCCCTCAATCATTCTATCTCGATCCGGCCTGCCATGCAGCTGGTGGATAGACACATCCGCCGCCAAGACCTGGATAAACCTCACCCCATGAACCCGGGCACCCCTGCTAAGTCACTAAACGTAGCGGACCTCTCGGAGTGACCTATGGTAGGTGTTGGTTATCCAATAAATGGTTCCCGGGGTGGCTGTACTAAAGTTGTTACTTTTTAAATTGTGATTTTCGCATGAAAAGCCTAGAGTCTCTAAATCTTGCAATGTATTTCTCTGTGGATTGCGCAGCAAATATTTTCACAATACTTTCGATTCCAGATAAAACGATAAATTCGCCGATTTTGACTGTATTTGCAGATGAAAGATTCTTTAGTTTTATTTTAGTGTAACAAATTGACGTATTTCTTTCTAAACTTCTTTTGCACCGTTGTGCTGTAAACGAGCGACACTAAAAAGAGACAAACACATCTATAGGATTTAACGTGCGAAAGAATGAGATAGACTAATTAGTGTCCTCTTTGTGCGATGCTTCGTGGCCTATCGGCCTCCTCTTTGTGCGGTGCTTCGTAGAATACAATGTAAAATAATTTTTAAATTAACAATATTTTAATAAATAAACCCTATAATTATCCTACTCCTGACACTCTGCATTCGTCTCATTCTATCAAAGTTTTGTTTTCTGAAGATTTCACTTCTACCAGAGTGAACTGCGCACTCTAATTGTTTGCTATGTTATTTATGTCAACTAAAAATTTCAACATAAACTTAACCGGTCACCAACTTACGCAGATATATGCATTAGAAATATGACAGCAGTCAAGTACAATAAGCGTGTTTATACGTCAACGCGTGTGTCTCCATAGAAATCGTTCTAACTCCGTTATTCTTTTAATGACATCCCTAAAACAAAAAGTAAAAGGTCGATGGTGGAACAAGCTGTACATCCCTATTCAAGTTGTCCATAGAAATACATAAGAATATTCTGTCATTCGCGCAATCTGACACATAATTTTTCCCACCAAATTTCGGACCGGCGGCTCGGCCCCGCTCGACATTGTTAATTTTTTTAAAATATTTTTATATGAAATGATAAAAAAGTGAGGTTACAAAAGTGTTTATTATACATTTATACAATAGAATAAGTATTGTTGTTTACATAATCTGTGATTTCAGTACCGTTTTCACATAAAAACATCACGTGAGTATTTTTACATTTTTTTAATGTTTGCATTCTAAATTTTAATATTTACAAATGTTAATATTTATTTGTAATACAATGATTCGAAAGCTTATTTTGTAACCTTTCTAAAACAGTTTTTACTATTCGGCTACGTTCAGAAATGTTTCATTTATAGAGCTTTAATTGTGAAGCGGTAATAACACAAAGTTTTAGTAAAATTTCATTTCGTTTGAGACATCTCAAGCCAATATTCGCGAAAATTCGGAGGGGTTAAATAAAGTTTTTAAAGTCATTTACTGATGGTTTTTATCTTGTGAACTGTAATTACCAATTAATGAAGACAATATTAGCGAAACTCAATCAAAAATCTGAAATAGAAAAATCAGAAAAAGATACGGTCACATCTAGGACTTGAACCCAGGACTTACTCCTTGCCGGGGAGGAACTTTACCAACTGAGCTAATTTGATTCATATTTAAATGTATCGTACTTCGACTTTATCTTTATTTTCACTTTTATAAACGTGGTGTTTACTAAATCATTGTTTTATTTGATTCATATTTAAATGTATCGTACTTCGACTTTATCTTTATTTTCACTTTTATAAACGTGGTGTTTACTTAACTAAATCATTGTTTTATTTTTAATTATTTATTTTGTTGTACGGGTGAACGCAAAATCTTCTTGTGGATCATTTTTTATGCTTCTAAAGGATAAAGAAGAGCGATAATACTGTTTGTCGCTTGATATTATATTAAACACGGCTGCACATGAAAAGATGATCAAGGTAGGTATATTTGGGGTAGCGCCGTGCACAGAAACCAACATTAAAGAGTAGCATGTCGGTAGGTTACTTGTGGTTGCATCACAGTCACCGAGCTTGTAAGTATCTCTATGTACCAAGGGCCTTAGTCCCACTGGCTCCAGACGATTGGGAAAAGTTGGGACTCTTTGCGTTATATATGAAAAGATGATCAAGGTAGGTATATTTGGGGTAGCGCCGTGCACAGAAACCAATTCAATTCAATTCAATTCAATTCAATTTATTTTATTCTTTCAAAAACATTACAAAATTTAAAATTTTAAGGCGTTTTTAAAATACATTTGTAGCAGTATTACATTAAACAAATATAAATGGTTAGCAAAAAAAAAAGAAAAAAACTATACTAGCATCAATTGTGCTTGCCTTTTAAAGGCAGCTTCACTGACGCTAAATATGTCGATATCCGAATTAATTTTGTTTAAAAGCAAGATTGCTCTCCCGACCGGCATGACCATTGGCAAGTTAGTCCTGCAGGCCGGAAGATAGAACAGCCTATGCTGTCGATGGCGAAGATAACCATCGGGAATATAAAAATGAACCAGCATTAAAGAGTAGCATGTCGGTAGGTTACTTGTGGTTGCATCACAGTCACCTAGCTTGTAAGTATCTCTATGTACCAAGGGCCTTAGTCCCACTGGCTCCAGACGATTGGGAAAAGTTGGGACTCTTTGCGTTATATATGAAAAGATGATCAAGGTAGGTATATTTGGGGTAGCGCCGTGCACAGAAACCAGCATTAAAGAGTAGCATGTCGGTAGGTTACTTGTGGTTGCATCACAGTCACCTAGCTTGTAAGTATCTCTATGTACCAAGGGCCTTAGTCCCACTGGCTCCAGACGATTGGGAAAAGTTGGGACTCTTTGCGTTATATATGAAAAGATGATCAAGGTAGGTATATTTGGGGTAGCGCCGTGCACAGAAACCAGCATTAAAGAGTAGCATGTCGGTAGGTTACTTGTGGTTGCATCACAGTCACCGAGCTTGTAAGTATCTCTATGTACCAAGGGCCTTAGTCCCACTGGCTCCAGACGATTGGGAAAAGTTGGGACTCTTTGCGTTATATATGAAAAGATGATCAAGGTAGGTATATTTGGGGTAGCGCCGTGCACAGAAACCAGCAACCAGTAAAGAGTAGCATGTCGGTAGGTTACTTGTGGTTGCATCACAGTCACCGAGCTTGTAAGTATCTCTATGTACCAAGGGCCTTAGTCCCACTGGCTCCAGACGATTGGGAAAAGTTGGGACTCTTTGCGTTATATATGAAAAGATGATCAAGGTAGGTATATTTGGGGTAGCGCCGTGCACAGCAACCAGTAAAGAGTAGCATGTCGGTAGGTTACTTGTGGTTGCATCACAGTCACCGAGCTTGTAAGTATCTCTATGTACCAAGGGCCTTAGTCCCACCGGCTCCAGACGATTGGGAAAAGTTGGGACTCTTTGCGTTATATATAAAAAGTCCAGTACGAGTGTCCACGCTATTATTATCCCCGGTTGATGGCGTTGTTCACCTTTAGGTTTAACACAATAAGGCAGATAAATCAGAAGTGACACAAACATGTTTTGCATTAACCGGTTCAATGGCGCCGGTTGTCACTTACTATCATCACCCGGAGACACCCGGTGACACCCGGTGGACACACGGACCATGCGTCAATATCTGCACAGCAACATTCATTCTATTAATTTATTCATTTAATGTCTAATTGGAAGACACATTTAATTGTATTTAAATCTATGACATTATAGATATAATAATATGATGAATGGTTATCTTGCTAATATTTAATATTTTTATAATTAAACTTTATCTCAATTATATGTTCCTACACTTCATTTTTTATTACCTCTCGGTAACTCTTTTTAATCATGTTATTTTTGCACTTCTTTGTTTTTTTTTTAAATATTATTTCGAATCCAATGTGATAATATGTGTATTTAATAAAAGGTAATCATAATTTTAAGTTCAAGGAATTCAATAAAAAACGGCAAGTTTATTAGTCTTATATTTTTACCTAATGCTAATATTTAGTTGTTTTATTACGTTAGGTACAAGTTATACTATCATTAAATTAAGTCTATTATAATTATAGTCAAATATATTTGTCAGAATTCTTATCTTAATACCAGATAAATAATAAATTTAATTCCAAAGATTAAATTACTCAACATTTACTATCTGTAAAGATGATAGATATTGTAACCGGAAGTATTTTCTTTGCTACAATATAAATAAGGAAAAGAGTTTTTGTTTAATTTTGTAAAACAAATTCAAGTGTAAAAAGTCATTGGCAGAATGCACACTTTATTCAACGCATTTTAAAGAATTAAAATCTATTTTGATATGCATAAGTGTCGGTGATTTGTAGCCAACTAACAATGTGGTGGAGGATTTGTTATATATGTATAGTTTTTCTTTGTTATCAGCACAAGTGTACGCAACACAAAATAGCAGTCCTAGAGCCAGTGGGATTAAGACATTCTATCAGGAAATGTGGTGAAGTGGAAGGAAGTCCGAGAGAGTTCGTACAAGACATTTTATGCAATATTTCCATATTAAATGGTGGTTAAATAGGAATACTGAGAGACTATTCCAATCTGGAAAGAAGTGCTAATAATGCGAAGGTCGTTAAAGTCAAATATTCTAACACGACCGCACCCTTTTCGGGTGTCCATCAATCGTTCCTCGAATAATCATTTTACTGCTGACGGCGGTCGCTTTTAACAAGGTTGCACGCGTGTAGTTACTTTCTACTTTTTGAGCACGGCAACTGTCAAAAAGAACCGTCATGTGAAAAGTACAAAGATAAAAAATTGTCAAAGAAGTGGAAAAATCACACAGAAATACATATTGTAGAGGCCAAGTGTTTAAGAATTGCAGCATTATTATTTAAGCACATTAATTTATATATGAAATATGTGGTTCCATGCCAACTGAGAATAAAGTCAACTCAACACCTCCTTGAAAAGTCATTAAAAGCTATGAAAAAAATCATTTTAAGTTAGCCGATAACCCTAACCTAACGTAACCTATTTAATCAATTTGTTTATATATTTTCATTCTAAATGACTTTCTGAGATGGTTTTGAGTTGGTTTCATTCCGAGTTGTCCGGTCACCGAAATATGTATCTTTTTGAAGAATATCAAAACTTTAAGAACGAATGTACCTTTTTTTCTTATTCCCGCATTCATCGGTTATTTCAATAGGATCGTTTTAAAACGATAGGTAAAGGTTGCACTGTATTATTAAAACCTGTAAGGGACGGCAAGAAATTTCAATAAATAAAAATATTTTTTTATTAAAGCCAGCATGGGGACAACATCACACTTGGATAAAGGGACATTTTTATATTTATCCTAACTAACTAGTAGAGGTAAAATACAAATGCAATTTGAATATATAATGTCGACACAGCAATTGCAGCGTTGAAGAATCATGCATAGGCCTGCAATGGCAATTGCAACACTGCAATCCAGCCTAGGGGATAAATGTTAAGGTTAAGTTTTTTTAAAGTTGTATTTGAGTTCTTAGTCTTTGATAAAAACTGATGAGAGAAGGAAGGGCGAATTAGAATTTTATTAAAGGTATGGAATATAAACATACTCGTATGTACCAAGGATAGATGTAATGTTGAAAGTGAAATATTTAATAATACTTCCAAAGGCAATCATCACAAGCAATGACTCCTATAATTACTTTGCCTTATGGTTTGTTAGCATTGTCATAGATCAAAGATCAGTATAAATAATCCTAAGTAGAGTAAACGTAGAGTATGTACCAAGGATAGATGTAATGTTGAAAGTGAAATATTTAATAATACTTCCAAAGGCAATCATCACAAGCAATGACTCCTATAATTACTTTGCCTTATGGTTTGTTAGCATTGTCATAGATCAAAGATCAGTATAAATAATCCTAAGTAGAGTAAACGTAGAGTATGTACCAAGGATAGATGTAATGTTGAAAGTGAAATATTTAATAATACTTCCAAAGGCAATCATCACAAGCAATGACTCCTATAATTACTTTGCCTTATGGTTTGTTAGCATTGTCATAGATCAAAGATCAGTATAAATAATCATAAGTAGAGTAAACGTAGAGTATGTACCAAGGATAGATGTAATGTTGAAAGTGAAATATTTAATAATACTTCCAAAGGCAATCATCACAAGCAATGACTCCTATAATTACTTTGCCTTATGGTTTGTTAGCATTGTCATAGATCAAACATCAGTATAAATAATCCTAAGTAGAGTAAACGAATTAATAGTTTGAAGATATCACGCTCCTCGGCATGCGCATCCTAAAAAATATACACATTTCTGAACAGCGAAAAAACTAGGTTAGATTAAACAATTAACTGTAACATCAACCGTAAACATTAAATATAAATAAACCCACTTTGGAAGATAACAAAGTACTGAGAAAATATATTATTTGCCGGTATTGGCACTTAATAATTCATCCATTTTTATATTCTTGACTACATATTGTATCTTATTTAAAAATTTAGATAAATCAATGGCCAGTAACATTCATGTAATTTTGGTAAAAGAAAGTATTCAATTTAAAAATAGTTTTTAGAGGTTTGTTAACCCTCCCCCACCGGGGGCTGGGAATATTTGTCACACAAATGAGAGTTTTGTGTGACATCCAATTTGTTTCCTTACATCACATATTTTTTAAATTAGGTAATCTTAGAAAAAGTATTCGGCAATCGATTTGCATTTTAAAAATATTATCCCATTTCTATTTTTTAAGTTGACGAAATGAGATAAAGTAAAAATAATAAAAAATAAAATATTTACATTCTCCTACAATAAAATTTCATGTTTTTTTTACAGCAGAGCGTGAGGATAATAAATGACTGTGGACACGAATTTATGGAAAACTTCGAATGGTACCGAAGATACAAGCCTTCAAAATGTTGATGTTGTAAAACTTGCGACTTCACGGTACACCACTTCTGGGTGAAGATGGGCGATGTCCACTTCACCCACTTGTAGCCAATATTCAAGTTTTACTGGAAAGGGTAAAGGGAAAGACACAATCGCTCCGCGATATCCTAGTGACACCTAATTAACCATCACGCCGTTTCCTCGCAGGGGTAGGCAGATAGGATGGACCGCCAAACAACTTGGTCTTGGCACACACTCTTTGCCTCACTCATATTCATACATTGTCTACATACCCTTCTATTTTTCTGACTCTTGACATGGCCCGATTCAAGTTTCTGATTCACTTGATCATGCCATGTCTTCCTCAGGCGTCCCCGACTTCTTCTACCATTCACATTTGAGTCATGTATTCTTTTTACACTACTTTCTACATTCATTTACTCTACGTGCCGAAACCATCTGAGGGCCCCTCTTTCTTAATCTTACTTATTATGCTTACATTAGCCTTACATTCTTTGCGGATATCCACATTTCTCACACATTCATACATGGTTTTACCGCACATGTGCCTCAGGGATCTCATTTCAACAGCATTCAGTTTACGTTCATCCTTCCTCTGCCAGTTCCTTGCCTCACTGCCATACATCAGGGTAGGTTTTTAGGACCCCATTGTGCACTGCTAGCTTCGCTTCTGTTGACAGTTTTTATTAGCGCCAACAGCATTCAGTACTCCATTAATGGAGTTACCTGCAATTACTCTTCTTTCAATATCTCTATCAGCCTTCCCATCTCTCGTAAACACACTACCCAGATACACAAACTCATCCACCTGCTTCAAGTATTCACAACTATATTGCACACTGTTTTCGTACTTTCTCTTTCAAACACCATGACTTTAGACTTACTTACACATTCTTTAAGTGATAAGTGATTTTTACTTTCAGATACCTAAAGGTTAAGAAGTGTTCAATACATTTAAGTTTTTATCAGTTTCCATAAAAAGAAAAATGATTATTTAAACTCTTTCTTATCAACAATAAAATAATATTAATATCTTATAATCTTCATGACACATTTTAACATAATCCATTGTAAATAAAAGGTTAGGAGAGATCGCACTGGTGAAAATTTAGAAGGTGGAGAAATAATCAAAATGATTCTGGAATCTTTTAAAATTTCCGGAAAAATATAAATGTCACGTCTTGTAAAGATTATTGTGGGGCAACAGAAATACTGAAGGTGAACTTGCCGGCAAGTTCGACCCAAACATAAAGATTATTGTGGGGCAACAGAAATACTGAAGGTGAACTTGCCGGCAAGTTCGACCCAAACATTGACCTTTTTCATGTCTAATGAAACATTTATTTTAGGGAGAAAGGGCGTGTTGTATTATGTAATAAGAAAATGCTGCGATAACAGAATTTCACATTATTTATACCATGTTTTATTAGTTTGTTAAAAATTCTAAAGTTACTAATGACTAATGAGTTTATCAATATTAGTGATCAATCATTTGCTACCATGTTATTTATAAGTAGCATTATTTATTGCTTTCAGAAGTGAAAAAAGATTAACTTAAAAAGGTTAACTTTCGGGATTGGACATGCTTAAAATGAATGGTTTTTTAAAAAAAAACCTTTTGATTCATCTTAATTACCATAAAATACCACTATTTGCATTTGGAGCGATGGAAAATACGGCATTTCAAATTTAAATAATGTAATATAAAAATTTGTTTTCAACATACGTGATTTTTTTTACGTTAGCTCCACGCAGGAGGCCCCTCCTGAGAAAAAAAAGAAAAAAATTCCCTCAGGGCCTATGTCATCTTTGTGGATGCTGTGTGGAGGGTCTTTTTAAGGAAAGGAGGGAGAGGAAGTTCTGGAAAGGAAAAAGGTAAGAGTGGGAAGGAATCTAGGGTTCAGTGTGTCCAGATCATCCCCTGCCAGATCCACACAAACCTCACCCCATGAACCCGGGCACCTCTGTTAAATCACCAAATGTAGCGAACCACTTGGGATGACTGACCTATGGCAGAGGGTTGGTTATCCAATAAATGGTTCCCGGGGCGGCGGTACCCATTCCCGCCTCCCAAATTAAATGAGGCTGTCAGCTGGCAGCCATTTACAATAATTTGAATGTAGTGTTTCCCATCATCCCAAATGCAAATAGTTGTCTTTTATAGTAAAAGCTGAATCGAAGGGTTTTTTTCTAAAAAATATTTATATTAGCGTTCCAGTCAACCTGAGAGTTCCAAGATTAATTAAGTTACGAGAAGCTGTTCGCATATAAGTCAATGATTCTATAAAGTTACGAGAAGCTGTTCGCATATAAGCCAATGATTCTATAAAGTTACGAGAAGCTGTTCGCATATAAGCCAATGATTCTATAAAGTTACGAGAAGCTGTTCGCATATAAGCCAATGATTCTATAAAGTTACGAGAAGCTGTTCGCATATAAGCCAATGATTCTGTAAAGTTACGAGAAGCTGTTCGCATATAAGCCAATGATTCTATAAAGTTACGAGAAGCTGTTCGCGTATAAGCCAATGATTCTGTAAAGTTACGAGAAGCTGTTCGCATATAAGCCAATGATTCTATAAATAAAGTAACATAAACGTAATAAAAAAAGTTAAGTTTAAAATTTGCAATTCAAAAATTCCCTGACAGAAATATTTTTCACACTGCAATTCCAATTATTTTTAAAAAGAAAAACTTTTTATTTGAAGGATATTATTACAAGTGAATATCATTGAACATATGATTATTCGGGAGGAATGCAGATCCGGGCACAGTTTGGAAATTGAATAAAAAGGCACTTTCTAGATGAGAAAAGTGTGGAAAAGCAGAATAAAACAAAAATTAAGGCGCGCTCGGCAAAATTGAGGGAGATACAACCGTTCAAAGTATTTAAAATTTCACTTTACAAACTGATATTGACAGTTCTCCCGCGTCCGCCCGCCATTTTTTTTATAACCTAATACGCTAAACATGGTTTGTGATAGAAAAGAAAGTGCCCCCTTCGTAGCGCCTGCTCGCGTCACGGCAAAAAAACATCCCAGTTTTCAAGTGGTTTAGCGGCTACGCTAGGTTTGTGTAATATGGTTTGTGATTTTGGCGTACTATTAATTCTGTATTAGGTCTGGGATCCAACATAAGCAATGAAAACATGGCGAACGAACTGTCAATATCAGTTCGCGAAGTGAATTTTTAAATACTTTGAACGGTTGTATCTCCCTCAATTTTGCCGAGCGCGCCTTAATTTATTTTTTATTCATCTTCTCCACACTTTTCTCATCTAGAAAGGGCCTTTTTATTAAATTTCCAAACTGTGCCCGGATCTGCATTTCACCCGATTATTCAATTATAAATAATTTGCAAAACATTAATCTTGCTGCATACATATAAAAAAAATTGGCAGACCCTACCCACATGATATCTTACATTTCAAAAACAAACAGACAAACATAATCCCACTGTGAGCTGTGAAATACAATCACTCAGTTGATCATTCTTGGGATAATAAAATTAATTCCAGTCCCTACCCCGGCCCAGCCCTTACCCAGACACAGAACAAATCAATATTTAAATAAAACTGAATGAAAATGTACTTATTATAATTTAAATTATCTCAGATTTTTGAACATAGAGCTCCACTATTCTAGTGTCTATTAATAAATGTTCACATTATTCTAAGGATCAATTATTTCCCTCACCATTTGAATGTCAAGGTCAATTCATTCAACCTTTGAACAAAATTTAGGCCTAAATTGCTGTAAAATGAACTATTTTAGATTTTTCTGTGACATTAAATTAGAAGGAAGCAATGCAGATGTGGCTGTCCGGTGATCTTGGTGGCGGGGTTGGCCAGGGGGAGTGTCACAGAGAAAAGTCAATATATAAAACAGTAGAAATAGGAAGCACCTACCTTGGGATCAGTCTCATAGTAGTGCTGCTGGGTGCGGATCCAGCGGGAGACGAGATGGTCCTTGACAGTGTGGGCGAGGGCGAAGTAGTAGTCCCTGGGGGTGGCCACATTCCTGTCCTTCACCAGCGTGTAGTGGAGATGCCTGTTGAAAGTCTTCTTCACCTCCGTCACATTCTCTACGCCTACAATTCCGCGGACACTGATTTGCTTGCGCTTCTCATGATCAATTTGGTTGCTGGTCATTTCGATGCCGGTAGAAAACTGACTGAAATGAGTAAAATAGCTCTATTTCAAAATATATACGATATTAAGGAATAGGCTGTGATTTGAACCGCCCGGCAGCGGTCAAATAACTAGAACACAACTTCTAGTTATGTTTTAATATCGCGGTCACCTTGCTCAAAGGTCATTTGGATTCGGAAAGAACAAGTAGGGGTTGACAGTTGTTAGTGATGGGATCGACGAGAATAATAAAAAGAGCTGAGTAAGTACTTATCATAAGTTTTTACAATTAAAGTAATTTTTTCGTATTTATCAAAGGGGGGATTAATTAAATACTCCTTTTTTTAAATGATTGCGGAAAAATATGATTCAGAAATCTTTTTAGATACGACTGAGATTTTTCTCTCGTTATCTTTTAGGATCGCTGGCAACACTTTACGAATATTTTTTTGATTCGAAGAAAATAGTAGCTCTTTTTCATTGACCATTAGTTTTCCTTTGAGAAACAAAAAATGCCGCATAAACGGGAAAATGCCTAAAATTTTTGAAAAAAATAATTGAAAATATAATGAAGATTTATAATAAATTTATATCCCCTTTTAAACAGTCATTTTTTTTCGTTAGCTCCACACAGGAGGCCCTGAAGAAAATAATTCCACTCGGGGCCTATATCATCTTTGGGGATGCTGTGTGGAGGGTCTTTTTAAGAATGGAAAGAGAGGAAGTTTTGGGAAGGAAAAGGATTTGAGGGGTGGGTAGGAATCTGGAGGTCAGTATGTCCAGGAGTGATGAACGTATGAATCCATCCCTCCCACTACGGTGCAAGACGATATTTCGAGAGAGTATAGCTGGAGAAGTCAAAGGGACTCCCTCAACCATTCTCTCCCGATCCGGCCTGCCATGCAGCTGGTGGGCAGACGCATCTGGACCCAGACAAACCTCACCCTGTGAACCCGGGGTAAGAACTAAGTTACCTAAGTAAATAAATAGGTTACCCCTGCTAAGTCACTGCCGTTACTCTCGCCCTCCAGCCTTCCCTCCCTGCTGCTAAAATACATGAAATACACACATCTTCATTTATACAAATTTCATAAAGCCAGAGCTTAGGGAACGTACCCATACTACGTGACCAACTTTTTGCAATTTTTAACCCCCCCCCCCCGGTGACCAAAATCCTAAGCAACCCACCGCTCATTTGTATGGAGCGTGACATTTTGAAGACCCCCCCCCCCCCCTAAAAGTGTCACGTAGTATGGGTACGTTCCCTTACCATTATATATAGAACCCTTCGCAGGTGTGCACACAACTAGTCACCAAATTTTCATCACATCGGATGAACGGTATGGCAGTGCAAAAAATACTAATAAACAAACAAATATTTATTTTCTACATATATGATTTACAGACAATAAAGAATTCCCTTCTATTTTTTAATGTTTCACAGTTAAATTTGATTTTTTTACTTTGGTAGAATACAGTTTTACCACTCAAATATTTATTCCCCTGCCACAGAGCGGCTAACTTTGCGACGCTGCATTTCTGGAACGTGAGCCTCTGCTTTATGGATAAATATCCAATAACAATATCCCTGGAACGTTTCTCGGTCTCTCATGATGGTATGATGCTTGTGCTTCCCAACCTCATCGAGCATGTGACAAAAACCAATTGAAAATAAAGTTCTACAAGCAACGTCAATAGATTTCCTTCATTCCACTGTTATTGACAAAGCATCCAAAATAAATGCACAATGGGCATTGCGCCATGGAATGAATAATTGAACTGTTATTATTTTACTATCAACTGGCACTTAAGAGCTGTTCGAGTTTGAGTCTGTTTGTTATAATTTTTCACAATATAATACATACGTTGTGAAGAGTCTGCTCATATGAGTTAGTTGTTCTGTTGAAGATTTGTTAGTTTTTAGTTTGATACTAGCTGGTGTCTAAATCCCCGGTGTCGACCAGGCTTTATGCAGACTTTTTCGAAATCAGACATGTAATTTTCGGTTCCATGCCAACTCAGAAAGATCATTAAAAGCTATGAAAAAATAATTTTAAAATAGCCGGTAACCCTAACCTAACTTAACCTATTTAAACAATTTTTTTATCATCACTCTCAATGACCTTTCTGGGGTGGTTCTGAGTTGGCCGGTCACCGAAATTTTCTTCTTATTTTGATAGTCAAGTGTGCAAAATTTCATCAAGAAGTAACAGTATTCTGCTCCAAGGGGTGGGAAAAGGGGTTGGGAGAGGTTTTTCAAAATATCATGTAGACAGTGACTTTCCTCTTGTTTTGAATTTTTTAATTTTATTTCCAAAACCTATAGCAATTCAGTTGCGGTAGCGACAATTTACATTTTAAATATACCTCTATATTGGTTATTTTTTTATCACATTGCAAAAACAAAAATTGTTCTAAAATCTAGATAAAATAATATTCCTGAATTAAAATTTTTATTTCTAAATATTTAAATTTTAATATTAGGTATATATTGTAAATACACCTCTATATTGATAATTTTTATCACTTTGCAAAAACAAAAATCGTTCTAAAATCTAGATAAAATAATCTTTCCAATGTGTATATTATTATATAATAATTTTATTTCTAAATATTTAAATTTTGATATTGAAAATGTAAAGCGACTGAACCGGTATAGGTTTTGGAAATACGCCACCGGGACACTTGTTCTAGCTAAAGTCCCCTTAACACAGAGTTTTTTTTTAAATCTGATGTAGACAGTGGTAACCTTCCTCTGGTTTTCAGGTCTGTTGTGCAAAATTTCATCAGTCTCGGAATAAAACTGTAGATTTTTATAAAAATTAAATCCACGTCCCCACCCGCCACAAACACACAGTCACATTACATATATATACTGATAGAAGATCGTTAGCTTTACACTAGGGTACCTACCTTAGTGTAAAGCTAACGATCACTAAGTTGGATAACTAAGATTTTAAGAAGAAAAACATTTCAAAATACCGGTACACTGCAATAGTTGTTCCTAATTTAAATATTATTTATTTTTTTACATTAGCTCCACACAGGAGGACCTGCGGAAAATAATTTCCCTCAGGGCCTATGTCAAATTATGGGATGCTGTGTGGAGGGTCTTTTTAAGGAAGGGAAGGATAGGAAGTTCTGGGAAGCAAAAAGGTATTAGGGGTGGGTACGAATCTGGGGATCAATGTGTCCAGAATGACGGACTGTGTATGTGTCCAGAATGTGTCCAGAATGTGTCCAGAGTGTGTCCAGAATGAATCCATCCCTCCAACTGCGGTGCAAGGTGATGGACCGAGAGGGTCCTACTGAAAAGGTCAAAAGGCCTCCCTCAACCAGTCTCTCTCTCAATTTTAAAACTTTTTATGTTTGCATTCAAAATTTTTATATTTAAAAAAATGTATGTTTATTTAGAATTATAAAATATGAAAGTGTATTTCTTCACCTTTCAAAAACAGTAAAAACAGTTTTCGGATACTTTTAAAAATATTCCATTTATTTGGGTTTTATTGCAAAGTGGAAATATTTTTACCTTCTGACAAAATAGGCCGAGGCCTGAGGGGTTAATATAATAAAACAGGATCCATTATACTTGAATATAGTTTTTGGAAAAGCTCCTTGCACAATCATCATGACTGTAAGTACTTCATTATGGTAACTGAATATAAAAAGTCCAAGTATTCATAATTGATGAAAATATTTAGCCCCCCCCCCCCCTTGTTAATTAATTTGTAATGAAGATTGAGAATAATCATTGTACAGGTCGAAATTAAAAAATTGAACTTCACCAGTGTCCAAAACTCAAGCCCAATTGTTTCGCAGAAATTCAAATGTGACAAAGTCATCAAATAACCATTCAGCGCCATTTTGTTTTTTTGACATTTGAAAGGTTCCCGTTAAATGCCGATTCTAAGTCTGTTTCAGCTTATGAACAAATTGTGATCAGCAGAAGAAGACAACTATCATGTTGTTAAGCTTGTCAGCTGATAGAAATCAGAAATTCACCAAAAATCGTTGTTTTTGGGACCCTTCAAATCTCAGAAAACAACATGGCCGAAAGACGAATTTCTTAGCTCTTTTTTATCATTACAATATGTATTTCAAAATTTATGTGTTTCAAAACGATTTGAATGAAAAAAATTGCCTAAATTGCTTAAATTTTTAAAGTCATTAATCATCATCATCAATATACAACAAACAGGTGTCCGGGGGTAAAGTGCATTCACTTCGGGAGGTGGTTCTACACGATATAATAAGTAAAAAGAAAAATAACTTTTTTCGAAATTCCAACTTTTAGGGGTAGTTTTGTGGTAAAAAGATAAAATTAGACCGGCGTGTACTTTATTGCGAACAGCGTTATTATTTTCCGCTGTTACGATACGGGCCAATCACAACCATGCAATGTTGCCACAATCGTGCCCGGCAGGCTCTCAGCAAGTAAGATCGTACCTCACACTAAGGATTTTTAGTAGGTAAGTCTTTTTGTATGGGAAAAAAAAGTTCGAATTTCAGAAAAAGTTGTTAATCTTTTTTACTTACCATTATGTTGAATCACCTCCCGCAGTTAATGCACTTTACCCCCGGACACCCTATATACTATAAAAGTGTACAAACGTATCATCTCACTATAAAACAGAAACGAGTCCTGGTACAATCAAGGGAGTTATATGGTGTGGTAGCCCCCTGTCCCCCATCCATAAAGAAGGTTCCCGTTTTTACCTTTGAAGATATAATGGCTGGAAGTTTTGCCCTCTAGAAATTTCCAGAACATTCCAGAGCATTCAAGAAAAGTCGAGAGCATTCCACAACATTCCAGAACATTCTGGAATCATTCCAAAACACTCTCGAATGTTCTGGAACATTGTGGATCATTCGAAGGCTTTTCTGTACGGATGGGGTTACCCATTGGTAGGAGTATGTAATTTAATATATATAACATATATTTTTTATAACCAGGGAATTAAGTACATAATGGCATAATCACCTGGGACCACCATGTTGTTATTCTACTGAGGAGTGGGTGTTAAATTATACAATGGATTTATTATAAAGCATAGTTTAAATTTATTGAAATTTCAGTGATACAAGGCAAAATTAAAATATGTACATATTTCAGTACTAAAGAGTAACAAATTAAAGTTCTGATAGAACAGACTTCAACCCAAACTTTAAAAACATCACATAGTATTTACATCTCAGATGTGGCTTACTAACCAACCAATAGAATAAGCATCCTTTCTCTATATCTAAATAATAAATATAACAGTAAACAAACAACGTTCCACATTAAGTAACACATTGAGCAAGCGGGTCACGGCCAACCGCCACGTTGCGTACCGTCGGCAGTGACATCTACACTTCAGTGGAAGAAGCTTCCAACAAACAGACCGTACCTCCGGGAAGTATCACAAAACAGGCTTAAACTTCATACATTCAAAGCATAAACACTTTTTAATTAAAGACTTAAAAAATTACATTAAAACATACCAAGTTTACAATAAAACTTGTTATATCTAAGTGGTAGGATCGTTTGTTACGTATACGCCCGAATAATGAATATTTTCCAGTTGACAACAGGAATGTATGGGCTTTACAGATCTCGGGGAAATAATCTCTCTTAGTGGGAAACTTGTAGCTGATTGTTAACATTCTGTTTGCAGAAATGAAAGAATTACGTGCAATAATAAACTTGTAAAAGTCGACTTTATTTATATAAATATTATACTCCAAACACGAATGGTCACAAGATATAATGGAAGATCCCGTCTACCAAGCGGGTCGCCGCTCCTCTCTTCTCTACTTCTCCTTCTCGCTCTCTGTCTTCTTGCCGATGGGGATGGCCGCTCGCACCCTGCAACATACGGACAGATGTCAGACACTACGTATACCTGTAATATATACATTATTATAATACGTCCATCCACCAGTACGCCACTCACTTGTTGGTGAACTCCTGGAACTTGGCGCTGACCACCTCGAGGTTGGCGTCGATCTGCGACTTGTTGGTCTCGTACACCTTGGGGACTGTGAAGAAAGCCACGTATGCTGCAATGGAAGAGATGAGAGTTAGTATAATTCTACACTTTAAAGGATTTCATCAGATTTTTTCTATATGACACCTCCCTCTAAATAACTACATATATGTGTACTAATTCTATCAGTAGCTATTAACTCGGCTTTTTTCCATCATAGCATCAGATGAAGTATCTTTTACTTGTTGTATGTTATGGTTTTAGGCTGTGGTTGTGTCGTATCTTTATAAAATGTAATGATAATCCAGAGGAGGAATAGTTGAAACATGATAATGGAAGTGGCTGCACCTGTTAGTTAGTGGTAGACAAATTCTAATAGGAAAGGGCAATCAGAATAAGAAAAAAAGATTGACTGATGCACTACATCATCTTGAAATGAAAGTTTTGTGTTTAAAATGAAAATTTCCGTTCATAACTTTTGCGGCCGTGACCATTAGTTGTTTGGCATATTTTGCATAAAATACTTGTTAAATCACACATTAAGTAACTAAAAGATAATACATTCGATTTCAATATGTTTTATTTGCATAATATCTTTTATTGCATAGCAAAATTTTGTATAATACGGGTAAAGTATACAGACAATCCAATGCAAATCCTTGGAGAAGTTCCTTTCTAATTGTCCTGTACCGCACAGCGGCTAACTGGTGACTACGTGGACCTGATTGGCTTAGGTTTCATGGGGAGTGGATGGTTTCTTATTTTGCATTGGTTACGTTATTTTAGGTTTAGACCCTCTTTCAGGGAACAAAAGATAGACCAGCCCACAACACATAAAATAGATAATAAGTTTGGCAAATATTCTACACGGTGTTTACAAGTTAGAGTATTGTACATATTATACATAATATAACACTGTCACATTTCATTATAAAAACTAACGATTCGGTCCAATGTTATTATAAATTTCTTACTTTATTTTACTAAGTCACCATCACTTACAGTTTTTTAGGGTATGATATTTTTCGAAGCATTCTCCCACATAAGGTGCAAGTTTGTTTCCACAACTTTTACAGTGTTATATTGTTCGTTCTATTTGCCTTCCTTCTCTACTCGTATCATAATCAGAACCACTAACGTTTTTTTTTAAAGTAGGAATCTGGCGGTTAGTGTATCCAGGAGAGGCGATGCGTGAATCCATCCCTCTCATTGCGCTGCAAGGCAATGGTTCGATAGAGTCCGGCTGGAGAGATCAAAATATCTCCCTCAACCAGTCTTTCCCGATTCGGCCCGCCACGCAGTAGATGGGCAAACGCATCTGTCACTGAGTCCTAGAAAAACCTCATCCCCATGAACCCGGGCACCTCTGCTAAGTCACCAAACGTTGCGAACCACTTGGGATGGCCTGTGGCAGAGGCGTTGGTTGTCCAACAAATGATTACCGGGGCGGCGGTACCCATTCCCGCCTCCCAAATTGAAAACGATGCAATCCGTAATACTTTATCTGCATATATTAGGCATGTAGATTGACATGATTTAACCGCTGTTCTGGATCTACCGAATGTCTTCCTTTTTTTGTTTTTACACCTTCTCTATAATTTCCAACCAGCTGAATAATTAGCCTATCCACAAATTGAAAATGGCTCATTGGTATTTCCAAAAAAAATAAATTTGTTGTTGAGGTGTATTCGGTGTATTAGTAGACATTAAATTCACTTTTTTGGTGAATCAGAAAAGCTTGACGGTGTGGGATTGATGGATGTTGAAGGTTGTTGCGGAATCACAATATTTTCTCTATCACTATCTTCACTGAAATAAGCAAATCTCCTTCTTTTGGGTGGGATAATGTCACTTCCACTATCTGTATCACTTGGATCATTACCAACTTCTTCACCATCACTCCAAAGTAAAACTATCATTAAGTTCTATGACGGTTAATTAACTATATTTCTAGAAAACGTAAATTAGTAATTCTTTTACTTTCAATTACTAATAACAACATCAATAGTTCCACAAAACGAAAAAAGATGGTAACAAAAAGTGGGAGTAACTGCGGAGAACCGTCATAAACGAAGGATAACGACTGACTGTTCCGAAAATATTGGGAGAAAAAATATATTTTGTGTGTTAAAATGATGCATGTATTTTTACATGAATATATCTAATTAACGGTAAATTTAAATGAAGAAATGTTGGCTTATCCAATATGTTGCGACAATTCTTGGTAAATATCGGAAATAATAGTTAGTTGAATGTAGTTAGGAAGATAGAAATTGGTGATTAAAACTTATACCTGCGCCGGGCCAGAACCTCTGGCCGACGGAGCTGCCTACCAAAATCATTTGGGCCAGAATGTGTGGCCTACGGAGTGGAAAAGGTTAAAGTATTTACCAATGATAATAAGGGTCATTCCGTTGAACCAGGCTCCCACATAGGTGAAGCACCACAGCATCACGCCAAACTTCAGAGAGTCCACCAAGTCTTCAACAAGGAACAGCCTGAAACATTACAAACACATTGCTTAAGTGAGTCATACATTTACTTCTTTATGGTCCAAGGAGACAAAACCCGCAACCTCCCCACTAAAAGTGGAATACCTCCGCATTAAGCCGCAGACGCCAGACGCTACTATAATCAAGGTGTAGGTAAGCGAGCAAGAGGAATTGTCAATTATTGCCCAATAATAATAATATTTGGATTATTTGTATAGCGCCGTTTTTGTGAACTGAACAATTATTGGTTTGGGTGTCAATAGTTTTGCAGCAAAAGGTGTTGTCTGTTAATATTGTTGTGTCCTTTCAAGATTGCCGTAATTTATTTATTTATTTATTTATTTATTTATTTATTAGTAAGGGACAAACAGCTTATACATAAAACATAAAGATAAAAATATACATTGTTAAATCAAGTCAAGCCAAAAAAGTCTCCTATGTTAAAGTTGATTGGAGATAGAGTTTTATTACATATTAAAATTAATTTGAGGTGAGGAGGAGAGGAAGGGGAATAAAGGAGGAGGATAGGAGATGCTCCGGATCCTTTTCACACTCGTATTAATTTTCGATCGTACGTGTTACTTCTAATCGATATTTCTGTAGTGTATGGCTAAAAATGTCTATATTTTGGAATTTTGTGTTATATTGCGCACATATACGGGGAATTGTTGAATTTTTTCTAATGTTAGTTCTACATGTAGGCAAATGAAACAAATGGGATTGCCGAGTTGTTCTTGACGGAATATGAATATTTATTAAGTTGGTTAGCTCTGGAGAGTCCAGGCCATTATTAACAATTTTAAATAATAAAGTTTGGTCAAAAATTAAACGTCGTGTATAAAGGGAGTTGAAATTGTGGTAATTAATAGATGCGTTGTAATTTAAGAAGTGTAATTTTTGTTTATAATTTATGTGGTTAAAAAATTTTTTTTGGATTTTTTCGATTCTATCAATGTGAGCTTGGTAGAAAGGAGTCCAGATCGGTGTGCAGTGTTCTAAGTGGGGACGGATGAACGCTGTGTAAAGGGAATATAGAGTCTTAAGGTTGCGAAAAGGTTTCGTTATTCGAATAATAAATCCTAGCATTTTGTTGGCCTTGTTGATGATTTCATCAGTGTGTTGTATAAAATTTAATTTAACATCCAGTAATACCCCAAGGTCCCTGATAGATTCTACTTCTTTGATAATTGTCCCATTTAATCTATACTCAAAAGGAATTTTATTTTTATTACGTGTAAATGATAATTTTTTGCATTTTGAGGTATTTACTACCAGTTTGTTTGATTCACAGTAGATAAAAAGTCGATTGAGGTCCTCTTGAAGTTTAATGCAATCTTCGATTGATTTGATAACTAGATATATTTTTTTATCGTCTGCATAAGCTAGGTAATTGGCGTGTAAAAAACATTTGTGAATATCATAAATATACACATTAAATAATAATGGCCCTAAATGAGAACCCTGAGGTACACCGGAGGGCACGGAAAAGAAGCTGGACTTAGTTCCCTCAACTGATACACATTGAAGTCTACTCCGAAGGTATGAAGTAAGCCACCGAAGCAGGTCACCGTGGATGCCTAATTGTTTTAGTTTTTTAATTAGAATAAAATGGTTTACCTTATCGAAGGCCTTAGAGTAATCCGTGTAGATTACGTCTACTTGGTTTCTATTGTCCATATTGCTCGTTAAATATTCCGTGAAATTTACCAAATTTGTAAGTACCGACCTTTTTTGTAGAAATCCATGTTGTTGGTTTTGTATGTTGCACACAATTGTTGTATAAATTTGATCGTAGATAATTTTCTCAAAGAGTTTACTAAATACCGTTAGCATTGAGATTGGGCGATAGTTTTCAATGTTGCTTTTAGAACCAGATTTATGAATAGGGATTATAGTTGCTTCTTTGAACTTTGTAGGAAATTTTCCTGCTCCTAGTGACATTCTAAATATGTTAGTTAAGGGGTACGAAAGATTTTTGGCACATTTTGAGACAAAGTATGGCGAGATACCATCACTGCCAGCACCCTTACTAATGTCTAAATTCTTCAGGTATTTATTGATTATTAAATAGTTTATTTGTACGTTCCCAATCGGGTTATGATTATTAACGCAGGTAAAATCATCGAATATACTGGGATCATTCGTGTCATTATCGTTTACGTAGGTGGACTGAAAATGTTTAGAGAATAGTTGGCATACTTGATGAGCGCCGGTGCCTGACTCATCCTTAAGGTGCATGATTTGTGTAATGCATAAGACTAATTCGCAAAACAAAAAATGATCTCCTGCAATAACTTACCGACGGGTATGGGTACTGCCACCCCGGGAACCATTTATTGGATTACCAACACCTCTTCCATAGGTTATCCTAAGTGGTTTGCTACGTTTGATGACTTAGCAGGAGTGCCCGGGTTTATGATGGGGTATTCTTCCAGGTCTTGATGGCAGATGTGTCTGCCCACTTACTACGCGGCGGGTTGGATTGAAAGAGACTGATTTAGGGGGACTGATCTCTCTAATAGAACTCTCCCGACCCATAATCTTACTCCGTAATGGGGAAGTATGGATCCATTTCTACCACTGCGTTGCAAGGCAATGGGCCGAGAGAGCTGGTCTGGCGAGGTCAAAAGGTCTCCTTCAGCCAGTCTCCGATCCGGTCCGCCACGCATTAGGCGGACAAACGCGTCTGCCGCCAAGACCTAGACAAATCTCACCCCAAGAACCCGAGCACTACTGCTAAGTCACCAAATGCAGAAAATCACTTGGAGTGACCTATGGCAAGGGTGTCGGTTATCCAATAAATGGTACCCATATCGCCGCCTCCCAAAAAGATTTGGCCAGGCGACATTCTCGTAATATCGGAGCATTACCATCGATTGAGGGCAATTCGTCGATAAGGTAAGGCAATAAATGACAATCTTGCGCAATCTTGACGGACACACATTGCTGGCAAGTAATTGTAGTAAAAAGTTCCGCGTTTACCAGAGCCTGTATTGAATGTCATACTATTTACTGTATTACTTTTGTGGAGGGTAGCTCTAACAAAATATTCTTAAAAACTATATTCAGGATGATAATCAACACAAGATTAAATAAATATATGTCCAAAGATAACTCTCTGTTGAATTCTTCCATCTCTGATTAATGGTTAGAGGACTGGCGAACAAGACAGTTTGACAGCAGTTTTTAAAAATAGTGCTGTTCATTGGGATTTTTGTCTGGACTTCAGAATTTTCCATAGCTGAACTTATTGGGTGATAGAACATTCTGGTTAAGTATATTGGATAAATCAATTTTCAAAATCAATCAAGCGTAGTTAGTCCATTCAGAGAAAGTAAACAATGCATAATTTGGCAATGCTGTTATTTAAATGAACTGCTTTTATATCCATCTTGATGATATTTAATGCATGTTAGCATGTACGGCCACTGGCCACAGAAAAACAAAGAGAGAATTCTGATACATATATTTCTATGCTGTCCAGAATATTTTAAAATTTTGCTATTTATGTGTATGAATCACAATCCTCAATAATTGAAGAGAAAACTTTTTTAGCATAAAAAAAGGCGACTGTAAAAGAGACAAACACATTCATCAATACGATTTAGCCTGCGAGAGCTATGTGCGGTGCTTCTAGTCTCCCCACTCTTATCTACTTTAGTTTTCTGAAGGTTTCACTTCTACCGCGAGTGAATTATGCGAATGAATTTATTGATCTTGAAGCTTACCTGCGGAGTTCAGCAACTGAAGCGTTCAGGTGTGCAGTTCCCCACACGGCCACCTCCTGGGCCTTCTCGGGAGATATGGTGAGGTCAGTCTCCAGAAGCTCCCTGAAACACAACATATCTCAACTTTAGGAAACAAAAATTATGCAACATCCTCTTACTATATATTACTTTATTGCAGCGTTTCCCAACCTTTTGCGGAAACTTTTTTAGGAAATCAAGCACACTTTTCAAGGACCCCCTTAGGGAGCGTTCAAGTATTACGTAACGCAATTTTTGAAGATTTTTGACCCCCCCTCCCCCCCATGTAACGCGCCGTAACGTTTTCCTGTTCAACCCCCCCCCTCCCTAAGCGTTACGTAACACTCAAGTAACAATTTTTACCCGAAAGTCACAATTAAGTTGCGCAACGTACTGAAATGTCGCTTAAATACCCTTTTTCTTGATTTTATCTCGTTTGCGGTAATAAATAAAACAAGAGATTTCTTACTCGCGATACATTATATACATTTTATATATTCATATTATCATTTTGAAAAAAATTGAGAAAATAATTATTTTTATCGGCCTTGTATTCCTTCCAGATCTCCACAATTTAACACTGTCTGACCTAGAATAAACCTACATGGTTTTACAACACATACTTTATTTTACATTAGCTTTAGTGAGGAGGCCCTGAGGAAAGTAATTTCCCTAAGTTTTCCCTGTGGAGCAACACTTTACTCCACTATGATTCACAAGCTGACTCATAGTGGAGTTAAACCTTTTCCACGTCCCGAATGCAGTTATGCAAGTTCTCAAAGGGAAGATTTAAAAATCAACAGTATGATTCACAGAAGAAAAAAACCATTTTCATGTCCTGACTGCAACTATTCGTGTCCTCTAAAGAGATATTTAAGAAGTCACTTGCTGACTCACGGTGTAGAAAAACCGTTTTCATGTTCCGACTGCAACTATTCATGTACTACGAATAGAAATCTAAAAATTACCCATGTTTACCCACAGTGGAGAAAACTCCACTTCATGCCTGACTGCAACTATTCTACTTCTCGAAAAAAAATAACGAAAACGGCACTTGCTAACTCACAGTGACGAAAAACCTTTTTCTTGTCCCGATTGCGAATATTCATGCGCTACACAACGGTTGAACCACACTGGACAAAAACCTTTTTCATGTCCCGACTGCAATTATTCATGTAGTGCAAAGGAACTTCTAAGAAATCATTTGCTTACTCAAAGTGATACAAAACCTTTTACATGTTTCTACTGCACTATTCATGTTCTACAAAGAGTCACCAAAAATCACATGTTAGCGCACAGTGGACAAAAACCATTTTCCTGTCCAGAATGCAGTTATACAAGTTCTCAAAAGGACAATTTATAAATCCACCGTGCGATTTACAGAAGAGAAAACTTTTTACATGTCCTGACTGCAACTATTTGTGTTCTTAAAAGGGATATCCAAGAATTCTTTTGCTGACTCTACTCATTGTGGAGAAAAGCATTTTTCATGTTCCGACTGTAACTATTTAGAGAAATAAAAAAAATCACATGTTTACTCACAGTGGTGAAAAACCCATTTCATGCCCTGACTGCAACTATTCTTCTTCTCGAAAAAAAAACTAAAACGGCACTTGCTAATTTACAGTGATGAAAAACCTTTTACTTGTCCCGAGTGCGACTATTCAGGCGCTACAAAACGGTATCTAAAAATTTACATATTTACTCACACTGGACCAAAACCTTTTTCGTGTCCCGACTGCAATTATTCATGTTGTACAAAGGAACTTCTTAGAAATCATTTGCTGACTCACAGTGCTACAAAACCACTTACATGTTTCTACTGCAACTATTCGTGTTCTACAAAGAGGCATGAAAAATCACATGTTTACCTTCAGCAGACAAAACTATTTTTTTGTCCCAGCGTGGTTTTTCAAGTTCTCGAAAGGAAGATTAAAAAATGCACAGAACGATTCAAAGTGAAGAAAACCTTTTTCATGTTCTGAGTGTAACTATGCATTTACTACGAAACCTAGCTTTAGGTAATATTATTAAATTTTAGCAGTAAACTAACCTGTGTGTTATAACTAAAAAGCGTTGTTCTTACTAAAAAAACTCTCGTATAACATCATTCGTATGTTGCATAAATTTTTATTTTTTTAAAATTTTTCTTTTGCTGTCTTCCAAATTTAGTTGGCATTTTTTGGTTGCGCTGCGCTGGCAAGTCAGTATGAGAGCCTTTATAGGCCAATAACAGTTGATGATGTAAATCTCCCGGTTTGGAGGACATTATAATTGCTAAAAACTCACATTAACAACACTGACTACAGCAAATTGTGTTTATGCGTATTTCGTATTTAAAACACTAACGAATACTGACAACGAAAATGACGCACAATACAGTCGAGGAATTCCCCGTACAACATAAACTAAAAGGCTTGCCAACTTGGAAGATTTCAATCCCTTAGTTTTTTATTTAAATAAAGAAAAACATGTTACGTAACGCGTCCTTCGACCCCCCCCCCCCCCCCCCCGTAACGCGCCGTAACGTTTCACCAGACCCCCCCTCCCCCCCCAAGTGCGTTACGTAATACTTGAACGGCCCCTTAATAAAAATAAACACCATGGATAAATTTCGAACCAATTTTGAAGTGAAAACTTCTTTAGCACCGTTGTGATTTGAAACTCGATGAAACGAAAAATAGCGACATTAAAAAGAGACAAACACATAAATCCATAGGATTTAGCCTGTGAGAGAATGAGATAGTATAATCGATCTCCTTTTTGTGCGGTGCTTCGTAGCCTCCCCACTCTTGTCTACTTTAGTTTTCTGAAGGTTTCACTTCTACCGCCTGTGAATTGGACACTCTGATGTATATTTTTTAGTAAGTACCTACTACAAATACAAAAAAAGATTTTTTTTATAAAAAACATTAATAATTGACGTACAACAGCTACACTAACATTCACATTAATTAACGGTTAAATAATGCGGAGGTTGGTGTTTTTTACAACTAAATTAGTGATATTCCGGTTGATGTTGCTACATACTAAATTGTAATCTCAAATCGAATTCCACCTGTTATCTGTTTCTGTATTTGTTTTTAGTATATAGGTATACAAAAGTAGAGAATGCCTTTTCAGAGGTATGTGGTTGAGAAAAGCAGTATTTCTTCAGATATTTCCTTATAATCTTTCTTTACAGTCACCCAAAAACTTGATAAAGAGGCTTCTTTGAAATTACGTTTCAAAGCTGAATCACAAGATTTTCTATTAATTGGTTTTCCTATGCCATTGTCAAACCTTGTCAATGAAAGCGTTGAAAGGGTCTAATATCCATTTTTTTTGTCGGGTACTGGAAAATAATCCGAAACGTGGACGCGTCGTGATTACGAAACTTTTGGTAGCGTTTACTTATTATTGTTAAATGCTCCAAAGATGAGACTGCGGACCACAGGTTAAGAAACACTGCTTTATTGGATTCTTATTGACACACATATTGCATAATGGCACTCTGGCATCTGCAAACCAATAAATTTACAAATTGCAAACATAAAAAGCTATCCCTTTTAGGTACATTACTGTCTAGAAATCCATACATTGTCAAATGAAAACCGATGTGTTGTCATCTGTAAACTGGTATATTGGAGTCTACAAAGGCATCTTTTGTTGTCTACAAACCAATAAATTTACAATTGCAAACATAAAAAGCTATCCCTTTTAGGTACATTACTGTCTAGAAATCCATACATTGTCAAATGAAAACCGATGTGTTGTCATCTGTAAACTGGTATATTGGAGTCTACAAAGGCATCTTTTGTTGTCTACAAACCAATAAATTTACAATTGCAAACATAAAAAGCTATCCCTTTTAGGTACATTACTGTCTAGAAATCCATACATTGTCAAATGAAAACCGATGTGTTGTCATCTGTAAACTGGTGTATTGGAGTCTACAAAGGCATCTTTTGTTGTCTACAAACCAATAAATTGGCAACTGTAAACCAGATATTGGCAACTACAAACCAATAAATCAGTGTCTAGAAACCCATACATGCGCATTTGCAAACCCATATACAAACGTCCCTGACTGGAAACCCACATATCGAAGGACCAACATTCCATATAGCCATACACCCACATATCGGTGTCCATACACCCACACGTTGCCAGGAGTGGATTAGACTAGTGACCCACTGACAGGAGACGCTGATTGGCAGTTAGCCACGCAGATTGTCAGTAAGTATAATAGAACAGCCATGAAAATTTTTTTGTGCGGTGAGACATGCAATTTTTTTCGATACTCTAATTGCGCTACGGCACATAAAATGACATTGTGTAATATGTTGGGAGAGAAAGAGATCATTAAGTAACAGAGCAATTTCACATGAATGTATTTTTTGCATTGCAGGCCGAATAATAATACATGAATTTCACCAATCCAAAATCGATAACGTAACTGTAATCTCTGGCAACCTTCTGTACTAAATGATGTTTTTGAGAGGGTGATGATTGTATATACTATTGTTTGAGGGGGTGATAATATAGGTGGTGCAGTTTATGTGACAAAAATGTAATGATAAAATCATTATCAAAAACACAAAAGTTTGGATTAGCTTCACTCGGCTAAGGACATCTTCTGACTTGTTTATTTTGACCGTGAAATTTAGGCAAAAAAAAGTTGGGCAAATTTTGTACGTAAATTATATATTATTTTATTTTTAACTTAATGAATAAAACCTCGAAATGTAATATTTAATCACCGTAGACAATATTAGCGGCTCCTCAGTGGTACAGTGGTAGAGCATCGCCCCGGCAAGACTAAGGTCCTGGGTTCAATTCCAAGATGTGGTTGTATGTTTTTCTCGTTCAAATTTTCGATTGGGAGTCGCTAATATTATCTTCAGTAATTTGATTTATTGTTGTTAATTTGATTAAAAGAATGCTTGTTATTTTTTTCTTTAGTTCATTCGGTGTTTGGCAATGTATCTTGGTTCCACAATGTGGAATGCTTTGTCAGCATGCATGTCATATGTAATACATGAAATCAACATGAAAGGACAGCAGAAGAGCGATTTTATAACTTTTGTAGGATTGTTATGAGATAACGGACGTGATCTCCTGTCAGATTTCTGTGATTTTTATGGCTGTTATTTGCTTTTTCTATGTACAACGTACATTAAATGAATAAAAATAATCATGCATACTTGCAAGAATTCGTGTTTAAAACGATATAAATTAAAATATGTGAAAGTAAATATGTGAAAATCACACAAATCTGACAAGAGATCACATCCGTTATCTCAAAAGATATAGGAATCGCTCTTCAGTTTAGATGATTTACTTGAAGGGATGACCGTGGGTGTTTGGGATGTCTTCTGATGCTGCAGCATAGGTTCTTAGGTATTTGAACCCTTTTCTCATCAACGTAGAACATTGGCACCATGGTGAATAGGTCAATAGAAGGGCAATAAGTTTGGACATCACTTTATGTGACTCCCTTGAAGGGATGGCAGTGGGTATTTGAAGAAGTCTCTTGGTTCCACAATGTGGCTTCCTAAGTATTTGAGACTTCTTTCCAGTTAATGGTAGTATTGTTAATTTAGGACATCGGTTGATGTGACTCACTTGAAGGGATGCCCGTCGGAGGTCTTCTGCACGGCCTGCGCCACGTTGCGGTAGAGACGGAAGGCCACGGTGCCCACGAGGATGAGCAGCGCGAGGTAGGCCAGCACGGAGATGAGGCTGCAGCAGGCCAGCGCCAGGAGTAGCGCCAGGCCGCCACCTAGCGCCACTGCGGAGCGGGCGGGGCAGCGCCAGTATACCAGCGCCTCCACTGGACAAACATAACAATACGTTATTAACGCCACTCCAACAAATTTGTTATTGAGTTTTTTTACAGTGCTTAATAAGCAAGGCAAATGATACATAATTTTGAATTGAAAAATGATATATTTTTATACTGAGTAAATACGGATGACAGTACAGTCCATGATAGCTTTTTGTTTGACAAGCCCCCAAAGGGCACACAAACTCCAATAGCTCGCAGGGCTTTGAAGCAAAGAATGGACGGTTACCTCGAGAGTGTTTTCTCTTGGGGTAAGAATAACCTCGTCGAATTTAATGTTTCAAAGACCCAATCATGTTTGATAACGTCTAAAAGGGATCGAAATGAAAATCTAGTCTCCTTCAACGGAAGCAATCTTCCGAACAGGACCTCCATCGATATGCTTGGTGTAACTCTAAGTGACCAGCTCAGGTACGGGGGCTCCATCGAAACCAGAGTTAAGTTAGCCTCTCAGTAACTGGGCGTACTGTACAGGGCCCGCAGATACTTTAATAGTACACAACTGCTAACCCTGTACAAATCACAAGTGCGCCCCACGGTTGAATTTGGCAGCCACCTCTGGTCTGGAGCTCCAAAATAACTAAAAAAAACCCTTGACTCTGTGCAGAAACGGGCGGTCCGTTTGATAGATTCTCCCATCTTAACAGACAGACTGCAATCTTTAGAGCACAGGCGTCAGGTGGGAATGCTGTCCTTGTTCTACCGGTATTACAATGGAAGATGCTCCGAGGAACTAGCGTCATTGATCCCCTCGGCACCGGTGCATAGTCGGGAAACACGCCAAACACGCGCCCAACATTTGTACACGGTTGACATTAGTCACATGAGAACGGGTCGTTTCTATGACTCGTTCTTGAGTTCAACGGCTCGGCTGTGGAACGATTTGCCGGCCTCTGTGTTTCCTCCCTCCTACAACATGGGTCTCTTCAAGACCCGTGTTCACTCCTTCCTTTCCTCAAAAAGACCCTCCACACGGCATCTTTAAAGATGACATAGGCCCTGAGGGAAGTTATTTTCCCCAGGGCCTCCTGTGCGGAGTTAATGTAAAAAAAAAAAAAATGAACAGCAACTTCAAAAAGCAGACACAGATTTTATTTATAAATAAATTCTTTTTGTTTTTCGTATATACATGTAAATAGTATCAGCAAAATGCATACACATATACTTCAAGCAGGCGGAAACAAGGATTAAAATTTTATGTAGTACTCACCACACTCCAATTATAAAATATTCTTCCACAAAAGACAAGAAAATTAGCCCGTCTTGTATCACATACTCACAGATATTGATTTTATTTATATGTTTTATACATATAAGTACATATAGTTGGGACCCTTCCCTTACAAAGAGAATGCTGTACAATATTCACATAAAAATATTTGACAGCAATACCTTTCCAGGCATTCTAAGTAGAACCGGCATGAAAGGTAGAACTACCCTTCCCGCCATAATGCTTGTTCGCACTCGGCAAGTAGTTTAGTCGATTAGCAAGTAAATCGCTACTGACTGGCCGAAATGCGTTCGCATTATGGTCGAGTAGAGTACATTAGTGAGCGGCACGTTGCAAGTTGACGGGCTGCAATGCAACAAAGTAAATATGCTAATAAAGCTGATTGTAACGCTTATTTTAGAATAGGTGGAAGAATAAATTAGTGAGATGAAAATAAATAAACTATGGACATGAAAAGAGATTAATAGCAACCAAAATAAAGAATTTTAGAGTAGCACCTTCGCTCCAACGGGGCAACATATCTGAATCTACTAATGAATTCTACTAAAACGACGAGTTCGCGCATGTCAGTTCGCATAATGGGGGGGCGCTATTCACCCAAAAAATAGACTAAACTACTATACTAAAATTGTGGTGTTTGGATGCGTTTAGTTACTACTACACTCGCTACTCGACTAAACTACTTGCCCAGTGCGAACAGGTCTTAAGTGTGCTGTATGAAAAAAACATGTCTTGTTAGTCACACTTAGATATTTATGTTTTATAGATAATATGCGGAAAGTATTATTATAGAATATAGTTATTCAGTTAATGCAATAAAGTGCGGCAGTAGTTAAAAGTACATATTGTTTAGGTTTATTTTTACATTAATACAGGAGGGCTTGAGGAAAACAATTTCCCACAGAGCCTGTGTTATCTTTAAGAATGCTGTGTTGAAGGTCTTTTTAAGTAAAATAAGTTAAGGGAAGGAAAGAAACATGAGGGATCTGAGTTGTGTCCAGTGTCCAGGAGTGATGTATGAATCCACCCCTCCCACTGCGGAGCAAGGCATTGGGACGAGAGAGGCAAAGGGTCTCCCTTAACCAGCCTCTCCCTATCCCATCTGCCAAGCATTTGGTGGGCAGACACATCCGCCACCAACACCTGGATAAACCTCACCCCCTGAACCCGGCACCCCTGATAAGATATGAAAAATGTCGAAAGTCACGCGAGATTTTCGAAAAGGTCATCTTTCAGTGGGGAGAATAAATTACTTATGGAATTTAATTCATAATCATAACTAAAGGTCATAGGGGAGAGGGGAGTAAGGGAGGGTTTTGATATGGGCAAAGACGAAATATTATACAATGTCTTGTCACTTTAAAGTAAAATTACCTAGGTACCAGTGGCGGTCCGTGAGTTTTCAGTGAGCTAGAGCGCCAAAATTGAAAAATATGACGTTATTGATGTTGTTGTAGGTACCAGAATGTTTATTTTTTTAATTTTAACTTGGAATAAATTCGGTTTTTGGGGGAAATTCCTAAAAAATAAAACTAGTTATTTTTATACTAATTATGGGCCGGAAAAACCGAATCTGAAAGAATTAGGCGGCGGAAAGCAATATTAACTGAGTTACACGACTTTAAAATTTTTTATACGCGTACAGGAAAATAGCCATTTTGGAAGTATTCTGATTCCTACAAAATCAAACTAATGGTTATTTTTATACTAACTTTGGGCCGAGGAATCCGAATCTGAAAGAATTAGGCGGCGGCAAGCAATATTAACTGAATTACACGACTTTAAAATTTTCAATACACACAAACAACAAAATATTCATTTCGGTAGCTGAATTTGACTCATTCAGTACAAAATCATAGATAAACAAGAAATCTACGAAAACATGTGTTGGCAGTGTTACCAAGTCTCAAAAAATATTTATCCCTATATTTATGAATTACAACTATCTCAACGGCCGTATTCTTAAACCAAAAGTATGAAAATTCGTAATCTTAAAAATGCGTAACCAAACCTAACCTAACGCTAGGTTTGTGTAACATGGTTTGTACCCCTTTATACCGCCTGCTCGCGTCAATTTTAAAAAACATCCCTGTTTTCAAGTAGTTTAACGGCTACGCGAGGTTTGTGTAACATGGTTTGTGCCCCTTTATACCGCCTGCTCACGTCCCTAACCTAACCTAACCTAACCTAACCTAACCTAACGCTAGGTTTGTGTAACATGGTTTGTGCCCCTTTATACCGCCTGCTCGCGTCAATTTAAAAAAACAGCCTACGTTTTCAAGTAGTTTAGCGGCTACGCTAGGTTTGTGTAACATGGTTTGTGCCCCTTTATACCGCCTGCTCGCATCAATTTAAAAAAACAGCCTACGTTTTCAAGTAGTTTAGCGGCTACGCTAGGTTTGTGTAACATGGTTTGTGCCCCTTTATACCGCCTGCTCGCGTCACGGCATAAAAACATCCCTGTTTTCAAGTAGTTTAGCGGCTACGCTAGGTTTGTGTAACATGGTTTGTGCCCCTTTATACCGCCTGCTCGCGTCACGGCAAAAAAACATCCCTGTTTTCAAGTAGTTTAACGGCTACGCTAGGTTTGTGTAACATGGTTTGTGCCCCTTTATACCGCCTGCTCGCGTCACGGCAATAAAACATCCCTGTTTTCAAATAGTTTAGCATCTACGCTGGGTTTATGTAACATGGTTTGTGATACAAAAGTGAGTAAAATTTATAAAGAATAAGTACTTAAAATATAAACGTGTTATTTTACGTTATTGATATTACTGGTTAATGGCAACACTTAATTTTGTGTGGTAAAAACATCTATGTTATCTTGTTTTCTATGGTCTTTGTACTACGTGTGTCAAGTCAAAATCAGCTTGCGAAATGAATATTTTCATTTGCATGTATGGAAAATTTTAAAGTCGTGTAATTCAGTTAATATTGCTTGCCGCCGCCTAATTCTTTCAGATTCGGATTCCCCGGCCCAAAGTTAGTATAAAAATAACTATTAGTTTGATTTTGTAGGAATCAGAATGTTTCCAAAATGGCTATTTTCCTGTATGCGTATAAAAAATTTTAAAGTCGTGTAACTCAGTTAATATTGCTTTCCGCCGCCTAATTCTTTCAGATTCGGTTTTTCCGGCCCATAATTAGTATAAAAATAACTAGTTTTATTTTTTAGGAATTTCCCCCAAAAACCGAACTTTAGCCCAAAATGTTGAAAATTTAAAAAAAAAAAATCGTATTCAGCTACAAAAACATCAGTAATACCGTATTTTTCAATCTTGGCACTTAGCTCACTGAAAACTCACGGACCGCCACTGTTACCTTCTCAAACAATACTTTCAATAATTGAAAAAATCATATTTCCCGATTGACAATACCTACACGTTTTCCTAAATAAAATTTAAAAAATGAAATAATAATAAAAGTATTTGACGATTTGACAGCTGTTGGTAAGGATATAATCTGTTAACCTCAACATTGCAGCTGCAGCATGCTCCTATTGCTCACTCAGCTCACTGCCCGCGGTGCCCACAGACACAGACGGCACAGACCACATGACCGCGAACGGTTTGATTATATTATAATAACCCATGCGCGATTAATTTTAGTTATGCATAAACACATTTATTTTAAAATTAGACAAACGAGCTGGTTTCTATCCAGTTTCTGATTTGAGAATATATTATATGTATTACGGAACATCTTTAAAATAAATTATGCATGAATATTTATAGTATTGATAATATAACACGTGCATTCGTGCATGTTGAAGAGAATCGAGCTCGCAATGTTTGGATCCAAAATCACGTGTAAACTTTGGCTGCATCGCTGCATGGAGAAATGAAAAAAATATGTTATCAGGAGCACTGCAAAGGTGGGAAACATAAAGGTGGCGGAGGGTGATGTGACTGATGTGGCATGTGGCAGTTGACAGCTGGGAATACGTTCAAGGGGTGGGTGGGGAGAGGGGAACTATCAAATAACTATCATTTCGTTAAAAATGAACTCTAATACAATGCGAACATCCAAACGAGTTATCAAAAAAGAATGTTGCTCCAAAATGTTAAAAGAAAGCTGAAAACGTGTATTTATGTGATGACGTTACTGTAACACTCTTCACTGAATAATTAATTCACTTACTTTCTGTTCTTGTTTTTCACTCGCATTTTATCGATCTATATTAAAACAATTCTATATCTATACTTTAGAAACGCAAAAAGACAACAGAAATTTGCGTGAAAATGCACATAACAATCGTGTAATAGGATTTAATTCAGTTTAACTGGATTAAAGATACGCGGGTAAGACATGCACAAGTTGTTATTGAATCGTATAGGTACTCGTATTACGTGGGTTTAAAAAATAATACATAATAATAACAGAAACACTTCGTTTGAAAGGGATATTATTAATATTACGGAACCGCGCTATTATAATGTTAAAAAGTTGAGGAGAATGCATTCTGTTTGAGTGAGTTATTTTTGTGTGAACTCTTTTATTTACTCCCGAACATACGGTGACCTTTACAAACACGACACGTGTGGCGCGTGGCACGGGGGCACGGAGGCCCGGGCTCCAGCAGGGAAGCGCTACACACTATACACTACACACCTGGTCCTCTGGGCGGGAGCTCCGTGGCGGAGGCGGGATGCTTGAAGTCGCGGCGGACCATGTTAATGGTTGTGAGGAGTGAGGAGTGAGGACGTGGAGCGAGCGAGTAGGGCGGCGGCCGACTGAAGCCGACTCTGACTCTGACTGACTGAGAGTGAGGCGAGGAGCGAGTCCCTCTCCCGTTATCTCGGCCAGCGCGGCTTGTGGCTCGAGTCGGCTTGCCACTACTTGCCACTTGCCACTTGCCACGGAGCACCAACGCCGCGCCCGCCGGCCACAACGCACGCGGGTCGGGTCGTTGCGCGCGGTGGGAGGGGAGGCCAGGTACCCACTACCCAGGTACAGGTACCAGGTAGCGGGTAGGTACTAGTCACCACTCACCAGCCTGGCCCGTCCTGTGACAGTGCCTGTGGTACTCTACTCACTTACACTTCCCAAAGGACGACAGATCGGCAGCCATCGGCAGGATGTGACTACAATTGGGCTCACAATCAGATTTTAAAATCAGTTGAAAACCGCAACTATGCTAGGTACCTACTACACAAGGCACACCGCACACCGAATCATAATATACTCGTATGTAGGTATACAGAACAAACAACAAAATGGTTCTTATTAGAACATCCACGTAAGTTACCGTTACAGCGAGTGTCTATTATTTATTCACGATACAATTTTGTGTTTTATGAAAGATTACAAAATCGATCGTGTTCTGGTAAAACAATTCAAGCCACATTTTTTGGGAATATTAATTTTCAGTGGTTTCGTGTAGAATAAACAGTATTAGGGAACGTACCCATACTACGTGACATTTTTTTGTAGGTTATTTCGCAAAAGCTGAAAAGGATAAATCACTCAACCCTCTCGGAATTTATTTCAAAAAATCAGAGTGTGCAATTCACAGGCGGTAGAAGTGAAACCTTCAGAAAACGAAAGTAGACAAGAGTAGACTTACGAAGCACCTCACAAAAAAGAGACCGATTATACAATTTTATTCTCTCGCAGGCTTAAATCCTATAGATTTATGTGTTTGGTCTCTTTTTAGTGTCGCTATTTTTTTGTTTCATCGAGTGTCAAATCACAACGGTGTTAAAGAAGTTTTCACTTCAATATAATTTAAATAGTTTACATTAAAATTTTGAAAAACAGATCCATTTTTAAATAAACTTCGAGATTTTGAATTACTTTTATAAATTTGTAAGTAAGTATTCGTTTTTATTATCTATTGAAAAGTTTTCATTTTGTCGCTTGAAATCTCTATGGGCTTGAAGACTTTTACCAAAAAGCGCAGTTGATATTATTGAAACATTACCTACTGGAATGTGATATATATGTTCGGAATTGGACAGTGCTGGGTACTATATTACTTTTTATCTTATTCGGTTTGATGCTAAATCTCTATATTCTGTACTGACCGTAGGCCTAATGCGATAGAATAAGGAATAAACTATCAAATAAATCATTTCTCTTATCAAATAATAATAAAATGAAGGCCCAAAATACTTCCTTCAACCACGAGGCAGATTACTACTTTATTATTTGGTAAGTAATTTTTATATTAGCGCGATAAAGATAATAAATATAACCTAAAGGTTGTTAAAACGGCGTAAAAGGTAAAAGCATTCTTATGCTAAAAATAATAAAACATTCCTTTATCTATGACCAAATAGGTACCTACCAATCCATTTTATAAAAGGAAGCATTTAAAAAACAGGTATAATGCAGTAAAATTAAAGTGGACTTATTTAGAATCATGTACCTACGAGTGGTAAACGTAGAATTATCACTACAATGATTGTAAATACATAATATTGTGTGACATTCTGAGTATTTATAAACCTGCATGCGGCTGTGTTTGTGTTTGCTAATCAACAAACGTAAGCCCACAGTTGACTACAAATCCGAAAATACATAATATGAAAAAAGAAGCAGCGCCTAATAGGTGGGTAAGTGGTATGTACTTAATGAAGATGTAACGAGAAAAGGCGGCCAAAGACAACTCCACAGTAAAGAGCCTAAAATGATTTAGGTATCTAGCTTCAAAGCTAAGAGTTACAATTCTTCATCTAGCTCCAAAAATGCTTTATCTAATTTCAAAGGCAAGGATTAAAAACGAAATGTCTAGTTCCGAAGTAAAGAATTATAAAATGTTCATCAATACCCCTAAGTGTAAGTACCTACTGTGTATCTTCAATTACACTAATTCTCATTCAGTAATTCAGTGTCTAAAGTGTCAATCGTAATAAAAATGTTTCATCTAGATCCGAATCAAGTGCATAATTCCTTCATCTAGATCCGAAGTCGAGTGCAATAATTGCTACATCTAGATCCGAAGTCAAGTGCAATAATTGCTTCATCTAGATTCGAAGTCAAGTTCAACAATTGCTTCATATAGATCCGAATTAAGTGCAATAAATGCTTCAACTAGACCCGAATCAAGTGCAATAAATGTTTAATCTAGATCCGAATCAAGTGCGATAAATGCTTCATCTAGATCCGAATCAAGTGCAATAATTGCTTCATCTAGATCCGAATCAAGTGCAATAATTGCTTCAACTAGATCCGAATTAAGTGCAATAATTGCTTCAACTAGATCCGAAGACAACTGCAATAATTGCTTCATATAGATCCGAAGTAAAGTGTTATAAATGCTTTATACCTTAAAATATGTGTTATTTTATCAATCTGAATGCCATTTTTTACTCAAAGGTACAATCGGGATAAACACAATGTAGTAAGCCGTACGAAATTTTGAAATTTAGTTAGTCCATTTGGAAAATCCAAATTTTCCGAACAGAAATAACATTGTCATTACATTTTCCTCCGATCTTCCGGGAAACCAAGCGGGTTCTCGGAGGATTCCGGTTTGATTCAACCTCTTAGGTATTTTATTTAGTCACTGAATTCAACTTTGTTATCAGAATGATCGAAAACTGTAACATTCTTAAATTTTAAGGTAATAATAATACGGCCATTGTACAAATTTATAAACGAACCTTTACATAAATCATGGTAGCGAGTCACCGCTATAATTTATAATGTTATTAATTCATAACATGTAAACGTACATTTAATTTTAAATGTACATTTGCGGTAAACGCAATCAATAATAAACATACATTATATGTAGTTGAATAACAATATTTTTTTAAATTTCTAAACATTCAGTTGAAAAATGTCCACATCAGAAGACAAGTCATTTATTAGCAGAATTGATTTTTCCGAGCGACATTACAATATTACCAATCGACGGTCCCGAAGAACAACGTTGGTTTGCTAAAAATTTAAAATCTATTTGTTGCGGCTTATGATGATTTAAAAGTCCGCATTTTCGGATTTTTGGGTGACATGAAACTAAATATTGTTCTTATATGCATCGGACATTGTTCTTCGGGACAGTCGCAATGGTAGATTAGTTCTGCATCTGAACAAAAGTCCCGTGCCTGGGCGCTCTTGTGAAGTTAACGGGAACATAAAATTCTAATTTTTTATTATAGCAGGAATACAGATATTACCATTTAGAAGATTATATGTTGTTATCAGCAAAGCACTTTTCCTTCTATCGGTGAAGCTATTAATACCCAGCACAACGGGATAGAAAGGCTGATGGATATGATATAACCAGGGATAATACCCAAATTCTCTAAAGTATAAATATCTCAGAAACTTCTTTTGTACTTTCTCTACAATTAGAGAGTAAATAATATCCACTGGTCCTCGTATTATTGAGCCGCTTTCCAAAATGCTACGTACTAACCTCACATGGTTGACTACCGTAATATGAAGTATTATATATGTATGGATGCACGCAGTCACGGAATAGTCAGTGCATGATTTAGGTGGATAAAATGAGATTAAAAAATACATCAATCAAATTGAAAACTTTCAAAGAAGATGGGACTTTTTTTCAATCAGCATCTGTGAAGGGGCATACATTAATTACGTCAGCTCAAAACGGGGGGGGGGGGGTCCAGCAAAATCTCACGTTACTTGAAAAGAATATACTAAGTGGCCCAAATTTATCTCACCATGGGGGGGGGGAGGGGTTTAGATTGGAAGAAAAATTGCTCACGTAATTAATGTATGCCCCCTAAATTCAATAATTTGTTTATATTGAGAAAGTAGGTACCTACTCGGCGTTGCGAAATTGATCAAATAAAATAAAAAAGAAAATAACATAGGAGGAAATTAAGAGGTAGGTAGGTGAGCGTTTTACGGCCAGTTATCCTACCAGGATCTAGCACCATGGTATAAATGTTACGTTATGAACTTGTTTACTAAGCAAAAAGTATAAACTTCAAAACACGATTTCTGATTTTAACTTAAAAACAACATTCACACTTGAAAGGGAATAAAGAAAGAAGCAAACTCTTAAAAAAAAAAATTATGATCATTGGTTATCCAAGGGGTAGGAGACGCCGATAAATTGGTGTAATTTTAAAACCTAATTAGTCTGGTCTGGAGCCCCAAAATACCTGGAAAAACCCTCGACTCTGTGCAGAAACGAGTGGTCCGTTTAACAGATTCCAGACTTTAGAACACAGGTGTCAGGTATGCTGTCCATGTTCTACCAGTATTACAACGAAAGATGTTCCGAGGAACTAGTGTCATTGATCACTTTGACACCGGTACATAGTCGGGAAACACGCCAAACTCGCGCCTAACATATGTACACGATTGAAGGCTTGAGAACGGGTCACTGCTACGACGTTATTGATTTCACAGCTCGGCTGTGGAACGATTTGTCTACAACATGGCTTCAAGACTTCCTCTCCTCAAAAAGACCATCCACAGAGCATCTTTAAAGATGACATAGGCCTCGAGGGAAATTATTTCACTCAGGGCCTCCTTTGTGGAGTCAATGTAAAAAAAACCCTAGTTTTTGAATTCACAATGCTAATAAAATGGGACCCACGAATACAGAAATATCGAATCTTGAACTAATTGAGCATGGAACAGTAGAAGGATTCGATGGGTGGACGGTGGACCCTTGTATATCAATATCTTCGGGTTGACCCACGGAACTAGGGCTGATCAGTCAACCGCGTGGAAAGAAACATCACAGAGTCATGGTTGAGTTGGTGAATGTTGACCCAAAGGCAGTCGGAAGAAGAGGTACACTGGCTACTGACTACGTAGAATATTGCAGTAAAACCAGAAGCACAGTCGGAAGAAGAGGTACACTGGCTACTGACTACGTAGAATATTGCAGTAAAACCAGAACCACAGTCGGAAGAAGAGGTACACTGGCTACTGACTACGTAGAATATTGCAGTAAAACCAGAAGCACAGTCGGAAGAAGAGGTACACTGGCTACTGACTACGTAGAATATTGCAGTAAAACCAGAAGCACAGTCGGAAGAAGAGGTACACTGGCTACTGACTACGTAGAATATTGCAGTAAAACCAGAAGCACAGTCGGAAGAAGAGGTACACTGGCTACTGACTACGTAGAATATTGCAGTAAAACCAGAAGCAGGGCTAGAGAAGAATAGCTCGGCATTGGAGCAAACCGAAAACATTTGTGGAGAAGGCTAAATCCCACCCTGGGATAATGACGATAACCTAACCCTATTTTCCAATGTGGGGGTCTGTTTTATTAGTGTTCAATTCTGGTTATGTTACTGTTCAGATTGGGAGTAAAAAAAGGAGCCAGTGTTATTTTTTGTTAACCAAATGACAACTTTTGTGCAGCAATATTGTCGCGGCGAGAAAATGATTCTTGGGTGTCTTTTAATCCTGTTTGAAGCGGGTTTACTTGCACAATAAAATCGATATGAGGTTAATTTAATTTATTAGGTTTCCTACCGATGTGCCTACGATATTATTTTGTCAGCTGACCGATGCTATCGCTGAATACTGACAGCTAGCGACAACCACAGTCTCACAGATATGTGTAAAACAACCAAGAATAGTATGCTACGGGGGAAATAAGTTCTTACTGAAAAGAGAATATAATAAGTACAATTGTTAGCAATATTAAATATTACATGCCGCAATAAGCACGTATACAATTAATTGTCTGGGCTAGGATAGAGAATGAGATCTTCCGTTGGACTTGGCCAAATTCTCATTAGAATTGGATTGACAGGCGGCCATAATAAATAGTTATTCCTAACGTTTTAATTCCCAAGATGTTCCGCGTACTGATTGTGTCAATCGAAGTTGCAACGCATTAATCGGCGATAAAAATAACAAAGACAATTAAAATCTTCGCGTTAAATTTATAACGCAAATGTAAAGCCAAACACTAACTAAGACATTCTAATAAATAATTATCTACAAAAAATCGCACCGTTCTCGGAAAGGAGTATAAATTCTCGATCTATCGGTTTTAAAACATGTTGATCTAAAATCTAAATTGAATGCGAAAACTTGTAAAAAATATGTCTATAATACAAAATAAATTAATGTCGCACATCTTAAATTCTCACCACCTAACCTAATCTTAAAGCCACTTCTGAAATGACCTGTCTCAAGATTAGCTTAATTGATTGTGTTTCCGAAATTACCTAAGTCTTTTTTAAATACAACTGCAAAAGGATTAAGACGAGGACAATAACGGCGGTGATTAAAGAGAACATAAAATGACACGTGGATCTTCCAGTTGTTCGAGGATCCCAAAGAATCCAGCTAAATCGGGTAGGTACATACCTACCTAATAACCGAGTGTTAATTGGACAAGAACTTTGTCGTAGAGCAAACTCAATTGGTTGGCGACTAAATTGCTCAGCGTACAATGCATACATAAGCGAAAAGAGGACTTGTACGAGCAATGATTGATCAGCGAGGTTAGGTCATCCGTTCAAAGTTTAGAGGTTGACAATAATGTAGATTAGCCTTGACATTTATCAGTGACAGTAAAATGGGGGTGTCTCGAAGAAGAATACAGTTCTAAGTATAGCAAACAGAGTGCCGGTTTGAGAGATCTAAAAGCCCCCTGGCCACAGGAATGATTGTTAAGCGGTCACCAATACCGCGACACGCCGCCATGACCTCGCACCGGACAGCTCGACAAGATAATGTCCGGACAAAATCGATTACAGTATTTCTTTAAGACTGGGAGGATTATCGTGGCCCCCTGGGGGTGTTTAGTAGCGCAGGCCTGCTGCGGCCGCCGCGAGGAATTTTCCCTGGGGCCAGCGATGGGACATCAATCTAGCGAGTGTTCAACCTAACTAACTTTTGCTTGCCAAGACCGATCGTTTTGTAATCTAGCTTACTCACGTTTTGGCAGTGCTTTATGTCCTATCAATTAATGCGAGTATGCGAGAGTGATTAACATCACCCTCCGACCTAATGCACGGCGACACGGGTTACTTCGGCATAGACGAACAGTCACGAAGGCCCTTCCTCGACCCGATGCGAACAAACGACGGAAAGGTCGATAGATATCGGCGCTTCTATTAATTGCCGGCCTCGATCTTCAGACTCGAGACTGATGAGGAGGACGCGGCCGACCAACACTCAGAACTATTGTTGTACAGACGCTTTTAGTCGATCCCCGCGAGATCGGGACAAGAATCTCCAAGAAAATCCGAGCACAGAATTCACAGGGACGAACGGTTGCCGAAATGATGACACGGGTCGAAGGAGGAAGCGGGGTCACACGAGGTTCTGACAGGACACGCTGGACACGGGGGCACTCTGGAGTGGGGCTCCGGGGGACGCACTCCACTCACCTTCGGGCCGCGTGAAGGAGAACGACAGGTCTATTAGGTCCATACTGCGGGCCGGGGGAGCCGTGACTGCCGCCCGGGCCGCCCGTTTATAGCTGGCAGCCCCGTCGCCCCAGGGCCGCTGACAGTCGGCGGGGCACTTCACCGCGGGGCTCCACCCTCCCCACAGGCCCGCGGTCGCCGCCGCGCCCCGCCGACTCGGGGCCACCGCCACCGCCACTCCCCCCGCCCGAGACGTCACATGGCGACGCTGACGCCGACGCCGCGCCGGACGCGTTCAGGAATGATTGCAGGTACCTAAGTACTTTTTTATTATTTTATTATTGCGTAGACTTTGAAGTGCGGTTATCTTTAGTCACATACACAATTACTCAGTGCGAGGCAACTCGGCGGCGGGGTTTAACCAACGGGACAGAAGCGCGATGGAAAGCGGGTTTCTTTGAACAACAAAACTCACCGTGAAGTCTCGCTAAATAATTTGAAGAAACTGACGTCGATTGTGACGAGGTGCGGAAAATCTCGGACGCAGAATGACCCGAAATAAAAATAATAAGCACAGAGCGGAGTGGAATGTCCCCGATATTACAAAAGGAGGAATCCGGAATATCGACTTTCAAAGAAGTTTTTGTCTTTAGGTAAATTATTTTTTATACATTTTCAATTTTCATATTCATACATCTACGCCACTGGTTGTCAATCAGTTCTATTTCTGTCTCGAGTCTCGAGTACCTACAAGAGCCCTTAGAGACCTAATCGGTAGTCTTCATTCTGAAGATAATGAGATCAAAAAATATTGAAGTGTATATAATATTGTATATTTAAAAATGATTGCTTTATGATAAGCAGTTATGCAATACCTTTATCGGGAATCGCACCTGATACTGAAGGGTATTTATTATCCTACGCCAAACAACAAAATCCTATACAAACCAACACAAATGATACACAATACACGAGCCAAAAATAAAGAACTTCTCCAAACTCCCTTTTCTAAAACCACCTTTGGACAAAAACACTTTAAATACATAGCTTGCAAACTATACAATACACTTCCAGCCACGATTAGACAAACCGAATCAAAGACCAAATACAAACAAGATTTAAAGAAATGGATTATAAGTATTGGACGCCACACTACTGCTAACATCTGTAAAATAGAGTACAAATAGACAGAATTACCATCTCACGTATGTCCTTACCCTTATTAAAGAACTTAAAATAGTAAAATCCTATATGTATAATATAACTTCCTATATAGACTCAAAAGGATTTACTACTTTATTCATCTCTTCCTTCACCTATATAATGCTCTCTTTATGATATTAACCCTCAATCTTAATCATCATTCTGTTTGAATTGTATAAATCAGTATGTATCTTACCTTAAATATTCTCATGTTGTAATTAAATATTCTTATGTATGATACTCATTTATGTACCTCTACGCCTGTCTCAACACAGGTATTCCCTAGTGAGACAGGCATCGAATAATGTTATGTAAACATACCTTTTATAGATAAATAAATAAATAAATAAATAAATAAATATTATTTAATAATAAATATAATGTTAACTTCGCGATTAAAAGCATTCTTAGAAAACCAACTTTGCTTCATTTTTGGCCATCGGGAAAACCGGAAATATGTCATTTTTAAATCAAATTTTAGACGTAATGACTTATTTTCCACAAAAAATATAAATTTATTTCGAAAGATTGTTCTTTTATCTAGTAAACGTTCATTTTAAATTTTGAGAAAAAATGTTTATTTTTAGTATAATAAGGTTATACCACAAGTCGTTGGCAGATTTGTTAAACTTTCAAACAAAACTTTGTATTATACAACATACATTTCAAATCATTAATCATGCAGTAAAATAAATCAATGGGAAAGCTATGTTTCAGAATTTTAATTTTAGTTTAAATAAAATCATTTAAAAAAGATTCGCGCACGTGTTTTTTGACGAAAATACTTCAGTTTGTCTATTTATAGTCCAGTAAAGGAAGGAGTTGTAGAGTGCGTGAGCAGGGACCTAAGCGATTCTTTCAGGACTTGTTTAGGATGCTTAGGGTGTGAACATACTAAAAGTCCTGACGTCTAGGTGGTGAGCTAGGGGGGGGAGGGGGGGGGGGGGAAGGTCCCGATTTTCGGGTTTCCGTTTATATCTCAAAAACGGTGCGTCGCAGAGGAAAACTTTTTTAAAATAAATAAAAGCTCATAAGATTATCTACAACTTTTATTCTATACATAATTTTGAAAATCCCAGCCGTTTTTGAGTTATACGCTCCACAAATGTCAATATTTTCTAAAAAAATCATTTTTCCTCACATTTTTCATCAAACATTCCTTCATATCGTCTAAAATATTCATCCAAGAAAGAAATTTATTCAAGAGAAGTTGTAAATAATTTAATTACCTTTTAGAATATATACACATGTCTAAATAAATCTCCAACCAGTAAATATTTACAGCAATTTTAAGTTTTTTCGTAAAATGTCGTCATTTTCAGAAAAAGCTGTTTTTTCTCTCCAAAATGTTAAGATGGGTTTTTCTTCATGGGAAATTCCTTATTAATTTTTGCACGCAAGAAAGCAGGTAAGTTGTTCTCGAACAGATGATTAGTGAAATTCATTTTATAATCATTATTATTGTGATGGGTAATTAGTTTAGACGTCGGAGATGCTACAATAACGTGCTACGATGCTGTTCGAGTTGGTGAAAAGGCAATGAATGCGATAGTGGGCTTGACATTCTCAGACATCAAGTTGTCCCGCAAAGATCGGGCATTCCCAATGTCTTCTGTCAGCTCGTCGATAAAAATTCACGATGAAAAGGTTGCAGTTGACCCAACATTGCTGTTTCAGCGGATGTGTAAAAACAAACGATCAGATGAGGATTTGATGAAATTCTTTGAGTATGAGTTGGCCCCATTTCCCTTGTCACTGTTCAATGAAAGTGGGATGCGAAAGACAAATAAATCTGTTCTGTATAGCTTATTCGAGCCTTTCAAAAAAACTGTTCTACTGTCTCAGATGAACATAGTTGAGGACGGAGGATTTCTATCATATATTATACACATATTATCTATATTATACAGAGTAATTTGACAAAAAGATGCCTCCGTTGCCGCAATTTGTGATCGTTATATCACCTATGTCAACCACCACTATCCTGGAATGACTCGCACTGTGGTATTTGCTGGGTACGCAAATCCAGTCAAAAGCACGAAATCACAAGAACAAATGCGACGATACAGACTGAGAAGGTCAGCCGACATCAATTTGACATGGAACAAATCAATACCCGTTAAACAGGAAGATTTTTTATCCTATCCTACCAACAAAAGTAATTTAATCTCCTTACTACAGACTAAGTTTCGGGAGAATGGGATACAGACTCATCAGGCCACCGATGATGCTGACGTCTTTATCGTGAAGACTGCTGTAGAACTATCCTTTCACAACTCTGTGGCTGTCTTTGGTGAGGATGTGGACCTCACTGTCCTTTTGATTGCTTCCACTCCTCCCACCTAAGATATTCTGTTGCTGAAACCCGGACGAGGGAAAACCAAAACATTGGCACTGTCCACCCAAGAGATGCAGCATCGTGGATTTGAACACATCATATTTTTACATTCATTTACCGGATGCGATACAACGTCTGCAAATTTCAGGAGAAGCAAGGTGGGCTTTTCAAAATTGTACTTGGAGTCAGAAATGATCAAGCAAGCGGCAATGATCTTTGACAATCCCTCCTCTACTCACGACGAGGTTGAAGAAGCTGGAAATAAATGCTTCCTGAAATGGTATGCGGCGCCAAAAAGACAGACCTCCCTTAACCAGTACCACTTCCAATCGTTCACAAGGTCCGTGGCAAATATGACATAGGACATAGGATATGAAATAGGACATACCACCAAGTTCAGCAGTGGCTCGGGATTGAGCTGTCCCCTGAAGAATGGGGGTGGAAACATGAAGGAGACACCCTGGCGCCAATTACAACAGAAGATCCTCCAGCACCGGAGGTCCTTCTGAAAATGATATTTTGCCGCTGCACCAAGGATTGTGCAATTGGCAAATGCGGATGCCGAAAAGCAATGCTGACCTGTTCTGCAGCGTGCCTTCACTGCCAAGGGAGATGCCTCAATAGTTTGCCTGTTGCCGAGGACGACGATGAAGATGACGTAGAGCCCTTTCAGCAAGAACATCCACCACTGAGAATGACGATGCCATGGATGAACAACGCTTGCCAGGACCCTCACGTCCAAAGAGGATATGAAAACTTTAATCCATATAAAGTTGAGAGTGTAACATGATGTTATTAAGAACAGTGTCAAGGGAAATGGGGCCAACTCACACGCAAAGAATTTCATCAAATCCTCATCTGATCGTTTGTTTATACACATCCGCTGAAACAGCAATGTTGGGTCAACTGCAACCTTTTCATCGTGAATTTTTATCGACGAGCTGACAGAAGACATTGGGAATGCCCGATCTTTGCGGGACAACTTGATGTCTGAGAATGTCAAGCCCACTATCGCATTCATTGCCTTTTCACCAACTCGAACAGCATCGTAGCACGTTATTGTAGCATCTCCGACGACTAACCTAATTATCCATCACAATAATAATGATTATAAAATGAATTTCACTAATCATCTGTTCGAGAACAACTTACCTGCTTTCTTGCGTGCAAAAATTAATAAGGAATTTCCCATGAAGAAAAAACCCATCTTAACATTTTGGTAAGAAAAAACAGCTTTTTCTGAAAATGACGACATTTTACAAAAAAACTTAAAATAGCTGTAAATATTTACTGGTTAGAGATTTATTTAAACATGTGTATATATTCTAAAAGGTAATTAAATTATTTACAACTTCTCTTGAATAAATTTCTTTCTTGGATGAATATTTTAGACGATATGAAGGAATGTTTGATGAAAAATGTGAGGAAAAATGATTTTTTTAGAATATATTGACATTTGTGGAGCGTATAACTCAAAAACGGCTGGGATTTTCAAAATTATGTATAGAATAAAAGTTGTAGATAATCTTATGAGCTTTTACTTATTTTAAAAAAGTTTTCCTCTGCGACGCACCGTTTTTGAGATATAAACGGAAACCCGAAAATCGGGACCTTCCCCCCCCCCCTCCCCCCCCTAGCTCACCACCTAGACGTCAGGACTTTTAGTATGTTCACACCCTAAGCATCCTAAACAAGTCCTGAAAGAATCGCTTAGGTCCCTGCTCACGCACTCTACACCTCCTTTTGGACCATTCGTTTACTGGACTATTACGGTCTTAAAAACTAATATATTTAACATTTTTTTTACATTCTATTTTGCTTAGACATCATTGAAAAATTATAATTACTTTCAATTATTGATTTTGCACCCTAGTTTAGTGTTATTATATTATTATTTAATAGTAGTATAATAGTAGTGAAGTAATTATTCTATGACCCATCATTCTCCCATCAGTATTCCGTATTTGCTGTCTATTAACAATCCTCGCGTTATTTCAGTTCTATATAAGTTCATAGAATTGAATATTTGATTTGTTCTATCCCCTTTTAGATTAATCCTCAAAATAACTATCTTTCTTTTAACTTTATCGGTCCGAAGCACCCTTTTTAGGGCGAATTGCCTATTTTAAATTATTCTATGTAGTATGTAGGTAATTGTAATTACGCACGCAGCATGCACGCCGTGCTCTACATTTTCCATAAGTTTCCTGCCCGATGCTGTGGTCGACTTGAAATTTAAGAATTATCAATTACATACTTCGAAAGAATTCGTAATATTTTGAAACTTTTGACATCTAATTCATTAACGGCCTTTATCCAGTCAGCGGCCGAGAATCCAAATTTCGTCAACAGATGTTCTTACGATCGTTGGAACGGGGCGGTTCCAATGAAAAAGATAATTTTTTCTTCGTACCAGCTTTTTTAAATTATAACTCAATATCGATTTTATTTCATTAAAAATTAGCTTTAATTTATACCTACATCCAAAAATGCTGAAAGGGGTGATGATAAAACTATTAAAATTATGTACTTTTTGTAATTATTTTTTGATAATAAATATCTCTGTTTGCTAAACGTGATCCGTGTTTACATTCAATTATTTGCTTTGAGAGGAAGACATTTTTAGATAATTCAAAACACCTATCTATTATCTCTATATACCAAAAATTAAAGTCGTCCGCCGCATCTATCTGTCTGTTCGCGATAAACTCAAAAACTTCTGAACGGATTTTTATGAGGTTTTCACCAATAGATAGAGTGATTCAAGTGGAAGGTTTAGGTATATAATTTGTCAAGGTTTTGTTTAAATTGGTTGAAATATAGAAGAGAATGTCTGTATGTGGTGGAGAGCGGGCTGGCAAGCGGGCGGTGTGGATTTGATTTGTATGCAAATAACAGATGACGGTGGTTATAAGGTCGGGTAACCATCCAGCAGATGGCGTTGTGTTTCGTTAGCCACAGCAACGCGTGACCGGGTCAGCTACTTATTAATATATATGTTTCTAAAATGCCTATCACTAGCACTGAGAATAGTCAAGTTATTGGTATTTATCTGTGATTTACACATTGCAGTAAACTGATAAGGTTATTTACCCAATCCACAAATTAATCACTACAAGCTTTAAACAAATATCATGAATAATGTTATTATTGTCAGCAGTGTAAACAACCTTTAATCTGTATCTATGTTTACAAACACAAAGGGAGCGAGTGAGTGGTAAGTGATAATACTGATCCTTGGCATTGGTCAAGTGGATAATTAGATTAAGAAAACCCCCAATAACACGTCCATCCAAGCGTCCAGTGTTCGTAAGCCGGGCTTAGAGTACGGGGAGAAAGGAAAAGGCTGTAATACATACGGTGATGTATTAATAATACAGAAAGGGAAAAATAAGGATCAAAATACAAGAATTAAGGATCGTTTTGAGCTCGGTGCTAAAATATAAAGCATAACCTGATTTCAGAGTTTATCCATTATTGTAAATTTTTTCAATAAAACTCCAAGCATGTTCTACAAGTAGGTAGGTACATTGTTACATCGTGTACCTATTTATTTAGGTGACCGGACAACTCAGAATGAAATCAACCCAGAACCTCCTTTGAAAAGTCAAATATATACAAAATTGGTTAAATAGGTTACGTGTTACATCACGTTAGGGTTATGGTCTATTTAAAAATTATTTTTTTCATAGCTTTTAATGATTTTTCAAAGAGGTGTTGAGTTGACTTTATTCTGAGTTGGCATGAAACAATTTATTTATTATATTATATATTAACTATTAGCTGCAAGGTAAAATGGCGCCATGGCAAATACAACGATTTCAACTAAAAATAATTTAATTGCTTTATTATCTTTATATTCTTTCTTTTCTTTCTTTGTACCGTAATACTTACTATGTTTATATTTATTTTATTTCGCGGGTTTTTTGCTACTAGGCCCTACAGGCGGCTTTTTGATGGGCTTGGCACAATTTAGTAAAGTTTGTACCTAAAACCTACAACATCTAACTAACTTTTAACCTATTCATTTTCCTATCAACGAAATAAAAACCATTTGTAAATCCTACCTAAGTAATATATGTAAATATTTCGTATAATTTAGTTAATTTGAAATTCATTGGACAAATGAAAACTCATTTGTACTAAATAGACTAACAACTACAACTCCTTCACTCAATAAACTAAGAAAAGTACCTACTGCCAATCAGAACTCTAGAAATTAAAGAACGCATCGAAATTTGTGTATTTTGACACAAAATTGGAGCTTCGCACCCCAAACTCCCGACATCAGATTATATTTAAAAAATAATATACTTATTTTTAGATAAGTTAGATAAATAAAACAGGCACAGCTCAAATTTTAACCGATTCCAAAAATGGCCGCCTCCTCGGAAAAATAATATCGGGCGACCCGGGGAGATCCAGTATTTGATCTTGGAAAACATTATGTTTGATTAGACATTTATCTTCCTCATTTTGTTATTTGAACTTTGAAAACTTTTCATGTTGGGAAAATTTTGATCATGAAAAATTCTCATTTTCTGAAAAACTTCTGAGAAAAACGGAAAACAGGTTGGGAATTAAAAAAAAAATCTTTTATATTATGATAAGTTTGAAAATTGGCCATGAAGAGAAATATTGGATCCTGGAAATTTTTTTAATGAAAAAATTTCTTTTAAGAAAATCGACCAGGATTTTTTTTTAAAGGCATCGTTTTAATATTATGTGATGTTTGGGAATTTTTATGCTGGGAAATTTTTATTTTTCTGAAAAAAATTCTTCTAAGGAAATTTAAAAATTTTAGTTCAGAAAATTGGTCGGAAATTTTTGGTATAAACTCTAGACATTTATAATTTTGATTTTGTTATTAGATGTTTTGGAAACTTTTCCCGTTGGGAAAACTTTAGATCCTGGAAAATAAATTTTTCCAAAAAAATGTCCTACTGGAAGAATGTAAAAAAATTGTCGGGAAATTTATTTAAAGGAATTTATCTTTTGGAAATTATAAGTTGGAAGTTTTGTATGTGTATAAATAGCATGTTTGTACTCAGTCCTGGATTTGTCAATAGGCCTTATAGGCCGCGGCCTAGGGGCGGCAGAGTTCAGGGGGCGGCGCTCGCTCGCTTTGGTAAGCCGTTAAGTTTGTGTATGATTTAAAAAAAAAAAGTCACTGTGGATAAACAGAGTTTTCTCTCTATAAATCTTCGGACGCCCAGTGGTCCCGCGGATTTGTACCGTTTAATGCACAACCGTCCAATATGGGACGGGTGATTGTGGTGCGAATATTTCACAAAAATGCTTTGGCAGTGGTCTATCTTTATTGCACGCGGCGAACGAACGTTTAAGGGGGGAAATAGGTGTAGGACGGCGTATTTTTTAGTGATTTTCTTTAATTTTTTTAAGACATTTTATCATATATATATATATATATATATTTATATTTTGGGGTCATTTTACACATACATTCAACAGTACATTCTGAAATTTTCTTCAAAAATAATGGAGATATTTGTAATGGACAATTTGTGTAACTCTTCAGTTACAATTTTCATCCGAACTCAATTTTTCAAAAGAATTTCCTTTTTTCTATTTGAACCTCCTCCTCACAAAAAAATCGAAAATTAATATTTTTTTGAGAAATGTGAAAATTTAGTATGATTTTTACCATTCTTTTGTGCGTTTTATGTGCCATAAAAATAATATTATTTACATAATGAAAGTACGTGTTGAGTTTGATAACGATTAGATTTAAACGAAATATCAAATGAGAAGTTTGACACAACCTCCTGACTGAGAGCTGAATTAGAGAGAATGCTTAATGCGTACATAAACTTAAAAAAAAAATCATTTAAAAAGAAACGGATGAACTTTCAACACAAATAGTCCCAGAAAAAGCGCAGTCTCTCGTTCAATATTATGCAACGGGTTTTAAAAGAAGATTTAGTTCAGGAATGTGTACACTTTCAAGGTCACATTTCCTCTAATAAGACGGCAGAGAAACCTGAATCTACATCATTACTGAATCATTTTAAAACGAAAGTAATTGAAGAAACAATCTCTGTGCAACGTTTACCCAAATTTGGATATAGCTCTCCGCGTCGCACTTTGCACTCCAGCCACGAAATGTTCTGGAGAAAGGAGTTAGCGAGTGAAGAAACACCAAATGTCTTCATTATCGCAAGAAAAACTTTACTTATTGGCTCTTCTATGCATAGAAGCAGTCTGAATACTATAAACTATGAAGCTATTGTAGATGATTTGGTCAAATAAAAAATCCCGTAAAAAATTGTAATTCTTGTTCATGTTAATTTTACTTTGTGAATAATTCATTGGTTTATTTTACCTACTTTACCTCTATTTGAATATTTATTTATAAAATTGTGTGTCACCTAATAAAAGCCTACAAATGAATGAGATTATGATAGGTGGAAACTTCTAAGAAGGAGGAAGGGGCGGCGCAAATAAAGTGGCCTATACTAATGAAAAGTGTAAATACGGCCCTGTTTGTACTACAGTATCAGACAGATTACACTAATTTGAATTGTAAGTTGGAAGTTTTGTATGTGTATAAATAGCATGTTTGTACTACAGTATCAGACAGATTACACTAATTTGAATTTTGATTACACTATTTTGACTTTACAACCGGCTTCCGCGAGTTTTTGAAAGAAGAATAAACAATACAAGTTCTTGTCCAATTTTTTGACAATAGAATATTTCAAAGCTTTATAGTTCTTGATGGAAACGTTGTCTGGGGCTGAAGATTTTTAGGTTGACCTAGAAATGCCTGACTGAAAAAGTTGTGCAAATTTTATTAACTTTACCTCATCAAGGCTCACCGTCAAAGAGCTTCAGCTTCTCAAAACGTATTTTTTGCTACGGAAAACTTAAGGTTGACGTCATTTGTCATTCATGGAAAATTTGACATTTAAGGCTCCGTCGTAAGCGTTCAAACACCAAATAAAATATAGTTTGAAAGGGAGATATGTAAATATGAATGTTAAGACGAACGAGCTAAAATTAAAAATACCTTTACATACCTATAACATGTTAAATAACAAAACAAAATGTGTTTTTCATAATTCTCGGAGCATACTTTGTGATTTTAAACAATTAACGTTTCGCCTCAGCAAATGTATAGATATTATCTTAAAAAAAAACTTATTTTTTAAAAACTAATTACCTAAAGCGTTCGAAAAAGTTATAAATCAGAAGAAATTCGGAATTCTTAAGAGCGTTTAACCAGCCAGCGGCCGAAAATCCACATTTCGTCGAAAGTTGTTCTTACGATCGTGCAGGGCGATTACAATGAGAAAGATTAATTATTCTCCGTACCAGCTTTTTAAAATTATAACTCAATATCGATTTTATTTCATTCCAAATTTGCTTTAATTTATACCTACATCCAAAAATGCTGAAAGGCGTGATGATAAAACTATTAAAATAATGTATTTTTTGTAATTATTTTTTGATAAGTATTTATCATTTTTCAACAATGTCTAAGTTAAATAATAATGTTAAAAAAATCTGAAATATATTAGTTTGTAAGTGCGCAAATAAATACACAAACGGACAAATTTTCGTCAAGAAACACATGTACATATATATTTTTTAATGATTTTATTTAAACTAAAATTAAAATTCTAAAACATGCGATACCCAGATAATGTATTGATTTATTTTACTGCATAATTATATGATTTGAAATGAGTGTGGTATAATACAAAATCTTTTTTGAAAATTTAACAAAACCTGCCAAGGACCTATGGTATAACCTTCTTATACTAAAAATAAACATTTTTTCTCAAAATTTAAAACATGCGAATGCTAGATAAAAGAACAATCTTTCGAAATCCATTTATGATTTTATATGAAAAAGAGTCAATACGTCTAAAATCTGATTTAAAAATGACATATTTCTGGTTTTCTCTGGTAATACCCTCTTAAATTGAAATTATATAATTGTGAAGTAACGCCGCCAAGTAGACAAGCTATTTTTGTTGGAATGATCATTTCCTTCAGACTGCAGACATCTTATTATTCTGACATTCTTAATTTATTGGTCATAAAACAACATATGTATAGTATATGTTGTCTCTAGCCTTAGTCTTAGTTCACCAAACTGGTCACAATCCCAAGGGCGCGAAGCACAAATTTAGGAATAAGGGAATTTCAACTAGTGACTGTCCAAATGCATTCTCAAATGGTCACATGATGCCGGTCTTATAATAAATTCCAAAAAAACTAAATTAATGCATATACGATCTCCATATGTCAAATATACTATCACGCCTATAATAAAGTCGAATACATTTGAGTGTAGTTTCTTGTCATATTTGTGCTTTAGTGACTGCTTCGGCAGTTTAGCGGGTACGTAAAATGAAAAATTAAAAAAATAAAGCTAATAACAATAAGAAAATAAAATCTGCAGTGATTTGTGATGAATAATGAATGAATTTAAAGGAAATATGCAAATCGCTGGTCGGTGCAAAGTGCATCGGCCGTATTGATCGTGCCCGCCTGCGCGAGTGTTTGCCGCCACCGCCCTGTGACGTCATACAGCCACAAGTGACAGGGGACTACGCAGTCGCACAGGAAATCAGCCCTCCTTATAACATTAGAGTTAGAGGTTACATTGCTTTGCAGGAATTCTTGGCTATTTATATTCTTACTAGAGCAGTTTTACTTCTCCTGAAGCTAATGTATGGACTTGCTACTTCTGACGCGAAAATAGTTTGTTGAGAAGAAGTAATGTAGAATGAAGTCATAATATAATATAAAGGGAGTTTTTTTGGAACTGTGCTACCGTAATTCCTACAATATGTACCTACGTGCGACGGATTCCTTACAAAATCGGGATAAAGTAGGTTTCAGACCATCTCTTTTTACAGCACGATTCCACTGAGTGCAAAGTCAACATATTAGTTGATAGAGTTGCGGCCCGGAAAGCCGAAGGTCCTGGGTTCGAGTTCCAGATGTGCCCATATATTTTTCTGATTTTTCTGTATCCAGATTTTCGATTGAATTTCGTTAAAAGTTTCTTCATTTAATTCACTAATAAATTGATAACTTTCCACGTCTATCACTTTTCACAGCAAGAAGATTCACAGTTGAATTCACCCATTAAATACCGCGCCCTGCGGCACAAGGCAGTGGGGCAATGCCTTGTGTCCCACCCTCTCGCCGCGCCTCGCTCCGGCTCCGACAATATTAACTTATTGGGGTCGCTACTTATCTACGCGTAAATTGATTGTATTATCGATCGACAGAAGTCACCAAGGGTGGTAATAAAACTCCTCCACTAAGTACCAATAATAGTTATATAAAGGCGTAGCTATAAACTGGGAACCATGTATTGGATAACCAACACCTCTACCAGGTCACCCCGAGAGGTTCGCTACGTTTGGTGATTTGGTAAGGGTGCCCGGATTCATGGTGTGAAGTTTGTCCGGATTTCACCCACAGCGTGGCAGGCCGGATCGGGAGAGACCGGTTGAGGAAGTCCTTTTGACCTCTCCAGCAGGACTCTTCTGGAACATCGCCTTGCACCGCGGCGGGAGGAATACATTCATACGTCCGCCACTCCTGGACATACTGACCCCCAGTTTCTTATCCACCCCAGTTTATTATTTTATACAATTATTCCTTCCCAGAACTTTCCCTCCCTCCTTTCCTGTAAAGATCTTCCACACAGCACCCCCAAACATGAAAAAAGAGGGAAATTATCTCCTCAGGATCTCTTGTGTGGAGCGAATGTCTACCTTTGGGTCCGATTTTATTGTATTTAAAGCTCACGTGTGACCCTAATTACTATTTAGATATTATCGAAGTTACAATTACATATATACCTATGTGTGTTGGTATAAAGACATATTTTTGATAGTTTAAGTTAAGCTCTAGTTTGGACAATTTTAATAATAACTGCTATATATACGAGTAGCTAGGCTAGCAGTAAAAGCAACAGGTGAAAACTAAACACAGAAATATGTAATGAAAAGCGAATAAATTAATGTAAAGCTACCGTCGGATTCATGCAGTTAAACGTACAGTTAAACTGTACAGCTATTTACATAAATTTAAAAAAATATATAATTTAACATAAATTAAAAATTTACATATTTGCATAATTATTTTATACAAATATTATACGACCAACTGAAAAAAAACCAGAGTAAAAGAACTGTTATCAACTGTTAAAAGTAAATGATTATGAACCTGTGGAAGACAATGGAAGGAGAGGTTGGAGAAGGAGAGAGCATGCAGGAGACAGACTACCAGCACAGCTGATAAAGAAAGACGATGGTGGATCAGAAGAACAGCGCAGGCAGACAATTAAACATCATCGCTGTAAACTCAAACAGCTGGTAAAGGAAGATGTCATTGGCCATGCAGCTGTATGAATAATCTGAGAAACGAACAATGGGGTGATACCAGGAGACCGGAACATGCGGGAGTGTAGGACAAAGACAACCAGCACTGCTTTAACTCGAACATCTTTCAGCTGGTAAAGAAATGTTTGTCATCTGGGAAATAAATAATTATATGATAACAGGAGACCAGAACACGCAGGAGTGTAGGAAAAAGACAACCAGCATTGCTGTTAACTCAAACATCTTTCAGCTGGTAAAGAAAGATGATCAGACCGGGTATCATCTGGGAAATGAACAATGGGATGAAACCAGGAGATGCAGGAGTATAAGAGACAGACAATCAGCTTTGCTGTCGACTCTTAATCTATCAGCCGGTAAATAAAGATTATAATGGAAGTGGGAGAGGATAAAGGATACCGGGAGATCAGAGCGTACAGGAGTGCAGGATTCGTATAAGTACAACTGTGCTAGTGCTTGCTGCGTACATACTCACAGCTTGTTGCGACCGGCAGAAGACAGAAGGCAGAAGAAGAGACAGAAGAGTTAGTTAGTACTCACCGCGGGGATGCAGGCGCTCCGGATGTTGGAACAGCGCGTCTGTAAGCCAAACAACAGTTAGCTGTTAGAGTTAGTGCAAGCCGATCCATTACTGCGACACCGTCACCCGAAACACCGTGCAATTATAGTATTTACACACAATAATACATCAAATATACATTAAGAAATACATCATATTATAGTACAGTCCTACAGTATTTGATATTTATATTATATTATGAAGCAGGGTTGGCGGCCGGTGCCGTACCTAGTTATAGGCCAGTGCAATTAGCGATCCGCGATCGGAATTATTCCGGTAGTCCCAATTTTTTTATATGTTTTGTACACTCATCTTGTGATGTAAAATCTGAGTTTACGACCTTGGGTCACTTGAGCTTTCGCCGCCATTTTGAAAAAACCAGCCGAAATCGAGCCAAAATCTAGTTTTTCTCAAATATCTTATTTCCAACAAAAATTTTGGCTAAAGTAGCTTTTCAAGTTTAGTAGAACATAAAATTACCTACAATTTTTATTTAAAAAATTTTCTTCTATCTATAATAAATATCGAGGTATGCAGTCGTAAAAATGTATATAAGTTTATAAAAACAGGTAAATTGCTTGACTTTGTTCGGTTTTTTGTGCATATCTCTTTTCCAGTACAATTTTGTGAAAAAATTACTGATATCAATGTTATAGAGAATAAAATTTCTTAAAAGACGTAGAAGTATATATTTAATGTTTTTTATCGCAATTAGGTATCCAGGTTCTAATACCAAAATTAGGTCAAAAATTGAATCAGAAGAATAGTGTTTTAATCTAGGCATACTCATACCTTGATTATTTTTTTTTAACAATTATTGTTGAAATAACATGTAACATACATAAAACAGCAACATTAACTATCAATGTAATCACAACATATAAAAAAAAATATTAATTGAGGTACATAGATGTGGTAAAAAATTGTATTTTCTTAACACTATTCACTTTAGTTTCTTACTGCCACTTACGGGCCCCGAACAGCTTCAATATATTTTCGTTATTTGTTTTTGGGGTGTTATGCCGTGTTGCGCTACCTCCTTCTTTAGCTAATAAATAACGAAAATACTTTTGGCCGTGAAAATCTTAAAACGTATCTAGCTTCAATATAGTCTTCCTATGTCTCATCAGCCGAATTTGTGGCGACTGGGTCACCAAATTCCTCGTCATCATCATGAACGAAGGCTTCCACAGTATTCTCACACAGCGTCCTTCTTCCACCCCCATTCAGTTAGATCTTTATGGTGACCAAGCCAAGTATGCACTTTGAAGTACGTTCTTGAAGCATGTTGCTGGACCTCGTCTTTGGTGGGTGGTAGCGTAGATAAATTGAAATTGTTCTTTTTCACTCCTTTGACAAAAAGAATGTAACTTAAATTTTCCAAATTTGATCTCTCATTGCCGCCATACACAAGTGCAAAGAATTGTTCGGCAGCCAAAGTGATTGTTTCTTCTTTGCTTTTGGATCTTGAAATAAACGAACAAGTTTTATTCTCTGAGTGGTTCTCGAGAAGAATATTACAAAATTTGTATATACCTTGACCGAACGGAGCACCAGTTGTGTCGCAGCTACTTATGGCATGGATGAATAAAACGTTTTCAACTATTTCAATGTGTTTAAAACCTTTGTTGGAGTACAAGGCGTTAGGCGTAAAAAAACCTTTACCAACTTTTTGGTAATATACGTTTGGAGGTGAGAAAGCAGTGAGGAGTACCAACTACCAACAGGTCGATATCCTGACCAATGATTATGACTGCATGATCTTGAGATGACAACGAGTTTGCTGTGGTTATTATGAGAACATCAGCATCCTCTTCAGCTTGTACTGTCGTTATTTGCGATCGATCAAATGAGGCTTTGAGTAGGGAAAAAAAACGGGACTTGTTCTTCTCATTTCCCAGAAACTTTTCCTTAGTGCTTTTCTTTTCAACCGAATCTGGGTATCCTCAAATACCACCGCTGCATTGGCTCCATAATGATTTTGTACATATTCTTGGAAATATTCTTTAAGTTCATTTTCACACTTTTTGGCAATACATATACGTTGGAATAGCATTAATGGATCTATTGTCACAGTCACACCCTGATTTTTTATGCTGCTGGTCACCGCCGCAAGGAAAACTATCGCATCCCTAATCGTTTTAAATGAAGATTTCCAAGGTTCTGGTTGATAACTTTAGACAGCAAATTTCCCCAACTTTTCACATTCTTTTCATCGTGCCACTGCTTATGGACATAATCACGTTTGTTTTAGAAAATGGTTCATGGCAAGCAAACCAATCAGTGAGAGTTTGGGCGTCATCCCTTCTAATTCGTGTAGTCCTCGTCCCTACATGTTGCTCTGACGTTCCTGATTCAACCCCACAGAATGACTCGATACCCTCACAAATATTATGGAGATAAACAAATCCACAATCCTATAAGAGCTATAATCCTATGTAGCCTAAGTTATGACCGACAATAGTTTCATGGGGGCTGGCGACTTTAGAGAATTTATGGGAAAAAACAAAGATTTCAATGCAAAAATAACCGATTCCCAAAGAAATAACTACTAAAATATAATTTTTGTTTATGACATTTGTGTTTAAAAAAGCTACATTATCTGAAAAACCATCTAAGAAGCTAAACCACATTTTTGGAGTTGACGACCTCAATTTAGAACTAAAAGGGGGGGAGGAGGAGGGGGGTCCACCCCCACTCTCGTTAATTTATAGTTAATGTGAACAAAAGTCGAATATCGTGGTAATATCGTGAAAAATTTTCTGTTTTCAACTACCGATATTTATTTATATATACTTTATATCAGTAAAAAAAAAAAAAAAAAAAAAAAAAAATAAAAAAATTAAAAAAAAAAAAAATTACACGTCTTTTTAGAAATTTTATTCTCTACAAAATTGGAACAAGTAATTTTTTCACAAAATTGTACTGGAACAGAGATACGCACAAAAAACCGAACAAAGTCGAGCAATTTAGGGAACGTACCCATACTACGTGACCAACTTTTTGCAATTTTTAACCCCCCCCCCCCCCCCCCCGGTGACCAAAATCCTAAGCAACCCGCCGCTCATTTGTATGGAGCGTGACATTTTGAAGACCCCCCCCCCCCCTAAATGTGTCACGTAGTATGGGTACGTTCCCTTACGTGTTTTTATAAACTTATACACATTTTTACGACCGCATATTTGGATATTTATTATAGATAAAAGAATTTTTTTAGATAAAAATTATAGGTAATTTTATGTTCTACTAAACTTGTGAAGCCACTTTAGCCAAAATTTTCATTACAAACGAGATATTTGAGAAAAACTAGATTTTGGCTCGATTTCGGATGGTTTTTTCAAAATGGCGGCGAAAGCTCAAGTGACCCAAGGTCGAAAACTCAGATTTTACATCACAAAATGAGTATATAAAACATATTAAAAAATTGGGACTACCGGAATAATTCCGATCGCGACCCCTTTTTTGCGCTAATTGCACTGGCCTATTAGTGCTGGCGCAGCACATACGATAGCACCGGACGCCATCTTTCAAGGGATGCCAAGCCAATAATTTTTGGGTAATGTTTGTATACTGAGGATGTATCCATACGCATAATACGTCGGTGTGGTGTGAAGCACTCTGTCTTCAGATCTATTACTTTGCAAGAGCTAACCTTTAAGTTACTTACTTTCTTCGAAATATTGTCATGCATTAGTGAAAAAATAACACATTATTACGCTAATTTATGTCAAAATTTCGGAAAAAATATTAAAACTGGCTCTTGTAGGTAAGAGATTAAGAGCACATTATTCAGGTCATTATTGATTAAGTATGCACATTTACAAGGAATGTGTTCAATTTGATGTTTTTCTCAAACGATAGAAGAGAGTAATTGAGACACCCAATCCCATCCAATATAACATTAGTCTTGATCGCATGGCTCGTAAAGATCCGCTCCGAGGATTTCGGCAATTATTACGCACTTTACGCTATTAGACATTTTATTACGAGAGCTAAAATTGTGCAAAACTTCTCAGAACCGTCAATTCTATAATACGAATAATTGTGAGACTAACTAACTAACTAATCATCACGCCGTTTCCGCGCAGGGGAGGCAGAGAGGACGGTCCGCCAAGCAACTCGGTCATGGCACACACTCTTTGCCTCACTCACACTTATACATCGTCTCATTCTCTTCTATTATTCTCACTTTTGACATGGCCAGACTCAACTATCTGATTCACTTGATCGTGCCATGTCTTCCTCGGGCGTCCCCGACTTCTTCTACTGTTCACATTTGCGTCGTATATTCTTCTTACACTACTTTTTTCGTTCATTCGCTCTACATGCCCAAACCATCTGAGGGTTCCTTTCTTAATCTTATTCATTATGCTTACATCAGACTTACATTCTTTGCGGATATCCACATTTCTCACACGATCGTACATCGTTTTACCACACATATGCCTCAGGGATCTCATTTCAACAGCATTCAGTTTACTCTCATCTTTCCTCTGTTCCATGCCAGTTCCATGCCTCGCTTCCATACATCAGGGTAGGTACCAGGACTCCGTTGTGAACTGATAGCTTCGCTTCTTTTGACAGTTTATTTATTAGCGCCAACGGCATTCAGTCCTCCATTAATGGAGTTACCGGCATTCACCCTCCTTTCAATATCTCTATCAGCTTTCCCATCCCTCGTAAACATACTACCCAGATACACAAACTCATCCACCTGCTCCAAGTATTCATCATTCAGAACTATATTGCATACTGTTTTCGTACTGTCTCTTTCAAACACCATGCCTTTAGACTTGCTTACATGAGAAACTGTAGATCTGTGAGGATTAAGCATTATCTGAGATAAACCTTTTACTATCTCAAAAAAAGAAGAAAAAAAACAAAATACGACTTTTAACAAATTAAGGTGATCCACTAGTCCTTGAAAAATTCGAAATTGGAATCCACGCCTCTTTTTGTGAGGGATTTAAAAATAAGGTTGTTTTTAAATTTAATTTTTATAATTTAAATTTAAGGTTGGAGAAGGTATTTGAGAGTTGTTTTAAAAGTCCTGTAAAAAACACCAACTCCCTTTTTAAGCATCGTTTATTTTGTGCAATACAGGCACAAATATTAAAATATTTTTCGATTTTTTTTAAAGAATTTAATTTGTCACATTATATGTATAATAAAACTTTATCCGAAAATGGGTTCATTAGAAGGAGATTTTGCACTTGAAAGTATTTTTAGGTATTTTATTTTTAGTACTTTATTTTTTCCAAAAATTTTATTTTTATTTTACATTATTTTTTACAAAACGACTTGTTGAAAAATACTCGATTATTTCCAAGGCCACAAGATGTGTTTTACTCGCCGTATTGAATTAAAAAATCTATAATATTTCTAAGCGACCAAATTTTCAAACCAAAAACACATGATTTTGCATTAAGGCGCCGTATCCGTATCCCCGTTCAAAAAGAAGAAGATAGAGAGATGTGTAATTACAGATGTTGGAGAGAGCGCGCTAATATTTAAATCGATAAAATTGAAGCGAAAATTGTGAAAATGTTTAATAAAACATGACTCGTTTAAAATAGAGCAAAAATCTCGTGAGGAACAAATAAAAGAGCATTTAAAGAAACACTGTGAACTTTTTCATTCTTATAACTTCTAAAATAAGTTAATGAACGTGTTTATAATAATTTTCGGAGCATACTTTGCGATTTTTTTCTATCGAGGGAATTTCATATAATTTGCGTTTCGGCGTGGAACATGTCTAGATATTATATTCAAAAATAGAATAAATATTTTTTTAAGAGCTTTAAATCTTCAAATGTTTAAGGGAGATAGATATGTAAGAAATCTGTAGAAATTCGGTTAGTGGCGTCTTAATTACTTATAATTAAGTAGGTTCTATTAACATCGTAGAAGTTCGCCGCTTATCGTATCGGACTAACAATGCTGTATTTTTAATTAAAAAACAACTCTGCATCCATTTTCCTGTTGCACATAAAAAATTAGAAGTTGGCTCCCACGGTTCTGCGTTGCCAGCTACGAAACGAACACGGCGGAAGATGGCGGCCATAAGCGGCCTTGGTGGGAACAAGAGAAGAGATTTAAAGATGGCGCGGAATTTTCCGGCATCTCCCGAAGAATAATAATATGTAATGTAGTACCTACTTATGTATACAACATCTGCAATGCGCTGTGTACACTTTGTTCTGTCATAGTGAGTACCTAGTGATGGGCATAATCGAAACATTCGTAATTCGTAAAACCGAATGTATCTAATTATTTATCACTCGAATAAGATGTCGATAAAAACTTTAGAGATTTTTTAGGTCTAAAGAACATGGAAGATAACATTTTTTTTGACGAATTTACAATATGAAAATAGAGCCTTGCATTATTTGCGAATCTCCAAATATCTCACATTTTTTTACTGTCGAATCAGTTATAAATTGAAAATTTTATATTGTTTTATTTATTTGAGCGTAGCAAATAACAAGAAGCACGATCAAGTGAATCTGATACTTGAGACGGGCCATGTCAAAAGTCAGAATAATAATGTATGAATGTTAGTTAGGCAAAGAGTGTGTGCCAAGACCGAGATGTTTGGAGGTCCGTCCTCTCTGCCTACCCCTGCGGGGAAACGGCCTAAAGGTTAGTTAGTTTTATTTATTTTATTTTAGTTTTTATTTACACATACAAAAGTAAGTTTTCAAATTACAAATAAATAAACTAACATAACATGCGTGAAATCGTAACTGGAAATTCGAAGGAATCTAATTAGTTTTTTTTTTAAATTCGAACAAATTACCCCAATGTAACGCTAATTAATAAAGTAAGGAAAATTATTTGTTTCCCACTCCTTAGTATTTTTACAAAACCTAAACAATTTAGACACCTTCAATTTTTTAAATTTAGAATCGTATAAATAGTCGTCTAAAAGTGGTTTAACCACAGTTTGAAAATATCCTTGTAAGCCGAAACAGCTCTCACAAAAATAAAAACGTAAATACTTGCACAACTTAATTATAACATTATTAAATTAATTTAAAAATAAAATTTAAAAAAATAAATGAAGTTATACGAATTAAATACAAAAACCATGATTATCATTGAATGAAAAGAGTAAGGAAGCTGTTTATGGCGTATGTGAGCTTTTTAATATGGCGACATCGAGAAAATAAGTATAATAATTAAAGTAGGCACTGCCCATTGTACCCATATACCATCGTACTACGCAAGATTTCCACTGTCATCTATCGAGTGCCGGCCGACGGGCACGTGATCCATCGCACCGAGGAAACCAACCGCCCATAAAAAATACATTTACCAAATGAATCTCACTATTGATTTATCTAGCAAAACGTAAAACATAATTCTTGTGTATCAATAAACCTTGAACTGTCCAAACTCCTTTGATTTGAAATAATAATTTAAAATCAAAGGAGTTTGGACGGGTCGCTACGAAGTTTCCGTTTTCTAAAACTTCGTAGCGACCTTCGCGTCAGAATCTGTAGGCTCGTTGGCTGTGAATACCGAATCCAGATGTAACGGGTCCGGCCAGTTGCAGCAAATAAAATAACATTTGGTTGGTATATTTTCACTTCGTTCCAGAGTTTCGTATGCTCCAAGTATCGCCCTATGTGAAAATAGAATTCAGTCAAGTTCCAAATTACGCGCAATTGTCCGGAGCCAGTTAACTATGTGTGAAGAAATGTTGTAAGCTGAAGCCAGTGGTGGCATACATTAATTACGTGAGCTCAAATGGGGGGGGGGGGGTCTAGCAAAATCTCACGTTACTTGAAAAGAATATACGAAGTGGCCCAAATTTATCTCACCAAGGGGGGAGGAGGGGTCTAGATCGGAAGAAAAACTGCTCACGTAATTAATGTATACCCTCATACTAAATAATGCAAAATCATACAAAATCATATGTTTTTGTTTTGAAAATTTGATCGCTTGGAAGTATTATAGATTCTTCAATTAAATACTGCGTGCAGGACATACTCGCTTGGAAGTATTATAGATGCTTCAATTAAATACTGCGTGCAGGACATACCTTGGTCCTTAAAAATATCGGTAATTTATTTTGTAAATCTTTTAATATAAATAAAAAAAATAAAGGATAAGGTCTATAAAAACCACTTTCAAGTCCAAACTCTCCTATTTATAAACCCCTTTTCGGATATGGTTTTATTGAATAATGTGGCAATTTCAGTTTCTTTTATAATAATCGCAAAAAATTGATATTTACGCCCGAACTTCCCAAATAAAAATGAAATATACATTTTCGCGTTGTTATTTTACAATACGGCCGCTAGTCGACGAATTTGGTTTTTCAAAGTGAACCCTATGCCAACCACCGAAGAACTACTGACCACGCCACATCCATTTTCAGTCAGTCCTCCCCCGGCCGTAGCGGGGAACAGACGTTAGGCTCAGCGTCGCTTGATTTCATGAAATCAATTTTAAATTTCCGTTTTACTACAATAAACAATGTGTAAAAAAGGAGTTAATGTTTTTAACAGGTTTTTACGAAATCAACCTGAAAAAAAACCTTTTCCAACCTTTCCAAAAGCTTTTACTCAAGTATTTTCAAACTCCTCCCTAAAAGGGGCGTGAATTCCGATTTCTATTATTTCCTGGACTATTGGATCACCTTGATGGGGAGGGGGCAGAGATGAGCGAGAAGAAGCTTGGTTATTTAAATCTGATCACTGATAACTAACCACTTGAGCCATGGATAAGTGATCATTTATTTTTTTCCCCAAACCGGGACACCTAAAAAAGATAGGTACTTAATAACCGTAATAAATTTGGACAACTTATATAGCGCTGTTTTCGCAAAACATCGCCTCGAAAGCGCTGTACAAAAGAATCTAGATTAAAATTAATTTTGCAGCTACCAATCGCATCGACGATTGGAACTCTAGACCCTTGTTCAAAATTTAAAGAGCTTTTTTTGCAATAACCGAAATAAAGCAACATGTTAGAGTTAAAATGTTTTCGACTAAAATTAGCATTGATTTAGAGTGAATTTTTTTACTGCGTATGATGCTATATCACAACTCGTCTTGCAGTTACTAAGCGCATGGATTTATTGGAATTTTAGTCCAATTTAAGAAAATAAAATATTTTATAAACTTATTCGTTTTAGGAGCCTCACAATTGTATCGAACGTGTCGTAGGAATACGTGTGCATTGAACGAGTGCGCGAAAGCGTATGACAACCCTGGAAATTCAAGATTGGAATTTACGCTCCCACAGAGTACCATGCCGCTAGCACGACAATCTGAGTGCTGCTATTGGCTAGCGGAATAATGTGCATGTGGTGCCCCTTCCAAATGATTTGTCTGCAACGCTATTATGTCCTTTAACTAACTAATCAATTGAAAACATAAATGAAATTGATAATGAATACATGCGGCAGCCTCATTGGACTGGAAAACACACCTGAATAACCACCTAATGCTTCCACAAGGGACTCCAGACAGCAATGATCAACGCCAAGGAAATGACTGACTATTTACGTCATCCCCACCATGCGACCAGCCGAGCCACTATTGGTCAATTCTGAACAAAGGAAAAATCTGAATCGTAAATATTTACCACAGCGAATTCATCTTCCGAAAAATTTGGAGCTCAATTTCGAGAAATAGGGAATAATTTGGATCAAGAAATAAACATCATCACCTAAAAATGAATATATGCTACAAAAACAACCCAAAAACTGACGTCTATCAGTGATTGTTGCACTTTAAGAAAAATATTTACTGTTTAAAATTGTACCTTATATCACATATGTATACTTGTACCTTTTCTTGTAAACACAATAAAAATGATGTGAGGCTTTGGTATCCTAAGTTGGTAAAATCATGGCAAAAACTATCACACATAATTTTAACACAGCTGACTTCCAATCGTAGCGACCAGGGAAATTACCTAAAACAAGTACCTTAGAAAAATTTAAAAGGTTCTATCCCCCAAAAGTCCGACCTGAGTTTGCCCTATAAAAATAGAAGTCAAACCGGTAGGAAGTCAGTTCAAAACTATCAGCCAAGAAGAAACCATACTCAAGATACCAACAGTCTCCAAGTTCAAACCTCTTTTCAAGTGTTTTAATCAGTCTTAGATTCAGTTTACCTCTCCCAGTATCCCAGTAACCTAAAATCCTAAAAACCCCAGTCTCCCACAGTCTCCAAAGTGAAAAATATTTATTTTAATCTAGTACTTAAATCAGTTTTGCCATTATACCTAGAAGCATTTTTTGTCAAAGTAGTAAATTCATTTAAAAGACCAGTGGCGTTCCAAAATCCACTGGCGTAGCAAACTCCATTGGCATGTGATTGTGGCCAGCTCCCTATTATATTTAGTTTATGTACAAACGTCTAGTACAACAATATTATACAATACAATTGACAAGACAGTAATGTTTTTTCTTGCAATATTAGGGTTAGCAATTTTATATATTTATGTATTTCAAGATAACCGGTATGTTTGTGTGGGGGCATAACGCCCTCCTTTCGAAAACGGGACATTTTGGCGTCCCGAAGCTGTGTTCGGGTACTTCTTTTCATCCTCAAAATTTTATTTAATTTCAATAAGGATACCGTAGTAGTCCAACGAGCTCTCGACAGTCGACACTCATTTAACATAACATTAAATGAAGCAAAGATCTTCTGTTGCGAAATGCTCGAAATATTCTGGAAAGTTTTTTTTACATTAACTCCACACAAGAGGCTTTGAGGAAAATAATTTCCCTCAGGGTCTATGTCAATTGAGATTCTGTGTGGAGAGTCTTTTTGAGGAGAGGAAGTTATGAACATTAGTCTTGAAGAGACTCATGTTGTAGGAAGGAGGAAACACAGAGGCAGGCTAATCGTTCCACAGCCCAGCTGTTGAACACAAGGACGAGTCGAAGAAGCTACCCGTTCTCATGTGACATGTCAACATACGTATACATCTGTTGGGCGCGCATTTGGCGTGTTTCCCGGCTATAAACCGGTGCCTAAGAGATTAATGAGGCTAGTTTCTTGGAGCATCTTTCATTGAAATACCGGTAGAACGAGGACAGCATTCCCACCCAACGCCTGTGCTCTAAAGATTGCAATCCACTTAAGTTAGGATATCTATCAAGCCCGTTTCTGCACGGATTCGAGGAGTTTTTCAGGTATTTTGGGGCTCTAGATCAGAGGTCGCCGCCAAATAGAACCGTGGGGCGCAGTTGCGATTTGTACATGGTTAATAGTTGTGTACTATTTAAGTATCTGCGGGCAAGGCCGTAGCTAGAGAAAAATTTCGGGGGGGTTTTGTTTGGTGGAACAGTGTTTATAGTCCAGTCAGTGGGGGATAAAAAAGGTCTTTACCTTGCAGAAGGTCATGTAGTAGCGATTATGATATAATATTAGATTGGGACTTTAACAAAAAAAAGTTTTCGACTCTTAGGGGGGCGGGGGGGGGGGGGGGTCGAGCTCAAGCCGCCATCTTGGATTAAAGGCACCAAAATTTGGTTTTGTCAAAATAATTCCTCAACAGTTGCAAAACTGCAAACTCAAAGAAGACTAAATTACGTACAGTTTTGTTCGAAGTTTTTTTAAAAGTCTTATATATTATAATGGCTTACAGCGGCAGTAAGAAGAAAATTTTGACAAAAAATCGTAAAACTCGATTTTTCTTGATAAATTTTGTAAGAACGTACAATATTATTTTAACGTTTTTCTATTGGTGGATTGACATTAACGCCAAACCGTTTAGTCTTTCCTAGCCAGTGGAATTTCTGAGCCGTTTCAGAGAAGAGTCATGTCAGGGGTACATGTGGAAACAGGCAGTGTCACCAAGATTTTTAAAAGTTTGTGAATGTTTGGAAATAAGGTCTGGTCCTGGTTGCATTCTCTGAGAGCTTCAATAGCACATGTTGGTCGATTTAGTTCAGATTCTTCCAGCCATTTTATCTCTCACTTTTCTAATTCAAATTTTACAGAGTCCCATTCCAAATATTTTTATAGAGCTCTTAGTAGCCTTCTTGATAATTAAGTTTTTAATTTTTTTTTCTATATTTTCTTAAGCACTTGGTCCTTTTCGCCGAAGACTTGATAAAATTTCCAACCGATTTTATAGTACCAATAGTATTTTGAATAGGCTGAACCTGACAAGAATGACATAAAGCCAAATTCAACTGCAGTGAGCTGCAATGAACGTATAAGGAATCTGAATGTGACTCACGAATTACTGCCTGCACACCTCTAAAACTTACTTCCATCGAAGAAGCTCCATCATATCTTTGTCCGATTAAATAATTCGCAATCTACATCCAAAGATTTTAGTTCAGATAAAATTGCATATGCTAAATACTATCCTGTTGTATTCTCAACTGTTACAAAAGTTAAAAAAGCCTTACTAAAAAAAACCTTCCACGGCCTACAACCTGTGTTGTTGTAACAACATAAATAAAGCCCGTATACACTAAAACACGATCTGTTACTAATAAGCTTTCTTCCGCGGTCACGCTGTAAAAATGCATTGAATGTATTTTACATCTGATAACGTTGTGTATGGTTATAATTTACTTGGTAAAAATGGTTGTTTTAATTCTTCTCCGCAAGGGGCGTTATTGGTGCGCCTACACAATTGTCCTTAGCGGCCCGCGCTGAAAAAATAGTTTGGTTTGTTCATGGCGGGATGTTGAAAATTTTGTTATTAAATATTGCGATTTTGCTAAATGATTTCTATTATAGTGACCAATTCACTCTTCTATTCATATAATTGATATATTTACCGTGTTTTTTGTGGTTTTTCATGTTTTAGTCAAGTTATTAGCGCAATAATCGTACTTTGAAAGTTGAACTGTCAGAAAATAGTTTTATAGGTTACTTAAAAATTCAAATTTACATTTTAGGATCTTTACTTTCCAAAATTAAGACCTTTATACTCCAAAATTCGGTCAGAAATAGTTAACAAAAAGTGGTACACATGAGATAAACTACCCTCTCGGGTAAGCAATGTATATTTCTTTCCATGAACAATTTTTTAAATTAGAAATATTAATCACATACACGCTCGTTTATCAATTGAATAAAATTTTCACGGGGTTTTTTAGTAAGGCTGATTATCTTTTAGCCCTGCATATCTCACACAGATGAACATCTGTTCTTGTCTTGAAGTGAAACATCAGTAGTTCCATCAACAAGGACTGAAAAACATTTTGCAGAATTCAATCTTTGCACAAGTTTTTTTCTGGACAATTACACCACAAATTGTCGGGCGTCGGTAGCATTAACATCACATTTTCAGTGTGCTCTATTAGATTTCGGGGGGGGGGAGATCAAACCCCCTTGGGGGTCGTCCATTAATCACGTGAGGCTCGAAAGGGGGGGGGGGGGGGGTTCGGAAAAAATCACGAAATATCACGACGGGGGGGGGGGGTAAAATGAGAAATCACGTGTATTTATTTTAGTGACAATATTCTCAAAATTTCAAAATACTTTGCAATAAAAAAAATTCACGTGATTTTGGGGGGGGGGTGGGTGGGTTAGTCTAAAACCTCACCACATATCACCAAGGGGGGGGGGAGTTAAAAAGTTGCTAAAAAAACATCACGTGATTAATGGACGACCCCTTGATCCCCCCTTGGCTACGGCCTTGTCTGCGGGCCCTGTATAATGCGCCCAGTTTTTGAGAGGCTAACTTAACTCAGGCTTCGATGGAGCCCCCATATCTGAGCTGGTCATTTAGAGTTACACTAAGCATGTTACAAAGTGCGTATTAATGTCGGTAAAGGAAAAACAAGTCATTCTCATGAATCAGTATCACTTTGAACAGTGTGTGTACCTTTATTACGTATAGATAATAATGATATTAACATTACGGAGACAGTACGATTCAGTAATGCACCTATATTTAGAATAATTATTGATCATACACGTATCAAAGTCTCAACAAACAGTCATCTGACGTCATCGTGCATGATGGAATGAAGCTCTCTTCTCCCTTCTCCCTTCTCCCTCGGTGACTGCAATTGATGACATTAATCACGTTCATCTTTGCAGGAACATTGCACGTTATAAGCAAAATAATACATTGTGGTGTAACTATATGACTATATCATTATGGGTAAATATAGAGTTATAACTGTTCCTTACTATTACGATTATACCATTTACGACCTTCACGGCAGAGCGATAAGCTCTATAATTGGCTCTGGATCTAGAGATCGCAGGTTTTAATCCTGGCGTAAGCCAAGGTGAACCGTGAAAGATATAATTCAGAATAGAAACGTTGGCGTTGCTAGAAGTGACTTTAGCTACGTTAACCCCAAAAGAAAACTAAAAGCTGTTTTGTGAAAGGTGATGAAATGCTTTTTGAAGTTTTATAATTCGAAATAAACGGATTATTTTTGAAAAATATTTTTTTTTATGTAAACATAAAACAGACACGTTTTAAGATTTTCACGGCCAAAAGCATTTTCGTTATTTGTTTTTGGGGTGTTATGCCGTGTTGCGCTACCTCCTTCTTTAGCCAACGTTGCAGTATCTATCCGACACATCTATCGGATCTGCCCTGATGATGGACACTGCAACGTTGTCCGAAAAGTTGGCTAAAGAAGGAGGTAGCACAACACGGCATAACACCCCAAAAACAAATAACGAAAAAACATAAAACAGTTTATAAAATGGCTAACCTAACATTTTTTCTAATTAAAATTACTGATTAAAGCACATATTTTATTAGGCTAAGCGTTATCGTCCCGCCCCACTTTTTTGTCGTTCCATGTAAAAATAATTAATAAAAAATTCTAAAAGTCTCACAAATTTTTTTCAAATTGCCATCGAAAACTTTGGTTTCATAAATGTGTATATTTTAATTATTTTATGGGTTCTAGATTTTTCTCTTTCCAAAACCGTTTCGATAATATTTCTAACCAAACTTTTCAAGGGTCTGCGTTTTTGACATTTTTAAGATTTGTTATATATTTTTTATTGAATAGTATTTACTTAAAAAAACATTTATTTTGTTTGTTATATATACCTCACTAGGTATTATTGGAGTCTAGATATACATGTACGTTATTTACTAAGATATACTAACGGTGTTCATTCGAAAGATAAATTTCTGGTCATCTGGTTTTTGTAGCCTAATTTCCTTGCACGTCCTTGTGTTATATCTGTGAATGTCTTTATTGTATACAATTTTATTTGAGAAGTATTTTGGTAACGTGCTGTTCAATATTTTGTGGATAAATATCATCGTGTTCAAGGTCAGCATCTCTTTCACAGTCAACCAATTTAGTTCCTTTAACATTTTAATTATTTTTGAAAATCTGTTTCGTCGAAGAATTATTCTCATAGCCCTGTTTTGGAGAATTTGTAACTTATTTTGTTCTCTTTCGTTACATAGGAAAACAAATAATATAACACCCCTCTAGTTGCGTCGGGGGTTAAAAAGGATAAAAAAAAATTAAAGAAAGAGAGATTAATATTTCTGATACGATTTTAGATTTTCACGGCCAAAAATTATTTTGTTATTAGTTTTTGGGGTATTATGCCGTGTTGCGCTACCTCCTTCTTTAGCCAACGTTTCGGACAGATATTTCTTATTATTTAATAACCGGATTTCCGAGCATTATGATCAAATATTTAACGTTTTCAAAATCTGTGTTACAATTATTATAAAGTAGATAGGTACGAAAGGGTTTCGAGACAAACTTTGCCTGAAGTATTTTTATTGAAAAACATTATACAGAAATATTTATTACCTATACACATAACTGTAAAATACCTACATACACATACAAAATAAGAATGGGTACAGCATACATTTTACGTTTCGTAAAAACCCCTCGATTCCTTTTCTGGGTGCGTCCCTGACCTAACCTACAGGCGAATTATTACGAAACCTAACCTAACCTGTAGACTGCATTATACTAGCCTTTGCTTTTATAGTGTATCAAAGTCTATGGAGTGAAATGGTATAGGTTTAGTAAACAATTTTGCACAAAGGCTACTCTATTACCTATGAGCCTATGATAGTCCTTACCGTGACCGAAATGATATAGGCTTTGTAAATATGACTCCGGACCTAATTTGATAGGTAGTCTGTTTACCGACACCATGAACATTGAACATACTATACCCACGTGATGTCGTGTTCCACGTAATACGGGCAGTACATGGTATTAGTGCAGATCATTGTTAGCAACTAGTTAGCAACTATTGTACCTATACGAAGTCCATATTATTGCATCATCGCATATCAAAGGATATCCTATAGCCAGCGTGACACCGTGATCACTTGATCACTCACTGGTTAGAGTTAGAACCGACACACAAGTAAGGCAGTTATACAGTCAAGGCAGGCCAGAAGGATGATTCCGACAACCTAACGAGTGTGTTTAGGTTTTTTATATTCGGTACCCATGTTTTCGTCGTACCGGGCGAAGCAGTTTATGGACGCGTTTTCATGGGTGGTATGGTAATTCCTGCATAAAATGTTTCCGTGTGTTTTTTTTAAGGGCCCGCAACCCGGATTTGTACCGATTTATTACATATTTCCCTTAAACACGGTAAGTTTTAAAGCTCTTAAAAAAATATATGTTATTCTTGAAGATAATATCTAGACTTTGCCGGCGCCGAAACGCAAATTATATAAAATTCCCTCGATAGAAAAAATTTCAAAGTATGCTCCGAAAATTATTATTAACACGTTTGTTTCAGTTATTTTACAAGTTATATGTATGAAAAAATTCATAATGTTTCTTTAAATGCTGTTTAAGATAATGCCCGCGAGATTTTTGCTCTATTTTAAACGAGTCGTGTTTTATTAAACATTTTTGCAATTTTCGCATCGATTTTGTCGCTGTAAATGTTAGCGCTCTCCTCTAACATTCGTAATTTCGTATCTGTCCATCTTCTTCTTTTCGGGCCCGGTTGCAGAGCCTTAATAAGGGGATTTCAGAGTCTTTGTGGAGTTGGGTTACCCTAAGGTAAGGCTTTATTCTGAAATGTTTGGAGTTTTTTCAAATGAGAATCTGAAGCTTAGGCCCAGATGGGGCTTGCATAAGTTAGTTTTGGCCTTATAGTTCATTTATAAATTAGGATTTATTTTTAGTTGATAGTTTTTTTTGCATAACATGGGGTAAAGGGATGCAAGGATTTTATTTGCCGAGGCTAGGGTTGTATTTATGTGCTTTTTCCAAGTCAATCTACTGTCAAGAGATATTTAATACATTTTTCCACGGGACGTTTTCTCCAAACAAGTGGATATTAGGTGGCCATTTAGTGTGAGAAAACGCAACAGGCTCTTTTGGAGGAATTAATACTAATTTTAATCTGCCGTATACGACACATTTTGACAATTTTCTTAAATGCGGTATTCCGTATCGCACTAAATACTGCGTTTGTGTTGAGACACCAACTCTTAAACGAAGTTAGGCTAACGTAAGAGATGACGGTGCGTTTGCGGCGAATCCTCGTTGTCAGTCGCTGGTGAATATGCAAAATTAAATCGTGTAGGACAAACATCGTAATAATACGAAATACGGATAATCATTTATGAACGCCTATTAGGCTTATACGCAAGTAGTTATAAATAATGAACTTTGTGTTTTTATTTGTGTTTTTAAGTAGGTAATTAATCCACACTAACTGACATCAACACACGACAGACGTAGACAAGCCATTGAAAGCCATAGAAAATCACAGAAATTTGACAGCCGATAATACACGACGGACGCCTTCCGACATCCGACGGATTTTGCCTTTTTATCTTAATTGTGTCGTAACGCTGACTTAAGACAAAAGATACAGAATCACCCTTGGCTACTTCGATTTTAAAACACTTGACGTGGAAAATAAAACGAGGCTCGTAAAATGGCAGGTCTGTAAAAGTATCACATATATGTGAAAAAGCGTCCCGCGCGTAAAAATAATACATGGTGTTAAAAAAGTGTACTTTACATTTTTTGTAAAATACTTTACTGCTACTTCTGGGCTTGAAGGTCGGTGTCGCAACGCAATAGCTTGTTTGAGATTATTCTAGATAAGATGTTATGTTGATATTATGTCTATATTATATCATGTAAAGTGTGTGGATCTTTACTTTTACACGATAAGCAAAGAGGCGTAGGGATTATAATAACGTGGAGATATCTTAGTACCCACGGTAAGCGCATGCCAAAAAATCAAAAAAATAAATACGCAGACCATCGTCGCGGGCAATGGCCAGAGGACGAAGCAAAATTACTTGATCAAAATAAATAGTAGGTAGATATACCTACCTACTGATACATTCTGAAAAGTATCGATCAATACGAAACCAATTATTTTTAAGAAATACTATAATAAAGTCCCCTTCCACGGCCACGGGGTAGGAAAATGTTCGGCGTCGAAATTTTGATGGCGTCGAGTTGGCGGTCAGTAATATTTTCGTCGAGAGCGTTTTGCTACAATCGCGCTGTCAGTTTGACGTTTACGCTCGAGAATGCTCGACCCAAAGTTTTGTCATGGGTTTGGAGCTAACCAAGAAAAGGAGTGCAAAAATTAATTGTTTTTACAAAAACATTGATTTAAAAGCCAACGGTCATTAAAATAATAGAATAATGACCGTCGTTCAAGCTGAAGTTAACCGCATAACGTTACTCACTCAACCTATGGCTAAAGTCAGCTTATATATTACTATTATTAATTATTACTATTACTTATTACTATTATAACCAAATGTAATATGAAAATAATGAAATAAATAAATAAAAAAAAATAAAATATATTTTTAATAGCTACCTACCTACCCCTAGCCAAAATCGTTTTTCTATTTAGACTCCCCGCTCTGCATGCGGATAAGTGCGTCGCGCCAAAAATTGACCCCTTTTTGAAAGGCGTTTGAAAAATGTCTCCGCGAAATGAAAATGAAATACACCAAGTTAGACTGCTCATTAAAAAAATTTTAAAACAGTCATTTTATTTTTTCAGACATTACGGCATTTGGGCACCCCACTCACTATCCACTTACAGTAGGGACTAATTGATTTAGCAATTTGAAAACGAGTCGTTTTTTCGACTAGTTCATATTAAAAACGACTTGTACGTGTAACGAATTGCCATTCGTTTTTTTTCTTACCCTTACTACAACAATCGATGTAATTACCCCGAATCTACATAAATACAGCTGCTATACAGGAATTCTTAGGAAATATTAAAATTTAAAAGTAATAACGAAGAATGTCCATTGTTTCCTACGTCCTAATTCACAGGTTTTTTAATGAGTTACAATTTTTCAATTTCCGTGAACCAGTGGTACTATGGTGTGTATGTGGGAGATTGTAAAGTGAGAATCAGAAAGAAATACCTAATGATTTACTCTGTTCAGATTTCATTACTGAACAGTTCATTCGCTTCATTACAGAATCATTCGCTTCAACTCAACGAATCTTTGAAGTTATTAATGACATTGACTTTTCAAAAGAGTTGTTGAGTCGATTTCATTCTGAGAGGTCCGTTTACCTTACTGAACATAGCTACATATTACATATATCAATTTTAAGCAACGTTTCGATTCTGAATGATAGCCTCTCTCTCCAGGGCGCACATTCTACATTCACAGGAGTCCCTTCCGCAAGTCATAGTTCAGACTTACTTATGCTGAACGCCGAGAGAAGACAGCAGTCGCCACCCTGAGGAGCCGCGGCCATGGTGGACCTAGGGCGCGTGAACACTTCACCGGCACGGACACTTGACAGACACGCACTCGGCTGCAGCAGGACGGCCCGGCACTCCACGCGCAACTTGACTGTGACTGCAACCGCCTGCAGAACGACCGTCACTGAACGGAACGAATCCCCCCTCGGCTTGACGACTGCGCGCGCAATGCTCACACTAAATGCACAGAGATCTGGTCAACTTTATCTGATGATAAAAAAACCTTACTCAATGCGCGACAATTAAAAAGTGAAATCTTTGACGCGTTGTCAAGCTTTTATGGCTATTTTAGAGTTTGATCGTATCAAGATATCAGGATGTCAGTAGTTTATCGGTTCAGCGTTATCAGAAGTCGCTTTCGGGTGTAGTTTTTTGACAAGGATCGCTGCTCCCAGTCCAAAGAACGCGAAACAAGGCGAACTAGAGTCTAGGGCGGCCCCATATCGATCGGAGGGCGGCGCGTGCGCAAGGCGGCTCCGGGGGGTGATTGAGCCAGACCGGCGGTGGTCTGGGGGTAAATGCGCAAGTAATAACGGCGTAGTATAGGCCACTTCCGTAAGGTGGTTAGACTGGATGGTGATAGTCTAACTACCTCAGTGGAGGGCTCTCACAGGGCCACGTCATGCTCTCACAGGGCTCGCCTGCTCAGGGGCGCCCAAGAGGTACATTCATTTCCGCCCAGAGATACTAACTTCTGACATTCATAGATGGCATTTTATTTGCTTTGTGGAACACACTTCCCCCTTGCTCATTATTAAGAGCCACAATAGCCAAAAGGTCGTAAGTGCCACTCGAGCAAAAATACGTGTGCTCAGCCTAATGCGAAGAGCCGTAGAGTAATCAAATAGGTATTAGGGAACGTACCCATACTACGTGACCAACTTTTTGCAATTTTTACCCCCCCCCCCCGGTGACCAAAATCCTAAGCAATTCGCCGCTTATTTGTATGGAGCGTGACATTTTGAAGACCCCCCCCCCCTAAACGTGTCACGTAGTATGGGTACGTTCCCTTAACGTGTTTGCACGATATCCGCATAGTGACATTATATTTGTCAATGTAATGAGATTAGGGGTAGTTTCTAGTTAGGGAGCGTTCAAGTATTACGTAACGCAATTTTTGGAGATTTTTGACCCCCCCTCCCCCCCATGTAACGCGCCGTAACATTTTCCTGTTCAACCCCCCCCCCCCCCCCTCTAAGCGTTACGTAACACCCAAGTAACAATTTTTACCTGAAAGTCACAATTAAGCGCAACGTACTGAAATGTCGCTTAAATACCCTTTTTCTTGATTTTATCGCGTTTGCGGAAATAAATAAAACAAGAGATTTCTAACTCGCGATACATTATATACATTTTATTTATTCATATTGTCATATATGAAAAAAAATGAGAATATTATTATTTTTATCGGCCTTGTATTCCTTCCAGATCTCCACAATTTAACACTGTCTTACCTCGAATAAACCTACATGGTTTTACAACACATACTTTCTTTTACATTAGCTTTAGTTAGGAGGCCCTGAGGAAAGTAATTTCCCTAAGTTTTCCCTGTGGAGCAACACTTTACTTCACTATGATTCACAAGCTGACTCATAGTGGAGTTAAACCCTTTCCACGTCCCGAATGCAGTTATACAAGTTCTCAAAGGGAAGATTTAAAAATCTAAAAATAACTTATGTTTACCCACAGTGGAGAAAAATCCATTTCATGTCCTGACTGCAACTATTCTACTTCTCGAAAAACAATAACGAAAACGACACTTGCTAACTCACAGTGACGAAAAACCTTTTTCTTGTCCCGATTGCGACTATTCATGCGCTACACAACGATATCCAAAAGTTCACGTGTTGAACCACACTGGACAAAAACCTTTTTCATGTCCTGACTGCAATTATTCATGTAGTGCAAAGGATCTTCTTAAAAATCATTTGCTTACTCAAAGTGATACAAATCCTTTTACATGTTTCTACTGCACTATTTATGTTCTACCAAGAATCACCTAAAATCACATGTTAACGCACAGTGGACAAAAACCATTTTCCTGTCCAGAATGCAGTTATACAAGTTCTCAAAAGGACAATTTATAAATCCACCGTGCGATTTACAGAAGAGAAAACCTTTTACATGTCCTGACTGTAACTATTTGTATTCTTAAAAGGGATATCCAAGAATTCACTTGCTCATTGTGGAGAAAAGCATTTTTCATGTTCCGACTGTAACTATTCAGAGAAATCAAAAAATCACATGTTTACTCACAGTGATGAAAAACCCATTTCATGCCCTGACTGCAACTATTCTTCTTTTCGAAAAAAAACTAAAACGGCACTTGCTAATTCACAGTGATGAAAAACCTTTTACTTGTCCCGAGTGCAAATATTCAGGCGCTACAAAACGGTATCTAAAAATTCACATGTTTACCCACACTGGACCAAAACCTTTCCGTGTCCCGACTGCAATTATTCATTTTGTACAAAAGAACTTCTTAGAAATCATTTGCTGACTCACAGTGCTACAAAGAGGCACGAAAAATCACATGTTTACCTTCAGCACACAAAACTATTTTTTTGTCCCAGCGTGGTTTTTCAAGTTCTCGAAAGGGAGATTAAAAAATCCACAGAACGATTCAAAGTGAAGAAAACCTTTTTCATGTTCTGAGTGTAACTATGCATGTAATGCGAAACAGGTAATATTATTATATTTTAGTAGTAAACTAACCTGTGTGTAATAACTAAAAAGCGTTGTTCTTACTAAAAACTCTCGTATAATTATTATGTATAATTATCTATAATATAATTATCTATATATTATAATTATCGTATAATTATCTCGTATATTCATATTATGCATAAATTTTTATTTTTTTTTAATTTTTCTTTTGCTGTCTTCCAAATTTGGTTGGCATTTTTTTGTTGCGCTGCGCTGGCAAGTCAGCATGAGAGCCTTTATAGGCCAATAACAGCTGATGATGTAAATCTCCCGGTTTGGAGGACATTATAATTCCTAAAAACTCACATTAACAACATTGACTACAGCAAATTGTGTTTATGCGTATTTCGTGTTTAAAACACTACCGAATACTGACAACGAAAATAAAATAAAAATGACGCACAATACAGTCGAGAAATTCCCCGTACAACATAAACTAAAAGGCTTGCGAACTTGGAAGATTTCAATTCCTTAGTTTTTTATTTAAATAAAGAAAAACATGTTACGTAACGCGTCCTTCGAAACCCCCCCCCCCCTCCCCGTAACGCGCCGTAACGTTTCACCAGACCCCCCCTCCCCCCCAAGTGCGTTACGTAATACTTGAACGGCCCCTTATTTGTACGATTTTTTTTATTAACCCCTCGGGCCTAATATTTTATCGGAAGGCCAAAATATTAACGCTTGGCAATAAAACCCAAATCAATGAAATATTTCTGAACACATCCGAAAACTAAAAACTGTTTTGAAATGTGGTGAAATAAGCTTTCAAATTTTATAATTCGAATAAACATATGTTTTAAAAATGAATCACCACCTTACGTTTTTTCTATTAAGTACTGATAGCAAAAAAAAATACACACATATTTTATTACGCAAATTTATTATAAACTCACTTTTCTGTCAGTTCATGCGAATAAAAAAAAAGCGAACAAATTAGTCTGAGGGGTTAATAATATGGGAGTGAAAAATAGTTGAGAGGGAAGTAATTAAGTATTATAAGTTTTATTTTGGGAGAATAAACAGGAAAAAAAAACAAATGAATTATTCACAAAAACAAATGTACCTACTGCAAACATGCGGCAGTATACGAGTGTTTTTAATATCCGGTTGTATTTGGTGTTAATTAGGCACAAGTTTGTCCAAAACAAAGAACACCAAAAGAGGGAGAAAACATATCTACGTCTATCTAATAAATAAAAAAAAATATTTTTATTAGTTCAAACGCCTTAAAAGTGAAATCTTCAGAAAACTAAAGTAGACAAGAGTGCACCGCACAAAGAGGAGATTGATTATTCTATCTCATTCTCTCTCAGACTAAATTCTATAGATGTACCTAGGTACGTGTTTGTCTTTTTTTTATATTTGCTCCACGCCAAGGAAAATAATTCTACTCAGGGGCTATGTAATCTTTGGCGATGCTGTGTGAGGGTCTTTTCACGGGAAGAAGGGAGAGGAAATTCTGGAAAGGAAAAATGTATGAGGGGTGGGTAGGGATTCCTACCCACCCCTCATACAGTGTGTCCAGGAGTGACGGACGAATGAATCCATCCTTTCCACTGCGGTACAAGGCAGTGTTACGAGAAAGTCCTGCTGGAAAGGTCAAAGATCTACCTCAACCAGTCTCTCCCGATCCGGCCTGCCACGCAATTGGTGGGTAAACACAACCGCCGCGGGCCGCCGAGATCCGGACAAACCTGTCCCTATGAACCCGGGCACCCCTGCTAAGTATCGCTTTTTAGATTCATCGAGTTTCAAATCACAACGGTGCTAAAGAATTTTCACTTCAAAAATGAACAAAACTGAAGAATATTTACATAAAAACACGAGGCACGACATCTGAAATTAGAAAGGGTGACCGGCCAACCACCTCAGAAAGATCATTAAGTTCTGAGTTGGTTTCATGTTGAGTTGGCACAAAACCAATAGAAAGGTACTAAAGGTAGGTAAGTTAGTGGCATTTACAAAAGGCACTTTTCGCAATGATTCATTCAGCAAAGTAATGCAGATTGACCAAATTTGGTATTCACAGAGGGTGGGTTTATGAACTTTTGACATTTCTGACAAACTAGCCTCGATATACCTCGATCTACCCCTCGATAACATTTGGCGTATTGTAACACCCCTCAGCGGGTACAACGTACAACTAATCATGATGCCTAACAGGGATCGGGGGGCTGTTATAATTCTTTCTGTTAAATTTCTGGAAGCAATTGGTGCTTTAGCTGGTGGTGTCGAATATGAACCCAGTATGACTAATTTTAGGTAAAATCGTTTTACATATAGATCGTTCAGTTTATTAGTCAGACGCAGTGGCGTAGCGTGGGGGGGGGGGGGGCGGCCCGCCCCGGGCGGCACTTTTAATGGGGGCGGCAAATTTTCACAATAAATAATAATATTATCTTGGAAAAATTTAAACCATTTCAAATCATTATTTAAAAATGTTCTACGATACTTTCGTTTACGAATCCAACAATTTTTATTATTATTTATTAAAAATATCAATAATTATATTTTTTTAAGCTGCAAATTTCGCAATTTGTAGGAAAACCGTACGCATATTATGAGAGTAATACTAATTAAAGCTGATAACTCGCAAACAGATTCACTCTTAATTAAAACCAGAATTATGTTCAGAATGTATTAACGAATTAATTTCATTTGTGTATTCATTTGCTGATACGTTTCGAAAGAGACCATTATTTTATTCGAAGTGCAGTTATAAAATTTTAGTTGCAGACTATGTATGTGCTGCCAATATCAAAGAGAAACCATTTTCATATTCTGAGTGTAGTTTTAATTCGCCAAAAACAGATTTAATTTAACCTGTCTAATCACAGGAGACACAAATTGTCCCACCCATTTAATTTTAAAATAAAATTGTGAAATTATGTCCCACACATTTAATTAAAATAAATTTGTGATTGCGATAAATTGTTAAGATCAGTTTTATTACAATTTTTTTTTAAAGGAATCTGTATTTAAAATTTTAAGTTTATTCTTTTAGGTACTTTCATTCGAATATTCGCAGGCGTGTATTTTTGAGCCAATCCACATTTTCAATATCAAAATTTTAATATTTAGAAACAATAATGTTCTAATAAGCACATCAGGAAAAATTACTATATCTAGATTTAAGAACAATTTTGTTTTTTGCAAAAGGATAAAAAAAAAACAATAAAAAGGAACATTTAAAATGCATGGGAAGAACCGGAAATTTTTTGCACAAACATTGACAGGCAAAAGTTTATAGATATTTTTTCTTATTATCTGAAGGGTTAAACCAGTTTTCAGAATGTAAAATTCCATTTGAGGATTCATCTGCTGACACGATTCAAAGGAAAATATTGTCTTATTTGAAGTTCAGTTATAAAATTCTAGTTGCAGACTCTGTATCCTGTACCTGCTGCCAGAATCAGAGAAAAACCATTATCATGTTCTGAGTGTACTTTTAATTCGCCGACTTAATTCAAACCCATTTTGTGTTGAGAACATAAATTTCCAGTTGTGGACTCTTATTTGAAGTTCAGTTATAATATTCTATTTGCAGACTATGTATGTGCTGCAAGAATCAAAGTAAAATCATTTTAATGTTCCGAGTGTAGTTTAAATTCGCCAGGTACAGATTTAATTTAAACCAGTACAGAATGTAAAATTCCAGTCGGATTCATCTGCTGACACATTTCGAAGGAAAGCATTCTGTTATACGATGTGCAATTATAAAATTCTATTTGCAGACTATTTATTTAATGCCAGAAGCAAAGTAAAACCATTTTCATGTTCTGAGTGTAGATTTAATTCACCGCATGCAAACTGGTTTGGTGTTCAGAATACAACGATAAATTAAAAAAACGAGTTGCAGATTCATCGTGCATCGAGTGAAGTTTTACATTTGAGTTACATAATGCTGTAAAATTGTGAGAATTGTTTGTTGTGTGTGTAACTATTATTTGGGGACTCTAACGCAGTATCAATAAATCAACTTTGGAGTACCTGTAGAAGTTGGGGGGGGGGGGGGGGGAAATTTTCCTCCGCCCCGGGCGGCCGAAACCCACGCTACGCCACTGGTCAGACGCCTCCGAAAAATCCAAATTTGAGTTGAGTTTAATATGTAAAAGTGTACCCTCTATCTGGTACAATACTCATATTACACGTAGACACCACCAAATCAATTACGAGTATTATGCACAACAAAATTGTAGTGAATTAAACTAAGTGTCGATGTTTTCTCGTTCACAGTAGGAAATTTTTTCTCGTTCACAAAAAGTAACGTACCGGGCCGTTATCCTACCGGTGTTATTTTATAGCATATTTAATATTTGAAACACAGACACGTGCGTAAATAATATTTGATTTGAATATTTAAAGAAAAGTCTGAATGGAAGGCCATTCAAATTATGTATTTATCGAAGTTCTATAAGACAGCTGTTACGCTTTACGACAACTGTTAGATCCGCCCCTGCTGATGTCTCCGGCGTTGGCCGAGCTCTAAGCAGAGTTTTTTTTAAAATCAGATGTAGACAGTAATTTTCCTCTTTTTTAATGTCAAGTGTGCAAAATTTCATCAAAATACTGCTTTAAGGGATGGGATGGTTTTTGGAAATCTCAAGTAATCAGTTTTCCTCTTGTTTTGAAGGCAAAGTGTGCAGAATTTCATCAACTTTTTTATAAAAATCAAATCCATGCCGCTCTTTCGCCTACAAGCCCGTCACAAACATACACTCTCCTTTATATCACATTAGAAAAAGGTAAAAGTAATGATTTTGTAAAATTTGAAAAAAAAAACGGTAAATTTTTGGGATTGGTGGCCACGGCTATTACGAATAATTTTTAGAAAAAAACTTTAGATTCGCTTTAATCACTATAAAAGGAAACTTATTGCATCACGGCTGGCGGAAAATAATGCATTTTAATTTTCAATGTCGTTAACTAAAATTACTTCGCGAACCGAAACTATGACAGCCCGCCCGCCATTTTTCGCTGTCAAAATACGTTTTTGAATGGTTTGTTTGGCTACTCAGAGTTTGTGTAGCGGGCTTGTGTATGTTATCTTTGCTTAAAAAAAACAGCCTACGTTTTTGAATGGTTTGTTTGGCTACGCAGGGTTTGTGTAGCGGGCTTGTGTATGTGACAAATGGCGGGCGGGCTGTCGTAGTTCGGAAGTGAAATTTTATTTAACGACATTGAAAATTAAAATGCATTATTTTCCGCCAGCCGTGATGCAATAAGTTTCCTTTTATAGTGATTAAGGCAAATCTAAAGTTTTTTTCTAAAAAATATTCGTAATAGCCGTGGCCACCAATCCCCAAAAATTACCAAAAAAACAATATTGAAGAAAAAAAAATAATAATTCCACTTCATAAACGCATTGATGGCCAATAATATCAAAATAAAAATTATAATCTCAGTCGCAGCTGCGTTTCCGAAACGTACTGTTACAGTATTTTGCTCCCGTATGATCTTTTTTAGCGTTCGTTATCTTTTCAAAGCATGTTTTTTTTATTTCTCTAGGTTTCTCTCGACGATGGGTCGAGAGAGACCAGAGGAAGAGGTCAAAGGGTCTCCTCAAACCGGCCTCTCCCGATCCGGTCCGCCACGCAACTGGCCATGACCTGAACACACCTCAGCCGATGAGCCCGGGCACCCCAGCTAAGTCGCCTAACATAGCGAACTATTTGGGGTAACCTACGGCACCATCAAAATTTCGATCGTGTAACAATGTGTGTGTGATTGTAACTCTGGTCCAATGATCATTTTAAATATTGGAACCGATTTTGTGAAGAATTCACACAAGCGACAGAGTACCTTGTCGCTACATATAATAATATATTTTAAAAACAACTAACTTATCAAGAATTCAGATTATCCTATGATTTTGTGAAGAATTCACACAAGCGACAGAGTACCTTGTCGCTACATATAATAATATATTTTAAAAGCAACTAACTTATCAAGAATTCAGATTATCCTATGATTTTGTGAAGAATTCACACAAGCGACAGAGTACCTTGTCGCTACATATAATAATATATTTTAAAAGCAACTAACTTATCAAGAATTCAGATTATCCTATGATTTTGTGAAGAATTCACACAAGCGACAGAGTACCTTGTCGCTACATATAATAATATATTTTAAAAGCAACTAACTTATCAAGAATTCAGATTATCCTATGATTTTGTGAAGAATTCACACAAGCGACAGAGTACCTTGTCGCTACATATAATAATATATTTTAAAAGCAACTAACTTATCAACAATTCAGATTATCCTATACGAGTAGTAGGGCGACACGACAGTAGCGCTGTCACAAATTACACGTACACAATATCATCCATATCCAGACTGGAGAGATTCATGAAAATGCAAATCCAAGAGTATCTACTCACGCCTACCAGCCGACGTTCCTCATGCTATTAGCTGTTAGTGTAGGTAGCGCCATCTTTTGGCATTATTAGCCACTTGCTTTAATTCGGTTCTATTACGATAGTAGCTTAAATTTCAACCGTACAGTCGCTAGGGTATTAATACTGTCAGATAACAAAAAATCACAAGACTCGGGCAAATTAACTGTTACCCACAAGTAGGGTTACCATCCGTCCGGATTAATCCGAACATGTCCGGACTTGTAGTTTTTTGTCCGGACTACTACTTTAGAACAGAATGAAAGCAAGTGGCTAATAACGTCCGGCCCTTTAATTTGTCCGGATTTTTTGGTTTAGATGGAATATGAGTAATAAAACTTACATAAGTAATAATCTTTATTAATTTCCCACTCATCTAAAAACAAAATATAAATTTTCCAATCAACTCATGGAGTATATAATAAATTTAAATTGCCGTTGCAAACAATCAACAAGTTGAAACATAAAATATCTTCTTTAAAATGCTGGCCGGAATGCTCTCAAGGCGGTTCTACCACTGTAGCGAAGATGTCAGAAAATTATTATTCAAGACATACTGTACTGCCCTGTATACGTCTGAATTGTGGACACAATACCCAGCAGCGCAATGGGACAAACTGAGAGTGTGATACAATAACGCATACAGGCAACTTATGCAACTACCGAGGTTCTGCAGTGCCTCCACGATGTTTACCGAGGGGAGGGTGCACTCATTCCCAGCCTTACTTCGCCACCGACTAGCCAGCTTCTGGAGCAGGATACGAACTTCAACCAATATCATTGTCGTGGCTGCATCCGAGTGGCTCAGCTCCCCAATAAATGAGCGATGGATGCAGATGATGAGGCGACCTCCATGATGGACGATCCCAAAATATCTTTTTATCTTTTATTTTTAATTCTGTCTACTTATTATTTATTTTAATTTTACGTTTATTTTTTGTTATTTGTGTGATGAATTTTGTTTTCATTTTATGTTTTAATTAGGTACTTACCTAATATTTAAACTTTTTTTTTTCTTTTATAGTTGTTTATGTAATATGGCAGACTGGGATTGCACTACCCTCCCAGTCCTGCTGGAATAAAAACTTAAAATAAAAATAAAATAAAAACTTAACACTTGCTTTCGGCAAATATAAAAATTTTAATATTTTTCAGCGCCAGATACTTGACGGTACAGCTCCCGTTCATTCAAAGTTTTCTTATAGAATTCTTCGCAGCTTGTAGTTTTAAGGTAGTATTGAATCATCATCAACGATCTGACCGAGGGTACAGATAATCTATTACGCTATTTTGTCCGTTGTGCTCCCTTTAGAGCAGGGTTTCCCAACCAGTGGTCCGCGAGAGGCTAGAAGGTGGTCCGCGAGTCAATAAACGAGCCAGCGCGCGGGCGGTCCCTAGTCGAGAAGTCTGAATAAAAAAAATCGTTTATCATTATTGAACCTTGTGGTCAGTGACCATTACGGTATTCCATTTCGCCCTACCCCGTTCTACCCCCTCCGTTGTGGTAAATATTCTGCTAGAACCCTTCCCACCCTATCCCATTACGCCCCTCCCGTTGCTATCCATCCCGGGTGCCACCCATGCTAGCCAACGTGGTGTCACCCCCCCCCCCCCCCAATAAAGTTGACCAACACAAATTTCAACTTCATAAAAAATTGGTCCGTCCTGGGGGAGGGAGGGGTGGCTAGAGAATGGCACCCGGGGCGCCGCCCTCCCTCGCTATGCCACTGCTTGTGGTCCCTGTTGAAAAAATAAACGTACAAGTGGTTCCGGGTCAGAAAAAGGTTGGGAACCACTGCTATAGAGAAAACCCTCTTTCTACACTTGCGTTTTGAGCTTGGATAGAAAAAATGAACTCGCCAATACTCAATAGAATGGGCAATCTGGCGATTGTGAAGTTTGTAAAAATGGTAACCCACATTTTATGGACCATCATACTAAAAAATGCATCGTTATAAAGTGCGTACCTAATATTTGCATTTTGTGACTAAGGCTTTTTGCCAGGACTTTTAAATTTTCTAAATGGTAACCCTACCCTATCCACAAGTAATCACTGATAAGGTGATTAGGGATCGTGTTAATTATAATATAGGGCATATTGATTACCCTGATTACTGTTAGCACTGATTAAGATAAGGGTAAAGCAATACCAATCATAAAAAGTTTTAACAGATTGGCAAATATGTATTAAGATTTTCTTTACACCGATGACATCATGGTACCTGCCCGTGAGTTTTATTACGCATGGAGACATATAAAGGTAGACAGGTACCGGACCTGGACGTTAGCCATAAAGTGTACCTACCACCTACGGTCTACATAACACGGGGAGGTGAATCATCGGGTATTGCGTGTCGGGATATCGAGCCACCACACCTGCCTTGTGCCGGGGCCTAGCGCCTTGCCCGCAGGTACCCAACTGTCTGCGTCCCGGGCCAGGGGTGGATTGGGACAAGCCCGCTGGGCCTAAATTTATATTCAAACTAGCACTCAGCGTTGCCAGGACTTTATTCTGATTAAAAGGGATGGAAATTGGAAAATGGGACGGGGATGATTTTTAGAAATCTCATGTAGACCTAGACAGTGATCTTTCTCCTAGTTTGATGGTCAAATGTGAAAAGAATCATCAATCTCGGAATACAACTGGAGATTTCTTTAAAAACCAAATCCACAAACCAGCAGACTTACTACTAATACTTGACTTACTTTAACCAGTGATTCCTGAAATTATTTGGACTAAAAAATGTAAATGAAATCTTGGTCTCCGGTGGCATTTTTGATTATTATTTTTTTCTACAAAAATTAAAAAAAATAGTAAGCATTAGACAGTTGGGGGAGGGGTACGAGGTTGGGCGGTTACTCGGCGACAAGTGACGACATACGGAAGATTATTTTTGTTTGATTTTGAAGAAAAAAAATTGAAAAAAAGAATCATTGAAAAAGTCAGCGGAGACCAAAATTAATGTCAGGAATCACTGGTTAAAGTATATCCCTTATCAGTGGCGGCCGCTGCCCTGAGAAAGTGGTGGTTCACTGACAATCCGTACCTACCTACTTATGACAAAAAATTATTAATTAGGAATTTTTAATTATTAATTTATTTTCAAACAAACTGTTATTTCCTTTTACATATTCAACACTGGTTGCACTCATTTTTGTAATCAAATTATATATTAATAAATAAGGTTATTGGTATTTAATACAATCAATATAAAAAAAAAAACAAGACAATTATCACGTCACGGGCCAAACGCGCGCCGCTAGACTGCGCTAGACGCAAACTGATTTATGATCTTCGCCGAAATTCGATTGTATTCGTGTCACCTCGGATCATAGTTCATGGTCAATTGGTAAACTTCGGCAAGGATCGGATTATGTTGGGTACAAATGTTTTAAATATCCCATACAAAAGTTTCGTTTGCGAAGCGAATGCACACCAATGCGACCGATGCTAGGGCGCTCGGCGGCCGCGTTATGGGAGATTAAAAGCGTTCTCCTTGATAATATTCGTAGCATTATATTGGTAACTAATATTTTGAAATGATTAAATTAGAGATTCTGTAGATTTAAATTAGAGAAATTAAATTAGAGATTTTATAGTCTTCAGTGAGTAAATAAAGTAAATTTAGACATTATAATTTGCCAGTGCTGCACACGAACACACTGTGCGACCAGCCGCCCTTGTCCCTTAACACTCTATGTAAAGGTGCCCGGCGCAGGATTGGGTTGTAGATACATATTTTTGTTTGTAATGTCTACGTGAATCGTGTATTTGTTACGTAATACGGTCAATTTATTATTACATTAGTGTAATTCAATATATTTACAAATTATTTGTGATATTTGTCGTCAGTTTTAATTACGAAATAATACAGTAATTGCGTGTTGTAAATTGAACTTTTGTGAATTTTACGTTCTATTTCTTAGAAAATTTCTTGAAAGTGATGTTTTTTTTAACAAAAATGTCTGCTACATGTGTTGGTAAACGTATCAAAAAAATTAACATTTTTAGATAGGCAAGCAATCCGTTAGAAATGTCAGTTTATTTTTAGGTTATTTTTTGGGAATTTAAAAGCAACTACAATTTTTTAAAGATTTTTTTCTTGTCCAAACGAGTAAAAATTGAAGTGATAGTTTTCTTGCAAATTCCTTAAAAAAATACTATTTTTTTAATTCGAAAAATTTTTCGACGTTTGAATTAAAAAATGATTGTGGTAAGCTTTTTTCGTGTTCGAAGCTTAAAATATGGCAATTTTTAAACGCTAAAGTATTATTTCAACTACAAAAACCTAAAAGGTAATTTTATCTAGTTTCTCTACGGTATTTGTTTTCATCTTCAAATATAAGATGGAATCAAATATAAGAAAAAATGGAATGGAAAACGCAATTGGGTCTGCGTGAAGCGGGTCGTTTTTGAAAGGGGCTATTTTGGTTGACAGTTCGGCCCTGACAGTTCACACATACCGCACGTGCTGCGTATACATATGCGTATAGGGCTGCCACCAACAGTATCGTGACGTGAAATCCCCACATATTATTATTCCAAAAAAAATCCAATTTCGTAGAAACAATAAATTTGTAAGTAAACCTTCAGGTAGATTTATATTCATGTCTCAATTTATAGAGCGGTATTTGCAAGCAAGGGCGGATCCAGGATTTTTTTCTGGGGGGGGGGGCACAAGGGTCGGACGGGCAAAAAAATCAACAATTACTGTTAGAAATAAACTTGAAGTATCATACTTCAAGTTTATTTCTACAAGTTCAAGTATGTATAGGAAGGTTTATGAAAGTGTCAAAACAATCGAAAAATTAAATGTTTAAAAAGACAGTTTTAGCCTCTAAGTATGTACTGTGATGGAATCTTCACAGTACACAAAATACCGTGCCTACATAAAAAGCACGTGCCCCCGTGCCCCCCCCCCCCCTAAATCCGCCCTTGTTTGCAAGCATTTTCCGTAGGGACAAATTTATATAAATTTATCCAAGAATGTACCAATTCTTATTTACACAAATACCAATACATATATGTATGTAAACAAACGGAGGTTAGTTATATCGTAAAAATCCTCTCAATTAGAGCGAGGTAACATAGAATAGAAACTGGCAGAATAGTTATAGTCATACTAGCTGATTCCCGGCATGCGTTGCACTGTCATATTTAAAGAAATACATTGTTTCTCCCTGAATCACCATTCCCGTGCGTCCGCGCCCCGCGTCCCCTTCCTAGCTAGCTTTATAAATTATAGCCTCTATGTTATTCTGATGTATGAGCTATATTATTATAAAGTTTCATTAAAATCCATTCAGTATTTTTTGCGTGAAAGAGTAACAAACACACATACATAAACTTTCGCGTTTATAATGTTAGTAAGATACAACCCGAGTGAATTCAACTAGGTCCGACAAAATGTTAAAAAATAGTTTCATTTGAGAAAGAAAATCCAAACTTCACCGAAGTACATCATCTTACATCAATGGTTAGTGTTATAAAATTACGTATATCAGTAGGTACTGGTTGAAAAGATATAACGTATCGGAACTCCAACTCGGCCGCTCAAAAGTCAGTGAAAAAAAGCCTTCGTCTTCTAAATATTCAACAAAAATATTATAGAAACTAGCTGGGCCACGCGTTGCTGTGGCTAACGAAATACAACGCCATCTACTGGATGGTTACCCAACCTTTATAACCACGATAAATTAATTTGCATTCAAATCAAATCCACATCCCGCTTGCCAGCCCGCTCGTCCACCATATACAGATTATATATTTCAACCAATTTACAAAAAAAACCTTGACAAATTAATTTCAAATCAAATCCACATCCCGCTTGCCAGCCCGCTCGTCCACCATATACAGATTATATATTTCAACCAATTTACAAAAAAAACCTTGACAAATTATTTTTTATTTTATATACCTAAACCTTCTTGAATCACTCATCTATTGGTGAAAACCGCATGAAAATCTGTTCAGTAGTTTTTGAGTTTATCGCGAACAGATGCAGACGCGGCGGAGGACTTTAATTTACAATATGTAGAGATATAACAAGTTTCAACCTTCCCTTTCGCAATTGAAATTATTTTCCTCAGGGCCTTCTGTATGGAGTTAAAGTAAAAAAAACTATTAAACTTACAAACAAACAAAAAATTGTTAACATTAAATTCTTGTATTTGCACGTTAGTATTACTTTTCTTTACTTTGTATTATAATAAAACTATTTTTCTATCCCATACTCGACGCATGATAAATTTGGGAGGTAAGTATGGGTACCGCCGCCCCGGGAACCATTTATTGGATAACCAACACCTCTGCCATAGGTCACCTCAAGAGGATCGCTGCATTTGGTGACTCAGCCGGAATGGCCGGGTTCATGGGGTGAGATTTGTCCGGGTCTTGGCGGCGAATGCATCTGCCCACCAGTTGCATGGCAGGCCGGATCGCCCGGAATGGTTTAGGGAGTCCCTTTGATTTCTCCAGCCGTACTCTCTCGGAATATATTGGGAGCGATGGATTCATACGTCCGTCACTCCTGGACACACTAACCCCCAGATTTCTACCCACCCCTAATACCCTTTTCATTCCCAGAACTTCCTCTCCTTCCTTTCCTAAAAAGACCCTCCGCACAGCATCCACAAGGATGACATATGCCCTGAGGGGAATTATTTTCTTCAGGGCATCCTGTGTGGAGTTATTATGTAAAAAAAAAATTATGAGAACATTTTGTAAATGGATTGATTGCCTTACTTTAATTTTGCTTCTACCCAATACGTTGTGTTATTCGTCGCCACTCCGTTAAATATTTCTAATAAATAAATTAATATTGTATATTATGAATGCGGCAACCCTGCAGCCCGCAGCGTATCTCCCTCGAGTGGAAGGATATCCGCGACTATGCTCTATCTCCCCTATAGACGAAAAAACTGACACAGATCGCGAGCCGATAACGATGGGTAAAGCCGATTTTAATAATCGAAAAGTTTTTCAAAACAATGATTCTCAATGCAGTGGCGGCTTTTTGGAGAAGACCTAATTTTTGTGGCTATGTGACTTTTGAAATAATGGCATTCAGAGCTCCGGGCCAAAAAGGCCTCCTTCTCTTTTGTCATGAATTTATAATGGTTGTTAAAAAAATTGTTTATTTGGTTGTTTGTTAAGAATTATTTGCAAGGGGACATGGCATTCGAAAGATTTATTTTTATTTTTTTACGAATGTATCAAAAAATAATGAAAAAATACATACATATTAAATTAAAAAAAAATGTTTTCGCATACATTTCATTCAGGTAAATTTTAATATTACTTGTATTTTTTAATACGTATGTCTGTCTATCCAACGCATTTGAACGAATTTTCAACATCACAAAAATGTCGAAACTTTATTTCGATTAAAGTTCGAAAGATTTATTTTATAGTTTATTACTACGACACCCATTTCATGACTATTTCTTAATTCCACTGATATCGATTTCGATTCTAGCGAATTTTGAACATTTCTATCTATTCGAATGATTTTCATCAATTTTTGACGACTATGCCTATTTGTCGAATCCGCCAACGTCAAAGTCGGTTCTATCGATTTTTAAACGTCACTTCAATGTTATTCCGATTAACTCGAATGCATTAATCGAATGTTTCGAATACGGCCATCACCACCCACGAGATGGATAGAGACTGGACGCTGGACGCCGAGCCGCTGGAGTCATTCCCCCTTGAAAGAGAAGAACGGAGCAACAACACTTCTCCGAAACTAAATCTATTATCGGAATTTTACATCCGCCGCGGCCTTCGTTCCGCTGCTTGAATCCGTTTATTATTATTATCTACGTATTCAGTAAATATGCCGCATTCGGCGGCCAGATTTATTCATCTCACACGAAAAGCCGTGCGCCGCCTCCCGCCGGAAAGTTAGAAAATTCATACGATCATTAAAACGTTTTTAGTTGCATGAAATATAAATATGCATGAGTTAAGTTGAGACAATCTATTTTTGTAAAAGCTGTTTCCGGTTTTCTCCGTTGCCACGCAGTGTTTATTGGTTGCAATGCAAATCAACACCGAAAACCTAGACTGCCTTCGTCTAACTCTAAACCTATAGTGAAAATCGAGACTGCAATATCCCAAATTATGCTCACCTTTATATCTTTTACAAATCCAGATAGTAATTTATTTATTATTTATTTTTTCAGGTTCTCCATAAAACAGTTATACACCAAAATTATTACGGAGAAGATTACAAAATATAAGAGAAAAAAAGGCCAAGGGGGCAGTTTCACTATGTTGAGACATATGTCAAAAGATAGTTACTGAACTCTCTATAGGTAACATTGAAGATGTCAATGCTCAATGCAGAATCGGATAATGTTTCTATGGTAACAAGTACTTTTAAAATGTTAACGTTTCAGTTCTACAACCTTTATGTTTTTACTAGGTTATAAAATAGGTACCTATATAAAATGAATATAATCGAGATATTTCACTTGAGGCGTGGAGACGAATTACCTTTTCAGCCGTCTGCGAGGGGGCATACAAAAAATGATCGAGTTCAATTCGATTGTTCAAATATTTCGGAAACGGATACTTCGATTATGCCCTTCACTAATTTAGGGGTGCAACTCTACGTTAACCTAAAGGCGACTATTCCCAGGGGGAGTATATTATAGCCTCCACAGACTCCAAAAACTATGGATCGCTGTGTGGGTATGCATTCTAAAGTAGCTTCGAGAACATTTTCATTTTGTTACGTAATTAAATTTCCGTACTATCCAAGCAAATGTACAAGACGGAGAGAAAGGATCATGCATGCGGCGGACGACGTCTCAAGTTCGCGGCAAGAGCCGAGCTGATCTGACCTCGAGCAGAGCACAGCGGCGCAATAGCTGAAACCTCCTAATTATTCTAATAAAGGTGGAGGTGTTACTCCTGCTGTAGCCTGTGGCCTGTGGCCAGTAGCCAGGTGCACGTCTCACTGCCTGGCTGCATTCATTATTATTTGCATATGATTGTTATTATTATTTCTATGAAATTATACACATCCATCGCCCATTATGTACAGAATATTCCACCGGTAGAAAGTACAGGTTCAGAGCACTGTTAGAAATCAGTGCGCTCTACATGGTTAGTGAATCATACAGTGACGTCAGCAGTCAGCGGACCGAGGTGGTTAGGTTGTAGCAAGCGGTGCAGGTTAGAGCTGGCGGGGGGCTTACCTAGTCCTAGCTCCTGCAGGATGGCGGGCACGGGGGCCCCTGGGGCTGTCTGGACAGGCGAGGCGGGGGCCACCTTCGGCACTGGAGCCGGGGCTGCGGGTGTCACGGGCACCGGGGGCGGAGCAGCGCGGGCTGGTGGAGGCGCGGGCGCCGGAGCGGGTGCCACGTGCGGGGGTGGCCGCTCCAATTCCTCCTCGCTCAACTCTTCCCGGCTGTCCGAGTACACGGCTTCGTGGTGGCTGGGCGAGGGTTCCCGCAGCACGGGGGGCGCAGGGGGCTCGGGACGAGGCTGCGGGGGCGCGGGCGCGGGCTCCGGCATCAGAGGAGCGGGCAAGAGCGCGGGCTCCACCACTAACTCCTCACGCTCCGTGTCCAGGAAGGCCTGCAGGGAGCGCACCCCCTCACCGGCACCCGCCGGCATGATCCTCTCGGGGGTCCCGAAGGCCGCCTCCTCGGGGGTGGCAGGGCGCACGCCCCCTGGCTCCGCAGCCTCCTTGGCAGGAGAGCGGTCCATGTCGCGGTCTAGGTGCTCGAAGTCGTCCAGAGAGTCCCTTTCTCTGTGAATAATGTGCTTGGGCGCCGTAACAGGGGAGTGGTCGGGATCCGCACTCGCGGCGAAGGGAGGCCGATCGGAATCGATTTTAATATTTCCTTCGTGAGCTTCCATCTTGTAACACCGGTATTATTCGCACAATTATTATTGAAAAGTAAAAGAGCCGGGCCGCCCGTTTCCTACAAACGTCACTCGAGAATAATTCCAGTGAGACACTTCACTACTTCGGCCGTGACTCATGAACAATACATGTAGCGCTGCGCTCACCGCTCGGCTGCTATCGTTTGACAGCCGATCGGCCGTCGGTCGAATGCGAGGAGCGCTGGAGCGGATTTTACACCAAACACTACCGAAAAATTCTGTAATAATCTTAATTAATCGTTGTTACTTCGATGATCGTAAATAAAATTTTAAATTCAATACGCAGTTCACGCTTCGATCTTGTCTCCCGATTTTCGTCGGTAAAGAAGGTATTTGCACGATGCAAACTGGAATTTTGAAAGAATATTGTTTCTTGTTTCTGCGCAACTTTCTCGGCGCCCTTCGAAATTTAAACGTAAACCGAGTGGGTAGGTACCTAGATACGTTTACCGTGGGTGGTTTGGTATATTTATGCGTTTACCTGCATTTACCTACTTCCTAGTAGGTACCTTCAATGTTTTCGTACGAAGTTAGCAAAATATGCAAGTAAGTAAGTACCCAGGGCCGGATCTACGAAATCTAGCGCCCTGTGCAGTAGGTACCGATGGCGCCCCCCCCCCCCCTACATTTTTATTTTGATTAAAAATTCGTTTACCCCAATTTTTTTATTTTTTATTTAATTTTTTTTTTTACACTAATTTATCAAATAAAATCAAGACATATAAGGGGTGTAACCCACAGATAATAGAAACAAAGGGTGTAACCCTATCTAAAGTTTTCGAATAAATAAGCCACGATCTATGTAATTCTTCTCCATTAGGCAGTTTCTTGTAATAATACTCAGTATTAAATTTACGCTTGTTCGTAATAGGAAAATCAAAACCTTTCAATTGTACAGGACCTTCCTGAACTAATAAACTAATGGAATTTTGAGTTTTGAAACGAGTTTTTTTATGTCATTATGCTCTTTAATTCTAAGTTTTAGATTCTGCGAGCCTGAAAGTTTTTTTTAAATTATTGTTCTATTCATTGTAATCCACAATCCACAACCTCTAACAACCAATAGAAATTTAGTTATTAATTAAAAAATCTAAACTAATCTAACCTCAAATTTGTACCTTGCATTTCCATTTCCCCTGTGTTCTGTGTTGAGCGAACAAACACGAACGTATCTATGGTATCAACGGCTTACGAAAGACGCTTACACTGATTATTACTGACTGTAAAATAACAAATCTAATAGAAATTAATTATAGGTACATTTAACGAACTTCAACTGTCAAATCAATGATGAAACTGTCAACAAGTTGCAAACTTGCAAACCGTGCGATGTTTATGCTAATGAAATTTTGAATTTACTGAAGATTTCATAAGAAAATGGTCTTTAAGTCCCTTCTCCTAGAGATTTAAATCGTACAAAAGCATTTTGAAAGGCGCCGTCTGTTTGTTTGTTCTCTTGAATAAAAGTACGGCGCTGTGATTGGTTAATGAATTTGGATCGCACTCATTCGTCGTAAAAGACGGTAAAAGATATATGGAAAAATAGATCTTACGTTTAAACTAAATATATGGAATTTATAAAAAAATTCTGTAACTGACTATAAATTCGTAAATCGTTGAATTTCGTTGAATTCAAACCAGATGCGTGCTCAGTCTGTATCTTTGGAAAGTGTTGCTAGAGCGTAATAATTATTTCGTACTATGGGTAATTTTTAAACGATTCAGGGAAGATTATAACAAAATTTTTAATACAATATTTATTTTCTCACGGCGCCCCTTCGGAGTTGGCGCCAGGTTTTTTGCACGTTTTTGAACGTATGGCAGATCCGGCGCTGTAAGTACCTCGAATCAGGGCCGGATTAACCATGTCGGGGCCCCTAGGCAATGCACGTCTCGGGGCCCCTTTACCAATGGTGGACTAACGGGGGGGGGGGAGGGGTTGAAGGAAAAAGAAGTTGCCCGCAAACGCCTCCTTGCCCCCAAACAAACCTTGATCAAATCCTTAACAAGGCTTTAAGGGTGGGGGGTAGGGTAAGGTTTTAAAACTTTTTTTCTGAATGTAAAACATGTCGATATATTGAATATTGTGTCAAAATTTCAAGTAAATCGGAGCAAAACTAACGAAGTTACAGCGTTTCAGGCGACCGGCCCTCATGCTCGATTCAAGTATATTTCGAGTATAAAAATTTTAAATCGGTTTTCTCGCAAACAATATTTCTGAAGTTTATAACTAAAAATCTTGACTTGACTTAACCGATGCTTTTGAAATTTTGTACAAATAAACCAACAGAGAGGGAGTTTTTTTTTCCATTTTGCATAACAAATTCACCGAAATTTTTTTAGCAAAAATCGCGTTTTTCTCTTCAAAATGCTGCCAAAAATAAAAAATAAAATCGAAAAAAACTCCCTCTGACTACTTAGGAAAACATATTACCAAAGCATTAACTTTGTGGCTCGCCATAATTTACAAGAAAAACACATATAAATTTCTTGTAGACCACTTATATTTTATAAACACTCTACCGGTTTCGGAAGTACCCTTCCTTCGTGTTTATAAAATAAAAGTGGTCTACAACAAATTTATATGTGTTTTTATTGTAAACATATTACCTTTTAAACGCATTTCGATTTTTTTGTTTCAAATTATCCAGTGACGAGTTATGGAGTTCACCGCATAACAACTTCTTTTCGAGGCGCCTCCGGAGATTCGCTCTCACGGACTTATTTATTGATACTTTTAATTTAAATTTTTTTCAAAGATACTTCAGATATTATACTATAAAGTGTGTATGAAATAAATAAAACCAACATCATTCATATCTCAAAAAAAATCATGACAATATGCCTTTATTTCGCCTTTAAAACCTTACCCCCACCCCCCTTAAGGCACTAGGACACTGTAAAAATACTTTTGTAATATTTTTTATTTATTTCATTTTCTGAAAGATGCATATGTTAAAATGCTCTCACCAAATGTTTTAAAGAAATTCGAAAAATTGACTGAGATACAGCATTTTATGTGAAACCATTTGGAATAGTTTGTATGTTGAATTATCCTTCCGCAAAACTTTGAATGCGGTTTTCTCGATTAAAACAAAACAAATGCCAATATAAACCACACACGGCATCTTCAATCACTTCAGATACTAAGTAATGTTGCAACAAATAGAAGGAAAGAAAAGTAAAATACAACTATGTTTATACATTTGTTTTATAGACTTTTTTATTTATTATTTGTGCATGATGTGAACATTAGTTATTTATTGGGTTATAACCTAATTATTATATTTTGTTATTAACCTGTAAATGTTCCTAATAAAAAAAATAAAAATCTCGAAAGTTGACTTTTTCCGAAACTTCGTTGCTCACTAATTGAAGCAAGACATTTTTCCTCGGGACGCGGGGCCCCTAGCCGATGCGGGGTCCCTAGGCAGTTGCCTACTCTGCCTTAGGGATAATCCGGTACTGCCTCGAATACAAAACAATGTTTTGTATATACTTGGCGTTTTCTTATTGATTATATTTATGCTTTCAAATATGTAAAATGTTAATACTTAACAATTTGTGAGACGAGTATGGGTACCGCCATCCCGGGAACTGTTTATTGGATAACCAATACCTCTACCTTATGTCACCCCAAGTAGTTTGGTGACTTTGGGTGCTCGGGTTAACGTGGTGAGGTGAATGCCCACCCGCTGCGTGGCGGGTCGGTTCAAGAGATCCTTCCCCACATACGTTTTTCCTCCCAGGACTGTATCTCCTTCCTTTCCCTAAAAAGACCCTCCGTACAGTATCCCCAAAACTGAAAGAGACCCGAGTGAAATTGTTTTCCTCGGGGCCTCCTGTGTGGATCTAACGTAAAAAAAACTTTTCCACGTGTGTGAGTATTCGTATCCCGTGAAAGTACCTACGTACTAAAATATATTTTGTACATGCAATATTTTTAAATTTATAAGCATACTCAGTGCCGTAGGTAGCATGGGTGGAACCCGGGGCGGAAAACGGTTTGTCACTCCCCCTCCCCCCCCATTTTTACACAAATGTGTAGAAAATTTGTCCGTCCCGTGGGGGGGGGGGGGGGGGGGTCTAGAGAATTTCAGATATAGGCTATTTTCGCCTATAAAAAGACCGTTAGGCACAAAATTCTCCCCGTTTCGGGCACCTCACGGGGAGCCATAGAGCTACGAAAATATAAATAACAGACCGTGTTCAATATTTTTGTGACAACATCCTTCGTATTTTTTTCCACGGTCGGGTGTCACCCCCCGTAGGGTGGCACCCGGGGTGGACCGCCCCCCACGCCCCCCCCCCTTGATTTCAAATTCGTCTTACAATATCTCAACTCTCCGCGACCCGCGTAAGGCACAAAACTCGATAAACCCTGAGGCCTCGGGCTTATTTTGTCGGAAGGTCAAAATATTTCTGCTTTGCAATAAAATCCAAATTAATGGAATATTACTGAACGCATCCGAAAATTAAAAACTGTTTTTGAAAGATGATGAAACACGGTTTCAAATTTTATAATTAAAAATAATCGTTTAATTTTTTATATGTAAAATTTTTGAATGCAACGATAAAAAAAAAATTAAAAATTGCTCACCTTACGTTTTTTCTAATTAAAATAATTGATACCGAAAAAAATCTTTATTACAACAAATTTTATTAGGTAAATGTATTATAAACGTTATCGTCAACTCACTTTTTTGTCTTTAAAAATAATGAATTAATATTTCAAAAGTTTATAATTCTTTTACAAATTCCGGTCGAAAGCTTTGGTCTGTTAAAGGTGTAGGGTGTAGGGTGTAGGTACATTTTAATTATTTTGCAGTTAATATAAAGCGTAGTTTTTTTTATTTCTAACTCCGTTTAGATTATATCATATTTATAACCATGATATAGTAAGGTACCTATATATATATACATCAATTTCTATGAGACCTGTGTCAGTTGTTCCGAAAACCAGACAAATTAGCTCGAGAGGTTGGCAATTAATTTGAACCTTTGTCTAGCAACATCTCTAATAGTCCAGTAAATGAATGCTCCAAAAGGAGGTGTAGAGTGCGTGAGCAGGGACCTAAGCGATTCTTTCAGGACTTGTTTAGGGTGCTTAGAGTGTGAACATACTAAAAGTCCTGACGTCTAGGTGACGTCTAGGTGGTGAGCTAGGGGAGGGAGGGGGGGGGGGGGGAAGTTCCCAATTTTCAGGTTTCCGCTTGTATTTCAAAAACGGTGCGTCGCAGAGGAAGATTTTCTGGAAATAAGTAAAAGCTAATAAAATTATCTACAACTTTTATTCTTTATGTAATTTTCTAAATTTCAGCCGTTTTTGAATTACACGCTCCAGAAATGTACATATTTTCGAAAAAAATCATTTTACCTCATATTTTTCATCAAACATTCCTTCATATCGTATAAAATATTCATCACACAAAGAAGTTTATTTGAAAGAAGTTATAAAGAATTTAATTCCCTTTTAGAATATTTATACATACACAAATAAATCTCCAACTAGTAAATATTTAGAGCAATTTAAAGCTTTTTCGTAAATGTCGCCATTTTCAGAAAAAGCTGTTTTTATCTTAAGAGGAAATACTAGCGGCGTTTTTCCATACAAACGTATTCCCCGTTTATCTCTCTGGATTTTGACCCTAGAGCAAAATTTTTTTTTACATAATATAGATATCGACCACTAGCGTGTCGGTACGTTTTGTTTTTTTTGATAATTTACTTCTTATAGAAGTTAGGACCATCCAAAAATGAATAAAAATGCCTAATTTAAAAGCCGTCAAAAAACGTTCAGTATACAAACTAAACAATGTATTTTGAAAAAAAGCAAAACGTACCGACATAGAATATTTTCTTCTAATACAGTTTGTAAAAAAAAAATTAAAATCGGTCCAGTTTTGGAGAAAAAAAATGGGGAATACAAAACATCGATTTCGAAGATTTTATTTAGGTATTTTCGGCCCGATGTGCAGGTGTCCCTTTCGCTCAGTTCCCTTGAGGGGGGCGGGGAACGAGGGTTTTGACAAATACATACAAAGCGAAGTAGTGATGTAACGAATTTTATCGGTAGACTAGTGTTGTCCTTCCCCGAGTGATCGATATTTTTTATTCGTTTTTTTCTGTTTAGTGACTTATCGCGGTATACCAATACTGATCGAGCTTTCATACTAAAATTGAGCCAAATTAAAATTATTTATATCAAGTACTATAATAAATTTTCAATTTGGGAGGCGTTATAGGTACCATCGCCCCGGGAACCATATATTGGATAACCATTACCCCCGCCACTTGTTCACCCCAAGTGGTCCGCTATGTTTAGTGACTGAGCCTGGATTCCCGGGTTCACGGGTGAGGTCTGCATGGGTTTTGGTGGCGGATAATTTTGTCCACTTACTGCGTGGCGGGCCGGATTGGGAGAAACTGGAAGAGGGAGATCTTTTGATCTCTACAGCCGGACTCTCCACCATCATTTCATACTTTTACCTACCTTTTCCCTACCCAGAACTTCCTTTCCTTCCTTATCCTAAAAATACCCTCCACACAGCTTCTCCAATGATGTCCAACAACTTCTCCAACAAAGTCCCTGAGCGATTATTTTTCCTCGGTGCCTCCAATGTGGGGTTTATGTTTAAAAAAAAATCTGTTTCAAATTTTCGGTTGAGAGTCGCTTACATTGCCTTCAGTGATTAATTGAAATTTTTTGTTTGTAAACGCTTTATTGTACAAAATTTTTAATTTTTTACAACTAGACAATGAATTTTAAACAATTTATGATTTATATCTTTCTCTCGCTGGTAAATTTCTTGGTATGCGACCGTCAATTATTTCTGGTAAAAGGCATTGGAGGTAGAAGTTTTCTAACAGTGGTTCAATTTTTTGCCAGATTGAATCGTCCCTTTCAATTTTTTCATACAGCAAACCTTTAGGACTCCACACGACAAAATAACAGTATTTACGACGAGTAACGTGTAACTGGCCTTGGACTTGGTAGAAATAATTGTGATTCCGTTTTAATGTTAAAGCATTGTCTTCAATTTTACAGTAATCAATTTTTTTTTGTTCAATTCCTTCTTCTGGTGACATATTTGCTATTCTATATGGGCATTTCACTTCAATTATAGAATCTTTGCCAATAAGGCCATCCGGACTTGCCGCTAAAAAGTTTTTGTTTTCATCGACAAATAGTCCACAGGCGAATACCTCTAATTTTGTTTCTTTTGTAAATTGCTCAATTGCTTGGTTTTCATTTTCTTTCCCATAATTTGTGGCCGTATTTCCTTTAAATGGCGAGTACAGTAACGAGTTTAATACTCTCGTAACTGAAGTTTTTGGCCGTAACTTACATATTTGTCCAAAGTTAGAAGCTGTTAGCCTCTTACGCCTTTCAATTGCCCACAAATTATTATTGCTTTGGCCCACCGTATTCCGTTCGAGTTCTTCCTTATTAGATGGAGATAATTCTTTGAGAAATTCTTCTTTTTTCGTTTCAAATAATTCAGGTGGCATATCTGGTTCTAATTCCAATTGACCATAATTTTCATCAGGCCCTGTAACTTTTTTTCTCTTTTCTGTCGTGTTTTCATTATACCTTAGTTTTCTTTTTCGACACCTCTGTGTTGTCTCATTCGAACGTCGTTTTCTTTCGATAAAATGCTTCGTGTAGTTGCCAGGACTGTGGCCTTGGATTTTTTTTTGTATACGGGAATGGGTTGCCATTTCACTATTCCACGAAGTAACTGCTCCAAAACATCTTGCTTGGTATGATCCCCTTTTTGTAAAATTTACTCTTTTTCCGCCTATAAATTTGGCAATAACGTTGTTGAATTGCTCCACAGTGTTATTTGTCACGTTAATAATAAGACTTTCCGCATTTGCTATAAGAGACGACAATAATTGTTGAATATCAGTCCATATTCCACAATCTTGAAGATCGCTTAGTAAATTTGGATCATTAGTGTACTTCTCCGACTTGCAATAGTATGACGAACATTTTGTATGATCACCAAAAACATGGTTTGCGGCATTTTTATGTCCATTTTCAGATTTTTTACTTTATCACTTTGTGGCGTGTTTTCTTGCTCTTTTCTGTAATTTACTGCTCCACCTATAGCTTTTCTCATTCGTAAAACGTTTGCTTCAACCTTTTTCCTTATTTGAACTGGTACAAAGCCTTTAGCGTTGTTGGTTTTTTTTCCAAGTGCTTTTATTTTGTTGCAAAAATTGCGAAGTAAGTGATTTTTGCACTCTATTTTTTGTACTATGAAGTTCGGCCCATATGGCATTTGCTGCAAAATTTTTTTCATGATGCTGGAGTCGCCATCTCCAATTAGTTTATTGAATTTCAATCCATGCATTTCAATGCTTCTCGAGAACCCTTCTGCTATAATGTGGGCTTCCATGGCATTAGCACTGTCACGCCAGTTTTTGAAGCACCTATGCTCAGATGCTTCTACTTGTAGTTTTGTAGCTCTAGCACATATGCAGCAGTACGAGTTTCGCACTCCCAGAAATAAAACCTTTTTAGTTCGCAGTCCAACTATGCATCCCGCACCAGATGAGGAGCTAAATCCACTTTTATATGATCTCTTTGCCCAAGAACCATCTGCAACTACCGTCACCAAAGGGTACCCTCCCTCGTCTACGTCACCATTTAAAATTGCAAGCCTTTTTTCTTCTTCACCAGCTGCGATCATTTCTTCTAAGGCACATTCTTCAAGTGTTAGCGCTAAACATTGTTCTATGTTCTTGTAAGTTGAAGGATTCATATTTGGCATATTCAATACCCCACAAATTTCGTTCCATTGTGAATATCCATTTCCTGTACATACTACTCCTTCGACGACAGCAGTATTTACGGACACTTTCAGTTTCGGGTCTTCGGAATGTACATATTCTATTTTCTTGCACATTTTGCACTCGAAAACATATTGGCTTAGAAAACCATTTCGTCGTTCCTTCACAAATTTTAAATCGGAAAATGTGCAGTTGGTGTGTTCGTGCTTTATATTTGAAATTTCTGAAAACAAATATTTTATATCAACAATTCTGCGACCTTCGTGAATATGGGTTTCATCAATATGGTCTGGTTTCAACAGAAAATCATCAAGCGTTGTTGGCGATGAAGAACTTGCGTTTTCTTCTATATTTAGAGAAAATGATTCATCCCTCGAAGGTTCACGCATTTGTGAAGATGTATCTAAGTTTCTAGCAGCATCGTTGATGACATCCATATCCCTGTAAATAAAAAGTAATAATAATTAAATTACTTATTTTCGTTGTACTTATAAGACAGAATTTTTTCGAGTTACATACGCGAAGGAATCAATAGAGCCCATTTGTTCTCATCAAAATGTAATGCTTTATATCTTCTGTTCTTTTCCAAGTCTCGGTTACGCATGCTACATACAGGCTTCTCATAACATAAACCATTAGGAGGGTTCAGTAGTGAGAGGAAAACAGGAAAACTATATTTACTTACCTAGAGATCGAACGCGGTGCAACATGAATCTGTCGTTTGATAATAATAATCGGTTTTTTTCGTCTAGTAGACGAAAATAAACGAGCTTTGTTTCCATTTCTTTTACCCATTATTTATCTGTAAGAAAAAGATATCACATTTTTTTAGTAGAAGTTAGATAATAGTAGCTGATTTTATATCACACACATACGAGAATCTTATGCTGCGTATAAAATTGTGAACCGAGGCGCGAATTGTGTAGTACTTGCACATTACTTAGGCTAATTTGTTTGCTTTTTGAAATAACTCATATAGGTCTCATAGAAATCGTTGTGTCTCCCTTACTACCATGGTTAGAAAAATGATCTGTTAGAAAGAGAAAACAACCAGAACATAATTAAAACTTAAAACAATATAATTATAACCTTTTATGAAACCAAAGTTTCCGATTAATATTTGAAAAAAAAAAAATAAGAAACTGGGAATTTTGTGTTAATTTTTTGACATGAAGCGAAAAAAAAGTGAGTTGACGGTAACATTTATTTAATTATGTTTATTTTTTATTACACGCCCGTAGGGTTTTTGCAGACATTTACATACATTTATAATGCATATCGTTTGCTCAGGATTGATTTGTACTAAGTCCACAAAAACACGTACTGAGAAATAAAAGTTTTGAATTAAATGAAGACTATATTAGCGAAACTCAATTGAAAAGCTGGAGACAATCTATGTCGAGTTTCGCTAATATTGTCTTCGTGTAATTAAATATTACAAATTAAGGTTTTATTTATAAAGTTGAAAATAAAAATAAAAAGTTTTGAAGTTTAAAAATATTATATATTTGTTTCCTTTATTTCAAACTGACTGTAATAAATATTTTAAAAAATATGTAGGTTAATCTATCTATAGGTAAAAGACCAACATTTTTGGTTGAATTTTGAACGAACTAACACATCCTTTTTTGTATTTACTGCTTAAAAAAACTCAAAAATACAGGAGTACAAATCAAACCTCAGCAAGCGATATATCTAACGTTTTAAACATTATTTTTTACAAACATGTCAACTCACACGTATAATACACACAACACAATAAATCCATTTAGATTTAATTGTCTAATAAAATATGTACGTGCTTTTATCTTTTTGTTGTCGTAATTTTAATTAGAAAAAACGTAAGGTGGGCTATTTTTAAACATTTTTTATTATTAATAAAAATAAAAAAATTATATGTTTATTTCGAATTATAAAATTTGAAAGCGTATTTCATCATCTTTCAAAAACGGTTTTTAGTTTTCGGATGCGTTCGCAAATATTAAAGTTATTTGGAATTTATTGGAAAGTGGAAATATTTTTACTTTTCGAAAAACAGGCCCGAGGCCTGAGAGGTTAATACTAATTTTCAATAATAACTAATGTATCATAGAGAATAATCATATGTATATAATAATTCGATCTAGTTGGTTTGACTGCATATTTATAAACGCTAATACAGTGAAAACTTTAAAACTACTAACCTACATAGAGTTCTAGTAAAATAATACGTAATATGTCGGTAATCTACATACATTATAAAATATTTTAGTAAGACCCTGTATAGAGGGGTAAGTATACACTTTTCACACTGACATTCATCATAAATTTATGAATAGTTTAGTAGGTACTCACCGATATCCTAACTGTGTAATTCGTGACAAAATATTGGAGTGATGCAGCTAATGGTGAAATCAATCTCTAAACAACCACAAACATTGGGATTAGGACAAAACTTATATTTATCTCTCTGATATTCTCGCAACTTTGTTGTTTCAAATTACTTAACCAATAGGTACAGCATGCGTGATGCTTTACTTGTAGTATAACAATATAAATGAATGATGAGCGCAGAAGACATCTATTATATAGGAATACTTACGTTCAAGTCCCGACTCGACTTGACTTATTTGGTGCAGAAAATAATGAACTCTAGCAGGCAGACACCAGTCTATACACACGCTCAAGTCAAGACGCGATTGAAGATGCGCTAATCAGCAAGAAGCCACCTGTCTGAAGCGCTCATGTTGCAACGCGATTTATTTGGAAGAGTAGATATTATAACAAAACCCTGTAACAATCTGATACTGGACTTCGTCGTAACAAAGGTTGACCACCACAACACGGGCATGTACCTAGCATGGTGGTCGAAAAATCCTCAACTTATGTTAGGGAACGTACCCATACTACGTGACCAATTTTTTGCAATTTTTAACCCCCGCCCCCCCGGTGACCAAAATCCTTAGCAAACCGCCGCTCATTTGTACCAAGCGTGACATTTTGAAGACCCCCCCCCGAAGAGATCACGTAGTATAGGTACGTTCCCTAATAATTAACGATGCAATGAATAAATAAAAAAATAAAAATGTATCTTTGAAAGGATGCCATGTGCATGGTTATAACAAAACACTGTAGGAAAAGTTGCAGCGTTTACTCATGACATTTTCTATTATTTTCGAGTTTTATTTTATTTCTTGCCACCTACTTGGTCACACCCGGTAAGGCGACAAACACACAAGACTCAGCATTACCGCGCGAAAACGTACACACGAGCTTCACACACTCACATATTTACTACGCGATGCTACTATAGATGTGTGAGTATTTGATCGAAGCGTGAACAGAAGACATTGTTACAATACCTATCGACGATATTTATAAATGACCGGCATAGCAAACCTCGTGCGTTTAAAAATAATGCGCCCTTTTTCTGTCTATGGAGAGCGGTACATCCTAAATAAGTCGAAACATGCCTTGTCCAAACCTGAGGCAAGAGACGCAGAGGGGGCGAGAAGGTGTACAAGCCAAACACTCACGTGCGGTCTCACCCACACATCGAGAGCTAGTTCTTTTTCGAGCGCGGTGCGACAGCGATAATTTTTGAAAATACCTACCGTCGAGATTTCTCACCGGTGGTATTACCTCTTAACGATCGCTTTTACTCAGACGTATGGTCAGATATGACAATTGAAACCACATTGATGTGATCATTCAAAAGCCGAGGAGGCATAACAGGAGCCAGAGATGTTTCGCACAATATAGTCAGCAATTGGTTAGTTGGTATGAGCGCAACTCATGAGATCTGCACTTCCCCTGAAGAGTTTTGTGGAATCTTCTTCACCTCAAGTGAACAGCACAAGGATCTCGGACAAGCCCACCGAAGTAGAGATACAGCAGACATTTCCAAACTCGGTCAGTGGTTTGATGCACATCCTCCCTTCCCACAAACCAGTGAAATAATGTCAATTCCCAATGTCTTCTGTCAGCTCGTCGATAAAAATTCACGATAAAAAAGGTTGCAGTTGACCCAACAGTGCTGTTTCAGCGGATAAGCAAACGATCATGCAAACTGATCAGCAGACGATCGGATGAGGATTTGATTAAATTCTTTGAGTATAAGTTTGCCACATTTCTCTTGGCACTGTTCAATGAAAGTGGGATGCGAAAGACCACTAAATCTGTCCTGTACAGCTTATTCGAACCTACTAAAAAAACTGATCTACTGCCTCAGATGAACATAGTTGTGGACGAAGGATTTCTACTCCACAGGGTAATTTGGCAAAAAGATGCCTCCGTTGCCACAATTTGTGATCGTTACATCACCTACGTCAACCAACACTATCCTGGATGACTCGCACTGTGGTATTTGATGGGTTTTCAAACCCAGCCAACAGTACGAAATCACAAGAACAGATACGATAATACAGACTGATAAGATCAGCTTACATCAATTTGACTTGGAACACCTGTTAAACAGGGAGATTTTTTATCCAATCCTACCATCAAAATTAACTTCATCTCCTACAGACAAAGCTTCGGGAGAATGGGACACAGACTCTTCACGCCACCGATGATGCCGATGTCCTTGTCGTTAAGACTGCTGTGGAACAATCCTCTCACAATTCTGTGACTGTCGTTGGTGAAGATGTGAACTCACTGTCCTATTGATTGCTTCCACTCCTTCCACCCAAGATATTCTGCTGCTGAAACCTGGACGAGGGAAAACCAAAAAAATGACACTGTATACTCAAGAGATGCAGCACGTGGATTTGAACACACATTACATTCATTTACTGGCTGCGATACAACGTCTGCAACTTTCAGGAGAAGCAAGGTGGGCTTCTCAAATTTGTACTTGGAGTCAGAAATCATCAAGCAAGCGGCAATGTTCTTTTACAACCCCTCCTCTACTCGCGACGAGGTTGAAGAGGCTGGAAATAAATGTTTCCTTAGATAGTATGCGGCGCCAACAAGACAGAGCTGCCTTAACCAGTACCGCTTCCAGTCGTTCACAAGGTCGGTGGACCTAATATGTGGGACCTAATAAGTGGGCAAATATGAAGCCTGACATCAGCTCCCTCCCTCCAACAGAGAGCACAGCTAAACAGCATTCCCAGTGCACCGATTGAGCTGCCCCCTGAAGAATGGGGGTGGAATCGTGAAGGAGAGACCCTGTTGCCAATTACAACAGAAGATCCACCAGCATCGGAGGTCCTTCTGAATATGATATTTTGCCGCTGCACCAAGGATTGTGCAATTGGCAAATATGGATGCCGAAAAGCAATGCTGACCTGTTCTACAGTGTGCCTCCACTGCCAAGGGAGATGCCTCTATAGCGTTGCCGAGGACGACGATGAAGACAACTTAGAGCCTATTCAGCAAGAGCCATCCACTACTGAGGATGAAGTTGCCATGGATGAACAACGCTTACCAGGACCCTCACGTCCAAAGAGGATGATAGTGTAACATTATGTTATTGAGAACAGAGATAACAATGAGGTTTATAATTTTATGTGCTTGATGTAACGAAATATTATAAAATTATCATTATCATCATAAAACACAATTTGAATTTTTTTTTAGTAATATGATTTTTGTCTAATTTATTTAATAACTGGCTTTAAAGTGTGGTCACACATATTTATTAGGTGAACGAACAAAAGCTGTGGGTTAGTAGGTAATAGGATTAAAACAGCTTTTTCTGAAAATGACGAAATTTTACGAAAAAACTTTAAATAGCTATAAATATTTACTGGTTGGAGATTTATGTGCATATGTATATATATATATATATATATATATATATGCACACACATATATATATATATATATTCTAAAAGGGAATTAAATTCTTTACAACTGCTTCCAAACAAATTTCTATGTGTGATGAATATTTTAGACGATATGAAGGAATGTTTGATAAAAAATGTAAGGTAAAATGATTTTTTTCGAAAATATCTACATTTGTGGAGCGTGTAACTCAAAAACAGCTGGGATTTAGAAAATTACATAAAGAATAAAAGTTGTAGATAATTTTATTAGCTTTTACTTAATCTCAAAAAATTTTCCTCTGCGACGCACCGTTTTTGAGATACCCCCCCCTCCCCCCCCTAGCTCACCACCTAGAGGTCAGGACTTTTAGTATGTTCACACCCTAAGCACCTGTGGTATCTTCTATCGGGTATTAATAACATCTATTAATGTTACAATGTTTATTGATTGCCAGGTTAATATGGAGAGAGCGCTCAATAGCGGGTACATCCCTTTTATACTTCCCATACTCGCTATCTCGCTCTCATGCCGTCACCCTCATACACATACGTCACACCCCCACACTTAAATCCTAATTACACAAATATCTCATACTCAAATTTATACAATGCAAATATTTAAATATTTCAATCCAGTAAGTAAGTATATGTAATTATTCTTGATCTTCACGTGTAGCGTGGGCGTTGACCTCGAGGGCGTAACCTCCCCTCCCATGGTGTAGGTGACCTGCAAAAATTAGGGAAATTAGGAAATTTGGTCATGAGTCCACATCCGAGAGTGGACCCAGGTCCAGCAAATCATCAGACCTGTCACACTCCCCCCACCTAACCTTCCTCTCTGAAATCTGATCATGGTGGCGTTTCCAAATTTGTCCCGTAGACATAATTTTAACTAAATAAATCCTATTCCCCAATCTTTTAAAAAAATTTCCTAAAATCCATTTATTATCATTACTTCTTAAATCCCTGGTTAAAACTTTAGAACCAAACTCAAAGTACTTTTTAAATTTTCTTCCTCTATAATACTTTTTCTGTTTATGCTGGCTCAATAACATTTTGTTTTTAACCGTGTTGTCAATTCCTTTAAAACCTTGACTCTCAACATTATCCACTATTGGAATAATCGTATTAAAAATTGATCTAATCTTCCTACCCAACATTAATGTACTAGGCTCAATGCCCGTAGACATTGAAGGCGTATTTCTAATATCAACTAAAAATGTCAAAAGTTTATCTTCAAAATCAGTAAGAAATTTATTATTTACCATAATTTTTTTCAAAAAATTCTTCACTGTTTTAACCCCATTTTCAGCTAAACCGTTAGAAGCAGGATGCTGTACAGCTGAAGTCAATGATTCTATATTATAATTATGACAAAATTCCTTAAAAACTGACGATGTGAAAGCTGTACCATTGTCACTTACAATTTGTTCCGGGATTCCGAACATAGAAAATAATCTTTTCAAAACTTTTATTGTACAAAACGAATCTACCTTATTTACAATATGACAGTCTATCCATTTTGTAGTTGCATCAACAATAATTAAAAAATTATGACCTCCCAACGGCCCCATGAAGTCGATATGTAATCTACTCCAGATTAACCCATTGATTGGCCAAGGTGCCAACTCAACTTTACACGGAGTAGGTAAACATTCCATGCATCGAGCACACTGTTTCACCGTTGCTTCTATATCATTGTTCATTCCGAGCCAAAAAAAATAATTTCGAGCAAGACTTTTCGATTTTACAATGCCTAAATGTGATTGATGTAAAAAAATCAATATAATTTCCCTTAATTCCCTTGGAACTACAAATTTATTATTATATAAACAAAAATTTTAACAAAACAAAAAACGACTTCAAAAATGCACTAAAAAGTAAAAAAATAATTTCGTATTCTTCTACAACTTCATAATCAACTTACTTTTTCTAATCATCAATATGTAGGTACGATTGTTATTTTTGGAGTCGGTGTCAGCAAAGGTACCCGGCCCGGCGGGTTCACTTGACAGCTCCCCGCGCCGCCGCGGCTCCGCTCTCGCCTCGTCAAGTCGCTTGTGCGATACAAGCATGTATTTACAAACCTACCTTGACTGACACCGACTCCGAAAATAACAATCGTACCTACATATTGATGATTAGAAAAAGTAAGTTGATTATGAAGTTGTAGAAGAATACGAAATTATTTTTTTACTTTTTAGTGCATTTTTTGAAGTCGTTTTTTGTTTTGTTAAAATTTTTGTTTATTTTTTGATTTTTAGTGAATCTGAAGTACACTAACTAATTTGTCTGAATATGGGTAAACCTACTAAACGTACTGCTCATATGAGACAGACATAATTTGACCATAGCGACGTTAAGGTCAAATTAAGAGATTCGGCCGAGTTTCGTTAATTTGTCATGGATCCGATAATCAGAACCTAACCAAACTCTCATTAAATTACCCTTGAAGTACATTCTTTCCAATAAAAAAGAATCATCGAAATCGGTTGGCGTGATATTGAGTTATTCGTCCATTTGTCGCGCACATACTTATGCAAATTTAAGACTTGTATGGTTTTCTCATGGATGCTATTGTCGGAACTAGACCAAATTAAAATGGGACCACACGGGAAGCATCAGCTTTCAAATAAAAAAAGAATCATCAATATCGGTTCACCCAGTCAAAAGTTCTGGCGTAACAAACATAAAAAAAAAAAAAAAAAATACAGTCGAATTGAGAACCTCCTCCTTTTTGAAGTCGTTTAAAAATAAACATGAATTATAAGTCGATAATTTATCCCTAAAATACCAGAATTTCAATAAATCATCCTTTAAGAACTTTTTATCAGGCCAACCATTTGCTGTGAACTCGATAATGCTCGCTATATTTACATCATTAATCGAAAACTGTTTCATCGTTTCCGCATTTAATGTTGTTTCTGACTCGATTATGTTCACAAACTCTGACTCAACCGTATTCACGTTTAAAGTATCAATATAATTTAAAAAATAATCGCTAGCATCAATATCGTCGCTACACACATCTAAATTATCCTTATTATTAATCGGCATTCGTGATAAGAAATCCGCTTTGTTATCACCTGACTTAATATGCTCTATACTATAGTCAAAAGTCTGGAGTATTAGGGCGTACCTCTGCAGACGATTAGCGGCCAGCACAGGTACTTGCTTATCCGTGTTCAAAATGTGTACTAACGATTTATTGTCGCAAGCCAAAACAAATTTATTGCCGTATAAATACTGAAAGAATTTCTTCAACCCAAAAGTTATAGCACACGCTTCCTTATCTAAAATAGAGTACTTTAATTCTGTTTCTGACAATAATCGGCTAGCAAACGCGATAGGTCTCTCTAAACCATTATCATATACATGGCAAATCACCGCTGCTAACGCTTTTTCAGATGCGTCTGAAATAAGTTTAATTGGTAAATTAGGATCAAAATGCACTAAAATATTATCTGACGTCAGCAGTTTCTTAACTCGCTCAAACGCAATATTACATTCCTCAGACCACACATACTTTACTCCCCTTTTTAACAAGTTATACAATGGAGACAAAATACCTGAAATATTGTGAACAAAAGTTCTATAATAAGAAATAACCCCGAGTAAACTCCTAAGTTCCGAAACATTCCTCGGTATTGCCATTTGAGTAATCGCACAGATTTTATTTTCTAAAGGCATAACTCCTTTCCGCGAAATTCTAAAACCTAAATATTCTATCTCAGTTTCTAGAAAAGAACACTTATTTTCATTAATAGTTAAACCACAATCACTTAACTTGCTAAGTACAGATTCAAAAATAGAAAATAATTCCTCTTC